>OX392528.1:40412121-42881371 GCA_947623455.1 Mimachlamys varia
AGCCCCTGTGGTATTTACCAATTTAACATACATATAGCACAAAAGATAAATTCGATCAATACCGACCCCTAATCTATCCCTTTTATCAATCGATATATATAGGTATGACATTATAAAAGAGATAAAAGTCGCAAACGCTTGATATGACGCCAGAAACAGGAAGTTATACTTCGGTACTTAAGACTGCGTGAATACCGACCCACTCATAATATTCGACAGTCATAACATCCTAATGGAAGCTGTCAAGAGGAAAAGTATGTCTAATGCATATTAACCTTCATTAAAGTATGTTTAAAGGTAATACCATGGCTATTGGCTATTGCAAACGGTTGCGATGGATGCGGAACTTCCGTTATCAGCCTTTTTACAAAAAAATCGATAACGACTTTCGTGTTGGAATCGCTTTGCTCGTCTTTTGAGAAAGAAAAATGAAATTGCGTACACTTTTAAGAATTGTTCCAATGCAAACGCAACACTATAAAAATACCCGGATGCTCTTTGTTCGTGCAGAAGCCTCAACTGCATTGCGATTGGATGAAGACTGATACATATACTAAAAAGATCTACCTAACTCACACATACGTACTTTATCCATTTAATTAAGCTTTAAATACAGGATGCCGTAAAATAGAATGGCACTGCATCATACACCTGTTTTGTCCTACTGGGACTCGTCAGTGATGCTAGAAACCAAAAGATGTGAATCGAATTATTTTAACTACTGTAGAAGCGAAAGTGCCAAGGTGCGTGCAACCCTTTCATTAATCAATTTTTAAAAAATCGTGCACTTCGAAAGGTTGTATGTCATGAACTATGCAACTACTCAATTTATATAATTGTGGTCATCAAGGCTCCAACAAACTTCGGGGACTAGACAATCCACCAGCACAGTCTTCAACCTTGTATCTACAGAAATCCTCGGGGACTAACAATCCACCAGCAGAGTATACTACCTTGTATCTACAGCGATCCTCGGGGACTAACAATCCACCAGCAGAGTGTACTACCTTGTATCTACAACAAACCTCTGGGATTAACAATCCACCAACACAGTCTACCACCTTGTATCTACAGCAAACATAGGGGACTAAACAATCCACCAGCACAGTCTACCACCTTGTATCTACAGCAATCCTCGGGAACTAAACAATCCACCAGCAGAGTCTACCACCTTGTATCTACAGCAAACCTCGGGGACTAAACAATCCACCAGCACAGTCTACCACCTTGTATCTACAACAAACCTCGGGGACTAAACAATCCACCAGCACAGTCTACCACCTTGTATCTACAGCAAACCTCGGGGACTAAACAATCCACCAGCACAGTCTACCACCTTGTATCTACGGCGATCCTCGGGGACTAAACAATCCACCATCACAGTCTACCACCTTGTATCTACAGCAATCCTCGGCGACTAAACAATCCACCAGCACAGTCTACCACCTTGTATCTACAGCAAACATCGGGGACTAAACAATCCACCAGCAGAGTCTACCACCTTGTATCTACAGGAATCCTCGGGGACTAAACAATCCACCAGCACAGTCTACCACCTTGTATCTACAGCAAACATCGGGGACTAAACAATCCACCAGCACAGTCTACCACCTTGTATCTACAGCAATCCTCGGGGACTAAACAATCCACCAGCACAGTCTACCACCTTGTATCTACAGCAATCCTCGGGGACTAAACAATCCACCAGCAGGGTCTAACACCTTGTATCTACAGCAAAACTCGGGGACTAAACACTCCACCAGCAGGGTCTAACACCTTGTATCTACAGCAATCCTCGGGGACTAAACAATCCACCAGCACAGTCTACTACCTTGTATCTACAGCAATCCTCGGGGACTAAACAATCCACCAGCAAAGTCTACCACCTTGTATCTACAGCAATCCTCGGGGACTAAACAATCCACCAGAACAGTCTACCACCTTGTATCTACAGCAATCCTCGGGGACTAAACAATCCACCAGCAAAGTCTACCACCTTGTATCTACAGCAATTCTCGGGGACTAAACAATCCACCAGGAGTCTACCACCTTGTATCTACAGCAATTCTCGGGGACTAAACAATCCACCAGGAGTCTACCACCTTGTATCTACAGCAAACCTCGGGACTAAACAATCCACCAGTAGAGTGTACCACCTTGTATCTACAGCAATCCTCGGGGAATAAACAATCCACCATCACAGTCTACCACCTTGTATCTACAGCAATTCTCGGGGAATAAACAATCCACCAGGAGTCTACCACCTTGTATCTACAGCAAACCTCGGGGACTAAACAATCCACCAGCACAGTCTACCACCTTGTATCTACAGCAATCCTCGGGGACTAAACAATCCACCAGCACAGTCTACCACCTTTTATCTACAGCAATTCTCGGGGAATAAACAATCCACCAGGAGTCTACCACCTTGTATCTACAGCAATCCTCGGGGAATAAACAATCCACCAGCAGAGTATACCACCTTGTATCTACAGCAATCCTCGGGAACTAAACAATCCACCAGCAGAGTCTACCACCTTGTATCTACAGCAATTCTCGGGGACTAAACAACCCACCAGCAGAGTATACCACCTTGTATCTACAGCAGTCCTCGGGGACTAAACAATCAACCAGCACAGTCTACCACCTTGTATCTACAGCAATTCTCGGGGACTAAACAATCCACCAGCACAGTCTACCACCTTGTATCTACAGCAGTCCTCGGGGACTAAACAATCCACCAGCACAGTCTACCACCTTGTATCTACAGCAGTCCTCGGGGACTAAACAATCAACCAGCACAGTCTACCACCTTGTATCTACAGCAATTCTCGGGGACTAAACAATCCACCAGCACAGTCTACCACCTTGTATCTACAGCAATCCTCGGGGACTAAACAATCCACCAGCAGAGTCTACCACCTTGTATCTACAGCAAACATCGGGGACTAAACAATCCACCAGCACAGTCTACCACCTTGTATCTACAACAAACCTCGGGGACTAAACAATCCACCAGCACAGTCTACCACCTTGTATCTACAGCAATCCTCGGGGACTAAACAATCCACCAGCAGAGTCTACCACCTTGTATCTACAACAATCCTCGGGGACTAAACAATCCACCAGCACAGTCTACCACCTTGTATCTACAGCGATCCTAGGGGACTAAACAATCCACCAGCACAGTCTACCACCTTGTATCTACAACAATCCTCGGGGACTAAACAATCCACCAGCACAGTCTACCACCTTGTATCTACAGCGATCCTAGGGGACTAAACAATCCACCAGCACAGTCTACCACCTTGTATCTACAGCAATTCTCGGGGACTAAACAATCCACCAGAACAGTCTACCACCTTGTATCTACAGCAATCCTCGGGGGCTAAACAATCCACCAGCAGGGTCTACCACCTTGTATCTACAGCAATTCTCGGGGACTCTACCACTTTGTACATTGAAAGTTAAATCAAATGCGTACACATACTAACATTGACCTTGTATAGCAGTTGATAATATTGTCAAAACAGGTCAAAATAGGTCCAGTGTGAGTTTACATTCACAAAAACGTTTGAAATCAAACGTACTAAAAGTACTGAAGGAGGCGTTACTCGGATGTTTAGAGATGGTAAAAGAATGAAATGTGAAAGGTGCATTTTTTTAAATGTAATTATAGATGCAAAAAATAACTGTTGATCTACATGCATGAACAATTATTAACTGTATCCGAAGATGCTCGACTTGCTTAACTTGTCTGATAATTAATACTCATATTATATATAATCAAATTATTGATAGACATGTCAAGACTTTCGAACTATGATTTGCAGCCGTATACACGAATTATTGAAGTTATCTCCCTTTCATCAGTAAAATCGAGGAAGAAGTGTCGGAGTTTGATACAATTTTAGCAGCACCATTCTGAAAGAGGAAAGAAAATACCATTAAATTTATGCTCGGAGTATCATTAATTTAGTAGAGATGAAACCAGAGCCAATTAAATTGATTTTTCTTTAGTTTGCTGTCGCCAATAACCTAGCTAACGTACCGTTTTCGTTTAAGTAAATGAACCAGTCCTACCAAAAATGTTCGTATTTTAAATTAAGTCGAATCTAGTAATATCATGTTGCGTTAAGGCCAGCTTTGAGAAAAAAAACCTTGCAAGGCCTACATAAGCATTTGCATGTCCGCCATGATTTTTACCCCATAACGTTACATTTGAAGGTGGAGGAACCGTTTGTTCAGCATAACGAAAACCACCTTGACGTATACATTATCTCACAACAAATACAGATTTAGAAAAGTGTTATCTGAAACGTACAGAGGGTTCACAAAACAGTCACATGAATTATTTCTTGTACAATATTTGATATAGACCTAATGTACTGTACTCGTATACTGTAAAGGTTTTATTCCTTATTTAGGTCTTATTCTCTTGTGCTTTTACCAGAGTCTCCATGTACATCTTTCCTTTGTTCCTATTTTGCCCCTAGTTTAATCGATTTTGAGTTCGGATTATGGTTTTGTTGACGCTTTGG
Organism: Mimachlamys varia; assembly: GCA_947623455.1. Lineage (NCBI taxonomy): Eukaryota > Metazoa > Mollusca > Bivalvia > Pectinida > Pectinidae > Mimachlamys > Mimachlamys varia. The sequence continues at coordinate 40,416,663 of OX392528.1, forward strand.
TATTATCTGAATTTTTTTTACAGTAATTGCGGAGATTACCGCCAGGTATCTCAAACTCCGTGCATCTTGTTTTACCCAATCCCTAGATGCACGGCGCACAACGCCTCCATAAAAATGATTTATGAAAACTCATGATAAAAAAAAAAATGTTTTAACAGTGGTAAATCTATTAGCGGTACTTGTATTGTTCCTTTTACTTACTCTTATGGAAGGGTTACCCTTTGTACAGCTTTAACGAATCATCTGCTTTCATTAAAAAGATGCAGCCAATCAATAAAGACTGGACGCCTGATTTTTTTGTTTTTTTGTTTTGTTTTTTGTTTTGTTTTGTTTTTTGTTTTGTATATACATGCGGTTATTAATACTAAGATTACAGATACAGTTTATAGCAGGGACTTAATCTGACACGATGTACATTTACATATTTATCCCTAAAATATCAATTTGAAGTCATTCAGATCATTATGAAATTTCAAGGTTGAATGTGTTACCCGATACCTGTCGTCATGGTCTTTTCTATACTCCACCTCTCTGTCCCGTCACCTTGGTTGTTCCCGGTTCCGCTTGGTTAGTTTGATAGCAATGGGGGCAAACTTTTGTGTCCAAAATGTTTTAAACTGGTTTGGGTCGTTGGCCGATACAACTACCTCATGTGTGGTTAAATTTGATTGTTTTTACGTCCTATACACAACCATGATCATTTAAGGATAACCTTCCAGTGTATGCAATGTGAGTGTGTGTTTAGAGTGTGTGTATTTGGGAGGCCGCGATATGTTCGTGTAAGCGTTCTTGCGATTGTCCGGATCTTTTGCCGATTTAAAGTGCTACCACATTGAAGTATACTGCCATTCTACCCAACAAATCACTCCACCGATCACTTTATACTGACAATGGGTGAACAAGTCGTCCCACCTACCCATAATGCTTGGCGCCAAGCAGGAATAGTAGCTACCATTGTTAGAGACTCTGGTATGTCTCAACCTTGGGACATAATCCATAGCCAGCCTTACAGAGGCGAGCGCTCAACTAAAGGCGAAAGGTGAGGCAGTGACTAGGAAGACATTAGGAAAGTTGTCGAGGAAGAATGGAAAATAAAAACAACAAAATTTAGTCGCCTCTTACAATCATGCAATGAGGTCAGCAAGTACACACATTCTTACGCCTTACATCAAAAAGGCTATTCAAAGTTTTTATTGTTTGTTGTGAGAAAGATAGCTTCCTGATATTTAATCTGAAATGTCCTTTTTATTTTATATTTTTTTGGATCGGCCTCTGGTTCTGTCCTCCTCATTCATATTGAATAGTTGTTTTTATCACATTTGTCCACTGTGAGGATCCTGTAATTGTATCTCCCACCACTCAAATACAAGTCCCTTACAAATGATATGATATTAGTATACAGGCCCCCACAGTGAACTACCATCACTCCAATACAAGCCCCTTACAAATGATATGATATTAGTATACAGGCCCCCACAGTGGACTACCATAACTCCAATACAAGTCCCTTACAAATGATATGATATTAGTATATAGGATCCCCAGAGTTGACTACCATCACTCCAATACAAGTCCCTTACAAATGATATGATATTAGTATACAGGCCCCCACAGTGGACTACCATCACTCCAATACAAGTCCCTTACAAATGATATGATATTAGTATACAGGCCCCCACAGTGAACTACCATCACTCCAATACAAGCCCCTTACAAATGATATGCTATTAGCATACATGCCCTCACAGTGAACTACCATCACTCCAATACAAGCCCCTTACAAATGATATGATATTAGTATATAGGATCCTCACAGTGGACTACCATCACTCCAATACAAGCCCCTTACAAATGATATGATATTAGTATACAGGCCCCCACAGTGGACTACCATCACTCCAATACAAGCCCCTTACAAATGATATGATATTAGTATACAGGCCCCCACAGTGGACTACCATCACTCCAATACAAGCCCCTTACAAATGATATGATATTAGTATACAGGCCCCCACAGTGAACTACCATCACTCCAATACAAGCCCCTTACAAATGATATGCTATTAGCATACATGCCCTCACAGTGAACTACCATCACTCCAATACAAGCCCCTTACAAATGATATGATATTAGTATATAGGATCCTCACAGTGGACTACCATCACTCCAATACAAGCCCCTTACAAATGATATGATATTAGTATACAGTCCCCCACAGTGGACTACCATCACTCCAATACAAGCCCCTTACAAATGATATGATATTAGTATACAGGCCCCCACAGTGGACTACCATCACTCCAATACAAGCCCCTTACAAATGATATGATATTAGTATACAGGCCCCCACAGTGGACTACCATCACTCCAATACAAGCCCCTTACAAATGATATGATATTAGTATACAGGCCCCTACAGTGGACTACCATCACTCCAATACAAGCCCCTTACAAATGATATGATATTAGTATATAGGATCCTCACAGTGGACTACCATTACTCCAATACAAGCCCCTTACAAATGATATGATATTAGTATACAGGCCCCCACAGTGGACTACCATCACTCAAATACAAGTCCCTTACAAATGATATGATATTAGTATACAGGCCCCCACAGTGGACTACCATCACTCCAATACAAGCCCCTTACAAATGATATGATATTAGTATACAGGCCCCCACAGTGAACTACCATCACTCCAATACAAGCCCCTTACAAATGATATGCTATTAGCATACATGCCCCCACAGTGAACTACCATCACTCCAATACAAGCCCCTTACAAATGATATGATATTAGTATATAGGATCCTCACAGTGGACTACCATCACTCCAATACAAGCACCTTACAAATGATATGATATTAGTATACAGGCCCCTACAGTGGACTACCATCACTCCAATACAAGTCCCTTACAAATGATATGATATAAGTATATAGGATCCTCACAGTGGACTACCATCACTCCAATACAAGCCCCTTATAAATGATGTACTATTAGTATACAGGCCCCTACAGTGGACTACCATCACTCCAATACAAGTCCCTTACAAATGATATGATATTAGTATACAGGCCCCTACAGTGGACTACCATCACTCCAATACAAGTCCCTTACAAATGATATGATATTAGTATACAGGCCCCCACAGTGGACTACCATCACTCCAATACAAGTCCCTTACAAATGATATGATATTAGTATACAGGCCCCCACAGTGGACTACCATCACTCCAATACAAGCCTTACAAATGATATGATATTAGTATACAGGCCCCTACAGTGGACTACCATCACTCCAATACAAGTCCTTACAAATGATATGATATTAGTATACAGGGCCCTACAGTGGACTACCATCACTCCAACACAAGTCCCTTACAAATGATATGATATTAGTATACAGGCCCCTACAGTGGACTACCATCACTCCAACACAAGCCCCTTACAAATGATATGATATTAGTATACAGGGCCCTACTGTGGACTACCATCACTCCAATACAAGTCCCTTACAAATGATATGATATTAGTATACATGCCCCTACAGTGGACTACCATCACTCCAATAAAGTCCCTTACAAATGATATGATATAAGTATATAGGATCCTCACAGTGGACTACCATCACTCCAATACAAGCACCTTACAAATGATATAAAATTAATATATAGGATACCCAGAGTGGACTACCATCACTCCAATACAAGCCCCTTACAAATGATATAATATTAGTATATAGGATACCCAGAGTGGACTACCATCACTCCAATACAAGCCCCTTACAAATGATATGATATTAGTATACAGGATCCTCACAGTGGACTACCATCACTCCAATACAAGGCCCTTACACATGATATGATATTAGTATACAGGCCCCTACAGTGGACTACCATCACTCCAATACAAGCCCCTTACAAATGATATGATATTAGTATACAGGGCCCTACTGTGGACTACCATCACTCCAATACAAGTCCCTTACAAATGATATGATATTAGTAGACAGGCCCCTACAATGGACTACCATCACTCCAATACAAGCCCCTTACAAATGATATGATATTAGTATACAGGATCCTCACAGTGGACTACCATCACTCCAATACAATTCCCTTACAAATGATATGATATTAGTATACAGGCCCCTACAGTGAACTACCATCACTCCAATACAAGTCCCTTACAAATGATATGATATTAGTATACAGGCCCCTACAGTGGACTACCATCACTCCAATACAAGTCTTTTACAAATGATATGATATTAGTATACATGCCCCTACAGTGGACTACCATCACTCCAATACAAGCCCCTTACAAATGATATGATATTAGTATACAGGCCCCTACAGTGGACTACCATCACTCCAATACAAGTTCCTTACAAATGATATGATATTAGTATATAGGATCCCCAGAGTGGACTACCATTACTCCAATACAAGTCCCTTACAAATGATATGATATTAGTATACATGCCCCTACAGTGGACTACCATCACTCCAATACAAGCCCCTTAAAAATGATATGATTTTAGTATATAGGCCCCTACAGTGGACTACCATCACTCCAATACAAGCCCCTTACAAATGATATGATATTAGTATATAGGATCCCCAGAGTGGACTACCATCACTCCAATACAAGCCCCTTAGAACTGATATGATATTAGTATACAGGCCCCTACAGTGGACTACCATCACTCCAATGCAAGCCCCTAACAAATGATATGATATTAGTATACAGGCCCCTACAGTGGACTACCATCACTCCAATACAAGCCCCTTACAAATGATATGATATAAGTATACAGGCCCCTACAGTGGACTACCATCACTCCAATACAAGTCCCTTACAAATGATATGATATTAGTATACAGGCCCCTACAGTGGACTACCATCACTCCAATACAAGCCCCTTACAAATGATATGATATTAGCATATAGAATCCTCACAGTGGACTACCATCACTCCAATACAAGCCCCTTACAAATGATATGATATTAGTATACATGTCCCTACAGTGGACTACCATCACTCCAATACAAGCCCCTTACAAAAGATATGATATTAGTATATAGGCCCCTACAGTGGACTACCATCACTCCAATACAAGCCCCTTACAAATGATATGATATAGTAAATAGGATCCCCAGAGTGGACTACCATCACTCCAATACAAGCCCCTTAGAACTGATATGATATTAGTTTACAGGCCCCTACAGTGGACTACCATCACTCCAATACAAGCCCCTTACAAATGATATGATATAAGTATATAGGATCCTCACAGTGGACTACCATCACTCCAATACAAGTCCCTTACAAATGATATGATATTAGTATACAGGCCCCTACAGTGGACTACCATCACTCCAATACAAGTCCCTTACAAATGATATGATATTAGTATACAGGCCCCCACAGTGGACTACCATCACTCCAATACAAGTCCCTTAGAACTGATATGATATTAGTATACAGGATCCTCACAGTGGACTACCATCACTCCAATACAAGTCCCTTACAAATGATATGATATTAGTATACAGGCCCCTACAGTGGACTACCATCACTCCAATACAAGTCCCTTACAAATGATATGATATTAGTATACAGGCCCCCAGAGTGGACTACCATCACTCCAATACAAGCCCCTTACAAATGATATGATATTAGTATACAGGCCCTTACAGTGAACTACCATCACTCCAATACAAGCCCCTTACAAATGATATGATATTAGTATACATGCCCCTACAGTGGACTACCATCACTCCAATACAAGTCCCTTACAAATGATATGATATTAGTATACAGGCCCCCACAGTGGACTACCATCACTCCAATACAAGTCCCTTACAAATGATATGATATTAGTAAATAGGATCCCCAGAGTGGACTACCATCACTCCAATACAAGCCCCTTACAAATGATATGATATTAGTATATAGGCCCCTACAGTGGACTACCATCACTCCAATACAAGCCCCTTACAAATGATATGATATTAGTATATAGGATCCTCACAGTGGACTACCATCACTCCAATACAAGCCCCTTAGAACTGATATGATATTAGTATACAGGCCCCTACAGTGGACTACTATCACTCCAATACAAGTCCCTTACAAATGATATGATATTAGTATACATGCCCCTACAGTGGACTACCATCACTCCAATACAAGCCCCTTACAAATGATATGATATTAGTATACAGGCCCCTACAGTGGACTACCATCACTCCAATACAAGTCCCTTAGAACTGATATGATATTAGTATACAGGCCCCTACAGTGGACTACCATCACTCCAATACAAGCCCCTTACAAATGATATGATATTAGTATACAGGCCCCTTCAGTGGACTACCATCACTCCAATACAAGTCCCTTACAAATGATATGATATTAGTATACATGCCCCTACAGTGGACTACCATCACTCCAATACAAGTCCCTTACAAATGATATGATATTAGTATATAGGATCACCAGAGTGGACTACCATCACTCCAATACAAGCCCCTTAGAACTGATATGATATTAGTATACAGGCCCCTACAGTGGACTACCATCACTCCAATACAAGTCCCTTACAAATGATATGATATTAGTATACATGCCCCTACAGTGGACTACCATCACTCCAATACAAGCCCCTTACAAATGATATGATATAAGTATACAGGCACCTACAGTGGACTACCATCACTCCAATACAAGCCCCTTACAAATGATATGATATTAGTATACAGGATCCTCACAGTGGACTACCATCACTCCAATACAAGTCCCTTACAAACGATATGATATTAGTATACAGGATCCTCACAGTGGACTACCATCACTCCAATACAAGCCCCTTACAAATCTTACAAATGATATGATATTAGTATACAGGCCCCTACAGTCGACTACCATCACTCCAATTCAAGCCCCTTACAAATGATATGATATTAGTATACAGGCCCCTACAGTGGACTACCATCACTCCAATACAAGCCCCTTACAAATGATATGATATTAGTATACATGCCCCTACAGTGGACTACCATTACTCCAATACAAGTCCCTTACAAATGATATGATATTAGTATATAGGATCCCCAGAGTGGACTACCATCACTCCAATACAAGCCCCTTACAAATGATATGATTTTAGTATATAGGCCCCTACAGTGGACTACCATCACTCCAATACAAGCCCCTTACAAATGATATGATATTAGTATATAGGAGCCCCAGAGTGGACTACCATCACTCCAATACCAGCCCCTTAGAACTGATATGATATTAGTATACAGGCCCCTACAGTGGACTACCATCACTCCAATACAAGCCACTTACAAATGATATGATATTAGTATACAGGCCCCTTCAGTGGACTACCATCACTCCAATACAAGTCCCTTACAAATGATATGATATTAGTATACATGCCCCTACAGTGGACTACCATCACTCCAATACAAGTCCCTTACAAATGATATGATATTAGTATATAGGATCCCCAGAGTGGACTACCATCACTCCAATACAAGCCCCTTAGAACTGATATGATATTAGTATACAGGCCATTACAGTGGACTACCATCACTCCAATACAAGTCCCTTACAAATGATATGATATTAGTATACATGCCCCTACAGTGGACTAACATCACTCCAAAACAAGCCCCTTACAAATGATATGATATAAGTATACAGGCACCTACAGTGGACTACCATCACTCCAATACAAGTCCCTTACAAATGATATGATATTAGTATACAGGCCCCTACAGTGGACTACCATCACTCCAATACAAGTCCCTTACAAATGATATGATATTAGTATACATGCCCCTACAGTGGACTACCATCACTCCAATACAAGCCCCTTACAAATGATATGATATTAGTATATAGGATCCTCACAGTGGACTACCATCACTCCAATACAAGCCACTTACAAATGATATGATATTAGTATACAGGCCCCTTCAGTGGACTACCATCACTCCAATACAAGTCCCTTACAAATGATATGATATTAGTATACATGCCCCTACAGTGGACTACCATCACTCCAATACAAGTCCCTTACAAATGATATGATATTAGTATATAGGATCCCCAGAGTGGACTACCATCACTCCAATACAAGCCCCTTAGAACTGATATGATATTAGTATACAGGCCATTACAGTGGACTACCATCACTCCAATACAAGTCCCTTACAAATGATATGATATTAGTATACATGCCCCTACAGTGGACTAACATCACTCCAAAACAAGCCCCTTACAAATGATATGATATAAGTATACAGGCACCTACAGTGGACTACCATCACTCCAATACAAGTCCCTTACAAATGATATGATATTAGTATACAGGCCCCTACAGTGGACTACCATCACTCCAATACAAGTCCCTTACAAATGATATGATATTAGTATACATGCCCCTACAGTGGACTACCATCACTCCAATACAAGCCCCTTACAAATGATATGATATTAGTATATAGGATCCTCACAGTGGACTACCATCACTCCAATACAAGCCCCTTACAAATGATATGATATAAGTATATAGGATCTTCACAGAGGACTACCATCACTCCAATACAAGCCCCTTACAAATGATATGATAGAAGTATATAGGATCTTCACAGTGGACTACCATCACTCCAATACAAGTCCCTTACAAATGATATGATATTAGTATACATGCCCCTACAGTGGACTACCATCACTCCAATACAAGCCCCTTACAAATGATATGATATAAGTATACAGGCACCTACAGTGGACTACCATCACTCCAATACAAGTCCCTTACAAATGATATGATATTAGTATACAGGCCCCTACAGTGGACTACCATCACTCCAATACAAGTCCCTTACAAATGATATGATATTAGTATACATGCCCCTACAGTGGACTACCATCACTCCAATACAAGTCCCTTACAAATGATATGATTATAGTATACAGGCCCCTACAGTGGACTACCATCACTCCAATACAAGTCCCTTACAAATGATATGATATTAGTATACATGCCCCTACAGTGGACTACCATTACTCCAATACAAGTCCCTTACAAATGATATGATATTAGTATATAGGATCCCCAGAGTGGACTACCATCACTCCAATACAAGCCCCCTAAAAATGATATGATATTAGTATATAGGATCGCCAGAGTGGACTACCATCACTCCAATATAAGCCCCTTAGAACTGATATGATATTAGTATACAGGCCCCTACAGTGGACTACCATCACTCCAATACAAGCCCCTTACAAATGATATGATATTAGTATACAGGCCCCTACAGTGGACTACCATCACTCCAATACAAGCCCCTTACAAATGATATTAGTATACAGGCCCCTACAGTGGACTACCATCACTCCAATACAAGTCCCTTACAAATGATATGATATTAGTATACATGCCCGTACAGTGGACTACCATCACTCCAATACAAGTCCCTTACAAATGATATGATATTATTTTACAGGCCCCTTCAATGGACTACCATCACTCCAATACAAGCCCCTTACAAATGATATGATATTAGTATACAAGCCCCTACAGTGGACTACCATTACTCCAATACAAGCCCCTTACAAATGATATGATATTAGTATACATGCCCCTACAGTGGACTACCATCAATCCAATACAAGTCCCTTACAAATGATATGATATTATTATACAAGCCCCTTCAATGGACTACCATCACTCCAATACAAGTCCCTTACAAATGATATGATATTAGTATACATGCCCCCACAGTGGACTACCATCACTCCAATACAGCTCCCTTAGAAATGATATGATATTAGTATATAGAATCCTCACAGTGGACTACCATCACTCCAATACAAGTCCCTTACAAACGATATGATATTAGTATACATGCCCCCACAGTGAACTACCATCACTCCAATACAAGCCCCTTACACATGATATGATATTAGTATACAGGATCCTCACAGTGAACTACCATCACTCCAATACAAGCCCCTTACAAATGATATGATATTAGTATACAGGATCCTCACAGTGGACTACCATCACTCCAATACAAGTCCCTTACAAACGATATGATATTAGTATACAGGATCCTCACAGTGGACTACCATCACTCCAATACAAGCCCCTTACAAATCTTACAAATGATATGATATTAGTATACAGGCCCCTACAGTCGACTACCATCACTCCAATTCAAGCCCCTTACAAATGATATGATATTAGTATACAGGCCCCTACAGTGGACTACCATCACTCCAATACAAGCCCCTTACAAATGATATGATATTAGTATACAGGCCCTTACAGTGGACTACCATCACTCCAATACAAGCCCCTTACAAATGATATGATATTAGTATACAGGCCCTTACAGTGAACTACCATCACTCCAATACAAGCCCCTTACAAATGATATGATATTAGTATACATGCCCCTACAGTGGACTACCATCACTCCAATACAAGCCCCTTACAAATGATATGATATTAGTATATAGGATCCTCACAGTTGACTACCATCACTCCAATACAAGCCCCTTACAAATGATATGATATTAGTATACATGCCCCTACAGTGGACTACCATCACTCCAATACAAGCCCCTTACAAATGATATGATATTAGTATACAGGCCCCTTCAATGGACTACCATCACTCAAATACAAGTCCCTTACAAATGATATGATATTAGTATATAGGATCCCCAGAGTGGACTACCATCACTCCAATACAAGCCCCTTACAAATGATATGATATTAGTATATAGGCCCCTACAGTGGACTACCATCACTCCAATACAAGCTCCTTACAAATGATATAATATTAGTATATAGGATCCTCACAGTGGACTACCATCACTCCAATACAAGCCCCTTACAAATGATATAATATTAGTATATAGGCCCCTACAGTGGACTACCATCACTCCAATACAAGCCCCTTACAAATGATATGATATTAGTATATAGGATCCTCACAGTGGACTACCATCACTCCAATACAAGCCCCTTACAAATGATATGATATAAGTATATAGGATCTTCACAGAGGACTACCATCACTCCAACACAAGCCCCTTACAAATGATATGATAGAAGTATATAGGATCTTCCCAGTGGACTACCATCACTCCAATACAAGCCCCTTACAAATGATATGATATTAGTATACAGGACCCCCACAGTGGACTACCATCACTCCAATACAAGTCCCTTACAAATGATATGATATTAGTATACAGACCCCTACAGTGGACTACCATCACTCCAATACAAGTCCCTTACAAATGATATGATATTAGTATATAGGATCCTCACAGTGGACTACCATCACTCCAATACAGGTCCCTTACAAATGATATGATATTAGTATACAGGCCCCCAGAGTGGACTACCATCACTCCAATACAAGTCCCTTACAAATGATATGATATTAGTATATAGGATCCCCAGAGTGGACTACCATCACTCCAATACAGGTTCCTTACAAATGATATGATATTAGTATATAGGATCTTCACAGTGAACTACCATCACTCCAATACAAGTCCCTTACAAATGATATGATATTAGTATACAGGCCCCTACAGTGGACTACCATCACTCCAATACAAGTCCCTTAGAAATGATATGATATTAGTATATAGGATCCTCACAGTGGACTACCATCACTCCAATACAAGCCACTTACAAATGATATGTTATTAGTATACATGCCCCTACAGTGGACTACCATCACTCCAATAGAAGCCCCTTACAAATGATATGATATTAGTATACAGTCCCCTAAAGTGGACTACCATCACTCCAATACAAGTTCCTTACAAATGATATGATAGAAGTATATAGGATCCTCACAGTGGACTACCATCACTCCAATACAAGTCCCTTACAAATGATATGATATTAGTAAACAGGCCTCTACAGTGGACTACCATCACTCCAATACAAGTCCCTCACAAATGATATGATATTAGTATACGGGCCCCTTCAATGGACTACCATCACTCCAATACAAGTCCCTTACAAATGATATGATATTAGTATACAGGCCCCTACAGTGAACTACCATCACTCCAATACAAGTCCCATACAAATTATATGATATTAGTATACAGGATCCTCACAGTGGACTACCATCACTCCAATACAAGTCCCTTACAAATGATATGATATTAGTATACAGGCCCCTACAGTGAACTAACATCACTCCAATACAAGTCCCTTACAAATGATATGATATTAGTATATAGGATCCTCACAGTGGACTACCATCACTCCAATACAAGTCCCTTACAAATGATATGATATTAGTATACAGGCCCCAACAGTGGACTACCATCACTCCAATACAAGTCCCTTACAAATGATATGATATTAGTATATAGGATCCTCACAGTGGACTACCATCACTCCAATATAAGTCCCTTACAAATGATATGATATTATTAATAGGATCCTCACAGTGGACTACCATCACTCCAATACAAGTCCCTTACAAATGATATGATATTATTAATAGGATCCTCACAGTGGACTACCATCACTCCAATACAAGTCCCTTACAAATTATATGATAGAAGTATACAGGACCCCCACAGTGGACTACCATCACTCCAATACAAGTCCCTTACAAATGATATGATATTAGTATACAGGCCCCTACAGTGTACTACCATCACTCCAATACAAGTCCCTTACAAATGATATGATATTAGTATACATACCCCTACAGTGGACTACCATCACTCCAATACAAGTCCCTTACAAATGATATGATATTAGTATACATACCCCTACAGTGGACTACCATCACTCCAATACAAGCCCCTTACAAATGATATGATATTAGTATATAGGATCCTCACAGTGGACTACCATCACTCCAATACAAGTCCCTTACAAATGATATGATATTAGTATACAGGCCCCTTCAATGGACTACCATCACTCCAATACAAGCCCCTTACAAATGATATGATATTAGTATACAGGCCCCTTCAATGGACTACCATCACTCCAATACAAGCCCCTTACAAATGATATGATATTAGTATACAGGCCCCTTCAATGGACTACCATCACTCCAATACAAGTCCCTTACAAATGATATGATATTAGTATATAGGATCCTCACAGTGGACTACCATCACTCCAATACAAGCCCCTTACAAATGATATGATATTAGTATACATGCCCCTACAGTGGACTACCATCACTCCAATACAAGTCCCTTACAAATGATATGATATAAGTATATAGGATCCTCACAGTGGACTACCATCACTCCAATACAAGCCCCTTACAAATGATATGATATTAGTATACAGGCCCCTACAGTGAACTACCATTACTCCAATAGAAGTCCCTTATAAATGATATGATATTAGTATACAGGCCCCTACAGTGGACTACCATCACTCCAATACAAGCCCCTTACACATGATATGATATTAGTATACAGGATCCTCACAGTGGACTACCATCACTCCTATACAAGTCACTTACAAACGATATGATATAAGTATATAGGATCCCCAGAGTGCACTACCATTACTCCAATACAAGCCCCTTAGAACTGATATGATATTAGTATACAGGCCCCAACAGTGGACTACCGTCACTCCAATACAAGTCCCTTACAAACGATATGATATTAGTATATAGGATCCCCAGAGTGGACTACCATCACTCCAATACAAGCCCCTTACAAATGATATGATATTAGTATACATGCCCCTACAATGGACTACCATCACTCCAATACAAGTCCCTCACAAATAATATGATATTAGTAAACAGGCCCCTAGAGTGGACTACCATCACTCCAATACAAGTCCCTTACAAATGATATGATATTAGTATACAGGCCCCTAGAGTGGACTACCATCACTCCAATACAAGCCCCTTACAAATGATATGATATTAGTATACAGGATCCTCACAGTGGACTACCATCACTCCAATACAAGTCCCTTACAAACGATATGATATTAGTATACAGGCTCCTACAGTGAACTACCATCACTCCAATACAAGTCCCTTACAAATGATTTGATATTGTTAATAGGATCCTCACAGTGGACTACCATCACTCCAATACAAGCCCCTTACAAATGATATGATATTAGTATACAGGATCATCACAGTGGACTACCATCACTCCAATACAAGCCCCTTACAAATGATATGATATTAGTATACAGGCCCCTTCAATGGACTACCATCACTCCAATACAAGCCCCTTACAAATGATATGATATTAGTATACAGGATCCTCACAGTGGACTACCATCACTCCAATACAAGCCCCTGACAAATGATATGATATTAGCATATAGGATCCTCACAGTGGACTACCATCACTCCAATACAAGCCCCTTACAAATGATATGATATTAGTATACATGCCCCTACAGTGGACTACCATCACTCCAATACAAGCACCTTACAAATGATATGATATTAGTATATAGGATGCTCACAGTGGACTACCATCACTCCAATACAAGTCCCTTACAAATGATATGATAGAAGTATACAGGACCCCCACAGTGGACTACCATCACTCCAATACAAGCCCCTTACAAATGATATGATATTAGTATATAGGATCCTCACAGTGGACTACCATCACTCCAATACAAGTCCCTTACAAATGATATGATAGAAGTATACAGGACCCCCACAGTGGACTACCATCACTCCAATACAAGTGCCTTACAAATGATATGATATTAGTATACAGGCCCCTACAGTGGACTACCATCACTCCAATACAAGTCCCTTACAAATGATATGATATTAGCATATAGGATCCTCACAGTGGACTACCATCACTCCAATACAAGTCCCTTACAAACGATATGATATTAGTATACAGGCTCCTACAGTGAACTACCATCACTCCAATACAAGCCCCTTACAAATGATATGACATTAGTATACAGGCCCCTAGAGTGGACTACCATCACTCCAATACAAGCCCCTTACAAATGATATGATATTAGTATACAGGCCCCCACAGTGGACTACCATCACTCCAATACAAGCCCCTTACAAATGATATGATATTAGTATATAGGATCCTCACAGTGGACTACCATTACTCCAATACAAGTCCCATACAAATTATATGATATTAGTATACAGGCCCCCACAGTGGACTACCATCACTCCAATACAAGTCCCTTACAAATGATATGATAGAAGTATATAGGATCCTCACAGTGGACTACCATCACTCCAATACAAGCCCCTTACAAATGATATGACATTAGTATACAGGCCCCTACAGTGGACTACCATCACTCCAATACAAGTCCCTTACAAATGATATGATATTAGTATACAGGCCCCCACAGTGGACTACCATCACTCCAATACAAGCCCCTTACAAATGATATGATATTAGGATATAGAATCCTCACAGTGGACTACCATCACTCCAATACAAGCCCCTTACAAATGATATGATATTAGTATATAGAATCCTCACAGTGGACTACCATCACTCCAATACAAGCCCCTTACAAATGATATGTTATTAGTATATAGAATCCTCACAGTGGACTACCATCACTCCAATACAAGCCCCTTACAAATGATATGTTATTAGTATATAGGATCCTCACAGTGGACTACCATCACTCCAATACAAGTCCCTTACAAATGATATGATAGAAGTATACAGGACCCCCACAGTGGACTACCATCACTCCAATACAAGCCCCTTACAAATGATATGATAGAAGTATACAGGACCCCCACAGTGGACTACCATCACTCCAATACAAGTGCCTTACAAATGATATGATATTAGTATACAGGCCCCTACAGTGGACTACCATCACTCCAATACAAGTCCCTTACAAATGATATGATATTAGCATATAGGATCCTCACAGTGGACTACCATCACTCCAATACAAGTCCCTTACAAACGATATGATATTAGTATACAGGCTCCTACAGTGAACTACCATCACTCTAATACAAGCCCCTTACAAATGATATGACATTAGTATACAGGCCCCTAGAGTGGACTACCATCACTCCAATACAAGTCCCTTACAAATGATATGATATTAGTATACAGGCCCCCACAGTGGACTACCATCACTCCAATACAAGCCCCTTACAAATGATATGTTATTAGTATATAGGATCCCCACAGTGGACTACCATCACTCCAATACAAGCCCCTTACAAATGATATGATATTAGTATACAGGCCCCTACAGTGGACTACCATCACTCCAATACAAGCCCCTTACAAATGATATGATATTAGTATACAGGATCCACACAGTGGACTACCATCACTCCAATACAAGACCCTTACAAATGATATGATATTAGTATACAGGCCCCACAGTGGACTACCCTCACTCCAATACAAGCCCCTTACAAATTATATGATATTAGCATATAGGATCCTCACAGTGGACTACCATCACTCCAATACAAGCCTCTTACAAATGATATGATATTAGTATATAGGATCCTCACAGTGGACTACAATCACTCCAATACAAGCCCCTTACAAATGATATGATATTAGTATATAGGATCCTCACAGTGAACTACCATCACTCCAATACAAGCCCCTTACAAATGATATGATATTAGTATACAGGCCCCCACAGTGGACTACCATCACTCCAATACAAGCCCCTTACAAATGATATGATATTAGTATATAGGATCCTCACAGTGAACTACCATCACTCCAATACAAGTCCCTTACAAATGATATGATATTAGTATACAGGCCCCCACAGTGGACTACCATCACTCCAATACAAGCCCCTTACAAATGATATGATATTAGTATACAGGCCCCTACAGTGGACTACCATCACTCCAATACAAGCCCCTTACAAATGATATGATATTAGTATATAGGATCCTCACAGTGGACTACCATCACTCCAATACAAGCCCCTTACAAATGATATGATATTAGCATATAGGATCCACACAGTGGACTACCATCACTCCAATACAAGACCCTTACAAATGATATGATATTAGTATACAGGCCCCACAGTGGACTACCCTCACTCCAATACAAGCCCCTTACAAATGATATGATATTAGCATATAGGATCCTCACAGTGGACTACCATCACTCCAATACAAGCCTCTTACAAATGATATGATATTAGTATATAGGATCCTCACAGTGGACTACCATCACTCCAATACAAGCCCCTTACAAATGATATGATATTAGTATATAGGATCCTCACAGTGAACTACCATTACTCCAATACAAGCCCCTTACAAATGATATGATATTAGTATACAGGCCCCCACAGTGGACTACCATCACTCCAATACAAGCCCCTTACAAATGATATGATATTAGTATATAGGATCCTCACAGTGAACTATCATCACTCCAATACAAGTCCCTTACAAATGATATGATATTAGTATATAGGCCCCTACAGTGAACTACCATCACTCCAATACAAGCCCCTTACAAATGATATGATATTAGTATACAGGCCCCTACAGTGAACTACCATCACTCCAATACAAGCCCCTTACAAATGATATGACATTAGTATACAGGCCCCTAGAGTGGACTACCATCACTCCAATACAAGCCCCTTACAAATGATATGATATTAGTATACAGGCCCCCACAGTGGACTTCCATCACTCCAATACAAGCCCCTTACAAATGATATGATATTAGTATATAGGATCCTCACAGTGGACTACCATCACTCCAATACAAGTCCCTTACAAACGATATGATATTAGTATACAGGCCCCTACAGTGAACTACCATCACTCCAATACAAGCCCCTTACAAATGATATGACATTAGTATACAGGCCCCTAGAGTGGACTACCATCACTCCAATACAAGCCCCTTACAAATGATATGATATTAGTATACAGGCCCCCACAGTGGACTTCCATCACTCCAATACAAGCCCCTTACAAATGATATGATATTAGTATATAGGATCCTCACAGTGGACTACCATCACTCCAATACAAGTCCCTTACAAATGATATGATAGAAGTATACAGGACCCCCACAGTGGACTACCATCACTCCAATACAAGTGCCTTACAAATGATATGATATTAGTATACAGGCCCCTACAGTGGACTACCATCACTCCAATACAAGTCCCTTACAAATGATATGATAGAAGTATATAGGATCCTCACAGTGGACTACCATCACTCCAATACAAGTACCTTACAAATGATATGATATTAGTATACAGGCCCCTACAGTGGACTACCATCACTCCAATACAACAGACTCTTCTACCTCAACTGCTAACCTCGATCTCTACTTAATCTACGAACAGCATGGTCAGCTTACTACTAAGCTTTACGATAAACCTGATGATTTCAATTTTCCGATCGTGAACTTTCCATTTCTTGATAGTAACATCCCTGCCTGGGGAAGTGTTATGGTCGCCATCTTTGTCTCATTGAGAAATATTCTGTTTCTTTAAGTGATATGAAGATAGACGTTTTTGAATATGCTCATTACTGTGTGTTTACTTGTTGTGATTGATGATGATACTCGTTTTGAGAACTTGATGTTTACTTGGATGTGACAAAGATTAACATAGCGGGTGTCGTCGATGAAGCAGAAGACGCTTACTCTTCCTGAATACCTGGTCTTATTCTCTTGTACTTTTACAGGGGTCTCCATGTAAATCTTTCATTTGTTCATATTCTGCCCTTGGTTTAATCGATTTTCAGTTCGGATTATGATTTTGTTAACGCTTATTTAATTTATTTTGACATGTTCAATAATTTGAGCATTTTGTTTGTATAGTTCATCTTACACAAGCGGTCTTATTTGATATTTTTAAAGATTTTGAAGTTTTGCTATGAAGTTTAAGACCCGACCTTTTCGTTTTCTATTTCCCTTACTAAGTACTCCAGCTCTGACTACTCTTTACTTGGCTATAGTTTATTTGATGTTCTGGGTAACCCCTTGAACGATATTTGCTTTCATCACATGGACCTCCATTAATTTGTACTTTTCTTGCGATAGCTTTGCCAATACCATACATTTTGGCTGGTTTTGGACTTCAATAATAGTCTGTTCTCGCTCTTTTTGTTTATGTCGGTCAGGGCAGTTTTCATATTTTTTTTTATAGATGGAACATTTATCTTGCATCCTGATCATATCCACAGAAAATGTTGGCTATCTTCCTTACTTAAAACCTCGAGTATTGCTGGAGATAGTTAAGTTCACATTTAACACAGAATTAATGGAGCTCGTAGATTGAGCATTCCATCAATACACTCCCTTCTTCAAATTCAAATTCACATTGAGGGCATAAGTTACTTGCGGGTCTGGCTATTTTTTTCAGAAAAGCCATGGTGTAGATGTTTTTGGTTGGGCCATAATGATACAAGAGTTTACAGGATGCTACTATTTTTCCTTGACAGTTGCTGTCATAACTTAATCATGGATTTTACGGACCAACTGTTAAACTCTCATTAGCCACAGCCTGACTTACTCCTTACCTGGGTGGATGCCGTCAGTTAAATATTAAGGCTTTTTGTACTTATTCCTTTTTGAGTTCGGTAGTGTGTTATTTAAGTTTACATTCGTAAGATATATACTCATCTTTTGTAGTCAAAGTTTAATGATGGTGACTCTTCAAGGTTGCTTTATGCTTCTCCCCAAATTTCATTTTGAAAAGACGTTTTTCCTACTTCATTATTTTGATCGATTACATGTATATGTCATATATGACGCCCGTGTTTTGTCTTATCGACAACAGTTAACCACTGGACTCTCTGTCAGATTGTACATTATTGACAATATAAATGCAATCTGAAATCCAGAAACATAAAACTACGTCGTTAAGTTTCTTGAATATGTGGAAATTTGAAGCATGTATTGTCTCCAAGCATAGGGCGTTCATATTGCTTTCACATCATTGCATGCGCGAGTTGTTTGATTTGATTATATACGTGTATGCCGATTGACGAACGGAAAAATGACATCGATGTTCGCTTCAACACTTATATTTGTAGACTATAATGGATTCATCCAGATCATGCATGTTAGAGTTCACTAAAGTTCAATAGGAATGAAAGGGCCAAGGCAGTATTGATTGATACCGAGAACTATGTCATATTACATGTGTTATAAGATATGTGGCTTTAACGTATCCCAGCGACAGTATTATGGACAGGGAGTTAAAATAATTGCCACAGACAGATTGCGATCGGTGCTTCAATAATATGACTATTCTTAGACGAAGAAATATATAATGTACACTTTCTAATAATATATAGATGATAAACATTTTATCACACAGTATTTTCAGTGTTTGTCTTGCGAACACTTTTCTCATCGCTCACATGTTGATAAATTAAATATCGAGTCCATCTGCGATGACTTTTCGATTTTATCCACCTGCTCGCGATAAGAAAATTTTTCTCAAGACAAACCCTGGAAATACGCTATGATAATAAATACCAATTGCTATTCGATTTGAAATTCTGTTTGTTATTTATACCAAAATATGTAATTACGATATAACATTCGTGTTACTAATTGAATATGAAAAGAACATTTAGAAATATAAACTTTATTTATTTTACAACAATTATGAAACAAGTTATGCAATTTATATTAATCACTCTTGTTGGCCCAGATGTTAACGTGCAAGGAGTCTTATTGTTAGAGCAAACCGTAGTACCCGGAGAAAACCCACGTGGTCGGGCAGGTGACCCCGTACCTTTTCACGTCCGGTCGGGGAATGTGACCCCCGCCACCTTGGTGAAAGGTAAGTGCGCTTTCCACTATACCACCCGACCACCCGAACCTTTGACGAGATGTGTACAACGGGATGACGTTTAATATTTTTTATTGATAAGCCAGTATGATGTCCACGCCTGGCACTCGGTCAATAAGTTCGTTGATAATAACATATTTCTCTATTTTTCACACCTTCAAGTTACAGGCGATTCATCTTTTCCGTCACACCCCTGTCAACAGTAGAATGGCGTGACTGTAAACAAATGCGTGTGGGATATGACAATCGTTATTCAACCTTGATGACGTTACTGTTGACACATTTTAGTGACGTCATAGTTAGACACGTGCTTATTTCGAGGGTGAAAAGCTGATCTTTTCACGATTATATGGGATAAAATTATTTCTAACGTCATGACGGAGACAGTTTCTCGGGATCAGTAATAAGTCTCAAATATTCATAATATATCTATAATATGATACTATGTTACAAATGTCATGTAACTATTTATAAAATGCTGTGTTATAAATTTTAATTTCAACATAATTAATCGAATGAATAAAAGAGTGTAAAAAGTATAATGTCATAACATGCAGGTATAAAAAAAATCTGCTAAAACGATACAGAAATTAAAAATGACCACTCGGTTGGCATTCGCTCCTAAGTATCTCCGATGAACATTACAGCATCAATTACACATGTTAACAAGTGTTATTTTTATTTATATCTTTATTTATTTACTTTATATTTTGAATGGGTTTGATACATCTTCTCCTTTACTTCAAAATCAGTTCAAACCATTTAGACTGAGAGTGAGAAATAAGGCATTATTTTCAATCAGAACAAGCAGGCACCCATGTACTATTGAGTATATTAAAAAAGGTCCATCTTCGTATCATACAAAATATTTCTCATTGAGATCAAAATGGCTACCATAAAATGAATAAGCGTATACCGAAGCGTTAACAAAATCATAATCCAAACTCAAAATCGGTTAAACCAGGGGCAAAATATGAACTCCTGTGCCATAAGTTTGTTCGACAGCAGCCGACGTCTATCACGAAATCTCAATATTACAGCAAGCCCTAGAGTCACAAATCAACTATGAGAAGTACATTTTGTAAACAACATCGTTGGAGAAGCAGAGATTTCACTAGCAAGAAAGGGAAAGATTCACGATAAGAAAATAAAAATTGTCATGTTTATAATATTGCTTGGTAGTGAACTCAGCTTATGAAATAAGCTTTGTTTGTTTGTTTTTCTGAGATGCGAGTCCATTCATCCCTTAGTTATCATTTATATGCATCTATAATACAACAACTACCATACAAAGCGTCATGCCAATCACATCTAAACTAAAAAATACATGATTAACATAAACCAGTCGTGTATGCTCTTTACTTTGTTCATTCTGTTTAATTCCAGTCGCCCTGCAGGTAGGGCGGAATAAATTTACCTGCTGCCCAATTGTAGTATTGTAAGGGGTGACTAGAATTGGGACCTTTTTTTTCTTCTTCTTTCTAAAAAGCGTTTTCTTTCCTAATGTCTCCGTTGGCACCGCCTCATGTTTGGCCTCTAGTTGAGCGTTCGCAGCAGTAAGGAATACAATGGGCTTTGTCCTCGGCTGAGACATACCAAAGTCTGCTTGACGCCCAGCATTATGTGAATGGAACGACAAGTTCGTCCGTTGTCAGTATAATATGACCGGGCTGGTTGTTCTGCTGGGGGCCTTCGGCAATATTCTTTAGTGTTGTAGCACTTTAAATCGGCAACAGGTCCGGACTATTCCAAGGAGGCTTACTAGAACATACCACAGCCTACCAAAAAACACACACATTCACAGGGCATGTACCGGGAGGCCATCCTTAACTGACCATTGATTTTCATATGACATAAACACAATCAAACAAAACCAAAAAATTCAGGGGCTTTTTTCCATGTATTGTTTATACATAAAAATTACGTACTTTTCATGCTCAATCAACTAAATACATTGAAACGTTATTTGTATATAAGTTATAAGCATGTATGCCTCGAATTGTAAATAAAACTCCAAGCCTTTTTTGTTGAAATAATGACCTTTTACCCTCGTCTTGTAACATTTTACCAAAACTTTATTCAACACATCCTGAATTTATTGTTTCTGTGTTTGAGTGAGATTCTTATTTTCGCAATTCTAAAAAATGCCGATCTTCCATTAAGACTGTACTGTTTATATCATGACCGGTACAGGAAATCATAGCGCTTCAAAATGTTGAAAAACTGTTTTTTTTTACCCTCATCTTGTAGCATTTTACCAAAACTTTATTCAACACATCCTGAATTTATTGTTTCTGTGTTTGAGTGACATTCTTATTTTCGCAATTCTAAAAAATGCGTCCTATCGCCTGTGAAAATGTGCCCAACTTTTACAAAAAATCATCTGAATTTGCATAATACAATATTTGTTTCAATATTGGCTGTTCTCCCGACTAACGGTTTAATCTAAAGCTTGAGCTGTGTTTTTATTCGATAAATAAAAACATAGCGTTTATGTTACAGACTGCACCTGTAATCTTTAATAATTATCTGATGGAGTCGTCGGAGTTGCTTTCCCTTGGTAAACAGGACGAGAGATACCACGTGACCAAATGTTCTTGATCCCGAACCATTCGCTATATCTCGGGAATATTTCTTGCGATTTACTCTGAAAACACCAGAAATTTCCCTAAGATGTTTTGGATAGGGTCCTGAACCAGCCTGACAAATTTCGAGTAGCAAATAGTTGGTTAGCTTTCTGTTAATTCATTCGTAACAGTGTCACCTAGCTTCTACAGTAATTGACCCCATTTTCTTTATTAGTTAAAAAAATGAAAAAAAACCACACTGTTTTAATAAGGATTACCCTTTGATTTGGTATAGTTTATGAAATCATACAAATTAATTCAATGGTGCACGAGTTAAATTTCGAAAACTCTTAGTTTATGAGAGTATAAATCTAAAGGAACCCAGGGTACATTGTAAATTGAATAAACGCTTCGCGTTTGCGCTAAATTATTGGATTTATGATCTCATAAACTAAACAAAATCAAAGGTTAATTCTTATTTATACAGTATTTTTTCTGTAAATGGTTCATAATTGTACTCTTCAATATAGCCCCATCTACGGACATATATTTCATTTAAAAACCTACAAACGCCGTGAAATCGGTTCAATGAGCTTGAAGTTTGCATATACCATGGTTAACTCCGCCTATGTCCATTGTTGGCGACGTCATACAAAGTTGACTCGAAATGGATGATTTGCATAGTTCCGCCAAAATGTATTGTCGACTGTAAATATTAAGTGTAGACCGTAAATATTAAGACTTAACTTCCTTGTATTGACACATGCTTATTCTTCCTCTCGATATCGAGATTTTCGTGATACATGTCGGAAGCTGACGAACAAACTTACGACACATAGGTTCGTGAGATATAGGTTGATGAAGACAAGAGCAAGTTTTATGGTCGACATCTTTGTCTCAATGAGACATATTCTGTAACCCAGTATGATATGACGGTGAATATTTTTCTATTATGCTCATTGGTGTGGCTACTTGCTGTCATTAAGAATGATTCCTTATTTCTGATTTTGAGGAAATGATGTTTACTTGGATATGACCAAGAATAAAATGGCGGGTGTCGTCGATGAAGCAAAAGACGTTTACCCTTCCGGAACATCTTGTCATATTATTTACTGCTACGTTTTCAAGGATATCCGTTCAAATAATAATTTTCTTCGTATAATCGCTTTTGAATTCTTATTGTGGTTTTGTTGATGCTTTAGTATTCTCTCATATACATTTGTTTTTTTTAATTTTTTGTCTATTGTTTCATGGAACGGGTCATAATGCGTATGGTTTAGATTTATATATACGAGGTGATAAACTATCAGATCAAGGTCACGAGACTTTTAGTAAGCGCTGGTGGTTATTAGTAGAACATATCTAATGGTATCGAAAATAAATAAGAGAATACCAAAGCGTTAACATAATCATAATCCGAACTCAAAATCGATTAAACCATAGGCAAAATATGAACAAATGAAAGATTGACATGGAGACCCTTGCAACAGTACAAGATAATAAGACCATGTGTTCCGGAAGAGTAAGCGTCTTCTGCTCCATCGACGACACCCGTTATGTAAATCTTTGTCACATCCAAGTAACCATCAAGTTCTCAAAATGAGAACCGAGTATCATTGTCAATACAACAAGTAAACACACTAATGAGCATACTCAAAAACGTCCGTCTTCATATCACTTAAAGGTACGGAATATTTCTCAATGAGACAAAGACGGCGACCATAAAACTTGCCAATAGTTCTTATCAACCTGCATCTCTCGAATCCTTGTGTTGTTAGTTTGTTTGTCAGCAGTCGACATCGATCACGAAAATCCCGATATTTAGAGCAGGCCCTGGAATACCGAATCAACTGCGACATGTAAACACCATAGGTTGGAGAAGCAGGGATGTTACTATCAAGAAATGGAAAGTTAACGATCGGAAAATTGAAGTCATCACGTTTATCGTATAGCTTAGTAGTAAGTTGTCCATGTTGGTCGTAGTTTAAGTAGAGATTGAGGTAAGCAGCTGATGTAGAAGAGTCTGTTGTGTCATCAGGTGGACATCAGCTTGTGAAATTAAATGTCAGATTCTCAATATAGCTACTGTAGTTCAGAGGTTCATAAATACGTACGTACACACATAAATTCCGGAGTTTATATAAAAAAATATATAAACAAAAAAAAGGCCAGTTTCACGAACCATAATTAATCAACACAATAAATCTATATTTATGAAAAAACATACAACAACTATTAAATGTATTGGAAAAACATTTTTATGAAACAATATATGCCGCCATTTTAATAAAATATAGCAATGATGCACTTTTTGTATTTTTTACCTGTCGTTGATAAAATACGATTTTAATCTAGAAAAGCATATATCAAAAAAGCATCAATAGGGAGCCAAAATAATATGTTTTAAAACCACATTAATATTTTTCATTAACTCTTTTTGAAATGACATTGATGTTCGTATTACCATTCCGCTGCCGATCAACAACTTTTCTACGTCTTCTGCGAATGATGATGTATACAATTCCATTCCAAACCCCGCCGGTGTTAGAAAAGAACGTACTGACGACGTAGAGCACGATTGGTTCCTCGCCAAACGCTAACCAGAAACCATAGAGACATAACGCCCACCACTGTACACAAAAGGAGATCAGGAACAGAAACATGTTTTTGGCAGCTACGTGGGTCCGTCTTGTAGAAACAGATGTGCCACCTAGTGTTTGGGCAAGAAGGTTCGTTTCTCTTCTTATTCTGTACCACGTCAGTCCGTACAAAATGGCGTTGTTTACTAACACTAGGCATAGAGGTATTGTTGCCAAATAGAGGTTGAGATGTCTGGCCCTCACAGTGTCAAAGAAACAGCTGAAGCAAATGAAAAAAGAAAACAGGATATAAATGACTATCGTTATTCGTCCTTTTTTCCCGTAAAAAAACATATACAACCTTCATTTAAAGTAGTATGAAATTTCAAAATGCTAATAATCTTAAAATAATGTCAGGAAATATCATGTATTGTGTCGCATAGTAAAGCAAAACAATGAAAACAAGTTTCATATATCAACTTGTTTGGGTTTTTTGCGTTGCCGAGTTTGCATATGTTACGTATATAATATCCCAGACTAAAACAAGTCCGTCTAGCATATATGTACCATATCTATGGTACGTGCCATATATCCCACCTCATGAAACCACTCCTCAAACTGGTCGTGTACACGCTGTATATCGATCTTGTTTAGCTATTCTGTGTGTTATTTAAGGTACAGATTGATAATACATCGTAGTTAATATATTCTGTGTGTTTTATGTGTTATTGACATAGTTTTGATGTTATCACGCAGCATATGATTATAACAGGTACTCACTCCGTATCACTCCTCTACTCAGCCCGAGGGAACGGAGCCCCGGGGGCTGATGACTAATACAGAGTAGGAAAGTACATCATAATACTTTCATAATACAAAACAATAAACATTTTTGATATTGTTTTATATTGACACTTATCTAAAGATCCAATGTAGCATTATTTCTATGTAAATTCTCAAATATAATAATAAATTTAGGGCAAAATATTAAAACAATTAGTTTGTTATAATAATAATAATTTTAGGGCAGAATATAAAAAACAATAGGTTTGTATATATAATTTTAGGGCAGAATATAAAAAGACTGGAAAACGAAGGCGACATTCAGGCAACAATTGGAGCTGAATATAATTGACTAAAACTAAAATTTCAAATTTTAGTGCATCCGATGTATCTTATATACCGTCGATATAACGAGATAGACCTTGACGTATCTCCTTATTAGCTGAGGTATAATAACCATCGGATTATCACGGTAAATCTTGGATTAGGTTCGGTTGAGAATGTAATCTTCCGAAGCCAATACCCATTTATACATGTATGAGCAAATCAATAATATTGGTTTCAGAGCAGATATTTCTATTAACTGTATACTACAAAAATCGACACAGACAAAAACGAAAGAAAGTTTTGGAACTCGGTGAATGAATCTCAAACAGAAAAAAACATATCGATTTGTACGATTATAGCAATGCTATACTAACGATTCATATGGCATCCAAATAATACGTTAGAACAGTATTAGCCATCTGAAACTCTCGTGTTTAATTAGAGCAACTGACACCGATAGTTTTAAAGAGCTAGCAGCATTATCGATCATAATTGAAATTATATTTTTTGTAATAAAAGATGTTTAAAACTTGATATGATTTTTACCCTATTATCGTCACTATACTGATTTTCATTGTGTTAATTACATATATTGAAACAAAGTCAATAATAACAAGTACTAATTAGAATGGGTGGCCATTATAGAAGTATCCCAAACCCCCGCAGTGCGGTCCGCAGTGCTGAAATACAATGTCATGCAAACTGAATTTTATGAAAATCGGACGATTTTTAAATTTTGACAAATCAGTGGCAAGGAAATGATGGCCATTTTTTTAAAACGCAAAACCAAGATTACGATTTTGTTGAAGAGATATAGCATACGTACATACCAAATTTGAGCGAAATTGGACAATATCGAAACTTCCATCAATCAGAAGCCAGTATTTGGCGGCCATTTTGTTATATCGCAAAAGCAAAGTTACGGTATTGTTTGTGAAGTCATGACACACTTTATTCCATTTGAGCGAAATCAAAGAATATCCATTTTCGACCAATCAGAAGCCAGTATATAGCAGCAATTCTGGATGCGCAACTGCGAAAAAAAGTTCATGTTTGGATAACCGACGTACCCATTTCAATACTCATGCAATCTGATTAAAATCATATCTTGATCTCCGCGCCGTTCCGTAAACGTCTCTCTGTTGCGTTAAGATCTGAGAAAATCCCATAGGGGGTCACGTCACGATGACCTTTTTGCATTAGCAAATCAAATTACTACTTCCCGAATCTTGACAGTGAAATTTTGTTTGTTTAGTCATTTCGTCACCAAAACGTTCATGTGGAATAATGTGACGAAATGGCTTGCTGCAAGATGACAGGTCATTGGAAAGTTATTTTATTGTTACGTAAAGAGGCGACAAAGGTCATCTGAACGGGACCTCTTATGGGATGTTGTCAGATCCTTGTAAAACGGAGTGAGAACAAGGGTCTGTATTTTAATCAGATTGATACTCATAAAATTCATCGGAATCCAAAGGACAGTTTAGGAGAAAATGGTCGGACCAAAAAAAGGCGGAAGAAGGAGAAGAAACGGAGTAAAACCAATTAGTTCCCTAACTTCCAATATTGTCATAGCTATAATAGACGTACCGAATGTAAGTAGATACTGCAAACAGTCAACTTTCAATAGATTATTGTATGCTTATATTGCTTGCTTGGAATTCAAATGTTTTTAAAAAAAAATCTGCTTTACAATGTTTAAAATGTGCATCAACTTGTGTTTTCTTTAGATATATTTAAGCATTGAAATGTTACAAGATGTATTATACAGTCGATATGAATACAATCATGTCGCCCATGTATTCTTATTCATCTGATAGCAGTTCAATGCTTATTATTACATAACAGATTATTTTAAAATATGCCCGTGTCTATTTCTTTGGGGTATAGTCGGTAAATGTTCTCCCAGTGTTTTTGTACTGGAAGAGACTGATTTAAATCAATGTCATCTGAGCTGTTGACTTAAAGCCATGAAACATGTTATCTGAAGCGGAGTGCAAAGCGTTGACGTAACGTAGTCCAACATGGCGCCAGAAATGACGTCAGTATAGCCTTATTTAAATCAGTGTCATCAAGCGATTGATTAAAAGCAATTATTCATGTTATCTGATAGCATTGCAATGCTTTGATATTATATGTACGTAGTACAACATGGCACCAAAAAAAACGTCATGTGATGCGGACTGCAAAATTGTAGAATACTTTGTATGATATATTACAATTTTGTTAAGCAATGATATATAGGCAAAGGCAACACATAATATACGATTTTGATTTTGAGACATCAAATAGCCTGCACTTTCAATAGTTTTTTGAAACCTTGGACTTTTTTTGCTCAATATTATAGAATATGATCATTTTCCTATCAGAATGCTTAAAAAAGGTTACAAAAATACATGGATGAAAATCAGACCCTTAATATTTTTGCACAATACTTACAAAGCTCCATTTGGACCGATTTTGTTAGCAATAAGAGAACTGAACCCGATGAGGAAAGGGCCCAGGATGACGGGGGTTAGGAGTCTCCAGTCGTATTTACCAAAACCGATATTTATTTTCAAGAACATCATGCAAAATATATTCACAGCGACGGACAAAACGAGAAAGACTTGAGCGTATCCAAGTTCGAGTGTCATAAAGCCATGGAATCTGCAAAGCTCCCTTGGTAAAGCGTAGTTTTTCGTTACCAACATTTGAAAGTGTTCCGTAGAATGGATGACGTTGAATGTAGCATCACATGCTGCCGCGTAGACGATGAGCCGTTCACTTTTGCTTCGGTCGTAAAATTTCTTAGCTTTCCGCTGCTTTATGAAAAGTCCCATCACAATTGAAGCGCATGTAAAACTGGCACATGTGGCAAGCAACGCGGTCACGTGTATAACGTAAAACTGACCGTTGTCCAGTCCGAGTGGAGGTACGTTGTAACCGCTGGACATTATTGTCTGGTCAGTGAACAGAAATTCAGGTTTTCGTTTTCAAAATGTTATGCCTTTGACATGACTGTTGCTAGATATAGTGTTAGAAGCAGACTTCACTTCTTCACGACAGACAGTTGTTTATGAGACGTACATATGTATATATATATACACAACGATGACAAAAGAGCTGATATCGACATTCATTGTATAGAACCCGTGTAAGCATCACAATATGTTGACTAAATAGCCACGGAAACCTTGGCATCACGTTCTGTGACAATACAATACCATTTCAATATCTGCTGTTCAAGTTATTGTGTACCAGCACGGACCTGTTAATCACGCAAATGCGTGCCTGTTACCTGGTCTCTACACCGGTTGTTAAATCATCTTCATCTGATTGATTCAGTGCAAATATGACTAGCCACATCCCAAGAGTATCCAATCGCGTTTTTGATAGACACAAAGGATTCTTAATCCTTTGACATGATGTCCGAGAGGAATAAAAACGGATTTTAATCAAATCCTTTGATAACAAATTATATTTGAGATGTTTACCATGTTTGAATTCAAGCTCTGACACTATGGATCGCTGCATGATAACAGACATCTTTAAGACAAAAAAATTGAACGACTGCATAGAGATGTAAACCATCTTGTTTCCAAGACAACATCAAGATCATGTTTGAGGTGAAGGTCTATTTTCTTACTGTCAACTCGGTTATAAATTTCCAAATGTTTACTTTTCAGTCAGTTAATTCTAAATGATCGATATTAATTCCACTAGATAATCATGTTTTTTCCTGAAATTTCCTGTTTTTATTTACCATCCTCATAATCAATCGGCTCCCTAGTATTTATGGTCGCCGTCTTTGTCTCTTTGGGAAATATTCTGTATCTTTAAGTGATATGAAGATGGACGTTTTTGAGTATGCTCATTAGTGTGTTTACTTGTTGTGATTGACAATGATACTCGGTTCTCATTTTGAGAACTTGATGTTTACTTGGATGTGACAAAGATTTACATTGCGGGTGTCGTCGATGAAGCAGAAGACGCTTACTCTTCGGAACACCTGGGCCCGTATTCATAAAACCGTTCTCATGCTCAAGTATGATTTCTGTGCTCAAGCCAACTTCCTTGAAACTCACTTAAATCATGTCAACGATAAAAAGTCAATTGTAACTGTTGAAATTAGTATTCTGTTTCATGGATCTTTATTTTCCCCGAATACTTTGACAATATTGGAGTTTTTCAATAAATTAGAGCCAAAACAAGAAATCAGTGTTGAGTACAAATTTCATGCTAGAGCATGAGTATAGTTTCATGAATACCGGCCCTGGTCTTATTCTCTTGCACTTTTGCAAGGGTCTCCATGTAAATCTTTCCTTTGTTCAAATTTTGCCCCTGGTTTAATCGATTTTGAGTTTGGATTATGATTATTTTGACGCTTCGGTATTCTCTTATTTTATTTCAGCTGAAGACAAATTCGTCGATCCCTGCACACATCATCGTCGGAAACCCACGGTACACTTCTCTGACGTTTGCATCCCGCGGGCCAGAATCGGTATAAACCTTCGTTTCCCCGAATAGAAGTCTATTCGGAGATTTCAACCAATCAGAATGGTCGTTTCTCGTGACACTCTGTTAGATGATTTTACCGTGACCACGACCAGCATATTTCTGTAGACATGACTCCGATGTCAATCGCCGTATAGCAGGACCTTATATTTTAATTACAATCGGCACAATTATAACACAATCGACAGGTTTTGTTGACAGGCGGTGTTACAAATGAAACGGGATACCCCGGCTTAATGTCCCGGCTGTATGTAGTCACGGATGAAACCATCGATATGATTGGCTACTATTTTAGTACGAAAACGAGAGTTTCTTTCGATTTTAGCCCACGGGATGCAAACGTCAGATAAGTGTACCGTGGGTTTCCGACGATTTGCACACATCAGAAAATTCTTTTCTCTTTTCGCTCGAAATGAAAACCAATTGCTGTACAATGGATGCCATTATTTTTATTTTAAGCCGATGTTTTTGGTTGTATCTCTCGGTGTTAATGTCGGTTTCCTATCGGAATATTATGCCCGGTTTTTATACTGTACAGTAACGTGGAATTTCAAGATCTTTTATTTAACTGCATTACGTGCATGCAGAAAGATACTACACTATTTGCATTTTTATTTATTTGTTATTGATTTGCATATTTTTTTTTTAAGTTTAATGCTTTTAGATTACTTAAAGATGATGTCTCACACACACATGCTGCACCTTTTGAATTTATTAATAGATACAGTATGCAGAAAAAAACATGAATTTAACTGCATCATACAGCTATTTCGTACTCCTAGAACTCTACAGTGATGCTGAGGGCCAAAAGGTAGGAATCCTAGAAGAGGAAGAGCCTTTATTAAACCATGTCTTATCACATGTCTAAGACTGTTTTTGTGTTATGTAATCATTTTGTGTCTCGATAAAGGAGCGTGGATTGCTCTGACATTTTGACCAAAACATTTTGTCGGTATGACGTCCTTAACCCAACATATTTATTAAGTAACATGCAAATCCTTGAAAATACATGGACAATAAGTACATGTACATGGTTACAAGATGTGTCAATATTCTATCGACTTGTTTAGTTGTTTAGCGACCTGTTATTAAGGCAATGTCGTATTTTTATCAAAATGAGTTTCGTTATGAGATAGACAGTTATGGTTTGTGTGAAAACCACATTAGAGTACACAGTAAACCCTTTTACTCGAACTCGTTGGAATCTTATCAATAGTTCGAGGAATACATGGTATTAGAGTAATCCAAGGTTGGTTAAATATGTACAGAGTCGGTCGGAACCAAAAGAACTCTTCGACAAATGAGGGGTATTCGAGTAAACGGGGTCTAAGTAAGTGGGGTTTTAATCGTTCAGTGCATAATAATAGTATAGACCATTCGCAATTATCTTATTCTTTTGGTCTGAGTTAGGGCCAATGCTAATTCGAGTGAGTTCAAGCGAAGTTAATCGTCGAGAGAAATACATATATATCTGTATTTAAAAATCATTATTGTTGGAAATGAAAATGAAGTTTGAAGGTACATATGTAGTCAGTTTGATTCCGCGCCAATAATTTTTTGTCCGTAATTTTAAAAACCGTTGTCATATTTATACTTTGTTTCTGTGCTCAAACCAATTTTCCGGATTCCATTGTTTTTTATTATTATTATTCGCCCTTTTTGAAGAGGCGTTTGATTATATACCATTTTAGTGTCTCGTCTTGAAGTTTTCAAGCCTTGTCACACCAAAAAAACAGACTAAAGATTATTAAAAGGAATTGCAGACGACTTAGTAGTTGCTATTGTTATGATACCACTGACTAACGTTTTATTGCTTTGAACTAGGATAATGAATACCGTACATGTATCAGGCCTTTTTCACACCTACTGAACACTCCTTGAGTATTTGATACGAATTAAAGCAATAAGTTAAGCACTAAACAAACAAGGGAATGAGTGCATTTAAAAACGTCCGAGGAAAACACATACTTTGGTACTATAGAATACAGACACTAAATGGTTAAACTTTAATTGATCCAACCAACCGAAATGTTATTATCACTCCGATACTTCAAGTTCATAACAAGAGAATGGTTCCAGTTGAATCGCTGCCAATTTTTTGAGGCCTCTTAACCCGTGGTCAATTTCCACAATATTTGAAATCTGGCACCACGGTTTATTATGTTATCAACCACAACATACTCCTTACACTGTATAAACACTAAGCCATCGCGAGAATCCAATTAATTTGAAACATATTTCAATTTTGAAGGATTCATATTTCCATCACGTTTATGTTTTAATATGTATTAGTTATGTGATCGTTAATGGAACTACGGGACGATTTATGCACAGGCTGTTTTAGCCATATGTCAATATTAGATCATTTTATGGTTTAACCGATACCAGGAGGCACCGCAAACAATTAATTATCGATTTAGTTTAAACTTTGTTTTATTCACATTCTGATATGTTACACACGATACATGTACAAATATAATTGAACATGAATAAATGGGAGACAAAAACAAGTCAAACAAGTTCAGCGATTTCTTCCTGAATAAAATCAACACGATAAGAAGAAACATTGACGAAGTGAATTCGACAACTGACAACGATGTCTCTGTCATGACTGCTGGCATTCAATTTCACGGGGAACCATTGTCAAAGCACACTCCAACAACTCCGGATGAAGTATGCAGCAACATTTGGATATCGCAAAAGAAGTTATGTGAGCTTGACCCCCTGCCAACACACCTTCTGGAAAAATGACTTGAAGCACTTCTTTCTTTGATAACTTCAATCATGAACAAATTATTGGCTGAATCAACGGTTCCATTGCAAGCACATGTAAGACCATTGCTGAAGAAGCCTGGATTGGACAAGGAGGAGTTAAGAACTGCCGTTCAATATCAAATTTGCCTTTTCTGTTACAAATCTTGGAGAAAGTTGTGTCCTGGCGTATAGAGGCTTATCCCATGCAAACAGTCTGCAATCGGCATTATGCATGGGACATTCAACAGTGACGACCCTCCTACATGTATGTGTGCATAACGACATAGCTTCTGCATTAGATAACAAGTGCAAAGCGGTGCTCGTCATGTTAGACTTGTCAGCTGCATTTGACGTCATCGACCATATCATACTCTATAAGCGTTTGGAGTATTCGTATGGAGTGACAAATGATGCCCTATACTTGATACAGTCCTACCTAAGTGATCGACATGTCTTCTGTTTCACGTGACAGCATGCTAGATTTCGGGGTTCCTCAAGGGTCTGTGTTAGGACCCCGTAAATACTGCATGTATTCAAAACCAATTGGAGAGATTTGTCATTGACATAACTTTTGTTATCACTGTTAAGCTGATGACACACAAATCTACATGGTCATCTGACCAAAGGACAGCTGGGACGCCATATCAGAAAATCTGAAAGCTTGCCTGACAGACATCAGAAGCTGGATGAATGCCGACACGCGAACGCTCAATCAAAAAAAGACGGAACTGATCGTCTTTTCTCGAAAGTGGAAGCAGGCAACGGGTCTCCAGCTCAAAGTCCGAGAAAGTGCTGTTGGGGCTGTCCCAACTGTTGAAAATCTAGGGGTGTACTTTGATAGTTCACTGAACATGGAGTAACAAGTGAATGCTATTGCCAAATAATGTTACTACCAGAACAGAAACATCGGCTGTATACGGCAATGTATAACTGCCGATGCCTCCAAGATATTGGTGCATTCACTTGTTACCTCACGGATGGACTATGGAAATGCCCTACTCTGTGGTATATCTTACAGACTAACAAGTCGCCTACAGAAGGTCCAGAACACGGCAGCACGTCTCGTTTCTCGAGTTCGAAAGAGAGAGCACATCACTTCTGTGCTGTATTCATTGCACTGGTTGGCTGTACAATACAGGCCACAGTACAAAAGTTTGGTACACACATACAAGGCACTGGATGAAACAGCTCCCCAGGACATAAGGGAGCTATTTACCCTGTATCAGCCGTCACGATCACTGAGGTCGGAGACATAATTATTGTTGTGTGTCCCAAAATCTCTTACTGTGACCTATCGAAACCGGTGTTTTGGGAGAGTTTCGGCCATGGTTCAGTGACATTAATACTCTGGCCAAATTCAAGACACCTTTGAGGACGTACCTCTTCACATCTGCATTTTAGGGTCTCAACATAGACGACATGTATATACTGACACTCGTCTATCTTGTATATGCTTATGTGCATTTTTATGTTATCACATGTGAGCTTAGATTGTAATAATTTCTTTATTTATGCATTGTAAATATCAAATTATTATCCACATGTTGTGAAGCGCTTTAGAGTAATTTTACAAATTATATAGGGCGCTATATAAATACTGTATATTATTGTTATTATTTTTAGAAACAAGTGTTAAAACACTATATAAATATGTTACCTTTTTTCTTAGTCAGAAATTACAACTATAACTACAATTGTAGGGATAATGATGTAATAATGAGGGAATTAAGAAGAGTTAAGGGAAATACAGTGTAAAACGAATATGGTACGTGAAAAGGGTGTTGTACAATATTCCGATACATTGTGGTCAAGACAGGATGCGTGCACCAACAATTTCACCAACAATTTCTAGGATACACCAACAATTTCTAGGATACACCAACAATTTCTAGGATACATCAACAATTTCTAGGATACACCAACAATTTCTAAAATGCACGTATTCAGATTGCATAACTCATGTATTGCAGGCCTTCATGATTCGTTAAAAAAAAAACTCAGCACCTTTTTCACGTCATTGTGCCTTCTTAAACCATATTTCTAAGAATATTTTGAGAATGGCATTTTGAGAAACTTCTTCAAATCAAACTATTTCAGTTTGCCGGTGTAAATTTTAGATTGCTTTATTATTGTTAAACGTCCATTAAACAGATACTGTCATTTAAGGACAGAACCGTTGTAATATACATTGTATTCATAGGAACTGTAGACAATACCATGTTATCGGAATGTATATAACTATTATATAACGGTGCGTCTTTTGTGTACAAAGGACAATTGTCAAGCAGATGTTTTTTCGTCTAGTAGAAACAATGTCAGCAAAATAGCTTGAGGTAAATGCAACAAAAGGGGCACCAGGACAATAATGCAGTTCGGCTAGATCTGATGGGTTACCATAACTTGTGATCTGTATATAGTCGATATAAATGACAGAACTTTGCAGGCAAACATCATATTCAATACTTGCGCAATATATGTTTTCCTGCATAGTTCTGTCATTTATTACGACCATAAATACCATATCAAGATACTTCGATGTTTATATTTTTATTTCCTATTCATTTTGCGTACTTACATTTATTGATTTAACTTACTGATAACAATGTAATATTCGTAGAAAATATAAAAAAAAATCTTATAAAACGCCCATTGCATAGACAAAGTAAGTCGTTCTCGTTAGACGGTGTAACCGATTGGACCAAAATGCTGCATTTGTGAAATATGGTCAAACCTAGTAATCTTATGTTGATAACCTACCATTAGTAGGGTCAGACTTATAATCTGATTTTGATAATCAAAATTAGTAAATCTGAAGCTGTTTTCATGCAAGCTTTGAAAAAGCCTTGCAAGACCTGCATAAATATTTGCCAGTCAACCTGGAATTTACTGTGAAAATGATACTATTATAAATTGGCTGTTATGATCGGTTGTTTTCTATATCAACGAACAGCCTATAACAATATTTTTACTGTACATGCTAGGTTGGAATAACCTGTGAGTGGGGTGATTCAGTGAGTTGTTGTTGTGTTTCCTCGCGACTGATAAGGTGAAAGGAGATACCTAGATTTTCCATTGACGTGCTAGATGACAAAGCAGGTTTTATTCCGACGTAGGTACCGGAATTGTATATAATATAATTGCATGTTTAGAAACTCGCATTGGGGATTATTTATCTATACCAACTAGCGTAATAACTTTGAAGTAAGACGTCAGTTCGTGACAAATAACAGTCACAGAAGCCATGTAATTACGTTCTGACTACAACAGTAGGCATTCAGCTCGTCACCACCTGTGAATGGTTACCAATTGTCTGCTCGCTTAGACTTGATAATCATTTGACGTCTACCGGTCTATGCGGTGTAATGAAGCCATTACATAAATTTTCTATATTACACACGTGTAATACCACTTTCTGCTTCACTGATTGGCTGGTTCCTTGTGAACTGTATCAATACGCACTGGAACGGTCTACTTCTGTTTGCTACGAAGCGAAAAACTTGTGACTGCTAGTAGTAGACTCCTCGCTCGCATTCGATAAATAAAAGTGTGGGTCATTATAGCTTTTTAGAAAGGGGAATATATAGGGAATGAATGGAAGCTGTTCGTTTTTCTCTAGTATGAACGAAAATTAAGTTTTTTGACCGTTTTGTAACGTGGTCGAGATAAAAAGAAAATTGGAAAATTTAGTTTATATATTTTATTTTATTTTTTTCTTTCGCTATATTCTATATATTCTATACATATATATATGGTTATTCTCCTGGCCACAAGTGCCTTTGGTTGAAACTGTAAAATCTGGCAAAAGGGTGTCTTTATTTTATAAAATACATCAATTGCATGAATCTGTTGTGTTGGACTATTTCTTCGTTCGCCGGTACATTTGACCTGCTTCCAAGGTTTAGGTTATTTGGTTCGAAATATTGAAATCAGTTGGCGAGAACGGCAAAGACAAAATCTGTTTCGGATGGGGAAAGACGATAAAACGTCATATGATAAAAATCATATAATATGAAGAGAAACTCATGACAGATCCTCTATGTACCCGTATTTCCACTTCATATGAAAATTATGAAACGAGTAAAAAGATCCTTTTTATCACGTGACTGAGATTTCATGGCAACAATTTAACTCCAATGTGACGTCATATTCTTATCCTAGGCTTGACGTCACAATTACAACTAATAACAGGACTGATCGGTCATTTAAGATGGCTTGATAAGCAAAAATATTATATTGGTTTTGCCTATTTTCACGGAATAACCAGAGTATTATGTGCCACTGCGATATACACAAAGACACCTGTTAATATTATCAAACGCGTAAATCTGTGATATCATGCAATTGTCCTTTGCATGACGTCACATTTGAAACGTACAACTAATCATAGGACTGATAGGTCATATTGCATGGCTTCATTCACTTGATGACAAGTACAAGTTTACAAGTAATAGCACTTGTGTTGCATCCTAGAGCAAGATACTTTACTCCGCTGGTCCGGCCTACTCAGTTGTAAATGAGTATGTACAATGTAGTTGGTAATGCTAGAGATTGCATGCTCTCCAGGGAGTTGAGAACGATATTGGCTGGTTTCTAAGGTCCTATAGTCATGGATAATAATTTGTGAATCGCTTTGTCAACTCCATGGGAAATACAACCGGTGCTACTTTTCGGCAGTTGTTGTAATGTTGTAATTATTATATAATCAAGAAAATCCTTAGTATAACTATATGAACATTACCAGGAAAGATGCTTTTAATAAAAGTGTAATTAATTTCCAATTGATTATATGCAGAATGCGGCTTTCTGATCGGTAAAGATTTTTTTCATACCTCTATGAACGAAAATCCGAAAATGGCGCGAAAAATGTGACGTCGCAATACGGCAATTGACGTTGCGTTATTGATTTATAAAAAAGAATCCGTTGTTAGATCAGTCAAATTATACATAAACATGTTTTGAATTTGAAAATCAGTTTCAAAAATTAATTATAAGTGTCGATGTCAATTTCGTTTAGTTTCATAGGGTTATGGAAAAAAAATTCTTGCATACTTTTGTAAGAATCCGCGTAGCGGATTCTTACAGTTTGCAAACAAAATTGTTTTCATACTCCAATGAAACTATAAAAAAAGTTGCATCAATTTTTAAATGAAAGCAATGGTTCTCGAGACGTATCACATGATTTACTTATGACGTAATAGATCAAGCTTGTTGCTCTGCTTCGAATAACATGGAGAACGCCCTTGTGTTAAACGCTTAAATGACTAGTCATTATCATTGGCGTCAATTTAATTCAAGCTGGGCTGTTCCGCCATTGTCGTTTAAATGACGACGCCTATATATACAAACGCAGCTAATAAACTTATTATTTGGGAAAAAAATGTAAATGAAATTAAGTAACTGTGCTAAAGTAAAATGTAAATATATGGATTGAAAGTCATTTTTTGAATGTTCATAGTGCTATGAGTTATATTTCAATATCCTGACAAAAAAAAACATTCATAAAAGGATTGAAAGTCATTTTTTTGATGACTTTCTCACTAAAACTCACAACAATCCCCGCTGCTTATACAAGCCAGATTTACAATAAGATACTACAGAATGTGCACGTCATTTACTAATGTATTCCCAAGTATATAGAGGA
The DNA here is from genome assembly GCA_947623455.1 of Mimachlamys varia. Classification (NCBI taxonomy): domain Eukaryota; kingdom Metazoa; phylum Mollusca; class Bivalvia; order Pectinida; family Pectinidae; genus Mimachlamys; species Mimachlamys varia. The sequence goes on from OX392528.1 coordinate 40,456,678, forward strand.
TATTCAATGGTTTGCCGTTTAATATCGAATATATTTCACGAGTATGGCAGATTTTTTTATATTTTCACGAGTGCGTAGCACGAGTGAAAATATAAAAAAAAAATCTGCCAAACAAGTGAAATATATTCGATATTAAACGGCAAACCATTGAATTTTCTTTTTATTACATTTCGAAAGAGGACTAAGATACTTTCATTATTTTTTTCTTGGTCTACTTGCCTACTGCAAAGGAGCTACATGTAAGTCTACTGTAATCCGCCGAAATCACAACCGATCGGGTCCAGTACACAGCTGATTGGGATAAGCTGATCGGAAAAGTTGAACCATTCTCATCTTTCAATTCATTTCATATTTAATCCTGCAACAGTTCCTATCAATGTGTACTATTGATGCCATTTCGTCAAGACCATCTTTCCCCAAGAGACAAGTTCTAGCAGACGACAACAATGGCGAACCTCCAAGATTCGATCAAGGGGAACAACTCATACAAAAGTTTCGGTGTTACGTGAAAAAAATGACTCAGTTGAAAACTACCCACCGTTGAAAGCTACGGCGGGTCACTTTTTCACGGGACGAATTAAGGAAAAATCGAATAGGGTCATTTTTCTACAGATGGCCTTGTACGATTTCTACTGTTAAATAACGACCCCGGGTAACTTTTGCAACGTAGAATAATGACCCGGGTGGTATTTTATTTTCGGGTCACTTTTTCACGTTACACTGAAAAAGCCTTATATTTTCACTGCAAAATCTTATATTTTCACGGCAGAATCTTATATTTTCACGGCAAAATCTTATATTTGCACTGCTCATCACTGCAGTGAAAATATTAGTTTTATCAGTTTGATAATTTTCTATATTTCACTGGCAAAAATGTAATAAAACGGAATATCATAGGAAACATTACTTTTTTGCATTATCAGCTATTACTTCCATTATAGTTAGGCTTAACTTTCCGTTTATGTAGACATATTTTATCACAATATGGACATCTTTATACAATATACCGTAAGACCAAACAGACAGCTATCGACTGATCACAGTTGCGCCCCTTACTGACGAAAGGTGTCTATTGTCTGAACAAAACAATGACTGATGACGTAGCTTAACAGGAAGAAATCGGGTAATGGTTGTGTCAACTGGTGAAAGAGGAAATGGAAATGTTAATAAAACATGCAATATACACATGCAACATATTCTGGCATGAACTCTTGATGAACGTAACAGCTCTAAGCTGTAGATAGATTTATGTATGTATCCTGACTGACCGTTGATTAAAAATATAACAAGCCATATACAGACTAGTTACCCCCCCCCCCCCCCCACCAACACACACACACACACATTGCGTACAACATACATGTATCTGAGAAACTCTTAGTCAGATTTGATTCATTTTCGAGGCCATAGCATCAAACTATCAACGTCTATACTTAATTAGATTTGGTGTCCATTGGTCATGGCCATAGTTGACTACTTTAAAAATTTTAAAAAAATGGTGTACAAGATATCTCAGGAACCCCTTGACAAATTGGTTCATACACTCTGTATTTGCGCCATTGTACCCCATAATCAAGTTCTAAACCTGATTAGATTTTGGTGATCGGTTAAGGTTAAAGATCATTGTTGACCCTTTTCAGAATAAGAACCTTTTGTACAAGATATATAATGATCCCCTTAACGTATTGAGATATTGATGCCTATTGGCCAAGGTAAAATGTCACAATTGACCACCTTGCAAGGGTGGGAGTTTATCTAAAGTATTGAAATATTGTATGACCAGAAAAGAGAAATTAATCAAAATATTGATTTAAAAGCTTCATCAAGGTACCCAAAACACATTGAATTTACCGTGCTAAGGGAAACAACTCTAGTTTAGGACTTGTGTCCTACCACAGTTGCTTGAGTCTATGTCAGTATATAAAAAAAATGTTTATATATATGGAGCCGCGGCCCATTACAGAATATTACTGTAATGGGAGGCTCATTTCACACATATATATTTATTATTTACTGACAGAAACTCAAGCAACTGTGGTCCTACTGTGTAGATCGTGGAATGGATCGACAATATGTGATACTGTTGGGGTATGTGTACCCAACACATTTATGTTAAGTCAACATCGCCTTGTCCTTATCTGGCTTAATTACATATATGTACCGGTTGGGGCATTCAAAGGAAATCTTATTGTTACATATCACGGTAGCTTAGCAAGAACGTCTCTCAAATAGCTTTAAAAACAAAACAAAACAAAAACAATATGGCCAATTTTTCGCTATTTACACTGTACTCGAATTTTACTTTGTCGTTCAATGATTGTATGTAGTTTCGGCACATTTCCCTACAATAACCTCTATTTAACTCTGCTCCTTTGGTATGTAGCAAATCATATAGTATTATCGTGGAGAGCTTCTGTCTTATGAGACACGGATATTGTGTTCTTATAGATTATGAAAACCTAGTTTGATATCTTTCGGAAAAGTTCATTTGCCATACTTTTGAAAGTTTTAAATATCCGACGGAACAATGTTGTGGGTAGTAGCGTTTGTTTTCAGTGTGATCACGTCATTAGAAGTGTCCCCTGTCTCAGCACTCACAGGTGACGTAAACTTGACAGTGTCACACCTGGTCCAGCGACTGGATTCTCTTCAGGAGATGCATGACAGCAAGGTGTCCGAAGTAGTTGGTCGTGTTGAGAAATTGGAGAAAATTTATAAGAAAAATGCACAGGATATGAGTAGTATTGACAGGGAAATGGTGAACATGCGTTCAGAAAACAAATATCTCAAGCAACGGTTAACCAGTCTTGAATTAAAACATCGTTATGCTCAGGAGGACCATGGTCTGTTGACCCGATCAGTAATTAGAAACAAACGAGCAGGTAAGAATTTAAGAAACTATCGTCAACGAATATGAAATAAGATAGTTTGTGGTACTTCATCCTCGAATTTCATATTACAGGGACTACGCTCACCTACGCTGGCTACACCCCTGAAATATGTCATAGTAAAATCGAAGGTTTTGTGTGCACCACCTTGTTGGCGAGGCAAGAAGAATAATTCGAGCTTTTTAATGCACACCAAAGAATTTCGCGGTCACATAACGGTACAAATTGATAAGATTTAAAGTCGGTTGTCGCTCCTATGTAATCTTCAAAGGACAGGTATGAGTCTAGCGGTTGGTCAGGTTTTTGCACCCGAGATCAATCAAACTTCCCTCTTCGTGGCTTCAGTTTTTGCTATTACATATTTCGAAGTTTAGAAAGCCTAGATGAGCGTAATCCCTGGATATCAATGATATGTGTACTTTCGAACTTTAAAAATACTGTTATATTATCAAACTGTTGTTAAAAATATCAATATAAGATAAACATTAAAAAACATTTTAAAAATGTGCCTTTTATAACGATCGGAGACCCAAATAATAGAAATAATTGTGTAATTAAGGAAAATTTCTCCAGTGCGCAAAAATGTTCAGAGCTAATTATTTAGAAGGTGATTTAATACTGTAGCCTAGTAAGGAAATAGCCTTGGGGAAATGTTGTTAATTTTTATGCAAATTGTATATTTATAACAGTATCCGTAAACGATCAATAGTAATTACGATTTTAATTACACTGCCTCTTCTTCAAGCCTGGCGCTGATTACTTTGTATCGATTTTATTTGTAAGCATTTTACATAAAACAGGTTTTAGATTTATTTTTTAATTTATTTTTTTTTCAACTTCACACATATTGAAAATCAGGATGCCATGATAAACATACACTAAATTCTACATAGCATAATATGTCACCAGCTTTGCAGTTTGCAGAACATTTAATTAGCTTCAGAAACCATTCTGTGCACACGGATAAGAAATCATAGCGTAACACACTTCCGTTTTTGTATTAACCACTGGTGTAGTGACCGAGTTACGGAAACAAACATGATCTCCAACATGTTTAAGATCCTTTCTGGCTGTGTAAACTGATTGTATAAATTGTCATTTTTGTGATAACAGAATATTTGTTGAAATAATCATAAATCCAATTTTGAGTCTTTATTATTCTCTGTCTTGCATGTGTGTGTAATGAAGTGTGTGTATGTGTGTGAGTTAGGGTGGGTATGTGTATGTTGCTGTTTTTATCCTTTTGATAGTTAATCTTGGTCGTTAGGAATCATGCCACATGGAAACTTCTGTATTCACCTAGCGCATTGTGGAATTTGTTATTTCAATTTAACGTTCATAAAAAGGACCATTGCATGGATGTCGATTGGAATGTTTCTAGTGCTAAGTTACCAATGAACGCTGGTAGTATCTTCGTCAAGGTCGTATCTTCGCCAATGTCGTATCCTGGAGCCGTCCTCTTGTTCTAGCTTAATTTCTTGTTCCAGTTATGCATTTATAAACATTTGACGTTTTTGATCGTTTGAGATGCTTTAACTACGTGGATTCGAGAAAGTTGAGCAGGAGAACGCGGGAGAGGTGTGTACCACACCATATCACAGGGGCTAGGCAAGGACCTATGTCACTATGAAATGATTGTCAGATATTTGTTTACCTTTCTCGAATATAGCCCCTCCCACTACTATATATCTGTGACAAGGGAAAGAACTAGCCTGAACGAGAAAAATCGACCTATTTTCACTCTAAGCTTGTTTTTGTCACTGAATGAAGTCCAATTTTTTACATGCATGCCTCATTTTAAAGGTGAAACTTTTATCTTTCAGCCGATACCAAATATATCTCGCTACACGCATGTAAAAGCTCACTAGGCTGTCTAGAATCCGAGGTTTTGCATGAAAAACCGTAGGTGGGCACCTGTGCCCTGTGCACCATATGGTAATAACTTGCGTATTTTATTTACAGTATAGAACTTGTTATTTTACAGGTTCCGGGACAGCAGCGTTCCATGCTACCATGACACATACAATGACAGGTCCAAGTACGAACGATATCATCGTGTTTAACAATGTCGTGACGAATATCGGTAGTGTTCAGTTCAGCACGACCACCGGCGTCTACACATGTAGCCATCCGGGCGGTCACGTGTTCACGTTGTCTGTGATGGTTAATGGTCAACACTGGGTCGTCACAGAGCTCGTCCGAAACGGAGTCCCCATTGGCTCACTGGACACGGGTGATGATCTGTACGCTGTTTCCGGATCCGGTACAGTGGCAGTAGAACTGGCTTCCGGTGATCAGGTATGGGTTCGAGTCAGCAGTCACGCTAGAGGAGCAGACATCATCCCAGTTGCCACGTCCTTCACGGGCTTTATGATTTAGTCATTAGGGTAGCCCTGAATGGATGCCATTTATCTATGGTGTTGTATTATTTTAACTATAAATTGTCATATTCGGTACAATAGTTACGCTGTTTGATTGTTAATATAAGTATCTGATCTATTCAATGAAATAATAATGATGATATTTTCAACTGTAAAAAATCTAATTTAATTAAGAAAGTATTGTGTTTGCTTGTGTAGTTTTACGTCCTATTACATTTAGCACAGATAAAGTAATCTTTGGACGGCTAATTATTGTGTGATATTTCATTGAATATAATATAGAAATATATGTCCAAACGCGAGTATAGTTGATCTAGGTCTTGATTTCATCGATGAAATATTGTATTGGGAAATGACATGGGTAAAACGTCCCAGAATAGAGGCAACAATAGACACAAAAACTGATGGGCTATATACCTGTCTCCTAATGATTTATCACTGAATTGAGGGTGGAGCTACATTTGATCTTTTCGTATCCGCCGGACTTCAAAGACATGCAATTAGGTATAAAGTACACACACCAACACTCACATAAGCTTACTACATGTACAGTATACTCAGAATCTCTATGACGCATTTTGGTATAACATGAAAATAAAATTATATTACATTTTTATTATATTAGTTTGTATTTTTTTGGGGGGGGGGTGATATAAGAACACATATTGTACTTTAATTCAGTAGCATATAAAAGCGAAACAATTATTATTTAGTTTTTTAGTTTGTTTCGTTTTAATTTCCATTGGTACTACCATTCGCCTTCAGTTTTCAAAGTGGGAGATGGCTTAATATCAGAGTAAAGTCTTGTTGCCGATACCAATAAGTCAAATGTTCCATATGTTGAATCTTGATTGTACATAATTGTGAATACAATACTGTTTAAACCAAGGTCAGATTTTGCAATGCCTCTGGTAGGTTTTCGCAAAATCACACGACTACCTTCACCGAATAACAGTTTAATGAGCAGAAACGAATATAATGACGGCATGGCCGCCAAGGCAAATACTACATCTAATTCTCGGGCATAAATATCAGATTAAAAAAAAATAGCATTTCCCCCTCAAGCCAACATTGAATATTTGTGATCTTTGATAAAATGGCAAGTATTTTAATTACAAATCATGAATTTTTACCAAAATGACATCATTACTATTTGATCGTTGCTCTACTACCTGTTTCACTTCTGTCATTGGTTGATGCAAAACATAGCTCCGCCCCCAAACAGTCATCAATGACATAGTGTACCGTTTCTTGTACTTGTCACACATTGTTCCGTTAATTAAAATTCAAAAGTAAATCCGGACCGGGTGTAGGTGGTGACAAGTCGGATTACAAATTGTAAAGCGCAGTCGGTACTCATCAAGACGGGATGAGTTCGACTCCGAAAAAAAGTAATGAAAAGGTTTAGATATATTAAAAAAAAAATAACCTTAAAAATAGCCATAAATCCGAGAAAACGAAGTCTTTGAATTAAGTCTTAAACTGATGAACGGGTCAATCCAAGTCGACAATGCATTTGAAGTTTAACTCGAACTGACATGGATCTTATTTCGTGATGGATGAAGAATATATCTTTTGGACACATCTTTTCATAAAACGAGGAAGGTTGCCAATTGTTTATATCTCTTTCTTGTCAACGTAATGTTTTCAGCGCTTTCATGACTAGCTTTCTACATGTTATTCTGTGGATAATTATCTGATTTCTAAAGAAAAAAAATACAGAAGTTTTTTTTTCTACGATTCATTTGTAAAATAGGATTAATTTAATGAACTACCTGCTTTGTAGCTGCAGGATCGATATATGCTTTATTCACAAATAATCGATATGACGAGATGAGTTTGCCAATGTATTTGTGATAAGTTATTTAATGAACTACATGTACATTGTATATGCTGTAATTGTATAAACATGTAACAAACTGCAGCATTTTATTGATAAACTTATCGACTGGTTTTGCCTTTTTGATCTACTTGGTATGAATGGGAGTGTCATTTCCGTAGTGTTTATCGTAAAACCTTTCTGGTTCATGAGATCAGTTCGGTACTCCCACGTGTCATTATGTGTATAGACGATTATTCCGCACACCTTGCTACCTTAATCGTAGCATGTATGGTGCCGTCGAAAGGTACATATATGTATACAATGTACTGGCCGCAAGTCGGGGATGTCGCCGGGTACTTCGGTTCCCTTCATCACCAAAACCTGGCACACCCTTACATTATCAAATCGCTTAACCCATTCACCCATGACATTTCACAATTAGCTACTACAACCTTTGAATCCATTGAAACATTTCTAATCAAATGCAATCTGATTGAAAATGCATATCCCCACCCTCACTCCGTTACATAAGGATCTGACAACATCCCATAAGAGGTCATGTTCTGGTGACCTTTATCGCCTATTTACTTAACACTAGTAGAAGTTTTCAATAACGCTGTCATCTGCAGCAAGTCATTTCGTCACAACATTGCACATTAACGAAATGACTAAACGTACATATACGATTGAGCAAGATTTGTCCTCTCCAAAATTCACATTTCAGTAGTGACCTCCTATTGGACGTTGTCAGATCTTTACTGAAACGGTGAGATCAAGACACAATTTTAATCAGATTGAATCAAATGTGTAAAAATTAGTAAATGAAATAATTAATATGACCAAAATAACAATTAAAAAAATGTTGTTATCTTTTCGCAAGTTTTGATTACTTAATGTTTGCTATTGTTTTGTTTGGTTTTAATGCTTTACGTACTGGTGACGTAATTTATGGAAAAGTCATTTAAAGATGAAGTCATTTATGGACAGTCTGCCCTCCTAGTGTATGACACATGTTTGCGAGTATGTGATGAGTGTGTGTGTATTTGAGAGGCAGGGGTATGTTCGTGTAAGCCTTCTTGCGATAGGCCAGAGCGTTTGCCAATTTGAAGTGCGTGCAATGGGGTACATGTATATACTGCCGAAGGCCCCCAGCAGAACACCCAACCCGGTCCCATTATATTGATAACGGATGAACCAATAGTTTCGTTCTATAGTGTCAAGAAGGGAGTAATAACTACCATTGTGTTAAGACTCTAGTATGTCTCGGCAAGGGGACGAGACCAAAAGCCTTCCTTTAAAGGAGCTAACGCTCAACTTAGGCCAAAAGTGAGATAGTGTCAAGGGAGCCATTAGGAATGACAAAGCTGTTTTGAAAAAAGAGAAAAGAAAATATCCCAAATTTAGTCGCCTCTTACGATCATTCAATGGGGCAGCAGGCACACAAGCTGTTTTTGTAATTTACGCCTGTTTTGAGTTTCGCTTTGACACATTTTTCTTCGTAATTTTACGTATTGGTGTCCTATGAAATCGACAATGATGGATTACATGCATTTACACTAATTCATGTCGATTATATATCACGCAGACAAGCATGTCAATTACGCTGAACTTTCGGTTAGCGTCAGGAAAAATAAACGTCGTACCTAACTTCAACTGATAACGTCGGTTTGTCATGAAACTGGGAAATAATATCTGTAGGATATGAATGCCCATAGGACTGGGCCGAACGGACATTGGTAGCGAGACGTCTCCGTACCGATTTTATGGCAGGGTTATACAATTCATAGTTTACACACATAAATCACGACTAGGAGGACGAAGCAGCATGTTGCGTGTTTCCTTTGTCTTCGGGTTTTACCGATGTTTGTCTCCGACGAATAATGGCGTATGTTATACCGTTAAGAACTCCACCAATATTTGAAAACGTCGTCACCATTTGAAAAAATGTCATGGGCGGTTCTTCAAATAATAGCCAAATTCCAAACACGGTGGCGGCCCACCATTGGACAAAAAACGCTAAAAGGAACAAGATCATGTTGCGGGCCGCACGATGAGACGAGCGCGAGGCGCTGCTGGTACCGCCAAGTGAGTGCTGGAGACGTTTAGCCTCGGATTGGATCCGGTAAAAGGTCAGCCCGTACAGTATGGCATTTGCTACCAGAATGAGGCTCATTGGAATCGTTGTCAGGAATATATTGCTAATCTTTGCCTTGATGCCATCAAAGAAACAACTGAAAATAAATAAAAAACAAGATTAATGTAGATGCACAAATTTGAACATATTAGACTAACAAGTGTTTGTTTGATAAAACGACAGCTTATATCGGTAAGGGATACATGTTTTGTCTAGTTCTTTTGGTTGAGCGTCTGACCTATGTAGTAAATCATTGGTCAGTCTATACTGAACTGTTACCTTGATAAAATGTCCCTCGATTTATTTGCCACCTCTTTCACGACCAACCCATATTTCATTGACACTCTATAGAGTTCTGCACTTTCACAAAAAAAGCTAGCACGACCAAATGCTGTTTAAAGGACTAAATAAGGATTGTACCTCATTTTGACTGCGTATACGGTAGCTAACCCTCACAATAGAATATGTTCGTTGCCAACTGCGGGCATACTACCGTATACGCAGTCAAAATGAGGTACAATCCTTATATTTACATCATTATTAATTTTAAAGGGTTATACGAAGGAAAAAACACATTCGAAGCGGGTTGCTACGATGGTAACTACGATGGCAGTGGTTGCTAAGATAATATAGTCCCACTGAATCTTCATCGATATATTGGTAAATTTAGGAAATACACAGTGAATAACACTAGTTTTCTTCATAACAGCTTTTTTTAATTTGGTATTGATTGATATTACAAGCACATCGAACTCATTTCTTTATTTATAACGGTCGTAATGTACACGCATTGACACAGTGATCTTGTTGTGAGGCGGTCCGACGTCGGACGTCACAACTGCAGGGCGCCGCCATGTTTGCGTTACCGTCAAAGAATTTCGAATGCATATCATTTGGAATCAAAAGTTTGAAGGAACCAAACAATGGCCGTCAGCGAATACTTATTGTTCTGAAGCTTGAACGACGCCATATTTGAACACATATCAATTGGAATCTTTTTTCATTGCGTATACACTCATATGTTTGCAGTAAGAATATAGTTCACAGTTTACTAAGCTCAAGAGGGGGAGGTGTAAATATAACGATATAAATTAAGCTTAAACCAAGTATTATTTTATGTATCGAATATCAGTAAACGATGTTTAATCTTGAAGTGATGTTGGCCGTGTAATTAACGTACAATTCATCACCAACTTTAACTGTGCCCCGCTTTGGGCTGACACATTTTTGTTTTCATAAGAGGCTGAATTAGGTATATCGACGATGTGTTGTCTATAAACAACAAGAAGTTTTGCTGACCTGGTCGATCGTATATATCATATACAGAACTTGTGAACTTGTGATTAAAGACACAACATACTCTTCTAAATCAGCTTCTTACCTCGATCTTTACTTAAACTACACTGTATGACCAACACGGGCAACGTACTACTAAGCTGTATGATAAACGTAACGATTTCGATTTTCCTTTCTTGACAGGAACATCCTTGCTTCTCCATCATATGGTGTTAACATGTCGCAGTTGAATCTTTATTCTAGGGCATGCTCTGAATATCGAAATTTTCGTGATAGATGTCAACTGTTGACGAACAAACTTACGGCACAGGGATTCGAGACATGCAGGTTGATGAAGACTATGGGCAAGTTTTATGGTCGCCATCTTGATCTCATCGAAAAATATTCTGTATCTTCGTTTTTGCTTAATAGTGTGCTTGCTTGGATGTGACGAAGATTAACATGGCGGTTGTCGTCGATGAAGAAGAAGACGCTACTTTTCCGGAACATCTGGTCTTATTCTCTTGTGGTTTTACGAGAGTCTACAGGTAAATCTTTCCTTTGTTCATATTTTGTATGCTCCCTTTTGTTATTATATCACCTTGACTTTAATATGTGACCAAGATTTACATGGCGGATTTCGTCGATGAAGCAGAAGACGCTTACTTTTCCGGAACACCTGGTCTTATTCTCTTGTTATATTACTAGGCTCTCCATGTAAATATTTCCTTTGTTCCTATTTTGCCTCTAGTTTAATCGATTTTGAGTTCGGATTATGGTTTTGTTGACGCTTTGGTATTCTCTCATTTTTAAGGTTGTTAAAGAGCGCAGGTTAATTGGTTCCTTCCTTCCGCAATTCCGATTTTTTTTTTTTAATTTAAATTCTGCTTCAGCATGATATAAAGGAGAGTGATATTGAGGTGTCCAACCAAAGTTACGAATCAATAACTACCAATTTTGTTATTTATTAATCTGAATGGAAACGGAATTACTTTTTCCCTATAATTATATTATGCAAATTACGTATCCGCACTCGAAAGTCGACTCGTTCGGAATATTATTTTTTCCTGCAATACTTTAGAGAAAAATGGTGATATAAAATGTTAATTTGACATGATAAATAATGCAGCTTAATTCTGCATTAGTATGTCCCAACAACTGATGTGGAATTACATGTCATGTACCGTTGTTCAAAATTAAGAGGAAATCAATGTTGTTCGCCGTACTATGTAATTAAGTTTGGTGCGTTAGCTTTTGAGTATTATGATATCTCCTGACAATAGTTTTCTCTTTAAACAGCATTTGAGGATACTCAGTGATACCTTTATTTCCAAATGAACAATTTATGAAGATCTAACATTTGTACGAATTCCCAGTATTGGAGGTTTACCGACCCGGTCTTATTAAGCCGATTTCATGGTCCTATAGCTGTCCTGGGGTGTCATACTCTGCCGACATGGTAACCCTCTTTGAGGTCCTGTTTAATCTCATACATAGTTCTGACGTCAATGATAAAACAGCTTTTGAAGTTTTTCTACCACTAATAAATCACATTGTTACTCTCAAACCAAAGTATTGTTGTTGCGTTAGTCTCGGATTTACTCTCAAACCAAAGGGTTTAGTTTATTTCTTTACAAATTAATGTTACCTGGTTGCCTAGCACTGTATATATCTGCTGTTTTGTTTTAGATTAAAACTGACATTAAACTGTACTCAATAATGACTTCCGAAGTTTAGATGTTATATATGCCATAATAAATCGATATATTCGTAATATCAACTCAGTCGTATCGTAATGTAAAGTGACTTGTTATGTTAGATTCAATATTGACGGATTAAGCAGTGTAAAAAAGCTTTGACGGTAAGATGCAACGAACTGATAAATATTAACACTTGTCATAGGCGGGGTATAACATTGTATCGCGCCTCGCTATTTTGAAGTATAATTTATATATACAAAACGCACGAACGCCTCCTTCAGCAGCAACGCTTAAATGATAACGAATTATTTCGTTCTGTCTACTTACATATTGTATTTCAGTCAATATTTGGCCATTATTGTTTCTAAAAATAACACAAATTGTTTATTCATATATCTATATTTACATTTTCTCTGTCATTTTTCATTGACACAATGCTAAGAGGCAGTTACTGCAATACGCCTATAACACCCAGTGCCTCAGACTATAACAGCTTAGAAACTTACATAAAGCCCTACCGAGCTTTATTTAGTTTGTCATCAATAGCAATGTGTGTTATAGGACTGTAACAACATTTGCTAAAACATTCATTGCTTAATTCTGTAAGTGTTTTTTAAGAGGTAGTCAAATAAATCTACTTAAAGTACGACAATGTACCATTGTCAGTACATATCCCGATGTATACCATGGTAAGTAAACACATTTGTATCAACATGTTCAACTACAATGAAAGTGTCCACGGCGAACCCAATAAAATCGATAGCTACAGAAAAAATGTATTACATTTATGGAAGACTTTTGAAATCTTATCTCATAGGAAACGACTGATTTTCATTTGTTTTCAACCAATTAATGTTTAAGCAAATGTTTTTATAGTCCTATAACACAAACCCGTTAGAAATTTATGAACATGTAAGTTTGTCAGAAATAAAAAGGTGTGTTAGATGTATAGGAGAAAAAGTGACATTTGAGAAAAATATTAGTTATTTATATTCTTGTTTTGTTAAAGAAATAATGCTTCAATTTTTAAAATCAAATATTGAAAATAATGAAATTGCTGACGACACATTAGCAAATATTGTTTTGTGAAAAAAACGTGATTGGTTAATTTGCCTTACAAGCGTAAGATGTAGGGATTTCCCCTTAGCTCAGGCGGTAGAGCATTGGCTGGAGGGCCAAGGGTCGTGGGTTGGAGCCTAGCGACGGCACTATCTTAATTTGGTTTTTATCGTCCTATAACAATGAGAGCCGATGACTCTCTCCGTTTTAAAGAAGGGGATGCCTTGGCGGGGAGTCAACGAACCTGGTTTGGGGATTAACAAAGAGGAGGCAAAAGTGTAAAAGATATGACATTGTTTAAGTTGCCTTACAAGTATGAGCTGTAGAGAATTTCCCTTTAAAGCTAAGAGGTTGAGCCTAGTGCTGGAGACCCAAGGCTCGCGGATTAAAGCCCCAGCGATAAAACTTTCTCTACCACATTTCCTCGTCCTGTTCCACTTAGACACTATGTGTCAGAAGCGTTATGTGGAAACTGCCTCTAATCATTTGTGCAGCAGCAGATTAGGATATGGTGATGTTTAGCTAAACAATTACTGAACTGTGGCATACTTAAACGTCATATGCGTTGTTTATCAGTGATTTGACCGTCGCTTAACATAATCTGTGCCACTTACAGTTTCCAGTATCAGTCTCATTTCTGTGAGACACGACATGACAGTTATATCCTTATAATAATAATAATTTCATTATACATGTAAATAATGATAATTTCATTATACATGTACCACGTTTACAATTCTCTATAATTACTCTAGGGCGCGTTGCAACGCACGAATAATAGTATTTATTCGATGACAATCAATGATATAGCCAACTGAAAAATTATCCATTTTGGTTAACAAGATCTGTATTTCCATATATATAGAAGGTAGTGTCTATGACATTTGTTGATTACTTTTGGAACACTCGTAGTTTTATTTGTTTTGATCAGACGAGACTTGGATATCTTTGAGCCAGATTACAAAACAGCTAAAGTGTTTCTCAATGAAGACCTGATGTTATCTCAATAGGAGTAGAAGTTTTTCCCATTATTTTCAATTTTCAAAGCATATTGTTTTAACAAGTAAAAACATCTTTCGTGGAAACCGCGAATGATTTCTGTGAATATTTTGGGCGCTTATGTTACGTAGACGGATTAACCATAACAGCTGTGTTTTAAGTTAAAAACAGATAAAAAATCAAATTTATAGTTATTGTAATGAAATCAAGGTCACTCATCTCAATACACCTTATACGGTCAATGTTACTTACAAAGCAGAGTTTTATGGAAGATATCGATGAAAAGATGTCGTGTGGAAACAGCTGAATAGTTATTTGTCTCGCATTCTGGCCATGACTTCGTGTGTTGAATTAAAAAACAATCCTGCAAACATATCACCGCTCAGACACGCCTATCTGTGTAACTACGTGTATACATTCATGGTAGGTCTGTCGCTATTAAAGATACAATGGTTTTTTTTTGTTATGTAAATAGTATACCGAAGCGTCAAAAAATCCAAAATCTGAACTCAAAATCGATATAAGAAGGTGCAAAACATGAACAAAACGGAAGGATTTACATGGAGATCCCTGCAAAAGTACAAGAGAATAAGACCAGATATTCCGGAAGAGTAAGCGTCTTCTGCTTCATCGACAACACCAACGATGTAAATCTTGGTCACATCCAAGTAAACATCAAGTAACTTAAAATGATAATCGAGTCACCATTGTCAATCACAACAAGTAATCACACTAATAAGCAAACTCAAAAACGTTCATCTTATAATCACACACAGATTCAAAGTATTTCTCGATAGGGCAAAAAATGGCGACCATAAGACTTGCTCATAGTTCTAATCAACCTGCATCTCTCGAATCACTTTGTTGTAAGTTTGTTTGTCAGCAGTCGACTTCGATATGAGCAAGCCCTAGAATAACGAATCAGCCGGGACATGTAACGTTTTGTTTAATTTATTACGTTTGGAAAGCGAACGTAATTAGTACATTTTCTAACACACGGTAAATTGTTGCATATTTGTTTTCCGGAAATATAATTACATTGTATTTTCATTAAATATCATCGTAATTGGAGTATACGTTCGCATCAACATCAAACATTGATTACTTTTTCTCTTTTTTTTTTTCAATACCCTTACTGGGGTTCTATCTGTTCCGATACTTCCCCATTTGTGAAAGCCTTCCGGGAAATTAAGGCCGCCTACTGTATACACAAATTTTGTTGTCCTTAGGCTACATTGTATGTTAATTTTGTACACTATAAACGTGCAATATCATGAATCATCAATGCACTGTAGATATATAACCTAATCTATCCTCGCATTTCATCATCCTTAATATTGTCAAAAAGAAACTGTTCATTCCGTTTCACAGATTTATAGTTGTAACACTTTGTAATACATTGTTGTAAAAAAATGACTGAATTGATATCAGTCTGCTGGGAAATATGACCATTTCATAGCAAGAAGAAGAAGTTTACTGCAGTGAAAAACTCATTCAGAGTAGTGTTCATTATTGCTGCCATGCGTGACGACATGCGTGGTGTGGCGTTTTGTGGCGTGACGTGAAACTTTTTTCAGGTTATCTCGCTGAATATGAAATATGAATAAAGTCGCCTTCTAGCTCGGGGCTAGAGGGAATTTCCTTTTAGCTCAGTGGTAATGCGTCCGACAAGGATTCTGGTGATCCAGGGAATGAGAACTAAGGGTAATAGGCTCGAGCTCCTGCAATGGCACTAGTCCGGATCTTTTGCCGATTTAAAGTGCTGCCACACTGAAATATACTACCGAAGGCCCCCAGCAGAACACCCCGATAATGCTGAGCGTCAAACAAGGGAGTATAACACATAACGGTAAAAATTGACAGGCTATTAATTCGGATGCGGCTCCTTTGTAATCTTCAAAAGACATTATCAACCTAGCGATGTATCAGGATTTTTGTTTCCATAACAAAAACATTGTCAAATCTTTCAATTTCACTTTCAGGTATATCGACGATGTGTTGTCTATAAACAACAAGAGAGTTACTGACCTTGTCGATCGTATATACCCTTCTGAACTTGAAATCAATGACAAAACATAATCTCCTACATCAAGCTTCTTACTTTGATCTTTACTTGATGAAATATGACCAAAACCGACAGCTTACTTGATTTCCCGATCGTTAACTTTCCCTTTCTTGATAGGAATATTCTTGCTTCTCACCTTATGGTTGACATGTCGCAGTTCATTCGTTAATCTAGAGTTTGCTCTGAATATCGAGAATTTCGTGATAGATTGACGTCAGCTGGTGACGAACAAATTTACGGCACAGGGATTAAAGCATTACAGGTTGATAAAGACTAATTTTATGGTCGTTATCTTGGTCTCATTGAGAAATAATCTACATCCTTGCACGATATGATGATGGACGTTTTGGAATATTCTTATTAGTATGCCTGCTTGTTGTGACCTAGAGTTATGTCTTAATTCTAACATTGATGCCATGACATTACTTCAATTTGTCCAAGATTTACATGGCAGGTGTCGTCGATTAAGCAGAAGATGCTTACTCTCCCGAAACACCAGGTCTTATTCTCTTGTACTTTTAAAATGGTCTCCATGTAAATCTTTCTTTTGTTCATATTTTGCCTTAAGGTTAACTGATTTTGTGATCGGATTATCGATTTGTTGACGCTTTGGTATTTCTACCCGAGACCAATCAATTAGTTATTTCCTTGCCTTCAGTTTTGCCATGACATATTCCAGGGGTGTAGAGAGCCTAGATTGTTGAAACCCTGGATATCGAGTATGCTCTCTAAATCTTTAACATTTAAATGAGAGGTTTATAATGTGCATTTGTGTCATATTGCAATTAAGTGACAATAATGCAACATTTAAGGGTATTGATCCTGAACGGAAAAAATATTAAAAGCCATTAAAAAATAATGATATTATAATTAAACAAATCCAAGTATATCTGGAATGTACACTTGTTTTGGGTATTTTTTCCTATGTTTTGTTCATAATTGATAAACAGTGATATCATCATGGCATTCATTCTTTTTCAGGCCAATTGTTAGCGCTAAAACTACGAGTAGTGAATTGCTTCCAATCGCATGATATCTGAACTATTTGAAAGCTTAAACCTAACAGGAAATGATGTTCCCATGCTATTGTTCATAATTATGATGACTTTAATTATCTATATGCGATTTGTAACAAAGAAATCAGTTTTTCACTCCCACGGCTCATTCAAATATTACGTCTCTGTTGCTGGCTGACCTCTCGGTGTATTATATATACCTCTCTGTGCTTTACACTTGTATACGGATCGCGGAATGTACTGGCATGGTGTACTTTGCTGTAAATTTTGATCATATAATCGCGCAAAGCCAGATACCCCGATTTTGATTTCAATGTTATATTACCTTATACATGTGCGTAAACCATAATACTTGACAAATTTGTCGGTGGGAAGTATTAATTCGTAATTACAGTGAAAATCCGCCCTCTGGATATGATAATGTTATTTACGAGTTACTTCCCCTGATTGTCACTAACGTTGTGATATATATATTGAATGCACAAACTTGATCGATTTTCTTACTTTATATTGTACTGAGTATACAATTTTTAATGAGACATTATCAGAACCTGTATTATGTACATATGAATTGGCAAAACACTTGAATTATTGAAAATAACACTTATACTTTTCTATGGCTAGCAAAAGCTCGTCGTTTAATAATCACGTTCTCTGTCCTTTACACATCACTATACACTGTAGCAGGAACATATACGTCCCTGACTGTAGGTTCACATTTTTGTTTTAATGAAACTTTACCGTAACCTGTATATTGTACATAGCAATTTACACAATATAAGTTATTTAGTAGAAATAACACTTATATTATTTCTCTCGTATGAAAAAAACCCTTTATGGTGGACATTCCCGTAACGAAGTGTGGCCCTATATAGGTCACGGCCACCATACATTTATTTTCCCCTGCTTTGTATATGAACTTGTTAATTGATAATTAGGCCTAGAGATGTAAGTGAATATGACATATTTACATACCATTATTTTGCTCAAGCTTGGTAAAGATATCGTACATGTAATATGTTCTTTTGGAAAACAGCCATTTTGGACTTTGGCATTGAAAGATTGAAATCACTATAGAATGCAATGAAACAAAAAGTTTAAATTGCTACATTACATCTGTTTTTATTTGTAACAGGAAAGAAAATAGTGTGCTTCCACCGGGAATCGAACCCTCGATCTTCAAGTTCCTAGTCGGACGCTCTACCACACAGCTTAAGGGAAATTCCCTCTAGCTCGAAGCTAGAAGGCGACCTAAATCTTATGTACAATTGAAATCTTCCACACTACTCCTCCGCCCTTTTCAAATGTATTCACCCCGAACACCACAACCCAGATTCTAACTCCACTGTCACCACAGGGAGGGCCACGGATACCATTTATAACAGGAAAGAGAATAGTGTGCTTCCACCGGGGATCAACCCTCTATCACTAGGTTATATATATAAACAATATGCATATATATCCTAATTATAATATTGTTATGGCAGTGGTTGATGATTAATAATTGACAAAATAATCTTTATTATTTAATATTTGCAATTATTTTATATAATACAACGTCCCTATGTATACCTTCAAGGGAGAGGACTTACATACGCTGTTGTCCAATCCTTTTGACTTTGTAACATCTTGTTAATACAATTTAAGGGAAATTTCCTCTAGCTCGAAGCAAGAAGACGACCTAAATCACATATGCAATTAAAACCTGCCACACATTAATCATACTTTTAGGTTGGTATGATATGTCTACGTTATAATGCAAAATTGTATTACCTTACAATAATATACATTTTATTATTGAAACAAACCAGTCTATGTCTCTGCCAATGCTCCCATAATTAATTGTCAACTTGCATTTCCATCTGGAAAAAGGGTGTGATTATTTTGTGTCTAACACGCTAATACCGTTTATTTCAATGCATATATTAGAATAAACACATTTGCTTCCCTGTAAATGGATCAATATTCATTTGTAATAAAAATTGATATTCTAGTTAAATTGTTAAAGCACTGCACTAAATTGTACATGTAGCTTGAAATACAACTCGTCAATCTAAACAACTCGCATGTTATTGGGTTTACTCTAAATACTTACTTAATCCCTATTCTGAAACTTTCTGATATCGAAACTTAGTAACCTATACAACAAAAACACTTCAATAGCTGTCGAGATATACATACTATTGTTTGAAGTTTTTGCTTGGGGATTTGACTTCGTCTCTCTTTGTATTCCCATATGTCAATCAATAAAACCACATTTTTAACATCCAACAGTCATAGTTAAAAAATAACATATTCTCTTTCATTGTTCTCAAACTACATCTTTGTACTAATATTTACACTTATAAAATTCCGACTCGTTCGGTATCATTTCACACATACGTTCCCCGTGCCTTTCTTCTACCTATCAAACGAACAAAGATATATCTGTCTGCATATAGTATAGTTGTACTTACTAAGCTCCCGTTGGTCCGAATTGTCCAGTGGCCGCACATACGATGTCCAGTACGAGAGGGGTTACAAACCCCCAAACTAGAAGCCTCCAGTCCTTTTTACCGAAGTCTAAATTCTTCCCGAAGTAAATCATGACAAAAGCGTTGATTGCGATAACATTCACCATAAGTGTCTGAGCGAAGATAAATTCCAGATTGATAAAACTGTAAAACTGACAAAGTGCCAAAGGTCGGACATGATCCTTGGTCAGTAGAATGTTGAAATGGTCAAGAGAATGAGAAATATTGAAACACCCATCACACAATGCCAAGTACACAACAAGTCGCTCGCTCTTTGTCCATGAAAAGAAACTCTTTATACTTTTTTGCTTAAACGAAACAATCAGAATTGATAAAGCTGAGATGAGACTCAGAAATATACAGCAAATCGCAAGAATGTGGAGAAGATGGAATCCGCCATTGTCTAATCCGTAGACTGGGATGTCATAACCGTTTCCGTACGCCATGGTTATTTTACTGCGAACCTGTCTCCTGTTCAGGTACGATCCATCCGAAGTCCAATAACGCCGATTTTCCTGGATGTTTAGATCCTAAACCAGATCAGGTGGAGAGGTTTACAGACATCAATGATTTTAAATTGTATCATTACCCACATTAGCCAATCAGAAGGGCGGCAGCGTCTCCCCCGTCTAATAGTCGTGCGTATCATCGATTTTAAACACAACATGCAGGACACACTGATAAACGAATATCCTGACTAGGTTGATACAAAAATAAATAAACAAATCTCGTTTTATCTTAGAACATTTTCATGTTATTTTTATTTGATTTAGATTAATTTACATGGACGTTTCCGCCAACGCATTGTCTTTTGATTACATTAACGGCTAAGCAAAGTGGGATTATGCGTCTTTTCTGACCATACCTTGATGGTTTTTAAACCTGATTGTACGTGTACATGTATTGTTGAACAGTTTGAATTTTAAAAGACAAAATATTTTAAGGCAAATTAGCGTATTTTCCATAGTTATGTATTTGATTGCTTTGGGAAGAAATCTTTCCGCTGACGTCGTTTTTCATTGGTCATCAGGATTTCAAAATGAATTGATCAGTAAACATATACTTTAGTATATAAGAGGACATTTGTCAATATACAATTGTTACTTAGATATCTAGATATTTTAAAGAGAAAAACCGTGATAACTGATAAAATACGAAAGTTCATTTACAGCGAATTGCTTTCGTTTCATACATGCAGAACAGTGTTACCAGCAAGGTAAATTATCATTTTTTTTGTGACATGTGTGCCCTGATATCGACTGTGTTATTTCGAAAATGCCATCTCTATGCTATGTCAATAAAACGATATTTTTCAATATTCTATTAAAACGTTTACATTCATTGATACTGCAGCCAATTAAAACAAACCCATGTACTTCATAAACAAAAACAACACGAATTCAATTAGCTTCTTATCAATATTTTTATTGATTTTGATACCCTCTGGTTATAATGGGAAATAAGCAGCTGACATATATCTACTTAAACCTTTCAAAAACGTACTATAGACACAACCATCATATAAATATAATAGATTTTGATATC
Source organism: Mimachlamys varia (assembly GCA_947623455.1). NCBI lineage: Eukaryota > Metazoa > Mollusca > Bivalvia > Pectinida > Pectinidae > Mimachlamys > Mimachlamys varia. The sequence goes on from OX392528.1 coordinate 40,478,075, forward strand.
AGACGTCGAACACTATTTACATACGTTTTTGAATGACATACGATATACACTTATGTCCGATCTTTGAACAATACATTGAATGTCAGAGATTATTTACATACGGTAACGCTGACAACAAGAACTTGTCAATAAGATAGATGATAGTGAGAAAACCAACATGTTTCCGACTTTTAATTGTTTCAGAGTTCAGTAATGCTAAGTTCCTTTTTTCAATATACAGGTAATATTCACGGTGTAGGGAATTTTAGACGTCAACGTTTCTGTTACCTTCAAACAAGATTTATGTTCTTTTTATACGTAGCATATTTCATTATAAATACACTCATTTGGCAAAATTATTTCGTCGCCTATATGTGTGCTATTTTAAAAAATACTATGTATTGTTAAAACCTGTGGTCAAATCAGCATTGGGATATATTCTATATCCTTTTACATAGCCATGTCTGGTAGGAAGGTGGACATATTCAATGTTCTCCTAGTATGCCTGATTGTTGTGAATGAAAACTATTTCCTCAGTTCTCACTCTGAGGACGTGACATTTAATTAGATGTTACCTAGACTGACACAGCAAGTGTCGTCGATTAAGAAACAGACGCTTAATTACCATTTTCTTATACCTGGTCTCCTTTCCGTTGTTCTTACATTTTGTATTTTGTCCCAATCGGTTTTGCGTTCGGAATGTTGTTGGACACTTCGGACTTTTTTCCATTGTCACTAGAAATGTAATCCTTTTAGTCGAGTCAACGTTAACTATACCCTCTGCACAGCCTGTGTTCACTGAAATAATTTCTAATCTGATTATAAAGTGTATTTCTGTCTATGATATATATACCAATATTTTAAAATATTTCATATAAGACGTTTCGAGGACAAGTACGGTATTTACTCACGGTCAATTTTGAAAATCGAGGGAAAACAATATGTAAGAGTTGTCCACACAAATCGACATCGCCACGGCTACGTTGCAAGCGTATACAATCAGTCCTTTGCATGGATAATTCGTTCATATTGAACATCCTTTTTTGTACAAAGGCTTTTATTTGATGAAGGCCACAGAGTACAGACTTTACTGGTCATCCTAACGTCACATATAAACACATATTGGCTGTTATACTGCATGAATTTCCCCAATATGTAACACTAGTGTCAATGGTCGAACCTTTTGGTGCAATAATCCACTGTTCAGTGGACATTGAATCCCTGTCATTCTTAGGCCTTCCCCTCAAATGCTTCCTTTTTCCTGATAATCATCACCCCGTCATGGATAGGCAACAAGACCTGTCAACACACAAACGTTCAACCTGTCAACACACAAACGTTCAATCAATACCGGAAATCAATTGGAGGTTTGGCTATACTTAGTATATACGAAGTACAAACACGTATCAGCCTTATATTGACCATTAGCTATTCAAGAATATGAAAGACATAGTTGGATTTCTTTTTCGTAGGTACAGAAAACTAGAGAAAGTAAATAATGTTAAGTTACTGAAAATATGGTACATATATTTCGGCAATTTAATACAAATCGGTAAAGCTTAATTTGTAAAGAAAAATACAGTGAAATGGAAGTAGTACCGATGAAACTGTGTATAGCGATATTAATTCACAACTGCATCAGTAACCAAAAGTAACTGTATCTATGAAATGATGTATTAACATTAAGTCGATATAACGCGTTTTTTCTGCCTTAGTATTCCATACGATGTATGTCTATATACATACATTTTACATCGTAAAAGTATTTCTTTCACAAACACTACAGATGTCCTGATTCTCGATTGTAAATTTAAAATTGAAAAAAGTAAATGAATGAATACAATTTAAACCGCATGCTTTTATATTTTTTTTTTCATATATATTTGAAAATGACGCGTAACTAACTCAAGTTAAATAACACTGATGACCAACGACTTGTGGTTTTTCTCTCTTTCCAAATACCCATAACACGGAAGATGTATCCCATAGATGTAAGTAAAAAAATAGTATGTAGTTTTATTCAACTTTAACAAATAAAAATTAATCAGAAGTTGTGACATAACTTTACCTGAGATACTCTGTGGTCTTTGTACACGTACTCGTTGAACTCACGCATCACGTGACTTACGGTGTTAAATCTCGCGGGAAGTCGTAGTTTATCCAGAGGTGCGTAGGTCGTACCTGCATATAGCGCATTGTCCACCAATATGGTCCCCCGCGCAGTCAGCAAGTCGTTGTCCATAATCATCTGAAAAAATAATATTCCTTTTTATATGATGTATCAGAGCTAAATGACCAGTTTGGTAGCAATACAATTAGACAGCGCGTAAATACGTCACTGTGTGTTGGAGGAGGACATAGTCACACAATTTCATTATTGGCATGCTTCGAACTTTTCATTAATTGAGGAAAGTTCAGGTTTGTTAGCATTCAAAACATCTCTGTAGGTCTAACACTATGTATGGCATGTGACGTTTACTTAAATTGTATCCCGAATGGTGCTAGTATTTCATTAAGAATTAAGGGAGGTACAGTATCATGCCAAGTTTTACTCAAGCAGAATGTCTTGCCACTTCTATGACAAAGGTGTCTAAATAAACACGTACATGTTAGTACGTACATAAATATAGATTGGATAAGCGTGTATGTAGCCGGCTAGGAAGATTCAATGAAGACTAATATCATACATTGTAGTAGCTTCTGTAATCAAGATTGCCGAGGTAGGGGAAAACTTGGTCAAACTAAACACGTACCTTGAAGAAGCTTATGTTTCTAGGTCTGTCGGCGTCATTGGATACTTAGTCAAACTAAACACGTACCTTGAAGAAGCTTTTGTTTCAACGTTTGTTCGCGTCAGTGGATACTAGGTCAAACTAAACACGTACCTTGAAGAAGCTTATGTTTCTAGGTCTGTCAGCGTCAGTAGATACTAGGTCAAACTATTTCTAGGTCTGTCGGCGTCATTGGATACTTTGCCGAACTAAACACGTACCTTGGAGAAGCTTTTGTTTCAACGTTTGTCGGCGTCAGTGGATACTAGGTCAAACTAAACACGTACCTTGAAGAAGCTTTTGTTTCAACGTTTGTCGGCGTCAGTGGATACTAGGTCAAACTAAACACGTACCTTGAAGAAGCTTTTGTTTCAACGTTTGTCGGCGTCAGTGGATACTAGGTCAAACTAAACACGTACCTTGAAGAAGCTTTTGTTTCAACGTTTGTCGGCGTCAGTGGATACTAGGTCAAACTAAACACGTACCTTGAAGAAGCTTATGTTCCAAGATCTGTAGGCGTCATTGGATACTTGGTCAAACTAAACACGTACCTTGAAGAAGCTTATGTTTATAGGTCTGTCGATGTCATTGAATACTTGGTCAAACTAAACACGTACCTTGAAGAAGCTTATGTTTCTAGGTCTGTCGGCGTTAGTGTATACTTGGTCAAACTAAACACGTACCTTGAAGAAACTTATGTTTCTAGGTCTGTCGGCGTCAGTGGATACTAGGTCAAACTATTTCTAGGTCTGTCGGCGTCAGTGAATACTAGGTCAAACTAAACACGTACCTTGTAGTAAGTTATGTACCCAGGTTTATCCGCGTCAATGAAGACAAAGTCGAATTTTTGTCCCTCCTTCACCAGCTGTTGCAGACACTCTGTACCCGGACCTGCAATTAAACCGATACTGTTATAACTGATATGGTTAACAGGAGATAGTTTGGTACTCAATGTTCAATAAACCATATGTAAATTGATATTATATCGGACTTTACGGGAGTTTCTATGTTATACGATATTTATGAAACGCGTCCAAGAATCGTTCACTTCTAACGAGCTAAAATGAAAATGAAAACAAAATCGAGTTTCAAACATCTAACATGAAATAATCTTAAATTAGACGTTCAGAAAGCCATTTCTTTCTTTATTACCGAAGATTTGATAATGGTATTGATAGGTATTACCATAGCCTCGTATCTCATCAGCAATTGCCCATTACATTTGTATTTTGATATACTTACAATATACACATTTTCGTAGTACATGATTTGAAGTTATACAGAACTAGTTTAATTTGACTTCTAAATTAATAAATTAAAGGGGTTTTACGCACCTGACCCTTCTGCTTCTACATTAGTTTAGAAATTTTGGATTCCTACCTTTTGGCCCTTAGCATCACTGAAGAGTCTTAGGAGGACGAAACAGCTGTATGATGCAGTTTATTCATTTTTTCGGCATACTGTATCTATTACTAAATTTAAGAGGTGCAGCATATGTGTTTGTTACGTCATCTTTAGTTAGGTGCAATAGCAAATTCTTTTTCATTTGTGTATTTATATATTTGGTAATGAATCTGACCATTGATATATTCGCTGGAATAAGTTATTTATGTACCTTCTTTTTAGTACATTTTTAATGATAAGCATAAAATAACTTAAATTAATAAAAACTGAATCACATACTGATATCTTATTCACAGGCTGTTTCATAAAGTGTTTTTATACATGTATGTAATACATTGCTAGTTGTATGGAGTCGATTTATCTATCTCTCAGAAAATTAATTTCTGTAAACAGCATTTCTGAAGCATTTAATGATTACGTAAAAGATACTGTACATATTCTTCAGTATCCAAATACATTTTGAAGAAATATCATTGGGTTTTATTACAAATATTTTATAGATAGCAGATGCTAAATTTAGTCAGAGCGATGAATGTACTAACTTCATTTATATTGATGAATACATGTGTTATATTTACTACAGATGTATTAAAGTATTACAGTTCTTTATCGAGTCATTTAATATAAGACTCCAACGATAGTTTAAGCCATGTGTCCAATGTCTCAAACGCATTATAATATTACTATTAAAATAACATGTTTCAACTGCAACTTGTCATTCGATCACTTACTGTACATCTGTCTTAAACAAATATTTGGATTCACGCCATGTACAGACCTGTCATTATTTTTATTTTCTTTCCGTGTGGTGATCTGTCAACCAACTTCTTAGCTAAACTTCCAAGATACTCCGAAATCTCACATGTGACTACCTCTCCGTCAGCCGGAAGTGCTTCGGCTATAGAAAGAGCACTACATCCGGTAAAGAGACCAATCTCGAGTACTCGTTTCGCATTTGACAATCCAGCAAGCATCTTCAAGAATGTACCTGTAAATAATTTAAGAGAAAAGAAATATATCACGTAAACATGTTTAGGCACACGATTTAATTTTTATCACGAAATGAACTTGTTCCATTATACATAAATAACTTGTGTCATATTTCAAATAACTAAGATTGAGAACGTTCATATAATTTTTTTCAATAACAGTAAAAATACATGTAATCAATACAGTTTAGCAAAATCATTATATTAAGAATGTAAAACAACATTTTTACAATTGTAAATTTACTTTCCAGTTTGTTACCTGAGACTTCTTTGATACACGACTAATGTGATATACCAGGCATAACTTCCATACATATAAACAAAACACTTTAGTTGCTAACCTTCTAGTGCCCCTGACAACATAATGGGCGAGACATTGATAGGAACTTTGTTCTGATCGCGCACCGGCTGCCAGTCATGAGTTTCCGTCTCTTTAATGATGCTGTCTATGACGTCACTGGGAGGACTAGACACAGTTTCACAGTAGTCGTTCCTGGCCTACGTATATAACATTATGTAATACATTAGATATATATCTATATGGCATTTTCCTCAACGCTCCCTACAAGAAAGTTTAACGATTATGTTCACATTATTTAAGCATTAAACTGCATTCTGTTTCGAGTTATAGGCGCTATGAACGCCCAGTGCAGTACAGGAAAATAGCATGAACCGCGCTTTCATTATAATGAAAATGTTGAAACTTTTTTCTTCCTTTTGCACTGTTTCTGTGTCAGAGTGCTTTAAAATAACACTTGAAATAATTGCCGTCATTATAAATGACATCGCGTATTTATGACGTCATACTGCGGAGGCATGTCCGCTGAATTTGAAAAACGAGTAACGTGACGTTGTCCGCCATGGAAAAAGTTGTCTGCGTCGTGTTGTTTGTTCCTTGTGATACGGCTCATATATGATATTACGATGCATAAGAACCCGAAAACATGCATGCTATATTTGGTCGACTTCACACTTCTACAAAATATATGTGATGTCATATTGGCAATAATGCTGACAATATTTCGGACGATAGGCCTTCCGCACATTCCGAGAATCAGGAAGAGGGGTTCTCTTCAATGCCGAGAATGGTTGATAAAAACTTATATTTGTGTTGACGACGCTTCTTTTCGATGTTAAAATAAGTTTATTCGTTTTTATCTATTAAGCGATTGAAATGGACTAAATTAATCCAAGAGGTTGTCTATAAATATTTCTCGTCCAAACGAGAATTCGGCGTGACATGCATTGTTTTTAATCTTCATCTCACGTTCGTATTCATACTCGTTTCGGGTTATAGTCCTATGAACCGAAACGGAAGTTGCCTGGCTTATATAGTGACACTGCAGCGCAAATGTAAATATACACTAATACTCTGTAAGTGTAATCATGATCAACAGGTACAACTGATATAATCTTTTGTGTCTTACGTACGTGAAAGCAGTTTATACAAGTGTCTATCTGTATCTGAACGTCATCTGGAGCATTATTGGTCTTCGCCATCTGCTGAAGATTCAATAGATGACGTAAAACGGGGGATACCATTGTGGATCGTGATAGTTCGCTGGCCATGTTGGTATTCAGGACTCGTCACTAAAAAAGCAAATTGTATATGTTATTTAATAATTGTACACAAGTTGACATTTATAACTTTAAAGTTGAAATAACACAATCGCAAAGAACTATACTCTAGCACAACGTAGATACGGAAAGAATGTTATTAGCTAGACCTTTAAGCAAGTAACAAAATCTGGATTTCTACTGCCTGCTTGACGCTCAGCATTATGGCATCCATTGTCAGTATAATGTGAACGGGTTGGCATTATACTTCAGCGTGGCAGCACTTTAAAACGGCATCAGTTTCGCACTATGGCAAGGAGGCTTACTCGAATATATTGGAGTCTCCCAAATACACACGCACTCGACACATATACTGACCAGATAGTAAATACCGGAAGGCCGTCAAAATCACAATGGTCATACATTTGGTAAGTAAAGCTTAATATGAAGCAACTAGTATCTGTTTGTGGATCACATTAATACTGTCATCGTGTGTCTGATGATGAAGGTGACTATGTTCATATCGTCCTAGACATACATCGACACGTCATACCAAAATATTGTGCTGAATGTGTTTCATGAAACATGCTTGTTTGCAATTTGGTGCCATTCACGCTTCAGCGAGACACCAATCTGATGGCAGTCATTACTTCGGTCCTTTAACATGTTGATGAATTGAGGTTCAAAGCTATCTTATTCCGCAGATACACATTCAAGTTTCTTTGGAAGTCAAGTAAGAAATAGCATAATAGCTGTTTCGTTCTGAAACATTCATCCGCTTAATTACCACAACGGTATGTTAATACTAGTCTATAAAAAGCGTTTCAAATGAATTAATTTTCTCAAACGAACACCACAGAATATGCTCGTCGTATCTGCATACAAACTACCATCTACTCTGTCAAGATAAAGGTTAATGGTTATATTCTTACCGACTCTAAAGATCATTTAGTGATTGTTACCGCATGAAGATTTCGTTCACAATAGTAATGTATTTTTTTCAAAAATAATAGTTACTTCGTATGATTAACGTTCTAGATATATTATATGCCAGGAGCCATTCACACCGTCAAACTATCACCCTGTCAAGCTATCCCCTTGTCAAGCTATCCCCCTGTCAAGCTATCCCTTTGTCAAGCTATCCCCTGTAAAACTATCACCCTGTCAAGCTATCCCTTTGTCAAGCTATCCCCCTGTTAAACTATCATCCTGTCAAGCTACATCAGTGTATCACTCTGTCAAACTGTCATCCTATCTACCTGTTAAACTATCACCCTGTCAACATTTCGCCCAATCAAGCTATCACTCTTTCAAACTTTTACCCTGTCTTTCTTTCGCCCAGTATATATATATATATATATATCACCTACCAAAATTTCGCCCAGACATACTTTCACCTGCCAATATTTCGCCCAGTCAATTTCTACCATAATCAAGGAGGACAAAAAGACAAGTAAAATTGTGACAAACACATTCCTGTGAAAACACTACCGGAATAATGTCACGTACCCAGTTAAACGAAATGTGAGCAAAATTCATAAAAAACAAAGCAAAAGAAATAAAACAATCAAAACGAATGTAAATCCTGCTAACGTTGTCTCCAAGCCGTGTCTTTCCACTGTTGTCTTCCAATATAAATATTATGTTTTTGAGAGCTTGAACACGGATATAGGACAGTACAATTGATAAGTAACTTTCACAAGTTTAATTAAAATGAAATTCAAATAATGTAACGGCAAATATTTGCTTTGTACATGTACCAGCTGTTGCTTTGTCTGATCCTCGCGGTCGTGCATATACATGTTAAATTTAGATTGATGTCGTTAAGATAATTTGCATAACTAATGAAGATATACAATCCGAATGCGTCACGAATATTTGTGTCAATGATGTATTTTTTTTTTAAGGACATTTTTGGAAAAAAACTTTGAAACTGATTCCCCTCCCTCCCCCTCCCCCCTTCCTACCATTACCTCCACCCCTCTCGAGGCTTGATTTGACATAGTCCAAGGGTTGAGCTCCTAGATGATAGGTGATGAGTTTAATACAAAAGATGTATCTGGATTTCGAGTATGTTTAAACCGACACTGCATTGTGTTGATATGTTTCAAATGAGATGTTTAATGTGACATACAGTTTAAAAATTCGCTCACCTCATGTGCATCGGAATTGCCTTGTTGTTGATTCGAACACGGCTGATGGTAAAAAACAACTGATAAGTCAGCTAGCTGCTGAGACAGCAATGATGATGATACGTTACAATTATATCGCTCATAATATCTAGGAAAATATGGAGTACCACTGGGAGAAAAGGTTAATAAATTTGAGGAATCTGAAAACAAAGGTTAATCATTTTTTCATTCGTACATGTTACCTTCAGCGGGCTACATCCGAGCTGCAATGCAGTGATTACTTTAAGTTCACAAAAATTGTTGTAAAGTACATAATTTAACTTCACCATGCAACGTTTTGTTTAACAGACAGAACAATATATTCTCTGCAAACCAACAGTTCTGATCAAATGTTCACTTCAAATATGTCAGCAGGTATTTGTTTTCTTAATCCGAACTCAAAATCAATTTAAGTAGGGGCAAAGTATGAAAAGGGGAATGATTTGCTTGGAGATGAGATAATACGACCAGGAGTAATATTAAACAACCACACGAATGAGATAGTCATGCCAACATGAGCTGCCATACTTTAAAAATGTGTCTACCAGCTGGCCATATGTATACCAAGAATGCCTATGATTTATTCGTTATTTAAACATACTAAATATGCTTTCAGTGTTAATTTACGAGAAAACGAATGACATTATATATGCCATTAGTAAACTATACAGGAAGCGACAGCTGTATTGAAGAAGATATCTGACATTAAAATTCTGAATGGTACGGAACATAAATAAATTATCTACACGATTTTTTATCTATTTGGTCAATTATATTATAAATAAGCTGTACAACATGCAATGTCTACGTTTTATTTCAATATATATTGTAATAACAATGCATAATTATATACAATTATCGACTTATTTTCGGGTGAATACGAGAATTTTTTAAGTCCTCGTATTCACCTGAAAACAGGTCCTTAAATGTTTTATTATATGACATTTTTTACCATATGTAGCACCATACTTGGTACATTTTATCATGACAAATGACACCAGGACTAGCATTCTGCATACACAGAATATGTGTCAGTTCAATACAAATGATAATAAAAATGATCTTACCTGTTACAATATGTACCGTGACATGTAAAAATTGAGTACGAAATTATATCGAACAAGTGTAGTATTTAGTTATTTTAGTAAAACATTGAACGTTGAATGTAATTTTTCAATAATATAATACAATGCATCTCATCTAAAGCAATCAATTTAAATGGTCGGCAACACAATAATTAGACATGTTTGAATTGTAGAAACAAAAATCACTTTGAAAAAAAAATCAGAGAATACCAAAGCGTCAACAAAACCATAATCCCAGCTCAAAATCGATTAAACTAGAGGCAAAACACGAACAAAGGAAAGATTTACATGGAGACTCTCGTAAAAGCACAATGGAATAATACTAGGTGTTCTGGAAGAGTAAGCGTCTTGTGCTTCACCGAAGACACCCGCCTTGTAAATCTTGGTCACATCCAAGTAGACATCAATCCTCAAAATCAGAACCGAGTCATCATTGTCAATCACAACAAGTAAGTACACTAATAAGCAAACTCAAAAACGTCCATCTTAATATCACACAAAGATACAGAATATTTCTCGATGAGATCAAGATGGCGACCATAAAACTTGCCCATACTTGTCATGGGCAAATACAAAAATGAAAATTGTCTGCCTGAATGTTAATATCTCCAACAAAATGACTATTAGCTACTATTTTATTTGAAATTGAAATTGGTGGTGACATTTCTACAATTGGAGATAGTGGGAAGTGGGAAAGTCATGAAATGATTCAAAGTTTTCCTATTTACAATCGACGAACTGGTCTGAGCCAGCTGGTTGTTAACTATGTGTCCAGCATTCTCCTCTGGTTCTTAAGATTGTGATTCCTCCTTTTTCTTGGACTAAGACAGCAGGTTTGAATAAATCGTCGAATAATAAGCAGAATTCTTCAAGTTGCGTGTCAGTCACAAGTTAGCAATATCAAAGACATTGTCGTTGGTGATATTAATTTCTTTGTTTTCAATTTCAAACACAATCTCGTCCAATTATTATTAATATTATTTTGTTGTTTCTGAGATAGACTCGACAGGTCGCAGTGAATCTGAAGTTGTTGTATCGGACGTATTTTGATCAGTGAAGCCTGTGTTTTTCTTGAAAGATAATTCCGCTTTGCTACCGGTTACAGACTTGATGTGTCTCCTTGAGAAGTTGGCTCGATCTAGCACATGTACATCAGTTCCTCGTGAACTGTAATTGTTGTATGTGTTGGGCAGCTGTGCATAAACTGTTGCCCACTGGGTGGTGTCTTTGCTTGACAAAGGAAACAGACGTTTTCGAAAGCTCGCAAATTAAGTTTTCGATTCCTGTTTGTGTACAAAAACAATCTCAGTATATATCATTCATACCAAACTGATGAATCTTATTCCTAATATTGTTATATTCAGTTAATTCAGCCCCATGCATTTTAGCCATGCTATAACCGACACTTGATAGATACATGTATCTGTTGATGTCATGCCGAATACTAAACAGAGACCTACACCAACTTCCATGTATAACCTTTAGAAGAACCTTGCACAGTTCGCCCGCCTGCATGTCAAACAGTCCATGTCTATTCCTTCTATGTCCATTGCCAATTGTTGGAAATGTCTTTCCGCCCAGACAAATGATAACAATCACCAAACAGATCAAACATCACACGAACTCACTACACAACAAAACCGTTATTTCCTATAGACAAATACATAGGCATCACTATACAGTTAAACCTGAAATAGGAGTCCCACATATTAAACATGGCTTTCTTCGTGAGAACTTTATATCGGTTCAACGTCTGTCAAAGAGCAAGCATATACGACCCATTTCATTTAGTATGAATATATCTGGTATTCATGAAACTGTTCTGTATACCGAAAGGACCATTTGCAAATATTAATACAAACATGTGTTAATGTTATAATTTTTTTTATAACATTATTATATATTTATCAATGATGGACGAAGGTGAGGTCAATACTGGTAAGCTATATATTACGAAGTCGACTCTCCGAAAAACCAGGATTATTGATTGTGCCAAGTGCCCAAACCTTAAATTGTGGACCTCAAATATGAGTCCATTTCTATCCCAGAATACTTATTTGAACGTTTTCACAAATTAGTGGATTAGTTTTTTAATCTTAACACGGACCAAATTTTCAGTCCATTCTTTCATGTCGACGTCCGGCATTTCCATACTATTCTATAGCCATTCAATACAACGAACCGAAGGATGAAATTTGATTTACATATGTATTTTTAGAAACATCAAGTCAATATCCTATTTAACGACAAATATGTGACGCTATCTAAACCAATTGGAATACGGAAAAATCTGAACATATGTAATATTTGAATTTATATCGGGTTTTAACTACAGATCAATTGTGTCTTTCTTAATGTCTAAGATTTAAAGTCAATTAAAATTTATTAAATGCTTTTAGTTTGCAAACATTATTATTTAGTTGTTTAAGATATTTCACGGTAAATTAGAGAGGCTTACTGTTAAAGGCCCAATATACGTAACTTCCGGGAATTTGTCGGGATTCTGAAAAATTATGATTAAAAAATCCAGTTGATAACATTGCAAATTAAGTCTAAAACGAAGTAAACCTGAGCGGTAACAAACTCTTGACAAGAAAAGTCCAAAGAATTGAAAATAATTAAGGTGGGGCCCACTTCAACAACAAGCCGAAGATAGAAGACAGTTCAAAATGGACGCGTGTTTACAGATACCGAGTTTCAATTGCTGCTGTACCGGTAACCGCGTTAAAATTCATCTTGAATATTGCTGATATCAGTTAATCTTAACTAAATATATAAATATAATAAGTTATTAGACTTGATTTTAGTTTCAAGGTTTGCCAAAAGTTAGGTATATTGTTCCTTTAAGCTTTGGGGTTTTATTGTAAATATAGAACGTCTTCGAGATTAACGCTGCATATTTGTTAAATATTGAGCTATAACCATTTTTCATCGGGAACCCAACTTTTACTGTTCATAATATCCTTGAAAATTGGTTTACCTTGGTGATCTAGTGTGTAATGTATCAAAAGTAGGTCATTCTGACATACTTTTTAATCTTTGACATACATCAAAGAACTTTATAGTACTGAAATGACTGTAGCGGTAAAATTTTATGCGTACGGATTGTAACATATGGAAGTAATTGTGGACATTTATTTACATATATAATGGACTGGTATCTCCGCTGCAATTTGAAATTGGAAAAAAATAATAATATTATTCATTTTTTAAGACATCAAAAGATTTTACATTGTTAATTGATATGTTGCTGAAACTAACACGTTCAAAATTTGTCCGAGACTTCCCTCTAGATATCAATACTCGGAGTGGTTAATAAGTAGTATATTTTTATAATATGTAATACATTGGTACATGTGTATAGGTTGATTAGACACATCATGCAGAGAGCAGTAACTAATACGGCGTACCTATGGCTCTAGATAACCATTTCGATTTTAGTTGTATGCGTCAAAACATATGAATTCATTTTAACATTATGTACAAAATTCGAATGTATTTGTAAATTGAGAATGTCCATAAGTTCCGTATTAATACTAACTGCTGAGTGTATATTTCACACAAACATTTATGGAACAAACATTTTTCGTGCTTTTATAAAACAAACGTGTTCTTTGTCAAACTGGGACCACATCTAGACGCGCTTAAAAGACAATATATAGTGGGTATCGGATCTAACAAAGGCCTTTCGTCAAAACAAGTGATCTAATATTATGATGTTTAGGTCACATAAGACAAAGTCTCAAGTTACCTATTCCAATCACTTTCAGTCCGGCGTTGTTCGTCGTAAGTGGGTAAACTTTTTTACATTTTCGACTTCTTCTCCAGAACCAGTGGATGGAATATTTTTAAACTTGGGGCTAGGGCGGGGCCCAAAAGGGAAAATTATCCTAAGTTTCAAAAATCTTCTTCTCCAGACTCAGAGGTACTTCAACCTATTTCCCACATGGATAGAAAGATCATCAGGGGCTTTGTTTAATTTCAGTACAATTCCAAAAGCTTTAGAATTCTTTTCCTGTAATGATATGACAAATGTTGTAATTCATCTAGTTTATGTGTTGATTTCAACATTGAAATTGAGCTACCTATAACATTACTCAGTTGATCGCTAAGGCCCTTGGGCCTCTTGTTTTTCTTGTTTAATAATTTGACATGAAAAAAGTCACCTTATTTCGACGGTTCTCATCTACTCGGTTGCTCTAAACTGACGGTGTTTCTATAGAATAGGAGGTTTTTGTAACGAAACCAATAGGAAACATTGGAAAACGTATTAGAAAATGTTCCAAAATACTATCTATCCTGTTTACTTCCTTTATTTTATGACAATTTCTGCATCCAGACTTTTAAATACTTCATACTCTTATAAAAATCAACTTGGTGCATAATTTTCTTCAATTCCTATTGAAAAAAACCTTCACAGTAGGTCTCGTCTGTAATAATTCTCAGACGATTTTTTTATGGAAAGTAACCGAGAAGGAAATAAATGTACAAACCAATGTACGGATATAATAGTATCCTCGATACTGCAGTAGATACGCTCAAATGAACTCTTTCCATCCCTGGAATATGTCGTAGCAAACTTAAAGGCTCAGTGTAAGCCACTATGTGGATAAGACGAAAAAGTATGTTAACCCTTTGAGGTACATCAAAGCACAGTTTCATTGTATCAGCTTTAGCAACTAATCAAGTATTTTTCACCCGAGACGAATCAAATAGCGAACTGCTTGTATGCAATTTTACTATTCCATATACATGTTACAGGATGCAGAAAGTGAGGGCAATCATTTATAGTAGTTACGGTTCCCTATGGTATAAACCTTATCTCCTTAACATCCATTTGCAAAAACAAATCAGAGAATACCAAAACGTCAACAAAATCTATAGGCAAAATACGAGCAATTAGACAGATTTCGATAATCTATTTCATTTTGAAATTTTTGTTGCCATGGCAACCAAGTCGCTATACTTTTATGAGGGAAAATGTTATCAAGATACTCTTCATAAACTTGTGAACTGATTCAAGTAAAGCTAGATAACAATGTTAGGTTCCATGTCTAAATATGCATGCAGCGTATTTTTCTGTAGACGTTTTGCTTCCATGGCTACCAGGTCACAATACCCAAACTCTTGTGGACAACTCCTCCTAAACCTTTGAACCGAATTCAATAAAACTAAACAGGAATGGTAGGGGCGATATGTCCTGATGTATATGCAGATACAAATTTATTACTCATCAATATTACCTTATACAAGTGTTTATGTAACTCCAACTCAAAAACAACAAAAAACATATTGACATTGAAATGGCCAACGTAGGTGGCATTTACTGATGATACTAGGCATGTTCAATTTCAAACATTACATACCATTGAAATGTCAACCACAGGTGGCATTTAATGATAATAATAAATAATTGAGTTCAACGTACACCATTACCTAACCTTGTTACTTTCGATTAAAATTACCAAATGTTGTTACATAAAAACATAACATATCATAGAATTATGATTAATATGATCGTGTAACGCAGAAAGATTAAGGCGGAAGAGAGTGGGTTAAAAAAACTTCGAAATTCTTTAGATCAAAAATAAATATTGCGGAAAATCAGAGCTCTTTCTAAGGGACGGAATCTAGTATGCATGCGTGAAACATTGATCTTTTCCAAGCTAAAATTTGTCAATAAAATTTACAGAAAAGCATTGCATTGCAATATTGATTAGCCAAAGAAGCTCATCCCATACCTCTCACACCACTTTTCAAACAAAATCTTTGCAAATGTGAAATCCCTACATATACAGTGTACATGTATCATAGTTTGTTTGTATTTGAGTTTTTTCCATAAGCATAAATAAAGCTAAACATTTAGCTGCCTTTTATTGCAAAGGGTGGGGTGTTGGGGGTTTTAGTTAGCCATTGGCTTCCCGTTTTAGTTACTGAATGTGACGTTTTTGTGAACCTATATTATTATTGTCTGTTGCATTTACCGCATACTTAAAACACATAATCAAAAACGGGCGTGGTGTGCATGCATGCATTGGTAAACATTTTTCATAGTCAATATCATTAAAGTTTCTTACCGTAGTGTCTATCAAGAAATACTATTAGTTATAACCGAGTGGATCAGAATCATCCTAAGCATTCATACATACTATTCCATGTTATTATATATCGCCTACGCCCTTTGGTGAATTGATCATTATGTGTAAATTTTGGAGTAGTGACATAATAATACGTATTTTCGTAGTACACGATTTGAAATTATACAGAACTAGTTTTAATTTTACTTCTAAATATATAAATTAAGGGGGTTTTATGCACCTGACCTGTCTGCTTCTACATTAGATTAGAAACTTTGGATTCCCGCCTTTTGGCCCCTAGCATTACTGAAGAGTTCTAGGAGGACGAAACATTTGTATGATGCAGTTTAATTTATTTTTCGGCTTACTTTATCTATTACTTAATTCAAAACATGCAGCATACTAGTATGTACAATGTATGTGTTACGTCATCTTTTGTTATAATTTGACATTAAAAACAACGGTACATTTTTTGAAGTATTATACTTTCATATCATTTCCTTTGACCATGTTACGCTGTTACGCAAGGAGTTCCATTGCGGAAGTTGCCAATGTATCTACAAAGCACCCCCCCCCCCCTTGTAAAATAAATTCAAGTAAATATCCAGCACAAACGTAGGTATATGCACAACCTAGCGTGCCACCAGGGTGCCATGAAGATAGTAGTTATACGACTGTTGACTGCTATTGAAGATTCAACACATGTCCATACAATTGTATTGATTAATAATATCATTTGTACGAATTGTATATTGATGTAAATGCCTTGTAATAGTGTATTATACGGTTAATAAAGCGCTGAAGCATATGCTGTATATTCATATCCTCTGTATCTCGGGTCCATATGATTGACGAATAACAAATATTCGTGTCAATACATTTCCAGGATCACTTTCCAGCTGTTGCGTTGTGTATATTGTCGACATGCATGGATGGATGTGATGAGGAACCATTGTATTTGCTTTACATATTGTGAACGAGTGCGATCGAATAGAGATGTGGATATGTTGAGTTTTGAAATCAAATTCTTCTATTGTAAAATTCTACATTTTATCAGTTACGTGTCTGTACATTTGCATTCTGTAATGTTTAATTAAGGTTCGAAAACACGTGTTGTAGCAAAAGATGTTATGGTCCTATATAACACATATTTCTACTGATGGCATGAAAGTATGTCAGCAAAAGAAATATTTGTAGAGGACCATAACAGCACTTGCTAGAATATGTGATTTTCTTCTTTCTTTTTTTATTTTTATTATTATTTCGAACAGTTTTTGAACCGCAAATCAAGCACTGACAAAATTAAAATTGATGATATCACAATAAGAGATAACTGACGTTACAGTAGCATATCATGTTATGACAACATTTCCATTAGTAATAAATAACAACAGAAGGACGCAGAGCATTACTAGTATAGTGCTTGCACTAAAACATTATTAGGTATACGACTGAAACTCGCTATTTCGAAGCCGACAGGGCCGTTGGAAAACTTTGAGCTATCCGGGAAGGACAAAATAGTTCAAACAAAACAGCAGGGTTGGGAGTTATCATGGTTTATACTCAACAAATGTTAAAATGAAATATACTGAGAAAGATGTAGTACGATTGATTGAATTCCTTTTAGACAATATATATAATGCGTCTGGAAGAAGCAATTCCCAGCATACTGTTGGCATTCATAAGGAAACTTACTGTGCCCCAATCTTAATCTGACTTGTTCTTGTTTTTTCATACGATTCGAGATAACAAAATCCTTGCAAAATCTTCACTTAAAGGTATATGGACGACAAGTTATCTATAATCAGAAGTTTGCTGACCTAGTCAATTGTAAATACCATTCTTAACGTGAATTCGAAAACTGAACAGACCCTTCTATATCAGCTTCTTACTTCGATATAACTAAAACTGTGACCAACATGGGTAGCGTATTACTAAATAAATCAGAGAATACCAAAGCGCCAACAAAATCATAGTCCGAACTCAAAATCGATTTTGCTCAAAAGCTTTGCGAAAAACGTGGCGAACTCGATTTTCCTATCGTTATATCGTTCCTTATAGGAACATCCCTGCTTCTGCATCCTATGTTTTTTTTTTTAATTTAACAGCTAATAAAGTTTTCTGGGGCTTTCTCTTGTCCTGATATATAGTGTCTGCTATGAGCAACTGTGCTCAATTCCGTCATTAGATACCTAGTTTTAAAATTGTTAGGCAGGGTCAATTTTTCGTCATTCTTGCTGAAGTTCTATCTAAACCTACAAAACATTTCAATTCATTATGACTACAATTACGTCTTAATGTCTAAATATATCTAACAATTTTCAGGTTCTTGTTGTTGGCATAACCGATCAAAAGGCGAATGGAAGACAAAATCATCACATTAAATGGGCGGAACTATATGTATCGTATTAAACCTGTTGTTTGGTATAATTACTGAAACACGCCTTACTGTTGGACAAACCTACTCACGACTCCACCCCTGGTCACAGCTTTGATTAAGTATCGGACCTGTTTCTAACTATATATAGACCCGATGTTCCATTCACACGCATTTCCGTCCGTGGGCCTTATAAACTGATTGTGTCCAGGTGTCTAGGAGCTCCTAACAGCTGTAACGCATTGGAACAGTAGACTGTAAGTATTGTTTGCATCTGCAGATAAATCTTGTAAATACAAGGAAGTTGTACACGTTTGAGTGGTTTTACTACTGAGAAGAGTTCAGTTATCCAGCAGAAGAAGAAGCGTTAGACATAGTTTCAGCCAAACGTATATGCTAATCTCAGCAACATATCTTAACTTTGCACTTACATATTGACCATTATTACGTAATCTAAACTTTATTCAGAGTTGGTCCTCGCATTGGAGATGTTGAAAGTTATTTGTAAAGCCTGATGAACCCAAACACATCCATACATATAGTGAATAAAACGGTATTTGTAGTGCAATTTTAGCAATATCTTACATCTCAGAAGTTCAAAAATTCATCTTCAATTGGTTTGATATTTTGTCAATGAATTTTCGCTTCTAGACGTTTCTCACTCATCAATTTTTCCCGTCTTATAAAACGAAATATGAAAAGCTTTCCGCCATAGATTTTTCATATATTGTAACGACATCTTCAAACTTTTGAACTCGAAAAGAGTACTAAATT
Source organism: Mimachlamys varia (assembly GCA_947623455.1). Taxonomy (NCBI): domain Eukaryota; kingdom Metazoa; phylum Mollusca; class Bivalvia; order Pectinida; family Pectinidae; genus Mimachlamys; species Mimachlamys varia. The sequence goes on from OX392528.1 coordinate 40,497,259, forward strand.
TCGTATTGACCAATTAACGCAAAATATAATGCTTACGCAATATGTAATACCGCCGCAATGCATTTTGCGTTATTTGATCAACACGTAATATAATTATTTAATCTATTACATTTTGGAATTCGAATCTCAATATTTAATTTACTGCATTTGAATTCCAACTGGTTAAGTTTACAAAGGATATCTTAAAGACCTTAACGAGGAACCTTTTTTTGTTCTTTGTAAAAACATTTCAAATTAACGAAATTATTACAAAGTGCGTTAGTATTACAATTTAAGTTATTTGATCAATGCAATATGTCATATTACATTTCGCGGCTCTATTACATGTACTTATAACGTTGCAACAATGTGTGTTTTATATATCAGAGATCACGTAACACACACATGTGCTACACCTATTAGTAATAGATACAGAAAGCCGAAAAAATGAATCAAACTGCACCATACAGCTGTTTCATCCTCCTAGGACTCTTCAGAGATGCTAGGGGCCAAAAGGTGGGAATCCAAAATTTCTAAACTAATGAAGAATCAGAAGGGTTAGGTGCGTGAAACCCCTTTAATTTATGAATTAAGAAGTAAAATAGAGTGAATTCCTTACATGTATCAAAGACTGTTACAACAGTTATCATAAATATTTAGTCAAGCTAAAGGACCTTTGTGTAAGATGAGTGTTAACATATGTACAGGGCGGAGAAACAAGAAAAGGGGCGACTACTGAGCTGTGAGTTTTGTGTAAAGGATTAGATAATTATAAAATATGAAAATAAAAGATTTCAGAACAAACAGATGTAATTGTAATTACACAGTATTTCTCTAGCGAAACAGAACATATGTATTTCGAACCTTTTACAAACGTCATTCTTCCGGACGGCCATCCTCGATATTCAGGAGTTATGCTCACATAAGCTTTCTATATTAATCTATCGGTTTTCAAACACAGTTTCAATTTCTGAAGATCAGACTACGCATTTTTTGACTTACGGAAACAGTCAAGAGAAAAACCTTTTCAGTCCTTTTAGAACTGGTTAATTACTACCCGGGCTGTTACAATATGATACTGAAATAATCTGTCGGGCAAAATACATTTACCTGTGTGTGCTTTACATTCAGTATGTTCAATTCCACTTCAGGTAAGAGTTCTTCTCTTGACTTGTCGATGAGTTTAATCAGCTCAGTACTCAGCATAAATCTTCGAGGTATATTTAAAAGGTGCACCATACGTCATCTTTCATGATAGGGGGTGGCAGACTCTGCTGGTGGATTATATTTAGTACCCGAGGTTTGCTGGATCCTCTTTAACCACAGTTATCTCATTTGAGTAGTGGAACGGTACATAATATACATATGTTTGTAGTACACGATTTGAAATCATACAGAACTAGTTTAATTCTACTTTTTAATTCATACATTAAAGGGGTTTACCTTTCTGCTTCTATATACGTTTAGAAATTGCGGAATCACACCTTTTAACCCTAGCATCACTGAACAGTCCTAGGAGGACGAAACAGCTGTATGATGCAGTTTAATTTATTCTTTGGCATACTGTATCTATTACTAAATTAAAAAGGTGCAGCATATGTGTGTATTACTGCATCTTTCAAAATAAATCACCGTCTCTTAAATAAGACACCAGCTACATTTGTTCTGCAGGTAAGTCACTAGTGAACTGTTTTTATTAAAATTGCGTGTGAGTTGAAGTCGTTCTGTTTATGCCGGCTTTATTCAGTACATCGACATTACCTTTCAAAATAACACCTGGCAATGGTTTCCGTTAAGTGTGTTATTAATTTTACTATATCATTCATTTAATTTCGTAACAAAATCCCAATATTTCGTTGACAAATTTCCTTACTACCTGGTCAAGGGCAACATTTTGGGAATACAATATCAAAATTTCAACATAGCATGTAGGCTAATTTATTGAGATAATCGTCCGCACGTGTCATCAATGTCAAATATAAACTTCGGGGTCAGGGGGTAGGGGTAAAAACAGGACTTGTCACACAGCACCCTACGCCAAAATGACATGCACATATAAAAAATTGACACAGTAATTGTTAGAATGTTATCTCTAGAGTATTTCAACACCAAACTTGTACACAAATACCAAGTTCTAAGAGGCATAGTATAGTTTTTACTAAAACACCTAAGGGACTTCATTCGTGAAGCCGGAAGCATTTAATTGTGGTCTCAGTCCTATTATGATAAACAGATCATACCGCTTCAACATGTTTTGATATGTTTTTATTTCGATCGTGTTGATTATTCTAATGATCATACAATCTACAAGCACATAATTAAATCATATAGAAGGCTAGTTGCAAAGCAACAATTAATGTGTGAAGGAAACATTTATTTGATTTCGGAAATCACCAACCATCTGTAGAACATATCATCATCTCCAATGCTATATCGGTATAGATAACATCGTTGATGGTCAGTCCGATCATAGACTATTGCGTACACATTCATGATTCTTGGTGATTAAGGTGATGACCTGACTAAGAGTACACCTTGCAAGACGTTACACTCTATCAATCAAAGCCTTGTACACAGCTTACATCTCTGGATCAATTAACTTCATCAATGTATTGAACTGTAAGCCATAACCGAAGAGTAATTATGTTCAATTAACCGTACTTGTTTACCCGGCTGAACATGTACTTTTATATCTCACAAAAATATATAAAATAATGTTCCTGATTGTTATGTTTACAGCCACATCGACTAGAAAATATTTTAATTTGAGAGAGGCAGGCTCATGAAAACAATGGTAGCAGGCATCAACCTCTTGGGGGGAAATGTATCCATGTGTGATACAATATGTATGTGAATAGACGTTTTTTATATACTCAATAGTGTTTCATGTTATTACATGTACGTTGTTGATACCTCAGTTCTAATTTTGAGGACGTGACATTCACTTGGATGTCGCATAGAGTTACATCGCGGATGTCATAGATAAAGCAGATGACGCTTACCCTTTCGGAACACCTATTGTTTAATTCTTCTTGTAATATTTTTAAAGGCTTTTGTGTTAATCTTTCTTTAATCTGTATTTTGTCATTAGTTGGATGTTAATCAATTTGAATTTCGGATTAAGGTTTAGTCAACGCTTCGTTATTTTTTTAATTGGACCCAGCAACATTCAAGACAAAAGAATATGGTTCTTATGTATCTAAAAAGCTCAAACTTCAGACAGCGCTTCCTTACTCGAAGCCATTCTCGAGATTGCTCCTCATGTCTGAAGGTAAGAAATAAATTTACTGTAACATTAACGCACTGTGTAGAATCCACCTCCTAGAGAAGGTTTCCGTGAGATAACATCAGTTACCATAGGGCCTAATAAACCCAAATTTCATTCAGTGATTCTTAAATTGAAGTCATTACTTTGAATGTGTTTTAGAACTGAAAATCATAGTTCAAGGTCAGTGTTATCATAAAAAATTCAACTGATGTTCAAACGAAAGCTTCCTTGCAATGATTCTCCCAGGGCCGCTATGATTCCCGTTTTTCAAAGTAGGACACGTATTCATAAAACCCTTCTCATAATCAAGCATGTATTTTGTGCTCAGTCCTAATTTCTTGTTTCAGCTATAGATTATTTGAAAAATATAACTGTATGTAGGATTTGGCAAAAAAATAAAAGGGACTTAAAACTGAATACTGGTTTCAATGTTGGTAGTTGACTTTTTGATCGTACATGTGATAAAGGTGAGATACAAGAATGCTGTCTGGAGTACAAAATCCATGCTAGAGCACGAGAGCGGTTTCATAAATACGGGCCCTGGACTGGGTCATACTGCATCAACTCTTATTGATTCTCGTAGATTTGAATCACCAGAAATACAATGGTTCTACATTATTGTTTTCATGTTTGTTTTAATGAGCAAAATTTTCAAATAAAAAATGAAGTTGCAACTCATTTTTCTCGGTTATCGTTCATGTCAATATGATTAACAATCTAACAATTCAATCGATAAAGCTTATACTTAGTATATCACCATTTATATGTACGTATCGAGAAGTGTAAATAATTACATAATGGTTTATTTCATTGGTTAAGTTAGAACTAAACGGCAACAGAACAGAGTCATATGATGTCCAAAAATAGAAATGTTTAAATAAAAACAATTTGGCCATCTTTCATGTAAAGTGAAAATTCAATGCATCATTGTAATATTAAACGCCACCATTATGACTACAGTGCAGGAGTCTATGATGTTATGATAGTATTCTGTACATTATGTTACAATTAGAACAATTAAAACAGGGCTGATATGTCACACATGTATAACATATGTGTAATATGCAACAATATGTCACGGGAATTGCAACAGATGTGTCTCGTATTTTTTATTAACTGATTATATTATGTGCTATTTGATTTCTACTGACGTTAAGGACTATTGGACGTACATATCGCCATTGGGGGGGGGGGGGGGGGGTGAAGCAATTTTTTTTCAAACAAGCAATTTACTGCACTGTTTCATTGTTTCCATATTACGCTATTACGCGTTGGAATTCGACTTTTAATGAAACATCTCAAAATCCATATCCATTTCCATGTTCACAATATCCTAATAGAAGGTGTGGTGGCAACATTTGTACATGCACTAAGTCACATTGAAGAGTTCCACTTCACGTATCAACATGTAGCTGGCTATTTATAGGTGTTCTCAAGCACGCATTGCACGCAGAATGCACACACACAAAGCCGTGTCACCTCACCTCCTATTTCAACACATTTGTATTGGGGACATGGAAATGATTTCGATTTTGTTATGTTTCGAGCCAGATTAATACCAAAACCTCGATAAATACGTATAACCACACTACTAATGAAAATATATTAAGGTTTTTGCCGTTTACATATATATTAATCACGATGAAGTTCACTCAAAAGTCGAATTCAACAAGGTTCTTTCATACTTTCCTAGAAATATTGAAAAAGTGAAATCATTCAGTGCAGCAGTTAATTGCTTGTTTGAAAAAAAAGTTTCACAATCCTCTAAGTTGGCGATCTGTTCGTCCAATAGTGGTTAAAGGGACACTTATTTGAAGTTTGCTTACTTTTTATAATGTCACTAAATATTTTATAAAATTGTAGTTCTGTAATCCTTGTGAACTATTCATATTTTGATAAAAACTTATGTTTTCTATGCGATTTTCAATTAATAATAAGGAATTCTTTAATCGTCTAACCGTGCTAATGAGACATTGGTTTACAAACATCTCTAAGCATTTTGACCTCACGGAACAGGCACAGAACGACTTCGTGGATGCAATAGAAATGACTTTGAAATGGAAGTGCAACCTTTAATATAAATAGGTCCCTGGATAAAAGTAAGCATTACAATTTTTTTCATTACATTTCATGTACATGATGATATTCCAGAAGTTATATCACTTTCTTCACGACATCTCTATAGCTGAAATTCGCGACGATTTTCGTAACATGATCAAGAGCGAGTACGTGTTCAGGATAACAAATTCCCCACCAGGGTGGCCCTGTGTGTGCAAGCTTTAAATAATATCTGCTTTTTGTTAGTTTGAAGTATACCAACACAATTTCTCGTGGGATCTAATTATAATCATATATATCATAATTGTTGGCAACGGATTTCGTGAATCTAACCTACCTTGAAAGAAGTAGGTGTGAAATCAAACCTCTCGTGTCCTAGCTCGAGCTCGCGTCATTTGTTTACAACACACATACATGTGGTTGCGCCAGGGGGCGCGGTTACTTCGTGTTATATTTTGATGTCGCTATATTTGGCGCAGGTTATTCCAAAAAATTAAATTGAACATCACATCGGACATGAGCAAAATTTTCAAATAAAAAAGGAAGTTGCAATGATTTTTTCTCGGTTATCGTTTATGTTTATGTCAATATGATTAATAATCTAGTAATTAAATAGATAGAGCTTATACTTAGAACTGATCACATCGGACATTGGCTACACGGTATCTAATTATCAAGTACGGATTCCTTTGTCAGAATATAGGTATTTTTCATTCTGGTTGATTTTTTAAAAATGTGGGTTCACTAAATTGCCTCTTTAAAAGTGTATGTATAATGTCGTGCAGTACTTGTACAATGTGTATATATAGAGGATATGTCATGTGTGTCTCTTCACATTTTTATGATACAAGTTTTAAATTTTTCATTTTTGCGAGCATCTGGCGAGTAAAAATGAAAACTTCTAAACGAGTTTCATAAATTTAACTTGAAGAGAAACGAATGACAGATTCTTTTTATCATGACGTTTTATCGCCTCTCCCCATCCCAAACAGATTTTGTCTTTCCCGTTCTCGCCAACTGATTTCATTATGTCGAACCAAACAACCCAAACCTTCGAAATAGGTCAAATGTACCGACGAACGAAGAAGTAGTCCAACACAATTGACTCTTGCTATTGATTAATTCTATAAAGTAAAGACACATTATTGCAAAATTTCGGACAGTTTCAACTAATATTATGACTGATAAATTGTCTCTAGTGATTAGAAACAATGAATAACAACTTTAAGCTCGACTTCGTCGGGTAAGTGTCCTCTGGCATTCCATTCATGGATCCGGTCGGATATGACGTTATCGTGATGTCACTTGGTGCGACAATGACTTGTTTTTTGCCGCTTAGCTACCACTGTCGTACACAAGCGATGTGTGGCGTTTTCCTACAGTTAGAGAATGATCTTTATCATCGCGGGAGTCAACAGTGATGTTGATTGTGCACTGAGAATGTTTCAAATGAACATTTGTTCAAATATCTTTAAAAGACGCCGTTTGAGGTCGATTTGTTAGCAGTGTTTAGGATTGTGTAAGGCATGTTTTTTGACGTCAGCTTATCCTGTTGTACCGTTTTGGGAAAGGATCCTCGGATCGATATATTTTGTGTAGATTAGTATTGTTTAGATGTCTGTAATTATTAACGCTTTATAACGACCCTTGTCTTTGTTTTCAACCTTAACTTTATCGGCAACTCCGAACTTCGAACTCATTCCACTAGCAGTCGCAAGGTGTACGCTTCGTAGTAAAAAGAAGTAGACCGTTTCAGTGCGTATTAATACAGTTCACAAAGAACCACTCAATCAACCAAGCGGAAGGTGCTATTACACGTGTGTAATATAGAAAAAGTATGTAATGGCTTTATTACACCGCATATAACGGTAGTCATATGATTTTCTATATCGATAATAGCTGTCCTTTTTAACGTGTGTAATCGATCATTAATTGTTGTACACTCTTCACTTGTATTTTCTATCGATAAATGTATTAGCGTCTATATTATCCAGGTTATATCATATTATACGATCACTGACATTGTGTCGTTCTTTTTCTTTTTGGAAGACGACAATGTAATTACTATAATTATTTATAAGAAAGGACTTCGCTGCATTGCTGAGGCGAGCGATACGACAGGGGTACTGGCCCGAGGCTACGGACGTCAGTCCCAGCAGCGCTTGACAAGTACCACCAGCGTAGTTGCCGACCAACACCCCGGTTGTTACATGGATATATTTCGGTGTCTGTTGCGGCATTAAACACGTTACTTACTATTTAATTAACTGACCAAATAATTTCCTGTTATTTCGTAACGGAGAGGAAAGCGGCAGCAGTACATACGAGAGGTGTGGTAGCGTTTGATTATATATATAAATAAATATTTCTTAGAAATAAGAGCATTTGGCAAATAAATCTAATTGAACGGTTTTTGTTATCACTGGTCATCAGGCCCCGAGATCATGAAACAATCTTAGACTTCAGTTTGTGCTTAGCCAATCAGGTATGAGGTTACTTTTTGTAACGGTATTTGTGATTGGCTAAGTCCAAACTTAAGACAAATTTAGACTTAAGATTGTTTCATGATCCTGGGGCCTGCTGGTGTAGTATATTATCGGCAACACTATATAGGACCAACAGCAAAGATAAGCCTGCAACACATGATGGGTGTACCTCATGATTCGACTTCAAAACACATTTCAATATGTGTGGGAAAATCAATAGGTGGTCGTATAGTGAGGTTGGAATGTACCTCGCGAATTAACGTTTGCGTAGTTCAGCCAGGAGTGATTAAGGCAATCATTTGAATAATCTCTCTTAAAATAGATCAGTGAGTCCTGATAACTTGACATTAAAGCATAGATACAATGTAATAAACTTTGATTTGTCAACATTTCAAAAAGCGATCTTACAATCTTACCTTGGTCAATATCTTTAATAATAAAGCACCAATAGCTATTTAGTATTGAGCTGTAAGGCTTACTGGTTAAAAACGGGCTTACTGATAACCTGACATGAAAGTAAAAATAATGAATTGATTTATTTTCTTATTCTTCCTCTGAAATTCCTCGGCAATCGGTCTGTAATTAAGTGAAACACCAAGGGTTGCTATGTCCGCACACCATGTAAGTATCAAATTAACAAACGCTTAAGGTTGATGTTGTCTTTGGTGTATACGTTATCGCTTGAAAGAAGCCATTTATATTTCTATCTCAACAGTATTAAGACACCAATGTTAAACACAGTCATCTCGTAAGTTCCTACATCATTGTAACATGTATCTGACAGCAGTATTATCATGATATCGTTGTTTTCTTACTTACTTTCAGGGGTCATAACCTGAAAACGAAGATGTCGTCTGCTACTAATCAACAGACCTTATGGAGACATCCTGTTCTACGTCATCTCCTGCACTTACAGGAATTGACCCAGACCAAGGGGACTAGAGAGGAACTCCGGACGAAAATACAGACATGTATAGACTGTGTTATTGTAAGTACCTACCCATCTCCGACTCATGCATTTACATAGTTTCGACCACGTGACGTAGGTATTGATTTACTCAAAATGCAATTATGTTAATGAGGGCAATTGCTGTGTACATTTATAATGTAGCGTTACCCCCTCGTATTTACCCCTGCAGGTACAGTGAAACCGAAATAGGATTCACCTGCTTTTGGTATTAAGTACATGTTCCGTAAGGGGCGACAAATAAAGTACGGTATTGGGGACATTTTGTGCGCTCTAATTTCGGACACGAAACAACACCATAATAAATGCACTAGTTGGTAATTTTATGTTTCATTCTACTGCTGACTGATTTTCCTAATGGCTTGAATTGCTACATGTACATGATACGCTAGGCTATAACGCTGAATATTTCGGTCTTTAACTGACAGTCAGTATTAAAAGTGAATGCAATTACTAGTTCGCTCCTTATCAGTATAATGTGAACGGTTGGGATGTTGTACTAGACGTTTCGCATCGTATTTCAGTGAGACCGCACTTCAAAGAAAGCATCATAAAGGCGCTATCTCAAGGAACAAAAACACCAACATACCCTCCCTCGCTAGACATACATGAATACATCAAGATACGTCCTTAAATGTCCTTAAATGTTACTGTTAATATGACATTCATTTAAAATTAACCAATCAAAACCAAATCATGTTCAAAAATGCTTTCATGTTGTATTTAAAAACAGTACAAATAAAAAAGGTTTTTATATTATTAATAATTATCTTGCTTATCTTCATACAATAATGTATATAGACAAAGGACTGTTACTGTGAGTCAATATCCAGTCCCGCCAGCGATGCTGTTAAAAACCTCATTACAGAAACGGAGACTCACCCGTGGCAGCAGGCATGCGAGGAGGGCAAGGTCGAATGGGTGGTCTCGCCTGCCATGTTATCTGGTGCACTCGAAGGTAACTCATTCATTCTTGTTTGAATCTTATCAACAGTGTATAAATGAAAAAGTTCTACACAACCACGTACCATTCCTTTTTGTAATGCAGAACAAAAATTATGTATTGGTATTTCTTTTCTGGTCGTCTTTATTTGTTTTATATCACTACCTCAACTACTTTGTGATATAACAATCTTTTGACTGCCGTTTTTTAAAACAATACCAGGTACTTTCTTGAAAACGCTCGCTGGAATGTCTAACGCCAAACGAGTTCTTGAAGTTGGTCTTTTTACCGGATGTGGCGCTCTTTCAATGGCGGAAGCACTTCCGGCTGACGGGAAAGTTGTCACCTTAGAGTTATCAGGATATGTTGGAGATGTAGCAAGGAAGCTAGTGGACCAATCATCACATGGAAAGAAAATCGACATAATGATTGGTAAGACTTTTTCGTTTGACATGTATATGTAGATAACGAAACATGGTTTCAGAATCCGTACAACACTTAAACTATATAATAAATCAAAATCATATCATTCCGATAATTTCCACGAAATCTCATCTTTTCGAAATCAAAGGATTCACGAATATAAAAAAATCTGAGAATACTGAAGCGTCAACAAAATCATAATCCAAACTCAAAAGCGACTAAGCTAGAGGCAAAATATGAACAAATGAGAGATGGGCACGGAAATCCTTGAAAAATACAAGTGAGGAAGGGAAAATTTCCGGAGAAAGTTAGCGTCTTCTGCTTCATCAACGACACCCGCCACGCCAATTTTTGTCACGTCTAAGTAAATGTCACTTCCTCAAAGTGAGAACTGAGGTGGGATATTACTATAAAATTTGCATATCATCTTTTGTATAAAACATTATGATAAATGCAGTAGCATTTAATTATATTAAGTACATATGAGGTTAATGACGGAAAGTTGCAAAAGACCATTTGAACTGACTTCACTTTTTTAAACAGATTCTAGGTTGTGGAAAGGTTCAATAAGGTAAAAAAGGGCACTATACTGTCCATTTAAGCACAACAGTCTTAAGATGGTGGCATTATATATATATATGAATATATCATCAATCAAGATATATCTGTAATTATTTCTGGAAATTTAATTTAAAAGGTCCAGCTACGGAAAGTCTACAACAGCTCGCTAAAGAAAAACAACAGTTCGACATGGTCTTCATTGATGCCAACAAAGAGGATTACATAAACTATTACAAGGTAAGTTTGGACGGCTGGTCATCGTTAACATTGATTGCAAGACACAACATTGTAACAACACAAAGTTGTGTGCGTCATTTGGCTTGTAATGTCATTGAAAAAACGCATGACAAAACGCAGTACTGTAAATCACATGACCATTTTACGTGCATATATGACTTTTCTACAATACTAAGCGTTTTTTTCTTTTGTCGGCTTTTAATGCAAGAAAGTGGCGTGAGGTCGATTACCCTTCTAGTATATATATCATCATTTGAGATGGTGGTATCTTTCCTGAAAGTTGATCTAAAACGTGCAAAAGTATTCTGAATAGATTAATTGAGGTGCCTTTAAAGTTCAAGCAAATGACCAGGTCCTTGTGTTTAGAAGTCGATATTGCGATCAGCAGGTTAAGTTTCACACATGTGGTGTCATTTACAATCATCGTAAACTTTAGAGACATTTTGGTTTTTCTGCAGACGATCATGGACAACGGCATGCTGACTCCCCGGGGTACAATACTGATAGACAACGCCCTACACGGTGGTCATTCCTATTTACCTCAGGACAAACTCCATCTTGCTAAACATCGTTTAGAGGGTCCCGTGGTGCGAGATTTCAACGACTATGTACACCAAGACAAAAGAGTTTCCCAGGTGCGGTACAGTAAAGATTTAATTTCCTTTTTAGCGCTAAAACTACGAGTAGTTTTTGCGTCTATTGCTGCCACTATTCTGTGACCTTTAACCCATGTCATTTTTTCCCCCTCCCGCTCCAGAAAAGCTTGAATTGCTACCAATCGTAAGATATCTGAACTATTTGAAAGCCTTAACCTAACAGGAAATGATGTTCCCATGGTATTGTTAATAATTATGATGACTTTAATAATATATATGCGATTTGTAACAAAGAAATCAATTTTTCACTCCCACAGCTCATTTAAATATTACGTCTCTGGTCTTAGTTTGACCCCTCTGTGTATACATAACCTCTCGGTGTATAGCGTATAACTGTATAACCTCGAGCTCTCGCGATCGGTGCTATATATACACTCGTATGTACGGATCGTGGTATGTCCCAGACACACCGCTAACAGGTGCGTGTGTACTGTCATGCAATTTGTATTAAACTTTGATTATATAATCGCTTCATAGCCAACAGTCCTGGTTTTGATTTGATTTCTGACCGACGGCCATCTTGGACATTTAGCTCACAGAATACCATATTTCAGTTGATAATGCCTTTTCTTAAGAAGAAAAAAGAAAGGAAAAACTCCAACTTTTTTTAAAAACAAATGAAGATAGTCTATGGTGGGTACCAAGATCCTTCTTGGACCTATCGTTTAATGTTCATACAGATATGTTTGACTTACTATGTATGTGCATACGTGTCTCTGATGCACGGAATATTCTTTATCCGATGTCTTAAATGTTTATAAGACTTAATAGTTTATATATATACTGAAACGAAAAAGAAACGCAACTTCAAATTGTAGGTTTAATAAAATAATAATTGTGAGCATTATGTTTAAATTTCATATGTAATAGTTAATATTGAATATTGATGTAACATCCTTATTCAATATTTAGAGATTTTTAAGAACAGGTCACTTTGCTAGAAGGTCATGATTGGTAGTACCCTACGTGAATCCAAGTTGAAATGGCAGCAGTTTTGAAACCGTGCCCTAATATCGTGTGTGTCCTCCTCGAACAGTTATCACATCTCTAATTCTTTGTTGCATTGAGTTCATCAGGGCATTGACTTTCCGTATTGGAATGTTATTCCATTCTTGGACGAGTGCATTTGCTAACTGAGGGAGGGTATTTGGGGGGTTACGGCGATTTCGAATTCTTCTGTCTAATTCATCCCACAAATGCTCGATTGGGGACAGGTCGGGGCTATATGGAGGCCAATCTATAGGAGCAATGTTCTGTGTCGCAAGAAAGTCTCTACAGACTCTTGCAACGTGTGGTCTCGCGTTATCTTGCTGAAAGGTTAGATGATGCTGCCTAACAAACGGCACAACATGGGGCCTAAGGATCTCATCCCGATAGCGTACGGCCGTTAAATTCCCATTGACTATCACCAAAGGCGTCTTCAAACCATGGGAGATTCCCGCCCAAACCATAACTGATCCACCCCCAAATCGGTCGTGTTCCAAAACACAGGCGTCAGCAAAACGTTCGCCTCGACGCCGGTACACACGTTGACGGCCATCTGCTCGAAATAACGTGAATCGAGATTCATCGGTGAAGAGCATAGACCTCCAACGTCTCATAGGAAAACGTCTGGGCATATGTGCCGTTGCCCATTGCATACGACGTGCTCGACGTTGCGGTGTTAGTGGTAAACCAACGTACTGTCGCCTTGCACGCAAATTAGCCTCACGCAGTCTGTTGATCACTGTTTGGGGATGAATTCGACGGTTATGATTACCAATCGTATTCCTTGCCGTTTCAGCGGCCGTTAATCTCCTGTTACGCAGGTGTGCCAACCTAAGAACCCGGTCTTGACGTCGCGACGTTACGCGTGGACGTCCTGATCTCGGCTGGTCATCGACTCTTCCTGTTGCGTTAAGACGTGAAACTAATCGACTAATAGTCGATTTGTGAACTCTGAAATGTCGAGCGACGTGAAGTTGCGTGTTCCCTGCCAGAAGCATCGCTATAGCACGTCCTCTATCAACCTTTGATAACCGTGGCATAATTGTAAAAGGAATTATTGTTTGCAAAAGTATTGGCGATGATGTGGCTCAATGTTAGTGATGAATTGATACTGGTTTGAATGAAAAAAGAACGCATATGTTTGTACAGGCACGGTTTTTGATGTTTTTACCGCGCCGGAAGTGCATAGGTCTCTAGTCACACTTGGGTGATTTTGAAGATTGGTATGGGTGTTAGGCAGGTTGCATGTTTATATCGGCGATTTTTATACAGATATGTATATTTAATACAAAATTAATCACAATTTTCCATGTTGCGTTTCTTTTTCGTTTCAGTATATGTTCTAAAGTTAATGTCGCATTTGGTTTTCTACAAACGACATCATATCTTAAATCTTTTATGAGATATACATGTACATATGTATGATATAGAATGAAATGAAACGAAATGTTTCAATTGCTTCATTACATCCATTTTCATTAATCGTACTTTTAGGAGGTTTGTATGATATGTCTACTTCATAATGCAAACTGTTATTACCTTACAAACAAACATTTTATTATCAAAACAAACCAGTATATGTCGTTTCAACTTTGATCTGCCATTGCTCCCGTAATTAATCCTCAGCTTACATTTCCAACTGGATCTCAGGTGTGATTTTTTGTTTAAATTGTTTTAAGTGTTGCAGGGAAGGTTTATGAAATACAGCTTCATTTTGTGTCTAACAAACTAATACCGTTTATTTCAATGCATATATTAAAAGAAACACATTCGCTTCCCTGTAAATTGATCAATATTCATTTCAAAATAAAAAAATGATATTTTAGTCAAATTGTAAAAGCACTGCACTAAATTGTACATGTACATTGAAAACAACTCGTCAATCTAAACAATTTGCGTGTAAATTATGTTTACTCTAAATACTTACTAACCTAATCCCTATTCTGAAACCTTCTGATATCGAAACTTAGTAACCCACACAACAAAATCACTTCAATAGCTGTTAAAAAATACATACTTTTGTTAGAAGTTTTAGCGTTTCAGTACTTTCAGTACTTTGATTAAGAGATGCGTTTACTGTGGGTGTATATTATGCGTGTAAAGGATTGGTGCCGATTTTAACATTTTGTTGCTATCATTGATAAATGCAATTTTTATGCATTTACATTCGTTGGGGTTTTGTAATCATAAAAAATCAAAGTCTGATGGAGGCTGTTTTGAAGACATGGGGAGGGGTAAATGGTAGCCTAAACTTATATGGTTTTGAGAAAACCTTGGTTTGGTTTATTTTTGTTTTACGTCCTATTAACAACCAGGGTCATTTAAGGACGTGCCAGGTTATGGAAGTGAGGTGGAGTAAAGCCTAAGTAACCAGAGAAAAACCACCGACCTACGGTCAGTACCTGGCAACTGCCCCACATGGGGCTCGAACTCGTAACCCAGGGGTAGAGGACTAGTGGTAGAATGTTAGAACACCTTTACCAATCGGCCACTGCGGTCCCATCTAACCTCATCCTTAATCTTATGCTTTATTATGAAGTCATTTATTTATATGTGTATGTGTGTACAAAATGAAAATATCGGTAACGGCTATAGAAAGTCCAAATGGGCACCTCTCCTTTGCAAACTTAACAGAATTAGAATTGATCATTGACATATTGTGTAAATATATTATGCTCTTGCCACACATTCAGTGTTTCGTCTGAGAAGACCTAGATTATAACAAATAAAGCGTATCTACTTGTGCTGTGCATAAATTGTACATTGTTTCTGCTGCTGCAGCTCCGTCGACGATGCATATCTCACGTCATTATTGACTACCAGATACTATTGATTCGCCCTGAAGAAGTAGCTATTGCAGTGATTTGTCATTTATAACACTAGGGATTATAACATAGCTTACTTCTTCACATATGATCAATACATGTAGTGGGACATAACATAGCTGATTCATTTATTGATAGATTGATTTATCTTTCTGTGTTTACTCCAGGTGATGGTGCCCATCCGTGACGGAGTCATGGTCATAAGACGAAATGAGGCGTTCGAGGGGGAGGCTTAGTCTTTATAGGATCAGTAGTATACTCGGAAACAATCTCCAAACACGAGCTGACGAACGGGATCAATACAGACACCAAACTGTGCTTGACGTTCGAAAATGGATAATAGAGACTTACACCAACGTGGGTTCTGTTTTCAGGCGAAAATAGTACCAGCGTACAATATACATGTACTAGGGTTTAATTACGCCAGTATTCAAACCGAACGAGATATAGTAAGCACACAAGGGATTTTCTTTCAATTAAATTTTTAAAACAATTGATTGACTTGTTTTTATCATTTTTTCAACAAGATTGGCAGCAAGCAATGTTGTTTAGTACGTACGAGGGAAAATTAGGAGCGTCCATTGAAATTGGGATTATTCTGGTAGATGAAATCGAACAAACCTTGCATAATAAGAATAAGACAAATATGATGTGTACTAAAAGTATAAGGTTGCTTCTGATAAAGGTGCAAGGTCGACAGCGTCAAACTTATTGAATTACAGGAACAACCAAGACAGTGAGATCAATATATGGTGAGGAAGCTGATATTACGTAAATATATATTGATATATAGTAAATTGCTGATTTGATCAAGACGTTAATGAATATTTTTGACAATAACTTCTTGCGCAGTATGTGTTCGTGATAGAGCACCTATCAAAGCGTAATGGATCAATTTCTATTATAAAACATTATCTTTATAACAGCATGTCTGATTGGATGTTACTGATCACATGATAGGACAATACAAAATCATGTCGCACTCATGCGCTTCATTTTCTTCGAAAATGTCTGTCTAATTCTGGCGAACCATAAATGACGCGAAGAAACAAAAAAGAATCGTGTTCCCCTGCGATAATGGCAAAACATGTATCATGCCAGTAAAAATACATAGTATTAGTGTTGGCATCTCCTTGAGTATCCGGAGAACCATATAAATAGTTTTCATAAGAAAGAAACCTAACGCTTAATGTATTAATTTCATATCCAGAGCCAAAAATACCCTGCTGTGCTATTATTTGATAAATTAAGCAAAAATATTTCAAAGGGAAACAAAAAAACGACCTGTCACCCTTGCCTGTTTTGATTTATGTATCAGAAGTAGCTGAAAAAAGTTAATTAAAGCCATGTTCTAATTTACATATTTTAATGTAAATTTTGAATAAGTCTCGGTGATTGTTTACTCCTTTGATTGACTCCAGTCATCGTAGTATATATCTTTTATTGATTGTTAATTCGTTGAATAAATCAAACTGTTTTCTTACATGTATCAAGAGTCGCCATGTCGATTGCTTGGATATTATTTTAGAAATGTAAGTACATGAAACGCGTTCCTCATTTATTAATACTTTATCATAACACTGATAGTAAAGAACCAACAGAATAACTCGTGAGAGTATCTGTAAAACCTGGACTCGTTTTCGTGAAACCATTGCCATACGCATGTATGAATTTTGCACTAATTCCTTGTTCCCGTTAACAAAATCAGTAAAATAAAATTTCTATCTATTTGTTTTTGTTAATGATTTAAACACGTTAAGACAGAAAACAGTTTACAATGCTTCCTTTTGGCTTTTCAATTGATTTACATGTTTTAGTCACAAAGCAGTTTGTTTAAGGCTCAACAAACCCCTAAATGGAGCAGTAGCCAACCTTAATTGCAATGCCTGAAATGAGCCTTTTTCAAAGACCTTGATTAAAATTGGAACTAATATATGTAATTAGAATATATTCTTTAGCGATTAATAATTACATCGCTAGCGTAAGATAATTAAAAATAGAGCTTTAAGTCTGACATCATCAGGAAAATAGCCCATCGGATTTGTAAAATGTCAATCTCTTTTGCGACGCTTCTGAGGGTTGAAAAATGCCATTTGATTTAAAGATTATTTATATACCCAGGTCATGCGGAGCTTTATTTCTCATTTATTACTTGTCGAGAGGGATGCCAACCTATTATAAACATAGATGTGGATTTGTGAAACTACTAAACATCAAATGTCATTATATTTTAGCAGATTATAAATAAAAACACAAAGGGAAAGTTATCTTAATCAGTAAACGAACTGAATATCAAATGCCATTTGACAACATTATGTGATGTTATGAAAAAAAAGCTAGACATGTTTGAATATTTGAACTAAAGAGTAGTATAATGTTAAATGCATGGCTAACTTCTGTAAAACAACATGAACGATAATGAAAAAATACCGAATATGAAGCTTATGTAGTTTTTTGGCATGGGTCTATGGTTTTGCATATATGATATCAGTAAAATATGTTTCTGGGATGTTTTTCTAAGGCGTTTTAAAATGATGTGTGTACATTCCCCTAACCACCTTCATCTACTTGTGACGCCTGTATGCCTCTCCACACCAACTTCAAGAGAAAGCATACTAGGTTTATCAATACACTTTAAACAATATGTCATTTCATAGCTTCCGTTTGATCGCTGGAGAGTGACATGTAATTACGGTGAGCTAATTTGATGACGACATAAGCCTTAATGCGTATTATTGACTACGTTAACCTAGTTATATACAATGTACCATTTTAATAACCTAAATACAAGTTCAATATATCCAAATAACATAGAAATATTCTGAATTTTGATAAGGAGGGGCCAATTTTACCAATTCTAGCCCTAGATTAAACCTAATCGTCTTAAGATAGCCATTCGTAAGAAAAGCAAGGTTTGTATTTGCTTTTATTGTCGTAGTGTCCCCATTGGAATAAACACTTGACAACCCAGCAATGTTATAACATGATATCTATTTTTAATTTCAATTAGTAAGAACTCTATTAATTAACCATTGATAGCATGTTTACATTCTGTATCCATGTTTAAACTGTTAAAACGCTATAACCGCTTTTATGCGAGTTTACTGGAGATCAGTTTTCTAAAATAAATACAACTTCATATTATGACTTTCTGCTCAATTGTTTATATATAACACAGACGAACTTTGCATCAGATTTTAGCAATGGAAGAAAACCCGAGTCGATGAATAACACTGACCTGTTGTCAGTCTTACTAAACATGGAATTTTCTATCAAAATAAATGAGAGAGAACGTATTCTAAATTCTAAACTTTGTTTATGATATCTTAAAACTTAACTCGGCGAAATGAGTGTTAGATTCGACCAAAGAACACAATCCTAATTTGCAATACTGGCCTCTAACTATTCAGGTTGGTTGTTTATCCAATATTTAGCAGACTAATGTTTTAACCTTAGCCTTGACATTTTTCAATTATAATTGATAAATTATTTTGTCAATTCTACATCTACGAGATGAAATAACTAGTGTGAGTCTATTCAGGTTATTAATATTATTTTCGAAAAGCACCTGAAAGTGATCTAAAAGACAATATTGTTTGAATATGTTTTTACTCTGTCCACAAGTTTTCTTTGGCGGATAGAGCGAACAACCACTTAATTCAGATTATTATGCCTTTTCCTAACCTTGAGCATGTTGGTCGAATCTCCACGCTTGCGCCTGTTTTTCAGAAACATGCTAAAGTATTAAATCGAAATGTAATTGGTTGTAAAGAAGTTTTTTGAATTTTTTTTTACGCAACAAAAACTACCCGGAATTCAAGATTTACGGTCGAGCGATAGTATTCTGAAAATAAAGAAATTGACACAGTGACTAAGCAGTTCTCTTATACTCTTCAATACGACAGAATACCATATATGTTAATGTTATGTGTTCACGTGATCCTTTACAATCACATCACACAACGTATTGTATTTTAATGTTATCATCAATTGAATTAGGAGAAAGACGTCAAAGTTTATCATTTTATAGCAATTTCAGCTTGCCGTTGCTTTTCGTTTTATTTTGTTAAGTATTGAATATTATTTGGAAAATTAAATGGGATGGAGTGGCTGTGATGAGTCCCTTAAAAATGTTTTTGCTAATTTTCGGTTTTTTTCTGGTTGAAAAGGAGAAATAACGAAAACACAAAATTCCTACCATAAAAATAAGAACATTAAAGATCACTTATTAGTAGGCCATAGCATCTTTTTCAAAACAATAGAAAGTAAAGATGACATAATTAGTTTCGTCATCCCGGGGCAAAGACGAAGCGGAGAAGATGACAAATCAGTATATATATTTCGCGGGTAAAATGGGAACTGACCTAATCTTATCACGAACATATCACGTACTCAATAGAAGGGGAGTGCTAGGGATAGGTACATTTATTTAGTTGTACGTGGCAATGCGTGGCACAGATTAGATTACAAGCATGATTGACCTCTTTAATTCAGGGGTTATTTATGAGGACAAAAAGAAAACATCGAAATTTTAAACAAGAATTGGTTTCATGATTTTTTTCCGCAAATGTGTGCCAAGATTATTATGTAACAGCTTTGATAAAAAAATAAAGTGAAGCTTGTCTTATTATACTAGCTAGTTTAAATTTCCTCTGGCAAAGAAACAAGGTATTTTGACAGATAGATGACTGTTGTGGTGGAAGGTGTGCACTTTAAAACAAACTGGAATTTTCCGATACCGTGTGGTTGAGGTACTTTGAGGTAGTAATAACAATACTGTAAAATGACACAATATATATCGAAGAATTGCTTATTTATTTATCCAAAACTGTATATGTTTTCAATGCTGTCGGTAAATTCCTCGGTTTTACATTTTCTATTCTGAGAATTTTCCCTGCAGGTCGACGATTGAGAAAAGATACACCTTCTGTTGCTAAACTACATGTGTTGTGATAGGCGACGTATGTGGTAATCCCAAACACAATCTGGTATTTGCTTCTGTGCTCACTACTTGAATAGTATTTCCTGCTGAACGTTCAAAATCTAGGTAACGATAAGAGCTTAATTAGTTGTCAGTATAATGTGACCGGGTAGACTGCTGCGCTATGTAATAAGGGGTTAACTTGTCAGTATAATGTGACCGGGTAGAATGCTGTACTGGGTAATAAGAGGTTAACTTGTCAGTATAATGTAACCGGGTAGAATCCTGTACTGGGTAATAAGGGGTTAACTTGTCAGTATAATGTGACTGGGTAGAATGCTGTACTGGGTAATGAGGGGTTAACTTGTCAGTATAATATGACCGGGTAGAATGCTGTACTGGGTAATAAGGGGTTAACTTGTCAGTATAATGTGACCGGGTAGAATGCTGTACTGGGTAATAAGAGGTTAACTTGTCAGTATAATGTAACCGGGTAGAATGCTGTACTGGGTAATAAGAGGTTAACTTGTCAGTATAATGTGACCGGGTAGAATGCTGCGCTAGGTAATAAGAGGTTAACTTGTCAGTATAATGTGACCGGGCAGAATGCTGCTCTAGGTAATAAGAGGTTAACTTGTCAGTATAAGGTGACCGGGTAGAATGCTGTACTGGGTAATAAGAGGTTAACTTGTCAGTATAATGTGATTGGGCATAATGCTGCGCTGGGTAATAAGAGGTTAACTTGTCAGTATAATGTGACCGGGTAGAATGCTGTACTGGGTAATAAGAGGTTAACTTATCAGTATAATGTGACTAGTTAGAATGCTGCGCTGGGTAATAAAAGGTTAATTTGTCAGTATAATGTGACCGGGAAGAATGCTGTACTGGGTAATAAGGGGTTAACTTGTCAGTATAATGTGACTGCGTAGCATGTTGCGCTAGGTAATAAGAGGTTAACTTGTCAGTATAATGTGACCGGGTAGAATGCTGTACTGGGTAATGAGGGGTTAACTTGTCAGTATAATGTGACTGGGTAGAATGCTGTACTGGGTAATGAGGGGTTAACTTGTCAGTATAATGTGACTGGGTAGAATGCTGTACTGGGTAATAAGAGGTTAACTTGTCAGTATAATGTGACCGGGTAGAATGCTGTACTGGGTAATAGGAGGTTAACTTGTCAGTATAATGTAACCGGGTAGAATGCTGTACTGGGTAATAAGAGGTTAACTTGTCAGTATAATGTGACCGGGTAGAATGCTGCTCTAGGTAATAAGAGGTTAACTTGTCAGTATAATGTGACCGGGCAGAATGCTGCGCTAGGTAATAAGAGGTTAACTTGTCAGTATAATATGACCGGGTAGAATGCTGTACTGGGTAATAAGAGGTTAACTTGTCAGTATAATGTGACTAGTTAGAATGCTGCGCTGGGTAATAAAAGGTTAACTTGTCAGTATAATGTGACCGGGTAGAATGCTGCGATAGGTAATAAGAGGTTAACTTGTCAGTATAATATGACCGGGTAGAATGCTGTACTGGGTAATAAGAGGTTAACTTGTCAGTATAATGTGACTAGTTAGAATACTGCGCTGGGTAATAAAAGGTTAACTTGTCAGTATAATGTGACCGGGTAGAATGCTGCGCTAGGTAATAAGAAGTTAACTAGTTTTCAGTATAATGTGACCGGGTAGAATGCTGTACTTGGTAATAAGAGGTTAACTTGTCAGTATAATGTGACTGGGTAGAATGCTGTACTGGGTAATAAGAGGTTAACTTGTCAGTATAATGTGACTGAGTAGAATGCTGTACTGGGTAATAAGAGGTTAACTTGTCAGTATAATGTGACCGGGCAGAATGCTGTACTAGGTAATAAGAGGTTAACTTGTCAGTATAATGTGACCGGGTAGAATGCTGCCCTAGGTAATAAGAGGTTAACTTGTCGGTAAAATGTGACCGGGTAGAATGCTGCGCTAGGTAATAAGATGTTTACTAGTTGTCAGTATAAAGTGACTGGGTAGAATGTTGCGCTAGGTAATAAGAGGTTAACTAGTTGTCAGTATAATGTGACCGGGTAGAATGTTGCGCTAGTTAATAAGAGGTTAACTAGTTGTCAGTATAAAGTGACCGGGTAGAATGTTGCGCTAGTTAATAAGATGTTTTCTAGTTGTCAGTATAATGTGACCGGGCAGAATGCTGTACTTGGTAATAAGAGGTTAACTTGTCAGTATAATGTGACTGGGTAGAATGCTGTACTGGGTAATAAGAGGTTAACTTGTCAGTATAATGTGACTGAGTAGAATGCTGTACTGGGTAATAAGAGGTTAACTTGTCAGTATAATGTGACCGGGCAGAATGCTGCGCTAGGTAATAAGAGGTTAACTTGTCAGTATAATGTGACCGGGTAGAATGCTGCGCTAGGTAATAAGAGGTTAACTTGTCGGTATAATGTGACCGGGTAGAATGCTGCGCTAGGTAATAAGATGTTTACTAGTTGTCAGTATAAAGTGACTGGGTAGAATGTTGCGCTGGGTAATAAGAGGTTAACTAGTTGTCAGTATAATGTGATCGGGTAGAATGCTGTACTGGGTAATAAGAGGTTAACTAGTTGTCAGTATAAAATGACCGGGTAGAATGTTGCGCTAGTTAATAAGATGTTTTCTAGTTGTCAGTATAATGTGACCGGGCAGAATGCTGCGCTAGGTAATAAGAGGTTAACTTGTCAGTATAATGTGATCGGGTAGAATGCTGTACTAGGTAATAAGAGGTTAACTTGTCAGTATAATGTGACTGCGTAGAATGTTGCGCTAGGTAATAAGAGGTTAACTAGTTGTCAGTATAATGTGACTTTGTAGAATGCTGCGCTAGGTAATAAGAGGTTAACTTGTCAGTATAATGTGATCGGGTAGAATGCTGTACTAGGTAATAAGAGGTTAACTTGTCAGTATAATGTGACTGCGTAGAATGTTGCGCTAGGTAATAAGAGGTTAACTAGTTGTCAGTATAATGTGACTTTGTAGAATGCTGCGCTAGGTAATAAGAGGTTAACTTGTCAGTATAATGTGACTAGTTAGAATGCTGCGATAGGTAATAAGGGGTTAACTTGTCAGTATAATGTGACTAGTTAGAATGCTGCGCTGGGTAATAAAAGGTTAACTTGTCAGTATAATGTGACCGGGCAGAATGCTGCGATAGGTAATAAGAGGTTAACTTGTCAGTATAATGTGACCGGGTAGAATGCTGTACTGGGTAATAAGAGGTTAACTTGTCAGTATAATGTGACTGGGTAGAATGCTGGGCTAAACATCCATATCAAGACGGGATCAGCACTATTTGTTAATTTGTTTTTGTATGTATGCATGGCCATTTTTATTTCAGTTCCTTATAAATAGTATGTATGTTTATTTATTGCATTGATCAGAAAATGTTTTAAATTAAATTAATATTTTTCAATATACACATGTACATCGTTTGCATAAATTAAAAAATAAATGTTGCTTTTTCCGCAGCTCATCACAACAATAATTGGGCGGAGCTAGCGTTTTTATCTTACAAGTTATTTGATCTTATACTGCAGTACGTGTCCCTGTTTGACAGGCCTATACGTACTCGACGCTCCGCCCTCTCCAACTATATATGTATATATAGGCGTTAGTATATCCCATGTTCTGTTGTCCAGGTGTACAGGGGTATCAACGACTGTAATATTATCTCGGTAAGTTATTTTTGCACATTATATCGACATGCAACAAGTAAGTACAAAAAATATATTCACATAACTATACTATACGTATACTAACGGGAGACATACTCGCCAGACAATATTATTTACATGCATCTAACCCAGGCAGCCAAAATACTTTGTCGTTGTATTATATATTGACCTTAGAAGCCTATATATTGACCTTAGACAAACATCAGTAGTTGATGACCTACGACCTGTAAGTAAATAGGACTTGTGTACCGGCGATACCGACAGAGATACTCAGGGCAAACAGTTAGCAGGTATGTACGACACTTACAATGTACCGTATAGTATGTATTACATCCTCTATAGCCAGCGGTTATGTTCACCTACACTCTCTACACCCCTGGTACCATCCTCTATATATATCCAGCGGTTATGTTCACATACGCTCTCCACACCCCTGGTATATGTTAAAACTAGAGGCAAAACTTTTGCAATTTGATTGGTTTCGGGGTAAAAAACACCCGACCAATCGCTAAGCTTGTGTCTGTATTTTGAATATTTCGAAGGAGCGACAACAAACATCAGAGAAGGTTTATTCTTCTTCTTCAAAGAGGTGAATGCTTTAAGATGAGATGATGTCGCTTTGAAAAAGTATACATGCCATTTCGATCTTTAAAACCTATAGGCAATTGCTTTTGAGTGTGTTATGATGTGATGTCAGCATGATCACACTGTACATTGGCGTCACTCGATCGAAAGTCAACATATTTTCACTGTTTTCCGTTATGTATGACCAGAGAAATCATAATTTATTTGCAACCTGTAAATTTAGGGGCGTTATTTTGACGTCATTTTGGTAGCGTTATATAGAGAAATGGCGTCACACGGAAATTAGCAGTATAGACAATGAATTTTGTATACATTTCTGTAGCTCCATAAATGCACAACGGAAAATTAAATAAATATTATGAGGGTAAACCTTGAATATTTTTGTACCATATGACAAAAATTTGTCAAAATCCAGCCATAAACGAAGTCAGGAAAATTCATTGAAAAAAAATTGAGAAATGCAAAGAATATATAGCAAAATAAAAAAGAAAGAAAAATTGAAAGACTTTTTGCACGTAACTGTTTATGCATTTATTACATGTATATATATGGTACGTTGGTGTTTTCTTTTCCGGATATCCAGGTGTTAAAAGAGTATTAGCATCTGTAACGCTTAATCAGTAAGTTATTAATACATCAATAATGTATGGATGCCGTCATGTATACGGTAATACCTACTATCTGTTCGCCCTGAGCATCTCTCTGTCGGTATCGTCGGTACATTAGTCCTTTGTACTTACATATGGTAAGTTTGCGGATGATACCGATGTTTGTCTAAGGGCAATATATAGGTCGACTAGGGGTCAATATGTAGTACAATGATAACGTATTTTGGCCACCTCGGGTAAATACATGTATACACAAGTTTGTCTTAGGAGATTGTGTCGGTAGACGAGAAAGAATGTGTACCTATTACGTACATATACTGTGTACATTTTTGTTGTATTAATAAGTTACCGATGAAGCGTTATGTTCATTTGAAATTATTCAATATATATTTTTTAATTATTGGAATTGGAGGTTTCTTTTGGCCAATTTTGTTTCCCCAGTCTCCTTCGAGGCTTCACTGTTTATGCCCGTGCTCAGCATCACTGATGAGTCCTAAGGACGAAATGCCTGTATAGTGCAGTTTATTTCATTATTTGACTCAACTGTGTCGCATTATACATTATAAAGGTGCTATTCTCGTGTGTCTTCTGTACAAATGTGAAATGCCAAATGGCATTTATATACTCGTATACTGTCATCATTCTTTGTTAAGCAGACTTTTTCTACCGAAATTTGATCTAAACTCCTTTAATTTTCATATTAAAGTTTAAACAAAAGAAGTTATATATTAAAGACAACGTAAATCATATTAAATCGTCTGTTACATGGCAGCGTCAGGTTGGTGGTACACCTGCACATGCGAAGTATCAAATTAACAAGCCGTGTAACAAATAATCAGTTCAGACTGACGTTGTCTTTGATAAAGTACTTCTTTTGTTTAAACTTTCATGTGTAAAAAGCCAAAGCCTTAAAAGAGCATAGCTTTACCTTATCTCCAATATTTACTTAGAATTATTGATGATTAAATACTGATTCAGAAGGAAATCAGATTTACATAATGTAACTTTTCTGGTTGGAAGATAGGACAACAGATGAAGCCCTATCAGTGGGTACGAATCAGCTAAATCATGGCGTCATCGAAAGAGCAGGCAACGTCAGATTTTTTCCGCCAATTTTACGACTTTTATGCGTTGTATGGGCCAAACAAGGCACTGTTATGGGCCGGATCTGTCTGGACCAAAACTGATATTCTAATGAGTACGGCAATTTCTTGTGTGTAGTTTTAAGTTGCGTGTATCAACTCTGACTTGATAAAGTTGGGGGTTTTTTTCAAGCTGCAAAAAAGAAGTTATTCCATTTTCAGGAAGCTTGCATCTTCTTTCTACGTTCTCAAAACTTTGTATTGTTAAGAAATAAATTAGAGTTTTACTGTATGATTTTCTTGCAAATGTGCAGTCAACTAACCTGCTAAGATCCTTAAAGATGACGTAACACTTTAAAATTAGTAATAGATACAGCATGCCGAAAATTAAATTGTAACATATTAAATCAAATTGTATTCACAGAGGTAGCCGGTCTTGTTTCGGCCTGTCGTACTATAGAAAGATGTTTTGTTTTATGGGTGATTATTAAATACATGTATTTGGCACCCGAGAGCTACACTCTTATAAAGACCAAAGATAAAATAACACATTGCATCAATGTTCCTGCTTACTACAGGAATGATATGAGTATTTTATCAAGTTAATGATTTTGATTTTCTTACTTTGTTTCAGGAATCGTATCCCAAACTGAATATGTCCTTAAGTGATCCATGTCTACGCAACCTCCGACACTTACAGGAGGTGGCAGAGGCCGAAGGGGCTAGCGAGGGGCTCAAGGCGCAAATACAAACATGTATAGACTGTATCGTTGTGAGTACTGACACAGCACGTAATCATTTATCTGTATGTAGCTAGATTTGATCAAGTGACGTAAATTTTTTATTTATGTAAGGTTTATCTGGGAAGTAAAATTTTTATTTATGTAAGGTTTATCTGGGTAACTATGCCATCCGTCTTACGTGTACTGTGTAGTATATCGTACGTGTACAGTGTAGTATATCTTACGTGTACAGTGTAGTATATCTTACGTGTACTGTGTAGTATATCTTACGTGTACAGTGTAGTATATCTTACGTGTACAGTGTAGTATATCTTACGTGTATAGTGTAGTATATCTTACGTGTACAGTGTAGTATATCTTACGTGTACAGTGTAGTATATCTTACGTGTATAGTGTAGTATATCTTACGTGTACAGTGTAGTATATCTTACGTGTACAGTGTAGTATATCTTACGTGTACAGTGTAGTATATCTTACGTGTACAGTGTAGTATATCTTACGTGTACAGTGTAGTATATCGTACGTGTACAGTGTAGTATATCTTACCTGTACAGTGTAGTATATCTTACGTGTACAGTGTAGTATATCTTACGTGTACAGTGTAGTATATCTTACGTGTACAGTGTAGTATATCGTACGTGTACAGTGTAGTATATCTTACGTGTACAGTGTAGTATATCTTACGTGTACAGTGTAGTATATCTTACGTGTATAGTGTAGTATATTTTACGTGTACAGTGTAGCATATCTTACGTGTACAGTGTAGTATATCTTACGTGTACAGTGTAGCATATCTTACGTGTACAGTGTAGTATATCTTACGTGTACAGTGTAGTATATCTTACGTGTACAGTGTAGTATATCTTACGTGTACAGTGTAGTATATCGTACGTGTACAGTGTAGTATATCTTACGTGTACAGTGTAGTATATCTTACGTGTACAGTGTAGTATATCTTACGTGTACAGTGTAGTATATCTTACGTGTACAGTGTAGTATATCTTACGTGTACAGTGTAGTATATCTTACGTGTACAGTGTAGTATATCTTACGTGTACAGTGTAGTAGATCTTACGTGTACAGTGTAGTATATCTTACTTGTACAGTGTAGTATATCTTACGTGTACAGTGTAGTAAATCTTACGTGTACAGTGTAGTATATCTTACGTGTACAGTGTAGTATATCGTACGTGTACAGTGTAGTATATCTTACGTGTACAGTGTAGTAAATCTTACGTGTACAGTGTAGTATATCGTACGTGTACAGTGTAGTATATCTTACGTGTACAGTGTAGTATATCGTACGTGTACAGTGTAGTATATCGTACGTGTACAGTGTAGTATATCGTACGTGTACAGTGTAGTATATCTTACGTGTACAGTGTAGTATATCGTACGTGTACAGTGTAGTATATCTTACGTGTACAGTGTAGTATATCGTACGTGTACAGTGTAGTATATCTTACGTGTACAGTGTAGTATATCTTACGTGTACAGTGTAGTATATCGTACGTGTACAGTGTAGTATATCTTACGTGTACAGTGTAGTATATCTTACGTGTACAGTGTAGTATATCTTACGTGTACAGTGTAGTATATCTTACGTGTACAGTGTAGTATATCTTTCGTGTACAGTGTAGTAAATCTTACGTGTACAGTGTAGTATATCTTACGTGTACAGTGTAGTATATCTTACTTGTACAGTGTAGTATATCTTACGTGTACAGTGTAGTATATCTTACGTGTACAGTGTAGTATATCTTACGTGTACAGTGTAGTATATCGTACGTGTACAGTGTAGTATATCTTACGTGTACAGTGTAGTATATCTTACGTGTACAGTGTAGTATATCTTACGTGTACAGTGTAGTATATCTTACGTGTACAGTGTAGTATATCTTACGTGTACAGTGTAGTAAATCTTACGTGTACAGTGTAGTATATCGTACGTGTACAGTGTAGTATATCATACGTGTACAGAGTAGTATATCTTACGTGTACAGGGTAGTATATCTCACGTGTACAGTGTAGATTATCATACGTGTACAGTGTAGTATATCTTACGTGTACAGTGTAGTATATCTTACTTGTACAGTGTAGTATATCTTACGTGTACAGTGTAGTATATCGTACGTGTACAGTGTAGTATATCTTACGTGTACAGTGTAGTATATCTTACCTGTACAGTGTAGTATATCTTACGTGTACAGTGTAGTATATCGTACGTGTACAGTGTAGTATATCTTACGTGTACAGTGTAGTATATCTTACGTGTACAGTGTAGTATATCTTACGTGTACAGTGTAGTATATCTTATGTGTACAGAGTAGTAAATCTTACGTGTACAGTGTAGTATATCTTACGTGTGCAGTGTAGTATATCTTACGTGTTCAGTGTAGTATATCTTACGTGTGCAGTGTAGTATATCTTACGTGTACAGTGTAGTATATCTTACGTGTATAGTTTAGTATATCTTACGTGTACAGTGTAGTATATCTTACGTGTACAGTGTAGTATATCTTACGTGTACAGTGTAGTATATCTTACGTGTACAGTGTAGTATATCTTACGTGTACAGTGTAGTATATCTTACGTGTACAGTGTAGTATATCGTACGTGTACAGTGTAGTATATCTTACGTGTACAGTGCAGTATATCCTACGTGTACAGTGTAGTATATCTTACCTGTATAGTGTAGTATATCGTACGTGTACAGTGTAGTATATCTTACGTGTACAGTGTAGTATATCTTACGTGTACAGTGTAGTATATCTTACGTGTACAGTGTAGTATATCTTACGTGTACAGTGTAGTATATCTTACGTGTACAGTGTAGTAAATCTTACGTGTACAGTGTAGTATATCGTACGTGTACAGTGTAGTATATCATACGTGTACAGAGTAGTATATCTTACGTGTACAGGGTAGTATATCTCACGTGTACAGTGTAGATTATCATACGTGTACAGTGTAGTATATCTTACGTGTACAGTGTAGTATATCTTACTTGTACAGTGTAGTATATCTTACGTGTACAGTGTAGTATATCGTACGTGTACAGTGTAGTATATCGTACGTGTACAGTGTAGTATATCTTACGTGTACAGTGTAGTATATCTTACGTGTACAGTGTAGTATATCTTACGTGTACAGTGTAGTATATCTTATGTGTACAGAGTAGTAAATCTTACGTGTACAGTGTAGTATATCTTACGTGTGCAGTGTAGTATATCTTACGTGTTCAGTGTAGTATATCTTACGTGTGCAGTGTAGTATATCTTACGTGTACAGTGTAGTATATCTTACGTGTATAGTTTAGTATATCTTACGTGTACAGTGTAGTATATCTTACGTGTACAGTGTAGTATATCTTACGTGTACAGTGTAGTATATCTTACGTGTACAGTGTAGTATATCTTACGTGTACAGTGTAGTATATCTTACGTGTACAGTGTAGTATATCGTACGTGTACAGTGTAGTATATCTTACGTGTACAGTGCAGTATATCCTACGTGTACAGTGTAGTATATCTTACCTGTATAGTGTAGTATATCGTACGTGTACAGTGTAGTATATCTTACGTGTACAGTGTAGTATATCTTACGTGTACAGTGTAGTATATCTTACGTGGACAGTGTAGTATATCTTACGTGTACAGTGTAGTATATCTTACGTGTACAGTGTAGTATATCTTACGTGTACAGTGTAGTATATCGTACGTGTACAGTGTAGTAAATCTTACGTGTACAGTGTAGTTTATCTTACTTGTACAATGTAGTATATCTTACGTGTATAGTGTAGTATATCTTACCTGTACAGTGTAGTATATCTTACCTGTACAGTGTAGTAAATCTTACGTGTACAGTGTAGTATATCTTACCTGTATAGTGTAGTATATCGTACGTGTACAGTGTAGTATATCTTACGTGTACAGTGTAGTATATCTTACGTGTATAGTGTAGTATATCGTACGTGTACAGTGTAGTATATCTTACGTGTACAGTGTAGTATATCGTACGTGTACAGTGTAGTATATCTTACGTGTACAGTGTAGTAAATCTTACGTGTACAGTGTAGTTTATCTTACTTGTACAGTGTAGTATATCTTACGTGTATAGTGTAGTATATCTTACCTGTACAGTGTAGTATATCTTACGTGTACAGTGTAGTAAATCTTACGTGTACAGTGTAGTATATCTTACCTGTATAGTGTAGTATATCGTACGTGTACAGTGTAGTATATCTTACGTGTACAGTGTAGTATATCTTACGTGTATAGTGTAGTAAATCGTACGTGTACAGTGTAGTATATCTTACGTGTACAGTGTAGTATATCGTACGTGTACAGTGTAGTATATCTTACTTGTACAGTGTAGTATATCTTACGTGTACAGTGTAGTATATCGTACGTGTACAGTGTAGTATATCTTACGTGTACAGTGTAGAATATCTTACGTGTATAGTGTAGTATATCTTACTTGTACACGGTAGTATACCTTACGTGCACAGTGTAGTATATCTTACGTGTACAGTGTAGTTTTTCTTTCGTGTACAATGTAGCAAAGCGTACGTGTACAGTGTAGTATATCTTACGTGTACAGTGTAGTATATCTTACGTGTACAGTGTAGTATATCTTTCGTGTACAGTGTAGTATATCTTACGTGTACAGTGTAGTATATCTTACGTGTACAGTTTAATATATCTTACGTGTACAGTGTAGTATATCTTACGTGTACAGTTTAGTATATCTTACGTGTATAGTGTAGTATATCTTACGTGTACAGTGTAGTATATCTTACGTGTACAGTGTAGTATATCTTACGTGTACAGTGTAGTATATCGTACGTGTATAGTGTAGTATATCTTACGTGTACAGTGTAGTATATTTTACGTGTACGATGTAGTATATCTTTCGTGTACAATGTAGCAAATCGTACATGTACACTATAGCATCAAGTTCTAGTTTAACCCTGCCATTGATAGAACAAGAAAAAACGCCCAGTTCAGCAACAAATCACTTTTCTCTGGCTTAAAAGTTGAATGTTTGCTCAGGTGAGATAGGCCATGGATCTGTCTCAGGGCCAAAACATACAAAAATAAAAACAAAATATCAGTTGTTTATCTGCTTAATGTTTAGCATTTAAGAGAATAGCAACAACCGGTTCACATTTTGTCAGTATAATGTGACATGATTAAATGTTGTGATGTGTGCCTCCAGTATGGTAGTTCAGTGAGATAACACTGTAAACTAATTATTCGTTAGTTCTGCGCTCTCACAAAGAGGAAAATAAACCAATATACTCTGCCTCCGGCACACATATGCACATACGCCATACAAGGTGCATCCTTCAATGCCTTCAAGGGCGTTCATTTAAGCCTCGAAATGCTTGTCGTGCTTTACGTGAAAAACAGCCCAATAAAAAGTATATTATTTCTAATGTGTTTTCTTTATTATCTTACATCTTATATAGAAAAAGGACGACTATTGTGATTCGATATCAAGTCCCGCCAGTGCAGCTATTACAAACCTCATCACAGAAACGGAAAATCACCCGTGGGAGCAGGCACACGAGGAGGGCAAGACAGACTGGAAGGTCTCGCCTAGAATGTTGTCTGGTGCCCTAGAGGGTAAATCACTAGTACTTATATTGTACCAGGCCTACTCTGCCCCGGCCTCAATTCAATATACATTGTATACAAAAAAATAAAGTCAATCCCTGATATTTCACATTTCTCGTTTCCTTCAGTATGTGTCGACAACAAACTCTCATTCACAGTGAATTCTACAAAAGTAATTTACGAGAACAATATACTTCTCCTTGACAGTGCAAATGAGACAGTCAATGACTACTTTTATCAATCTAATTATATGTCTGTTTTTCTTAAAATAATTCCAGGTTCTTTCTTGAAAATGCTCGCTGGAATGTCTAACACCAAACGAGTTCTTGAAGTTGGTCTTTTTACCGGATGTGGCGCTCTTTCAATGGCGGAAGCACTTCCGGCTGACGGGAAAGTTGTCACCTTAGAGTTATCAGGATATGTTGGAGATTTAGCAAGGAAACTAGTGGACCAATCATCACACGGAAAGAAAATCGACATAATGATTGGTGAGAAGACGTTTAAGATAAGTGAACAACCATTGGTTCCGCGTTGATTTTGGTATTGCTTTACATTACAGGCATCTTTACTGTACCTGAATATTTTCATTTGATCTGCATCGTTCCATTGAAATTAATTGAGAAGGCAAATGTTGTAATGACACTATAACAATATTTGCTATTATAACGTCATCAATCTCTTTTCTGACGTCATCATTGTCATTTTTCGAAAAAGCTGAATAAAGCATAATTACTTCATAAAATGTAATCATAAATAATAATTATTTTAGCAAATATTGCTATAGTCTTATAACTCCCATTGCTTTTGCTGACAAACTTACATAGGGCTTTATGCTTATGACATCATAATTGCACATGTAGCGTTGAATATTGCACTTTTCCATTATCAGCTAGTGGCGGATCTCTGTCTGGACTTACCCCGACGTTGAAACCTTAAATTTTGAATGATGATTTTAAAAAAAAACAACATCTACATTGTATATATTAGCAATGTTATTTCATGAAATACTACAATATCCAATTATGTACAAAAATTGTGAGAAATTATCAATCTAGATAACTTGTTTATGTAATTTAACAGGTCCAGCTGCAGAAAGTCTTCAACAGCTCGCTAAAGAAAAACAACAGTTCGATCTCATCTTCATTGACGCTAACAAAGAGGGTTATATAAACTATTACAAGGTACGTTAGCGCATTTTATCCTAGTAAGTAATGACGGTAAACGGTCGATAACATGTACGACTACAATGCACGTGATGAATAATGCGCTATATGGTTTATTGAAACTACAAAACATGATGTAGTACATTAATGTAATTCACCTAGCCAGTTAGACACGATTATATTGATGAGACGCCTGACAATATAAACTACAGTTAGTAATAAGACCAGTAAACATGTCGCCATTGACAAGACGCTTGATAATATCCGTGTGTGATGTGAAGGTGAGCGGATTTTAATATGCTGCATTTTGTATGCCATATTGTTGTATTTGAAAAAAAATACCTCGATTCCCACTTAGAAGACATGACATTTGCTTGGATGTGAGTTAGATTTGAGGATGTTTTCGATGAAGACGCTTACCCTCTTAGAACACATGGTCTTATTCTCTTTGACTTGTTCCGTGATCTTCGTAAATCTATCCGTTTGCCTCTTCTGTTTACATCTAGATTAGTATCTATTTTTCATGATATTTATTCTTAAATCAAATGAATGAGACAACAGGTTAGATTGATATATACATGTAGTATTCAACAGGCGTTGTGCTACTTAAATGTCTTCGTCATCATCGTCATGGTCAAATCTAAAATCATGATTGTGATCATTTCTTTATGTTCACCAATTGTATATATAGTTTTGGGGTGGAGATTTTAACCGTTTAAAAGTTATATATCAATATTGCCGAACAGACGCCTTTTGGCACCGCCCATCAGGCTTCTGGGGATGAGGTCCATCGTTTGTATAAATTTAAATCCCAGCCACCTATGTATTCTACCACTGAAATAAAAATATCATGCATTGCTTAGATCCAGAGAAGAAGTCGTTAATATCAATAAGCCAAACTGACCCCTGTTGGCCCCGCCCCTCAGGCCCCTGGGGGTCAGCTCTACCATTTTACAATTTTGAATCCCTGACCCATAGTGATGCTACCAGGCAAATATGAGCAATATACATTGCTCAGTTTTAGAAAAAAAGTTCATTTATATCAATTTAGCTGAAATCGACCGCTTTTGACCCCGCCCCTCAGGCCCTTGGGGGGTCAGACCCACCATTTGAATAATTTTGAATTCCCTACCCATGGTGATGCTACTAGAAAAATATGAGCGATACACATTGCTCGATTTCATAGAAGAAGTCTTTTATATCAATATAGCCAAATTAGCCACTTTTGGCCCAGGGGTGTCAGCCCCACCATATGTACAATTTTGAGTCCCCGCCCCATAGGGATGCTTCTGACCAAATGGTCAAATTCGATTTCGCGTTTATGAAGAAGTAGTCGATTGTTGACGAACGGACGGACGCCACGGTATGGCATATGCTCACCTTGGTCCTTTGGACCTGGTGAGCTAAAAAGGACAAGGACAAGCTTGAGGTGGTCCAGTGCAGGGCTGCCCGTTTTGTTGCCAACCGCTATCGTAATACATCCAGCGTTGGCAACATGCTAGAACATCTACAATGACGCAGCATTGCAGATCACAAAAAGATGTGAGGCTGGTCATGTTGTATAAAATCCACCATGGAAAGGTCGCCATTACATCTAAACATTAAACCCCTACTTCCAGACAAACCACAGAAGTAGTCACCATCTTTGTTCACAAACTATTTCATGCAGGACGTCGGTCAGGAAAGACTCTTTCTTTCCTCAGACTATCACAGTTGGGAGCAACCTCCCTTCTAAAACTATCTCTTCTGACTCTCTATTTCAATTCAAATCTGCCATCTCCGACCATCAAAACTAATTATGTTCTCTCCCTTTCATAGCGCTTCATCCAATCCATATTTGACACAAGCTCCATTATGTTGAAGTGATCAACGGGTAGAAGAAAAAGAAAGTAATTGAAAAGTTTTGTCAATATCTCACGACAGAACTGAACGTATAAAAACATGTGATTTGAATAGGTACTTAAACATATAATAAAGCGATGAAATGATTTTTCCTCAATCAAATTTGACTAGAGGATATTTATAAAAGGAGGCTATTGATTCCTATTTGTAGGATACATAAAATCCTTGTTAATTTCACTTTTTACTCACCTTTCTATATCTTGTCCAAACCCAAATGACTGCTTTCTAAAAAAGCAATCATTACATAACTTTATAAGTTTCTGTGGAATAGTAAAGTAGATTAAGCTAAAAGAGATGTTATTGACAAATATTATATAGAAAGGGGTCTTAGAATGTTTTGTGCATGATCAAGTCACGTGCCATGATCAGCCAATCAAGCATTAAATAAATATATGAACGCAGGAAATAGGAACCGTTTAAGAAATCGTCTATGACATAGACTCTTTATTTTCTGTAGACAATCATGGACAACGACATGCTGACCCCCCGGGGTACAATACTGATAGACAACGCCCTACACGGGGGTTATACCTATCTCCCCAAAGACAAGCTACAGCTCCCTAAAAGTCGTGTCGCTGGGGGTCCTGTGGTGCGAGATTTCAACGACTACGTCAACCAAGACAGCAGAGTTTCCCAGGTACAGTTGTGTTACAGCTGAAAGTTGTATGTTTACTAATGCTTTGTGTGAAAGAAACATTTGCTATCAGGGTATGTGATTTGGAGTTGATAATGTGTAATTTTATGTTAAACTGTGATGTTTAACAAATTCCCTGATCTCTGCTTGTCAGTAAAAAACAGCATTGACCAACTGGTCTTTACTTCGGTGAGGAACCAGGTGCTGACAGCAATACTAATTATCAATAGCGGTATATAACACAGTTGGTTGATTGATTGATTGATTTATCTTTCCGTGTTTTTCTCCAGGTGATGGTGCCCATCCGTGACGGGGTCATGGCCATAAGACGAAATGAGGCTTTCGAGGGGGAGGCTTAGTCTTCGTAGGACCAGTAGTATACTCGGAAACAAATCTCCAAACACGAGCTGACGAACGGGATCAATACAGACACCAAACTGTGCTTGACGTTCGAAAATGGATAATAGCAAATCACAACTGAAACTGCAAATCATACACCGCTGACGTTTCTGTGGGAACTGGGTAAAGGCGAAAACATGGAGATATACAAAAAGTTTGTGTTACAATGTTCCATTGAAACTAGCATCGAAACAGAAAGAGATGGTACAGCAAGCAAGCACTCGATTTGTTATTAAACCTCTAAAACAATTAATCAAGTAGTTGTCGTTCTTTTCGGTCCAGATGACATCAAGCAGCGTCGTTCTACATGGAGGAAATACCAGATCTTGAATACATGGTAGTCGGGCAGACAGTGTCATGTCACGTCCTCCGATCAGAATAATACAGACACAACATGAATATACTAGAATGTGTTGATGAATAAAGGAGTGCTAAGGGGCCAATCTCCGGCTAATATTTTGCAGGAAGATACTTTAAGGAAAGCTGCATATGGTATTATGTTCATAACATCGATCCGATTTTGTGGGGGCTCATAAAAAATTTAGCGTTAAAAGTGGGGAAGTTCTTACGAACTGAAACTAGAAGAAGAAATAAATAAATAATAATAATAACTCGAAGTTCTCATATACCGCTTTATTATATACTTACTGTAAAATACATGGAAATTGTATATCTGATAAATACGCATGTTTTTAGCATATATCAGCTAACCGGGCCAATATGGACAATTCTTCGCTAAGCGGGCCGAATACACTGTATCAGCCCGCTTGCTGAGCGGGCCGGATACACTGTATCAGCCCGCTTCCGAAATTGTCGTGACGTCATATGACGTTCATGACGTTACCACAATCGAAAATGGATAGGAGGACAGATATTGACGTTGAACTTGGCGAGAAAGTCATGGAGTCTGTCGTATCAAAAACGCTAGAGCTTGATGAAGTTATAGAAGAAAAACAGACATAAATGAAGACGCCGATGTAGAGAACAGGTAAATAATTCCGAATCCATTGCTAATGGTATGAATTAGTATCTTAACCAACGTCCAGACGATTAAAAAAAGTAAGGAACAAAAAAGAAACATCAAAAACAGACATTCATGGACCTTAACAAAATTCAAAGTATATTATAAATAGAATATGACATGATCATTTCCATATCAGGCCTTGTATGATATAGACATTTATCCCTCGGGCCGATATTGGGATCTTGGGTTAATACAAGGCCTGATATGGAAATGGCCATGTCATATTCTATTTATTATATCACGGCCTTAAAGGCGGTTCACAAATTATTATCCGTGGTTATAGGGCCTTAGCAACCAGCCAATGTCAATCTTAACTCCCTGTGGAGCATACAACCGGTGCTGCCATTTCGGCGCTCACAGCTAGCTTTCTACAATTTCTAGTACTATCCAACAACGTACTCACTTACAGCTGAGTAGACTGGAACAAGTAGAGTAAAGTATTTTGCCGTAACTGGGACTCAAACATGCAACCCTTCGATCACGAGCCGGCGCCCTACTACTAGACCAGCGTGCCTCCATAATTCTGGATTTTGTAGTTTCTACTAAAGAAGTTACATATTTTAGGATTTAAGTAGAAAAATTAAGTAACAAGCAGATAAAGTAGGTACAGGTTAATTTCTCGCATGTCTATTTTGAAATATATCAGTTTACCAAAAGGTTCCGTAAATCTACTCCACAATAGATGAGAGATAACAATGATCTCCACTAAAAGCGTCAACAAAACTATAATCCTAACTCAATATCGATTAAACTAGTAGCAAAATCTGAACAAAGGAAGGGTTTACATGCAGATACTTGTAAAAGGTACAAAAGAGAAAAAAGCCAGGTGTTCCGGAAGAGTAACTGTCTTCGGCTTCATCGACGACACCCGCCATGTAAATCTTGGTCACAACCAAGTAAACATCAATTCATCAAAATGAGAACCGAATCATTGTCAATCACAACAAGTAAACATACTAATGAGCATACTCAAAAACGTTCATCTTCATATCTCACAAAGACAGAATAATTCTCAATGAGACAAAGATGGCGACCATAAAAGTTGCCCATAGTTCTGACAAACCTGCATCTCTCGAATACCAGTGTTGATAGTTTGTTTGTCAGCAGTCGACATCGATCACGAAAATCACGATAAAGCAAGTCCCAGAATAACGAATCAACAGCGACATGTAAACACCATTGGTTGGAGAGGCAGGGATGTTACTATCAAGAAGTGGAAAGATCAGAAAATTTAAATCGTCACGTTTGTCGTATAGCTTAGTAGTAAGCTGTCCATGTCATAGTTTAAGTAGAGATAGAGGTAAGTAGCTCATGTAGAAGAGTATGATGTATCCTTTATTTCAAAAGTGGGGCATAGTTTGTTCCCATGGGAATGCTAACAGTCTGCTTGAAAATATTACCTCCAAACTCTACAAAAATATTGTCAATCAGGAATTCAACCATTCGTACAATATATATCTTCTTCAGTATATTTCATCTTAGCTGTTGTTGTGTGATCCCCCCCTCAAAAAAAAATATGCTCCAAGATAGCTCACTACCATATATTTAAGAAAGAATATAAATGTCATCGGGGAAATATGATGAATTATATCCGTAAGTATAACCCGAAAAAAAATGTATAGAAAACGCAAAACGAATGTTAAATCTTATCTTGGTATTGATGACTTCTATAGACATTTTTCTTCACTTAGTGCAAGTGCACCGGCTGAAGACCAAGGCATTTATGACTTTTGACTCATGAATATGACGATAATGATAATCAAACTTCATATGACATTTTAGATATAGAAATAACTGAGAATGAAATACGTGCGGCTATCAAACGACTTAAGGCTAATAAAGCTTGTGGTAACGATGGTGTTTTGAATGAATATTTTATTAATTGTTAAAATGTCCTTGTGCCTTGTCTACTCCAACTATTTAATAATGTTTTTAGATCTGGATTTTTCCCAACCTCTTGGACAGAAGGTAGCATCGTACCAGTACATAAGAAAGGCGATGTTGATAACCCAGATAATTATAGAGGTATCACGTTAGTAAGTTGTATCGGGAAATTGTTTACCTCAATCCTTAATAATAGACTTGTAGAATTTGACGCTGAGTATAACAAAATAACATATGCACAATTTGGTTTTCGAAAAAAAATATCTACAATTGATGCGGTGTTTGCTTTACAGTCATTAATTAATAGAACATTAAAAGACTTTATTGCTGTTTTGTCGACTATAAGAAAGCCTTTGACTTCGTCAATAGATAATGTTTATGATATAAAGTGTTCAACGAAGGTTTTTTGCGGTAAAATGTGTGACACAATTCAGCAACGACACATAATGTTGGATAATAGACAGTTTATTCGTGATCGTAAATTACACCGACATCACAAGTACATGTTCACAGTATTACAACATCATTAAACTTGAAAGTACTTCGGCGTTGTGTCTCAGTCTGGCTAAGTCAATTGTCAACTTATAAGTCTTCTACATCTTGACTAGCACTAGCCTGTAGCCCTCCTGGCAGCCTCTCGGGTTAGACTGTCAAAACCCTAGTACGCTATGGCCATCACAGGTGTAGACTGTAAAAGACCTACTTCAGAGTCTTCTCATGGTACAGACAGTACAAGACCTACCCCATGGTCTTCTCCTGACAGACTCCTCCTATCACTACACTAGCTTGTACTTTGTTCTTTGTCTGATTATTTTGATTGTGAGAACGGATTGTTTCAAGGGGAAATTTTGTCGCCTCTTCTATTTTCATTGTATGTCAATGACTGCGAAATGCAGTTCATATCTGATAACTATACATCTATAGAAATACAAGAGATAAATATGTTTTGTTAAAGGGTTTTGGCCACGATTTTGAAAATCTTGTAAAAATTTATGAAACTTGTAATACATTTCAATAAATACTGATTAGCCCATCAACGAGCATTCGATTGTGTCCCGGGATCTAGATATTGACAGTCAAAGTTGACCGCTCCCGACTGGCGAGAATTTTAATGAGCTGACCGGTCACGTGGTACCTGTGACGTCATTGAAGCACAACTGATCGACTCAGGTAAACTGAACAGTGGTACATTGACGAAGAAAGTTTAGTAGAATAACGCCTATTGATTTCGACATGTAAGTCGATATTGATTGTTGTTTAATTCTATTGATTAACAAATAAAATACCTTCAAAAAAAATATAGATATGTAATTGTAAACTTAAGAAAGGAAATAGGAAATGTCGTTTAAAAGCATCGTGTTGGGAGTGTGTATTACACATCAACCACATCCTAACAATAATGCTTCTACAAAGGACCACGGAATTAGTAAAGCCTGTGAAAGGACTATATGATTTGTACAGACACGTTACAAATTGGTTTTATAGATAGTAAATGAAAACAGTAGCAACATACACGCATAGAGTGGTTGTGAGGTATATTACGGACGGAGCCATTTTCTTTAAATAGCAGGGGTTTTTTTCAAACGTTTGATTGTATAGAGTTTATTAAGCTGGAATTAAATTAAAACAGCATACAGTGCTGAATCATGAATATTTGTTCCAAGTTATACCAGAGAGCTATATAACACGTCTCTGGTTATACCTACAACATGTAAAATCTTCCTTGATTGCATATTATATTTAGTGTCCGGTAATATACTCCGTGTTAGATCTTGGTGATTTCAAAATCATGTAATTTGCTTATACAAACTGTTTACGCTGTACAATCAAATGTTTTCGTTAATACTTCAGAAGTATTCTCTTTTATGACGTCAACAGTACAGTATGATTTGTGGAGATGGAGTAAATAAAGCCACGGCGAGTTTATGTTTTAGTGTCCGGCAAACCCCCACCACTCTATAACATATACTGTACAAGTATACATGTACATGTATGGTAGTAGTACTGCATGTACATATGGAATGCAAAAAAAAATCCTTCAATTTTTGAACTGTGCACGTAAATAAACCATTTCTGTCTGATTTCAATAAAGCAGAAACTGTCACAAATATATGTGAAAACATGACAGTCTGAATTATTTGTGTTAAATTGAAATATTGTTTAAAATTTGGACTAAAATCGGTTTGCAAAAATAAAAAGCTCTTCCTGACTTTTTATTTCCCTTAATTCAGTAACACACCAGTCTTCGTGTGGAATAATTATAAATATTTTCCAAGAATAAAGTCTGGTCATGATTAAAACAAATAACATACGCTAATGATTATTGAAAGAATATTTTGAAAAATTGTTCTCCTACGATTACTGCATACAATTTTACATCTCTTAGTCACCCAGTTTTGGGCTGAAGTGGTTGCAGTTTGAAATAATTACTCCCAATCCTAGCGCAGAAAAATACTGTGCCATATTCTTTGAATCGTACTAGAACAGGCACAGGATTTTAGATATACGTGAAATTAAATGAATTTTGTTAAGCTCACTCTAGTTGGTGATATTCATTTCAACTAGGACTTAAATCATTAGACAAGTGAAATCTTGTTTTTCATACAGTTTTCATAAACAAGATCTGGATAAATTTGGGTTTATATCTGAAAGTAGAAGTGTGTCACATTAACGCATCTAAATTCTTGGATACGCCCTGAATATACATCATAAATCTAAGGACACATATACGTTCCTGATAAATCCAATAACCAAATGTTTATGTTGATATTTTAAAATATGCAATAGCTTTTTAAAAAAACGTCATAGTATCAGCATCACCATTTTTACAAAAATAATAAAACTCAAAAATTTAGAAATTTCAGAACATTGTATATATGTAATACAAATATAGTTTAACCTAATTAACAGTGTCAAGCTTTGCCAAGATTGCTAGCCTAATGTTAAATACTGATAAAATATTGTTAGATGTTGAAAACTCCTGTAATCCTTTTTAATAAATAGTTTTTCTTACAACACTGGGGACGGCTGGGGATAAAAATAAGTGTGTCGGTGTATATTGCTATTTAGAGGATCGGTAATTATATTAACATGAATGCCCTTCGAATTCACTGGCCATTACATTCACACCTCTTGGTAATTACAGGGCAATTAGTACATCTGCCACAACTCACAGATAGTTCCTACAAATGCCATTTGGCTAGTATATGTATGACAGGTAAGGCTACAGGTAATTTACATAGCTGTAAAATCAGATGTGTAAATTGTATCACTGTCTCCAAGCTTGGAGTTGCTGAGACGTCACGGACTAGATTCTAATTGAATGCAGTTTATGCAAAAATCGGAATTAGATTTTTTTAATTTTTCTGACAAGATCATTAATGACGATTGTTAGTTTTAACCACATGACATGTATTGGTTGCTGTCATTACTTGCACCAAAAAATTAGATAAAAGTCAATCTTTACACTCACAGATAATACATACATATGTAATGGGCGTGTACAGGTATCGGATACGTTGTGCCTCAATGACGTCACACATCACGTGACCTAGAATCCCGGTCAAAATATGCATGTTCACTAGGCTCATAGAAATGGGGCGTCACCTAGCTTGCGTATTTTCCCAACACCGAAGGAGACGGGGTATCGGTCACTACACGTGTTGTTGCCTCAAATGAGATCAAAATATGAAATTATGAAAAATCGTGGCCAAAACCCTTTAATGTATGTAGATGAAATGGTGTTGTTATCAGAAACTACAAGAAATGCTTAACTCTCTAGAGAAGTATACCACTAAATGGGGTCTTACAGTCAATACAGATAAAAGTAAATTATTGTGTTTAGAAATGGTGGGAAAACTAGAGAAAATGAAATGTGGATGTATGATGGTTGTCAATTAGAGGTGGTAGATAAGTTTAATTATTGAGGAATATTATTGAAGTATAATGGTAAATTCAGAGACCCAAAAACATGTAGCTGATCAGGGTAGAAAGGCTCTTTTCGCACTTTCAAATGTATGTAATTCAAATTATTTCAATATTGAAACTAGCTTGGCGGTTTTTAATACCTAAGTTAATAGTATTTATAGAGTTATGATGCAGAGATTTGGGGTTTTCAAACTGCTACCGATATCGAATAAAAAATCATTTAAATTTTTGCAAACGTTTACTGGGCGTGCGAAAAATTTCTATGCACAATATGATATTTTACGAACTTGGAAGATATCCGTTGTGTTTAATTCGTAGATTTGGATTTTCAAATACTATATAAAACTTTTAAATACAGATAATTGTATATTAAAGTGATGTTATTGCGATAGGGTGAAGAATAATGATGTATGGTTAATGAACGTTAAGATTGAATTAAGTAGAATTGGTCTTTGTCATTTATGGGAAAATCCAAATATATACATGTATACTGACAGAGATTAGGTGATATTTTGAAGCAAGAATATTTTGAAAAGATACGCACATCTTCCCGGGGTCTTTTATACCAACATATATGTAACTTATATGGAGAGCAATTTTATTTACCCAAACCTATGAGCAGGACATTAGAAAAGAAATCACGAAACTAAGATTGTCCGCCCACAAAAAAAAACATTATAGGAGGGGGTGCTCAAGATTGATAAAAGGATGTTTCGAGTTTTTCACCAACAACAAATCCTCAATTGACTAAAACGTTACATGCAGATAGGGATGTTTTTACATTTTCCGTCATGTTTACACGGGTATATTTTGTCGTAAGTTAATTGGCTCCCAAACAGAAATAGTGTTGACTTTTAACTATAGACTCCTCCTCTAAATGACAAAGGTTGTCCTATATATACACGCCTTGATTTTGAATCCAAGAATTA
Source organism: Mimachlamys varia (assembly GCA_947623455.1). Classification (NCBI taxonomy): domain Eukaryota; kingdom Metazoa; phylum Mollusca; class Bivalvia; order Pectinida; family Pectinidae; genus Mimachlamys; species Mimachlamys varia. The sequence continues at coordinate 40,541,780 of OX392528.1, forward strand.
GTCAACAAACTTGATATATTTTACAACAATTATGTATCAATTCCGTGAACCTATAAATACTTATCAGCCATTTTTTCGACCCGGAAGATCCCGCCGCGCACATGACTGCTATTGAACGAAACAAGTGTATCCAGAAAAAATTGTTTCGTCTAACCGGGGGCTCGGCTCCGGTCGTCTTCGTGTTTCCATAACGTGATTCGTTGTCTTGGTCCATGTAGCATTGTCTTTGTAAGAGGTCGATAGGAAAATACTAGGACAAGATAGAACTTATATTGTGGAAGAAAATACATATTTACATTGGACGGAAGTTAAATAATAACTCTAGAATGAAGGTTCTGTTCATCCATTGATAGAATGAAAACACACTTAAATGGGTTGGTTGTAATACAGAATTGGTTTTGAAAATTACCCGATATCCGGCAATGGATGCTATGTATACGTTTTATGTCCGTTCATTAGATTTGAAATGGATTGTCGATTGTCGAGAAGAAAAGAATATTTCACCTCGCACTATCTAATGGTATTTTCTCGTTGAACTTAATAAATTAAGGTACTTCCATGGTTAGTCAACCATACAACTTAGCAGCGTAAAAACCGGTTTAAATTTGGAACACTCATCAATGCGAACACGTATTAATACACTTAATGGATATATTTTAATCAATGGTTTTCACTTTCACCAGGCGTTTGTGATTAAAAATATGAATACTGTTTCATGCAATAATAGAGGCAAAGTAACTTTCTTGCATAAGCAATTTTTGGAATCTCAATTGCTAGTAAAATGGTTGAATAATCATTAATTTAATGTTTACATTGGCTTCTTATGAAACTATTACAAAGAATATACATGTGGGTCAAAGAAGTAATATCAACGGTAGTTTTCCAAATAACACTGGATCCTTACAAATGGATATTTATAGGATATAAATTACTTTTTATAAAGGGCAAAGATATACATGTATATACCTTTTGTGTGTGTGGGTTCGCTGGAGATCATGTAATGGAAATGTCGACATACGTTTTCTTTGACAAGCTAGGATGCTATAAGTTATTTTGGTATGGTATGGAATAGCTTTGCCTTAATTATCACTAATTAAGATAGTTGTCGATAAGCAGTAAAATAAATAAAAGTATGATGCGAATGACTATAGGTCATAAAATCAAAAAAAAAAAATAAGATGGATCCAGGATGGAACCTTGTAGAACTCCAGCTATAAAAACTGTCAGCTGTGAGACAGTTGTCCGAGGGTTTAATTCTGACTCTCTGACTCACTTAATTTTTGGAGGGTTGGTGGGTCTGTCCAAATATTTAGTGAGTCAGAGAGTCAGAACCCTTCGGACTATAAGAACAGTCGCCTGTTTACAGTGTGAACATTACAAAACGTTTAATACTTAAATTAGTGGCTGATATAATGTTTTCTTGTAAATTCTCTGTCGTGTGCCATTCCTGTGTCCCTCTACGACTGATTTCGGTGGGCATTGGTCAGCCTATAGAATGCCTTAGAATTTGTCACAGCTAGTTTCGGACTAAATATCATGGTGTAATTGAGGGGTTAGATCATTTTTCGATAACTATTCGAAATACCATTTTGATTCAGATAGAATAAAATGAGGGATGAAGTCGGGAAGAATAGACCCTCATATTAATCATTTTCATTGAACGTTATTAAATTGAGAAGACGAATCTGGGCCAATACTCTGCATGAACTGAAATAGTTCTGGTTTAAATCATGCGAGACAATCAAAATAATCAAATGTTAATATTGCATGGCTTTAATTCCTATTAATGTTTGATTATTCGCGGGTAAAAAAGGACGTAATTTCAAAATCTCAGCTTTGTTTTATGATATTCAAAAAACGTACATGTAACTCACTAAAATGATTATTTAGTTCAAAATATACTAGGAATAGCTCCAGGAATAGCACCTTCAACCGGCTTGTCTGTTTTTTTTTATTATTATTTCTTTTTTACGATACTGCATGAATCGTATACATTTGTAAACGTGTACTATTTGCTTCATATAAAAGGTTGATATTTTATTCATGTACACATGCATGAGTGTGTACATCATATTCAAGAGATATACAAAACAATACATTCAGAGAGAGAGGGTTTATAATATAAACTGACTAGAGTGACTGGAAATTTAAAAATAGAAAACGTTTGAAAAGGATTTATTTCGGCCTTCAATTGTACATGTAACTTATGTTACTGTTTGTATATACATGTATTATACACTTACAAATTATTCATATATACGTAACGTTATAATATATTTGAATGGTGTTTTTTTATAAATTATAATAAGAGCACGGGCTTAGACAAATCTCATTCCAAGTAAAGTGAAGAAATAATGATGTTTATAATTTAGTTTAGTATAATTTAGTATGTAATGAATATATATAATCAGAATAACGAAAACACAGTTTTTTCCGGATTATGCTTTCCGCGTTTTGATTTTTATTTTAGCTTTACCCGGAAGTTTACATTTTGTATTGCCAACACATGGGTTGGTATATGCATTTTAAGTAAATCTGTGCTATGTTGACTGTGAACGCGTAGTGTAATGTAAAATGTACTTCACAAGACAGTAACTTGCCCCGTGCGTATGTGACGAATGGCAGAAATGAGACGCAGTACAAAACGGATCGCCGTGGCTGTATGTTTCAGCTTTCTTCTGATCACCATTTTGTTGTTCTATATTTGGAAACCAAAACACCACCACAAGAACCCTTTTGAAATAGACATCTACGACGATGGTGATTACGACGAAGATGCTAAGGATGCAATTTTGCGAAAACATTTGATAGACTACCCTCTTTTCAATTTTAAAGTGCAGGTAAATGTACATGTGTGTAGATAAATTTAATCAGTTAATCAGCTGGTCCTCTAGCCGAAGTCCCAGATACAAGGTGCTGTCATATCCAGCTAGGTATATGAGGGGGAAATACCGCCCAACTTGCAAGCTAGCTTTTCCAGTCATGCCGTGTAACCCGGGGACCCGTTCACGCTAGTTAAGCAACGGTGAGCGTGGTCAGTAGTTGGATGGGTGCAGTGACCGCCTGCACGTTACATTTGGTGGCAGCGTAGTGACTCAGTGTGATCATGTAAGGCCAGTTCCCGGTGGTTTGGGAAGGTGCATTAATTGATACACAGAGAAGAACCTACGGATTCCCAGGCCAAGTCTCGGGACAAGACTTCTCGGAGGGGGGAATAATGTAAAGTCCAGCTAGGTAGTTAGTTAAGCAACGGCCGTGAGCATGGTCAGTAGTTGGATGGGTGACCGCCTGCACGTTACAGTGCTAATTAATTGGCTTCATTCACCAGCAGTCAAAATACAGGGCCTAAGCCTCATCCGGCCTTATGAATCGGTGTATTAACAGACAATTAAGGCTTACATATATTATATATCGATATGTTCACTCCAGTCGGAGTATAGTCTGTACTAGTCCAAAGGGTTCTGACTCTCTGACCCGCTAAATATTTGGACGACTGTAGGCGGAGGAGAGAGTCAGAATTCCTCCTTAGTTAAAATGTGGTTTTACCGATCCGCGCAATTTTCTACTTACCTACACATTTAATCAAGGCACAGGAGATTATACGTAAACCAACTGTCGTCATCCATTTCTGAAAAATAACCAGTTTCTTGACATCTGTTTGAAAATGTCCGCCGCCTAACGTCACGTGTTATTTTTTAGAAATGGGAGGCAACAGCTAGTTTACGACCTCATGTGACTTAATTAAATGTGTAGGTAGGTAAAAAAATATCTGTTCTTTCCATTGATACCTAATTTACATGTGATCGAAAATGTTTTATATTATGAAACACAGCTTAAACAGTGACCTAGCTGTGGAAGGGTAAGTAAAATTTCCAGTTTATAACTAAGTACATGTACATGTCCCTGGTCTGAACTCGGTGTGAGCAGATGTTTATTCATTAATTACTACAATATATATCTTCACTGGACATTTCATGGGGAAACAAATATTTACATGCCTACAGGTACATACATGTAGTAGTGAAATGATGGGACTTGGTACCCTAGTCTACGATGTAGGTGTACATGTGAGATTGATACAGCTAGGCTATCAGGACCCGGAATCTCTGTTGTAGTACATTTGGAAGAGTTACTTCCCCTTACATATTTCACTCTCTAGATCTTGCCAGGATATCTACTTCTACAGTTTTCAAGTTTTAGTTTTATAGGCATTAATTAATGATGATGAAAACAACATTTCAATTGAACTAATATTTTCATGTTTCCATTAATGGGTGTGTTCTACATGTACGATGGCGTGGATTCTGGACTCTTTTTTTTCTGGAGTTTTCCCGGAAACCCTCATATTTTCATCAGTTCAGAAGTTTTATCAATTTGTTCTTAAATAATTTTAGGAGGCAAAAAAGTCGAGAGAAAACCTGGTTTACCAGATCCAATCAAACCATATGGTTGTTATCTACTATATTTGTGTTTTGCTGTAATGTTGATAAACTATAGGACTTAATCAACAGAAGACAAGCATACATGTACTTGGTTACATATATATAGGACTTAATCAACAGAAAACAAACATACATGTACTTGGTTACATGCTTTATTGGTTTGACACATTTAAATAAATCCATATAATGTAACTTGATCTACAATGTACAGCATCCGCAGCAGTTGTTGGTGTGTTGCTTAAATAATAATTTAACGGGTATGGCTATGCAGACGAGGCCACAGTACTGTATCATGCTAGCACTAGTACTACACAGATTCAGCAATACTATATAGGTAGTCAATAAGTAAAAAAGTTGATGCCAATTTACAGAAAAGTCGGTAAAAATATCTGATACAAATCATCCTTCTAACAACCTGTCGAGCGTTCGTTGTATCAGTTTCACAACTCATATCAGTGCTGATCGTGAAGTCTCAGCTTCGACCTCTGGCGGTTGATGATACGGATCAAGTCGTTTGGCTTTTCGAAACAGCGAGCCTCTGGCTCCTCATGGTAAACGTCCTTCAGGATACATGTTGCAGACAGGTGTCTATGAGTGATGGCCCGAGTTTTCAACTGAAAAGAAAAAATATTTAATTAGATAATTATATACAATGTAATAAACAGAAACCAAAATAAAATCATTATTGATGCATGTATCAGAAAAAGTGATTTATATTCTAAACAAATCAGGGATTTCTAATTTTTTGACAGAAATTGACACATCAAGTGAAAAATGTTTTTTGGCTCAAAAAGTGTTTTTTAATAATTATTTTGGGTACACCATACCGTATCTATCAACGCTTTGTCTTTCTTCAATATTTACAGTCTGTTTGGAATTGATAGTATATTGCCTATACATTTCTACGAATGCCTACTGAACTTTATTTTCCGATAAAATCAGCGGATCACGCGCCTGTTTGCGCAGCGCGCAGTAATACACTCCGTTACGATTTGAACACGAGGCCGCGTCACTACTTTCCAGACTCGATCAATATCCTGCCGCGTAGTATGTGTTAATTTATTTAAGAAATAAATAAGAAGCATTTTAATGGGTTTTTTTTAAATACAATAACAGTAACAAAGACAATATGGTTTGTTTATATATGAACTTATGTGAAAAAATAACAATAAAAAGATGTAATCTTTTGGAATTTTTTATGTGTACTTGTTGACTTAAATTTCGCGAGAATTCGTCACCTCATAAGACGGTTGTTTCAACAGTCTACCGAAACCAAACGATACTGTTTGATTTCATCGCAGTAAGTATCATAATATCTGATTAAAGAAATAATTACAAGTGGGAATATAAGGTTTGGACAGTAAATATAAGGATTAAAGTTTCTTTCTGGTGGTTTTATCAAAGGATAAAGTTCAGTAGGATATCGATAGTTGTTTCATGGAACGCTTCGCGTTCCATTCCAACTATCGATATCCTACTGAACTTTATCCTTTGATAAAACCACCAGAAAGAAACTTTAATCCTTGATTAAAATTATTCTGTTACTAAAATTTAGAAATTTACAGACTTCAAAGTTCTGTTATAGATTAGAAATGCTTTTCCTAAAATCCATACATTGAATCATTTACAGAACATTATGAAAAAAAGCACAACCAAGACCCTGCTTTAATAAAGATCTTACATGAATACATATTTCCTTGACTATATTATTATGGTGATTCTTGCTAACTAGTTGTGTTTACTTGTTCACTCCTTAAAAATCATTCGAACATGATAATTCTTATAAGGCTGGAAGATATATAGGTCATTATGGAATTTTAGTTTGTGTTGACCGGATTTTACGTTACACACCTTGCTCCTGACCCTAAGTGACCTGGCCAGTAAGGGTACGCCCGAGTGAACATGGTTGTTAAGGCCCCGGGTGAAGCTCTCTCCTTGCTGTATAACCGTCGCTGCACACTGCACTCGGCGATTTCGGACACTGCACCTCCACATGGTAGTTCTGGCTGAAGAGCTCTGAAGTAAATAACAGTTCACACTTATAAATACTAGTATAGCTTGAGTTTCAGCTCTATATCTGAACTTTGTCAGTTATGAAATTATCTAATTATCTAAGTTATATATAAATAAAATACCTGGTAGTACTGAAATGCTAGTTTGTAGATGACTCAGCAGTTATTTCTGTATGACCTAAATATATTTCTGCATTCTTTCAATTAACCATTTAATTAATTCATTTTTCAGCTTAAAAAATTAATGTATAGGTATATATAGATATATTTTTTTGTAAAAGTTTTGCATTGATTGGCCTAAAATGATGCAGCTAATTTTGACTAATACATGTAAGCTTCGAAATTGATTAATCATCAGACTTCATTATGACATTTATAATACTGTAAAGACTTGACCATATGTTGGCTCTTGATCTTTGACATACATTTTGTACAGTACATACCCTGACTGTGTAGGAATATCCGTCGGTCGATACTAATTTCCTATGTCCGGATTTGGTGCCATTCTCTATAATTTCGTATCTAACCTCGTCATCATATAGCTGGTCGGTTGACCTCATACTAGGAAACCTGAATAATGAAATATAATAATTAATATAGGTGTAATATATAGAGTCTAGTAAGTAATATTGGCAGTACGGGCATTGATATTTCCTCATAAGATGTTTTTTCTTATTCTAAGCATGTCAATGTCAAAATTTAACCATTTTATTTAAAAGTAATTTTTAATTGAAAGCTGCAGAATGCACAAGAATTAATGGATTAATGAAACGTTATTGGGAAAATAAGGTTAAGGAGCCCCATGCCAATATACTGTAATTTATCTCCAATGAAAAAGAGTTCCAGTTTATTTAACAGTTGTTTTCTGATTTAAGCTTTCCCTTTTATAACATAGTTAATTACAGAAGAATTACAATGTACATATTTTGATTAACTTTTTCATAAAATATCAAATATCCATTTCCACAGGGGTTCAACACCCAGTCCTCATATACTGTAAATATAATTACAAAGCAGGGAGATTATAATCTAGAGATTTAGATACACATGATTTGAGTTAAGAAATAATGTGTGTGCATACATTAGTTATTGGGGAATGTACGTGTCACGCTGTTGAGAAAAATGATGGAAAAAAAAAAAATTAAAAAGGTTTACTTTCATTAAACGGGTCTCATTTAATTATTTTTGCGTCATTTAAAATCCCACTCATGATCAGATGATCATGATATAGTTACGTACAATGTAGGTTATGATTACCAGATTAACTATCATTTCAAGCCTCTTCGAATTCTGTGATGTACATGTATGTAAGTAAATCTATAATATTCTGGCCTTGGCATTTTTTAAAGGTGAAATAGATTTTGTTTGTTCTCATTCTCAAGCAGGCCAAGGGAAGTAACTCTGATAATGTACTGAATCAGTTTGTGGCAATTTTTTGTATGTACACCTCAGCTTATTAAAGGCTTCATATACATACATGTATACTACGTAATGTTCTTACCAGAATGTGTCATCTTCAGAATCATCGTCCTCAATGAAAGCTTTGTCCACGTGGCAGGGGGTGTGGTCATCAGCCCTTCACGGAAAATAAAGATGTCAATTATATATATAATTACAACAATATTTTGTAAAGGGGAATAAGTTAGCACTATAAATAGATGATCGATGTTTGTAAAGGAAGGATACAATTTGATGGGGGAAATATTGAGATTATAGTTTCATAAACAATTAATATAAACAGTGCTTTGATCATGAATTACTTTTGACCATTGGACACAACTGCAGATGAATTTTGACAAAGTTGTCTACATTAATCATTTTTTTAATATTCTGTATCTTATCAAGTTTCATTAAATATGCCCCGAAAGTCAATATTGTTATCATCGACCTCATAGATATTGAAAAGTTAATTTCCTTCTTTTAAATGAATACATTTTGTACATGTCAACTTCTATTTCAGTATACGTGGCAACACATGTACACTACTACTGCTGTAGTTTTTCTATTACTGATTGTGAGGCTCGATTTTTTATAAAAATAAATGTGGATTTATACGATTTTACTTTTATCTGATAATATAAATATTCAATAGGAATTGGACAACAGGCTAGAGCCTGTATGGTCCCTCCCCTAAGCCTTTGGTATCATATCATAATGCCTTCAATTATGACTGAACTTACATATAGGCGTCGTCGTTGCCTTCCACAATAAAGGTTGCATCTGGGGCATGTACTCGCGGATTCCATCTGAATTTGCGGGGACATAGCGGTAGAAATAGTGGTCTGAACACAGTTGGTTTCTCTGGCTCATCAATCTGAAAAACAAAAATTGTTACAACTGTTAATGAATCTTTTAGACGTGTATTTTTTGTATATTTCTGAAACCAACATGATCATGGCAAATGAAAATGCTTTCATAATTAAGATATATTGACCAAGATTCTCATCAAATTTAAAATGAAAATGACAAATGTTTTGGAAAATAACTTAAGGAATCTACATTTTGTGCAATTAACTTTAGATGTGTAAATAGACACTGAATGAGAATGTGATGAAAGCCACTTTTGTTGTTTTTGATTCGCTTATATTTGAGCTGCGACCTTGACATTTGTACCTTGTAACACAAAATTTACAAAGTATGCTCATGCATATATACAATGTTCATGTATATATTTGATGTTTTTATAAATAATTGGAATCTGTATGGGACAAGATGGACATTTGTTACAGTAAATATGCCCGTAAGACCTATTTTATTTCACAAAATTAACTGTTTATTACAATAGTACATTATGTATATCAATTCTAAATTTTGTGAGTCAAAATAATAATATCAACGGTAGTTACAAATGGAAATTTATAGGAAACAAATTACTTTATTTTATAAAGGGTAAAGAAGTAATTCCAAAAATGTAGACAAACTGGTGCTGTCAAATTTTCGGAGCAATTAATCCGCTCCTTTATCAATTGCAAGGCACAAAGAAACATGAAATAATTATATATGTACGAAGCTTACCTCATCCGAGCTGGAACTAAAGCTGGAACTAGGGCTGGAACTAGAGCCGGAGCTAGGGTTGAGCTCTGTTCTGATTGGACGTCTGCGTGCAGGTGAAGGTGACCGGCTCCCAGGTGTTGTGCGCTGTGGCGAGTATCGTCTGTCCCTCAGTGTGGCGATGGCTGGTTCCTCTGTCAGGACTGGTGTGGCTAGTCCCTCTCTCAAAATGGGCGTGGCAGCTGGTTCCTGTCTCAAAGTGGGCGTGGCTGGTCCCATCCCTGGGCGGGGACAATAGTTGCAGTACCATGTTTGCAGACCCTCTGGTTCCCCTCTCACTGTAGCTTTGTAGACACTCCGGGAAATACCTGTAAATGAATGTATTATTCAGAAATTATATAATGGAGGCAAATAAATCAAAATTCAAAGATAAGCATATGTATATATGTATATATGATATATGACACCTGAATTAAATTTAACACACATTGTATATATATATAGTTAAATTTATGGTGTGTAGAAATCAGTGATGTCTCCTTTCTATGAAACACTTAAATTGCCTGGTTTCCCATCATGATTTTTTCTATTATATTGTTACATTCTAACCGTAAGTTATGCTAAATTTCCACTTGTTGGACACTGTCTGACCCATCAAACGATGCATAGTACATGTACTATTATTGTAAAATATCTCAAATTGAATAAAAAAAAATTCGTTGGATGCATATTACTAGAAATAGACCTAAAAAATTATGCTTTATATATATTCTGTTTATGTGATGTAACATGTATTTTATGTGTCTTAACTGATAAAGGGTCGGATAGCATTGAAAATTTATTTGTCCGTCCTGTCGCTATTACTTCCACGATCATATACAATTAGATACTTATCAAAGTTCAATAACACCCCAAGGTGACCATGATCTATTTGTACCATTAGTTTGGTGCATATTAGACTGGCTGAACTAGAGAAGATTGTTGAAGACATGAATACGTTACATTATTATTATTACATTTTCAACTTTGTTCTAGCTTATCCTAAAAATGAGATAAAAATGGGTGTCCCTCCTTTTACAAATTTGCTGCATAAAACAACATATTTTTATACCTGGTTCACGAACATGTGGCGATAGTGAGTTAAAGTTGAAGGCCAATTTGGAATTTACTTCGATGATAAACATTTACAGTGTATACTAGCTTTAAGTAATATTTATAAAGGATTTAATACTTCAGACAAAAATGACCCAATTTAACAATGCAAGCTCCTTATACACATAACAATATATTGTTTGCTATTTCTAAAATACAAAAAGAAACATTGGATAAGCAATATGTTACTGAAACAAAGGACATCCAACATAATAATTACATTTTATTCTGTACTGAAATTTAAACAACAGTTTCGAAAGAAAATCTAATAATAATTTGATTTTAATTTATCTGTTAACAATTGTGGCGATAACAAATTACTGCAAAATAATTATCTCATGAGTTAGTGTGAACAAGTTTTACTTAAAAAACTATGTCAGAAATATACCAACCATATTTTACGACCCTAGCCTTTTGAGACTACCCACCAGTGAATGATCATAACCATAATGAGACAAAAAAGTTTTGGGAATTTATCAGTGATACATGTACATGAAACAATTGAGTTAACATTTCAATAGTTCTGCTTTGAGAGTTACTCCCCTTGTGTCACTATGATCAAGTTTTGAATTCATTCGCCCCTGAAATTTCACAATGAACTATTTAAACCTTTGGTTTGGAAGAGTTGATTTGATATAACTATGGATATACACTGTAGAGGCAATATGTTCATTATTTACTTATTATCGGTACTTATTACTTTAATTACTTGTCTTCATGGGTAAGTGAGAGGACCGGTGCCATCACATTATCATCACATTATATAATTATTGAACACATAATATCAAGGGAAATGGGGAATTGTCAAATATGCAATAGATATCAATAGTTTTATCACTTTAATAATACACTGAAATTCAATATATAATTGATTGTAATAGATACTTCCATAAAAACTGTCCATAAAGACAAAATGTATTCAGACATAATAAGAGTTTGGGAGGATTCCAGTTGTATTAATTTCATACTTAGATATACCATTAGATAACTTTTCACACAGGTTTTAACTAACATCTACATTTTAAGAGTAAATATATTATTTTTTCTCTCTCACTACTGTAAAATGAAAATGAGTTCTGATGAGTTTGTCCTAAGTGTATACCCATGTTATTTTGAATTGAACATTTTTTACACATGAAATGAATATCTAGACTAAATTGGTGAATTTCACATTGCCATACTTGCCAACTTTTTAAAATTTCCATGGGGGAGATTATGCGTGCTCAGAATTGAAAACATAAATGATATGTAAACATGTACATTCAGAGGGAAAATAACACTTTTAAATGGCTTCTTTTGAGCTCTTCTTTCAGATGAAATCATCAGACCTTTAAAAACAGGAACAGTTAAGCAAATTCCAAAGTTGAAAATGCAACATATTAGGGTCCAAAATCGGGAGTCTCCCTCCTAAATAGGGAGGGTTGGCAAGTATGCATTGCTTGAAAATATGATTATATATCTAGTATGTTTTATAATTAGATAATCATGATAGATATATAAAGTAACACAAGAACATCATATGTTATTTACCTAGGGTAGGTTGTTTTGGGGGATTAGGTGGTGTTTTATCTACTCCTAATTTAAACAGTATTTTATTTAGCATAATCATGAATATACAATACAATACAAAATGAGATCTGACTAAGGATTTGGAAACAAGCTAGTAGCTTATATTAATCCGTTTCCCTCAGAATTTTGTCTATCTTGAGTGAATATAATGGTCAAATAGCAAACACTGTTTTGTACTTATAATGAAGAAATTAATGACAAATAATAAAAAGTAGTTCACAGTAAAGTCAGTTTTGGAAATCATTGAACACCCTTGAACATTATCTACATCTGTACATGTATATTGGTTTGGTTTCCTGTGCAATATTTTGCACTATTATATTGACAGTAACTGCTTTTCTAGCAACTATATGCAAATTTCCCAATTAAAAGTTGATACTCTGTAATTGCCAGTAATGCTAATGAGATTTTGAGTGGAACAAAAAAATATGCATGTGCACTGGTGTACATAAATGGGAATTTGCCTTTGGTTTTGTATGTGGAAAAAATTCTTAAGTCTGGACCTAAGTAAATGGTAATCAACTATAGGTTTGTGAACTTCATTTTAAAACGAAAAAACATTTTAGTCGTAAAATAGCTCTCCCAAGCTAATGTTCTTCGTTTAAACAATACAAAATAACATGGGTATACACTTAGGACAAATTCCTATGATCAGAACTAGTTTCATTTTGCAATAGTGAGAGAAAAAAAGTTATATTTACTCTAAAAATGTAGATGGTAATTAAAACCTGTAATAATATAGGGAAATGCTGGGACCGAACTGTAGTGTCGGAATATACAGAGATTTGTATTAGACAGGGGCTTGTTAAACAAGTTATACTGTACAGTATATGTAATTAGCCTTCCTTCTAATGATTCAAGATTTAAAATAAAATAATGAACAACTTCCTATCAAAGGTTCAGTTGATCATAAAGTTTGTCATGATGAAAGTTGCTTTGCTCAAACTTCATGTACATTTGTACATTGCATATACATGTTACATGTTAACTTTTGAGTGTATAAGAATAACAACAATTAATTAAATTAAGAAAGCATTTAAATATTTTTTTAAAAAAATGAGTAGTTTCTGACATGATAATTGTGATTATTACATGTAGTTGTGTTAAGTGGTTTATGATAAATTGAGTTTTTTTAGCAAATACATGTAAATATTAAGATTATGATCATAATGAATTAATATTGTACTTATACAGATTTTCATGGAGATGGATTAAACTTTTAAAAGATAGTTCATAATGATTTATAGAATGCTTGTAGTATCAAATTTTATCTCTTTTCTCTCAGATATTTAGTGGTACACTAATATTACCGTGTATATATATACAATTAACATTTATTATTCATTAAAATAAATAATGCATTACTCAACATGTTATTTAGATGGAAAACAAGTATGCTAACATCAAACATACAGTTAAAATGAAGCTTGAAATTAAAATAACTCTACTAAAATGAAGACTTTAGATTGATTGATTTGGTGTCAGACTTTAGATCTTTGTAAATATACATGAGCATTGTATATATATATGTACATGTTATCAAATTATAATAAGTCAATTTTCAAAAAGGTTTTTTACAAATCGAAGAATAATGTACTTAACTACAGTGTATTGACTTAAACTAGAATGGACAACAATTCATATTAGACGTTCCAGGATATGTGGCTCTAAAACCATGATAGTTCCAGTTCTTTATAAATTTGGTCAGAAAATTATCTTATGACAATATAATTCTATTCTTGTTATTTACATATACATATATGTACAGGATACATAAAAAGCACATACAAAAATGCACATTACATTTTACAAAATCATATGTTCATAATTAAAAAACAATAACCAAACTATGATAAGCCTGTAACTGTAACTCCTTTTAAACATTACCCGGTACGGGAGTTCAATTTTGATTAACCCAATTAAGAATTTTTGAGTTTCTTGTGCAAAACTGTTTTTAAATAAATTTGGGTTAAAAAGAAATTCTGAATTACTCCCAATTTGTCATTTACAGTATTTTAAGCCCTAGTTTCATCAGGCCTGACACAGATATCAAAATATGGTGTCTGGGCCAAACGAAACAAATTCACGGCTATCATTATTTCTGAGACTAGTTACAATTATAGGCTTATCTTGGGTGAGATATATAAATGATATACACCTACCTGTTTTACACGTGCGGTGCTGCCAGCGGTCACATCCGTCACACTGGAGTCCCTCCTGTCTCGCCCTCACGGCTCGGTCACACTCAATACAATCTGCAGAATCCATAGTGTAAATGTGAACCCATAGAAGTTCCTTCCCTTTTTGTCACCAACATGATTTCCCTGGCCTTTCTTTGATTGGTTGGAATTCAGTATTAACTCAAAATATGAGGAAATATGTAAATTAAGTCATTAAAACAACAAAATAGCTGGGGGAGGCTCACAGCATATCCCCTAATTGGTGTGTTTTACCTGTATAAACATATTGCCTGTACTTGTGCAGGCACCTGTATAGTCTTGTATACACATATGATAATGTCTACATTGTAGAGATATTAATTGATATCCACTAATTATGATGTTTTTACACTTCTACTTGTTTATGCAAAACATGTTTTTTTTAATGTAGGTCTTCAGTATTAATCAAAGAAATAAAATATTTAGTGATTTAGATATTGATTGATGATATATAAATGATATAATATGACATGTTTACATTTATAATCTGAAATACAATGTTTTGATATTTTTATCCCTTTTAATCATTGTGGCTATATCTTCAAATGTTTGATGAAAAATACAACATTGTTCAGTAAACAAAAATATTTGGAAAAAAATAACATCACACTAGGTAGACAAAAGTTTAATTTAGGAAAAAATTCTTTGTTCTAAATTTTATTACTAAATTTAATAATTTTTTTTTAATTTCAGAAAGAAATTTTGCGTCCTCCTACCGTAAAGCCACAGATCCTGGTGAGAAAGATCCAACCCATCACCGTCACTCCGTCAATGACAGATGCTGAGGTGGAGAATAACTTCTTTAGGTAAAAGTTTAGTTTGTAAAACAGGTAATTTCCAATCTGATTAAAATTATATATACAGCTCTTCGATACGCTTACGCTGAAGATGTTCAGAGCGTAAGTGTATCGAAGAGCTGTATTTTAATCAGATTATGTCAATTTCTTACTTTTTTGGCTTCATATGCGTGTAAAAGCTTTGTGTTACCATGTCAACTTATCTAAAACATGTTTAAATCATCACTTTATAAAGGTCTAAAAGCATTTATTTTAAATATCTTGATTAAAACATAATTTGAATCTTTAATTCAACAAATGTAGATCTTTTTATGTTTTTGTCTATTTTGCTAATGTAATAAAATAGAGTTGTATAAAAATGATGTTTTTCAAAAAAATATCGGTTTAAGTTTTACAGAATTAATTTTGGTAGATCTAGCTTTTGCTTTCCAAATAAATTGTTCAATTTACCAAGGAAACTTTAGATAAAAAAATTCAATCACCAGTTTCCCTATTGAATTAGGGCTCTTCATTCTATCACTTAATAAAATAATAACAGAAATTAACAAATTTAAGTTACTAAATATTTCATCATCAAAGGAATGGATCATTATAAAAGCTACCAAATTGTCAATCAAACTAGAGTGTAATCTACATGCTTAGAAAGCAATTTGTGTAAATATTCTGTTTTTACAGGTACATTGAGACAAAGGATGTGATTTGTAAGAACGACAAACGGCTGGGTTTCCAACATGATGGAGGGTACAATGTGTGTTTCGCTCCTCCCTTCGGCCTAAAGAAGCCTTGTATAGTGTATTCGTTTGGGTAAGTGGTGTGATTTCTAATGCACCATAGGTCCGGAATGCTACCAGATTGAGCTCAGGGGTCTTTCTCTGCCCTTGATGACTCTTAACTAGTTTCATGACCCGTTAAGATTCCTGCATTGTAATTCTATATACAGTTACCTGGAATGAAGATCAATGATTACAATTATATACTACAGTGATAAGCATGTGTAGGGCCTTTTTCTTAATAATAACATGGAAGAAAATTCCTTTCTTATAACTGTATTAACAAAAGTTGATGTGAAACATTCTTGATCTGTTTGACCTTGAGAACAATTGTCAGCTGGTAACAAAAAAGAATCTGTCCTCTTAGGGGCTAGAAACAAAATCAGGTATTTCAGTTGTTAAAGTATTCAAGTGACTACTTCCCTGAAAAGTTGACGATAGCATTGTATAAAGAAAGGGTCCTCTGGCGGTCAGAGCAAACATTTAGAAATGTTATATGCTGATAGCTTTATATCTGGGAAAGCTATAGAGGATTTTTGAGACTTTAAATTAAAGAGCTTTATTCAGCATTCATCTTTTTCTGTTGTATGCACTTTTAAGCAAGCTTTCACTTTGACATGAAAGCTCCCCATGGCCGATTCCTGTCTGAAATAAATGGGTTCAAGGCCAAGGTGCTGTAGTTGCCAGTCACTTACTTTACCTATACATTTTATTTAGGTCTGTGATTTTTCTCAAAAGAGCTACAGCTTTCTCCCACCTCTAAACAGTGGCACCTCCATGATATAAAATACAAACAAACCATACACATTAATTGCCCAATATAGGTAACTTCAGGAAATTTTTTGTGATTTTGAAAAAATTGAAAAAAAATTCAGTTGATAACCATGCAAAAATAAGCCTAAAACGAAGTAAACCTGAGCGGTAACTAACAAGAAACTCTTGATAGAAAAATCCAAAGAATTGAAAATAATTCAGGTGGGGCCCACTTCAATAACAAACCGAAGGTAGAAAACGGTTCGAAATGGACGTGTGTTTACAAATAGCGTGTTTCAACTGCTGCTGTACCGGTAACCTCGAAAGACTTCATCTTGAATATTGCTGATATCAATTAATCTTAACTAAATCAATAAATATAAAAAGTTATTAGGCTTGATTTTCGCTTCAAGTTTTGCTGAAAGTTACGTATATTGGGCCTTTAATTGTTGAAATAAATGTCTCCAGTCTTATTTGGAATCACTTATAACCTGAATTTAAGTCCAGATGGACGATAGTATCCTGTTGTGATGAAGTAATTCAAGACAATATATACCCTAGCTGTGTCGACTTTGATTTCGAAAGTTTCAATTTTCTTTTAAGGAGTGCACTCTATACTAGCCTGAGTTTTCTCTGGCCCTAACACCAGACTTAGACATTTTGACAGATAGATGTCTGGTGTGAAACCAGATATGGTGTCGGGGCCAGAGCAAACTCGGGCTAACACTGTACATGCAAAATAAAGGCACTCTGTCAAATTTTCAATCAAAATTTATTTACGTGTAAACTTTACTGTATATGTACTTTCCTATACTTTCTATTTTATTTTTTAAGCTTACCCAATGTTTCCATGATTTTTTTGATTTTTCAGAATTTATGATGACTGGAATTTTGACGATGCTGTGTCCAAGATCTACAAGTGTAGAGTATTTTCCTACGATCCTTCGTAAGTTTAACATCTATAGGCCTTTCTCAAAAGTGTTGTTATCTCCCTTGTTTGCCATATCATGACTACACTGGGAAGTGTTTTTGAAACAAATTTGTGCCATTTAATTATGATGTCATAATGGGAATTACGTCATTCGATTGTCAAATGGCGCCAAATCACACAAATACACATACTTCCCAGAAGTCAATCTTGTATGCACCATTATGGCCAACCAAGGGGAATAATGAAGAGTGTTTTTTTGATGATCTGGTGCCATATGACAATCAGATGACGTAATTCCCATTATGACATCATAATTATGTAGCGCAAATTTTTTTCAAAAACACTTCCCAATGTAGTCATGATTTGGCAAATACCTGAGATAACAACACGTTTGAGACAGGCCTATAGTGATCGCTCTGTCCATGTGTTCGTGCATCCGTCCGTCTGAAACACATCAGTTTCTGCTTCATAACTTTGTAACCTGTCATAGTAAAGGGATGAATCTTTGCATGATCGTTAACCACTATTAGAAGGTGTGTCACATGCTTCATTCAATTTTGTCCACCTAAGGTCAAGGTCTCAAACTTTAGTAACAATAACTGACCAAACCTCAAAACAAAGGTCAAGCTCGTATTTTACATCTCTTATGTTAATTGCTTTAGACATTATGAAGCAAAGTTTGTAGTAATCAAACATGGTGTCAACTGACCAAATGTCATCAGATCAAAGGTTAAGTCAAATTTTACATCTCTTAACTTATAAATTAGGGCCAGATTAACATGGTGGGCCCTTAATTCCTGTCATGATGAAACTTTGTAAGCAGCCAATTTGTAACTCATTTATAATTGTTAATTGATATGGCCTTATTTGAATGTTTAGGCCATACCAATTTGATTTATTGTTCTTCGGAAAATGAGATTTCAAAATAGGAGCGAGTGGGCGCAATTTTTTTGCTTTTACAAAAAATTTGAATTCCTTAAAATTTCGAGCGAGCGGTAATTTTGAAAGACTAAATGTTAGAATACATTGTTTGACTATTAATATAATGTATCACCAAATAGTAAACGCATTTAAACTGTTGTAGCGTTTTTTTAAAATCATGTCCATGGTACAAACTACTTGTATAAAGCTGTGGAATAAAACAGCATTTGAGAGAAAAGCTTTCTTAAATTACCTTCTTAATAGAAGACCCAAGGTCATTCATTCAAGTTTAGTGATTGAACCGAAGCCACAGGAAACACCTTTTAGGAACCACATTTTTTTCTTGTAGGTATTAAGATGCTTCTATTCATGCAGAATGCACATGTTATGGAAATGATATACAATCGTACATTAAAGAAGACAAAATATATATATGATGTACCGCTATCAAAACAAACCCTGAAGGCGTATGGCACTAGTTGTTTTGCTGACATAACCTTTGAGTTAAAATAATAATAATAGTAATATTAATGCACCTAAGCATTATTTCTCTATTATATATCCAGATAATTATAAGAAAGATTGATATCAGTTTATAAGCTGAGGTCCCATTTAATATTATTAATAAGTTCATTATTGTTTATCTCGGGGTTGAATAAGCATCATGAACCCAGTGTTAATCCATTCCAGATTTAAATGTTCAGACTACTTGTGACTTGGTAACTATATCATCTGGAAGAGAGTTCGAATGGTAATACCTACATAAATATTTCAAAGTATTAATAACAAACACGTTTTTAACTATCAACAGCAGGCCTATTCTATTAAAATAAGACTGATGAAATGACAATGATACTTAATTCAGTATTTTAAAAGATATTTGCTGATGACGCTTGAAGTCACTTTTTAGTGAGACCGCTTGAGTTCCATATTTTGTTTATTTGATCAAGAGATCTTTGAACGATAAATCATCTATTGCGGTATTTTGCAATACATTATGGCGACCGGATTATGTAGTGACCAACACGATAAGAAAGCCATATTGACACATTCTCAGTTTTCTTCAAAAGTGAAAAAGCCGCGGCATTTCCCTCGTGTTGCTGCCGAAAAAACGCTTGAAATACTATTTCTACCTTCATTTCCATCATCCAAATAATCCGGAATGACGCTTTCTAAATTTTGAACCATTGTAAAATATATCCGGATTCGTCATTTTTCATTGACGCTAAACTTGGAGCGGTAATTTTTTACTTTTACTTTTATTTTATTCTTCCAAATCAGGAGCGGTAACTCCGACGAACAATAAATCAAATTGGTATGGCCTTAGGACTTCATATCTACCGGTTATTCTCTTGAATTTCCCTTTTCTTCATAACAATTTGCCTTTATAGGTAGACTCAATGATGTTTTTGATATGTACATTCTTTGTAAATTGACCTAATTATATTGCAACGGCAGGGACCTTAGAGATTGTTTCCACCTCCATATTATCTAGTTTAATATTGAGATTTGCCATTTTTAACATGTGATATAGACTGTAATATGTTGTTAAGGATTTATCTATTTGATGGTGTGCTGTTTTGTGTAATTGGAAAATTTGGTTAAATGAATGAAAATTAGGGCAGACATATTGTGGTTCATCTTCGATATCCAGGGGTTATGCTCACCTACGCTTTCTATACCCCTGGATTATGTCATGGCAAAACTGAAGGCAGGCTCAGTTGAAAAAAAACCTGACCAATCACTAGGCTGCATGCCTGTCCTTGGAAGATAACAAAGGAGCTGCAACCAACTTCAAAACCTGTCAATTTTTACCCTTATGTAACCACGAGATTCTTTTGATGTACATCAAAGGTTTGAACCAGTATTCTTGTCTCATCAACAGGGTGGTGCACACAGCGCCTTCAGTTTTGCCATGACATATTCCAGGGGTGTAGAGAGCGTAGGTGATCGTAACTTTTGGATATCAAGGATGATCATGATTAAGAATTTATATATTATGTTGCTTTTTGGAAGGCATTGTATATATATACCCTTGAACATCCGGTTTTCGACGGGGTAATCAATAATCGCAGATAGCACACGAAACAACTGTGAATAAAATATCCCAATATTATTTATGCAATATTCTATCTTTTACCTTACCTGTACAATTATTTCTCTGTCAATTCGTTATTTCCTCATTACAATATCGGCACTTTCCTACTGCTACTCGTCATCGCGACCGCCATGGCACTATATTGTGTTATCGACGGTAGTGCTCCATAGCGTTTCAAAAGCATTGAAGACCACACCAGTCGAATTTTGTAACAGGAAAACATTTTCAAGAACCAACATTTGAGTTTTAAATAATGACTTTTAATAAAATTCATATTTTGATTAAAATAATAAGTTTTAATATTTTTTCAACGGAAGTGACTTCAGAACTTGCATAGGTTAA
Source organism: Mimachlamys varia (assembly GCA_947623455.1). Classification (NCBI taxonomy): domain Eukaryota; kingdom Metazoa; phylum Mollusca; class Bivalvia; order Pectinida; family Pectinidae; genus Mimachlamys; species Mimachlamys varia. The sequence goes on from OX392528.1 coordinate 40,562,777, forward strand.
CATCTTGTTGGTATAATTCTCTGTTTAAAACACCGCATTGCCTACCATTAAATTCTTTTTATTGAAATCCTATAATATAGCACTTCACAGGGTCTGATGTAAAAAAAACAACATTAGTTTCCATTTTTTAAATGAGAAAATAAAATCTGAAATATGCTCTTTCGTAGCTTTTTATTTATAACACAACAAAAATTTCGCGTTACTTGAATTGCAAAATTAATTTTGCCTGGTTGTGATATATCGCTAAAAATCACATAATCTGACTCGGGACATCTGGCACAATGTTTACTAAGCGTTGCAAATTTGACTGAGGCTCAGAACGCTACAGGTAAGGTTTTAAAGATGTATATAAAATGGGCTTAAGTAAATACTTGATTTTACGTGGGTATATATTCAATCTGTGATAAAATTAACTGTTTGAAACGCAAAGTCTACTTTTCTTGGTCAAAACGTTTCTTGTTGTGTGGGCATTAGGCAGACGACACCTGGTGAGAAATCACGCGAGATTTTACGAGATATTTACAAAATGGCAAAGGCGTCGGAAACCCCATCTCGTCGATAACGTAATGCCCGACCATACATATTGAAATACCAGTAAGTAGCTAAGTCCTTCTTTTTGTTCTCAGGATCTCCCAGCCAGACCACAATAGGAGTTCATTGATAAAGTTTCGGAAAATTGGTATAGGAACCCAGAACGGTGTCAACAGAAAAGGCTGGACTATAAAAACTTTAGGATCAATTTTACGAAGTAACCATCACGAAAAGGTAGGAAGCTTAAACTGACATTCAAATGTACAGGTTTTTGTTGTTATTGCTTTAGCATCTTTCCCAATTTGATTCCTCAAATTTATTTTATGTACGCCCTTCACAGTTTTTGACAGGACATTTACACATCATGGTATGATACCGTCTGCCATCTATCCGCTGTTTACGGTTTGTCCACATTTTGTTTTTGCAAGATATAGTCTTGCTGAAATATGATTCAATGTTACCTGGCTTTAATATGTTTGTCTTTGACAGCTATGTGTGTTATAGGATCAAAACAACATTTGCTGAAACTTTCATTTCAAAAGTATTTATTTCATTAGGAGTTTCTTTTATTTGGAATGTTGAATGAAGCAAAAATTTGAGTACATTAATATTTACAGTTTACACTGACATTCAATCAATAACCATTGTCCTGCCAACTAGAGTTATTTTCCAATAACTCTACTTGAGAATGTGCCAAATTTCTATGATGTTGACAACCATACATGTGGATGGAGCTATTAAAATTATCCAGTCCAAGCCAAAATTGTCTGACGCCCTCAACAGTAAACATGGGTGGAGTTAACCACGCTTTTGAAAACTTCATGCTGTTACATTTATTAAACCGTTTTCACGTTTGTAAGTTTTAAAATGAAATCATTGTACGCAGATGGGGCTGTATTGAACTGAATAGTTATGAACCATTTACAGAAAAATACTGTAAATATAAGAATTAACCTATGATTTTGTTTAGTTTATGAGATCATAAATCCAACGGAGCAGTCCGTAAATTTAACGCAAATGCTTCACGTTTATGCAATTTACCATGTGCTCCATTGGATTTACAATCTCATAAACTAAACAAAAAGGTTTATCCTTAAATACATTTCTCATGATTTAAAATTTCCTTCATGAAAATGTCTGTGTTGTGTATTACAGACAGGTATTGATTACCTGTGTTGTGTATTACAGACAGGTATTGATTACTTGTGTTGTGTATTACAGACCGTCATTGATTACTTGTGTTGTGTATTACAGACAGTCATTGATTACTTGTGTTGTGTATTACAGACCGTCATTGATTACTTGTGTTATGTATTACAGACAGTCATTGATTACTTGTGTTGTGTATTACAGACCGTCATTGATTACCTGTGTTGTGTATTACAGACCGTCATTGATTACTTGTGTTGTGTATTACAGACCGTCATTGATTACTTGTGTTGTGTATTACAGACCGTCATTGATTACTTGTGTTGTGTATTACAGACCGTCATTGATTACTTGTGTTGTGTATTACAGACCGTCATTGATTACTTGTGTTGTGTATTACAGACCGTCATTGAATACCTGTGTTGTGTATTACAGACAGTCATTGATTACTTGTGTTGTGTATTACAGACAGTCATTGATTACTTGTGTTGTGTATTACAGACCGTCATTGATTACTTGTGTTGTGTATTACAGACCGTCATTGATTACTTGTGTTGTGTATTACAGACCGTCATTGAATACCTGTGTTGTGTATTATAGACAGTCATTGATTACCTGTGTTGTGTATTACAGACCGTCATTGATTACCTGTGTTGTGTATTACAGACAGTCATTGATTACTTGTGTTGTGTATTACAGACCGTCATTGATTACTTGTGTTGTGTATTACAGACCGTCATTGATTACCTGTGTTGTGTATTACAGACCGTCATTGATTACCTGTGTTGTGTATTACAGACCGTCATTGATTACCTGTGTTGTGTATTACAGACAGTCATTGATTACCTGTGTTGTGTATTACAGACAGTCATTGATTACTTGTGTTGTGTATTACAGACAGTCATTGATTACCTGTGTTGTGTATTACAGACCGTCATTGATTACCTGTATTGTGTATTACAGACCGTCATTGATTACCTGTGTTGTGTATTACAGACCGTCATTGATTACCTGTGTTGTGTATTACAGACAGTCATTGATTACCTGTGTTGTGTATTACAGACCGTCATTGATTACTTGTGTTGTGTATTACAGACAGTCATTGATTACCTGTGTTGTGTATTATAGACAGTCATTGATTACTTGTGTTGTGTATTACAGACAGTCATTGATTACTTGTGTTGTGTATTACAGACCGTCATTGATTACCTGTGTTGTGTATTATAGACAGTCATTGATTACCTGTGTTGTGTATTATAGACAGTCATTGATTACTTGTGTTGTGTATTATAGACAGTCATTGATTACTTGTGTTGTGTATTACAGACCGTCATTGATTACTTGTGTTGTGTATTACAGACAGTCATTGATTACCTGTGTTGTGTATTACAGACAGTCATTGATTACCTGTGTTGTGTATTACAGACAGTCATTGATTACTTGTGTTGTGTATTACAGACAGTCATTGATTACCTGTGTTGTGTATTACAGACAGTCATTGATTACCTGTGTTGTGTATTACAGACCGTCATTGATTACTTGTGTTGTGTATTACAGACAGTCATTGATTACTTGTGTTGTGTATTACAGACCATCATTGATTACTTGTGTTGTGTATTACAGACCATCATTGATTACTTGTGTTGCTTATTACAGACCGTCATTGATTACCTGTGTTGTGTATTACAGACAGTCATTGATTACCTGTGTTGTGTATTACAGACCGTCATTGATTACTTGTGTTGTGTATTACAGACAGTCATTGATTACCTGTGTTGTGTATTATAGACAGTCATTGATTACTTGTGTTGTGTATTACAGACAGTCATTGATTACTTGTGTTGTGTATTACAGACAGTCATTGATTACCTGTGTTGTGTATTACAGACCGTCATTGATTACCTGTGTTGTGTATTACAGACAGTCATTGATTACTTGTGTTGTGTATTACAGACCGTCATTGATTACCTGTGTTGTGTATTACAGACAGTCATTGATTACTTGTGTTGTGTATTACAGACAGTCATTGATTACTTGTGTTGTGTATTACAGACCGTCATTGATTACCTGTGTTGTGTATTACAGACCGTCATTGATTACTTGTGTTGTGTATTACAGACCGTCATTGATTACCTGTGTTGTGTATTACAGACCGTCATTGAATACCTGTGTTGTGTATTACAGACCGTCATTGATTACTTGTGTTGTGTATTACAGACCGTCATTGATTACTTGTGTTGTGTATTACAGACAGTCATTGATTACCTGTGTTGTGTATTACAGACCGTCATTGATTACTTGTGTTGTGTATTACAGACCGTCATTGATTACCTGTGTTGTGTATTACAGACCGTCATTGATTACTTGTGTTGTGTATTACAGACCGTCATTGATTACTTGTGTTGTGTATTACAGACCATCATTGATTACTTGTGTTGTGTATTACAGACCGTCATTGATTACCTGTGTTGTGTATTACAGACAGTCATTGATTACTTGTGTTGTGTATTACAGACCATCATTGATTACTTGTGTTGTGTATTACAGACCATCATTGATTACTTGTGTTGTGTATTACAGACAGTCATTGATTACCTGTGTTGTGTATTACAGACCGTCATTGATTACTTGTGTTGTGTATTACAGACCGTCATTGATTACTTGTGTTGTGTATTACAGACAGTCATTGATTACTTGTGTTGTGTATTACAGACCGTCATTGATTACTTGTGTTGTGTATTACAGACCGTCATTGATTACTTGTGTTGTGTATTACAGACAGTCATTGATTACTTGTGTTGTGTATTACAGACCGTCATTGATTACCTGTGTTGTGTATTACAGACCGTCATTGATTACTTGTGTTGTGTATTACAGACAGTCATTGATTACTTGTGTTGTGTATTACAGACCGTCATTGATTACCTGAAGTTCGACATTGAGTATGACGAGTGGAAAGTACTGCAGACACTCCACGAGGAAGGATCTCTGTGGAATGTTAAACAAATCGGCTTTGAACTCCACACAAACGAGTTATTCCGCCAAAAAGATTTCCCTTTAAGAACAACCACCAAACATGACTACATCCGAATGTACAAGATCCTCCAAACTCTGGAAAGGATGAACTTTAAACAGTTTAACTACAGACTGAATCCTTTTGGGATGTTCAAGTCCAAGGTCACAAATATCACAAGGTCGTGTTGTTACGATATCCATTTCATGAATATGAACTTTGTGAAAAAGAACTATACTATTGTTGAAAGCTGATGTTTTTAAGATGCATTAGTGTCTTTTTTTTTTTAAATTTTGTTAATTCCGAGACAATAATCCAAGTCATTTACCTGGTTAATTTATATATACATGTTTATGAGCAATGTGTTCTGCAGGCATTGTGGGTAAATTTTAGAGTGTACCGCTATGCTTGTGTTATACTGTGATTTTATTCGGAGAGATTGTGTAACTGTTACTTAATTATATTCAATGGAGAAATCGTTATCAAGGTTGTGCGGGAATGATTTTGCTTATTTTGAAAATGGCATTTGTTTTCTGGTTTATGTTCATGTTTTATAAAGGTTTGTAAGAAAAGTGTTGGCGCCATGTATAAACTGTCTGTTTTTGAATTGATAGTTGTTGTTGAAAATTGATCGTTTAATTGTTCCCTTCAGATTACATTCGCAGTAAGACTTGATTAAGTGTCATTACAGGTTAGTATTAAAGGGTTATTATACAGAGAAATAATTAGTCTTCCAATCCGAGGTGAAAAGGTCAGGGGTCACCTGGTCACATTTACCTTTGAAATTTCAAAATGACCTGTTACAACCATTGTATTGGAAGGATTCAATGCTACACATAACATCTGGGCCAACAAGTGTGATTGATATCAGTTAAAAGCTCTTGTAAAATAATACAGTTTTATGTCTACATTTTTAGATAGCAATCTTATAGGCTAATAGTACTGGAGTGAACTACATATGTAAACATCAAACTGTTTTTATTTTACCTGGTACAAGAGTTTTCCACTTTATAAATCACAATAGGTCTCATTGTGAATTGTTAATCAATTCTACTAATATTTCATTTCATACATTCCAATATAAAATCTGTGATGTATAAATGATGCCTGGCCCACTCCCACAAACACAGTTCTTCTGTAACATTGTCAGCTAACTAGTAAGTTAAGGGATGTCATAGAAATATACAATAGTCTATTATTTAATTTGGTAGCAAAGTTGTACTGGCTAATTCATATATCAATTCGTACAGTAGAATCCGGTTGAGATGATGAGGATGCTAAACACCTGTTTAATATCCTAATGTTGTAGTTATATATGATTGAAACATGTAGATCTCATCATTAAACCGTTTTGAGGTGCTGAGATTCCTTTCATCCTTCCATACTTCCACATTCATTAGTAGGAACTCCACTGAGTCCGTTTCCTATATCTGAAATGCTGAATCTACCCCAAGCATTATATTATCCTACATGTACATTCATGTGCTGACTGTGAAGTGATTCGTGAATCCATGCGTGTGCTCAACCGATTGTATAAATTATGGAAACTGGATAGAATTGCTTGTTTATAATACATGTATACAAATGAATATCTAGCAGAGTTGCTTCCCTTTATACTCTATAATCGCATTGTGGGATTGATAGAACTTTGATCTCATGCATGTGATAAAGTAGTTGAAGTTTTAATATAATTGTAATGAAGTACTCGAGCTCAGTACTATGCATAATTTTGTTGTATATGTTCATATGTCATGTTTAGGTCCCTGTTAATTTGTATATATGTTTATATAGTTTATATATCCTCATCATCATCATATGGTTGTGCTTCCGTTACTGTCGGTGTTTATATCTGTATGTAAGTTACAGCTGGTGTTATGTAACAAATATATACACCAAGTTGCTTGAACAAGATTCCTTAATATATAAAGCTGATTTTTACCTGGGTAATGTATTATGGTGTAGCCCCTTGCTTTAATTGTCATCGGGGAGATCAACCTTATTTTAATCACAGAAACCATTCAATTTTAACATGTTCCTTTCATGTCCATGTTTTTCACAGAAACTTTGAAAAGCATTTTGACAATTAATGAATTTATTGAACTGACCCAGATTTTATAGTATCACTGCTTCAACTGTTACTAAATACTGGAATGTAACTTTATTTGGCTTTGATTTGATGTCATCTTTTCTGGATTCAAACTAAAAAGAATGTTATACTACATTTCATCTCTGACTTACTCAGCTACATGTACCTAGACAACTGAAATATAAGGGAATTTCTAACTGGAAGTAAAAGGAGAGATCATTTTATGAATATTCATGAATATGGTCCAGGAAGAACACTGAGTTTCCCAAACTTCACAGGTACATTCCCATTTTTGGCATGAAAAAAATCAACATGTTTTGATCTATCTAGGTCAAGACAACTCACACATGCTATATTCTGAAATGACACTGACTCTTCGTCACTTTTTTTGGCAGTGTAATGTAAGTAATGCTGTTAATTTTGTCACACATTGCATCTACAACTGATGATGGCATAATATTTACATTTCCGGTGTGTATTCTCTATATGGTGCTACCAACGATTTTGACGTTTACACTTCGGTAAACGTTAGTCCAGCTCGTAGGAATACAAGCCGGACCACTATCACGCTTGCGCTATTAGTGTGAATGTGCATTGTCAATTTGTTACCTTTCATTAAAACTTTGGATGAACTTGATTTTTTAAAACTTAAATAACCAAATGAAAGCAATGTAATAATGAAAAATAAAATATCTTCAATTTCTAACGGTAACAAACAATGAAATTGCGGACTATATTCTGTTTACTTCTTGAAGTTGACAACCTTTCCCGCCAAATTGGAATCAGCTGTTTTGGTATTCCATCAGTTGTTGGCTGTTTCGTCAGTGCGTATAACGTTCAATAATTGACGGTTGTTACTTTTCTAAGTTGCGCAAATCAATTTTAAAGTGTCAAAATGTAAATATAAGAAATAATTTGTCTTTTTTGTTGTTTACTGGTGTGTAAACTGATTTTTTATGCAGATATTTCAACATAACACGCTGACGCCTGTCTTTTAAAATATCTGTATAAAAAATCAGTTTACACACCAGTAACAACAAAAAAGAACAAGCTAATTCGTGGAATTTATGTCCCCCGCTTCAGGGCCACTTGGGGGGAAAGATCATGTGCGAAATTTGGCAATGGAAATTGGCTGAGCCGTTTATGCATTAAACATTTGACTGTCTTATGAGGAAATTAGAGCAAATAATATCGTGTGTGAAGTCATTTTTGTACATAATACTGGTTTAGGGCAAGGGAAAGGGCATAATGAATTATATGGAAAGTTAAAAATTGATCAGAAAACGTGTAATATTTGTAAAATATTATTTCCTCTTGTGACACCTTACAAAATGTGAATGGAATACAAAGATGTATTATGAGGGAATTGAATAGAAATTGAAATTTTTTGTACATAATGCTTTCATTTGGCAATGAAAGGGACAAAACTCTGTCGGATTCCAAAGAAAGTTGAGATACGACATCCAAACCCGTAATATATGTTAAACATCATTACCTTATATAATATTCTACAGAATTTAAAGTGAATTAAATAAAAAACATAAGAGTTATGGCATTTTGTACATGATGCCTATATTTGGTGATAAAAGGGGGATAACTCCATAAAATATGCGCGGAATTTCACGAAAATCGAACTCATCCGAGGTACTTGGATGATAAGTATCCTGACCAAGTTTAATGAAAATCGGATTATTCCTTCAAAAGATAGAGCACGGAAACGAAGTGTGACAGACAGACGGACAGAGGGACGGACGGAGGGACGGACGGACGGACGGACGGACGGACGGACGGACGGACGGACGGACGGACAAACCCAAATCAATATCCCCCGTTCCTCCGAAACTACTGTTGCATTCAAGTTTGAATTTTTATATAAAATAATTCCATATTGAACAGGCAAGCTTTCACTGGTGCCGTATAGAAATGGACTACAAGATAGCAAATTGTTTCACATGCAGGCTATATTGAATACATAGTTTTTACATACCTATTACAAAGACACACTCATCCACAGAAAGTTGAAATACCTGCATCAAAACACTTAATATATGTTACATCATTGCTTGATATGATATTGTACCAAATTTAAAGTAGATTAAATAAATAAAAAACATAAGAGTTCTGGCATTTTGTACATGATGCCTATATTTCATGATAAAAAGGGGGATAACTCCGTAAAATACGCGCGGAATTTCACGAAAATCGAACTCATTCGAGATACTTGAATAATAAGTATCCTCAACAAGTTTGATGAAAATCGAATTATTCCTTCAAAAGATAGAGCACGGAAAGCAATTTTTTGTACATAATGCTTTCATTTGGCAATGAAAGGGACAAAACTCTGTCGGATTCCAAAGAAAGTTGAGATACGACATCCAAACCCGTAATATATGTTAAACATCATTACCTTATATAATATTCTACAGAATTTAAAGTGAATTAAATAAAAAACATAAGAGTTATGGCATTTTGTACATGATGCCTATATTTGGTGATAAAAGGGGGATAACTCCATAAAATATGCGCGGAATTTCACGCAAATCGAACTCATCCGAGGTACTTGGATGATAAGTATCCTGACCAAGTTTAATGAAAATCGGATTATTCCTTCAAAAGATAGAGCACGGAAACGAAGTGTGACAGACAGACGGACAGAGGGACGGACGGAGGGACGGACGGACGGACGGACGGACGGACGGACGGACGGACGGACGGACAAACCCAAATCAATATCCCCCGTTCCTCCGGAAGCGGGGGACAAAAATTATTTCTTAAATTAACTGAGTTCCCGGGACGTTCCAGCATTACACCATCAACACCATGGAGAAAAATAATCAATTATCCTTGTGTAATGAAGACAGAAATCTCGATCAACCCTTGGGATAAATTTATGAAGTTTAGATAAGTGGGATAAGTCTTGTGCTAAAATTCATAAATCCTAGCTGTTCTCGGGTTGTGATTTTTCAGTCTACATCACACAGAAGTTTTACTGAAAAAACATGCTTATTGTATAAGTACCATATCATATCATTATACATTTTTATAATAAAATCATGATAATCAATTATTTGAGTTCCTGAAATTTTTTGGCAAGTTGTTAAGGTGCCTGATATAACTAGTTAGTACATCGCGGGGGGGGGGGGGGGGGGAGCTAGATAGTACAGGGGGGCTAGCTAGTACATGGGGGCTAGCTAGTACATGGGGCAGTCAATAAGTGCTGGCTGCAGGTCGGTGATATTTCTCTGGGACCTTTAAATTTTTCTACACCACAGAAACCCAACTCGTTTTTAAATAACCACATAAAACAAATATATGTATCTGCACATGTTATAGGATGTTAAACACACTTCTGAAAGTGTTCATGTTTGCTTGTGATATTGCAGTGCCGCAATAAAGCATTTACCTATACTGTACAAAACCAGTGTCACTGCATCACTATACATGCTGTACTTCACTATACATGTCATACTGGTTTACATTCTTCTTCCTTCATAATAAACCTTCAATGATTTTTTGTTCATCTGGTTCCAACAAAGGACTGGTGAACTTATGTCTGTCCAACGTCCGTGCTTCAACAAAGGGGAATCCTTTTGGCTATGTTGCTATAAATCCCATTGTCTCTTGAACTGTGGATGTCGGTCATAACTGGCTAGAAGCATTCGTATGTAATTGGGATTCAAAATTGTACAATGAAAGGACTGACCCCCTAGGGAGCTGAGGGCCCGGGCAGGGCCAAAAAGGGTTATTTAGGTATTGTTTAGGCTTAACATATTTTAGTGGCAATCTTAATCAACCGGTTCTTTGCACAAAAATCAAGTATTGTGAGCGAGCAAAATCTGAAGCATCCAAAGAATTGCACAAATCAAGAGGATTTAGATAAGAGGTGGGCCCAAAATTAATGGAATCGGCTGAGATTCCTACCCAATAACCACATACATGTACATATGCTTCAAGGACAGCTCAAGGCCCTGCTCCATCCTTCGAGACTAATAACTCTTAGCTCAAAGCTTTAAAACAGTTAAAATCCCTACCCATAAGCTATATATACAATAGCTACATTGTAGACATATAGAGACAGATGCAGGTATGATAGCAGAATCGAGTCCCCTGGGGTCTGCCCAACTGTAATATATTGACTTAACCCCTGGGTTGTAACAGTTGAGATCTCCACTTTATAACCAGACTTTCAGACAGACATGCAACAAGGGCTGGTCCTGCATGTTTTTCCCTGATCCTGGAAAATGTTTTGCAACAATTACTTAATTGCTGTATTTGTATCCTGTTATAAGCCCATGCTAAATAGTAATCAGTCCATTCATAACTTTTACAGTTCAGTAGAAATGCTATACATGCTATTTCATTGTATGTCCTGAAATAAGCCAACTCTCTACTTTGAGTAAGAAATTATGTGTTGGTCCTCTGGGCTTATTGTCGAATAATCACTGTCGATACAAAAGAACATGTAGATATCCAGGTGAGTTTGACCTTTACTTCACTGACCTTGACCTCACTATCAACAAGAGGCCCATAAGGCCAGTATTTTATCCACCTTACACAAGTACACATGTACTCCCGGATAAAACATAACAAGGCCAGACTTTTCTCCAAAATACATTTTATTATCAACTGTCAAATTTCTTCACATCCTCATCAACCATAGACAATCATTTAATCTAATATTCATTACAACACATACACACAGATGTTAGTTCAGATCAAGCAGTCATGAATGCACTATGATTGTTAAACTATGAGCAGGAGGCATTAATATCGTACAAGCTTACATATACTGTACTTATACTACAATTAACCAGGGGCTGACACATAATCTCTTAGTGGAAGTAGGGGGTGGGCTTATTATGGGACAATAAAAAAACAATTTGTTGGCATTTCTTCCAAACTGCTCTATGTAATATTTTACTTATTTTTACCAGGTAATTAAGTACTGTATGTTATATGTCAATTCTATGTTACATGTATATTATGGAAGTAGCATTTTATATTATATATTTATCACCAATTTTAAAAATGTGTAGTATTACACCGGTCATTATTTCATATTGTAAACAATGATAGACCCTTGCTCTGATATGGGTTTTCCTAACTTTGACCTGAAGAGGGTTTCCAGAGCAATGATCTGGAGGGGTACCATAGGGGGACCCAATCTTTGATCTGGAGGGGTACCATTGGGGGACCCAATCTCTGATCTGGAGGGGTACTGTTGGGGGACCCAATCTCTGATCTGGAGGGGACCTGGGGTACCGTCAGGAGACCCAATCTCTATTGATCTAGAGAAGCTGGTTTCCCTTGTGATGATCTAGAAGAGTAATGCTAGTCTCCAAAATTTGATATTGGTGGGGAACAAAAATATTTTTTAAAAAAATCTATTTTAAGCGGTCTCCCCAAGATCCACCAGTGATAAGTTGAGATGAAACATTTTTTTTGTAGATTCTGACATTAACAAGAAATACTTGATTAAAAAAATATTACACCATGGAACTAAAGGCAGTAGTACTAGGAATTATATCAATCTAATGTATTGAGGTAATGAGACAGTAATATAATTTGGTCCAAATATCAATTATTTCTCTTTACCTGAAAATATACACATTCACACCTTAAAAATTTAATCTGTGAATTCATCTCTTCCATAATCTTAAAAATTATGATTACAAAATATTTCAACTAGGATCTTACTTTAGAAAACAAGTACATTTGTAGAACATGCTGTTTAATTTAAAGCTGATATTGGCCATTCAAAGAAAAAGTAGACAATACACAGCTGACATATATATGTCACCTAGTGAAAGCAATTACCTGTTATAACGAGAGTTTAAATTAAGTTTACAAATGATTATAGTTTAGTCTCACTAAGGAGAGATGAAAAATAATCGCAGGTAAATATGGACAAATCAATTTGAAAGACACACTTACCAATCCCTTACTTTTACATAATTACAAAGCGGCTTCTAAATATTGAAATTTGTGAAAATCTTGTGACTTTGAAACAAAATGGAACCCATTAAACTAGATATTATGATAATTCACTTACTATAACATTTTTATCGTGTATCAATTTTTTTTCTATTAACTAAGCAAATGAATATGTTATTATGATATGGTGAAATGCTGCAACATTTTTTGTAAGCTACCAACTTTGGTAATTAGGGTCTCCAAATTTGAATTTTTTCATAAAATTCCTAGCATCACAGAAACAAATTTTACAAGGTCAAAGATGAGCATTTTGAGGTGCTGGTTATGCTTTTTATAGAGTAATAATGAAAGAAGCAAGATGGTCTCCTAATTTTCCCCTTGATAAGCAAGCTAGAGGTCAATTAATGCTTCAAGAATTTTGCATGTTTCTGTTGTGTTTTATTTCACCTCGAGTTCTGCACGAACCAAGTTAAGGATGTATGGAATTAAAACATGTACATCAACTGTATGTTTGATAGGTAAGGAACTTTTGAAATGTATCAATACACATTAATTGTCTAGGTTATATCTAAACTATCCTACACACATGTACCCCGACAACAAACACTCCATACACAAAGCACACATATACAAGTTGCTCCAATTACATTGGAGTTCCCTGCTCACGCTGTCATACAAATTAATGGTCTATACAAATAATGCTTTTTGCATGATGATATTTAATAAAAATCAACTACAGTATATAAAAACCACAATAAGTTTAAACAATTTTGGAAGCAAAAGATTGAATTAAAACAATCTCTCATGTCATCTAAGCACCATAATTGAATATAATACATTTATATATTTTATACATATATATATACAACTGAATTTTAATAAACAAAATCAACAAAACTTAAAAGTTAAACATTGTCTATTTTTATTAGACATACAATTATGCATGAAATATATATATATATATATATTTAAATATTTAAATTAATATAAGAGAACAAAGTCACATGTATAATGTACTGTTATTGATATTATAGTCATGGAGCATGTACAAAGACAGTTATAATCATGGATTACTTCCCCTTGACCGTTTGTGAAAACGAAATAAGGACATGAACCACAATAGACACCTGTCTATAACGGTCACCTCCGGATCCGTACCTACTGTAGACACATAAACGTTATCTCTAACATAGCCTATTGTGAATTAAGAGCTTAAAGTTTATCTCATATTTAAATTACAATAAAATGTGGTATCACGTACTGCATCTGATTTCATTTCACTCTACACACACAACATTATTAAGAGATAAACTATAAATAAGCAAATATATTTACTGTTTTTTTAATTGTACAATAATATTGCATTTGATGCATCCTATATACTCTTATTAAGTAAAATCAGGACCATATGTTGATCCATCTGATGATTGTTGGCAAAAAAGTTGGGGAAAAATCACAAAATTCAACCCTGCCCTCAACACCAACTTTTCTGCTAAAGCTTGTATATATTCATGTCATCTATCAAAACTGTCCAGTTAAAAATAATACATATTTGTTTTATTAGCTAGGCTAGTTCCTTATTAAATACGAATTAAGTTACAGAGACCGGGATCTTACAGATCCGACTATAGTACACTATCATTATGCATTATTCTGAGACGAAAAGCATCACATCATAATATTATCAGCGTTGATTATATAATATATATAGATGTAGGGGCGAGTCAATAAAACACTGGACTGATTTCAATACCAGACCAAACTGCACATGTGCCAGGGTCTTTTATATCTTTACACTGGGAAATCAGTGATTTGTGAGCTTGTGATTTGTCCCCCCGGACAAAAAAAAATTAATACCAAATTTGAGACAATGCTCACCTTTAACAGGAACATTTTTCATTAAATTATAAGTAAAACTGTCATTTTTAATAATATATGTTAGTAGCGTTAAGTCAAGATTAATTAGACAAACAGATTGCCCTGTTCTTGAATGGAACGCAGGAAAAATTACCGTAGATTAATTAAATTACCAAGTTGCCTTCTTGTTTCCCTAGCTCATGACTTCAGTAAGTAGGTATATATATTACGTACAAGCTATTATGTATACATGTCAAATATTTAGAGATTAATTTAACATCATAACTACAAGATTAATTAACATCATAATCACTGGAGCAGATTAATAATGACTTTGTCATAATGTGTCATGGCAGTCATATCAAAACAACAAAAAACAACGATTAAAAAGGTTTTTGGCAGTTGGAAGTAGAGTTTGGTATATGTATTGAAACTAACAAAAACAAAAAGTAAATGGCAGCAATAAAACAAAGATTGAATCATTTCGAATTGTATTAAGCAGAAATTCGGAAAAACTTTTTAGAAACGATGTTAAAGAGGACACTTTTTACATGTATAATTAATGCATTGAACTTTTTGAAATGTTTTTCCTCAAAAGTTCTTTCAAAAGCAATATTGTAGATTTATATCAACCAAAAATGTTGTTATTAACAAAATCATGACAGTAATGTCATGGACCGAGATGTCATCAACAGACTTCTGTCTCCATACAACAATGACATTTCACAACACCGACAAGAAATCACGTCAAATTACTGTAAACATTCATATTTTAAAGGCCCAATATACCTAACTTCAGGGAAATATTCGTGATTCTGAAAAATTCTGAAAAAAATCCAGTTGATAACCATGCAAAAATAAGCCTAAAACGAAGTATACCTGAGCAGTAACTTGCAAGAACCTCTGGACAAAAAAAAATCCAAAGAACTGAAAATAATTCAGGTTGGGCCCACTTCAACAACAAACCGAAGGTAGAAGACGGTTTGAAATGAACGCGTGTTTACAAATAGCGTGTTTCAACTGCTGTTGTACTGGTAACCGCGAAAGAATTCATCTTGAATATAATTATATTGCAGATATCAGTTAAATTTAACTAAATCTATAAATATATTAAGTTATTAGGCTTGATTTTCGCTTCAAGTTTTGCCGAAAGTTACATATATTGGGCCTTTAATGGTGACCTTATTTTAGCAATTTTCACGTTGAAAGCATCCCGCTAAGTTATGATTTGTTATTTTTTGTATATTGTTTTTCTACAGCAAATATTGTGAGTGAGTCAATTCAACCTTGCGTTAATGATCTGTTTAAATTTGGTTATAATTTATGCGCTTAATTAAATTTGAGTGTGATTAAGTTAAAATTATAGTTGTAACAGTACTGAAAGGCTAATAAGATAGTTTAATTTGGCTTCTTAAAGAGGCATGGTGGTCTTTTGGTTGGACACCGGGCTTGTGTGATCGAAGGGTTGCGAGTTTGAGTCCCGGCACTTATGTTGTATCCTTGAGCGATACTTTACTCCGCTTGTTCCAGTCTACTCAGCTGTAAATGAGTACATGTTTGGGCAGTGCTAGAATTTGCAGAATGCTAGCTGTGAGTGCCGAGATGGCAGCACCGGTTGTATGCTCCCCAGGGAGTTGAGAACAATATTGGCTGGTTGCTAAGACCCTATAACCACGGATAATAATTTGTGAACCACTTTGACCTTCAGGTTGTGTTAAGCAGTATATATAGAAGACCTTTAATTCAAATTATTTAAGTGCTTTAGAGTAATTTTACAAATTATATATGTATATTATAAAAAATCATTGTAAATCACAGTCTTGACTCTCCATTAAAGAATGTTCAGATGTCATAAAATAAGTACAGTTAAATGAAGAACTAAACTGATGCTTTAACTGAAACAGTTTACATTGTTACAAATATTAACTTCATTTACTTATATAAAACAAGTTATTTTAACATATATTAATAAGTTTTTTTGGCCTGGATGGTAAATAAACGCACTGAGGGTTTTGGTATGAGAGGAAACTGGACTACTCGTAAGTGACCCCATACATGATCAGGGACCATTAAACCCCAGTTGCCTTGATGGAAGGCTATATAGCTAGTGCACTATCCACTTCGCCACCCGACCAACCTTGTGAAGTTATAACGACCAATAAAGGCCGAGACTGATAATCTCCACATGTACAATACTGTTGAACCATATATAAGCTAAAGTGGGTATGTTGATATCAAAATCAATCTGAAAAATAACCTAATTGTGACCAGCCCAATCATCAGGTATGCTTGGCCACAGATGACCAAGAGAAGATATGTCTTAAAGCAAGAACTTTCATAAGTACTCAACAGGTTATATTCTTTGGCATTGTAGTATATATTAATTTGTATAAACCAGTTATATTTTATATTTGATCAACCTTCATCAGTTTATCTGATCAACCTTCAGCAGTTTATCTGATCAATCTTCAGCAGTTTATCTGATCAATCTTCAACAGTTTATCTGATCAGTCTTCAACAGTTTATCTGATCAACTTTCAGCAGTTTATCTGATCAGTCTTCAGCAGTTTATCTGATCAACCTTTATCAGTTTATCTGAACAGCCTTCAGCAGTTTATCTGATCAATCTTCAACAGTTTATCTGATCAGTCTTCAACAGTTTATCTGATCAGTCTTCAGCAGTTTATCTGATCAGTCTTCAGCAGTTTATCTGATCAACCTTCATCAGTTTATCTGAACAGCCTTCAGCAGTTTATCTGATCAACCTTCACCAGTTTATCTGATCAATCTTCAACAGTTTATCTGAACAGCCTTCAGCAGTTTATCTAACTGACCATCAGCAGTTTATCAAATTGACCTTCAGCAGTTTATCTGACCAACCTTTAGCAGTTTATTTGACCAACCTTCAACAGTTTATCTGATCAACCTTCAGCAGTTTATCTTATCAATCTTCAGCAGTTACACAGCAAATTTATATTAAGACAGCAACATCATGTATTATACTGGAATACTTTTTATGGCAGTGGTTTGTGTTTCTTTTTTTGGCATATCTATGAATTCAACATAACCGGGAACATTTCTAGTACATTGTAAAACCATGATTTTAACACATTGATTTTATTGCACTAATTATCATATAGACAAAAAAATTAAATCTGTATACAGTACATGTACAAATAGCTCTTTTAACTTTAAAATTTTAATAACTAGTTTAAAAGACTGTCAATCACCTGTTACAGCTAAAATAGTTTTATAGCAGAAATATAACCGTAACATACACTAACAACTTAATTAGTACTAGCAGTACCAATATTACTTCTACAAAATACTACATAAATGTACTATAAAACATCCAGTACCTGGAAAAATTACAGTTAATGACTCCTGGACAACTGGGTGAAGCCCCAAACTCTATTATGAATGTTTCAGGTAATGATGGCAGGAAAATTAGGGTAGGTTAGTCAGGTTTGTTTTTTATCTATTCCATAATTTTTTTTTTTTTTTTTTTGTTTCTTGATTTTTCAAAAGATTGTTAATTGTTAGATTTGGAGGTAAAAAACTAGTGTTAATTGTTTGGAGTACCTGAAATATACATTTTGTTTTCTTTTTTGGCCTTGTTTGTGTCAATATTTTTGTCTTTAATATACATTAGAACACAATTATATCATTGTAAAGTTTGTTATCCTCAAGTGAGCACTTTATAACAATTAATTTAACCTATACTGATAATTAAGTTTCAATATTTTCGATAACACAACAACAACATCTCGGTTATTGAATACATGTATATGATCAAGATCATCCCGATCTGAACAGCTCTGCCCTGTTATATGTTTATAGATGTGGACCACCGTTATGTTCCTGGGTTAGGATGTGTAGGAGACGGGGTACCAGCCCTCTGGTCTCGTGTCGTACAGGGAGTTCGGCGCACCATTGTGTAGATACTGTTGGTATTCGGCTATCTGATATGGACTCATGTTGCCGTAACCAACTTTGCTGCATGTATTGTAGTCTGTATGTGTGGGCATAGCCTGTGATGGAGGCGACATTGCCATGGACTTCACTGGGTTAGTTACCGTGGCCCCCGTTACCATGTGACATGAGACTGGACTGGGGTCAAAGTTCGTCTCCATGAAGGAGGTTGTGACCTTGTCCTCGGGTGACACGGACGATGGCGGAGTCATGGAGAAGCTGTCCGGGAGGGTGCTGTGGACCGTGACTGATAAAGGATTTGTGTAGCCCCCCTGTACACACTTACTACCGCTCACAGTAATCTGGGGAATATTCAGCGTCAGTTGTTCCTTGAGACTCGCCTCGTTACTGGGAGGGGTGAGCATATCGACCGAGTCTACACCCTGTGTGTTGTCCCCACTGAAACACTGGGGGCGGGCACTGCTGCGTATGACCGACTCCCTATTAGCATACAGTGTCCGTAAGAGAGTTGACGCTGGCAGAGTGTCGGTGTCGGTGCTGGCCCGCCACTGGATAGTTGAGTGCTGCTTCTGTAGAGAGCCGGACATGTGTCGACTTGATGTGAGATCATTAGGGGAAGTCCTTACAGCTGCTTCAATGTGATTGGTCAGATTTGGCAAATGTTTATTCATGACATCCTCCAAATCCTTAACAGAACTGGACGGATTCTCTCGCATGTCTCGCTCCTTTTTACGTTCCTTGGTGCCGTTCTGCCAGCAGCTGACAGGAACGTTATTTTGAGATTCGCAGCCCGTGGTACTGACCACGGCAGCCTGCCTCATGGTGAAGTTGTGGAGAGAGAGATCCTCAGGAACGCTACAGCTAGACCGCTCTGTACTGTCCACAGTGCCCATGATGGCGTGGGCCTGACATACCGAGCTCACCTCACAACACCTGTCCTGGTCCAGGGAGCTGTGTTTGGACACCGAGGACTGAAAGTCCTCTACTTCTGCACTTAGACAGTCCATATCATAGTCTCGTCGCCGACGCTTTGGCCGGTCGGCTTTTCTACGTGAATTTTTGTAGTCATTTTTCAATAAATGTACTTTATCCTGCAGGACATTGCCCACAGTGGATTCACAATTCTTGGAATGGAAATTGTTACTGGTCTGAGAACTATCCACAATGAATGGTTTATTGTCATGACTGCTGTCCACCTCCTGGGACTCGGACCGGACTGACCGCTGCAGTGACGTGGAATTGGACACAGGCGATGCGACTCTCAGGCTTGGTGGGTCCTTACTGTCACTCCCTGGACTCTCCCCTGGGCGGTGAAGGTTGTCCTGGTGACTCCTGCCCCCTATAATACAAATGTAACATGTATTTAGACACATTTATCTTGCAAAAACAACATCATTTTATTACACCATAAAAGTTTCTGTAATTACATTTCAATCAATTGTTAACCTCTTTCATCTATATGCTCATTTCATTAATACACCAATGAATTTTGCATGTTTTCAGACTTATTCATAATTATTATTAATAAAAATAATGTTACAATAGACTTATCTCAAAAGTGTTATCTCCCTTGCTAGACATATCATAGCTACACTGGGAAGTGTTTTTGAAACAAATTTGTGCCATGTAATTATGATGTCATAATGGGAATGACGTCATCTGATTGTCACATGGTGCCAAATCATCACAAAAACACTTCCCGGAAGTCCATCTTGTATTCAACATTGTGGCCTTTCAAGGGGAATAACAACACTTTTGGGAAAGGCCTATAGGACCCTATTTCAATGATGGCTTAAGATTCAAATAAGCGTTAAAAAACAGTCAAATTTATTTGTAAAAATAGATGTAGAAATATGAAAATTGCTGTTAAATTATCAATTGGTGATCATTCTTAATCTATGAACATCCATATTTGGTTTCAATACTTTTGAAAAATGTTATTTATTCTTGTGCCACTTAATCTCTGAAAAACAACTTTTAATCTTTCATGAGGGATAGTACGTAATAACACAGTTCCTTTCAAACATAATTTAATACCAGGAGGTGCTGTAGCATGCCAAACGGTAGTAAAAATGACCCGGATATATATATAGTTCCGATTGGAATATTCACAATGAATTATTCCTACTATTATTGTTTGTTAATGTAAATATTACGGAATATATTCAGTATCAAGCCTTAGTAAAAAGAAATCAATCACAACAGGTATTAGGGACTGACATCTAAGTTTGTGTCGACTGGTTTTCACCCGTACTGTGTGGGCTTCTTCAGGACTTAATATTTCGGTAATAAGCCTGTATTTGGTGACAAGCCTATTCTAGCCAACCTACAAGTATATCTACAATGTATGGTAGCTCAGACAAAATACCAATACAAGCTGATATTTCCTTGTCTTGTAACAAGCCTATACCTCTATATCTGGGTCCCTACCCGGGGGCTCCCTACCCGGGGCTCCCTACCCGGGGGCTCCCTACCCGGGGCTTCCTACCCGAGGGTCCCTACCCGGGGGCTCCCTACCCGGGGCTCCCTACCCGGGGGCTCCCTACCCGGGGGCTCCCTACCCGGGGGCTCCCTACCCGGGGCTTCCTACCCGAGGGTCCCTACCCGGGGCTCCCTACCCGAGGGTCCCTACCCGGGGCTCCCTACCCAGGGCTCCCTACGACTTATTGAAGTGATCGAGTTAAGGTGAGACAAAGTGATCTTGTGATTTGAACTATAGATTTCAATATTTTTGAAAAAGAACACAGGTACATGTAGGTTGTTATACTAATTAGTATTACAATATGTATACATAATTGAATAAAATAGCTTGTAGCTTTCTTTACCATGGTCTGAGCCCTGCTCGCTCTGGTCAGTGTTGTCCGAGTGGTCAGTCTCCGTTGGTCCTGTGGTCAGTAGCTGACTTGTGTCCATCACACAGCCTCTGTACTCTATACCACTGTCACATAAATACGGGGTATAACTATTATACAGGTACATGTACGATGAAGACATTTAATTATTGGATTTGTTAATTTTCGGTGCAGGAATGCATTTTTGTCTCTCTATAAAAATCATCATCTATGAAAAAATGATATATAATGTTTTGATGAGATATTAGATTCCTTTCCTTATATAATTAGCTCTATTTAAGCAATGAATGTTTTAGCAAATATTGTTAGTCCTATAACACACATTGCAATTGATGACAAACTAAATAAAGCCCGGTAGGGCTTTATGTAAGTTTGTCAGCAATAACAATGTGTGTTATAGGACTGTAATAATATTAGCCAAAATGTTCATTACTTATATTTACATTTTGGTAGAAATATTGTGCTTTGTTTTAGTTTTTTCGGACCAATTTTGAACAGCAAATCAAGTGAAGACAACAATGAAATTGATGACGTCACAATAGAGATAGATGACGTCACAATAGCAATTGCTGTTATAGTCTGAGGCACTGGGTGTTATAGGCGTATGACAGCAACTACCTTTTAGCATTGTGTCAATGGAAAATTGCAGAGCAAATTAAAAATAATTTTGAATACATATATTTCTGTATCTGTATTATTTACTGACCTCAGTACATAGATGATCAATATCGTGTGATCATCGGAGGTTTTTGCGCTGTATAAGGTCGTACTACACACCTATATATTATTTACTCACCTCAGTACGTAGATGATGATCAGTATCGTGTGATCGTCGGAGGTTTTTGAGCTGTATAGGGTCGTACCACACACTTACATATTATTTACTCACCTCAGTACGTAGATGATGATCAGTATCGTGTGATCGTCGGAGGTTTTTGAGCTGTATAGGGTCGTACCACACACCTGGATCCACACATAACCTCCACACTTGTTCATTAAACGCATATAGTCGGACAGCACCTGGCCCTTCGTATTAACTACATTGAAAAATAATCAGTTTACTTCAACATGTGATAGAGAAGGTCAAATTCTTAATTTTCTGAAATTATGTAAATATTCTGAATTATGCTTGATTTGTTTAGATATTTTTGATCAATAGGATACAAACAATGTACACATTGAAATGTTTTGATACTGTTTAACAATTTCACCTTTACTGCCCTTTGTAGAGGTAATGAAGACCAATTCAACACAGCATTGAAAAGAAGTACACTACTGTTTATACATTGTAATGACATGTCACAGGCAAAAAAAAAAACCAGGAAAGCAAGAAAATTGAAAATTTGAGGGAAAGTTCTAAGTATACAGTTATTAAGAAAGATCATATCCATACCCTGGTATGAAAAATTAATTGATACATTCATTTGTAGGTTTCAAGAAACATCCTTTAAAGGGGCATCCCGCGAAACTCAGTTTTTTTCATCATTTTTTTCAAAATATTACATACATATATCGAGTCGGTTTTCTTATGGACTATTTCGAACGGATTTTGCTGATATGTATTCATAAAATTAATAATTTCAAAATAACTAGTGGAATTTCTATCGGTCTAGCCAGACGCTTCAGATTGGGATTTCCACTTACCAACGCATGCGCAGCCGAGCGCCGTTTCAATTGTAAACACTATACCTGGTATTACCGTTACACCGCGATAAGGCCTAATTACTAAGCGAAAAGTTGCCGAATGGTAAAAATATGACGCAAGAATGCGTTACAGAGTCATATTGAGAGATGGGAATTATTAAAAGGAAAAACTAACTGCTCTATTGTGTGTATGTTACATATTTCTTTTGTGTAGCGGTACTCTTACAAATAAAACTTTGATTTGGTTTTGGGGCTACCCAAGGGGAAAGTGTTTCAGTCCTCTGTTGCATGAAATGCGTGTATAATTAAACTTAAGAGTGTGTTTTATAATATTCCCTTTATAATATCTCATGCTCCAGTAAAACGTTATGATTTGATTATATTGCTGGATAGAAAGACCTTTTCAAATACAATATATACCATAACAGAAAAAGTCGTTTGATTACGTTGTAAAACGGGACGTGCGACCGAGGTACATATGACTTCAATTTAGACAAAAGGAATAAAAACATGTCTTCACGCGTAAAAAAAATCTATTAATTAGTGAAGGTACAAATATCAATGGGTTGCGACCCCGGTATTGAATTCGATACGAAAATATATATATAACGGGAAAAAAATAAAATAAAAAAAACCAACAAACATATACAACATATACTTATATGTATTTCCCATGCCTGTAGATTTTTTTGTTTGAAAAGGTCAACGTCCCTTTACAAAACGATAAAAAACATGTAAAAAGAAAGCGGAATTATCATAACATAATCATAACTGGTAGTTATATGTACCCGTATTTCAACAGTTCCAAATCTGATATGCATGTAGTCATGTTTGGTGTGTGGTGTGTAATATGAGTGTATGGACTTTAATATTCGCATTCTGTGATAGGTGTTAACGTATGAAGACGCTGAAAGTTGGATAGATTTTAAATGAATATGAATGTACATTGTATATATATGGATAGTCTGAAAAAAATCCCCAAGACATTGAATTGGAAAAAAAATCGCAAACATTTGATGTTATTTTATTTTTGTACTTTTCAATGAATACTACATACCAGGGACGTATCTCACATATATGTCACTGTACATATCTCTTATGAAATCATCTGAAAAGTTGGATTCGTGAATATTACCTTTTACATAAATTAAGGTTTGTACCATGGCCGTATTCCGTACCCATGTGTACCGGTCTCGGTCTCGGTAAATATATGTAATATAGATAATTCCTGGTGTCGAAAAATGGTGCCGATATGCCGACATTTATTCTTCATTTGAGTATCGGTATGTGTGAAATTGATGTCTGATTTTAATGTGAATGTGATTCAATAAGTTTATACACGGATTTTGTCTCTGTTTCATCAGCCGTATACATTATACGCGTCCCCTCCCTTACGGCCTCTCTTCCGTCAAACCGATCAGGGAACTTGCGGCACACCTGTCACGTTTCGTCATCACCGCTATTTTTATCGGGGCTTTCCCGAGGAATGCGATTTTGCAAATGGTCAATAAAGACATTTTGAGCGGACTTTGAATATTGGGATAGCAGGGAAATATGATAAGTAGTGCAGACGTCATGTATATTTAAGAACAGGCATTTAGGCTTTCGCGGGATGCCCCTTTAAGCTTGGACTTTCTGTCAACTCCAATTTTTCTTTCTCCTTTTTCCAATACCTTAAATTCAATGTCTTGATGCATGTTCCTGTGTAGGTGATCCATTTTCTGTTAGTATTTTGAAAGGGATAAGGATGCTTGACACCAGAGTCCTAATGGCAGTTATAGCCAGGTAAAACATGTACATACAGATAAGGTGGACATGCTGTACATAACTTACTGTCTAAATGAGATCGTCGTAGCTTGTTGAGGTCACCGGGGTGACAGAAATCGTACAATATTTTATTATTGATATCTTCACTGGACCAATCAGTCAGTTCGGAAATCCTACACAGGAAAGACAAACAATGGTAGGTGTTAGTCTGTGATTGTAAAACATCCTCAAGTGATTCTTACATAAAACAGTTTACAATACCATATACACTGTACCTACAGCATTTATCCCAACATATGCTTCTGGTCCAACAACCTTACCCTGGACCTTTATTTTAGGTCATTCAGAAATTGTTAAAAGACTGTTGAAAGAAATTGCATATGTGATCCCTGTGACCTTGAAAATGGGTGAAGGTCATTCATTTGAATAAAATTTGTAACCCGCCATACCAGCCTATTACTGACCAAATATTGTCAACCTATAGGCCTCTTTAGTTATTAAGGAAAGTGGTTTAATTGGTTCAAACATAATAAACCCCTGTCACATTAAATATAACTCAAGATCATTCATTTTAACAAATTAATAGTCCTTCATGTAATTAGTTATAGGTAATATCATCACCATAGGTATCTTGGTTGTTAAGAAGTAGTTTAATAATTTTAAATCATATTTGACCATTGTGGCCTTGAATAAAATAACTGATTAATGACTCGATAAGATTATAGGTATTGTGCAACTTTTCCTGACAATACTTACGCTGTATCACAGTAAATGATGCTGAAGTCTGGATTGAGCCTCATAATAAAGGTGTCGCTCTCTATACGGAGCTCGGTGATGGTCGGGGGAGGTAGGGCGATGGCCAAACCCACCATTCCCAGGATCTGAGGAGGATGCTTCCTGTTCAGGGAAAAACAGATCTGGGGCCGCTGCTTCAGCACAACATACACAACCTGTAAAGGTCAAAAGGTCAAGGTTAAGTTCAGGGTATTAGATATGTTCAATACAGTACTGATAGTTATTCTATTTAACGTTTGAGATAGTCTCAGACTATCTACCAATTTCACTACCTGGCCCCGAGATCATGAAACAATCTTAGACTTAAGTTTGTGCTTAGCCAATCAGGTATGACGTTACTTCTTGTAACTTTAATGTTGATTGGCTAAGTCAAAACTTAAGACAAACTTAGACTTAAGATTAGTTCATGATCCTGGGGCCTGGTTGCCAACTATTAGCCCCGAGACCTATTACCAAGGTCAAAATATCATGGCGAAAGTAGGTTCACTGAGTATTAAATCTGTCCATTACAGTACATGCATTTTATTTGAACTTTGACATAACTACCTATCAATTTCACTACCTGGTTGCCAACTATCAACCCTGACCAACTCCACTACAGGTGAACAAATGAAGAATTACCGAAGCACAACCATTCATGTAGTACATTTTAATTCGAAGACAGTTGTTCCATTCGGCAGTAGCTATGTCGTTACCATTCCTCAACAGAATCAGAAATTATCACATGATTTATGAGGAACTAAAATAGGTAATGTAAAGGTACTTTTCTAGACACACTCAAATTTTAGGGCATTATAGCTGTATTCATACAATAAGGGCAAAACCATACAAATATATCAGAGTTATGATTGGCAGCTGTGGGTGGGACTTACCCTGTACCCGGACGTCCTAACATGTACCCCGCGCTTCGTCAGGGTCGACTTCATCCTCAGACATAATGACCGCTCTACTGACTTGTCGTTTGGTGACATCAGGCAGGCTGGTGGTGGAATGTAGAAATGAGTACAAACTCAGGCACAATATACAGGAGTTATTTCCCCTGATACATAATGCTTTGATTTGTTTGTTGCCTTTCTGAAGGAAAACTTTTGCATGGATTTTTTTTTTTATTAAGGACCACTTATATCTTGGGTATCTTTTGTATAGCAGTTACAAGCAGATGGTTCATACAGAAAGGTAAACTAGAAAGACTTTTTGTTTAAACAGAAAATATTTTCTAGTTTCACTTAATTTTGTCAACTTTAAAAGTACAAATTCAGACCAATACACTTACTCACTTCTGTCTGGGGGTGGGGGAGAAGAACTTACCTCTGTCTGGGGGATGGGGGTGGGAAAGAGGAACTTACCTGTCTGGGGGTGGGGGAGAAGAACTTACCTCTGTCTGGGGGTGGGGTAGAAGATTTTACCTCTGTCTGGGGGGTGAGGGAGAATAACTTACCTCTGTCTGGGGGCGGAGAAGACAGGACACAGGGTGTTGAGGGGGCGGAGCCCTCGTCTGACTGAGACCCGGGGGATGGGACACCACTACTCGTAGAGCCTACAAATGTACAAAAAACATATCTTTATATGAAAACAGATTATTTCTGACTTTGGTAAAAACATTTACTTCCGTTTCCTTTCTTTGTGTTTCACACAGATAATTGGTCATTTAAAGACGTGCCAGGTTTTGATGGTGTAGGAAAGCCAGATTTTTTGGAAAAATCTCCTAGTCAGTTACATGGCAACTGCTCCACTAAGGCTTCGAACCCGTGAACTAGTGGTGGACAGCTAGTGGTAGCACTGAAGATTGTTAGACACCTTACCACTGGGCCACATGCAGCAGCCCCAATCAAAAAGTTTGGCTTCCTAACAGTAAACAATAACGCAAGTTACAAATACAACCTTAAGACATCCACCTCACACATGTAATATTTATATTAATTGTACATATCAATTTTCTTTGCTCATGTAAATTAAATTTTCTGCAAAACATAACTGGACATTATCGCATCAGGGCATTCATTTTTCTTTTTGAAAGCTTGGATGGAACAATAATGGTGCATAAAATAATGCTGATAGGAACAAACTGTTTTTGTTTAACCATTGCGTAAAATGGAGATAAAATGGTTCCAAACTGATGTTGAGGTTTTTTGGTCAATATTATCAGTAAGATAAGTAGCAAAAAGGGTTTGGCTACTTTAGCAAATCAACAATATAGGACCTTGTATTGCATGGAGTGAAAAACATCTTGAAAGTCCATCTTCATAGAGCAAGATTCCAGGATCATAAGAAAAAATATTACAAACTTGTTTGTTTGCAGTTTAGATTTCTAAAAATTAATGGTCAATTTTTCAAATAGACTCCATGTGTCATTTAGGTAATGAAGTGACTTGATACAAATGAATCCTGGCAGACCTATATCTGTAGCGTTTGTCCAAAGTGATTCCGACACGGCACGAGGAGTGATTGTCTGCCCTATGTGCTGTGCCAGGCATCAACAGACACACTTGAACTACGGTTTGAATCGTCTCCTGTTTGATATTCCACAGAGGCCCCAACCTCTAAGGTGTGTGATCACTTAACAAAAATCTCCAGACAGCTCCATATAGCACGAGTACTCGCTTACTCCAATACGTAAATCAAAGATATAATTTCAATGGTTGGAGGTGGAATTCCTCTCAAAATCAGTACCAGAAATTTTTCTTTTATATAGTATCATATTTTAGTATTGTAATGAATTAACTTGCATATTTTAGTGTTAATCTTATTATAGCATTTCACTCGATCACTGAAAGCATTCTGCTAAATTATAATTGTTGTTTCTGCATGTCGCTTTTTGAAGCAAATGTTGTGGGTGAGCCGATTCATGATTGCCTTAATTATTTATTTACATTTAATTTAATGGTTATGCGCAAATATTTGAGAGTGCCAAAATAAGAAGGTTAAATACAGTATACTATGAATATACTTACTAAAGTGGACTCAATTTCAGCACCGAGAAGTTTTAACCTATTTTTAACCCATAGAGGAATAATGCACTCATGACATTTTTCGAATAGAAAACATTAGTAATAATTATGTTAAAAAGTAAATTTAGAGTCTATGTCATAGTTCTTGTACCTGAACTTCAAAACTAATTAATCCTTCATTTCTCCTTTAACGAAACACATTTTCCACAATTTTTTCAGACGGGATGAAAGTGTGCAGTTTAAGGTAAAGATGGAAGGAAACCAGAGAACCTGGAGAAAACATGCTCAAAACTGGCTGATAAAAACTACAACACTCGTCCACCCACATTTCAACTGATGTCTACTAATAGTACAAACAACACTTGTGACTGATTTATTTCAAAGATGATTAATAACCTCTAAAATGTAAAGGATTAATTTAAAAAAAGACAGTGCACATTGTGATTGCTACTCTACAGCAATTCGATAAAACGGCAGTCTGTCTTCCTCGACTGTGACATGTAAATGAGCGTGGCGTTGATTAGAACACTAATAGGCCCATCAATGGCCTCAGACGGAAGTCTCGGATCCACGGTGCCAATACCGCCTTATTAAAGAGTGATTCACTGTGGTCAAAAACTTCATCCCAGCCATGCCAAACGAAAACAATCAACAAAACTAATTTACTGTGTGTTACCACAAGAATCAGCAGGTTGTGGACCTAAATTATAAATGTGCTTGTTTTTGACATTTTACCATGAAAACACGAGGTTAAATGTCATCACCAATATATGTATGGGAGAAAAGTGGAAATGTCTTTTTCTTTCACTTCAGGCCTTAATTATTTCCCTACTTTTCCGACAGATTATTTCCCTTCTGTTCAGACAGATTATTTCCATTCTGTTCCAACAAATTATTCCCTTCTGTTCCGACAGATTATTTCCCTTCTGTTCCGACAGATTATTTCCCTTCTGTTCAGACAGATTATTTCCCTTCTGTTCAGACAGATTATGTCCCTTCTGTTCAGACAGATTATGTCCCTTCTGTTCAGACAGATTATGTCCCTTCTGTTCCGACAGATTATGTCCCTTCTGTTCCGACAGATTATGTCCCTTCTGTTCAGACAGATTATGTCCCTTCAGTTCAGACAGATTATGTCCCTTCTGTTCAGACAGATTATGTCCCTTCTGTTCAGACAGATTATGTCCCTTCTGTTCAGACAGATTATGTCCCTTCTGTTCAGACAGATTATTTCCCTTCTGTTCCGACAGATTATGTCCCTTCACCTATAGGATCGATACACCATACAAAATTAGAATCAAAATTCCTCACATCATAATGCAGAGTTGTCACATTTGAAAATTTACTTCTTTTTTCCCTGTTTTGGAGCACACCTCTGTTCCTTTGTAGACCACACCATTCATATTATTTGTGTAACAGTTATTTTTGTTAACCAAGAGATGCTCCATGAAACTTTTGGCCTTTTTTCATAAAAGTAACTCCTTTAATTTTGCCCTGCTCCTCTGCCTCCAAGGGGACCACACTTTCCCTTTACACATGCACTGATTGATTCTCATCCCAAACATAATTCAAAATCTGAATAGTTGTTCAAGAAGGGAAGGCTTTTTAAAAAATCGGTGAAGCTCGAAGGACAGACTAACCCAACATCAACTCCCCGGACCCAATACCACAAAAGGTCACCTCAGTCCATTAGACTAACTAGCGAACTAAATAAAAAAATTACGAAAGGTTAGACGTACTTTCATCATACATTTCCTGTAAGTAACTGCGTATAGTATAACCACTATTACAAATGAAAATGATTATATCTTATATTTACATACTCAGTTCCACCCAAATAGGTGTCAATGTTTCAGTACACGATGTCAAATCATTGCGTGACTGTTGACCTTGGACCATCAGACACGGAACTATATAAAACAATGTAAAGACTGTGAAACAGGTAAAAAGGTTGACCTAATTTATGATACAGTTTAACTCATTCACTCCTAAAGTTTCATAATAAACGTTTCCAACCTTTGAATTGGAAGAGTTCAAATATGTCTTTAGGGGTAAATTATTATTTTTTTAATTAAGTAATTATATATAATCAACACCTTAATTGACAACTAACTTCAAGTGATTGGAACAAATGTGTAATATGATGGACACAACTAATATCGAGTTTTACGGAGTTCTGAGCTGATGTTCTAGTCCCCCATAGCTAGCCCCAGGTAGACCAACAGAGTACCTTCAGTTCCCCTTTGATGTGGAACGAAGCCCCATCAACCATGACCACCAACATCAACTGGTGTCACCGAGCCAAAGGAAGTCCTGGCATTCATATATTTTCACATTAACGACCTCGTCCAATGCCTAATTAATGGCGACCTGGGGTCATGCTTGATCCGTACATTACCTGGCTAGATAACTCCCTATGAAACGGGCCAGTCAGATTTATAGCTTTGACACGGGGAATGATTTAAGTGAGAGTAGGGTTAAACATTTTGGTATTTGTTATTTAGCCTAACTGTACAACAATTAGCTCATGTTTTCTTGTATCGCAATGCTTGTTGGAAGTGGGAGCCAGTGGGTGTATCAAAACAATCGGTGACGTAACAAGATGTTCCTGCCGTAATCGGGAACGTATTTCACACGCTACAAGGAAGTAGCGAAGACGACAACATGGGTCGGCTGATCGTTGGGCCTCCGGGGCTACGAATAATGCCGAATGTTCAGCCTGTGATTTCACAAGTCACTTCAAACAATATCTTCAATCCAATATATTGATTTATAATTGCATGGAACAGTTTCTCTGGCTATAGGTTTTGTTTCTTGTTATTGAAACTTTCTTAGGACATCTGTTATTGTTGATCCACCCAACACGCTTGAGAACTTTAGTAATATATCTTCTGCTAAAGGTTTATCAGTTATTCCCTCAGAAACTCAACTAGCCGATAGAGCTGAAATGATAAATATTGATAAGCATATGTATAGGTATATGCAAAGAGCATTTTTTCTGATGAAACATCAAATATGGCCATTGTTGCCTCTAATTGGTTGAAATGTACTATACTGATGGAATCTGCTTTGGTATATGTGTGTTGGCATGACGATGTCCGTTTCCCGATAGGACAGGAAGATCCCTGTAAACTAGCTTTTGATTGGTTTAAATTGGTTGAAAAAGACATTGTCCAACTTTTCTTAAATTTGGCATGTAAACGTGTAATGGAATTATGGGCTCCTTTGAACAAATCATTTAGACCTACAGTATTTTCTGGACACATCATTTAGACCTACAGTATTTTCTGGACACATCATATAGACCTACAGTATTTTCTGGACACATCATATAGACCTACAGTATTTTCTGGACACATCATTTAGACCTACAGTATTTTCTGGACACATCAATTAGACCTACAGTATTTTCTGGACACATCAATTGGGACTACAGTATTTTCTGGACACATCATTTAGACCTACAGTATTTTCTGGACACATCATTTAGACCTACAGTATTTTCTGGACACATCATTTAGACCTACAGTATTTTCAGGACACATCATAAAGACCTACAGTATTTTCTGGACACATCAATTAGACCTACAGTATTTTCTGGACACATCAATTAGACCTACAGTATTTTCTGGACACATCAATTTGACCTACAGTATTTTCTGGACACATCATTTGGGACTACAGTATTTTCTGGACACATCATTTGGGACTACAGTATTTTCTGGACACATCACTTAGACCTACAGTATTTTCAGGACACATCATTTAGACCTACAGTATTTTCTGGACACATCATATAGACCTACAGTATTTTCTGGACACATCATTTGGGACTACAGTATTTTCTGGACACATCATTTGGGACTACAGTATTTTCTGGACACATCATTTAGACCTACAGTATTTTCAGGACACATCATACAGGGACTACAGTATTTTCTGGACACATCATACAGGGACTACAGTATTTTCTGGACACATCATTTAGACCTACAGTATTTTCAGGACACATCATACAGGGACTACAGTATTTTCTGGACACATCATACAGGGACTACAGTATTTTCTGGACACATCATTTAGACCTACAGTATTTTCAGGACACATCATACAGGGACTACAGTATTTTCTGGACACATCATTTAGACCTACAGTATTTTCAGGACACATCATACAGGGACTACAGTATTTTCTGGACACATCAATTAGACCTACAGTATTTTCAGGACACATCATACAGGGACTACAGTATTTTCTGGACACATCATTTAGACCTACAGTATTTTCTGGACACATCATTTAGACCTACAGTATTTTCTGGACACATCATTTAGACCTACAGTATTTTCTGGACACATCATATAGACCTACAGTATTTTCTGGACACATCATTTGGGACTACAGTATTTTCTGGACACATCATATAGACCTACAGTATTTTCTGGACACATCAATTGGGACTACAGTATTTTCTTTCTTATTTCAACCTATTTAACTGACAAATAGCATATGTCATCAAACGGATTATTAGGCAACATGCAGGCACAGCTGTATGTTAGGACTGGCTTGTGGCTAACTCTTAGTGGGCAGATTAGGAAACTGATTAATTGTTACACGTAAAACCAACCTTTTTTTATCAATCTTTTATTTGAGATTTTTCTAATATCATACCTTATAACTTTCAAATTACGTTAGTGTCTTAATTAACCCATTCCCCTCTAAAGTCAAATTTGAATGTTGCCAAATCAAAAGAACAGGCCAGTCCAGTTCAAATATGTAGGGGTAAGTGAGTTAGGTAAAATGTTGGCATTATTTGAGAGTCTTGTCTTTAACAGATGGTATTATATTGATAGTCTCCAAGTCTCACTTATATGTTAAACAGGTAACTAATTATGAAAAACCATCTTTTAACATTTAATAAAAAGTTATTAAATTGATATTTACACACTTTACAACATAATCTGACTTTCAAAAGATTTGTAATGAAAACTAATGATTTGAAAATTGAGTCACCAATATTACTCTCCGAAATCTACGTAAGCTTCTCATGGTGTCCTATGAATACTAACACTCAGATTAGGATAAGCAAATGAAAATTTACAGAAATATTTCTAAATTCAAATTATTTCTTGAAAATTCAAAATACAATATAAACATGTCGAAAATTCCAATTGATTGTGACATCTAATTTTCATTCAGGAACATAATCCAGTGTAACTTCTGCATAATACACTTTGAGAAAATTTATCTAATATATTCTAGAACACACTGAACACAATAGCACAGGGAAATTGGTTCTCCAGATTTTATGCCATATGTTAATAATGATTACCGTGGTATATACAATACTGAGGCTGCATCTTACTCCTGCATCGGGATTTGTTCGATATCTGTGCACGAAGGAATTAAGTTAGGGAATTAAGTTCAGAATAATCCCTTTCTCATTTACATAAGTTTAAATCTATGACATCTATTGACGAAAACGCAAGTCAAATCTGTGAGAATATCGAATTATTTGGATATGATGTACCCTGTTGTGTAAATATGCAATGCGATTATACCACAAATAAATATCGCTGTCCTCATCTTTGTTGACTTATGAATGCATTTTAATATCATCATGGTTATTCATACCGAGCTTGTTTAACATCTATGCAGATTTTAACCTAATTTCCCTTTCAGCTTGTATAAGTAAATATTTGCTTCGATCCAAGAAATCAAATAAGTACTATTTTATGTACTTTTGAAAACATAAGCAAATCAGCATTGATTCCTGAAATCCAATTAAGTAAATCTGAGATTTGCGAGGCTCACCACTCAATCTCCTCCGCGTGAGTAGAGCACTACGTGAATTCCTGCCTTTAGTGGGCTATAGTGTATAACACTGCCGTTCGGCAGACCTAGCTAGCTGTCACTCGTACTAGACTAGCATCTAATGCTGTCACTGGTTCACTCCAGAATAAAGACGACTATATGCTGTCAATAAAATCGTCAAAAAAACAGCACTGAATTTTTATACATTATCCTAGTTTTTAACTGCCGACTCTCTCTTAGTTTTGGAAGACCGTACTTCCTATATTATAACCTAAAATTGATCATTGTCTGTCCTAAATCTAACTTTTATACTTCTATAGGGCAATATCTAATGATCAAATCTGAAAGAACAACTCAAAAGATGACATTCTATAAAGTGTTATAATTTCTATTCAGGGGACACAAACTCACTTTAAAGGCTAAATTTCCAGCATGTCGATTCCTGACATTTCAAAAAGTTCACAGGGATGATCTATATCTGAACTATTTCAGACATGGAACATTAACTTGGTACTGGAATATGACAATAATCTGGTAAATTACCAATAAAGCTTGTTCAGGAAATCAGAACCCAACACAGACATCTTAAAAGGTCAACAGAACCATGGGAATGAAATGAAAGGACCTGGCCAGAACTAGAAATTGTCTGTAAGACATGAGTGTGCCTCTTGACTTTGTGGTTGACCTTCACATAGCAGGTATAACCTTGGCATTGACTGTAGGCCTGTTGTCCTTAAAATAAAAGTTCAACCAAGGTCATCTCATATATGACATCTTATAAGTTTCATGGAAATCTATTGAATGCAATGAAGTCAGTAATGTCATGAAAATGAATCTGGATATGATGCTACAATTTAAGTCTGACATGGGTAATATAATATGTTCCCCAAATACAATTGCTACTGTTTCTACTATACTTGCTACTTACTGTGTGGAAATCCTAATCCTAAATGTTCAGCCAGTTCTTGATGATCTTGGACATGGACATAGTCAAATATACTGCTGCCAGTGACCTCCACCTGCCAATAGAATTACAAGGTCAGCCAAGAATAATAATACAATGTCATACAAGTATAGAATACCAAGGTCATACAAGTATAGAATCTCAAGGTCATACAAGTATAGAATTTCAAAGTCACACAATTATATAATTCCAAGGTCATATATACAAGTATAGACACTCAAGGTTAAACACGTACAGAATTTCAAGGTCATGTATCCAAGTATAGCATCTTAAAGTCACAAAAGTATAGAATCTCAAGGTCACACAAGTATAGAATCACAAGGTCATACAAGTATAGAATCTCAATTAAGGTCACACAAGTATAGAATCTCAAAGTCACACAAGTATAGAATCTCAAGGTCACACAAGTATAGACCCTCAAGTTGATGCCACTGTAGAATCTCAAGGTCATACAAGTATAGAATCTCAAGGTCACTCAAGTATAGAATCTCAAAATCATACAAGCATAGAAACTTAAGGTCACACAAGTATAGACTCTCACGGTCATACAAGTACAGAATATTAAGTTCATACAAATATAGAATTTCAAGGTCATATATACACTTGTACAAACTCAAGGTCATAAAGGTATAGAATCTCAAGGTCACAAAAGTATAGAATCTCAAGGTCACACAAAAATAGAACAAGAAGAACACCTAGTGAGATGACATTATTTTTTAAGTCTGTTTACAAATATATTGGTCAAAAACCATTTTGAACATAAAATACCTTCATAAAGTTGATAATTGGTGTATGAAACATGGTCTGCTAGCTATATGTCTGAAATTATCATAAACTTGGGACATCCTTAGGAATGACATTCTGCTGTCTTGTTTCCATGTAAAACTGCCAAATACACTAAATAACTTGTCTAAATATGATGCCGCCACAGCAGGTTTTGTGCAATTCCCAGCTGTTCCTTCTTACATGATACACCCAGAAGGACATTATCATAAAAAAGTTTATCTTAAAGGTAAAGCATACTGTCAAGTTAAAATAATTGCGATATTACATTATGTGTATGACTGGATCCAGGTACGGTTTAAAGTACATCCGGGCCAACAAGAGTGATTAATATAAGTTCTATAACTTGTTTCAAATTGTCCTGAAATAAATAAATTTTGTATTTATATTTATTTAAAGTACTTGTTTTTCATTTCAAGTTATCCAGATTTCCACATGCATAAAATACAGACATGTATTTAGCAGGAAAAGTAGTATGAATTAAATAAAACTTGTTAATAGGATCTATCATCATTTTTTGGATTTTCTGTACAAATTTTTAATGAAAGGAACTTGACAGAAAATAGCATTACAAATAGTACAAGAGAATACCACAATTTATTCAGAGAAGTATAGAAGAATATATCATCTTCAAATTTTCAAAATTAAATAATTGACAGAACTGCATGATTAACAATTAAGTAGGATGATTTAACAGATTTGTTACCATGATCTCAACTGGTACATAACATAAACTGGTACGTAAATAGAACTTTACAATGAAAGTGAAAACGGGAAAATTGATATCTTTATTTGTAGGATTGATGTTCACCAACGTTTTGAATATTTAAAAAAAAAATGAAACCCTATTTGGAGGGGGGGGCATCAGAGCTTTGGGGGGCATCATAGCTTTGTCTCTTATCATTAAAAACCATAAGATATAAAACCTTAAGGTAAAAGTTTAAAGCTGTAGATTGTTGTAACATGACTAAACCCAGACCAACAGAGGATATGTGGGGTTGGTATGATAACAGTAGCCACACCACCCCCCTCAGATAACCTCGCCCCTCACCCCAAAGATTCCTCTCCCAGATACACATTTAATGAGGTGTTAGTTCATTCAGGCTTTCTGTTCAGATTGAGATTAGCGCTATAAAAGCCAGACTTCATCCTTCTCCTCTGGTGTACTAATCTGGTGAAGAAAATCTAAATTGATTTTTACCAAAAATACAGAACCACCTTTTTTTTTAATTAGTAAGGATCAGTTTTTTTATGTCGCTGGTAAATGCACCCATCAAAACTGTTTAACATATTTTTTCAATATTTCACTTTTATTTTTATATCAAACCCATAAAAAACAATAATACAATGGTATTCCATAACAAAGAAAAGGAAATTGTCTTCAGCTTAGGACTTGCTGATGATACCACAAAAGGATTTAATTCATGATATCCTTGGATTGAAAGAATAAAAAGAAATGTTACTACTGAAATGCATTAGATTGCATCTGAAAATAAACAGGAAACAATTGGTTTTATCATTAGCAAGAAGGTCAGATGCAGATTTCAACATTCTACTATTTCTAAAGATCAAACACTCTGAAATTATTGCATACATTTTATACACCACAACTCTTTTTAAGTTTTGCCAATAAATTTGCACATCATTTTCATGTCTTTTTAGCTTCTAGTTTTGTCAAAAAAAGTTGATAATTTCAATTTTACATTAGGTTTTATTTTTTTACAAAACACTGAAGAAGAATTCTTTTTTTTTTAAATTAACAATATTTTACATATGATATTATAATCACACAACAAAATGTTATTCGTAACCATATGCAATGTACAATGAAGACAAAAAAAACCAATTCTTGTTTTATAATGTAAACTGATATTAGATCTGTATCAGGACACACAGACAAATTAGTCCCTCTGTAATGGCAGGTGAAATGGAAAGAGGTATTTAAGTTATTCTGACGGGCGAGAGATATACATCTTATCAATTCTACAAATGCTTAAACTGTTAAAATATGTGTGAAATAACACGAATTTGCATCATAAACTTCTCTTTTAAAATCCTCTTTATGTCATTTTAATGCCGAATTATGCAAAAAATATTCATTTATTCAAATAAAAGTGTGTAATGTATTTACACTTAGTAGAGTAATTCTAGATTGCAATGATCTGTTTGACATATTATTTCACTAAATGACAACAAAATGTACCTGAATCTCAAAATGATACTTATTTTGAAATAAATAAGTTTGAAAGTTCTTAATTTATATACTTTTCTACCCATATTCAGTAAGCTGTAGTGCATCCATGTTTTAGAATTATGATTTATCAGGAAGTAATGAATGGTTTACTTAAGAGGACAAAAAAGCGCCTAATAATGTCAAGACAATGACAATTATAACAGTATTGACAATGATAATCTCATGACACTGCAGAACAGCGTCCATCACTTATACTGCAAGTAGTTTATTCAAATGTAAGGATTTGACAAGTCATTGGCATAAAATGAATTACTTGCGCTGTCCTACCACTAGTCTATCATACCATCCTACCACTAGTCTACCATGCCATCCTACAACTAGATTACCACATTTTCCTATCACTAGATTACCACACTGTCCTATCACTAGACTACCAAACTGTCCTACCACTAGATTACCACACAGTCCTACCACTAGACTACCACACTGTCCTACCACTAGACTACCACACTGTCCTACCACTAGACTACCACACTGTCCTACCACACTGTCCTACCACTAGACTAACACACTGTCCTACCACTAGACTACCACACTGTCCTACCACTAGACTGCCACACTGTCCTACCACTAGTATACCACACTGTCCTACCACTAGACTACCACATTGTCCTACAACTAGACTAACACACTGTCCTACCACTAGACTACTACACTGTCCTACCACTAGACTACCACATTGTCCTACAACTAGACTACCACACTGTCCTACCACTAGACTAACACACTGTCCTACCACTAGACTACCACACTGTCCTACCACTAGACTACCACACTGTCCTACCACTAGTATACCACACTGTCCTACCACTAGATTACCACACTGTCCTACCACTAGACTACCACACTGTCCTACCACTAGACTACCACACTGTCCTACAACTAGACTAACACACTGTCCTACCACACTGTCCTACCACTAGACTACTACACTGTCCTACCACTAGACTACCACATTGTCCTACAACTAGACTAACACACTGTCCTACCACTAGACTACTACACTGTCCTACCACTAGACTACCACATTGTCCTACAACTAGACTACCACACTGTCCTACCACACTGTCCTACCACTAGACTAACACACTGTCTTACCACTAGACTACCACACTGTCCTACCACTAGACTGCCACACTGTCCTACCACTAGTATACCACACTGTCCTACCACTAGACTACCACATTGTCCTACAACTAGACTAACACACTGTCCTACCACTAGACTACTACACTGTCCTACCACTAGACTACCACATTGTCCTACAACTAGACTACCACACTGTCCTACCACTAGACTAACACACTGTCCTACCACTAGACTACCACACTGTCCTACCACTAGACTACCACACTGTCCTACCACTAGTATACCACACTGTCCTACCACTAGATTACCACACTGTCCTACCACTAGACTACCACACTGTCCTACCACTAGACTACCACACTGTCCTACAACTAGACTAACACACTGTCCTACCACACTGTCCTACCACTAGACTACTACACTGTCCTACCACTAGACTACCACATTGTCCTACAACTAGACTAACACACTGTCCTACCACTAGACTACTACACTGTCCTACCACTAGACTACCACATTGTCCTACAACTAGACTACCACACTGTCCTACCACTAGACTACCACACTGTCCTACCACTAGACTACCACACTGTCCTACCACTAGACTACCACACTGTCCTACCACTAGTATACCACACTGTCCTACCACTAGATTACCACACTGTCCTACCACTAGACTACCACACTGTCCTACCACTAGACTACCACACTGTCCTACAACTAGACTAACACACTGTCCTACCACACTGTCCTACCACTAGACTACTACACTGTCCTACCACTAGACTACCACACTGTCTTACCACTAGACTACCACCCTGTCCTACCACTAGACTACCACACTGTCCTACCACTAGACTAACACACTGTCCTACCACACTGTCCTACCATTAGACTACCATACTGTCCTACCACTAGACAACCATACTGTCCTACAACTAGTCTACCACAGTCCTACCACTAGACTACCACACTGTCCTACCACTAGACTACCACACTGTCCTACGACTAGACTACCACACTGTCCTACCACTAGACTACAACACTGTCCTACCACTAGACTACCACACTGTCCTACCACTATACTACCACACTGTCCTACCACTAGACTACCACACTGTCCTACAACTAGACTACCACACTGTCCTACCACTAGACTACAACACTGTCCTACCACTAGACTACCACACTGTCCTACCACTAGACTACCACACAGTCCTACCACTAGACTACCACACTGTCCTACCACTAGACTACCACACTGTCCTACCACTAGACTACCACACTGTCCTACCACTAGACTACCACACTGTCCTACAACTAGACTAACACACTGTCCTACCACACTGTCCTACCACTAGACTACCACACTGTCCTACCACTAGACTACCACACTGTCTTACCACTAGACTACCACCCTGTCCTACCGCTAGACTACCACACAGTCCTACCACTAGTCTACCATGCTGTCCTACCACTAGACTACCACACTGTCCTCCCACTAGTATACCAAACTATCCTAGCACACTGTCCTACCACTAGATTACCACACTGTCCTACCACTAGACTACCACACTGTCCTACCACACTGTCCTACCACTAGATTACCACACTGTCCTACCACTAGACTACCACACTGTCTTACCACTAGACTACCACACTGTCCTACCACTAGACTATCACACTGTCTTACCACTAGACTACCACAATGTCCTACCACTAGACTACTACACTGTCCTACCACTAGACTACAACACTGTCCCACCACTAGACTACAACACTGTCCTACAACACTGTCCTACCACTAGACTACCACACTGTCCTACCACTTGACTACCACCTGTCCTACCACACTGTCCTACCACTAGACTACCACACTATCCTACCACTAGACTACCACACAGTCCTACCACTAGACTACCACACTGTCCTACCACTAGACTACCACACTGTCCTACCACTAGACTACCACACTGTCCTACCACTAGACTACCACACTGTCCTACCACTAGACTACCACACTGTCCTACCACTAGTATACCACACTGTCCTACCACTAGACTACCACACTGTCCTACCACTAGACTACCACACTGTCTTACCACTAGACTACCACACTGTCCTCCCACTAGACTACCACACTGTCCTACCACTAGACTACCACATTGTCCTACAACTAGACTAACACACTGTCCTACCACTAGACTACTACACTGTCCTACCACATTGTCCTACAACTAGACTACCACACTGTCCTACCACTAGACTAACACACTGTCCTACCACTAGACTACCACACTGTCCTACCACTAGACTACCACACTGTCCTACCACACTGTCCTACCACTAGACTAACACACTGTCCTACCACTAGACTACCACACTGTCCTACCACTAGACTGCCACACTGTCCTACCACTAGTATACCACACTGTCCTACCACTAGACTACCACATTGTCCTACAACTAGACTAACACACTGTCCTACCACTAGACTACTACACTGTCCTACCACTAGACTACCACATTGTCCTACAACTAGACTACCACACTGTCCTACCACTAGACTAACACACTGTCCTACCACTAGACTACCACACTGTCCTACCACTAGACTACCACACTGTCCTACCACTAGTATACCACACTGTCCTACCACTAGATTACCACACTGTCCTACCACTAGACTACCACACTGTCCTACCACTAGACTACCACACTGTCCTACAACTAGACTAACACACTGTCCTACCACACTGTCCTACCACTAGACTACTACACTGTCCTACCACTAGACTACCACATTGTCCTACAACTAGACTAACACACTGTCCTACCACTAGACTACTACACTGTCCTACCACTAGACTACCACACTGTCCTACAACTAGACTACCACACTGTCCTACCACTAGACTACCACACTGTCCTACCACTAGACTACCACACTGTCCTACCACTAGACTACCACACTGTCCTACCACTAGTATACCACACTGTCCTACCACTAGATTACCACACTGTCCTACCACTAGACTACCACACTGTCCTACCACTAGACTACCACACTGTCCTACAACTAGACTAACACACTGTCCTACCACACTGTCCTACCACTAGACTACTACACTGTCCTACCACTAGACTACCACACTGTCTTACCACTAGACTACCACCCTGTCCTACCACTAGACTACCACACTGTCCTACCACTAGACTAACACACTGTCCTACCACACTGTCCTACCATTAGACTACCATACTGTCCTACCACTAGACTACCATACTGTCCTACAACTAGTCTACCACAGTCCTACCACTAGACTACCACACTGTCCTACCACTAGACTACCACACTGTCCTACGACTAGACTACCACACTGTCCTACCACTAGACTACAACACTGTCCTACCACTAGACTACCACACTGTCCTACGACTAGACTACCACACTGTCCTACCACTAGACTACCACACTGTCCTACAACTAGACTACCACACTGTCCTACCACTAGACTACAACACTGTCCTACCACTAGACTACCACACTGTCCTACCACTAGACTACCACACAGTCCTACCACTAGACTACCACACTGTCCTACCACTAGACTACCACACTGTCCTACCACTAGACTACCACACTGTCCTACCACTAGACTACCACACTGTCCTACAACTAGACTAACACACTGTCCTACCACACTGTCCTACCACTAGACTACCACACTGTCCTACCACTAGTATACCACACTGTCCTACCACTAGACTACCACACTGTCCTACCACTAGTATACCACACTGTACTACCACTAGCCTACCACACTGTCCTACCACTAGACTACCACACTGTCTTACCACTAGACTACAACACTGTCCTACCACTAGACTACCACACTGTCTTACCACTAGACTACAACACTGTCCTCCCACTAGTATACCACACTGTCCTACCACACTGTCCTACCACTAGATTACCACACTGTCCTACCACTAGACTACCACACTGTCTAACCACTAGACTACCACACTGTCCTCCCACTAGTATACCACACTGTCCTACCACTAGACTACCGTACTGTCCTACCACTAGACTACCACACTGTCCTACCACTAGACTACCGTATTGTCCCACCACTAGACTACCACACTGTCCCACCACTAGACTACCACACTGTCCTACCACTAGACTAACACACTGTCCTACCACTAGACTACCGTACTGTCCTACCACTAGACTAACATACTGTCCTACCACTAGACTAACACACTGTCCTACCACACTGTCCTATCACCAGAATAACACACTGTCCTACCACTAGACTACCACACTGTCCTACCACTAGACTAACAC
Source organism: Mimachlamys varia (assembly GCA_947623455.1). Lineage (NCBI taxonomy): Eukaryota > Metazoa > Mollusca > Bivalvia > Pectinida > Pectinidae > Mimachlamys > Mimachlamys varia. The sequence continues at coordinate 40,606,544 of OX392528.1, forward strand.
ACTGTCCTACCACACTGTCCTATCACTAGACTACCGTACTGTCCTACCACTAGACTACCACACTGTCCTACCACTAGTCTACCACACTAGACTGCCACTAAACTACCACACTGTCCTACCACTAGACTACCACCCTGTCCTACCACTAGACTACCATACTGTCCTACCACTAGTCTACCACACTAGACTGCCACTAGACTACCATACTGTCCTACCACTAGAATACCACACTGTCCTACCACTAGACTACCACACTGTCCTACCACTAGACTACCACACAGACCTACCACTAGTCTACCACACTAGACTGCCACTAGACTACCATACTGTTCTACCACTAGAATACCACACTGTCCTACCACTAGACTACCACACTGTCCTACCACTAAACTATCACACAGTCCTACCACTAGTCTACCACACTAGACTGCCACTAGACTACCATACTGTCCTACCACTAGAATACCACACTGTCCTACCACTAAACTACCACACTGTCCTACCACTAGTCTACCACACTGTCCTACCACTAGACTACCACACTGTCCTACCACTAGACTACCACACTGTCCTACCACTAGACTACAATACTGTCCTACCACTAGTCTACCACACTGTCCTACCACTAAACTACCACACAGTCCTACCACTAGTCTACCACAGTCCTACCACTAGACTACAATACTGTCCTACCACTAGTCTACCACACAGTCCTACCACTAGTCTACCACACTGTCCTACCACTAGTCTACCACAGTCCTACCACTAGACTACAATACTGTCCTACCACTAGTCTACCACAGTCCTACCACTAGACTACAATACTGTCCTACCACTAGTCTACCACACAGTCCTACCACTAGTCTACCACAGTCCTACCACTAGACTACAATACTGTCCTACCACTAGTCTACCACACAGTCCTACCACTAGTCTACCACAGTCCTACCACTAGACTACAATACTGTCCTACCACTAGTCTACCACACTGTCCTACGACTAGACTACCACACTGTCCTACCAGTTTGACAAGCTAAATCTTCCTGGTAGACAGAATATTTTTTTATGATTTTTTCTTGCCCTGTTAATACAACAATCTGTGATAGTTTTCTCACTAGTTTTACATATTTGTTACGGACAATTATATGGCATCCATAATTTGTTAAAGCATATATATATCATAATAAAATTTAAATGGAGACGGTTAATAGTTTTACATGTTTTCTTATTTCTTAGAAGCTCCAAAAGACATTTCTCAAATAATTTTGGGAAATAAAAGATCAATTAAAATCAAATTGAAATGGTTTGATGGTAAAAAACCATTAAAGTCAATAGAGTTGCCTTCTATCGTAAAGAAAATGATTTATAACATGATACATATTCATTGCATGAACATGTAATTTGTACATCATGAATATTCACAAATCATTTCAAACATACACAAATTAAGACAGATCTCTTCATCAAATCCAAATTAAGATACATAGATGTTACAAAAACTTTTTTACCCAAAAAGCACAACAAATTAACAGTACAAATTGTTACAGTTTCTGAAGAGATAAAACAGCTTTCACCTTTATTGCTGTTATGCATCGTTCATGATGGATTTCCTTAAAATTCTGCTATTTTACATATTGTAATAGATTTCCCTTGTAACTTACACGTACAACAACCAGTATTTCTGTTGATAATTAACTCATTCAGTCCTTCCCTGATTATGAATTTAAACTCTTCCAATGCAAAGGTTAGAATTGTCCATTATGAAATTTCAGGGGTGAATGAGTTGAAGGTTTATTCATGACTATATATCTACCTCCTCACTCTCGGATGTCAATGACCTCAAATGTTACCAGAACAAAGTTATGTATGATTGACGGAAATAGATATCAATGAAACAAAAAAATCAACAATTTCCAAAGTAAACTTTGGCTTACTAGGATTAAAACACATTGTTTCAAAATGTTTTCCTCCGTTTAAACCCAATTCAGTATGAATGGCATCCCAAAAATATGTGAAAAAATGTTCTCAATTCTTTGGAATTTTTGTTCCTTTTATCATTATATAATTCCTTTTGCCTTCAATTCAAGTTCAACCAGCTCCTCAGCAAAATCTGTATCTGATCTAGCTCAACTTGCCGCAGAGGGGGAAATATTATGTCTGTATTATCAAAAAGAAACATTTCTAAAATATTTCAAATACTTACATTTTTGCTTGAAAATCTTTCTAAAAAAACATTTCTTATAATTGAATATTTTTCTAAATAAATGATTTTGTAAATAACAAAAATAACTTGAAAAGAGTATAGAAATGCCTACAATGATTTCTTAATGCGATGGTTTTATTTTCTGGAATATCAACAACCATTGATCCTTTGATTTTCAATACACTATACTTTATGTTTAAGAGAAAGATAATACTTTAGACTTAAGCATTTGAAAAAGTATGTGCTTTATCCTTTTTGTAAAAAGAACTGGCTGGCTTCTCATGTCTTCAATTATTCTGCTTTTTTGCAGGTAAATCGCTATTTTGCATCAGAAAAATTCTTATCTACACCCGTTATGAAACAGAGCAAATATTCTAAATTGAATTTTAGAGAATGGAATTGCATTGAAAGTGCCCTTAGTTTTTCCTATTTCTGTTACTGATGTTTAAAGATCATAATCTTACTTCATTTAATTATTTATCAACCTCATTCATTTAATTTTATAAAGGTACACCTTTAATGAAATCAAGTGAACTTTAAGTAGCTGTTCAGATAATTTTAACTTGTTCATCCCTGTAGACACATTTGAACTCTCCCTGTTCAAGGGTTGGAATCGTTCAAAATGAAATTCCAGGGGTGAATTGGTTAGTTATCGAAGTTTTTTTTTCAAACTCATTTGGGTATCCATTTTATATGGACGCAGTAGCAAATCAGGAAAATTATCAGGTCCTTTTACCACTAGGAATCCCGTATATGATCCGCGGTCCATTGTGAGACTCTCAGGTCCGGGACAGTTTGACCTCGAGGCTCGTCTATTGTACTTGCAGAGTGGATCCAGAGGTCCACACTGTTACCACCGATTATTATGATCTCCGCTACCATGACACGAAGATTACATACAGTATGTAAGAAGTATGCCAGCTTTATCCGACATTTAATTATGAATATTTTCAAAGTTATTCAACCCTGGGGGATAATAGAAATAAAAACTGTTGATTTCTCTTGAAAGATGCCGTGAAATATTTGTGTAAGGTTGCATTGTTGGCGTATAAAAAGGTTTGATTCTAGGTCCTAAGCAGCCCTCACCACACAATATATCAATCAACCCCATCCCCTCTAGCCCAGAGACACTGCTAGCTCTGATAACCACACAACAGAAATATGGAAATTTCTCCTTTTCATTTCGATGGCTGGTCTGCGTAAGGTAGGCCTGGTGATGACAGAGTGATATTGATGGCCCCCTAGGGGGTGTGGTAGGACATTAATCGTGAAAGTGACCCCGTGTTGGTGACAGGTGAACTGTTTGTCTCCCCTATAACAACATTACAGCCTTAATTGAATCGCACCGTAGCAAGTATGCAAAACAAAATACGCATCGCAACACACTGCTCAATACTACACACTGTACGAATCGAGGGGGAAATATCCAACAATTTTCTTTTTCGTCAGATCAGTGGGGAATTCAGCTAAGAGTGTATCAATTGAAGACAATCATTAGACTGGGATAAACCCAGGGACTACCGGGGTCTGGGGTAGAACGGCTGGCCTGCACTGCCCGAGATTTGCAGTATTTCGTTAATGGCGATTACCTCCCTATTTGTATGCATACAGAGGTCTGATGTCCGTAGCGGGTTGACAGACGAAGACTCCATGTAATGACATCCACGGTATGGCCGACTAATCTCCCACATCTTCCACTGATGGATGGACGTTTTCTACTCAACAAATCCCTTACATGAAGATTTATAATGTTTTCCTTCCATTTCAGCCTTGTTTTGCTTCCGACAAGTTCTCCATTGAGATGTGGCTTTTAATGAAGTGCAAAATGAACAAGATCAATTATCTCACTCTCCATCACTTCTTAGGGGGAAAGTTCCTATTGCCATTGTCTTGACCCAATACAATTAACTTGATCCCTACACCCAAAGTTAACTTTACATATCAAGTCTTTTTACTCAAACTAAAGCATACTTGTCATCTCTCCCTACTACACCCAAAGTTAACTTTACATATTTAGTCTTTTTACTCAAGCATATCTACTTGTCATCTCTCCCTATTTTTGAGGATTTTAAAGACTAAATTTTTGGCCCTAAAGTTGAGAATTTTTAACCGTGCATTAATATTTGCCCCTTCGAGATCTTCTAAGAAACGGTTTGTGTTTCATGTCCTATTAACAGGCAGCTTTAATTATTTAAGGACTTGCCAGGTTTTAGTGGTGGAGGAAAGCTGGAGTTCCTGGAGAAAAACCACTGACGGACAGTACCTGGCGAATCTGTCCCTTGTAGGCCTAAAACCCGCCACCCAGAGGTGGATTGGTGGCTAGTGGTAGCAGAATGTCAGACACCAGGTTAACCACTGCAGCCCCAGAAATGGACATACAACAACACTGACATACAGTAATTAACAAGGTATGGGCTATGTTAGCTATTCATTGCTGACTTTTAATGCCACATTAATAGCTGCAAAAGCATATTTACTATCATAGTATGAATATTTTGTAATAAACTTAACATATTCGGCATTAAATGAAGCATGTTTTATGCATATAGATCTATATACTTCAAAATTAGGATATATCAAATCTACATTAATTTCAACATCAAAGTCCTACCCATTCTTCAATTACCACTTCTTAAGTCATAGAATCAATTTAACATTATATAAATTTATCATGCAGCTGTAAATGTGCTTGTTGAAAAAACCAACCCCTCCCCCATTTAAAGAATATACCAGCAGCCAATACAAAGAATTAATAATAATTGAAAGAATATAACTCCCCACAATGATATTTAGATCCAACTCTACCCCTCTTGCACCACAAAACCTATATATTGAGATCAGTGCCAGAATACTTGATCAAGTTTTTAATTTGTATCATCATTATAACCTTTCACCTATTCCTGACCATATATAACGTAACTTTCTCCAACAGGTGCACTCCTGTTTTTGCTAGGGAAAATATAAAATGCATCTTTACTTACTTAGGGAAAAGACAGTTAGCACATGCCTTAATATTCTAAAGTATCACTGTAGCGTCATCACTTTATGCAGTGTAGCCAGAGAAATGTCCTCAATTTCGTCACAAATTACATCTGCCAATGATGAAGCTGTGATGCACTCAAGGGTTTACCATAACAGCTCATTTCATGGTAGGAAAGTGTGGGAGAAAAATCACCAATATACATACTCCTGTATAATGTACACAGAGAGAAATGGGGCAAAATGTTTATGATGTTCATAAATCTTACCCTCAGGTTGAAATTTACAAGGGGCGACTGATTCTATTAGTATACTGTAGAAGAAATGGGTGTAGGAAAATTTCTTTATTATATTCTTACTATAAAAAACAGGGAAATTGTATCTTGATAAATAAGCATGATTTAGTAAATATCAGCTCAACAGGCCAATATAGGCAATTCTTCGCTAAGCATGCCGAATACACCATATCAGCCAGCTTCCGAAATTGTCATGATGTACGTATACGTCATATGACGACCATGACGTTACAACAATCGAAAATTGATAGGGGAACAGATGTTGACGGCCCTCAGGCCAATATTGGGATCTTGGGTTGATATAAAGCCTGATATGGAAATGGCCATGTAATATTCTCTATGTATTACACCCTATTTCATGTGTTTGACGTCACAACTCAGGATAGCAATGACATGACATTATGAAATCACGATCATTAAGATATACTGATTAAGGAAACTTGGATGTTTTCCTGCTGTTTCTAAGCTAATTCTGGTTATTAGAATGGTAGAAAATTGAGTACACTTTCATGTCTCGCTAGGTAGTAGGTTATGCATAGAAATTCCAATTGAGGCCAAGTTCGAAATTGGTTGCGAAATCGCTAGGCATGAAAGAGTCTTATATTCTATTACTTCTACCACAGGATAATACATACAACCTATCTTTTACTATTAAAGTACAACATCTCTGTGTAAGAACCGATGGGACTTGACCATACCTATTTTATACTGTCTGGTAGAGTAAAACAATTGTTTAAAATGACCAATGAGAATGGACCAGTCATAAAATGTCCCCTACCTCCGGTAGAATTATCTCTTATGTAATACATACTAGAGTCATCATTTAAGTTTGATCAGAAGTAAGTTTCTCTGTTGTTGCAGAGTAAAAACCTGTATATTTTATGATTTCTAAGGAGACTCGATCACCACAATACTCCTTACACTATTTAAGACTGAAATGTCAAAAAGAAGTTGCAGGTATGTTTGTCTCAATAGCGTGATCATTTCAAATGAACCAGCTGAACATCAGTGCCCCATTTACCATGAAATATAACTTCACAACAGCCTTCAAAACCGTAACTCTACTAACTTGACCCATGTGACCTTTAATATGCCTTTTGTAGTTCTATCACCGCCTCATTCTGACTGCCACTACCAGTTTGTATCTATGCTCAATATGAAGTCTTGGTAACCCAAGGACAGTATAATCTATATATATATATATATATACCCAAGGTAGTACTACCCCTCTTTGAACTCTTCCAATTCAAAAGTCTGAATAGTTCATTTAATTCAAATGTATTGAAAGTTAAACAAACCTGAAAGTTTTCAAGTCAATATTTCACACCAGTTATCATTCATTTTCAAATAAAATGGACTTTGGCTTGATTTAATTGAAATGAGTGATTTTTAGTCATTGCATTATTTTGACAGCAGTGACCTAAATTTCAAATAAAAGAAAGAGCCAGAAATCATGGCATTATCCACCATACCAGTTTTGAAGTTGAAGCCTGCAAATGCAATTTTGCATTTCTAACTTTGATTCCTTGGTGACAGAAATACAGTAAAAAATGAAATCTTGCAAACAGCAAAATGCACAACTTGAAAGTTTTATTCAGTTCAGATGAATGGTTTTCAAATTGTACGCCAACAAGGTTCCGGCGTGACGCACACATGTACATGTGAAAGTTCCGGCGTGACGCACACATGTACATGTGGACAGATAAAGTCCAATTTAAGCTCCCCACAAACATGTTTCGCAGGAGATTATTAAATTCTAACGGATTCATTCCAATCAAACATATTTTAGTCAATTTTTAAACAGCAGTGACCTATATGTTTGAAATAAAATTAATTTTCATCTAATCTAAACTGAAATGTTTTGAGTCAATATTTTGCCAAAAGTGACCTATATTTTATATTTATATGCTGTTTATAGTACCATAACTATACTAGAAGAGCAACCTTAGTTCAAAAGAGATTTATCAGTGTGCCGTATATATGACCTTGTTCATCAAACTGGAACGATTCTATATAAACAGACAATTAATCACTTACCTGAGAAAGGCCGAGATAAATCGAAACTGTCTCCGATATGTATAGGAATCGCCCATCACTTGCCAGAGCGAATGCAAACCCATCCAGTGACTGGAAAATATGATCACATAAATAAATCAATTTGACAGAGCACAGTTACAACTATTTATATATTTCTTCAGCGATTTTATTTCTTACATGTCTACATAATGATATCACAAAAACCATTGTATTCAAACTGTCTGCATGTGATCAAGTACCTTTCATTTTGAAGTAATCTGCAAATACATTAAATATATCATTTTTAATAAAGTGACTATATTTCATAAATTTGAAAGACACATATTTAAGACAATACAACATTTTAAAAGTGCCAATGAACCAAAAAAGTCCTTTTTTATAAATATAATATCAGCACAACTAAAAATGAAGAAATTTAATTTGATATAACAAAAAGCTTTAATTTCCTCACTTCTAATATTGTTGATGATAATGGCATCAAAATTTGAAAATACATTTGTATTTAATTTAAAGAAATCCGATAAAAAGCAACATTCAGCATTATTGTAATAACTTAAGTTATAATTTAGAATTACTGAAGGATGTCAATACTTTATAGAGTTTGCAGTCCATTTGTGTAAAAGTCATATCAAGCCTGATAACAAAAACACATGGACAACTAAACACCTCAAATGAATTTTAAAGATAAACAGTTTAAATAGATATAGTCATAAAATAAAATGATGAACAGTTTAAACATAGTCATCAAATAAAATGATGAACAGTTTAAATATATCCATAAAATAAAACACTATGTACATGTATTTTACAATTCCGAATTTCAAAAATACATGTACTGGCCTATTTTACAAAAAAAAAATTAAAATCTTTGACAATCACTTCAACAATGCTTTTCATTGACCACATAATAATCAATATTTGTCTTGAATCGTCCAAAAACAGTATATTATACATGTACCACATTTCTGATTTAGGATAAGTTATGCAATTAAAACAATTATGCATAAAGGCCAGCTCAGAGTTTTAGGTTCACTTTTAGATACCTACAGACTTATTTCTTCTTTCATTTACTCCTTTTTCCTTACTCTTATTGTACATATAGCATCAAAACCATTCCAACCCATCTTGCATATGTTACAAATATTTTTTTTTTCTTTTAATCTTTTGTATTTCCTCATTAAAATCAAACTGATGCAATGAACAGAAATCATTTCAGAAGAACAGTCTTTTAAAATAAAAGCAGGTACCAGAAGACTGGAAGCAGACCAGCCTGAAATGAACGGCAGGTGTATATGCAATTAACAACAGGTATGTGTTTCTTCCACGCTTCAATGCTGGCCTACCTGATCGTATAAAGCCTGGTGCACATACACGGAGGAAACAGATGGACTTTTTCTAAACCAAAAAAACAATATATTTTTTTCCTAAAAATGACAGAAGTTCTTATAATGGCGCCTAAATAAAACCTGCAAATTTAATGGTTTGTTTTGCAGCATATGGGATACATTAAAATTCAAACGCAGAAACATATCATTTCATGTTTGACGTAATTACAATCTTAACAGAAATGTCCAGAAAATCAATGAGAGATGAAGTCTGCCTGTCTGGTAGAAGAATTCCTGTCTGCTCCCTCTAACACTCACGCTGTCCCGATTCATGACCCCCTGGTGACTATCCCATGTTACAATAAACTCCATGCAATAATTACGACAATATGATCGGCTCTAGAACGTTTGATTTCTTTAATACCCTGTTAGTGGGTTTAATAGCCTTTTATATATTGTTCAGTAAGTTCAGTACCTGAGTTTAATGATGCTCGTTCTTACGATTTGAAAGTACTTAACATTGCACTCCTTCATGTTGCCAAATTGTCTTGCTTAATATCTATTTCATAACATTGCACTTGAAATATTTTCAAATATTTTATTTAAAAGGAAAATTAATATTCAAGTCAAAATATCTTTGGAAACGGAGGACAATAGTGATATAATGGGATATGATCAATATAGTCTTTATACAGTATGGCCAAGCTGTCCTGTCTAATCGACTAGATTAAACTTTACACAAAACCTTCAATGGCCAGCTTCAGGCAGGGCCATGCAAGGCGGGAGAGAAATCTGAATTTAACTATCTATGAGAGGGTTAAATTCACATCTTGGCTGTGACTTAGTTAATGATTGTGTGTGTTTGTGGGGGGGGGAGGGGGGAGTAGGGGGTTCAGTCTAGTGCATCCAAGGCAAGCACTCAGCTTTCTATAATACATATGCTTAACATCAAAAGTAGTTGCTCTCAATTCAATACAAATTACACTAGTTGTTTTAGTAGTTTTTGGTAATTCTAATTAAGATAAAATTCTTTTAAACAATTTTTACATAATGACTGCAAACACATATAAAAGTGCAAGAAGAAAGTAGCAGAAAGTTAAAGAATAAATGTGGATCTTAAAATGCACTGCCTTTTAGATCATGCACATTAGAATCGTACATGTAGGTTAGACGATGAGAGGTAGGGGAGAAAGAGGTGTTGACCTCATGTCCTAGGTATTAACCTTCTATTACAAGGTCCACCAACAAGTCATTAACTGTGTGAGACAATACTGTTAGGTGGGGAATAAAGGAACAATTCCCTGTGCTGTTACACAGGATCAAAGTGGCATTAGAAAGGGATAAAACAGATCAACAACTTGATACCCTCCCAGGAAATGAGAAGCACCCACCACCACCAACATACAGGCCACTCACAGGGACATGTCTCCGGGAAAGTCTGGTTACAGGAGCATTATGACTCCCCACTCACAGGGACATGTCTCCGGGAAAGTCTGGTTACAGGAGCATTATGACTCCCCACTCACAGGGACATGTCTCCGGGAAAGTCTGGTTACAGGAGCATTATGACTCCCCACTCACAGGGACATGTCTCCGGGAAAGTCTGGTTACAGGAGCATTATGTCTCCCCACTCACAGGGACATGTCTCCGGGAAAGTCTGGTTACAGGAGCATTATGACTCCCCACTCACAGGGACATGTCTCCGGGAAAGTCTGGTTACAGAAGCATTATGTCTCCCCACTCACAGGGACATGTCTCCGGGAAAGTCTGGTTACAGGAGCATTATGACTCCCCACTCACAGGGACATGTCTCCGGGAAAGTCTGGTTACAGGAGCATTATGACTCCCCACTCACAGGGACATGTCTCCGGGAAAGTCTGGTTACAGGAGCATTATGACTCCCCACTCACAGGGAAATGTCTCCGGGAAAGTCTGGTTACAGGAGCATTATGTCTCCCCACTCACAGGGACATGTCTCCGGGAAAGTCTGGTTACAGGAGCATTATGACTCCCCACTCACAGGGACATGTCTCCGGGAAAGTCTGGTTACAGGAGCATTATAACTCCCCACTCACAGGGACATGTCTCTGGGAAAGTCTGGTTACAGGAGCATTATGTCTCCCCACTCAAAGGGACATGTCTAAGGTAAAGTCTGGTTACAGGAGCGTTCTTACTCCTCACTCAAAGGGACATGTCCCCGAGAAAGTCTGGTTACAGGAGCATTGTTACATTAATTTCATCATTTCCTTTTAATTACTATAAATATAATACTTTCCGTAATAATGAATCACTCTCTATGGAAGTGTGAAATGCCTTTAGTTCAGCTTTTGTGAAAAGACCAGGTATACATGCAATATGTCAAAGCTATGTTATGGATTATACCTGATCCATAAGGAGTACCCATGATAATGCCTGACTGTAGGATACACAGGTCAATCAGGGGGATCAGTTTGCAAATATATCTGGTTACTTTAAATTTATAATGCTTTAAATAAGAGAAAGAAACAATTTATGATATCCCTAACACTTTAGCAATACAGTGGACTCCACTTAATATCACTCCTGTTAATATGACATTCCTCTTTATATCATGTTTTTCACAAGCACCATTTTTCTCTCTATATAATCTATGTAATTTTACTTGGTTAATATCATGTATTTTGAGGTGAATTCCTCTTAATATCATGTTTTTCTTAACCAGTCACATAAAATATCCAGAAAATGATGTAATTTCCATTGATTTCAGATACAACTTGTACAAAATGTTGCATAAAAAATAAAAAATATCCCAAAAATTGATTTTTAATTGAAATAAAGTCTATATACTGAAACATCTTCATATGTACATTGAATAGCTTACTTTCAGTTATGGAGATTGGAAATGCACTAGATTTAGTGGAAAAACATGTTTCTCTTAATGTCACATTCCTGTTAATATCATGTTTTTTTCAGACAAATGCAACATGATATAAAGAGGAGTGCACTGTAGTAGCTTAATATTTGTATTGAAATCTACTCTGAATCCAATTAAAAGTGGCATCATGAAGTAAATCAATGAACAGTATTTGTTTTACCGACTCACACACTCAGCCCGACAGTCTACATGGAGATTGCCTGGGCCTCCCTAATCCCCCTGTTGAGTGTGGTAGGCCCACGTAATTGTAGCTGTATACACCCCCATAACCTGTCATGATCCGTCATAAATCTAGATCAAATTAGCACCAGACAAAACTCTATTATTTCAATTCCTGAAGGTTTTTTCCAGACTTTTAGAAGTACCACCTTGACATTTTGACCTTGACCGACTAGCCATTGCTTGACCTTGAGTATGACCTTCAGTTTGACCTCTGATTGACCTTAAGATGATTGTCCCTGAAATACTACCAGGGGGAACATATTCTTGAACAATTTGATTATTTTGAGTGTGATATTGTGTGTAAAATGTCTTAATTTTATTCTGGAATGATTTCATCAACAAAAAATCTATTGATAATCAAATTTTGAGTTGATGGTCAAACAATTATTTTATTCTGAGTGATACACATACAACTTAATTATATACTATTTACATTAAATATACATCTTTCTCAAACTACTGCAGTTAGAATTTTTCTGTTTTTGAAAGTTTTAATAATTTCTTTTTACTTTCTTATGTAAATAGATCATTTTAGTAATTCATGATAGTTTAAATAAAGTGTTAAAATCTGTGTAATTTTAAGAAACAAACATAATTCAACTTGTCCATTTCATCTGATGTTGCCGTTGAAAACTGTAGTAAGAGTACTGAAAACCAACTTATTTTTGTGTGGGATTTATTTTTGCATATTTTGTGAGTGATTAAAATTCGCAAAAATTAACTGCCGCGAAATAGTTCAAATCAGAGTTATGGCAGTACGGTTCATAGGATTTATGACCATATTTATCGCGAAATCAAATCGCCGCAAAATAAGTTGGTTTACATTAATCAGAATATCCAGGTTACGAGCGACATTTGGATTCACGTACCTGTAAAATATGGGTGCCTTGGTGAGATTCAAACACATCGAGGGCTATATTGGCAATGTTGCGCCGACGGCTGTGACCTGAAATACAACACTATACACTTTAGGATTCATACATTTATTTCAAAATTAAACCTTTTACTTCCCAAATATTTATAATTGAAAAAAAGTATAAGTTCCCAAATATTTATAACTGAAACAAAATATAACTTCCTGATAACTTATAATTGAAACAAAGTAAAAACTGATAGATAAAGTCAATATTTCAAAAGAAAAAATTTTAACTTTCATTGTGTCAATTTCGAGACTAGGTTTCAAGAATGTCAACTTTAACAAATTATTTGTAATTTATTTGACAAGAAATAATTCCTCTTGGCAAATGAACATGAAATTAATACTTTAGTAGAAATGAAAATTTTGTACAGTAATATCAGTAAGATAATATAAGGTTCATCTTGTATTTTAGTATTTTACCAAATATACTTTTTGGGGTATTTTGATTACAAATTTTGTAAAAGTGATAAAGTAAAAAATAACCCCCTCATTCAAAACATCAAACTTAAGACTTTGTACCAATTATAATATATAAGCTGTACTATTAAAGACTTATCAAAATAATATTAAAGCGTAATATCATATCTAATTTTAAACTCAGACTTAGTTTGCGTGAGTTAAGTACATGGTGTATAAGTTTTAACACAAAATGATACATGTATCTAAATATAAACTGCAGAAACCAAAGTATTGATATATGTATGGACTCTGCATGAACAGATAGTCCCAACACTATAGTGATTGATCAATAGAATTACCTGATGCTTTCATCTTTATCTTTAAGGATGTCATTAAATACAAATGATTGATCAAATGTCTCAGAACAAACTGACAATCAAACCATGATGACAACACGAAAAAATCAAAAAGCTTCACTTTAAAATGCACAAAATTTCATTATCCAAAAAAAAAATTCTCACTATTAAGCATTTTGCTTTTAATTGTACAGCATCTTATTTCTAGATGTTTCAAGATATGCCGATGTATAGCAAAGGACAAGATATTTAAGTGTGATTATAACGATAATATGTCTTGACCTGACAGCAAGCCGAGTCTGTAAAATGGACCCGTTATCAGGCGGAGGTGGCTGCGGAGGCTGACAAGATCCCCATACAGAAGCAGTGAGGGAGGTCCATCGCTCCTCCCCAATGCTTATATTACACTTTCCCATTTCATCCATTACGTTTAATCAGCAGGGAGATACAAAGCATCAGATCCACTGCTGTCTGTCAAAACTGGACAGGGAAACCAACAGTTGAAAGAATGCCAAATGAAGGCGATATAGAAACGGGGTCAGATACAAAAAGAAGGGGTCAGCAGAGATGAAGGGGCTGAAGGGATCTCCTTGCAGTACCCCCTCACCCAAATGTCACGCTTCATTTAACTCTGCAGTGTATCGGATAGCACTGGGCAAATAAATCAGCACGGATCTGCCAGGCAAACACAGAGAAAAAAGGCCAACATCTCTTGAATAATCAGCCAAAAAATTCAAAAACTCTCCGTCAAGGACTTCACTGGTGAGGTTTTGTTTAATGGTAGAACCACTTTGACCAAGGGGTTTTGCATTAAAGTGGGTGGGAAATTTGATACGCGAGGGCCTACACCTGCACCTTGTGTGAGCTATCATTTGCCATGCTTCGAGTAATCAGACCCCGATACACAGCACTGTTTAAGGGATATTTGCAGTAAATATGATTAAGACTATCTCTTAGACATTGTCAACATTCTTGCTACAGTGACTGCAGCTGTAAAATGCTGGATCGGAAACCTCAGTGTTGCTCCGGAGACTCGCCCAGAATCTCGCCGAGGTCCACAGACCCACCACACAGCTGGAAACAATTCAAAGAAATACAAAACAAACATTTTTTTCCTCGTGCCATCTCAATATTTAACAAGGGGAAATGTTTAGGGGCAATGACAATCTATATTGCAATGTGGTCAAAAATGAGTATGAATGAATCGGATTAACTAAAGAATGCTAGCAACATAACTATACCAATCAAAACAGATTGGACTGGTTACAACTTCTACACCTGATGTCCTGTTTTGACTCTGACGATAACAAAGATGATCGAGAGGCATCGGAACTTTTGATAACTCGATCATCTCAACCTGAAGAAACTACATGAATTGTTTCTAGCACTTTTTTTATCATATTCAGGTGACATAAACGGCAAGATTTCGGATATCCTAAGCTCCAGGAACAAGCTTTCACCTGTCCTTAGCTCCAGGAACAAGCTTTCACCTGTCCTTAGCTCCAGGAACAAGCTTTCACCTGTCCTAAGCTCCAGGAACAAGCTTTCACCTGTCCTAAGCTCCAGGAACAAGCTTTCACCTTTCCAAGCTCCAGTAACAATATTTCACCTTTCCTAAGCTCCAGGAACAAGCTTTCGCCTATCCTAAGCTCCAGGAACAAGCGTTCACCTGTCCTAAGCTCAGGAACAAGCTTTCACTTGTCCTAAGCTCCACTAACAAGCTTTCACCTGTCCTAACCTCCAGGAACAAGTTTTCACCTGTCCTTAGCTCCAGAAACAAGCTTTCACCTGTCCTAAGCTCCAGGGACAAGTTTCCACCCGTCTAAAGCTCAAGCAACAAGCAACAAGCTTTCACCTTTCAGCTCCAGTAACAATATTTCATCTGTCCTATGCTCCAGGAACAAGCTTTTACCTGTCCTAAGCTCTAGGAACAAGCTTTCACCTGTCCTAATCTCCAGGAACAAGTTTTCACCTGTCCTAAGCTCAAGGAACAAGCTTTCACCTTTTCTAAGCTCCAGGAACAATCTTTCACCTGTCCTGAGCTCAGGAACAAGCTTTCACTTGTCCTAAGCTCCACTAACAAGCTTTCACCTGTCCTAACCTCCAGGAACAAGTTTTCACCTGTCCTTAGCTCCAGAAACAAGCTTTCACCTGTCCTAAGCTCCAGGGACAAGTTTCCACCTGTCTAAAGCTCAAGCAACAAGCTTTCACCTTTCCTAAGCTCCAGGAACAAGTTTTCACCTGTCCTGAGCTCCAGGAACAAGCTTTCATCTTTCCTTAGCTCCACTAACAAGCTGTCACCTGTCCTAAGCTCCAGGAACAAGCTTTCACCTGTCCTAAGCTCCAGGAATAAGCTTTCACCTGTACTAAGCTCCAGGAACAAGCTTTTCCCTGTCCTAATCTCCAGGAACAAGCTTTCACCTTTCCTAAGCTCCAGGAACAAGCTTTCACCTTTCCTAAGCTCCAGGAACAAGCTTCAGGAACTATCACAGAAGAGCAATGAGACCCTGATTTACTCTGGCCAAATACTTGACCTCACTTGTCCAGACTTGAGTCACCCTGTCTGTCTATGACCAGGAACAGCCTCCCACAGCAGCTGTGGGTAGTTATAATACACCTGATACATAGTAAACTGAAGTCCTTTATGTATTTATAGCTAACAGACAAATAATGCTTCAAGTGCCCCATAATCAAATACACTTACAACTAATAAAGTACTACATGTAGTTTCTGACCAGACAAAAATGACCTTCACTTAATCAGTATGTTACATTACAACAACAAGAGGCACAGAGGGCCTGTATTGTGGAAAATATTTTCAATGAAAGTACTTTGCTACACGTTGAGTTTCTTTGACTAAGAATGTTCCAGGCTAAATGAAATTTCATACTAGCAACTTGATCATGCTACTGGTCAAATATCATCATGCAGAAGACATTATTTAAAAGATAAATATGTATCTGACCCCTGTGACTGTGACTATAAGTCAAGGTAATTAATTCAGTTAGATTTGAGGAAACTTTAGGGCAATCTGTTTGAAGTCCCATTACTCTGGACCTTCTGGTAAAGCCAAGATGTTTAAAGATTTTTTTCTCAAATATTTGACCCCTGTGACCTTGAATGTTGTTGAAGGTCAACTTTACAACACTCTGTCCAAGGTACCTTCCCTGACAAGTATCAGTATTCTGGGTCTTCTAGTTATATTCTACTGATTCTGTGTGGGAAACATAATACAGTGTAACTTGTCTACACCGGATGTCATTGGGACCAATTTGTAGGCTTGTAGAAATTTGATCTGAGTTCAAAGGGAAACATTGGGACAAAACTTAAGGCCAGCTGAATAGACAGGGATTCGGATTAGACAGGGGCCGGTTTAGACAAGTTATACTGTAATTCTAGATGGACGGGCTGTACTTATAATGACGATATTAGCAATCTATATTGATGCTGAGTTTTTTGGTTGGCCTTAAATATAAGGGCTGCCTGGGCAATATACTGATTCTGAGAGGGCAATTTAATTCTGTGTGCATGGGCCTTGTATATAAGATATAATGACTGTGTGAGCAATACACTGAAATTAAGAGGACAATATAACAATTATGAATTTAGGGCGATATATCTGATTTCAACAGGAGACAACTGTAAGGTAAATATCTTAATTTTTAGTGTGATGTAGAAAAGTGGATGATAAATTTTATACATACTTTTGAGAGATTTGGCATGAGCAGGATCCCGAGCCCAGGGCGGGTCGCCGTGCGAGGAGAAGTCCTGGATTTTGAGATAGCTTATGGACAACCTGATGATGGACGCTTTGTCTAGTTGGCTAGTGATGGCTGGAGGGAGGGGCAGAAGCTTGGCTAACTCGTAGAATTCGTAATTCTCTTTACCCCGCCTTGATCGAGCAGCATCACGCGACTTCTCCTTCCTGAGTTCCAGGATACTGAAAAACATGAACAACCAACTTTTCTTGGAAAATATACCAAACGGCCACTTTTTTTGTTTGTGCCCTTCAATTTAAGGTTTCAGAGAAATAGAAAACAGCTCAACCTCAGGTGAAAGTCCGCATCAAGACCATATCAATTTGTCTCCAATACAAACTTTCTACATTTATAATCAACCACATTTAGCTGTTATTTACACATTTTATTCAAACATTGTTCTACTTTTCCATAATTTGTGACTTTCAGATGAGGTTAAGAATTAACATGCCCATATGAACTCATTAAGCAATACATGCAATAGTACGCATGTAAATGTCGCATAAAATAACAGGTGCATCGCATCTAGACATCAGTTGGGTTTTTTTTACTTTTTTCATGGTTTTGTTAATATACAGCTGGCCATGCTATTTCATTGTCAATTAAATTATCCAGGCTTCATATCACTTAAACCTAACTTTTATTGCAATGCATTTATACAATTAACATGTTAACAAACAGATTGATCAAGGTTGACTCTACAATATCTGGTGAGATTGTTCCGTTTGCTTCTTATGTGGTTTCATGTCTTTATACCAGGCAAGGTCATATGATTGAGGACAGGTGCCAAGGGAGACAACACAGCCAGGGTCTTATTATTGAGGATGGGTACCAAGGGAGACAACAACCAGGGTCATATGATTGAGGATGGATACCAAGGGAGACACCACAGCCAGGGTCATATGATTGAGGACAGGTGCCAAGGGAGACAACAGCCAGGGTCATATGATTGAGGATGGATACCAAGGGAGACACCACAGCCAGGGTCTTATTATTGAGGACAGGTGCCAAGGGAGACAACACAGCCAGAGTCTTATTATTGAGGACAGGTGCCAAGGGAGACAACACAGCCAGGGTCTTATTATTGAGGACAGGTGCCAAGAGAGACAACAGCCAGGGTCACATGATTGAGGACAGGTGCCAAGGGAGACAAAACAGCCAGGGTCTTATTATTGAGGACAGGTGCCAAGGGAGACAACACAGCCAGAGTCTTATTATTGAGGACAGGTGCCAAGGGAGACAACACAGCCAGGGTCTTATTATTGAGGACAGGTGCCAAGGGAGACAACACAGCCAGGGTCTTATTATCGAGGACAGGTGCCAAGGGAGACAACACAGCCAGGGTCTTATTATCGAGGACAGGTGCCAAGGGAGACAACACAGCCAGGGTCTTATTATTGGGGACAGGTGCCAAATGAGACAACACAGCCAGGGTCACATGATTGAGGACAGGTGCCAAGGGAGACAACAGCTAGGGTCATATGATTGAGGAAGGATGCAAAGGAGACATTTTTTCAGTTCAATTTGAATTTCTTGATTCATCTCACTGTCATGTGTGGCATCATAAGGATGTTATATTGCACATGATCATACTATACTGAATCATAGCCAAATCAAAAACATTACATTTGAATATGACCACAGTACACCGGAGGTGCGATCCTAAAAAATCCGACCAGTAAAAACATACTTTCATGTGATAGCTCCTGTCGTATTGCCAAATATGAGTGTGATGACAAAACACTCACATGATCTAATCCTTTCACCCCTGTAGACGATAATGGGCTCATCCATCAAAACATAGTTGAGTCTATACTACAGTTACATAGGGGTGAATGGGTTAATTACTGACTGAACTCAAATATTCTCTTCTTGTTGATATTAAGTATTTTTATTAGCCATATATATCCTAAAATAAAATCAGGAACAATGCAATATACAATCATTTATACTCAAAATCAGGGTTTGAATTTAACACCTGCGCACTCGCCGAATGCGAGTTGATTTCTGAAACTGCGAGAGAAAATTATTGTACTTATATTTTTGAGAGAGTGGGTATAATGACTGTTGAAAGGTGTATATATTATTCCAATCTGTCCACAGGTCAGAAAACATCAGCGAAAGTACAAAACGAATCGTGAAACCAAACCACACATACACACACAAATAGTGCAATGTTTGAAAAGGTTATTTGATCACAATACAACAGTTATATTTTACACCTGAACAACTTAAGTCAATTTTCTTAACTAAATTGTAAGTTAGACTAATTCAGAATGCATCACAGTGCTTTTATTATCAACTTCAAAATTGCAAGCAAACTCCTGATTTGGCAAGTTAAAATTTACAAAATGTGAATTACTAAAAAAGTTAAGTTTTACCCTTGATTAAGGGTGGGCTTATTGCCACATATTTACCAATGATCAGACATTAGCTAATGCCAGATATTAACCTACTGTCTGACATGTATATGGACTCATAATAGACATTGGCACATTACAAGGCACAGGTTGTAACCAAATATGGACCTATTACCAGATATGACTTATTACCAGAAGTGGGCTTATTGTCAGACATGGGCTTATTGTCAGACATGGGCTTATTACCAGACATAGACTTATTGTCAGACATCGGCTTATTCCCACACATTAACTCATTACCAGACATGGGCTTATTACCAGACATAGACTTATTGTCAGACATCGGCTTATTCCCACACATTAACTCATAACCAGACATGGGCTTATTACCAAACGTAGACTTATTGTCAGACATCGGGTTATTCCCACACATTAACTCATTACCAGACATGGGCTTATTACCAGACATAGACTTATTGTCAGACATCGGGTTATTCCCACTCATTAACTCATAACCAGACATGGGCTTATTACCAGACATAGACTTATTGTCAGACATCGGGTTATTCCCACACATTAACTCATTACCAGACATGGGCTTATTACCAGACATGGACTTATAAATTGTCAGACATGGACTTATTACCAGATATGGGCTTATTTTCAGACATGGTCTTACACAAGTCAACGGCATTTGCCAGATAATGATGTGGTAATCCTATCTGAAATCCTGTTTTATGATAAGGTGAATCATAGTTTATTTACTTTTGCTATTTTTGATATTCTGGAATCTATTTTAAGTGTCATATCTTCGATTTGAAAGGTCCTACAACTTAAATATTACAAATAAATTCAATGTATCTACATACCATACACTGCTCAAACATTATTGTTTTTAAATACAGTTGACATATGTATAATAACATCCAAAATAAAGTCCTTTAGAACGATATCCTGAAGTGTTCAGGAATTCTATGTAAATAGGTTTATACCAAGGTATGTATTTTCCTTTACTGTACGTGACCATGTGTGTTTAGGTAATAACTCATTCACCCCTGAAAACCATTTAAACTCTTCCAATTCAAAGGTTGGAATGGTTAATTGTGATATTTCAGGGGTGAACTGATTAAAATTGAAACCAAACTTTATGTAAATAAACCTTCAACCTTCATGCAGCATGAGTAAAACAGCTGTTTTTGTGTGTATTTAAAAAGTTTTGTATACATAATACAATATGCATTTAATGGTATGTAAACTGGTTATTCCAGTCTGCCACGGTGTTGTTCTTTGCCTTAAGTCTTACAGCCAAATAAATATGCAGTTCCCCTAGTTTAAAAGTGCCTTTAAATTCTTCCAGAATGACCAAGTATGAGGAATATTTTTTTTAATTTCAATAAAATAATACTATGTATTTTCCCGATTCATAAAGGCATAGTAAAAAAGAAGACAATGTCTTCCACTATTCAATAGATTCTTTTGGAAAATTTGGCCAGAAAGAATTTAACCCTTTTTCAATTTAAGGATTCCTTTTTTATTAGTTGTCCTTTTTTTTTATTAGTTAGCATACTTGAGTTACGTTTGTTTTCTTTGTGTGCCCACTGGACTGTCTAACGCAATGTCTGTGGTTCACAGTGAACACAATGGCGGAGGCAGATTAACGTTCGACACATTATGACGCTAATATCGGAGGAAATGCTCCTTTATGACACAGAGGCAGTGTGGGTACCGAGGGATTCTGGCCGTCAACAGATCTGCCAAAGTAGCAAGTGCTGAGTCCAATCAGCGGGAAATAACATAATGAAATTTGATGTTCTTCAAAACTCACTGCAATTTCTATTTCTCCTTTTAATCAAGGCGAGCGGAGATCTCCGGAAATAAAACGATTATATTTTCTACTGTATCCTAATGTTATTTCACTCTATGAAGACTTTTAGAAGAAAAAGTGGCGTATGAGCACGGCACATCAATTTCTCTGACTGATTACATTAGCTGGGAACCAAACAAGACGGTAATTTATTTCCACTCTATTTCAATAATTGAGTAATTGAATTATTGTGACAGTTTGTATGTTGATAAAGCGTTTTAGAAGACAATGCATATGATTGGTAGAAGGTAGAATTTGAACTCTGGGGGATTGTCTCAACCAGTGTTCTGTAACACCTCTTGTCGTCACACTTATTATTAGATCAACACATATCACCAAGTATTATTTGGTCGGGGACACAATTAGCACACTCAATGTAAGTCAGCGTGAAGGTTAATGGGAGAGGGGGTGGGCACAGTATGGACACTGTCATATCGCCCTCCCCCTCTGCCCTGCAGACCTGGTGAAGGGACTGGGCAGCTTGACTGCTCAATCAGTCCATATATAGAATTATAACAGGAGAGAGAATTGTGTGTTTTGACCAAGGATAGAATTAAGCCTCAATCACCAGGTTCCGAGCAGGACGTTGTACCACTGAGCTAAAGGGAAATTCCCTGTAACTCGAAGTTAGAAGATGATCTAAACCCTATATGCACAAATAAAATCTGCTGTCGAATTATAAAGCAGACCTGTGTAGTTGGTTCAACTCCAAACATTTGGAAACGCTGTCTTGGCCATCTCTAAGGAAGGTCTCGAAATACATGTAGCTGTATATGAAACAGAGGTCATTATCATTTTTGATACCTCCGCCATATTCAAATTTGACTTACACTCTGCGGAATGAGTAAAAGAGAAAGTCTCCCTAGCTCTGTCACATGCTATCTAAACTCATTGTATATTGTTTAATGATTGATAGAGCAAATGAAGGATATGTTGGAAGGAAAGACAACTGATTGGACAAATATGTGAAAAGATCGATGCACAAGATGGAAAATAACAGAAAACATCTGACATGATGGACAATCTTTTAAAAGGGGAAATAAAGAGGACATAATGTTTTTGCAGAGGCATATTTATTATTTTACAGTCTGTTATTATTCAAAGGTGTTGGCTTATAAAATAAACAAAGGGCCATAACTCTTTCCTTCTATATATATCAGGGCATCAGACACAATTTCAGTACGTCAAGACAGTTTCTATACAACTGAAAATTTAGGAGAGAATCTCTTCAAAAATTTGCATCCAACTGTTACTCAACTGGAAAAATCTCCCAAAAGTACATGTGCAGGAGATATTCGACATTAGAATAAAACTTGAAGGATCACGTAGCTATTAATTAAGTCCTACCTATACACCTCCTTACAATGTTTATCTACTAAACAAGTCAATCTGAAGCAAAACAGTATACCAACAAGTCGTTTCCAATGGTAACAAAATATTTCACAGCTTCAATTACGGTTCGGAAAAAAATTGAAAAAGAATCCAAGATAAAAAGTCTAATGCTGTTCACAATCTAATGGAGAAATTTACTCCAAAAAGTAAAATTATAGTATAATATTACTTAATTTGTGTCATTAAAAGATTGCACCGCACTAAGCCTAGTGGGCGGGTATGTTAAGAGGTGGAGTGCTGTGACAATCGGGTGCTGAAATCATAGAGCTATTCATCGTTTGAGTGTGCGCCTGGCTGCCCACATAAAACAACATTATGGTCGCCACCCAGTAAAGCATTGCATAGTCAACCAGGTATATAACCTCTACCAAAGAGTGACCCCTTCATACTTTACACTATAACTACTACAAACATGCATCCAGCGTCTCTCAAGTAAATTTCATTGTTAAGAACTCAAATATTTCATTTCTATATTTAAAATAAAAATATTTCACCTCAAATATTCTTTAAATTCTCAAAGTGTTTGAGAATCATAATGTTGTTAAGATTGCAGAGCTTAGTCAATATTTCACTGACAGAGACTTGTGTATATGTAAACCTGTTATATGTGTATTATATAACGACCAAGAAATCGGGACACAATAGACCATGAAGTTGAATTACATCTCGACTATCACCACCCGATAGCTCCCCCCCCCCCCCCCCCACCAACTCCCACCACAAAATTAAGTTGATGACATCATTGTTTAATGTATTACTTATGCCTTGACATGATTTCTTTAGAACAGCATAATGATTGTAAAACTGTCATAGATCATACTCTTTGTGTGATCTATCAAACATTATTTAATTAATAAAGGTTACTTCATTATCAATTATCAAACTCATATGCATATGAATTTTAAATAAAAAATTGTCATATGAAACAAGGACTTGTTAATTGATTTACCATCTGCACATCACTGTCACTCAGACGGTTGCCAAATTTACCAGTAAATTACTACAAGTATATGTATGTTCAGACAGAAATTCCTCTTGGATCATTAAGCAATGACCCCATCATACCACTCCTGGTACACTACACCCCTCACACCACTCCTGGTACACTACACCCCTCACACCACTCCTGGTACACTACACCCCTCACACCACTCCTGGTACACTACACCCCTCACACCACTCCTGGTATACTACACCCCTCACACCACTCCTGGTACACTACACCCCTCACACCACTCCTGGTACACTACACCCCTCACACCACTCCTGGTACACTACACCCCTCACACCACTCCTGGTATACTACACCCCTCACACCACTCCTGGTACACTACACCCCTCACACCACTCCTGGTACACTACACCCCTCACACCACTCCTGGTACACTACACCCCTCACACCACTCCTGGTACACTACATCCCACACACCACTCCCGGTACACTACACCCCACACACCACTCCTGGTACACTACACCCCACAAACCACTCCTGGTACACTACGCCCCTCACACCACTCCTGGTACACTACACCCCTCACACCACTCCTGGTACACTACACCCCTCACACCACTCCTGGTACACTACACCCCTCACACCACTCCTGGTACACTACACCCCTCACACCACTCCTGGTATACTACACCCCTCATACCACTCCTAGTACACTACACCCCACACACCACGCCTGGTACACTACACCCCTCACACCACTCCTGGTACACTACACCCCTCACACCACTCCAGGTACACTACACCCCACACACCACTCCTGGTACACTACACCCTACACACCACTCCTGGTATAGTACACCCCTCACACCACTCCTGGTACACTACAACCCTCACACCAGGTACACTACACCCCCCACACCACTCCTGGTACACTACACCCCTCACACCACTCTTGGTACACTACACCCCTCACACCACTCCTGGTACACTACACCCCACACACCACTCCTGGTACACTACACCCTACACACCACTCCTGGTATAGTACACCCCACACACCACTCCTGGTACACTACAACCCTCACACCAGGTACACTACACCCCTCGCACCACTCCTGGTACACTACACCCCTCACATCACTCCTGGTACACTACACCCCTCGCACCATTCCTGGTATACTACACCCCTCACACCACTCCTGGTACACTACACCCCTCACACCACTCCTGGTACACTACACCCCTCACACCACTCCTGGTACACCACACCCTCACACCACTCCTGGTACACTACACCCCTCACATCACTCCTGGTACACTACACCCCTCACACCACTCCTGGTACACTTCACCCTCACACCACTCCTGGTACACTTCACCCTCACACCACTCCTGGTGCACCACACCCTAACATCACTCCTGGTACACTACACCCCTCACATCACTCATGGTACACTACACCCCACACATCACTCCTGGTACACTATACCCCTCACACCACTCCTGGTACACTACACCCCCTAACATCACTCCTGGTACACTACACCCCTCACACCACTCCTGGTACACTACTCCCCCCACACCACTCCTGGTACACTACACCCCTCACACCACTCCTGGTAAACTACTCCCCCCCCACACCACTCCTGGTATACTACACCCCTCACACCACTCCTGGTAAACTACTCCCCCAACACCACTCCTGGTACACTACACCCCTCACACCACTCCTGGTACACTACTCCCCCCACACCACTCCTGGTATACTACACCCCTCACACCACTCCTGGTACACTACTCCCCCCACACCACTCCTGGTATACTACACCCCTCACACCACTCCTGGTACACTACTCCCCCCACACCACTCCTGGTATACTACACCCCTCACACCACTCCTGGTACACTACTCCCCCCACACAACTCCTGGTATACTACACCCTCACAACACTCCTGGTACACTACACCCCTCACATCACTCCTGGTACACTACACCCCTCACACCACTCCTGGTACACTACACCCCACACATCACTCCTGGTACACTACACCCCTCACACCACTCCTGGTACACCACTCCTGGTACATTACACTCCTCACACCACTCCTGGTACACTACACCCCTCACATCACTCCTGGTACACTACACCCCTCACACCACTCCTGGTACACTACAACCCCCACACCACTCCTGGTACACTACACCCCTCACACCACTCCTGGTATACTACACCCCTCATACCACTCCTGGTACACTACACCCCTCACACCACTCCTGGTACACTACACCCCTCATACCACTCCTGGAACACTACACCCCACACACCACTCCTGGTATACTACACCCCTCACACCACTCCTGGTACACTACACCCCCCACACCACTCCTGGTATACTACACCCCTCACACCACTCCTGGTACACTACACCCCTCACACCACTCCTGGTACACTACACCCCTCACACCACTCCTGGTACACTACACCCCTCACACCACTCCTGGTACACTACACCCCTCACACCACTCCTGGTACACTACACCCCTCACCCCACTCCTGGTACACTACACCCCTCACACCACTCCTGGTACACTACACCCCTCACACGACGCCTGGTACACTACACCCCTCACACCACTCCTGTTACACTACAACCCCACACACCACTCCTGGTACACTACACCCCTCACACCACTCCTGGTACACTACACCCCTCACACCACTCCTGGTACACTACACCCCTCACACCACTCCTGGTATACTACACCCCTCATACCACTCCTGGTACACTACACCACTCCTGGTACACTACACCCCTCATACCACTCCTGGAACACTACACCCCACACACCATTCCTGGTATACTACACCCCTCACACCACTCCTGGTACACTACACCCCTCACACCACTCCTGGTACACTACACCCCTCATACCACTCCTGGTACACTACACCCCTCACACCACTCCTGGTACACTACACCCCTCATACCACTCCTGGAACACTACACCCCACACACCACTCCTGGTATACTACACCCCTCACACCACTCCTGGTACACTACACCCCTCACATCACTCCTGGTACACTACACCCCTCATACCACTCCTGGTACACTACACCCCTCACACCACTCCTGGTACACTACACCCCTCACACCACTCCTGGTACACTACACCCCTCACACCACTCCTGGTACACTACACCCCTCACACCACTCCTGGTACACTACACCCCTCACACCACTCCTGGTACACTACACCCCTCACACCACTCCTGGTACACTACACCCCTCACACCACTCCTGTTACACTACAACCCCACACACCACTCCTGGTACACTACACCCCCCACACCACTCCTGGTATACTACACCCCTCACACCACTCCTGGTACACTACACCCCTCACACCACTCCTGGTACACTACACCCCTCACACCACTCCTGGTACACTACTACCCCCACACCACTCCTGGTACACTACACCCCTCACACCACTCCTGGTACACTACACCCCACACACCACTCCTGGTATACTACACCTTCGTAACACTCCTGGTACACTACGACCCCCACACCACTCCTGGTATACTACAGCCGTCATAGCAAAATATTACTCTATTTTCTTCAAAATAGCAAAATAAAGGAAAGAATATATTTGATATTTAAACCCAATTGATGAATAAAGAAGACTTCTGTTAAATGTACGTACAAAATATTTTTTTAACTTAAAGTTCAATGTGTATCTGCTATGTCATACTTGCAAGAAGAATGCAGATCAGAGCAGCTGCAACTCCATATTGAAATTTATAATGAAACAAACATACATGTACATGGTCTGTTTCTTCAAGATTTCATAATCTGAACACTCAGCCCAGGAAGCTGTGCTTCGGATATGCATGCAATGACACCAGACATAGTTCTATAAAGCCGACCAAATGCCAAGTGCTTTGTATCAATTGTGTTGATGAGAGTAGTAAACAGACCAGAAATACCTGAATAGTACCTAGCATTAATGATCCCATACTGGGTCTATCATTTTTCATGTATTGTATCGGTAATAAAAAAAAACATGCACATGATCTTGGCACTTGGTTGCTTCACAGGTCATTTGTAGTCCCTAAAGCTTGCCATTTAATCTGCGGAGTGTGGGATTATAACTCCAGTACATACCCATACAGGGTTCTCAGACTCACACATGTGTAGTCATTGTTATATTTAAACAAGAAAGATCGCTACTGAGGTAAATCTGTTGTAAATTGTACAGCATCAATTTTGAACAGTTTTTTTCTACAGAATCGGATGGGCAGATTACGAACTCAGGACCTCTAGGTCACGGAGCAAGGACATTACCACCAGGTCTACACCAGTTGACCAACTTCCTGATATTGTTATGTAAGGTTGTGTCTCTCCACATAACACTATGGGTACATTTCCTTGGTTTGAAAGAAACCTAGATATCAAAACAAATCTTAATTGCTTGTATCCTATGTTTTTTTAATTTTGTTTTTTTTTAACAATCTTTCTTGCTGAAATCAATTTTGCATGGTTTTAGTAAATAAGCACTCAAGAAGAAACAATTACTCTAAAATCAATTTTTTAAAGGCCCAATATACGTAAATTCAGGAAAATTTTCTTATTTCTGAAAAATTCTGAAAAAAAATCAAGTTGATAACCATGCAAATATAAGCCTAAAACGAGATAAACCTGAGCAGTAACTAACAAGAAGCTCTCGACAAAAAAATCCAAAGAATTTAAAATAATTCAGGTGGGGCCCACTTCAACAACAAACCGAAGGTAGAAGACGGTTCGAAATGGACGCGTATTTACAAATAGCGTGTTTAAACTGCTGCTGTACCAGAAACCGTGAAAGAATTCATCTTGAATATTGCTGATATCATTTAATCCTAGCTAAATCTATAAATATGATAAGTTATCAGGCTAGATTCTTACTTCAAGTTTTGCCAAAAGTTACGTATATTGGGCCTTTAAAGTATCATACTAATACATGTATCAGCAAATCTGACAATGCATTAACACCAAGATATGATATGATTCACTCATATATCTGGGAATATAGTTACATATCTCTAAATATCTATATTTCCCATAATACTTCTTCATATCAAAACGAGGAATCCAACCGCAGTCAAAATGTACGCTGCAACTGCCTAGTATTTTACCCAACAACACCTAACGATACATTCAGACAGCTCCAGATTTCAAGAGGATATCATAATCAATTGTCCAAGTTAATACAAAAACCATTAATTCTAAAGTGCTTGTCATACAAGAACAAAGGTATATTGAAGAGACAGATCAGTTGTGATTTAGTTGTTTGCAGTTGTTAGGGCAAATACATAACAATTTTTCGTTGCATTGTTTTGCAGACAAATTCTCCTAAATTTGCAACCCTGTTCCAAAAATGTTTCATGGCAATAATTCAAAATAATTTGTATGCCATTTGGCTAACAGTTACCATACAGAGTTCACTTCAATCAGCATCGTAATTCTGTTTTATTTGACCTCTGACCTCCTTTGAATTCCGTCCTCCCGTCACAGATAAATTCGGAGGTAAATCATTCTGACAAGCCTTTATCAAAAACCATAGATAAGCTCAATTTGTGGCAACAACATCTTAACAACTAGAAGTTCAGAACATTTAAAGTATGCATGGTTTAAATTGGTTGGTAAAATGCCATCATATATACCCAGACCACTGAAGACAATGACGGTGGTGTTTTTCCAGCAGTTCGCAGTAGTCTTTATTTTGCCGCTAAGTGATAACATAGTACGAGTAAGGGTTATCACAAGTTTGACTACCAATCTTTACTTTAACAACAGTACTTGTACAACATACTGTATAACTTGAAAATTTCTCAGAGTCAAACATTTGTTCCACAATTTCACTTTTCATAACTATATTGCCACATTTTAAAATATTACTATGTTGGATACCAATGTTAGTCTTATGAAAATATTTCCTTGCTACATTTACCGATAGTAAAGATAGCTGCAGTGGCCAAGCTGTTAAATCTTCATGACACTGTGCTACCATTGGCCTCCACCATTGGGTCACAAGTTCGAACCCTACATGGAGCATTCACCACACTAGTACAGGCCGTATAGGTCTACGTTTTCTTCAAGATTACGACTTTCTTCTACCACCAAAAACTTACCACACGTGACCATTGCTGTCGTAAAACACAAATCAACCAAACCAAAACTTAAAGGGCGAAAAGACAAAAGTGAAGAATAAGCGAAATTTTTTCGATATATCTAGGTATCATAAATGGGGCCATTATATCACTCCGCAGGGACTTAGACAGCTGACTTCCTATGACCTGATAGCTTGATTGGTAAGATTGGTTAATTTTATTTTATGTCCTATTAACAGCCAGGATCATTAAGGACGTTTAAGGTTTTTGGAGGTGGAGGAAAGCCAGAGTACCCATAGAAAAACCATTGGCCTCCGGTCAGTACCTGGTAGCTGCCCCACGTGGGTTTCATACTCGCAACCCGGAGGTGAAAGGCTAGTGGTAGAATGTCAGGGCACCTTAACCACTCAGCCACTGCAGCCCCCCAATTGGTGAAAACTCAGAAGTTCTTGGTTCAAATCTAACTCCAGCCATGTTGCATTTTTTTCCTTCTTATATATTGGTGATCTGGTATTGTAATATTAGACCAAAGAATCTAAAATTTGTATAGGAACTGCTACAGAAACTCAAGGTATCATCAAGATTGTAGTAATTATATTTACAAATATTTAAGTTACAAAAAAAATCATACAATATTTAAAAGCATATAATGTATTATGAATGAAATCATGCAAACACTAGATCTGAAAAATTTAAAACTTCATCAGAATTGAATACTGATATAAAAAACAGGATATAGATTGTCAATCAGTGTGTGTATCACCATCTCAACGATAAGGTGTCGGTGACACTCCAGTAGATTGTATGAGAATAATTCAAAAACCAGAAAAAAAATCATGAATTTAAATATTTATCAGATCTAATCACTAAGCTTTCAGATTCACAATGACCTAATTCATCAAACATGCAAATCCCTTCTGTTTACATCTGAAAAAACTGCTAACATATACATCATAATCCACATAGCTAGCTCTTATGATAACACCAAATAGTGGAATGTCAAATTCATTGATTTTCTATGAAGGTAGATTTTCTTTCTGACAATCGAATACTTAATTCACTTTAGGCCAAAAACTTTTTTATATTCATAAATATGTATATGTACCTGAAACAGTGTTTTTCTGAATCACCACCATTTCAATACGACATTTAATATATCTGGATATATAACTAGTATACCTGTTTTGCAGTATGACTACGGAGCGTAACTCCTTTACGTATACACACAGCATGTATAAGTAATTATTAATAACCACGTAATAAATAACATCGCCTCCCGATATATCCTACACTACGTTGTCATGGTATTCAAATATTCGCTAAATTGTTAAGCAAACTTGTCAAACCTTATACCGAAATCAGAGAAAAAAATATTTAACCATTACCTGAAATGCATTAACTTGTACATGCCTGGAGCCTGCATACCCCATTTATGGTAATAGTATGTTCCCAATCAATGCTTGGACTGATCTATATCCATGGAAACAGGAAGTATGTCCCGTAAAATCCCAGTTCTACGTTGGTACAGATTCATGTACACATTTCTGACGTCATTTAGATACAAATTTTGCACCGGCATATTTAAGAGTTTTAAAGTTTTCTCCTTCCCATACAAGAGACACAGATGAAACGGAATCAATCTTCATACGCTATCCGAGGCTATTGAAGATTTTTCCTCAATGACAGGAACTTCATGCAAACTTTGAGGACGACGAGTCATAAAATCAACATTAACTGTGATTTAGGGTCAAATGTGTATGCAAATTACCTATTTAATATGCATGAATTTCTATGCATCTGTTTATCTTGTGTTTCTTAAATTAAGACGAAGCGTTGTTATTAGCTTAAGTACAAGGCAAACTGTCAAACAACAACCACAATCCAGATGCCGAAAAGGCCAATCTTTCTTCATTAATTAGCAGTGCATACCAACATATTAATATGCATGAAAACTAATTAGAGGAGCCATTTATTTCGTTTTTCGTCATATTCATACGGAACTGAGTAAAAACATCATGAAAATTCATTGGAGACTGGTAGACCAAATTATTAATATGTTATATTGTCATGTTAATCTTTGTACTTGAAACAATTATTTCCATTGAATTTATAAAAATTGAAAAAGCGACTTGTTTGAAGTAAAATTGTATTGAATTACTTTGTGGATCTGACAAGTATTTCCAGGATTTGAATAATTTGGGTGTTTAGCATGAAGTATTTACGCTGCACAGACAATATCAGCCGCGATGAACGTGACAAAGTGGCACCAGGCCTACGGGAAACCATTGTTCCCTCCAGCACTGCCAAGTAAATAAAATGAAAACTCAATATTATTCAACATTCTCATATAATGAGTAAATATTTTGCACAATTTCAATGATAAATGCTATAACAAATACAAAAGGCCTGTTGGGCCTGTGTAGTTTCCTTTCATCACATAGATATGAATACCTATATATTCTCTTTATTCCAATTTTAAACCATTTAGCTGGCTATGAGTAACAAACACATGCACTGGTAACATAATAAAACACTATTGTTCTCACTTTCAACACATTTGTCATCATGTGATTCACACAGATTTAGAGCAATGCTTTCAATAAAATCTTTAGTTTGAATGAAAAAAAATAGTTTTTAAGTGTTGATAGAAAATCAACAACAGAAATTTAAGCAGAGAATGAAAAAGATTTGTTAGAAATCATAAGGATATATTTCAATATTGCTAGCGAATGATTCATATGGCAACGGTTCTGGGATTTAGTTATCAGTAAACATTAGGTTTTCTATATTTTGACAGGACCATTGTTACATGCTTGCATTTACCTTAAATAGGTACATGTATCTCTCGCTCTAAGATTTGCATTCCCCGACGTGATGTGTCAAGGCAATCTCGCTCTGACGGAGCACTTAACATAATCTAGGACGTGGCCTCCTTGTAAAGTTAAAACCTACACAGCTCAACTTTAGCAGCAGATGAAATTTATGCAAAAAAATTCTTTGTAGAATATCAAGTTGATTGACAAGAAAACGGCAACTATCAAAATGACCATGTTTGTTTTAAACTATTTTGACATTTGGAAATTGAAATCAACATACATGTATAATTAAATTTAATTAAAGCTCAATTGGCATGTATCTGCACTCGCATGCTATTCAATACTATTGGTACATGTATACACATCTGATCTCCATGCAATCTTTTAAAAGTATATCAAGGATGAATTTTATTCCAATATGACAAATAACTCCAGTCTAACTATCATTACTATATACCTTATGAATGAGTTCAAGTGACCTCAAGGTCACTGACAAGAAGTAACTTGACAGACATGCAGAATATTTCTACTCTTCGAAGTTGAAGTGACCACACGTACACCACTTTCACGCAATGGTCTGACGTGGCTATGTTTTATGACATCCAAAGTCTCCCACTATATACTATCTGCCATACACAACTCTGAATGAACATGTTTTATCATACACGATTTGGTTTGTTTATGTTTTATATCCTATTAACAGCCATATGGTCATTGAAGGATATGTGCCAGGGGGTGGAGGAAAGCCTGACTTCCTAAAGAAAAACTCCGACCTACAGCCACTCACTGTATGTGTCAACTACCCCCAACTAGACCTCAAACCCATGACCAACTGGTAGAGGGCTAGTAGTAGCAGAATGTCAGACACCTTAACCACTAGGTCACTTTGCCCATTTACCATACAAGAGTCTGAATGACAAAAAGATTCTCCCGTGGTTACAATGCCATGTATCACACAAGAGTCTAAGTGATCAGCTACTTTCATACAAGAGTCTGTATGACAGCGTTGTATCACAAGAAAGCTTGAGTGACCAAAAGATTCTCCCGTGGTTACAATGCCATGTATCACACAAGAGTCTAAGTGATCAGCTACTTTCATACAAGAGTCTGTACTGTGTGACAGCGTTATTACAAGAAAGTATGAGTGACAACAAGATTCTCCCATAATGACAGCGTCATGTATCACACAAGAGTCTAAGTGCATGACCAGTCACTTTTTAATACAAGAGTCTGTGTCACAGTGTTGTGTCATAAGAAAGTCTAAGTGATAACAAGATTCTTCATAGTTACAATATCATGACTATCACAAAAGAGCCTTAGTGACCAGCTACTTTCATACAAGAGTCTGTGTGACAGCGTTGTATCACAAGAAAGCTTGAGTGACAACAAGATTCTGCCATAGATACAATGCCATGTATCACACAAGAGTCTAAGTGACCAGCTACTTTCATACAAGAGTCTGTGTGACAGCGTTATATCACAAGAAAGTTTGAGTGACCATGTTCGATCAAACAAGAATCTTCAAGTGACCATGTTGTCTATCACAGAGGGTGCCTGTGAGTGCCTGTGTAACCCTGTAGTTATCAGAAGAGGCTCTCCGACTGACAGGAGAACTGGCAGTGCTGACACCAACCATAGGCTGGAGGATTGGAGGAGATTTGTTCTGGGCACCCTCACTTCATCCTGCCAATTTATCATACTCAATTCTCCACTAATCCAATTCCATGCACACCACACATTTTTTGGCCTTTGTTTAATGGCATTTGATGAAAAATAGTGAACTAAACAGATTGTGTGCATTCAGAGGTAGAATCAGTGAGCCACACATCGTTTCTCAAACAGTCTGACAATACTACAATACTATTGTGTTATTTTTGCAATGTCAAACTTGCAAAAAGATACTGAAATATATGATGAATAAACCTCAAATGATTTTGCGTTCTTTAACAAACCAATTGCCCAAACCCCTACGAAAACATGACATTTCATATCATCTCAGATTTTTTCTCGTGTATGTTTAGCATCTTTGTAGTATAAAGCAACAATTAAATTGTAGAAAAATTGTCAACAAAATGTTATTTCATCTATTATTTCTGCAGCTCTTTCACAAATCAAAATATTTTTCAACTTTCAATCAATTTTTTGTTAAAAATCTTGACCATGCAGTTGAAATGAATTTTCAAATTTACCAGAGCACCTTTCTTAGTACTACAATTCAATAATGTCAATTTTTCTCACAAGCCCTAAATTCAAGTACACCTAACCATCTTGTTGTGAACATTCTGGCTATTAAGGCTTAGACTAATAAAGGATCTCAGCCACATAACCCTGCAGATTTAAGCAGAGAGGACGCAACTTCTTTATTGGATCTTATATGGTAATGTTCCAGAAATGCTTTATTAGATAAAATATGATAATGCTGGCTTTACAGAACAGTCCCTACCTTTTTCTACAGAACAACAGCTAACCATAGTAATCTCTTAGACTCTTAGTAATCCTGATAGAGCTGTATAGACCTTTTCGCTGAAATTTCGGTACCACTACCCCACATTCAATGATTTTTTTATCAACTCTTATGAATGAAATATCAGTGTACTATTGCATACTGTGAAATAAGATATTTTCATGGGGCCCAAATTTCATGTTTTCCCAACAAAAAAGTAATATAACACTATTTCATATAACATGCATTCGTGCATTACTAATTTATCAACTCGCACTGAGAATTGCTTTATTTCAAACTTTGTAGACCTATATGTATTCATAGATGATGATTAAACAAAAAATTAATGATTAACCACAAAATAAGCTTAATTAAAATCCTTGCAAAATTTATTGATTCCTAGTTTACTTAAATAAATTATTAGAACAAATTGTCATTTTATTGTCCCTAAAAGGTAAATTATTTCCCGATGCTGATCTTTTGACTGCAATTGAACTTGATCATCCTACCAAGACTGATATATACCAAGTCAACTCAAGGTTACAGGCCAAATTGTTCTTCAGTAACGTTGTTTCCAAGAAGTTAAGGTGAGGATACTGCATATGAGGGAAAACACTTTGCAATGGGGTATACATCCTTAACTTTTGAAATTATGAAATTTCAGGGGTGAATGACCCCTGAAAATTCATAATGAACTGTTCCAACCTTTAAAATGGAAGAGCTCAAATGTGTATTCAAAGGGGAATAAGCTAATAGACTGTATTTCAAGGGCTTCATTCATCAATGGACCAATGAACTCACAGAATGTATATATGACAAAACAAGCCATTTACACCTGTGTCGGAAGTCTTGTTATGAAACTGCTCAAGTAGCCTTTTATTGTGATAATGTGTAATCCATTTAACACAAAGCCAGTAAGATATACCCATCATAAATCACTAAAGGTTTGTAGAAAAAGACACTGAACACCATCAACATATTACAATATGTTTTAATCTACAGCAAAGAGGCCAGGAGACTAAATATCTCACCTGGTCTTCTACCTGTATCTACTGCCTCCCCTTCTGATTTTAGGTATACAGTTCATTCCTCTTTATATCATGTTGCATTAGTCAGACAAAAACATGATATTAACAGGAATGTGACATTATGAAAAACATGTTTTTCCACTAAATGTAGTGTATTTCCGACCACCATAACTAAAGGTAAGCTATTCAATGTACATTATTAAGATGTTTCAATATATTGATAACATTATTTCAAGTAAAAATCATTTTTGGGGTTATTTCTTATTTTCTATGTAACATTTCGTACAAGGTGTATCTGAAATCAATGGAAATGACATCATTTCTGGATATTTTATGTGATTGGTTTAAAAAAAACATGATATTAAGAGGAATGAATTCACCTCAAAATACATGATATTAACCAAATAAAATACAAACATAGATTATATAGAGAGAAAAATGTTGCTTTGCAAAAACATAATATAAAGAGGAATATGTGATATTAACAGGGGTGAAATTAAGTGGAGTCCACTGTACATGCAACTACAACTAGACACATCATAACACATTCTTTCTAGCTGATGCAACATCCCTCTACCAGAGTATAGTAAAAGAATCATGACAATTAATATTACAGTACCCTGGTAGGACCTTTCCCTTATGTTCATGCTGGGAGCTACAGCTCTATGTCAAAAGTGATTCAACTTTTTATATTTTGCTATATATGCCTTGTATTTACAACTTTTTACATGTACGGTACTTACTTTCAGATGATGCAAGTCCATTCGACCCAAGACCACTTTATAACAAAGTTTAAAATCCCTTCGTCATAACTTATTTTCACCCCCATGTTCAATCAAATTGGACTTTTCCAGTGTATATTACTTGGTAAGGTTCAAAAATGACTTAAGGAGTGAATGGGTTATTAACCCATGCATTCATCTCTGGAATTTCATAATGAACTATTCCAACTTTTGAATTGGAACTATTCAAATATGTTTTCAGGGGTGGATGGGTTTGAATTCCAAGTCTGATAATGTGACCCACTGGGATGTCCATACAAAATTAGGTCAAAATCTTTACAGGTAGTGGTTAATCTGGACCAGTGGTATATTTAATGAAACGCTAACAGGTGGGCGACTTGCACTTTCTACTGCATAAAGTAAGATGAGCCGATAAAGAATCATTTCTTGGATAAAGGTCTTTTTGTACATTATATTCTTTCTTTATCAGTATTAATATACATTATACAATGTATGTATAATAAGTCTATTTTGCTGATTTCAATGAGTGAGCTATCTTACTAATTTATCTGCGGCCTAGCTGCGGACATGGACACCATCACACAAGCCGAACATCACAATTTCAAAAGTGTGCAATGTGCCGTCAAATTCTGATCCTGCACACTAATACATATTTATCACATAAAAATGTTAACCAGGAGAATACATGAATACTGAAAACAAATGAAATTCTTAAAATGAACCAAATTTAAAATTCTTAGAAACCTTTCGTCCTGTGGTGTCCTATGATCATGGGTGGTCTACAGAGAGATATCACACTAAGTTCACACTGCTGCAGACAAAAACTGCAACCCTACAGTGCAACATATGATAGAATAAAAGATCCAGTGTACATCGTGTGAAAAGAAAGCCTAATGATTTCTTTTGAAAGCAGCAAAAACAATAGGTTTGTCTAAATGTTTTTTATAATCTCACACACAGAAAGTCAAATCAGCAGATACCAGTAATTACACAAGTAATCATACTTGCGGTAAATAACACATTATAGAACAAATGACCTAAATGTTAAAAAACATCTGACCTAGATAGTGCTTTCAAGCTAAATTTCGATTTGTGAATCACCAAAATGTGTCATCTTATGCATTAACTACAGTAACTGTTTTTACAAATGAAGATATTATACAATTTCTATTTTTAATTTCAAAAAGAATTAAGATCAAAAGTCGCAGTTATGGATGGCATAATACAACCACTCTGAGTGTTGTCAGCTATATAAGCGACTTGTCGTAAAATCTTGATCAGCCATTCCTGGTCTAGGTGTGGTCATTTATACTACAGGTACAATCTCGGTCTGACGTCAAGTTGGATGGCATACACAATTTCACACTCTTTAAACAATAACAATTAAAGCTGGAACATAGGTTTTATGTCCATAGTCCGTGTAGTGAGGTTCGGATTGTCTTTGTAGTGATTTTAAACACATCCTCACGTTGGCCTTCAATGTTTTGAGCTATTTAATCGCTTTATAAGTCTGAGTAATTCACTGTTTGTAAATGTATTAACTTGTCCCGAGTATAGAATGTTTCCTTCTGTCGACTGAGAAAAGAAAACAAAATCTGTACCTGTTAATATATTTAAAGGTTTCTTGTCCATATGCAATTATTTGAAATTCCAACAGGCCTATATATAGGTTTAAGGATAGTATTATTTCACTAAATACTTCTGATCAGTAGCTAATATGATTGGTCACCAGAAGTCAGTTGGTAATTAATTAATCAAGTCTCCATGCAGATGTCTGTTTCAAAGAGGTAGATAAATGTATGTTAAGTACCGAATGATCACCAACAAATTTGGTGAAAAATATATCTCCTTTTCTGTTGTAAGTACTTGTATTTTTTTTTATACATATATACCGTATATTGTTTTTTTTAGTGTATGCTAAAAGCCATTTCTGTACAAAATCATAGATTTTATATTTAGCATATTTTTAGTGGTGATCCAGCTACAGTTGTTTATCTTAGCGTATGTATCATATATTTATTGAAAACCCTCGGTATTGCATCAAATGTTATCGCGATGGATACAGTAGCACGACAATATGCCTTTATAGGGCCACTTATGTAGGGCCACTTATGTTACATCAGGTCGTGCTTTGAGGTGATCATACAGTTTTACCACCATTTGCACCTTATGGTTTCCTCTTGTACTGTATCTTCATACTGTATAATGAAACCAATTTTAGCGATATTTTATTTATTGCGATGGTGTGTTGTCGTGAAAACATCAAAAATTAAGACACTCACAAAAACAACCTGATATACGGTATTTTATAATAACCAAACAGGCCCCAGTTCACAAACATTCCTTATACTATTTAACTTCAGGAAAACCTTAACTTAAAAATTTCCATTGGAAAGGAATGACAGAAGTTAAAGGGAAAATCTTATGTTATGGAGCTTTCCTATGGCAGTTCAGGAATTTTCCTTAATCATAAGGAATGTTTGTGAAACTAGGGCCAGGAATTTAAACATCTACTGTACATTTATTCTGAATGACATCAGTTGTTCCTTGATCCTGGTTCTGGAAATCAAAATGAAGTTTGTCCAGTAGTTGTGGAAGAAAACCATTGATAGCAACATATTGGCAATCAATTTGTACAACTTTTGACATCTATGGAGTAAGGACTTGAAGAGGCTGCATGCCACAACAATTTGGCTTAAACCAACCAAGGAGTTTGTGAAGCTCCAAAATCTGCCCTTTTGACCTTTGAACCTGACCCTTATCAACCAATTTGAAAGTCAGCTAATTTATTTTATTGTTTTAGAATATGTATCAAATTAAGAATTTCTTTTGATCAAATGTTAGCATCAAGAAATATTTATGGTATGTACAACAAAATTATGGTCCGAAAATATTTCACAGTTAATTAACAGAGATATTTCCGATAAATTGAAGACTACAGCTTGATTCTGGATCAGCTTACCTTAAAATGTTTATGTTGACATTGGGAAGCCCATTACAAATTATTGCGAAAACAACAATAAACAAATCAGATAATCAGACCGACAGCCTTCTTTAAAAATCATAACAAATGTTCCTAGCTGTCTTCTACAATTCTATCTTTTTTTATCATTGACGATTGACCAATCCACAGCATTAGTACACAAAGACACAAATAATTCGATTTATCACCAACCAAGGCTTTTTTTAATTATCTTTTCAATCAAGCTGCCCTTGACTAATCCCATCTGTATCACATGCTGAGCTGTGGAGCTACGTCTAAAGTCTTCTGTATAATTCACAGAGATTAACATTTAATTAGGACGACTGGATGTTAGTAGTATTGTGTTAAGACCCATGATCCCCCTCCTTACAGTGCTGGTATTACTAACAATAGAGTCGATGATCCCCCTCCTTACAGTGCTGGTATTTCGATGATCCTGTGTCACGGGGTGAACATCTCCCTTACGCACTAAACCAATTCTATTCAGCTTAACAGCACAAAAGGTCAACAAAATAATGATGAAGTCATTCACCCCTGAAGACACACTTGAACTCTTCCAATTCAAAGGCTGGAAAAGTTCATCATGAAATTTCGAGAGGTGAATGAGATCATACAAATCTGGCTTTAATTTTTTTTCTTCACTTTTTTTCATTGATTCTCCACAATATAAAACTTATTTGAGGAATTACTTTGGAGATTAAACTTAAAATTTTTGTTTATTTTAGATAAACTCAAAATTTAGTTTTTTTAGATGAAGTGAAATGATACATTTAACACCTGACCAATGACAAGTTATCTTTCTGTGTAAAAATGAAAAAAACTTATCATCTAGCAGAAAATTCATGCATGAACTGTGAATGATTCATATATATCACAAAATGATAGAGGACTCAAAAAGGAATTTTTAAAAATATTTTAAATATTTTTGTTTTCTCATTGAAAACAGTTCATCCTTAAAATAACAACATAAATTATAAAGACTTCTTGCATCATCTTAAATTGGAGTATCTTGAACATATAAATATAAGTACAGATTTCATGTTAAAGTAGAGGATCATAACCATAGTATATATTTCATGATCCACTTTAAAGAAAGTTGTCTTTCGTTTCATACCCAATAGTAATGAGTTTGGGATTCCTCAGGTAATATATCATTAATGAGCAAGTCAAAAAACTAATGTTATAAAACAGGAAGCCTCCCCATCTATCTTTTCTACTATAAATTTATTATTTCCTGCATTGGGTCTTATTTTTATATACATTAATACTTAATTTTATTTTTAAGACAAATTTAATCTATCTAGTTATGTGTCTTAGATCTGCAAATATATGTTGCATCAAACATGTATTTGCATCAAGATGAAAGTTATAATGTTGTGTACAATGTTATTAACACCAGATTGTCAGTGATAATACATGTACTATAATATATGTTATCGAAAAATTGTACAACTACAACAATATCGCGAGAATTTAGTTATGTTTAATTACACTTGCAATCGATCGCACACACATATATATATCACAAAAGTGAATCTATAGACCATATCAAACGATATTAAGTAAAATGTCTGGTTTTCTATAGGTACTCCAGTTTCCTTCCAAATTAAGACCGCTCAGGCACTAACATTTGGATAATAACGACTGTATCATATGTGTTGTAAAATAAATCTCAAGTTTACATTTTTACAATTATGTGTCAGAAAAATTAAATGGCCCTGCTAAAAAACATTGGCTGATATTGTTATGTAGCTGTTGGCAGAAAAAAATTACAAAGTATCAAATATGTAGAGAATCTGTCATTTCATGCCTATTCAGTCTAAATTCTATTTTTCCGTTGAATGAAATAGTCCTCACAAAAGAAATAATTCTCCAAAATCTGTTATCTATCTAGGTCAAACAAAACAAAGACCTCCTCTCAACAGCATCTGCAGCCAATAAATACCGACAGGAAGTCATCATGGTCGGGACAATGCTTGAATATCTCACAAAACTATACGCACAAAATGACGCTGATGAAATAAAGATAAAAGATTTTATTAAATATGATTTGATAATGTTATCAAAATTTCAATGAATGCCAAAATTAATTGTAAATCTATCAATATTTGTGAATGACAGATATTTCATTAGAAAAAAAATTTAAAAACTAGAATTCCAACATGTGACACTTCTATTACGCTAATAAAATAATAAAAAACTTTCGTCTGTCACATACAGCAGCCCGATGAAATTACCACATAAATACAACATTATAACGACACGTACAAACATTTATTGTATACAAAATCTTTTCTAAAGACTGAATATAATGTAAATTAGTCATATGCATATGCATCATTGCTTGAGATGACACGATGTATAATATAAAAGTATGTGTCAGTGGTTGTTGACGGAAATCCCTTCTCTATAGACCATAGTGACAAGGCAGTACCAACATATCTTATCAAAATTCTTACATAAAGGTATGCATCAGAGGTTGATAACTGAATTTCTGTCCTTGGACCAAAGTGACTGACATTTAAGGCTACCCCAACACTTTGTTACTAAATCTCTGTACCTAGACCACGTACAGTAGCGAGGCTACCCCAACACTTTGTTACTTAATCTCTGTACCTAGACCACGTACAGTAGTGAGGCTACACCAACACTTTGTTACTAAATCTCTGTACCTAGACCACAGTAGTGAGGCTATACACCAACACTTTGTTACTAAATCTCTGTACATAGACCACAGTAGTGAGGCTATACACCAACACTTTGTTACTAAATCTCTGTACCTAGACCACAGTAGTGAGGCTACACCAACACTTTGTTACTAAATCTCTGTACCTAGACCATAGTACTTATAGGCTACCCCAACACTTTGTTACTAAATCTCTGTACCTCGACCATAGTACTTATAGGCTACCCCAACACTTTGTTACTAAATCTCTGTACCTCGACCATAGTACTTATAGGCTACACCAACACTTTGTTACTAAATCTCTGTACCTAGACCACGTACAGTAGTGAGGCTACACCAACACTTTGTTACTAAATCTCTGTACATAGACCATAGTACTTATAGGCTACACCAACACTTTGTTACTAAATCTCTGTACCTAGACCATAGTAGTGATGCTACACCAACACTTTGTTACTAAATCTCTGTACATAGACCATAGTAGTGAGGCTACCCCAACACTTTGTTACTAAATCTCTGTACATAGACCATAGTAGTGAGGCTACCCCAACACTGTTACTAAATCTCTGTACTTAGACCACAGTAGTGAGGCTACCCTAACACTTTGTTACTAAATCTCTGTACCTAGACCACAGTAGTGAGGCTACCCCAACACTTTGTTACTAAATCTCTGTACATAGACCATAGTAGTGAGGCTACACCAACACTTTGTTACTAAATCTCTGTACATAGACCATAGTAGCGAGGCTACCCCAACACTTTGTTACTAAATCTCTGTACATAGACCATAGTAGTGAGGCTACCCCAACACTTTGTTACTAAATCTCTGTACATAGACCATAGTAGTTATAGGCTACCCCGTCACTTTGTTACTAAATCTCTGTACATAGACCATAGTAGTTATAGGCTACCCCAACA
This sequence comes from Mimachlamys varia, assembly GCA_947623455.1. Lineage (NCBI taxonomy): Eukaryota > Metazoa > Mollusca > Bivalvia > Pectinida > Pectinidae > Mimachlamys > Mimachlamys varia. Next base: position 40,650,297 of record OX392528.1, read on the forward strand.
CTTTGTTACTAAATCTCTGTACATAGACCATAGTAGTGAGGCTACCCCAACACTTTGTTACTAAATCTCTGTACATAGACCATAGTAGTTAGGCTACCCCAACACTTTGTTACTAAATCTCTGTACATAGACCATAGTAGTGAGGCTACCCCAACACTTTGTTACTAAATCTCTGTACATAGACCATAGTAGTGAGGCTACCCCAACACTTTGTTACTAAATCTCTGTACATAGACCATAGTAGTTATAGGCTACCCCAACACTTTGTTACTAAATCTCTGTACATAGACCATAGTAGTTATAGGCTACCCCAACACTTTGTTACTAAATCTCTGTACCTAGACCATAGTAGTGAGGCTACCCCAACACTTTGTTACTAAATCTCTGTACCTAGACCAACGTAGTGAGGCTACACCAACACTTTGTTACTAAATCTCTGTACATAGACCATAGTAGTGAGGCTACACCAACACTTTGTTACTAAATCTCTGTACATAGACCATAGTAGTTATAGGCTACCCCAACACTTTGTTACTAAATCTCTGTACCTAGACCACAGTAGTGAGGCTACCCCAACACTTTGTTACTAAATCTCTGTACCTAGACCACAGTAGTAAGGCTACCCCAACACTTTGTTACTAAATCTCTGAACCTAGACCATAGTAGTTATAGGCTACCCCAACACTTTGTTACTAAATCTCTGTACATAGACCATAGTAGTGAGGCTACCCCAACACTTTGTTACTAAATCTATGTACATAGACCATAGTAGTTATAGGCTACCCCAACACTTTGTTACTAAATCTCTGTACCTAGACCACAGTAGTAAGGCTACACTAACACTTTGTTACTAAATCTCTGTACATAGACCATAGTAGTTAGGCTACACCAACACTTTGTTACTGAAACTCTCTGTACCTAGACCATAGTAGTGAGGCTACACCAACACTTTGTTACTAAATCTATGTACATAGACCAAAGTAACGAGATTACCCCAACACTTTGTTACTAAATCTCTGTACCTAGACCACAGTAGTGAGGCTACCCCAACACTTTGTTACTAAATCTCTGTACCTAGACCACAGTAGTTAGGCTATACCCAACACTTTGTTACTAAATCTCTGTACCTAGACAACAGTAGTTAGGCTACCCCAACACTTTGTTACTAAATCTATGTACCTAGACCACAGTAGTTAGGCTACCCCAACACTTTGTTACTAAATCTCTGTACATAGACCACAGTAGTGAGGCTACACCAACACTTTGTTACTAAATCTCTGTACATAGACCATAGTAGTTAGGCTACACCAACACTTTGTTACTTAAACTCTCTGTACCTAGACCATAGTAGTGAGGCTACACCAACACTTTGTTACTAAATCTCTGTACCTAGACCACCGTAGTGAGGCTACCCCAACACTTTGTTACTAAATCTCTGTACATAGACCATAGTAGTGAGGCTACCCCAACACTTTGTTACTAAATCTCTGTACCTAGACCACAGTAGTTAGGCTACCCCAACACTTTGTTACTAAATCTCTGTACCTAGACCACAGTAGTGAGGCTACCCCAACACTTTGTTACTAAATCTCTGTACATAGACCACAGTAGTGAGGCTACACCAACACTTTGTTACTAAATCTCTGTACATAGACCATAGTAGTGAGGCTACACCAACACTTTGTTACTAAATCTCTGTACATAGACCATAGTAGTGAGGCTACACCAACACTTTGTTACTAAATCTCTGTACATAGACCATAGTAGTGAGGCTACACTAACACTTTGTTACTAAATCTCTGTACCTAGACCACAGTAGTTAGGCTACCCCAACACTTTGTTACTAAATCTCTGTACCTAGACCACAGTAGTTAGGCTACACCAACACTTTGTTACTAAATCTCTGTACATAGACCACAGTAGTGAGGCTACCCCAACACTTTGTTACTAAATCTCTGTACATAGACCATAGTAGTGAGGCTACCCCAACACTTTGTTACTAAATCTCTGTACCTAGACCATAGTAGTGAGGCTACACCAACACTTTGTTACTAAATCTCTGTACATAGACCATAGTAGTGAGGCTACACTAACACTTTGTTACTTAATCTCTGTACCTAGACCACAGTAGTGAGGCTACACCAACACTTTGTTACTAAATCTCTGTACCTAGACCACAGTAGTGAGGCTACCCCAACACTTTGTTACTAAATCTCTGTACCTCGACCACAGTAGTGAGGCTACACCAACACTTTGTTACTAAATCTCTGTACCTAGACCACAGTAGTGAGGCTACACCAACACTTTGTTACTAAATCTCTGTACCTAGACCACAGTAGTGAGGCTACATCAACACCTTGTTACTAAATCTCTGTACATAGACCACAGTAGTGAGGCTACACCAACACTTTGTTACTAAATCTCTGTACCTAGACCATAGTAGTTATAGGCTACCCCAACACTTTGTTACTAAATCTCTGTACATAGACCACAGTAGTGAGGCTACACCAACACTTTGTTACTAAATCTCTGTACCTAGACCATAGTAGTTAGGCTACCCCAACACTTTGTTACTAAATCTCTGTACATAGACCATAGTAGTTAGGCTACACCAACACTTTGTTACTAAATCTCTGTACCTAGACCATAGTAGTTAGGCTACCCCAACACTTTGTTACTAAATCTCTGTACCTAGACCACAGTAGTGAGGCTACATCAACACCTTGTTACTAAATCTCTGTACCTCGACCACAGTAGTGAGGCTACCCCAACACTTTGTTACTAAATCTCTGTACCTAGACCACAGTAGTGAGGCTACCCCAACACTTTGTTACTAAATCTCTGTACATAGACCACAGTAGTGAGGCTACACCAACACTTTGTTACTAAATCTCTGTACCTAGACCATAGTACTTAGGCTACCCCAACACTTTGTTACTAAATCTCTGTACATAGACCATAGTAGTGAGGCTACACCAACACTTTGTTACTAAATCTCTGTACCTAGACCATAGTAGTTAGGCTACCCCAACACTTTGTTACTAAATCTCTGTACATAGACCATAGTAGTTAGGCTACCCCAACACTTTGTTACTAAATCTCTGTACCTAAACCACATTAGTGAGGCTACCCCAACACTTTGTTACTAAATCTCTGTACCTAGACCACGTACAGTAGTGAGGCTACACCAACACTTTGTTACTAAATCTCTGTACATAGACCATAGTAGTTAGGCTACACCAACACTTTGTTACTAAATCTCTGTATCTAGACCACAGTAGTGAGGCTACACCAACACTTTATTACTAAATCTCTGTACCTAAACCACATTAGTGAGGCTACACCAACACTTTGTTACTAAATCTCTGTACCTCGACCACAGTACTTATAGGCTACCCCAACACTTTGTTACTAAATCTCTGTACCTAAACCACAGTAGTGAGGCTACCCCAACACTTTGTTACTAAATCTCTGTACCTAGACCAATGTAGCGAGGCTACCCCAACACTTTGTTACTAAATCTCTGTACCTAGACCACAGTACTTATAGGCTACCCCAACACTTTGTTACTAAATCTCTGTACCTAGACCACAGTACTTATAGGCTACCCCAACACTTTGTTACTAAATCTCTGTACCTAGACCATAGTAGTTAGGCTACCCCAACACTTTGTTACTAAATCTCTGTACCCCGACCACAGTAGTGAGGCTACACCAACACTTTGTTACTAAATCTCTGTACCTAGACCACAGTAGTGAGGCTACACCAACACTTTGTTACTAAATCTCTGTACCTAGACCATAGTAGTGAGGCTACATCAACACTTTGTTACTAAATCTCTGTACATAGACCATAGTAGTTAGGCTACCCCAACACTTTGTTACTAAGTCTCTGTACCTAGACCACAGTAGTGAGGCTACACCAACACTTTGTTACTAAATCTCTGTACCTAGACCATAGTAGTGAGGCTACACCAACACTTTGTTACTAAGTCTCTGTACCTAGACCATAGTAGTGAGGCTACACCAACACTTTGTTACTAAATCTCTGTACCTAGATCAAAGTAGTGAGGCTACACCAACACTTTGTTACTAAATCTCTGTACCTAGACCACAGTAGTGAGGCTACACCAACACTTTGTTACTAAATCTCTGTACCTAGACTACAGTAGTGAGGCAACACCAACATTTTGTTACTAAATCTCTGTACCTAGACTACAGTAGTGAGGCTACACCAACACTTTGTTACTAAATCTCTGTACCTAGACTACAGTAGTGAGGCTACACCAACACTTTGTTACTAAATCTCTGTACCTAGACCATAGTAAGAAGGCTACCGCAACACTTTGTAACAATTTTTTGTAAAATTGAAAGTGTCTGAGGTGGGAGACTTATTTTAATCACCGTTCCTTCACTGCAGTAGCGAGATTTCACCAACACTTTGTGACAATCTTACATAAGTGTGAAGGTGTCTGAGGGTTCCTAGACCACAGTGACTAGGCCACACACAAAACTTACAGGTATCTTTTCCATATTTTGGATATTTATCTTACATGCTTGTCATACGCTAAAATGTCTAAGTGATAAATCCTCTTTGTTGAGCTTGTTTACTCAATCTGCTCTTATGAAATTTGTTATTTTATTTGTCCTACTGTTATGAAATTTCTGATTTTTGTCCATTGTTTGGTTGTTATGTAAGCATAATTATGATCTTCTTTTCAAAAGATTTGTCTTTTGCACGAATGAATCTACCATTAGGAAACTCATATCTCTTAAATATACATACAGGGATTGTGTCAGAGTAATCTGCCCTGGTCTGCTTGTAACAAAAGATCCCAGATGGATCGTGGCGCCCACCATTGGTGATTTTTCATTCTTTCTTAGAAAGATGGATCTTTTCCCTTCTTATTTTAACTTTCATTTATGTATTTAATCTTAGTTTTGTTTTTCTAACCAGATCCAAATTTCAAATCCATGTTGTATTTCTTAAAGAATAACCATAATATACTTTTATAGTCAACATACAAGATGGCCATCTGGCAGCCATATTTTTCCACGGAGCAGTCCAAACATTAGGCCATTTACAACTAGGCACCGAACAGAACCTGCTTATGGAATTTGAAAAGGATCCATCCAGTACTTCTCAAGAAATACTGATCACAAACTATCACTGTCAAAATCCAAAATGGCCGTCTGTCAGCCATATTGTATATTGGATCTGTCCAAAAACAAACCATGCATGCACAACTACATTTAGGCACCAAGGGGAATCTAAATATGAAATTATAAAATGATCCATCCATTACTTCTCAAGAAATAGTGATACACTATAACTAACAAATCAAAGATGGTCGTCTTTCAACCATATTGTTCATCGAATCTGTCAAAATATAAACCTTACACAACTAGACACCAAAAAGAACCTATATATGAAATTTTGGGAAAGATCCATCCAGTGTTTCTCAAGAAATGGAAGCAACAAATTTTCATTGTCAAAATCAAAGATGGCCACCTGTCAGCCATTTTGGTTTTTGGATTAATCCCAAAATCAATACAGCACAACTAGGCACAAAGGGGAACCTGCATATGAAATTTAGGAAAGATCCAGCCAGTACTTCTCAAGATATAATAGTAACAAATTTTAATTGTCAAAATCCAAGATTGCTGCCTGTAAGCCATTTTGTTGTTTTGATCAGTCCCAAAATCCATACTCTCTGCTCAAATCGGCACCAAGGGGAACATGCATACGAAATCTGGGAAAGATCCATCTAGTACTTCTCAAGACATAACAGTAACAAATTTTCATTGTCAAAATCAAAGATGGCCACCTGTCAGTGATTTTTTTTATCAATCAGTTCTAAAATCAATACAGCAAAAGTAGGCACCAAGGGGGAACCTGAATATAAAATTAAGGAAAGATCCATGCAGTTCTTCTCAAAATATAACAGTAACTAAAATTGTTTAAGGACGGACAAGGAACGGACAGACGACGGACCACAGACACTGGCCGATTTGAACTAATAATAACTCAGAAATTCCTTTATCATCTAGAAGAGAAAATAATGTATTTTGACAAAGCCAAAATACAAACTCACCAAAAAATATCTAATCATGATGAGAAATTATGATCAACTATTCACCTATCAATTATATTCATAAGAATACATGCAGTAAACCATGTTTATAACGTACCTCTAGGGACCGAGGAAATTAGTTCACTATAAGCATAGTTCATAGAGGAATGAAAAACACTATGTTATAACCAAGAATTCATTGTGTGTTCCTTCTACATTATAGCCATGAATTTATTGTAAGTGTGTTCATTATAAACATGTATTACTCACAAGAGATTAATTTTGATACAAAAGTACAAATGTATTAAATAAGCCATATGCACTAATAGCTTCCAAACAGTCAATCTTAGAGACATTTGCATGTGATAATGCATCTGTGACATATTGTTCAGTGAAATACATATCATCACTAAAAATGATGTATTATGGATTGCAAACAAGTTAACGCAATATTTTATCAATGACACATAGAAGTTTAAACACACATGAATGTTTTATAAAACGGTATTCTGCTATATAAATATAGTTGGATAGGATGACTCTTCGATTAATGCTTTGTTTTCTTTTAATGACTGTTTAACCTTACAGATTGATTTTTCCGATTTTAACTCGTTGACCCCTTTCGACACATTTGAACTCTTCCCATTCAAATGTTGGATTAGTTCATTATGAAAGTGCAAGGGTGAATGAATTAAACCACATGTTATTTACATTTCAACCAAATATACTGCGTATCCTCCTTTACGATGAGAACTGTCACTCAATACGCCGCTCGGAGCGAGTCTGCTCCTATTTTAAGATGTCTGACTTATTTAGTTATGACACATAATTGAATCTTTATAAGTGGTTATCAATCACATACTTCCCTGTGATGCTATAAAGGACTCAGCAGAGTATAAATATAGTGTTTTGATTATATATCTGTTTTGATTTATAACAATCAAAGTTTAATTTTGACTTCGGAAATATTGACTCAGTTATTTACTGAACAGCAATTTGTTTTAAGATAAATTAAAATGTAAGAAAAAAACACATAGAAACACTAATCTTTCATAATAGACCTATATTAAATAGCACTTCCTGATAATCATATGAAAAACACTTCAGAAATTTATTCCTATTAAAATAAACTCCTGATTTTTTTTTTAAATTTTAACTACTAGGTGATATATTGAAATGTTGAAATACATTTTGTATAAATACACACAGTTCCTGAGTTATTGTTGTTTAGCTATACATGTAGGGCTGTAAAATGGGTTTCCAATGGGTTGGGTTATCTTTGGGAAGGATTTTATAGGGTTATTGATATTGATAGGGTTATTGAGATTGATAGGGTTATTGATATTGATAGGGTTATTGAGATTGATAGGGTTATTGCTGTGATGGATTGGTAAGGTGGGGGGTCTTTATTGGATAATCAAAGGGTTATTGTTAGGTAAGGTAAGTCAATAAACTTGAAGTGCACATGTACATAAAAAATCTGGCCACGGTTTCATCAAAGTTCCTTTAAGGAAATTCCATAACTTAAAATTCTCCATGGGAAAGCATTACAGCAGTTATAGGGGGAAATCTTAAGTTAAGGACCTTCCCTTAACTTTTGTAAAGCTTTCCTTTCGAGAATTAAAAGTTGAGAAACATTGATGAAACCCGGGGCCTGATCAGTACCCCCCTGCAATGGATTGCTATTAAAAGGGTTACAGTGGACTCCACTTAATATCACTCCTGTTAATATCACATTCCTCTCTCTATCATGTTTTCCCAAGCACCATTTTTCTCCTGTATATTATATGTGTAATTTTATTTGGTCAATATCTTGTTGTTGAATTGAATTCCTCTTCATATCATGTTTTTTTTAACAAACACATAAAATATCCAGAAAATGATGTCATTTCCATTGATTTCAGATACAAATTGTACAAAATGTTGCATAAAAAATAAAAACTAACCACAAAAATTATTTTTAATTGAAATAATATTATCTATATATTGAAACATCTTCATATGTAAACTGAATAGTTTACTTTTAATTATGGAGATTGGAAATGCACTAAATTTAGTGGGAAAATGTTTCTCTTAATGTCACATTCCTGTTAATATCATGTTTTTGTCTAACAAATGCAACATGATATAAAGAGGGGTGCACTGTATTAATAAATTTGTATTATTCCCTACAAGGGAACCTATGGGTATTGAGAGTCTTATTTGGACAAGATAATTGTTGGTTAAGTATATATACAATCTTTAAAAATGAAAAAGGTTATTGTTAAGGCTATTGGTTAAGGGTTTCTGTTGCCTGAATTCAATGAGATCAAAGAGGTTTAATTTTTTTTTTTTATAAAAGTAGTTAAAATACTTCATATAATTGTTGCCAAGGTGCTGTTTGTGGTTCTCTCAATTTATTTTAATTCATGCACATAGTTCCGATAAAAGCTATCATGTTTTATTCAGCGCAATTGATTTATTACCCTATAAACAATGACTTGACACTAAAGAGATGCAAACTATAGAATTTTAAACATAATGTAATGAGTGAAACTTATGTCACTGATAAAACATAATGTAATGAGTGAAAGTTATATCTGTCACTGAGAAATACATGTTTCAAACAACATTTCTTTCACAGCACATACAGCGACTCCAGTATGTGATAAATAAAATTGTGTGTAAAACATCGTTTTTTGGCAATCATAGTTCCAGGTAATCAGAAAATTGATTCCTCAATGTTACTAAGGCAAGACTGGAGTGGATATTTCATCCATCAAACAAAACTGAAGGGTAATTTCTTTAGTATGATACTACATCCTGCTTTGTATCAGCTTTAATGTACAGGGAAATGCGTTTTAAGAATCTCTGTAACCTCTGTAACACAGTAACCTCCCCTTATTTTCCACCAGGATATCGTTGTAGCTCTTTGAGCCAGGTCATTATATTTGGCCAGATAGGGCCATACAGGTAGCTAAGGTGTAAGAGTTTGTCTTGCTTCCCCCACTGCATGATCGTAAGAGGCAACTAAATCTGGGATCTTATCTTTTCCATTTTCTCTATAAACATTCTCTTTCCTTAATGTCTCCCCCAATGACACTACCTCACATTTGTCCTTTAGTTGAGCATTCCCCCTGCAGTGAGGAATGCTTTGGGTAGTCTGTCCCCAGGCCGAGACATACCAGAGTCTCTAACAATGGTAAATCCTACTCACTGCTTGACGCTCAGCATTATGGAAGCTCGAACGAGTTGTTCACTTGTCAGTTTAATGGGACCAAGTGGGCTGCACTGCCATGGGCCTTTGGGAGTATAATTCGATGTGGATGCAGTATAAATCAGCACAAGTACCGCAGCATTCCACTCGCATCACGTTCACTGGGAGGCCGTCCTTAATTATTCATGTTATTACACTCAGTTATGTTATACAAATTAAAATCAAAACTAAAACAAACAAGTAATTAAAATTGGTGCAGTTCAGTGCAATGACCCGTGACATACCATATTTTTGTAACAAATGAGTCAAACATCGCAAGTTTTTGTCAAAGGTCTCACTTCTTCTGCCATAATCTGGGATAATTTTATAAATAATTAACTTACGAAAATAACAACTATTAGTAAAAAGACCACCAGTTTAACTTTTCACATTTATTCATATTCATATATGATTCGATAGCAGTTTCGACACTTTTTTCTTTGCGATCAATAAGATGGCTTAATCACACTTGATTCGTGTCTTTTTACATAGAAATCGGATAAGAGTCATAAATGTAAAACACCATTTACAAAGCCGAATTTCTTTTCAGCTTTAATCTGATTTCGACCCAATAAATTACTCAACGTAACAGCTTTTTTCAGCATGCACTGATGAATCATAAAACTATAATACAGTTATGACCAATTTCTAACGGCAATTTTCTTCTTTTTTTAATAATTCTTACAATCTTTTCCGTATATCTATCGAAGTAAACATCTGCAGCAGATTAAAAAATGTGACACATGAAAAAATATGTTAATTCAATTGATTCAGTGATCAACGTGAAAAAAAAGGTTGTCTAAATGTAAATCAGAATTAGCAGGATCGTGAAGTATGATATTTGATATTACATAGATTTGTCAAATCTAACAGATGGCCTTATTACTTCACTAATACCAGACAATTCGCCACCCTCTGTGTTAATACTAAGAGAAGGCCAACATTTCAATGACTAATAAAATTAAATAGAAATGGAGCACTTTTGAATTTTGCTTTTAGTAAGGCCACATCAGTTTACATTTATGAATTACATATACTAACTTCAAGCAAAACTAAAACACTGACACATCAGTAAGGGTCCCATTATGTTATATCATCCTGATGGTTTAGCAGTTACGAAATGTAAGACTTGACTTGTTTTCTGATCTGATGACTTTGATCTTTTGTCAGTTGACTATTTGTTTGATACTACCAAACTTGCTTCATAATGTCATAACAAAATGTTTAACAGTTAAGAGACTTTGTTGACAGATCTAATGAATAAACCTTCTTTCGTTTAAGCATCTGAGTGAATTAGAACAAAATTGTTTACTCCTACCCTAGAGTGGGCTCTACTAGGTGGCGCTGGTCGTCGTCAGCAATTAATGCATGTGCATAAAAAGGTGTTTTGTCATTCAGGCGACTATGTTTGAGTACACGTGTACATGTAGTTTAAGACATGGCTTAATACAATTTTTGAGAATTATTTTTGTACATAAAGTATTTCTTAATTGTATTGTTTATAATGAGGATAATAATAATCAATTCATTGGGTAGTCTGCCCACCTCCACTTTAGTGGAATGGGCTATGGTACATAAGGATGAGAAAATAAGAAAACCAGCTTGGTGTCCAGTTAATTTATAGTAAAAATTAACTGCACAGTGTTTATTTAATTTAAAGTATTAATTAGCAAGTCGTCATATCTATTTACAAAATTAATGGACTATTAACATGCCAGGTAAATTGAAATCAGCAGGTGTATACCATGCATATATACATTGTTTTACTAGCATCTGTCACCCTACACAGGGATTAACAAGTGACGCCACATGCATCTATGAATATAGTCAGGAATATTTAACCTGTACATCATCGGTAACATTTAACTTGAACAGGTGAAGCTTTAGGAACATTGAACTTGAACAGGTGAAAATTTAGGAACATTGAACTTGAACAGGTGAAGTTTTAGGAACATTGAACTTGAACAGGTGAAGTTTTAGGAACACTGAACTTGAACAGGTGAAGCTTTAGGAACATTGAACTTGAACAGGTGAAGTTTTAGGAACATTGAACTTGAACAGGTGAAGCTTTAGGAACATTGAACTTGAACAGGTGAAGTTTTAGGAACATTGAACTTGAACAGGTGAAGCTTTAGGAACATTGAACTTGAACAGGTGAAGCTTTAGGAACATTGAACTTGAACAGGTGAAGTTTTAGGAACATTGAACTTGAACAGGTGAAGTTTTAGGAACATTGAACTCGAACCATAAGTTTAAGGAACATTGAACTTGATCAGGCGAAGTTTCAGGAATATTGAACTTGAACAATTGAAGTTTTAGGAACATTTAACTTGAACAAGAAAACATTTTCAGAACATTGAACTTGAACAGATGAAGTAAAATTTAACTTGAGCAGATGAATGTTTTGACCACTGATTTTGAACAGGTTAAGATTAAGGAACATTGAACTTGAGCAGGTTAAGTTCTAGGAACATTGAACTTGAACAGGTGAAAAGTTTTAGGAACATTGACCTTTGACCAGGTTAAGAATCAAAAGTATTTAATTTTAATAGGTTAACTCACTCATCCCTGAAAACTAATTTTAACTTGTCCAATTCAACGGATAAGAAACTTCAGGGGTGAATGAGTTAAGCATTGAACTTGAACAGTACAATGTATAATTCACGATTCCATCCTGGACGCCAACAAGGGAGATTAACATAAAACAGAAACATTTTATTTTATAATTTATATTAGGTTTATATGTACACTGGTATAGGGAAGGTCAGAAGGGAATGTTCCGAATGCAAATCATGAGATTTTAACTTCTCTACTTCATCTATCATACCTTTTCTTAAGAGTTTTTTCTTCAAAATATTGAAATATGATGTTTATTTTATTAAACCATATATGTATAAACAGACTTTTTTAACTGTGCAAAATGTTCATTTTTGTGACGAGAATTCTGTCACAAATGACAACGTTGTACGTGATAGATGGCACACAGTATAATTTGATTCTTCACACAATTCTAATTACCATCACAGAAAGCTGTTAAAACTACTGCATTGTCTGACACTCAATCCTAACAACATTGCTTTTTTCACCAACATATCGTCTCACTATATATCTATTATCTTGAAAAAACAGCGGCACATTTTAAACACAAAATGATCATTTTAATTATCAAAAACAAAATATAATATTGCAATGGGAAATTAATCACCTTCGTGAACAAATAAAAAGCTGTTGCATCTGAAACAGTATGATTATCATAACACTTCATACATCATTCAGAATGAAAAAATAACATTCGTATATTAATCATTTTGAAAAATGAGAAATGTATTAATGAGGGTAATAACTTGAAGAAATTAATGCTGTGATCACACTGTACTGATGTTTATTTAACAATAAAATGACAGTATCATGTCATATCTTACTTGTCAAAGTGAAGTTGAAACTCAAAAACATAAAAGACGATTTATCACAACACACATTTTAGAGGAGTCATCAAAAACTTCCAATATCAATGTTTCATACAGTTTACGATTCATATCAATGTTTCATACAGTTTACGATTCATATCAATGTTTCATACAGGTTACGATTCATATCAATGTTTCATACAGGTTACGATTCATATCAATGTTTCATACAGGTTACGATTCATATCAATGTTTCATACAGGTTACGATTCATATCAATGTTTCATACAATTTACGATTCATATCAATGTTTCATACAGGTTACGATTCATATCAATGTTTCATACAGGTTACGATTCATATCAATGTTTCATACAGGTTACGATTCATATTAATGTTTCATACAGGTTACGATTCATATCAATGTTTCATACAGTTTACGATTCATATCAATGTTTCCTACGGGTTACGATTCATATCAAAGTTTTTGCTTTATCAACTAACAATGAATATACCATATTTTACAGCAAATAAGCCCTACTCCAGTGAACAGAAATTGACCAAAAGAATGGAAGGAAAAATAATTGTTACTATCCCTCTTTTCACAAATATATATCCTTACCTTGATAATTTTGTTATCCCCCCCCCACCCCCCCCATTCTTAGAGCATTCACTAAATTAAGGAGGGAGCTTATTTGCGAGAGGGGGCTTAATTCTACGAGAAGGGGCTTATTTATGAGAGGGGGCCTATATTCATGGTTAAATACAGCACAAACCCTGATAAAAGTAAACCTTTAGTACAAGTAGAATGAATATCCAAACTGTCGATGCATGTGTACAATGTACATTGTGTTTAAAGGAAACTATCTGATAACCAGTTTGTTTCAATAATGGTTTAATAGATTAAAACAAGAGGCCCAATGGGTCCAAAATAGAAGATATGCCTAATATTGCTATAAATTTCTGAAAATTCGCTAAATATGTCATTTTTTAAGTCTAAAAGGAAACATATTCTTAATTCTATTTCTAAAAGTCAAGACATTTCAATAAAAAAACACCTGCCATTTTTAAAATTCAAAAATAAAATTGTTGTAAAACTCTGAAGCATTAGATTTTAGTAAAAGGTCCAGCAATGATATAAAACTCTTCCAACAGCTGTTTCGTATTGTTAAGAAAATAGTTTCCCATAAAATTAATTTTAAGTTAAAATCATTCTTCAGATTTTAATTGTGTCAGGATTAAAAAGATGATCAAAATTTACCCTTTAAGAATAATCTATTTTATTTAAATCAATGTAACAATCTCAAAGGGAAGGTTTAAATTTCATTTTAATTTGGAATGGTAAGATAACAGATTTGATAAAACGTTAACTGTATCTGATTTAAGTATGAATAGAAATTCAAGAGACTTTAGGAACATAAAGTTTCCATTTAATCATTGTAAAACTTGAGGGGAAAAAAAGTTGAATAAAATCCTGATTTTTGAGAAGAGATTAGAAAGACAGTGAATATGAAATTTCCATTTTATCATTGTAAAATTTGAATTATTTGAATAGAAACATGACGAGGAGCAATATTCTGTTGTCACCATGAATGTGATAATGTTGAAAGATTAATTCATTCACCACTGAAATTTCATAAAAATGAACTATTCCAACCTTTAAATTGGAAGAGTTTAAATGTATCTTCAAGGAGGAATGAGTTACAAGCAGGTGAAAGTGATAGACAATTCTGGGGAGCTGGGCCGGTAATAAGTTAAAACCGTACACAACAGTAGCAGGGGTGGACCTCTTCAGCCCTGATTGATGGCTTCATTTGTCTTACAAACAGATCGAGATGAAATATGGAAATATCCATTAGCATAGAAAAGGAAGACATAAATTATACCAAATAAAAAACCAATGGTCTTCCTCCTGTTTTTAATTACACCAGTTAAAAAAAAGATGTAAAAATCACACGCTCTAGTAACTGTAATGTATTCAGAGTTTAAAAGTACATGTCACATGGACAAATCCGTTTCCTAAATGATCATTTGTAGGTAGGGTTTGTTTGAGATCTGACAGCACGGTGACAGCTAATGATGAAACGATAATTATGATGGTTTTAAATCAATATTCATCGGACAGTAGCAAACAGATCAAAGAGGCGAGGAAGAGGCTAGCTGGAGAAAAAGCAATGTATTACAAACTGTGACATTAACACGAGGTACTCCGTCACAGGAACAGACGGGCCCTATCTCAGGTTAACATGGACATCCGAGGCTAACAATAGGTTATTTATTGATTGATAGGTCAGCTTCAAACTACCATACCAGCCATCAGGAAGTCCAAAAGTAACGGTATTCTTCAGGTTATCCGGAAGTCCAAAAGTAACGGTATTCTTCAGGTTATCAGGAAGTCCAAAAGTAAAATATTCTTCAGGTTATCGGGAAGTCCAAAAGTAGCGGTATTCTTCAGGTTACCAGGAAGTCCGAAAGCAGCAGTTTCCTTCAGGTTATCAGGAAGTCCAAAAGTAACAGTATTCTTCAGGTTATCGGGAAGTCCAAAAGTAACAGTATTCTTCAGGTTTCATGAATATGGGCCCGGAAGTTAAGGAAATTTCCTTATATTAAGATTTTCCCCTCTACTTTTGCAATGCTCTCCTATGGAGAATTTTAAGTTATTTCCTCAAGGTAAGGAAAGTTGATGAAACCAGGGCGTGAATGCACCTTTTTGTAACCTGCTCAAAGTGAAGACCCCAACAAATGTAATTATAAGTGGTAATAAAACAGGAAGACTAAGAATTTTCTATGATCACAAACAGAAAGCATTCCTGTATGAAGAAGAAATCTCTTGTATCGTATTATGTCAAGTTTGACCAAAAGCCCCATGTGTGCCTTTTTGAATAACCTGACAAGATTTTCTTACTTAGTTATATGTAAATACCCCAGTAAGAAAATTCTTATTAAACCTTTACTTTTCAATTTTTTCTGCATCCTAATAGACCATTGGCAGTATTGTATGAAATGAATAGAACATACCATTCTGATAGTTCAATATAACATAAATTTTTCACCAAGTGAATCTTACATGATAGACAGAATTTTATTCATCAATTCCAAAAATCAGGTAATTCATCATACTTGAGACATGTACAGAAGCCCCTAGTACCCCCTAGTTGTAACCCTACTTTGAATTTTCACCAATATGTAACCGAACTCACTTTTTCAGGATCAATGGCTACCATGCAGGTACATGTATCTCAACTGGTAGAATTTCCATTTGGAGTTTGTGGATTCAAACTACAGTCTGGCTGTGTATACTTGGCATGGGGACATCCAAACATCTCCGGGGGGGGGGGGGGGGGGAACGATCTTTCTTTTTAAAGTTATCTTAAAATTAGAAATTGACTTTTTGTAGTTTTTTTAAACAAACCAAACACACACTATGAACTTTCAACACAAATTATTATGTTCTTATTCAGATTAACATTGCCAGCTTTTACCAAGTTATTCTAACTGTAAACAGACCATATATCTATACATCTCTGGCCAAGGGCACTTATAATTACTTAACTTGCCTACGTGTGAAAACACAGGTGATTTCAGGGGGGTGGGGTACAAACAACAACATTGCTATTTATAAGCGACGATTTCTGTTTTCATAACGGTCACACGTTAGCCACTGCGATTATCAGAAGTGGCATCACCACAAGGCAAGCAAAACTCCGGCATGTTATACGTATTTACCTGTTCTGTTACCTGGGAGCTAAACCCGTTCTTGACTGTCTTATGGTCACTGTTATCAGTTTACTGTATATTGTACAATTAACATCATCCCAATTAATATGATGCGAATTTACTTAGTGTTTCGACAAGAGGGTTACGTATTTTTTTATTTCGTAATATGTATCGACCAATTATACCTAATTGTATGTGTGTGTGATGAGAATCGCACACATGAATGCTCGATCTTGAGATCGCCCAGTTGTGCGCACCATGAGCAAATGATGTGTGCACGATGCAGGCACGCATGTTTTGGTATGTTGTACAATACCAGTCAACTGTACCACTTAACCAAATAAACAAGCTACCACTTAACCAAATAAACAAGCTACCACTTAACCAAATAAACAAGCTACCACTTAACCAAATAAACAAACTACCACTTACCCAAATCTTGAACCCTCGGGAGCCTCCCAGGCAAATGCATTACTGCAAATACAAAAGAAAAGCAACATGTTTAAAACTCAGCTCAATTTTAAGAATATACAGAGAGAGACCAAGCAAGTTAATTCCTTGAAGTTTCACAATAAAAAGCACTTCTGGTTTTACCAATTTCCTAAAAATTTGTAATAAAACACAAGCTAACTCAGAGTTTAACTTTTATCAATGTTTTAATGCAAATCATAAATGTATACTTACATATTTGCAATTCACCCTTAAGATTTTAGAGGGAGATTCCTGATTTTGGACACTAATTTGAAATTTCTAATCAGAAAATAATTATAATCCAAGATTCTATTAATTCATTTGAAAGAACAACTCAGAATATGTCGTTTTAAACATTCACACAACGTATAATACCCATGGTGTAGATACACATTTTATTCAGCATAATATGGGCTCGGTATAACTGATTGAAAAATTCTAATAAATACCTGTCGATCTGTATTATTTCAGGAAATGTACACATTGTTTGAATAAAATCATACTCAGGGTTCTCACTAAGTTTTGCAATAATTGGTTGACTTCAAAAGAATAGCTGATTGAATTTTCACATTCTGTAACGTTGACATATAAAAAATTCTGAAAAAATAGCCGGTTCAAAGTTGGTGTATAACAGGCTACTTTTGCCAGCAACCGGCTTTTAATGAGAACCCTGATACTGAGACGTTATAATCACGGAACACTTTCACAGAACATTTCAACCGATGACACAAAACTATGTTAAAAACCCCTTTGACTTTCTTAATATTATGTTATTAAAAGTCATAAATTAAAGGGATTCTAATTTTTTCAAGACTGCACTGTCGAGAGTTATCTTTCTAGGTGGTCGGATGATGCAGTACGTGAATAACGCACTTGCCCTTCACCAAGGCGGCCAGGGGTCGATTCCCCGACTTGACATGCAAAGGTATGGGGTCACATATGCCTGACAACATTGATTTACCCGGGGTACTCTGGTTTTCTCCCACAATATTTGTCAATAAGACTCCTCGCACTCAACATCCAGGCCAACAAGAATGATTAACATAAGTTGGATAACTTGTTTCATAATTTATGTAAAATAAAGTTTATACTTATATTATGTCATCTTTTTGCTGACAGCGTTTAGTCTACAGTTGCTGAGCTATGTAGCGGACAGATGGACAGAATACCGGAACGTTACATCATGATACTGTCATCTTTTTGCTGACAGTGTTTAGTCAACAATTGCTGAGCTATGTAACAGATGGACAGACAAAATACCGGAACTTTACATCATGATACTGTCATCTTTTTGCTGACAGTGTTTAGTCAACAGTTGCTGAGCTATGTCACGGACGGACGGACAGAATACCGGAACATGATACCGTCATCTTTTTGCTGACAGTGTTTAGTCAACAATTGCTGAGCTATGTCACGGACAGACGGACAGAATACCGGAACATGATACCGTCATCTTTTTGCTGACAGCTGTAGACAACAGTTGCTGAACTATGTCACGGACGGACGGACAGAATACCTGAACATGATACCGTCATCTTTTTGCTGACAGTGTTTAGTCAACAGTTGCTGAGCTATGTCACGGACGTTGGATCTTTTACACAGCAATATATAGCGGTCTCGGAGAACAATGGTGGAGTGTTGAGTTATCTAGTACAGTTATATATATATAGCGGCCTCTTGACAGCTATGTAGTGCATTCCATATTTGGTTTGGTTTTTATCTTTAGTTTACAAGGTAAAGTTTGAATCATATATTACGTCAGTACTTCACTGAACACTCCGAAATAAATGGTATTAAAGCTTAAACTATTTACAGCACTTGCTTGTTTTAGGAGTTCCCATCCTGAACCTTTGTCCCTAATACAAACTATCAAAAGCAGGGTAGCATAAATATTTCATGACATAAATTATTATCAACAGTAGATAAACAAATGTCTTTTACGAGTAGACAAGGGCACATTACTCTAATTGATAAAAGCTGCAATGGTTTCTCAAGTTTTCTTTTAATGTAAAGAGCATACATATTTATGAAACACAAACTGACATTTCAATAATTTTACTTTTGGCTATAGAATAAGCAAGTCTTTTTTCTATAAATTGTATAAGCCACTTTCACTTTCATTTTATTATATTTTTGGTTTTTTTTTTAATAATTACGTGTATAAATGTCACTTTGGAATTTCACCTCAACTCAAGGTACTTCAAAAGTTAGAAAATAATGCAAAAACCTCAACCAATCCAACTAAAAAACATGGAATCTAAGAAGACAGTTAATATGTTTGTGACCATAAATCTTAATTCTTCCACAATACAATTATATTTTGTCATTTAATGACTTTGAGCACATGTATGGCAGTAAACAGACAACGAATACACATTTTTTTTTATAAAGGGAGACAATTAAGGCCTTGTAGAGGGGGAAAAGAATGTAGGAAAAAAACTGATGATACATCTCACACTAGAGTGACACAGGGCCACACAAAAACAGGTAACACAGTGGCTGTGATTGAATAAAACCCTCGTAAACCTATAACACTGACACCTTGATTGATGATAGTTACAAAACTTGATACACGTTTTATGACTATACAGTTATCACAGGTAAAAATCATTGTTTGGAGTTGGACATCCATAGAAATCCATGTTAAACAGAAGACAATTTAACTTGTTCACGTCTGAAGATTCATTTGAACTCTTCAAATTCAAAGGTTGGATGAGTCCATCATAAACGTTCTGGGGTGAAGGGGTCAAAATGTAGATCTGAACTAGCCATGTACAACCAATGTATAAGCTTCAGCTATAGGAACAGTGATATCAGTTGAAGACAAATCTAACTCTTAAATAGAAGGCAGTGTATAAAAGTTGTTTTATATATATATTTTGTACTAATAAAATCAAATTCAATGCAGTTTATCAGTTGAAACCAATTCAAGTTAAATCATCCAAGAAACCTGTGTAAATCAGAGATTCTGCCAAAGGTGCAATTTTTCAGAAATGTTTTGCAAATTAAAACCTGAGTACAGGTATAACAATAATTATTAAATCGGCGAAAGTATATTTGTTATGTAGTTATCTCCCTTGCATATATACAAGATTACCCACTTTACATATCCGAGATTATCTATTTTATCCACGTTACTAATCAGAGATCATCTATTTTTACCTTACCTTGATTATCACTCCCGGAGCTTGATTAAAGCCAATCATATATATCTGTGATTTGTTTTACAACTAGCCCCCTTACATAGCCGAGACTCCCAGTTATCTCCCTTACAAATCTGTTACCTTCACTTTAAAAGTACTGAATTTTTTAAATGATAATTGATGCATTTCAAGCTTGAGTTGGACGTAAGGAAAATGATCCAAGACATCCAGGATGTGGGACAAGGAGTTGGACTTGCATCATGCATTAATTCAAATTCTACATTTGACCTAACACAGGCACCTCCAATCCTGAATGTTACAGAAAGGATAGAAAGATCAAAAGAAATAAAACATGATGCAAGTTAGATATCTACAAAAAGAGGGAAGGTTGGAAGGACAACAAGTTATTTTAATCTGATATTTTTTTCTAGGACTAATTCATCAATCAATTTCATTACAATGAATATTACGATTATTTCGCTTCAAGTTTTGGCCGAAAGGTATGTATAATTGGACCTTTAAGTTATCAAGTTTAAGTTCAGTTTCCAAGGTCAGGAAGAAAGTACATTGTAAGAAGTGACTGTGAACTTTGTCTGGATAACAGATCTAAATTAAATACAAGTAGCTGTAGGTTTAATATATAATTTCCGAAGTCAACAGGAATGTGGAAGACAAGGTTAGGATTTTGAAACAAACCAACAAAGTAAAAACAAGATATTTCTCTAAGAGGGAAGTGACCAATTACTAACTGAAAGTGAATAAGTCAAGTATTGATATGATGCTAATTAGCACATTAATCATTACTTGCCCACCTAAATGCTATCTGTATGTTACCTTTACACGCTATATGTAACAAATTAAGATTGAGTTAGGTGACAATAACTTGATTTTTATACTTTTTCTCATTAGCTTTTATCTCCCTGTTGTGATAGATGTTTGCATTTGACCTTTTCTGCTGTGATGACAAGTGTCAAAACACAGTTTTATAGATATTTCATAACTATTTCCTGTATTTTAATCTGAAATGAGATGAAGGAATGTGCTAGAGCCTTAATCGTCCTTTTTGTGGATTCGTAAATCTTCGAAGCAAAAATGTTTAAAGGTTAAATCTAGTGTAAAGTATTTGAAATTCCTTTGTTTAACGGGAATTACTACTGTTGGGATCACTCGTTAAAACTTTCTAAAAGATAGAAAAGATTTTTGTCATTATGTCAGTACACGTAATTTATAAGCACTACATGGTGTTGTGTGAAATAGAACAAAAATAGAAGTTTATATAGTGCCTTTATTCTAGGATGAAATAAGTAAATTTTTTTTAAATCCAACAAGCGAACTTTTTTATGGAAAGCAAAAATGCAATGACATGGTTGAAGAATTATGATATCAAATTGATTTTCAAATTAAATTCGTTTCAAATCAACAAGCTTTTCCAAAATAACTTAGTATCTCAGTAGGGTTTTTTTTAATTTGAATGAAATGCCTTCTCGAGTCAAAAATGCAGGACAATAAATACTAATAAATGTATATTTCTCCAAGCCAAAACTTAACATGACATTTTCACAACAATTTCAATTTGAAAGAAATTCTTTTGAAATTTGGATCAGAGCAGAACGATAAATAAATATATTCATTTCTCTCAAAGCCAAAATTAACACGACGATAAATGATTTGCACAGCAATTTCACAATGTCCGTATTGATACAAGGGTTTGGGTGAACGGACCAATAAGTACAGGAACAACCCCCTCTGGTGCGAACTTGTCCGAGAGTCTGTAGATGTGCACCCAGGCTGCAGAAAGTGCACAGTAACAACAGGTAGTAAAGATTTCAAAAAATATCAAAGGGACTGAACGCAAATAATCTTATCACTCTTTGCCATCCCTCGCTTTTTTTCCTTATCAAATATCAACTAACCACCCACATTCAATCTCGGCCTATATCAACATCATAAAAGTACAGCTAGATTTTAAACAGATAACACAATGTGCGTTTAAAATGCCAAGAAATAAAATTCCCATTTAACTTAATTTTTCGTCTACAAATTTAAATTTCATTTGAAGCCAATTGATATGAAAAAGGAGCATTTCTTTAAGCCCATTATCCCTCTGGTTACTAACCGGTGCTGTCTAGAAACTTATCAAAATGGGTGTTCTATAACGTATTGATTTCGGCTCTGTTGGAGAGAAGGTCTGGGCATCCCCTTAGTAAGGGATAGTATATATATATTGCTGCGTTTCACACCTCACTTCAGACGAGTAGACACTCTTTTACAGATGAAAACATTTATATATGTTACAAAAGTCTCTTTCAGCGATTGAGTGTTCTTGATTTACATCACAACTGTGCACTGCTATTAAACTACATTACATGTAACCAAGCTCCTGGACAAAATACTAGAAGTTCTCTTATGTTTTCACAACTCCGACGCAGATAACACGCTGCTAAAGACGACACAACCCCGGACGGTAGCCTGGCTCCCACTTTTCTGCATGGTCATTCATTTTTAACATCCTATTAAATTTTTATTCATAAATATACAACACTGAATAACATGCTGCATATTTTGACAGATTTTATCGCCGAGTTTTATCCACCACTTTTCTTAAAATGTTTAAACTTCAGTGTTCTTAAAAGGCTCCATGAATTTAATATCAATACCTTAACAAGTTTTCTGTCTAAATCTCTATTGCTTAAGCATTGAATGTCAGCCCTTTTTCACTCACACTCATACCAAATAAAGACATTTATATCTCATCAAATTTACATATGTTTTGTCGTTTTGGGAGCTTTTAGCACCATTATCAGTTTAATTTGGTCTTCGTAATTCACTTCTTCGTGTTGTCGTGCCCAACAAAGACATTATGTTTTTATTTAATATGATGCGTTTCGGTATTTCTCGCATTAATCAACGATATGCATATTTATGAAATTATGATATATATATGATACAAGCTTAAAGGGACCCAAAGTCTTGATATTTTAAGTAAAAGATAATTATGAAGATAAAATCAAATCTAACCCACTTAGAAAATTCTTTTAGAAAAAAAAAAGAAACTATTTTTAAAATATCGATAAATGTGTGTATTTCTAAGCATGTAGAAATATAACAGCACAGACATCAAATTAATTCAAACAGTGAAACAATGTTTTTGAAATACCGAATTATGCTCCGAAATGCAACAATATTGAAAATATCTTTTAAAAACTTAATTAAAGCTAGAAAATGAAAAATGATTTGAAGTTTAGATCAAGAATGAAATTTTCCCACATATCCCCTACAATCAAATTTCACTACAAAACTATAAAAAAAAATTAACTTCTCAATATGTCAAAACTGCATCAAAGTTTGAGTTTGTTTTTTATATAAAACACTACCATTACTTGATCCATTTATGAATGAAAATTTCAATTGTCAAAATTCTCATCGTTTCAAAGTTTGATACACTTATATATAACATGTATAGAAATATGAAATTGACAATGGCATCCTAAAGTAACCGAATGAGTATAATTGATGAAAATGGAATACAACAAATTTATATTCATTATCAAATCCAGCTTAGACCAAATAGGAATGGTTTTCTTTCCAATTCCCTATCATCCCTATTTTTTGGGTCTTCCTTAACTTTTTTCCACAATTTCTAAGAAAACACTGTTCAATATAAACTTTACCTATATAAACCTTGACATCTTTTATTACCTATCCTATATTTTTAACACGTGTCTCAGAAACCAAATCAAAAAATATTTCTGTTCAATCATAATTTATAAACTACAAGTAATAGAATATTGTTAATTTATTGTCTACTGCATTACAACTTAGCTTTGTCATAACATTAAAGAAGTGCTTATAGATAGTGTTAAAGAAGCTGGTCAGTGTGGCTTGTACATCTAGTCTCTGTCACTCCGCTGACAGAGAACGCTGCTTATAATTTGGCTCAGTTGGTATTCATAGATTAAAGTGTCAGAAACCAGGGTTCGATTTCTGATCGGGGCACTTGACATGAAATGTGTTTTTCCCTGTTTTATTACACTACTGACAATGTTAATTGTATTTTAATTAAAATTCTTCCTATCAGCAAATTCAGAACCAAAGATAATGTACTCTGTGTGTATATAAACCAGAATGACTAAGTACATATCTCAATGAATAAACATTGGCACTTCCAACAGAGCTTTAAAACAAGGAAGTACATATTTAGGATTAATCAAAGGATGAATTTGTGTAAGTTTGTAACCCAAAATTAGACAGTTCTTTATAAAAAACAGTTCCTGTAGCTTTCTTAATTGTTTTTACTGCATGTATGTAATGCATGAAGACATCAAAGCCATAGCCCGAAGTGGGAAAAAATCTAAATGCAGCAACTTGTCTAACGTATCACACGATCACACAAGCATTTGCTAAAACAACTAGCAAGAAGCAGTATTTCCACTCACTTTTACATTTGGGTGCATTTTCAGAAGTGTGTACCCTCATAATATTTGATATAGGCCTGCCCTTGTAATTTGAGGGTACAACTATGTTTTGAGGGTAAAAAACCCTCTGCTTGGGAATTCTGCAAATGCTGAAAAAATGTAACTAGAACTGTAAGTAAAGGCATACCTTATATACTACACTCAACCATTCACCATTCAAGTTTTTAATTTTTTCAGCCAGTTAAAAGCCAAAGTGGCCATCTTGAACCCCAAAATTCAAAGTCAGCATTATGTTATTCAGATTTATCTTATTTGGCAACATAATTTGGAAAATACATTTGGACATTGTTTGAAATGACAAAAGTAATCCAAGATGTTTGATATACATATGTACTATGGTTTCTAGGATATGTCTACAGTGGTTCTTTTGAACCAAATAACAATAGCAAACACAACTTTGAAGAACCTTTAATGGCCTAATACAGGCTTATTATAGCTAGGACTCACTAAGAACATTGTAAAAGGTGCTATTTTTCCATGTCCTCATTGTTCATATTTCAGCTATTTACACACACTTGACAGGGAAATTAATTCTTCGGAATACTATACAAGCCAAGGTCAACTTGGGGCACCGTAAAAAGGTCAAAGAAGTTTGGTTGTTAGAATACTGTACAAGGTCATGGAAGTTTTGGTCATTGGAATACCAAAAAGGTCACGATGGTCTCTTCTCCTTGGAATACAAATAGGTCAAAAAGCTGGTCCTTCTGATATCATATACAGAGGCCTGGTCCTTAGAATACCAACAGGCCACAGAGTCTGGTCCTTGGAATACCAACAGGCCACAGAGGTCTAGTCCTTGGAATACCAACAGGCCACAGAGTCTGGTCCTTGGAATACCAACAGGCCACAATGGTCTTGTCCTTAGAATACCATACTAGGTTGCAGAGATCTGTTCCTTGGAATATCATACTTACAAACTTACAAACTTTACAAGGTTACGGAGGTCTGGTCGATGAAATATCACTTGGTCAAATAGGTCTGGTCCTTGAACTCCACAAGGTCACAAACTCTGGTCTTTGATTAATATACAAGGTCATAGAGGTCTGACCCTTCCCTGGAATACCATACAAGGTTACAGAGGTCAGACCCTTGGAATACCAAT
Organism: Mimachlamys varia; assembly: GCA_947623455.1. Taxonomy (NCBI): domain Eukaryota; kingdom Metazoa; phylum Mollusca; class Bivalvia; order Pectinida; family Pectinidae; genus Mimachlamys; species Mimachlamys varia. The sequence continues at coordinate 40,675,920 of OX392528.1, forward strand.
GGGTCAAAGCAAAGAGGTCTGTTCCTTGGAATACCACAAATGTCACAGTGGTCCTTGTCACCTTGGAATCACCACACAAGGTGACAAAGGTCGGACCTTTGGAATACCAAAAGGCAAATAGGTTTTCCCCTTGGAACATCATACCCAATTTGGTCCTTGGAGTATGATGCATGGTCATAGATGTCAGGCTTATCTGACAAATGCAGTAGACAGTTAACAGTTTTCTATTACTTGTAGTTTATAACACATTTCTTAGGAATAGAATGTACTTCGGAATACCAAAGATGGGTGTATAGCAAGGATATATATACCCTTTATTGTACTAGTATGATGTCCCTTCTTCTTAAAATCTTTGCACAGGTTTTACCACATTACAAGAATGATATTGTTGCTCATAAGGTATGTTTTGCATCTATGCTAAAAACAATCTGCTTTGCTAGGTAGTAAATGTCACATATATGTCCCTATTCTATGTTACTCAACATTATAGCATCACAAATAAAACTTGGACGAGTGATGACAAATATGCATAGTCATCTTTTATACCACATGACAAGCTGGGGTAACCTTTTGAGGGTTTAAAGCTGACCCTGCCTGACTGATAAAGGTACGGATGTGTACGTCTGCATCTACACGTTCTCTGCACATATGTGCCCCTCCCCCACATTCAAATAATTATATACTGTATATATATATCTACCTGTACATTTAAGAATTAGGGAAGTATATAAACAATAGACTTGAAGAGCAACGCCTGTTCTATAGCCGACTGTAAACATGTTGAAATCTAGTGAAAGATTTGGTTGTCATTTCACCAAACAACTTATATATCAACAAATTTAACACGGCGTATATACATGTGACGATTTTGACTTCCCTGAATTAATGGAAATACATGTGTGTGTTTACCTGTCTCCGTTCGGAGGGATCCGCACATTGATAGACATTTAAATCGACTGCATGCGTCCCTCCACATCTAGCCACACCCTGGTCAGCCCTTCCCCGGGGGTGAGGGTACGGTGAACCTGGGGGTGCGGACGACAGGACGGTAACAGTCTCGTCTGTCGCACATCCGATGTAATTTCTGCAATATCAACTCAGACTGGGGTAGCGTGAACGTGCTTCGGGGTCAAAATAGCAGACGACTCTTTCGGAAGAAAATCTAGGTTACACGATGGATGACGTTATATAGCTTGAATGCTATACAACTCGTGTCAAGAGAAAGTTTATAAATGTTCATAGCGTACACAGGAAAACCGGAAAATCATATCATCTTTGAACAGCATTGAAGCGACCCATGTGTCCAAACAAACCAGGACAGCACACACGTGGGTTACCCCGCACGGGCCTCAGGAAAAGGAGGAGAACGGAAGGCGGGAAGATACTTGTAAACGTAACACCGATATACACTTTACATATGTATATTACAGACTGGACCTTCACTATTTACAGTAAAAATCATAAATTTTCAAAACATAAGGCGAGCTCTAACGAGATTTACACTCACGTTTTGTCCGATTTGATAAGACTATATATAGGCATGTCGCGTATATAGTTTACAGACCTTGACTTACATTTGCTTTTTTTGTGTTGCCTAAACTGTAGATAGCAGTGGGATCACGTCTACGGATTGTATAACCGAGGACCGTAATACCATAATATGCCGAGACAAGTACAGATAGTATCTGTTGACACAGGTTGTATATCCGTCCACGTAAAGATTAATATGTGCGGGTTTTACAGCATAAAGGTTGAAGGAGAAATGAAATGAGCAAACAAATATAGAGTAAATGCAGATAAATGACGTCGGAAGTAAAGAGACCGGACAATTAAAGTAGATAAATATAGGTGCATTGTATTTATAGTTTGTATTTCATTTCGTGTTTGTGTCTAGTCACGGATTTAAGTTATCAAATTACAACGGTCGAATACACTAATAGTAATTTGTTATATCTATGTCAACGATGAAGTGATACAAAGTATTTGTACATCAGTAACTCGTATGCGGTCACTCATCCAACTACTGACCACGCTCTAGCTTTACCATCTAGCATGAAATCGAACGTGACTGGATATTTCCTCTCATATATATACCTAACTGGATATTATTACACCCCCCCCCCCCCCCCCCCCCCCCCCCCCCTCGGAGAAGTTTCGTCCCGAGAATCCGTAGGTCCTTCTCTGTGTATCAATGCACCTTACTTCCCAAACACACACAGAATCCCACCGCTGCCACCAAATGTAACGTACAGGCTATTACCCAGTTCCAACTACTGACCACACTCACCGTGAGCGTGTCCCCGGGAAAACCACGTGCAGCATTACCCCCTCATACAACTAGCTGGACATTACATTTCCTGGTTAGCAAAAATATTTATAAACTGTGAAATAATATGTAGGTATGCGTTTCAGAGGGAAGAATTAATAGATTTCCAAGTACTAATCAATTGGTGGTATCTGATGAAACTCGTGTCACAATGTGAGGAGCCAGTATCTCCCGGAATTTCACTAACCGGACCCGCCGATGTTTCTCGCGGCCAACACAGGCACTTGTGGCCATGAGAATATCAGACACTGAAAAAGTGTCCGATAGTCGATTTTTTGTGAAATTTAACCGCTTGACGTATCCAGCTGAAATTTGGCAATTATTTTCATTGTGGTTTTAGACGATTAATATAACATAAAAGAAAATTATTCATATTTCGCTATATAATCTATTTATATAGATGGTTATTCTCCTTGTCACAAGTGCCTGTGGCGGCCAACACCTGAACATTTAGACATTTGAGCATGTTTTCAGCATATCAAATTTATAAACAGATAAGTTATGTAATCGGAATACAGGTTTAAAGCGCGAGGTCACGCACGGCCGGGATCACGCAATAGGTCGAGGTCACTGGGTCGGGTCAAACAGTAGCTAGACTACAATACGTGCTTCGTTTCACCACCGACCGTGTTTAATTTAGACCCAGTACGCTTGTTTTGAATGGTGCGTACGTGTGACTGTGTTTGTCGTTTTCCTGGCAACTTTTCAAAAGATGAACGTAACTCGCACACAGGTAGTTGTACCTTGATTTAAAATTTAGTCGATTGTGTTAACGTATACCATTAGTAGAATTAGGTCGGGTATGGTTAAGCGCTCTCTGTCACTGTGTGTTTTTCGGTTTCGTCAAGGTCAAGACAAGAGCTTATACAATTAATTCACGGCCACACTAATTAGTATCGATGTTTTTGACCGCACTCCTAAATAAAGACACAACAAAGGGACAATCTAATGATAAAAAAACAGCAAATCAACTTACTGCCTCCTCTGGACCATACTGATCCGTTTCAGGAAGGTCAAGGTCAAGAAATAAGAAAAAAAATGGGGGTTGAGGTCCGAACCAAACCGATAACCTACACGAACGATTACGGAAGTGCGGTTTTGGTAAAAAGGAAGCCCCCTCCCCCATCCACCCCCCCCCCCCCTCTCCATCCCCTATATATACGAATATATATAATTATTGAAGTAGTATTCTTTTCCTCGAAAGTTGATTTTGTCTTGAATTCTATTTTTACACTAACGACTATTGACACCCAACCGTGCTAGAGTCCTGGCCAACACGAGTGATTATATAAGTTGAAACAGGTAGTTTTCATAACTGTTGTCAAATAAATAAAATGCATATTCATGATGTACATCACGTCCCGAAAGAAAACCTTATGCAAGTAATGTTTTCATAATATTTGCACCAAAACAAATATGCATGTCTTGTTATAATAAAAATTATATCAGTTTAAGCAATATACAAACACTTGCTCATGTTTCTACATCAAATGAAATTTGAGACGTACAGCACGACTGCATGCTAATTATATAATCACTATAGAATTTCTCTGTCACGAACAGAGTGATCTCCCTTACAATTCCAAGTCGTACACCTTGTGCTCGATTTCGTTGCTGTTGAATTGCAATACATATGTTTAAATCAAACCGACCAAGTCAACGATTGTACGAAAGAATTAGAGTTTAGATGCCTTGGAGTTTTATCCCTACATTCCTACTCCTGGTGACACGTTTGAACTCTTCCAACTACCCCCCCCCCCCCCCCCCCCCAACACACCCAGGGACATGGAAATGTGTTACAACTAGTTTTAGGTCTAAACTAGGGTGTTTCAGATCAATTTTCGATTTGTTTTCTAATGAAAATTGATATAAACCCCCCCAAAGTGTCAAAATTACCCTAAACACCATAATGTCGGTCCAAAACTAGCTGTAACAAATTCTCTGTTTTATGGTAAGAGTATCCTTAGCAGTTTCATGGTAAGGGTATCCTTAGCAGTTTCCGCATCAACGAACGAGACGCTGTGCCTGATTCACACATGAAATTTCACAATGAACTGTTCCCCCCTTAGAGTTGGAAGGGTTTAAATGTGTCGTCCGGGGTGAACGAGTGGTTCCTCGATAAATATATTACCGTCAATTAAAGCGCTCTGAGCTTACAAGAATGTATGGTGTTATTGATACAGTCCCGTGTGCTGTACCCAATGACTGTTTATACTTAAAATCAAACTCAAAATGCACTTAAAATATTCCAAAAAACACATACATAATAATAATTTTAATTTCATCTGAAATCCTAAACTTTAATATAAATCTGTTCAGGCGAATTCAATATTATTAATAATTTGGTAGTTACCTGGAATTATTTTTTTATATATCTTTGTAGCACTGTTCCATTTAGATTTTCATCTCTATAAGCTAAGTACATATCTGCATTTTGACTCAATCATCGGATAGGGTATCAGCCACATTATACCTATTATCAAAAGGACGGGGTTCATTGTAGTAAAGAAATCTGTATCAAATGCTCTATTGACTTTCGGCAGAGTTGGTTTTCGGGAGTTATGGAGTACGAGGCCAAGAAATATCATCATCACATTTTACGAAATGAGCAAAGTAATCCCCCCCCCCCCCCAGAGGGATCTTAACACGAGGGGTAAGATTCTGAAGTTGCCAAACACGAGGCTTGCAGGAATCCACAAATATTGCTTTATTGCAAGTATTTACGATACCACAACACAGCATTCGTGACAATAATAAACAAAAGGTATGTTGTATGAAATTAAAGTAATGAAACAAAAACCAAAACATTTTCCGTTAATTATTCGACAAGTTAAAGAAAGAAACAGTTAGCTTAATATAGTGAATATACTGGCATTGATGTGACGACTACATCAGTAATGGTTACTTGTAATTTTGCAATTTCCTTATGACGTCAGTATTTATAAGAAAAAATATGGCAACTATGTACATGTATCCCCCCCCCCCCCCAAAAAAAAGACATATAAATCTTTATTTGCTTGTAAAATGGGACGGTCTAAACACACAGTAGTCTTCGATTATATACATACAATGTACACTGATGTTTACCGGGTGTTTTTAATTTGAGATGTAATGTTTCGTGGTACAGCTGTGGTGAACATTACAAACTACTGTAAAATTTCAATAAATGTACATCGTCGTATAATCGGTGGGGAAAACACATTTTATACAGTTCGTTTGGCCAATTTGTCAATTTTCTCGCTTTATTGAGAATAAAAAAAGAAAACTCACATTCTAATATTCCAACTTTATTAACAAAGATACAGTATTTCAAACGTGAACCGGTCGTCATAGTTCACGGCCGCCAAAGAAAATATCTCATCCGTTGTGTAAAGATTAATTTTTATTTTGATTCTTCCCAAATGATGAAAAGGGTATATTCTTAAATTGGATATTTGTTTACCAAATATATTATTTTCATTTTGAAATGTGATTCCCAGGGGTTTCGTCTGTATTGTTATAAATGACTCCATATTGTCCACGGGTGGTGGGGATGTGGGAGGGGGAGGGATATAGGTAAATCACAACTTGCTCGTAAATTCTACAATGAGAAACACTCAAAGGATAGTTGCAAATGAAACAAGAATCTATTTCATTTTTTTCATCGAAATAACGAATTTTGTTAATTTATTGTAAGCTATAAATATGTTATTTCAAATATGGGCAAAATGTTTATTAAATATTTTTTTCTAGATTCCACAGTGACAGTATGTAAGTATGCTTTTAATGTATAATTCCACTCCATTCAGTAAAATGATACAGGGGATGTGTTTCATCATTCATGTTTTTTTTTGTATGTTTTTTCAAGCATGGTTAGCTTGGTTTTAAAAGTAAAACGTTTTCTCTTTTATCTTTTTCTTGAAAATATTGAAATTCACAATCATATCTGTAGTTATAACGGGATCAGGGGAGCTCCTTATAGACAAGAAATTAAAAAAGAAATATGTCACCTTTCAAATATATCTTCACAATAGCGTTTTAACAATTGTTGCAACTCAGCAAAGCTAAACAGACTTTGAAAGACTCGCCCTTTTTGACAAACTATTATCAGTCTACAATTAATTCACGAATCTTACACTATGCGAATATTTCGTCAGACGCACCTAATTTCATCATACACAGTATAAATAAAAAAAATGAAGCACAATCGCAATCATAATGTAAAAGGCCTATGTATACCCCCCAATATTGAAGGTTTTACAGTAATACCCATTTTACACAATTTCCTGACGTTAACTAAAACAGATACCGTATGTTTACCACTACAGTCAACACTGTTGTGGAACGAAAACGGTCTGTTTCGGATTTTTATTATTACTTCCTTTTTTAACAGGTACAAAATTAGTTTTAAAGGCCCAATATACAAATGTACGTAGATTCAGGAATTTTTTCGTGATTCTGAAAAATTCTGACAAAAATCCAGTTAATAACCATGCAAAATTAAGCCTAAAACGAAGTAAACCTGAGCGGTAACTAACAAGAAACTCTTGACAGAAAAAAATCCAAAGAACTGAAAATAATTCAGGTGTGGCCCACTTCTACAACAAACCGAAGGTAGAATACGGTTCAAAATGGACGCGTGTTTACAAATACCGAGTTTCAACTACTGCTGTACCGGTAACCGCGTAAGAATTCATCTTGAATATTGCTGATATCAGCCTATCTTAACTAAATCTATGAATATAATAAGTTATAAGGCTTGCTTTTCGCTTCAAGTTTTGCCGAAAGTTACGAATATTGGGCCTTTCTTTAAATAAAAGCCAAATATAGTTGGACCAACCAGGAAACCATTGTCGTGGTTTTGGACTTATTTACATGCAATGGGCGTGAAACTAATAAGTCTAAGTTTACGGTTTTATTTAGGAGCTGATTTATGATGTCAGATCGAAATCCAACAAATTATCCTTAATTATGTTTATAGCTCAGGATAATGATTTAATTGATCCTAACCAGGTCACGTTTAAAAGTACATAATAACTAGAAAAATACGCGACACCTCAACACCTTGTGAATCATTATAATATTTTTGTTGTTGGATGAATGCGTTTGTGATATAAAGGTTACAAAATGGCGACTTGTACTTTTATTGAATGCAATGAAACAGAACGTTATGCAATAAATCGTGAACCCACGGACAGGTCGAGAGATGAGGGAGGTGGGCTGTGGCCTTATATATAGTGTGACAGGTCGTATTTCGTGCTCAGTAACCACTAAAACAAACCTTGGGAGACAAACGATGATGGATCTTGTCCAAAATTATTTATGGCTGAAGGAAAAGAAAAAAAAGCCGACGTAATTTAGCTTATCAATAGCCGGTAAATATGCATGATGATCTATAGGATATTTTATCAACATTCTCATCTATTTTAGTGAAATATGATTTGTTTTATTGCTCAGTTATTTCTTATTCTAAAACTTTCCGGAGTGATCAAAAATTTAATTTAAACTGTAATTTGAAATGTTTTCTTGTTATTTTACTTGTATTTTTCTAATGATAGGAACATGTGATTACTGTCAAAATATGAGAAAAGTTATCTCCCCCTATATGTATTCGTTGTCGACGCTCCACTGGTTACTATGTCTAAGAAAAAAATCACAGAATACCGAAGCGTCAACATAACCATAATCCGAACTCAAAAGGGCAAACTATGAACAATGAATTTACATGGAGACTCTTGCAAACGTACAAAAGAACAAGACCAGGGCTCGTATTCATGAAACTGTTCAAATATGGATTCTGTGCTCAAGCAAGCTTTCTTGAAACTCACCTGAATCATGTCGAAGACTCAAAAAGTCATTGCAAATGTTGAAAAAAGTAATGCTGGTCAATCACTAGGCTAGGACCTGTCCTTTTGTAGACTACAGAGGGGCGACATCCCACTTAAAAGCTGGTTCATTTTACCGTTATGGGACCGCGAGATTCTTTTGTTGGACATCAAAGTATCAAACCAGTATTCTTGACTCATCCACAGAGTTTCACACACTAAGCCTTCGATCATTCTATATGACATTCGAGGGGTGCAGAGAACTTAAATTGGCAAAGCCCCTGGCTTGTTGTGAATACTAGTACTGTGTCTTGCTTATGACTAAAGTAGTCAAAATGTCACTTGATGACCTTAGAGAGTTTGGAAATGCATTTTACCCGGCATCATAGGAATTTCCTTTTTTCTGCTATGACGGATTGAAGAAGCCATTCTGACGTAATTAAGTTAGCCCAGATAAGCAAGACAATAAAAACACGCGATGAAAAACGTTAAAGAATATTAGGCATGGACTTACGGGGATATTAGCTGGAGCAAAACTCTAATAAATTTTTTTCGTGAAAATCTGACTTTAGGGTTTTCAAACCAGGGGCGATAATCTATGTGTCTGGTAGCAGTACAATGTATATTGCAGCGCGAACATCCTTTTATAAACATATAGGGGCTAGTAGCTGTAGAAAAATATGACTATTCTTTATTGTTCTTCGATTGATATAACCAAATGTTCATTTGTTTGTTTATTTCCGAAAATGTTTTTATTTCTACATCTTTGTTATATCAAAAATGAGCAATGGTTTTTTCCTTCCCTTGCACACACCCCTGATTTCTCCTCTAATCCGCCGCCTTTTGTCTTCAACAGATATACTGCTATTTTATCTCTATTGCTATGGTAGAATTTAGCTCTGTTCCCCACACCTGTTTTTCTCCCCTTTTCTCTTCTCGTTTCTACATATATTGCTTGTCCAGGTCACCGTAAAAGCGTGTCATAAGATTCCCCACCAGACGCCCAGAACACAGATAAACACGTTTGATGAGGTGATCAGTTTCGCACTTATAAGCAGTCAGTGTAAGTACTTGAGCTACTTACGAAGGTATCTCTGATGTGGTACGATTACACCTTATTGTGTAAGACCACATACTGGTGTATGTAAAACAACACCCTAATTGTGTATGGCCACAGCGGCTAGTAAGTAAAAACACATCCCTAATAATGATTTTATAATTTTAACTCAAACGTAAAACTGCCTTAAAAACATTGTGTAAACACATTGTGCACGGCTTGAGGTTGCCTCCATCTTTACCCCAATGTTGCAAAGAGATCTCCGTCAGAAATATGAGACAAATATAAAGCTACAAGCGTTTTCTTCCGTATATCAAAGCAAAGGATTCGTTCGTAATGTGATAGAATCTTCCAATAGAATATTCAATGATAACTTTACAACTTAAAACAAAATCAACCCCAAAAATGTCAGTTCTCGTTAACGTTTAATTATATGCTCACACGTATCTTGTAAAAGTCATTAAGCTGATTCCGTCACTCTCTGCCTGATTGTATTAACGTTTATCTTCCCCAGGAACAAAACAAATGTCTGATAGGAAGCTTTTCTAAGGGAACTGGAGATACTAACGGGCCAGAAAAGGTATTAAAAGCGACTCTGAGTTACAGTAGCTCGTCTTACATCTGAGGAAGTGTGGCAGGCTTTCCTTTTGTCCACCAAATTCTCGGAGTTATTTCAGGTTTGTTTAGGGATCTATGTACTATATGTACAGTTGCAACTTGAATAGAAATTATCACTCAGCGTCAAAAAATACAGAAAAAACTACAACGCCATTATACGAGGAACAAAGAATGTCAATACGTTACAACAGGACCAAAATAAATCAGAGAATACCAAAGCGTCAACAAAATCATAATCTGAATTCAAAATCGATAAAACTAGAGGCAAAATAGGAACAAAGGAAAGATTTTTACAGAGACCCGTGTAAAATTGAAGAGAATAAGACCATGTGTTCCGGAAGAGTAAGCTCTTCTGCTTCATCGACTACACCTGCCATGTGAATCCTGGTCACATCCAAGTAAGCACAAATCCTCAAAATGAGAACCGAGTCATTATAGTCAATCACAATAAGTTAGCACACTAATAAACAAACTCAAAAACGTCCATCTTCATCTCACACAAATTACAAGTATATACCATAGTATTATAACAATGAAAAACAGCTGCACCATTATACGAGGTCAAAATATACCACTCTACCACGTCGTCAACAATCCAGTGCTATAGAATGAAAGAGCGTCAACGCACAAGGACAAACTACAATTGTATTCGAAAACGTCAACAAACCAGAACAAAAAAATACGATATGAATCAGAACATTAATACGAGAAATAAACCAAAACGCCAGCAAACCAAAACAAATATGTCAAAACGTCAACAAACTAGAAGAAAATATATGATAGCATTTAACGCCAACAAACCAGAAATACAAATATCGCCTTATCATACACGGGCAAAATGTTCCGAATCGTCAACACACAAGAACGGAATGTTCCGAACAGCCAACACGCATGGATAAAATGTTCCGAATAGTCAACACACAAGGACAAAATGTTCAGAATAATCAACACACAAGGACAAATGGTTCCGAAGACTCAAAACACAAGGACAAAATGTTCCGAAGAGTCAACACAAAAGGACAAAATGTTCAGAATAGTCAACACACAAGGACAAAATGTTCCGAAGAGTCAACACACAAGGACAAAATGTTCCGAAGAGTCAACACACAAAGAGAAAATGTTCTGAAGAGTCAACACACAAGGACAAAATGTTCCGAAGAGTCAACACACAAGAACAAAATGTTCCAATTCATCAACATGCATGGATAAAATGTTCCGAAGAGTCAACGCACAAGGACAAAGTGTTCCGAATAGTCAACACATAAGGACGAAATAAACTACATCAATACACGGGTAAAATGTACCAGATAATTACACACAGGGACAAATAACAGCGTACGTCAACCCACCAGGATATGTAATAAGATGATTTCATTTTCTTACAAAATCTTTCGTTGATTCATTATCACGCCAGTGTATGTTGACTCTGTTTTAACGTTTCTACAAACATCGGGTCACTGTGACTTCACTTCCATTGTAATGTAACAGTGGTCACAGTCAAATAAAATTGCTTTTTTTTCTCTTGACGATTTACCTTCATCCCGTCTGGTTGATGATACAACATTCTAATGTATGTCTAATATAAGACAATAACCACGTGTATTGGGATATGCAATATTGTCTATGACAAAGTCGCAGTATATATCGCTCCAGGTACAAATACATTTCTGTGAGAATGATTCATCTCCAAAATATGTCTATACTGTAATCGATCATTTCTCACCCGCATTAAAACCAATTGATTTGAAATCGGTACTTAGGAAGCATTTATCAAAAACTTATATAATTTTGTCGATACAGAAAGCCAAACAATTTATTTTGGTTTGAATTTGATATAAATTTTTTTTTTCTGCAAAATGATTTTGCTAATGTCCCAATTTGGTTCATCAATAATAATTAAGACGAAAAAGAGAAAACTCTAGCGTGTGTCTGAAACGTAACACCTATATCACTTTGGCGAAGGCTCTTGATAAATATCATAATTTGTCATAGAAAGGGGTGTCAGTGATAAGTGGTACGTCAAACTCATTACAAAAAGTAAATAACAAAATAACCCAAAATCGATTCAATTATAGAAAGCACGTTAGGAAAAGCGATCAAAAAAGGAAAGACTCGATAGAAAAACAATCAATGATAAGTGATACAAAAGACTGGTTAAAAACCCAACCCAGTGTTGACTTGGATGTAACCAAGATTCACATGGCGGGTGTCATGGATGAAGCAGAAGACGCTTACCTTTCCGGAGCAGCTGGTCTTATTCTCTTGTACTAATACAAAGGTCCCCATGTAAATCTTTCCTTTTTCATATTTATAGCAGAGTAACCAAACTCGACAGAATTCAGTTAGTCCATAGTACCTCTTTATATGGTAGACTTTTCATAAAAAAATGAACAATCTTTATCAAGTTCAAAAGAAAATCGTCATAAAACAGAAAAAGACTCGCAGCAAAGTAAACAAGATGTACTCATTATACTGAAAAAAGCCAATATATTCGCGCGTGGATTTTTTCTCTAAGTCAACTTTTCTCTAAGTCAACTAACAACACAAGGATTCAAGAGATGCAGGTTGATCAGTACTATGGGCAAGTTTTATGGTCGCCACCTTTGTCTCATTGAGACATGTTCTGTATCTTTAAGTGATATGAAGATGGACGTTTTTGAGTATGCTCATTAGTGTGTTTACTTGTTGTGATTGACAATGATACTCGGTTCTCATTTTAAGAACTTGATGTTTACTTGGATGTGACAAAGATTTAAATGGCGGGTGTCGTCGATGAAGCAGAAGACGCTTACTCTTCCGGAACACCTGGTCTTATTCTCTTGTACTTTTGCAAGGGTCTCCATGTAAATCTTTCCTTTGTTCAAATTTTGCCCCTGGTTTGATCGATTTTGAGTTTGGATTATGATTATGTTGACGCTTCGGTATTCTCCTATTTTTTTTATTCCAAAATGTTCGCGCTGTAAAAATGTTCGCGCTGCAGTCATGCTGTTTCGCATTGTGTACCTATAATACTGCTATACACTATAGAGTTTGAGTATTGTTGAATATGTGCGAGTGTGGATATAGTCGCGAAGATTTTCTGCCTGCGAAATAAGCGAAAATTTCTACAACGCGAAAAAATCCACTTTTACAGTAAATTAAAAACTGGTTTAGGAGTAGAAAAAAATTACTTTTTTAACGTTTACAAAATACTAGTCGGAGAAATGAAAAAAAATCGTTTATGTATAAAAGAGTCTATTAAGTAAGAGTGGCATGATGAATTTCAGACAAACAGACTATTAAAGGAATACACGTACAGGCTAGTTTTGGAAGAAACTAATAGGCTCGTTCTAAAACAGACGATGAGATAGCCCTTCAGGTTACTTTTATTTATGATATAGACTTACAATAATTTAAATGATTTAAAATCAATCAAATTTATACAACCTAAGAAGTCGTTGCAACTGGACGCAATGTTTTAATAGCCGACTGAACACGAGTTTCTTACGTCAACTTATAAAAATGGTCATCTCTTATGTTATCATAGCTACAATGAATCATCTTATGTCGACAGAAGTACCAGATAAATACTGACGGTAACATTTCAAATTGATTCTGTCAATAGACCTTATATCGTCTTTAATTTGCTGGTGAAAATGATATTCATCCATAAAGCAATAGTCGATCCGCTAATTCGTCACAAAATAGAAAAACATTATATAAAACAAACTCAAGACTAGTAATCAAGTAAGAAATTATACTTGTAATAAAGTAAATACCACTTTTTTACCTATATGTATATATGAAATACATTTTGAGTAGGCATATTTCTGTTTAGCTTTATGTTTTGATATCAGTTATTATAATCATTTTGTTCATATCTTTTCAGAGTTTATTTATGCTGACATATGCCATTTCATTTGGTTTTAAATATTTTTCTAAATAAATTTTTCATATTAATGATATAACTCTTCGAATTTTTCATCCACTATTTTATGTGTTTAATATTTGTAAATTTGAGTTATAAAACGGACCATGACATTGGGTCGAGAATTCCGGTTTCTTATACTTCGTGCTGCCCTTATTACATAGTACACCACATCACTAAGTTCTAACTGTACTCAATGACCTCTCAAAGGAAGGCACATCTCGTATATCAACACTTGTACGTAATCACACTACAACACTGCCAATCACTGGTAACCATCAACAGTGACACATCATATCTATTTATATTGAAATTATGGAATTTAAGAACATAAAATTTAACATTGTAGATGGATGTCAGTAGATTCTATCAAGATAATATGTCTATACCATGAACCACATCAATTTGAAATTTAAATCATTTGTCATTTTTGAACAATTTATGTATAATTAGAAAACTACATCATTTCGGTGCACTTAATCTTTCACTCCTGTAAAGTGGCTTAAATTCAGGAGCAATGATATTCGCGGTTAAACATATTCGTGAATACTTTAGTATTAATTTTCCTTGATCATTGCTAGAGCTATCCGTGTTAAGGTATATGGGATGATTGTTTTCATGTTCGAATATTACATTTAATTGTTATACTTTATATCGAAGTTGATAACGATAAATGATAATATTTATATAACATTTATAAATTTGTAATATTTTATTCTAAAGTCATGTACAACATATGGATAATATCATTAGTTAAATTAATTCAAGAGATGCTGGTTGCTCAAGATTATGGGCAATTTTCGTGGTCGCCATCTTGGCCCCATTAAGAAAAATTCGTATCCTTCGATGATATGAAGGTGGTCGCTTTTGAAAATAAATAAGAGAAACCGAAGCGTTAATAAAATCACAATCCAAACTCAAGATCGATTAAACCAGGCGCAAAATATGAACAAAGGAAATATTTATATGGAGACCCTTGTAAAAGTACAAGGGAATAAGACCAGGTGTTCCGGAAAAGTAAACGTCTTCTGCTTCATCGACGACACCCGCCAGTTCATTAGTATGCTTAGTTATGTTTGTAAATAACCCAACGCTCACTTTGAGGACGTTTCAATTACTTAAATGTAACCTAGATTTTTACATGACAAGTGTGGTCGATGAAGTGGAAGAAGCTTACTCTTTCGGAACACCTCGTCTTATTTTCTTGTGCTTTTTCAATTATCTCCTTAAGATCATTGTTTTGTTCATTTTTTGTCCTTAGTGTAATCTATTTTCAGTTTGGAGTATGGTTTGGTGACGCTGTAGTATTCCTTTGATTATATACTGTAATAATCAACAACTACACGCAGATATCATATAAATAAAAACTTCAGAAACTTCCTATCAAAAGTAAGTATCCAAAAAATACCGACAGAACGTCATGAATTTGTATTGCAATTTAATGAGTCTAATTTTTTCGGAAATATGTATGTCTATACATTGTAACTAATATTACACTTTAGAACAAAGTATATAAAACAAGTTTAATTCCTATATTTATTCACCTACATTACAAAATAGATAAGCGATACATATATCTTCTACCGAAATATAGTGTTAAAACTCGTGCATATACTAGGGTTACATCTAAGGTAATAGGTGTGGATCTTTTTTAGCATGTGTGATTTTTATGATGATACATACACTGTCTTACATGTAAAAACGTAACACTTCATTCCAAAATTAAAAAACAAAATATAAAAAGCCAAGGCCGTTCTTCTGATTAAACGCTGAATTATGATGAAACATATCCAGGGTTTGTTACTGATAGGTATTATCTTGATGTATTTGTGAAGGAAATACCGCCAATTGTAAGATATGAATTTCCCTCATCGCCTGACCTATGGACGTGCATCTGTTAATGCTATCCTGCACGTGTTCTACCGTTCATATTTATACATTAGCGAATTCGAAGTAAACAGCGATATACCACAACGCGGAAGTTTAATGTATAAAGTAGTTCAATTAATGCCATTACTATTTTATTATAATTAATAGTTCGTAGATACCTTTAGGTCTTGACCTAGAACATTTCATGTGATTCTGAACAATATTAATATACACAATCATTTTAATACGAATGGAAATATCTAAGTATCATAATAAAAATATCGTAAAAAAAAAAAAACTAAAATAAAATGAATGTATACATTTTAATATCGTCCAAGATTTTGTTAATATTTGAAAGCATGCCGATATCTATAAACATCATGCTACATCATAATTATATGATGGTATGTCACCTGTAACAGGTGCCAATTACAGATTCAGTGAACCGTGACATCACGGACTAATCTCCTCATTTGTCACAGGTACTTTATATGATGAGGTACACATACACAACCTCCTTATTTATAACTGTGAAAGTGACCTTTGCCCAACGGGTCCCCAAAGTTATGTTAATAGCCATACACATGTCAAACGACTGCCTTCTTAATTACATAAGTACGCCTCAATTTACCTGATGGCTTTCTTTGAACTTTTTTTTTATTTTCATAACGATTTCAATTAGATGCAATAATTTCAAGAAACTTCAACGAATTTATAGAGATAGATATTAGAAAATACGAAAGAATATCAACAAATATATTTATCTATAAGTGATACACACAATATGTTTATTTTTATTTAGAACAATTTGTAGTGTTTTGACTACTTATAAGCAACGGAAACGTAATTTACATAAGATATTTCAAAATAATGTTATTGTTGTCTGAAAATATGGCACGTTTTAATCGTCAAGTTTACCTACAAACAATCGTGCATATGTTTTATTGAAATAAGTTCCATCAATATTATTATTTTGATATACATGAATTTCATACCTTATCATTTTGCACAACTGTTCACAGACGTTTGGTCAAAGCTTACTATTTTAGCGTTTATATGATTATAGTCTTGAAATACATACCTATGTACAGTTACCTAATTATTGGTTGGTGAGATTGTAAAATCTGTAAAAATGGTAATTTAACAAAATTATCAAATTCAATTCAAAATATATGATATGCTAAAGATTAACTGCTTTTATGATGTACAGAAAATGAATAACTATTCTTTGACAGAATGTGGGGAACTTCCTGAGCTTGAGAGGAAATATAAGTAGATAAAACAAAGAGAACATTGCTGAGGAGCCTAGGTAAATCCTACAGAAGAGCATTGCTGAAACAAAGTACATAGAGAGAAAAAACATTGTAATATTATATAAAACAGCATAGTATTTACATACAGTAGCACGGGTACTGCTGAAATTTGTTACATAAATATACTGAATCATAGCTCTAACAGATAAATTCTTAGCATTAAAAATCGCAAGGATGTAAAATATGGAGAAGAGTAACAGAAGAGAATGAATGAAGAATGTACGCCATATAAAAGAGAATTGCTGCATATGGGGGAGAATAACAGTAGAGCATAGCTGGGTAATTTACTAAAAATAAAAAGAGCATCACTGCTTTATCTAAAGTAGCCAATCCGTAACAGGGTGGTAGGGTGGTGCAGTGGATAACGCACTTGCCTTTAACCAAGAAACCCGGGGTTCGATTCCCGGAGTATCACCTGCCGGAACACGTGTGTTTTCTCCGGTACTCCAGTTTCCTACCACAATTAGCACGCGCTAGCACCCAGCCAAATGGATTGATTAATATAAATTGAAAAAAAAAAGTTTCATAATTGTTTTTCAAAAAATATGAATCAAATATTTCAACTTATATCGATCAATGATGAAATGAAGAAATACATTTTTTTAAATCGGTAACAGTTATTTTAGTATAGAAACAGGTAGAAACATGTTAATGTTACACACAAAATATAATTGCTTCATAATATAAAGGATTGCTGTTGTCATTTAACTAGGCTTGTATTGGTTCAACATAAGTTATAAGCTAAATGCAAATGGTACTGTGCAAGGACAAGGCTAAAAGCTACAGATTGATAGCACTGTAGGGATTAAATCTCATTAACAAAGTTGAAGTAGATCTGTTAAGTCATTTTTCGAATACGATATCACATTAGATAGGTTTTAGGTAGGTAGGACAAGACAAGATAGGTTTTAGGTAAAAGTAGGACAAGACAGACTTAGAAACTTTGCTTGTCCAGATGTTCGCAATTGTTGTTGATTACATTTGTCGTTAATTGTATGCCAAGCCTAATGAAATAAAGACCTCAATTAATTCAGTCCATCAACGGTTCGTCTCGCTCAAATCGGCATCGATTTCTGATTTACAGATTCCGATTGGTCGATTATTCTGAGTTATCCACCAAACATCCAGGATTCCCCTGGCAGCAATGGATCCGGTTATCACACTTCTCCCCGGGAAACTAGGTTATAACTGTAACTAACCGTGCAACAGGTACAACACTTTTTGTCATTAAAATGCTGATTTTCCTGAAGCTGTTTTTCGTGCCGATTAAGCAAAGGACTTCATTGTTGAATTTAATGTCAACTTTAAATCAAGTTAGATAGTCCTGCCATTGTCTTGATTTAGCAAAAAACAAATATCCAGCCTATAAATAAATGTATTTATTTATTCAAATGACGTATACATTGATATATAAATCCTAGAACCTAATGATATCAATCCGTGCGATAAACTTTGTTGTCAGAAATATTGTGTTGACAGAAATACTGTGTTGACATAAATACTGTGTTGTCAGGAATATTGTGTTGTCAGAAATATTGCGTTGTCAGAAATACTGTGTTGACAGAAATACTGTGTTGATATAAATACTGTGTTGTCAGAAATACTTTGTTGTCAGAAATATTGTGTTGTCAGAAATACTGTGTTGTCAGAAATACTTTGTTGTCAGAAATATTGTGTTGTCAGAAATACTGGGTTGTCAAAAATACAGTGTTGTCAGAAATACTTTGCTGTCAGAAATATTGTGTTGTCAGAAATACTGTGTTGTTAGAAATACTTTGTTGTCAGATATATTGTGTTGTCAGAAATACTGGGTTGTCAAAAATACAGTGTTGTCAGAAATACTTTGCTGTCAGAAATATTGTGTTGTCAGAAATACTGTGTTATCAGAAATACTTTGTTGTCAGAATATGGTGTTGTCAGAAATATTGAAGGGGATTTAATCATATTTATAGAGAGATCACTAAACTTCCGAAAAATAAAACACGAAAATGCAATCTAAATGTCAAAACACATCTACGATTTCTAGCTTTGCGTCAATGCTGTTTCACAATTCACAATTGCATTGACGTCCCTATAACAGCGCACGAAATTAAAATTAAGGCTCCTTGTTTTCATCGATTGTTCACCTTAATTATTTTGCAGCCATAATTTAGTTATTTTTTTTTGTCTTTGCAGGACCAGAGAACCATTCACGTTGATTTATGCATCTCTCATACTTACATGTACATGTTCTTATTTTCAAAATCTTAACAGTATTACCAAAATTAAGCTTGACAAATTTGTTTGTTCAAAATATTCTTATATAAAGGCATGCACGAATTTGTAAAATATCCATTAGGCTATTGTATCTTGAAATTGGATTATTGAATATAAATTGTTGCGTATCCTTGTAATTGAAAACCATTAAAACTGACAAAAGAAATATGTAATTGAAGTTGTTGGTTTAGCATTTGATGACAAAAATATCGTGTCAAAATACTATAATTTACTATTCATATTTCATATTTGGCGTTTTTTATGAAGAATGCAAGATTTAAAAGATTACGTTTGGCGATTTTACTAGTTAAATGTATACTTTTTGTGACATTTAATTTTAAAGATATTAACGTTGTGTCATAAATTGTAGCGAGTTAAAAAGGTTTGTATCAGTAATTTGTATCAAGTAGATAGTTTTGTGATTTTTTTCTACGTTGTCTAATTATGTGATGTTGGTTCTTTAAAACTTGGCAAACATTTTCCTTTTAATCTTTATTAGTATATATAGATGTTTTGTTTGAAAGATTGTTTGAAATAAAAATGATAATCATTTTTGCAGTTGAGGAACATTTTAAATTCAGGGATGCTGAATAATGTAACACGTAAATATTCATTTAAAAGGTAATAGCCTATATTGTAACGGTTGCTGAAGCTGAATTGAATACATTAAAGATGAGTTTATCAGTGTGTTACAGTATTTAACTTAAGATTAACTGATTGTGTTAATGGGGTTTGATGCTTCATTACTTAACCATTATAAGTCTTGTTTGTGCCCGGGATCCACACACTGATTTAGAAGGAACTCTTACAAAGCGATTTTAACGGATGCATGGGTTTGCCTTTGAAGCAATAGTACTTCATATAAGTTTGTCTATTTTGGGCTGATATAGTATTCTGTGTAATATTGTCTATTTTGGGCTGATATAGTATTCTGTGTAATTTTGTCTATTTAGGCTGATATAGTATATTCCGTGTAATGTTGTCTATTTTGGGCTGATATAGTATTCGGTGTAATTTGGTCTATTTGGGCTGATATAGTATTCCGTGTAATTTGGTCTATTTTAAGCTGATATAGTATTCCGTGTAATTTGGTCTATTTTAAGCTGATATAGTATTCCGTGTAATTTGGTCTATTTTAAGCTGATATAGTATTCCGTGTAATTTGTCTATTTGGGCTGATAAAGTACTGTAAAAGTGGAATTTTTCGCGGCGTGGAAATACTCGCTTTTTTCGCTTGCAATAAATCTCCGCAAATATATAAACACGCGAATATATTTCCTCACCGCGAACAGTTTAGAGGTTGATTAAGCGAAAAATTCCACACGCGAAAATATTAACTTTTACAGTATTCAATGTAATTTTGTCTATTTGGGCTGTTTTAGTCCTTCATGAAATTCTGTCGATTTGGGCTGGTCCAGTAACAGAAAATGAATCAAATCTCTGTTAACAGTATGTCGTTATCATTTCTGTTTTTCTTCACTTTTAGTTTGTGAAGACATGTTATTTTCAACTTTAAATGTTAAAGTTATTGCGATGAATGTATCATACTAGTGTCTTTTGTTGTAAGATACTTAAAACGTTGCTTTACTTGTCAAGAGTATTTCTTTACAATTGATATAATGCTGCATGTTTTTTTAAGTACGAACACTAACGACCAATTTACTTGGTACTTAGCTAAACCGTAAAACATGCGGCGTTCAGTGGGTGGTCCAAGTTTAAGCGTATCATAACAATAAAAATCGCCCTGGGAATAACAACTAGTTTTAAACGCAACATATAGGAAGTAAATCAGATTAATGGATACATATAAATAGCAATTGTAAAATTCAACTGTTAGTTAAAAGATACGCATAGCTTTTTTTTAATTTCATACCTTTTAATTATTACTCATATTGCTATAACATGTGTTCCTAATAGAAGAAAATGATCTTTTTCAGCATTAATACAAGTTGTAATAACTTCTGTTATGATGAGTTATTAAAAGGGTTTCTCTTATAAAAATTTTTTTTTATAGAGTACATAAACAAACTCTTATTAACCATAAAGACATATCAGCCAGAAGTCAGTTATTATTATTCAATGCATACCCTTCGTTGAAGATTCGCCTTTTTGAACCAATCCCCTAGACGATAAGGAGGGTATCGTTTCAATTTATGACACCATTTTAACATGAATTTCTGAATTAGTTTTATAAATATTATTTCATTGTTGATCATGCAATTGCATGCCAAAAAGTTTTACTTTCCTTCTTCTTTTAAGGTTGATTAAGAAAGCATAGCCCGAATAAAAAATAAGATGTTATCATTAACTGTTAAACTTCTTTCCCTTAAAAACACATATTTAATTGATAAGGCGCAATACTCGCTTTCTGATCGGTTTGATAAAGATTAGTGTGAAACGTACTATTATCCTAAATAATAGTTAATAACATAGACCAATAATAACTCTAACATAATGATATTTCTGTAATGCATATACAGTGAAAACGAATTAGTTGAAATTCAGGGTGCGGTATTGCGTTAGATTAGATTAGATTGATTTCGATATGACGGAAGATGTTTTAAGCAACGTTATACGCAAAGTTAAAATCATTTTAGATGTATATCTATGAATTCTCATACTTTTGATGAAAGTTGGTCAAATGCTAAGAGCAGCATGTTTCAGAGAAACAAACAATTAAACTATGTTTTCTCGCAATACTGTTAAACGCTAACAATACAATTATTTACCCTGGTAATCAGTTGTACGGAGTCGGACGGACACGGTCCGTCCTCCCTATGTTTGTTATGCTGTCAGATCCAGCAGCTGGCATTGCTGAAGACGTGGAATAGACTGTCGCGGTTTGTCACTTGTCAAGTAAATCGAATTGTCTTTTCAGTAATTCATTTATCTGCCATGTTTTCTGTTTTCTGCAGAGAAGACATTTTTTATCTTCATGGTTCCGGTAGGATTTGCCCTACAGCGGCGCCGTACCGGGGCTGATGACACCCGCAATAAACCGAGATGAATTGCGTTTATTGTATCGATTCAGTGTATTATATAATATTAACTTCAAGACATATAGTTATTACAACAGTAATATATTTATGCGTTATTAATTGGATTATTGCTGTATTGACTTGTGCAATATTGTTGAATTTTTTAAAGATACGATGTGCTTATCATTACCGTTAATTATTTTGATTATAATATTACTAATTGAATAATCATTTTTACATTTTCTTTGTATGGGCACCATTAATAATGTACGCATTTTAATGAAACGGTAAGGTTAAAAATGATAAAATAGTCTCCTGAACGCATGAACCTTTTGTTTAATCGTAGTAATTGTAGGGGGTTATACGTATTGCAAAACGCATCACTTGTTTGAAGTTATATCGATATAACGAAGAAAGGTACATGCAAATGTGCTTAGTATATGTGATTATTTTTATATGCTATAGACATACTACCAAAGGATTTGTATACATGTATATAAAGGTAAGTTTATTAGTTTTGTTAATGTCGCTCTCTCTAAGCTAAAATTTAAATACTTCATTATTACATAACGGTCAATATCAGAGTTATTACTTTCAAGGGGGCTACCTCTTTACATTTTTACTTCTTACAGTTGTTATTAGGTTCTATATACGATCCGAGTTATTCACCTTTTCTTATTTCTTAGATTTTTCTATTTTAACACTACCCTTTCAATTTCAATGTAATTGCGACTTTACTATATCTTTTGCTTCCTTTAAAATTGTTTATAAACTTTACTATATCTAAACAACCCTTTTATCATCAAAATCACTTTTCCATGATATTTGTATTCAAAACGTCAAAATTTCATTGCCGGTAATGTGGCATTTAAATATCTTTATGTTGTAATGTGGGTGTTCATATGTGTATTATATTTTCCGATACAAAAGTCATATTAAATTTATGATCCAATACACACACGTTATTACTATCGATACATGTACTGCTGTTATGCATGCACTTTGCATGTAACAAACGGAAGGCTTTTACATTGCAATAAAGTTTTATCGGTGTACGCATCACCAAGTATACTTTATGTATATTATAGAAATATACATATTGTGTATATAATTATGTTCTTCATATACGATTACAACATAATTAGATTATCAACCCTATTGAAATGAAATGAAATGAAATACGTATCTGACCTCCGATAAGTATTGCAATGTTTTGTTTGATTTAAGTGATGAGAATAATTAAAAGGAAAGAATTCAAGAGAATGAATTTGTGCTATTGAAAAAAAAAATTAATATATACGTTTATTTGTGATAGCATCTTTCTTCTAATTATAGGGAAATGATAATGCACATTTTCAAAAATAAATTTACGTTTATCCGAGCTTAAGATGATGAATAAAGGTTAAATAGGGTTGATGTCTTGTAATGAGGTTAATATCGTAAGACTATTTAAATAAACTGTGTATTGTAGATACTTCACATTTTTCGACACATCACGTAGTCAAAATGTACATCAAATATGTGCGACAATAACGCATTGATGACAGGATCTTTTTGTTAAAATAATTTTAATGTCAAAAGTGTCACAACTATGATTAGCGTATAATTTGACGAATTGACAGTGCATACAATTATTGGTAGAAAAACCTTACCTACATGAGACGCTTTATTTACATAAAAGTATAAATTACTTATTAAAGTTATATATCATCTGAACGTTCTTATCTACTTTCGTTCTAGGTAAAACCAAATAATCATACTACATGTGGGTTTATACATTACATAAAAGCGACGTAAGGAGGAATCTTTACACATAATTATATGGAACATGATTACGATGCTTATTTGACTTACCTAAAATCTAGTAGAGATGCCCCCATACCAAACGCCTGGGGTTGGAGAGTCGGCCGAATCAGATCCCAATGGAAAAACGCTTGCTCATTCATTGTGGAGTTAAACATTAAATTATATTTTCTTTTGATAGAAATCTGTGAAAACACGTAAAGAAGAATTGAAAGAAACACGGCCGACTAGTGTGACTGGGCTTCCTTGCTACCTCGTGCCGGATATACAGGTACGCGATAACACCATGTTCCTTCATTCATGTTTTTTTTCTCTCATACGTAACATCTTAACGAAACTATAAGGCAGTCACAGACGTCAATAGAAACATATAAAAGAGAGCATCTAAAGAACCTGTTCGCTCATGCGCAGACACAGTTGATCAGGCTGTGTGTGTGTAGAGGGAACAACGATAGGCTGGTTGTTGACGGGTTGTCGATGGAGGGGCAGACCTTGCCATGGACTGTTATACCTACGTCAGGGATCTCAGCAGGCTTGCTGCTGATTGGTCACAGATCATTCATCTAACAGCAGTCTGTCACACACCAGTGCAGCACGGGACGGTGTTCTCTGCTCCCCATTAGTTCCAATCATATATCGTATACATTTTAATAGTTCATGAATCAATATTAAATAATCTCTTTTCGTTAAGTGGAAATCGAATTCTAACTCTGAAAGACAAAAACAAAACAGGAAAGTATTAAAATACGAATGACGTAATGGATGGATATTTAGTTATTATAAAGTTCAAACAATATATGTTCCATTAATCAATGATTTTATCAATAAAAAGGAAAAAAGACACAAAATTAATAATAACAGAAACATTGATAGAGATTTAATGGATCGCATGTGTTTGAAGCTTGATGAATAATTTGTCGTTTATTAATAAACTGGTTAAATTTTGTTGATTTTCATGAAAGTCGTAAATATTTTCACGAAATGTCATAAACATATAACATAAGATTTAATTTCACCTAGTAACAATGTTAAGATGTCCCATCAATTTTGCCGTCACAGACTCCTGATGTCAAAGATTCCAAAATGACGATGACGCAAATTATTAAAACCTAAAACCTTTAAATAACCACCGTATTATATGTTTCATATCGCAATACACGTGATACAGAAAATATTTGGCAATTCTAGAATTAGATAAGTAACGTTGCCACTTATTTTATAAGCGCCATTGAAAGGTTTACACGACGAGAATCATTAATGGCAGGGCGAACAACATGTTTTCGCTGAACTTCCTGTAATATTGAGCGTTATATACAATTTAATTTCGAATCACCAAAATTGGTTAACAATAAGTTTTTGTGTAATGATTTTATATCATTTCATAAACATTAAAAATCCTGCAACTATTATATGGTACATGGATTCTTTGTTTGATAAAAGAAGATTTCGCTTACGACGACTCATTTTGCTATGGGCAAGTTTTATGGTCGCCATCTTTGTCCCATTGTGAAATATTCTGTTCATTTGTCTGTTTACTTGTTGTGATTGACAATGATACTCAGTTCTCGTTGTGAGAACTTGATGTTTACTTATATGTGACAAAGATTTACATGACGGGTGTCGTCGATGAAGCAGTATACGCTTACTCTTCCGGAACACCTGTTCTTATTCTCTTTTGCTTTTACGAGAGTATCCATGTAAAGCTTTCTTTTGTTCCTATTTTGTTTCTAGTTTAATCGATGTTGAGTTCGAATTATGGTTGTATTGACGCTTTGGTATTCTCTGATATTTTTGTTTGCCACAATGTGCAAACATGTATATGCACATTAGGATACTTTGTCTTTTTCTTATACATGTTTATTCATCTATATATTTATTTTGCGAATCGCAGATATATGATGAAGGAGAAATTTATTTTGATATACATGTAAATTTACATTTTAGAACCCAAGCTGCGTAATTCAATTACATTCATGTGATATT
Organism: Mimachlamys varia; assembly: GCA_947623455.1. Lineage (NCBI taxonomy): Eukaryota > Metazoa > Mollusca > Bivalvia > Pectinida > Pectinidae > Mimachlamys > Mimachlamys varia. The sequence goes on from OX392528.1 coordinate 40,701,834, forward strand.
CTAGCATAAGTCAACTATTAGTGTATTACGAAAGGAACATTTATGATACAAAGACAAAACTTTCGTAATCCTTTATATGTAAGTGTCCATTTTAGCGGATCCGAATTTTAGCGTGTTATTGAATTTCAACAAAATGGCATATAAAGAATTAGCGCTCTCATTATCTATAGAAATTGAAAAACTATAAAGGAACTTCTGTTATCGCAGTCAAAGATTATCGCAGAGTGTTGAATTTATAATACCGCTAAAATAAATACTCTTACAATATTATATACAGTAAAACTGACTGAAAATTAACGTAAAATGATCTTAATCCAATTTATGAAATAATCGGGACATTGAATTATTTGGAGGAAATGCAATATACTTAAAACTCAATGCACAAATTCTACTTTATGCGCGACAATGACTTGCAAGGGGAAAGGCTATTTTACTTATCTGATTCATTTAGACTGTAGCATATAGGCAAACTATGTTTCCGCGTTTCTTCCAGAAGTTCAACTCTACGGTGTACGGTGTATCTATATTCTTTTCATTTCTGCTATAGTGTGTTAGGACAGATGAGAAAGGGCAGAACGATCCGATTATAACCTACGTAAAGAAACACGCCATTTAAATTAAGCAGTTGGATTTTTTTTTTCATTTCATCATGTCTATTGAATTTAGATCTTAGACGTATTGGTCCGAATTTAGTCAATTTTACTTTTCAATTTAAATATTTAATGAATTGGTCGGTACTTTGAAAACATTCTATTAAGAAAGGCAGACGAAGCGGCAGAAATACAAATCCCACGTGTGCATCGCGAAAGCCAGGCTAATCCCTTTTGTACATATATAGGACATGAACCATAGCATGGTTATAGGGTTATTCACCGAGATAGGAATTATTCTATGAAATTATCGTTTTTTAACCAGCCATTAATACATTGTGCACCGACCAAATTACACAATCCTGGACCTCTGGATTCCATGCAATATTACTCCGCCTACGAATTAGCGTAATCCAGAGAAAAAAATGAAATTGTGAGGTGTCAATAGCGGTGTATGTATCTCACCTGCACTTTGAAAAGTTGGATTTAGATTTCAAATTTTCTAAAGTGTGCAATGTATGTTTTACATTGAAATCGACACTGTTGTATCAGATGGCTGAGGTTTTTATTTCAAATATAATTCACCCGTTCATTAATGAGTCACGCATGGCACAGAATGTTTGAGAGTGTCTTATCAATATCAAAATATTTTGAATTACAGAAATTTTGTTAATGTGGTTCTTTCAGTTATAAAATAAATGTTTGACATACAAGTAGTGACAAATATCGACTGTCACAAGCTGCATTTGTCTTTGAAGTTAGAAATCCATGGCATATTATCAAAATCAGCCTTTTGCAATGTAGGCTAATTTTAAATGCATGTAGCAATTAGAAGCACAGAACGGCTGTAAATGGTGCAGTTTAATTCAACATTTGGCTAGACTATTGCTTATTCTTTATAATCATAAAGATGCTATTTTCGTGCGAGTCCTTTGTACAATCCTTAAAAATCAAGGAAAATTAATATGTAATATCAAATTATAGCAGTTAAACTAAAACTAAACTGACCATATAAAAAGCAGATTCAATACAAGGGCAATTTCTTCCTAGCCCACAAGGCTTTCTTTTTTTAAGAAAAACTAATTTACAAAGCAAGCATATTCCTAGAAAGGTTTGACTGCCAGTATCCAAACCTTACATTTAATACGGCCTTATTATAACTACGAATCATTCTTATCGTTTACGATCTAACCATTGTATCGTTTAGAATCACAAAATAGGCATTAAACCACGTTATAAGATATGCGTTAATGTTTCCTTGCTAATCTGTGTTTTCGTATTTGAATATAAGCATGGGTACATTGTTAGGCGAAGAGTGGGCAATTTGAGGATGAACTAGATACGACATACATCTAATATGCATACATTGATGATGGTGTTGCGTATTCTTTCAGTAACATTGAAAATTAAGAATTAGGAAAACAAATAGATGGAAAATCGATAGCAAAGTAAAAACAGAAATGAATAAAAACGAGAAACATTAATGTGATTACCTTGTGCATTCCATGTAGCATATAGAACACCTGTCGTCAAGATTTATGAAATTAGCATGACTGTTTAATTTCTACACAAAAGGAAATATTAAATGATAAGTAAGTTTTTTTCAAAGTCATAATGAAATTGTTAAATCTCTCAAATGTATACTATAATCCCGAATCGATGCGAAAATGCCAAACAGTACGAAACAAGACCTAGTCATGAGAAATATTTTTTATGTGCTGCAATAAAAAAAGCGATATTGGCTTACATTTGTGATGCTATAAGATGTTTTCATTGCCACCCTTTACTTTGATATGTTTATGATATGTAACGAAACATTTGCAACGTGGATTATATGCATTCCTATGACATCGTGTCAACAAGTTCTGAGTCATTAATGAACGAAATTGCAAGTTTAGATTGTAAAGGTGCTGTGCAACTTTAAGTAGGTACATACACTGTACTTACCTCGTGCATTTTGCTTTGTCTGTCTACAATAACTAAATATAAGATTACTTTAAGATTACAGTTGCCAAACGAAAGGAAAATCGAAAGATGCATATTGATGAGGACTATGAGCAAGTTTTATGGTCGCCATCGTGGTTTTTTGTATCATTGTATGATATGAAGTTTTTGAATACGAGCATTATTGTACTTCCTTGTTGTGACTGAGAATGATGACTCGGTTCTCATTTTCAAGACTTGGTGCATAATTGGATGTGACCAAGATTTACGTAGCGGGTGTCGTCGATGAAGCAGAAAATGCTTGCTCCTCCGGAACACCTGGTGTTGATCTCTTGTATTTTAAAAGGGTATCGAGGAAAATATTTCCTTTGTCCAAATTTTGCCCCTAGTTTAATCGATTACACTGAACTTCCCAAATAACAACAGTAAAAATGAATCCCCTAAGTATTGTGAAAGTGATAATATTTGAAATGTGAAATGAAAAAAATACTAAAAAGAAAACTCGAGGAACAGTTTACTTCCATTACTGTCTATAATAACCATTATATGATATTGTAACATCAGTTCTCCGATTTGTATACCACCATTTTCAATTTTTTCGGTCTTAACCTAAATAATATCATATCAGTTTTTTTTTGTCTCTGTACGCTGAAAATGCAAATACACAACCTAGTTATTGACCAAACCTATAACAAGACAAACACATAAGTATAATGACTTGGCGTTTATCATTATTTTGATCAGCAACATTTGCATTGAACCTAGTATAAACAAATGTTTGAAATTCATACTTGAGAAATTATAAAGAATTTTTGTATTCTCATTTAAAGCCGTGTATTCACAGGTGTTAGTGAACATAGAATATACTCTTCATCGTCCTGGGTTTTTTTAGGTTTTTTTTTCAGACACATTGTTCGACCTTTCCTTGCATAGCTAACCATTATTTTCTATTCCATATTCGGATATTGGCTTCGATAATGATGAGATCACTACATTATACAAATATATCATTGGTGTCTGTGCAATAGTCCAGAATATTTGACACGAAGTATTGGTAATCGACCGATGTTCTATTGCACGAGGCCGAAAGGCCGAGTGCAATAGAACTTCGGTCGATTACCAGTACCGAGGGTCAAATATTCTGGACTATTGCACAGACACCCATGATATACTTGTTTTATTACATAATCACTAAAACACACTTTGAATCATTGAAATCGTTTATTTTATTAACATGCTTTTGAATAATAAAAGTTCAATTTTATAATGTATCGCGTGAAGTGTAGTATAAAGAAAAATAAATAGGTAAATATTTAATTGTCTGAGTAATAAACACAAAAAAAATCAATTCGAATTCATTGGCGATCTCAACTTTCCTGTAGAAGTCGTCATGGCTGTTGTCTGGCAGCATTGACACCTGACTGACGTTGACGCTTGAAAGGGCGGGAAACGTCACACGGTGTTCAATAGTTCGCACGTGACCGTGCAATAGTCATTTTAGCCGTGCAATATTTTATTTCACTAGTAAATGGTTCAAAATATAGCTTATACGTATAGTTAAGGAAAATCAAACCCATTATGTAATAAATTACAATAATGGTCATCTTACTAGTAAACACTTCTGTATTTTCTTACAGTGTGACAGTACAATTTCGACTAACTTTTAAATACTACCACATTTATCTGAAGGTATAACAATAATAATCGCCTCACTTCTGAATAGTACCAAGACCTTTTTTGATTAGGCGTTGTTTATTTTTCATTTTAAATGACATAGACCGGGTTTCCAACAGTAGAAGTACCAACATACGCTGAAGTGATTAAGCAATGACTTGATACCCAGCTTTTAAGTGTCGGTTACCAGCATGCTAACATACGAGATTGTTGTTGTGTTTAATATTATCTGTGAGCTAAATACCTTTAAAGCTCACTACGTCTTTTTGGCGAGCTAGCGGCAAATATAATAGTTTCGTTGTGTTTGATTATTGCCAGTCGCTCAGTGGAGCAAGACACGCTCAGTGGAGCGAGACATGCTTCACCTTTAGGAACGCCTGGAATCATCTCCTGTAGATCATGGTGGTTTCCCTTAAGTTGTAATGTATAACGATCTGCCCGTCAAAAAAAACCTCCAATTTTTAGAAATGTACAGATTTACATTAAATCCAACAAAAGGTTAAAACAAAATTTTCAACCTACGCTTTCCATTGAGTTATATGTTGTTTTTATTTTTCCTTTAAGTTTGTACTTGTTCTATGTAAAATCGTTTTCATTGTGATCATTATAAACTATTTCCCGTTCTGTGTATATATATTGTGGAGAAGTTGCAATAACTTGTGCCAAATCCGTTTGCTATATTTATGCCATAAAATGTAAATAATTTTTTTTAATTTCACCTCATTCCCCATTGTTGTCTGTTGTTATCGGCTCTGGGTCCGATGTTGTCCCTTTGTGGTTTGCATGATAATAATATTAGCCACGTGGTCAAACTTCAGCTATAATGAGACGCCATTGACACCTTTTTATGTTATTATACATCTTATATGCCTACCATTCTGGAACAAACACTTCTGCCTCCGGTTCTTTATGTTAAGAGACTGTAATTCATGATGCCCCCCCCCCCCCACCCTTCTTATCTTGATATATCAGCATTCATGTAATAATAAGAAAAAAAGTACCAAATGCGAATATAAAACTGAAACGACAAAACATGAAAATAAACAAAGTGTTTCAGTGGAGGCGTTATGACTTCAGGTTTTTCAAACTCTCTACAATATGACCATTTTTGTTTTGTTTTGTGGAGGCTGCATTATCTTGAACAAAAAAACAGGATAAATTCCTTATGGATGTGATAAGGATGAGTTTTAGACTGGGAACCAGAAAACACCTATACATATTATAAACAAACCTTGTAAATAGTAAATATTTAATAAAAACAGATCCCTGGTGCTATATTCTTTTATTTCTGTAGGCCTACTCTGTTTATCAACAATAACCAATATATTGGCATGACACGGGGAATAACTCTCCTAAACATCACACTTATCGGTTGTGGTAGTAGTGCCTTCATTGAAATTAACTTAAGTCAAATAAGTTGAATAAAATGAATGATCAAGTCGAATTCACTCGCTACCTTTATGACTTGCTTTAATTGGGTAGCGACATATTCTTTTGCACAGAACTTTCAGAAACAAACTAAAAATTGTATACAAACATTTTACTACAAATGAATCTGACAAAATCCAAAACAGTCTTATCAACTGTCCCGTCAACAAACCTAGCAAGCAAATAGGGTAAGTAATATAAAGAAATTAACAGAACGGTGGTTTCCCGATCTTTTTGAAAATGTCTATCACATCATTGGTGTGTTGGTTTAATCAGAGACGTGTGTGTTATATACGTCTCCGGTTTAATATTGAAATGGAGAAAAAATGGAAATCTAAGTTCTTAAGAGAAGACAATCAAAGTAGCAACTAAACAAAATGGAAGATTGAATATCGTAAAAACCTGGGTACATGGTCTTGTTGTTCAAAGGTGATAAGCTTAATCAGTAATCAGCGCTGATTTTAATTCTCATGTAACTTGAAAATGAAACCATTTAATTAGTTACAACTTTCCAGATATGACATATTCAGTTGGGTCAATTTACATACGAAACTGTGGGTTTGACAGAATTATTTAAGGCTGGAAAATGTTTTAACCACCTTTTGAACAAGTTGTTCCATGTGTGCCGGAATAGTAAGCGTTTCTTGCACAACTTGTGGTTACTCTGTACAACGTGCCAAAAGTGAATCAGCTATTTTTTTTTATTTTCATGTTTAGGAAATGCTGATGATCATCATCATGATGCATTTATGTCGTGATGTTGATAATGTAGTGTCGATGAGAAAGTGTGAGTGTGAGGTGTGAGAATGAATGTTTACATGTGTTGTAATTGTATATTTATGTAAAATTTTAAAAAATAAATCAAATAAAAAAAAAATATTTTGCTATATTATTTGTATTAACAATATTGTTTCAATAATTTTCCTGGACTTGTTTGTTGTGTCGTTTTAGATGAAATTTTGTGTACTTATAAAGAAAAGTGTCCTGTTAAATCTTAAATGTTTTTTACCGCATTGTATGACTAAGGAAATCATTTATTAACAACATCAAATTTTTGGGACGCCATTTTGACATCAATTTAGTAACGTCATATAGAAAACTGGCGTAACACAAAAACTAGCAGTGTAGACTATTCTATATAATTACAGAATAACAACGGAAAATTATAAAATATATGAATATAATGAGAAGCAACTATGTGTGTTTTTGGTACAAAATGACCAAATATTGTCAAATCCATCCATAAACAATGTCTGGAAAGTTAATTGAATGCACTTGTATATACAAAGATAAAAAAAAAACGTGATTCATTTTTAGCACATTGTATGTATTTAATTTATGCCCATTGTTTCCTTTTAATTTTGAAATATTAGATATTCATACATGCAGTCCTGTAATGTAAGATTAACAGAAAACCTACAAATAGGGTTCCCGCAGTTACAAATTCTAGTGTAGCAAGGGGAGTAACTCTTCCAGAATTTAACCCGCGTTTTCCTCTTGCAAGTATTGCCTGTTTACCTTAGGTCCACTTATCTTATTTAATGTTTATAGGATATCTTATATGATTTCATTAAATAATGCATCAAACTTGCTCCGCGATTTGACATTTGTCTTATTATCATCATTGATTTGTCTAAAAGCAATGCAGTCTTAGTTTTAATATTTTTGAGGTACACTGTCGCTGATTATGACATCACCTGGTTGTAAAAGTTGCATTATGTTCTTCTCACGATCATCATCATTTACCCATGACTGCTAAAATTATTCGTTTTCCAAAGTTGATAGATATTTGTATTCCGAATGTTATAATTATATTTTTTCGTACAGCTTTTACTAGTATATATTCCATTTGCAATATGTATAAATTTTGACCAAAATTATCGAATATGTTTTGCGATATGAAAAATATGGAAATTCAAATGGTTAGGTATTGTTCTTCATGATGTATCATAAAAAAGAGGTTCTAGAACATAATAAAAACTTACATAAAAAATTCGTCCAACACGCGTTCCCCCAGCACACTCAACTTGAAATGCTGATGAAGCTCATCCTGTACAGAAGCTTCGTGATTACCGCCGTATGAATATTTTTTCAGCACCTCTCCTAATCCTAATGAATTGCACCTGTCTACGAAACAGCTACTGTTTGTTGTTGTTAAATAAGAGCAGCTTGTGTTTTTTTTACAACATAAACAGCAAGATGTTGCAAATGGGAGTCTTTCCTTTTAAGTAACTAGATTTCGTCATGTTCGTCCTGCTTTTAATATACGAGGGGTGTTCCAAAAATAATGTCACTTGCATCGGTGCTCATAGCGGAAGTGCTTTTGTTCATTTTAATATGCTCTGCCCTTCAAAATACTCTCCGCCAGCCAGAACACACCTTTTTAGCCGGTCAATCCATTTTTGGAAGCATTTTTCATACTCTTCAATTGGTACACCCATCAGACACTGATAAACAGCAGATCCAAGGGCATTTCTCGAATTGTATCTCCTTCCAGATAAATGATATTTAAGTTTTGGAAAGAGAAAATAGTCGCAGGGGGCCAAGTCTGGCGAATACGGAGGGTGCTGAAGGACGGTAACCTTCATCGAGTCCAAAAAGTCAGTCACAATACGTGCCTTGTGAGCGGGTGCATTATCATGCAAAAGTCGGACATATATATATATACTTAATTAAGTCCTGTTATGGGGCGGCGACTTTTGTAGTAGTTCTTCAACTTTCTCAGAACAACGTTTTAATAGAACTTGCCTGTGACCGTTCTGCCTTTTGGCACCGGGATTTGAATAGCTGGACCCTTATTAGTGAAAAAATAGCATACAAAACCTTCTTTACCGTTCGTATTCGTTTGGCAATACTAGGGCGTCTGGCATTTTTAGTGGCCCATATTCGGTTGGCAACCTTCCGCTTTGGTTCAAAATAATACACCCAGGTCTCATCACCAGTGACTATATTATCAAAAGCCTTTTTACTATATTTTGGGTACATTTTGAGAAGTTTTTTTGCCATTATTACAGGCGTCTTCTTTTGCTCATCCGTTAAGAAATGGGCTATCCATCTTGCATTTATCTTTCTAACTTTTAGGTGTTTCTTTAAAATTGCATGAACTCTTGCTAACGACAAGTTTGTCATTCGAGCCAATTGTCTTACGGTGAATCGAGCATCAGTTTGCAGGATATTTCGGATTTTTTCTATGTTACCTTTGGTCGTAGTTGTTGCAGGACGACCTGGGTGAGCAGCATCTTTCAGTTGCTGCTGCCCAGCACTAAATTTACCTACCCACCTACAAACAGTCCTGTGAGACATTTGGCTCTTCCCATAAATGTCACACACCTCGCGGTGAATATCTACAGCCTTTATGCCGAGTAATGACCTACCTTTTATATAGGCCCTAATTTCAAGAACATTTTCAGCTCGTTTTCCTGTTATTTTGTGTCTAGTCTAACGAGTAGGCTATGAAACGATGTACACTGTACCGAGGCCAGTGAACGTGTGGACGAGATATTTACCTGTGTCACGAGCCAGTGATCACTCAATCGACACGAGGTGGTTTTGTGCATAAATTGCACGATTTCCGCGAAATAAAGCACAGATGACATTATTGATGGAACACCCCTCGTATGTATACCGACAACTACAATCAGATACAGTATTAGGTATTTCTCTTTTAAATATTATCTTTTTTGCGCCCCAACAGCTTGTTGTCCTTCAAACGTCGATGATGTGTATCTCTTAATATTGATCTTGAAAGCGTTTCTATTCCACATGAGAATCGAAAAAAAAATAAGGACATTTTAAGCAGGGGAATTTGAAAAAAAGCTCCGATGAATTAAATTAACAGAATTAAAGATTCTTTCAATAGCATAGTGAACATTTTTGAAAAATGACATCTTTCATTGTTAGGACAAATGCCTTCAATATAACACGTCACAATGCCATGTTAATTTCGAAATTTTGACTTCTCAATATTTGTTGATCAAGGAACTAGCCACGAGAGTACAGTTTCCCTGATATGGTGATGAAGCACTCGACTATATAGCAGAAGGCATTCAAAATGTCAAGGCATATTTTTAAAGTCGTGACAAGTTGTTTGGAAAATATGAAGACCCCAGGGAAGACAGTCTTAACTTGATTATTATACATGAAAATATTTTGTTGCTAATGTATGTGGTATTTATCCTTTAAATACCAGTATTATTTGTGTTTTTGTCCAAAAAAGCATTTTTGTTGTCCTTCAAACTTCTTTTAATATGTATCTAGAAATGAAAATTCAAAGTAAGCTTATATAAGTTTAAGCAGGGGAATTAAAGAAGCTCAACCGAAATAATTATAATAAAGAATATATTTTGATTGCATATATATAGCAAACATCATTCATTGTCAAGGTCTTAAATGTTACTCATCTCAGTGGCCTGTTGATGGTCATGTATATATATATTTAACTTAAACTAAAGTTTCTAATTTCTGTGATATCTACTTACTGTGACTCATCTTGCTTTACCTGCATGTTTGTTATCCATGTCATGTTATTTATTAGTTGTATCCTTCAGTTTGTCACAATAATAGCACTACAGTGCTAATGTTTATTGTTTTAAATATGCGACTTTGAATAAAAATCCTTGTATCTTGTATCTTTACAGGTTCTTTACACAGATCACAGCATTCTGCATGAGACTATGCATCCTTGAGGGGTTGGGTTGGGCAAGATTGTCAAGCTGTTCCACGTTTTCCTTCCTAAAAGGTTGACATGTGTGAAGGTTGATAGAAGCATTTGTCATCTGGTAAGTTATCAAAAATAATACAACAGACCGATTTCATGGCAGTATCAGATTTATTAGAGATGAACATGTAGGTACATTACATTACTTCTATATACATCTGTACAGTATAAACATAGAGCAGGAGAAGCATATACAAAACTTACATCAATATCTACAAAATATGGTACAAAAGGATCCAAAACGGATGTTAAGGTAGTCTATCTCTGTAAAAATGTACCGATATGTTATAATTATCTATAGATGTTATGTCATAGTTTCTCTGAAGCAAAATCGTTTTCTATAGAGGTAGGTTATACCTTCATTTTTATGAGACATGGTATATTTAATTAATATAACAAAAAATTCAAATATCAGTTTTGTATCAGATTGGAAGGGATCAACACAATGGGGACACACTGGGGACAAGTGTTGTACATGTAGTCTCTCACTACAGGTACTTCATAGTTGATTTACACTGAATTCATGAATAATTTACACTGATTTCATTGTCAATTCACAACTATATTCACATAATTTTAGCTCTATCAACCTTACTGAATAATCATATCCATGTGATATATCAACACAAAATGCCCACATTAGTTTAATTCATGATTCTAGTCAGCTAAGTGGCAAAAAGGGGTGGGCCTATTGGCAACATGGGCTTATTGTCGGTAATATATATAGTAATAAGTGGGTAGCACAAAACAGTTAGTTTAATTGTTGTCGAGTGTTTTTTTTCAATTTTTAAAGAAACACATTTTCATAACATATTTTAGCTGTCTTTAAAATACATATACAGTGTTATTTGAAAGCCTTAATTTTATACTATAAATACAGATGAAAAGGTCACTTGTGTCAATTTAAAAACATAACAACATTTACATGTCAGGGGTAAAAAATGTAAATACAATAATAGAAATTCTATATTTTGATTAAAGCATGAGCATCAAAAAGAAAGCAACTACAATTCTCAAACAACCACATCTACGATGTCTGTCCCTGATGACAAAGTTAAAGCAAATATTCAAAATAAAAACCCAAAAGCTTTGAAGTATAATACAAAAAACATATATTCTTCAGTTTTCTTTTATAAATTCTTATTCTCGTTAACCTGACATGATCCAATTGATAAAATCATTTACCCCTGAAATTTCATAATGAACTATCTCATCCTTTGAATTAGAAAAGCTCAAATTTGAGTTCAAGTGCTAACGAGACAAAATACATCAACTCCATATCAAAATCTTGAACATCTTATACAATAAAATAAAGACTAGAGCTACAACTAAGTTTACAATGATAATGAAAATGAAAAATAACAACATTAAAAACATATTTCATCATGTTTTCATAAAATTTGCAATATTCCCCTTTCACAGCCTTCTGATGAGGAATTTTAAGTTAAAGCCTTCATTAAGAGACAAGAAACTTATAGCATATATATATACAAGTTGTATACAATTATTCTCAATCAACTACACTAACAAAAACAAGTACATGATATGTACTTTTATCACATTATTGTGGACAGTGAGGAAAATCAAATAATTCTTTTTCAGAATTCTCCTGAAAGATTTTTGAAACAAGATAAAAAAAATCTTGAATATCCTCTAAGAGATATTTAATGATAAATCCTCTACACACATTCATACTTGGCTATATAAACAAAATTATCTGTTTTAATGAAATATATAAAATAATTATAAACTCCAGTTCTAAATTAATCTGTAGTATCAATCAAACTTGTATGCTACATCATACAAATTAATAAAAAAAAGTAACAAATAATGAAATATGAAGCATTCTGTTTGGTTAATAAAAAAATCTACTTCTCTTTTTCTAACATGAAGGTTTGAGTTTGAAATACTTATTTAAAAAAGAATGTAAAGTTGATGATGTTTACCGCTTCTCTGTCGACTGGTGGGAAAAAAACAGATAAACACCAGCAAGGGAGACAACTGTAATCTTCAGGGGAGACTACTTTTCTTATCTGGTGACATGCAGGTTTAAGGTTATGATGCCAAAACAATGGATATGCTGCCTATGATGGAAAAAATCCCAACACCCAGAAACATTCAGGAGGATAGAGAGAGAGAGGGGATGATATTTGGCTACATACAGATATATTGCTATTACAGGTATATGGATTTGAACAATAATCCATATTTCTCTACAATGTCCATTGAGTTTTATATAACTGCCAGCACTACATTTGATGAAGGAACGTTGAAGTAATTACCCTACATTCAATATGACTAACAACTCATCCTTCATTATTAAACCCTTATGAGATTCTACCTATTTATACTATATTCTTTAGATAACTCAATTTTAGTTTCACCTGCATTGCTATTACTGAAATATCCTTTAACTTTAATTTCTTAAAACAGCTTTATTTTCAGTTTTTCCAGTTTGAAGACATCTGGGGATAATAATGATGTGCATTTCCCTGACACAACCATGGACCATTCCAAGACCTACGGATTTGCAAGTTGATGAACAGGAATGGGAGAGTCAGAAGGAATGTATTCAATATACTCTGTGATCCCGTCGCTGGGGTGACACAGATCGTGCTCGGGCACGTGCAGCCTTCCGACGAGCACGCTCTCTTGATCGACCAATGGTGGACTGAGTGGGTGGGCCTCTGGGGTAGTGCTCCTCAAAGCCACTCATAATACCACTTTCCATATCAGCTAGGGCTTCCTCCATACTCATGGTAGTGAAAGTGTGGTTATGGTGTGCCTGTATAAGCTTCTCCAGGCGCGAGATTATCTCGTAGTCAGGCACAGCCAGTGTACTCAAGTCAAGTCCTAGCATCCTGGACACCACACCACGGAAGTCAAGCAACTGTGGTAAGAAGAGCAACTAAGTTACAGTTTGTATTACCATGCATGTACAACTACAAAGTCACTGTTATAAAACTAAACTAGAAATGTCTGTGAAACATAAATGGCCCCGCCCCAATATGAAAACAGTTCTTCGTGCTTATTATGTATGCGAAGTTTGATGACAATTGGATCAGTAGTTATTGAAAAAAGCTGGTGACAGTACCATGGGAATATGTGACGCGATGGGACGGGGCGGGGTGGACATGGGTAACACTACATGTCCCCCCATTTCATGGCGGGGCATAAAAAGTGTTTACATTAGATATTACAATTCCTAAAGTCAATAAGTTTGCTGCTATAAATCAGCCAAAATCAACACTATTTCACTGCAGAGCCAAAAATACATACCTCATAAAAAAATCTGATTACAAGTCTTTTACATACTGTGTAAGTAACTTACCTGTTTCTCCCTGTTCTGTATTGCAATGAGTGCGTTCTTTGTTGTCCTAAGCTCACTGGAAAGGGCATGTACAGCATTGTCAGCAATGACCCGCTTTTCCTGCGACTCGCTCTCCTGAACGTTAACAGAATTCTTCAGTTTGGAGATCTTGTGTGCTTGTCGTGACCTCAATTTCTCAAGTTCTTCTACCTGGGCAGCGAGCTCTTCAATCTCCTTCCTCTGTTCTAGAGTACGAATCTGTCCACCAACAAGGGAGAGTGATATGTCAACGAACAAGGGAGAGTGGTATGTCAACGAACAAGGGAGAGTGGTATGTCCAAGAACAAGGGAGAGTGGTATGTCCACGAACAAGGGAGAGTGATATGTCCACAAACAAGGGAGAGTGATATGTCAACGAACAAGGGAGAGTGATATGTCAACGAACAAGGGAGAGTGGTATGTCAACGAACAAGGGAGAGTGGTATGTCAACGAACAAGGGAGAGTGGTATGTCAACGAACAAGGGAGAGTGGTATGTCAACGAACAAGGTAGAGTGGTATGTCAACATTTCAAGATTTCTTATAAATAAAATTAAGTTATAAAGTGTTACTATAACAGAAATTGATATGAAACAAAAGTGAAGTTTTGTATACCATACAATGAGTTCTATTTTTACAATTTTGGCTATAAGTGTAATCGAAAGTCAAAAGATTTCAATTGTTTACAAGTTTGGCTACAATAGGAATTGTAAATCAAACGAAGGGATTGGATTTGTAATCAGATTACATATTTTTGATTTAATAACTGCAATGATCTTTGATCATTTTCGTTTAATTTTCTGTTTCAGCCATCTCTTTTTCTTATTACTTCGTACCATTTTGTTCTGACCTACCTTCATCTCACTGGAGCCGAGTAAGTTAGCCTTCAAGTTTGTGACTTCGTGTCGCAGATCCTGGTTCTGTAATTTGTACTTCTCCACAACCTTTTCTAACTTTCGGACTCGGTATGTCTCTCCGTCACGTTCCTTCATTATCTCGGTTTTTCCCAGGATTTTCTCTTCAAGACTGGTCATCTTTTTACGGAGAAGGTCGACGTGGAGGTCCTTGCTCTCCAGTTGTTCTTTCAGAGCCTTGATTTTGCGTTGTAAGTTGTAGATATGTGTAGACTTATCAGCCAGTGTGTCTTTCTCCATCTTGACTAGCTGGTCAGCACGAGCCATCAGAGCTTCGATGGTCATGTCCAGTCCCATGTCGATCGAAATGCGTTCCATTTTCATGATTTCACCAAGTTGTTGTAGGCATCTCAGATACTGAATGGAGAAATAAAAGAATTTATGAAGATAAACTTTAAACCGGCACCTATATGATTGAATTCCTTGAAATAGTAAGACAGAAATATCAAACAACTTCCATTAAATATCATATTGAAACTAGAAATGTCTGTGAGACATAAATGCCCCCTCCCCCCATATGAAATTAGTTCTTCATGCCTATTATGTATGCGAAGTTTGATGACAATCGGATCAGTATTTATTTAAATAAGCTGGTTCACATGACTATGGGATGCGACGCGACAGGACGGGAGGCAACATGACGGGATGGGAAGGACATAGGTAACACTATATGCCCCCCATTTCATGGTGGGGGCATTAAAGGAGATTACGTTTATCATTTTGTGCTTTTACACTAGAGTAAATAAAGTTGGGGCTTTTTTGGAAATTGTGCTTTTAACTCATTCACCTCTGAAATTTTAAAACAGACTTTTCCAACCTTTGAATTGGAAAATTTAAAATGTCTTCAGGGGTGAATGAATATAAATGAAGAGGTTATTAACCTTTACAAAAGAAAGGATTACAATGAACATAAAAATAATTTTCTGAACAAATTAACAGCACAGAATATATTTGTATTAAAATCAAAATTGTAGCAAAAATTTTTTTATATAAAATATGTATCAATATCAGTTGATAAATTTCCTAGCAGTTCAAGTAAAATGAGTGATATATTGCCCATTTTGTGACCTGTATGACCTTCACCTTTTCTTTGTCTCCTCTCATGCCGTCACGGAGGACATCCCCTGCTGTTAGCTCCCCTTCGGCACTGCGTAGCCGTGAATCGTACTCGGACAGGTCCACCTCGGCCTTGCGTGCTCTAGCAGCTGCGGCCTTATGGAGTTCATACTGGCTCTCCAGCTGTTCCGTCAGGGTCTTCACACGTTCCTGAAGGGCCTCCATCCTCTACAAGATCCCGTAAAAAATGACTTTACATTATTATCAGTACGATTTAAATATTATGATACCTCTGAAGGTATTTAGACTTATAGAAATCACCATTCTGGACAGCAACATTTGTATGTTGATCAACTTTTGTTTCATTGATTATTGTAAATTTTCTTACCCCTTTACTGAATAATGGTTGATTTAGAATTGGACCAATGAAATTGTCAACGAGGAGTTTTATTCAGAAATAAAACACATTTTAATGAACATTACAGTAAATCAGATTGCAATTAATAATCCATAGGTGTTAACGTTTTTAAAACTTTTGTCAAAGTAAAGACTTACATTGATGAAATCATGATTCTCCTGACCGATGACTTTAATGCGTTCAATGATAGATTCCTCGGACATGTCCAGTCTGAAGTCGGCCGTGCTGAGGATAGCTGCCAGTTTTTCTTTGAAAGTCATTAGCTGTGTTGAGATCACATGTACATCGTGGTGATGGCTTCGATACTCGCGATCAAGGGAGCTTATTCTAGTTTCCCGTAGCTCCAACTCTCTTCGTGTGGCTTCAACAGATTTGTGACTGGCATCCAGTCGCTCCTTCAGAAGTTCTATCTCCCTTTCGTAAGTATTTCTTGAAGCCAAAGCTTCATCTCGCTCCTGTGAAGAAACAAATATAATTTATACAACGATTAACAAACAATTCTTACTCATGTCTACCACTTAAAAAAACTGTCGAAACAGTTAAATAAATCTGAATCCAATCAACTAACACACTATGACAGTCATTTGTACCAAGTAATTGCGTACCATTCGGAGGTTGTCGATTTCTGAGGTATATCTGGTGGCGACCTTCTGTTCCTTGCCGACCTCTGACACCAGCCTCATTATCGTTTCCCTGCTAGCCTTCGTCTCCAGCTCAGTACTGCTGAGGCACTCATTCATAGTCACAATTTTACCCTTGAGTATAGCGTTTTCTTGAACAAGATCTGTTAACTGAAAGTTAAGATGCGAAAGAAGCCTTTAGTTTTTATAACTTTTTTTTTCAATTTTTCGTCATTTTACAACATTCACCTTGACATATTTAGTACAATTTCATAAAAATGGGGGTGGGCTTAATAACAATCACTTTACATGTACATATCATTTTTAGGAGTTACTACTAGAGATACAATACCTATCTAGGAATTATGAGAAACTACCCTTTTTTGATACAGTATGAAAATATCAAGGTGCTAGTTGGTAATTAAGCACTTATTATAAGAGGCATTAGCAAAGATCACCAAAATTACAATTTTTAAACATGGGACCACATTTTTGAAGTGAAAACAGCAAAACATTGAATTAAAAAAACAATTCTGGGGGATTTGGGAAGATTTTGACAACAAATTAAAAATGAAATTCAATATATCAGTTTATTTTGCAGAATTCTTAGGGGAAGACCTAGATCACTCTCTGGTTACTTACTCGTCTGATGATATATATACATAATTACTTAATCGTCTGATGATATATATATATATAATTACTTACTCGTCTGATGATATATATATATAATTACTTACTCGTCTGATGATATATATATATAATTACTTACTCATCTGATGATTTATATATATATAATTACTTACTCGTCTGATGAGATATATATATATAATTACTTACTCGTCTGATGATATATATATATATAATTACTTACTCGTCTGATGATTTATATATATATAATTACTTACTCGTCTGATGATATATATATATATAATTACTTACTCGTCTGATGATATATATATATAATTACTTACCCGTCTGATGATATATATATATAATTACTTACTCGTCTGATGATTTATATATATATAATTACTTACTCGTCTGATGATATATATATATATAATTACTTACTCGTCTGATGATATATATATATATAATTACTTACTCGTCTGATGATATATATATATAATTACTTACTCGTCTGATGATATATATATATAATTACTTACTCGTCTGATGATATATATACATAATTACTTACTCGTCTGATGATATATATATATATAATTACTTACTCGTCTGATGATATATATATAATTACTTACTTGTCTGATGATATATATATATATAATTACTTACTCGTCTGATGATATATATATAATTACTTACTCGTCTGATGATATATATATATATAATTACTTACTTGTCTGATGATATATATATATAATTACTTACTCGTCTGATGATATATATATATAATTACTTACTCGTCTGATGATTTATATATATATAATTACTTACTCGTCTGATGATATATATATATATAATTACTTACTCGTCTGATGATATATATATAATTACTTACTCGTCTGATGATATATATATATATAATTACTTACTCGTCTGATGATATATATATATAATTACTTACTCGTCTGATGATATATATATATATAATTACTTACTCGTCTGATGATATATATATAATTACTTACTCGTCTGATGATATATATATATATAATTACTTACTCGTCTGATGATATATATATATATAATTACTTACTCGTCTGATGATATATATATATATAATTACTTACTCGTCTGATGATATATATATATATAATTACTTACTCGTCTGATGACATCTTCTGGACAGAGAGAACAGCCACTTTGTATACTCTCCACTTGGAGAAGGCTGGTGAGCTGTAAAAGTAACTCATCGTGACGCTTCGTTACCGACTGGCATTTTGTCTCTGCAGCCTCGCGATCGTCAAGGTGGGTTCTAAAAAAATTAAAATCATCATTAATGTATATACTCATTCACAACCAAAAACGACAAGAACAGTACTGAGATAACATCAAAATTTCTGTGGAGCAACCATTTCATCCCTGAAATTTTGCAATGAACTTTTCCAATTATTGAAGTGGAAAAGTTCAAATGTGTGATCAGGGGTGAATGAGGATTCATGCTTTCTTTCCCTGACATTCACCTCTATTACAAATATTATATTTAAGAAATCTTCAAAATATCTTACTTATATCTGTAATTAATTGATAACCATTTAAAACATTTACTTTATAGGTAGTTCTAAGTAACTTGATATGTTTATATCTAAACATTTTTTTGGTAACTAAAAAAAAATCACAGGTGTAACGTAATGTAATGTAGCATACATCCTTAACTCTAACACAAATCACATGTGTAGCATTGAAGGCAGCAACAGTAATTTTAATGGAAACCAAGCAAAAAAGTAGGAATAAGCCCTGAAACAGGTTAATTTCTTCATCTCAACCCTCATTAGAAATATCTTTGTTCTTTTATTCTATATTTTATCAATTATTATGATGTTTGTTTTACCATTAGAATACTTATCTCAGAAAAATGCCAATAATATGTGAAGCTTACCTAAGTCGGGACTCCAACTCCAAAATCTTTTCTTGTCCTTCACGTATTTGTTGCTGGAGAGCTGAAACAGTGAACTCGCTGCGTCCAACAGCGGTTTCGTAACTGCCTGCTTTGCCTTCTAGCTCGACGATCTGGTGCCGATGGGACTCTAGTAGAGAGGTGAGGCGATGCTCGTTCTCCTTGCTTGTCTCGTAAAGTGTCATCAACTCTTTTATCTTAATGTCTTTGGATTCTCCCTCTGTTTTTAACTCAGAAATCTGTGGAATGAAGTTGTCAAAGTCAGAATATCAATTCATTGGAAAAATGTATTTTGTCTTATTTTAAGGATCAAATTTTAATAGTGCATTTCCATGAACAAATACATGGCCAAATTTAAAGGTTCCTATTACCTTGTATATTCTTACATTTATATTTTTCCACATTTCAACTACATATAGAATTATAATTTCAATAAATATACTGTATTAATATGCATGATATTGAATTCCTATATTTTGTTTTTTATTTTGTATTATAGATATTCAGTCTTTCAATCAGATTCAATACAAGACATCAAATAGTCTGCTATAGACCCATGACATTAAAGTAATGATAATCATTGGCTGGAGGTTGATTATCATGATTGTGCTAATTTAATGACCTTCACATAAAATATTCTTAAAAAGCATCAAATATACTGCTCACTTTTCATTCCCTTTAGCAGAATTTGATGTCATGCTATAACATTTAAGGACCAATTCCAATACGATCTTCAAAGGGTCAAAATACAACGTATATAAGTTTCCCGACATTAAAGGCCCAATATACGTAACTTTCGGCAAAACTTGAAGCGAAAATCAAGCCTAATAACTTTATGTATTTATAGATTTAGTTAAGATTGACTGATATCAGCAATATCCAAGATAAATTCCTTCACGGTTACCGGTACAGCGGCAGTTGAAACACGCTATTTGTAAACATGCGTCCATTTCGCACCGTCTTCTACCTTCGGTTTGTTGTTGAAGTGGGCCCCACCTGAATTATTTTCAATTCTTTGGATTTTTTTGTCAAGAGTTTTATGTTAGTTACCGCTCAGGTTTACTTCGTTTTAGGCTTATTTTTGCATGGTTATCAACTGGATTTTTTTTTTCATAATTTTTCAGAATCACGAAAAATTCCCTGAAGTTACGTATATTGGGCCTTTAAATGATATATCAGTAAATATTATGGTTATGTCTTTTATAACCCATAAAAAATGAAATAATACTCTAATACACTGTAATAATGTGGTGATAAATTACCCATACCTTACTCTACCTAAATATGTACACTTTGTATTGTGTTTATAAATGTAAATGCTTGTGTATTGATTGGTCCATCAAATTAAAGGGACACAACTCTTGATATGCAAACTGTACATGTGTATGATAATAATTGTATATTTGTATATGTGTTACATCAATCCAGTAATTAGGCTGTCAGTGAGTACCAGGTATGTATGGCTAGCTGCCGTTCTATTCCTGGCGTACTGGTCCCAGTGGGACTATCCGTGTTGACATGATAATCACATGGCTATAATATTGATCCAGTATTGATTTTTCAGACTTGTTTGTTGATATGGCCTGGTTACCATAGAAACATGTAGTTATATAGGTTGTGGGTCATTTTTATTAATGAATTATGGAGCATCAGACTGAAACAATGCCATGTGTGTGTTATAACCAAATTGAACATGAAAAAATATACAATTATTTGGGTTACATGGGTATACATGTATAACTAAAATATGAAAACTATATATATACTGGGCATGGTACATACATTGTATACCTATATATTCAAATGTTGAAGATTTGATTGGAATGGGGGTCAAAAGGTACACAAGGGAATATTCTGATTGTGAATTGAAAAAAAAACACGTCCTATTCACCCCTAAAGTGAAATTTGATTCTTAAATACCAATTAAATGATATACTACATGGGCAAATTCATTCTAAATACGTAGGGATAAAAAAAATAAAATTTGTGCAGGTTAATTACTACATACAAATTATGTTAACTAGTGTGAGTAAATATATGGACAGTGTGTTAGCTATCAAAGTTTTCCTACATCTTCAACATTTTCATATCTTGATTTATAATCTTGCGTAATACTTACATGGATTTGTAATTTTTCATTTTTAACTTGGAGAGTGGCAACTTCACTTCTGGCCGTGTCAACAGCGTGTCGATCACCCATAAATACAGCATCATGCTGCAGAAATAAATTGTCAATATTACAACGTGAATTGTATATCTCCTGTGTTGCTGAATCATTTATGAATTGATGTCATGATAATATTCAAAATATAATTATTAGGATAATGTATTATTTTACCAATGTATATCTTATAATATCAGGCATGTTTTTTTTTGCATGTCCCTGAAAAAATATTTTCCCTACAAATTAACAATATTATCTGGCTTTAAAACTACAAGAACATCTTGGTATATCTTCCGTTGCCAGCTCATTTCAGTGTTCAATGTATACTTACTCTGAAAGCATCTGCTCCAGATCGTACTGTCACTTTAGGAATGGCTTCCATGCTGTTGAATTCAAATAATTATTTATGTAAATTTAATCTACACATGCACACAATTAAACAATTAGTGAAAAATTTTAATGCATTTATATATTTCTTTTTAAGATGCAGGTAAGAATTTATACACAAAAGAGATGCGCTTTACATTGTGCACTTGTCCACAAATCTGTTTTAATATTGACTTTTTTAATAATATATCAATTGTTTTCAAATATAAATAAAGAAGAAAAAACCTACCATATATATTACAAGCGATAACCCTATGCTAAAGTTGCTTTAATAATGTTTTATTTAATAATTAATAACACATTCCTTAGGAAAGTCCCAACATTTTCTTTCATTTTGTTCAAAGGAGGGATTGGGGCTGATGGATCAAAAATACAAAAGGGAGGGAGGGGTAAGGTATATATAGCGCTATAGGGGCAAAATTTCAGTACAGAGCATGATTGAGAAACACAGTCAATAATCTAAATGGGAATCATTTTTATATACAGGCTTATACACTAATGCAAGTAAATTTCATTGTTGTTTGTTTACAGATATATTGGTAAACAACTTCATACCTGACAAGCTGTTGAATCAGTGCATCTTTCTTTCTCAATTCTTCTTTGAAAGCTTTCACCTGATCTGAGAGCTGTATGGAGTAAAGTCAAAATTGATTCATGCATATCCATATAAAATGTACTGTAGACCTATACTACCAGAATTCTGAACATTGTTTGTTCATTGTCCGGCTTTTAAATTTTTTTCTTTTTTTTTTTTAACTTTTTACATCTTCAACTTAAAAATTCTTCTTCTGGTCTAATTGACATCTTGAATATTGAAATCAATTGAAATTAAGCTACCAGGTTCCCGTTTGATATAACTTGGGTGACTGCTAGGGACCTTTGAAATTTCTTTCTTACTTTTAATAGCAATTTTTATCTACAGGGTACAAACTCTGTCAATAAAATTACACATGTAAGTAATTCTAGCTATTGAATGTACTCTAATCTGCCAAACATGACACTTCACAATAACCTTGATTGCAACTCCAGCATTATTTGGAAAGGGGGTGGGGGGGGGGGGGGGGGGGGGTGGGGGGTACACTTTCGGGGTTATATATATGGGTCCAGTTAAAATAGAATACTAGGTGTTGGCAGAGATGTGATAGGTACTGTATACATAACGGCTATTCTTCACTCCACTTTGCCTTACACTGTTATCCCTACCCTGAATTTACTATCTTCAATAATTCCCTCACCCACAGTTGCCTGAGTTTCTGTCAGTAAATAATAAATGTATATGTGTGAAATGAGCATTCTGTAATGGGCCGTTGCTCCATATATATAAACATTTTTTATATATATAATGATCAACAGAAACTCAAGCAACTGTGCCTCACCTCACCCAACTCTGGCCCCAGTTTCATTTATCTTAAGGAAATTCCTTAACTTCAAAGAGCTCCAGCATAATATCATTATGGGAGTTAAGGGGATCAACCCAAGGTAAGAAAATTACCTTAACTTCTGTGAAGTGTAATGCTATTCTATGAAAGTTTAAAGTTCAGGAATTTCCTTTATTGGTTAATGTTCATGAAAACTGAGGTCAAAACACAACCTTTCTACTTTAGCAGCTGGTCATCCAAGGGCTTGATAACATGCTATTTGATTGTTAGCATATACTATCCTCTCCCAAGACAATCAGGGGTTTTATAATTTTCTATGGCATTTGGTCATCAAAAGATATGGGATATGACCTACTGCATGGCATGCCCACTTGAACACATTTCTCAGGAAGGATATGCTGCAAGCTTCTTTACGACTTACTTTCACCCAGGCCAACAAGAGAAATTTGGAAAAGTTGGTAAAATTTAATTCATAATTTGGTATGTATATTGTTAAAAGTTTTAAATCAATTGGTCAAACCAACATTAATTATTAAGGTTTTTTTTATAACCAACTCACTCTAATTAGGTAATTATTATATAATAAGTATGGGAATAGGTACATATCAAGAGTAGAACATGTATACAGGGGTTATCATATAATCAATATGCCATTGGTTAAATGTGATATCGATATATATATATAGTAAACTGTATAAATAATTGTGGCTGGAAGGGGATAAAGATTGGATAGATACTATCATACAGTGATATACTACTAATAAGATCACTTTATCACAACTAGAAAAAATGGGGTTTTCAAACATTATCTGTCAGCTATCCCTGTTATTGATCTTTTTGTCAATAACTGAACTTGTCTAAGATCAATTTACCCTGTATACACTGTAATATTTGGATCAATGTGGAAAAAGATATTGATTTTCAAACAAATAGTTAAGTTTAAATGAGTCAAGCTGTCAATAAACTCATCTTGATACAGATGCAAGCGTGAACATGATAATTAAAAGTCTGTAAATAATTGGCATTATAGTTACTTTAATGTCATCGTGACTGAATTTTATATTTAATTCAAATAATTGTCTGACGTACCCATTTGACTTAAAATGTCATAAATTCCATCCAATGGCATTGTTATTAGAAAAATAAATAAATCAGTTGAAGCATAACCTGGTTACACTGTATTATGTCCACTTGAAATATTGGGCTTTAGCCAATGCAATATATATTCCACTCCAACAAACATTTAAGTCACCAACATTGCATGATTATGTTGCTGTATTTTATATAAATGTATGAACTTGTTTTTCAGCCCATACATACATGTATGTAGCTGGTGCAATATATTTGTACATGAAACAGAACAAACGCTCTATTGTTTCAAAAGATATTGATCAGAAAGTTGCGTGTAGCATATATCAATTGACCTCATGTGGCATTATGCTGGTCTAAGCATATCTCAAAAACGGCGCGGTATTTCTCTAATTTATGAAAGGCATTTTTAAAATGAAATAAATAATTTTAACTTACGTCTGATACTGCCCTCCTCTGTGAAGGAGAAGGGGGTCGTGGATTCATGATTTGCTCCCGCTCTGTGGTGTATGTGGTGGTAGCGATAGGGGAGGGGTACCGGTGTAGGAGATCGGTTTCCACTGTGGTTATTCGATGTGGTGAACTCGTCGACTCCAGTAAACCTGTTCTTCGAATCGTTGGAAGTCCATCACGATCTACATCCCTTAAATAACTTGCCATGTTGATGAATTTAACTGTCTTTGGTACTTTTTCGCTGTCCAATTTTGCTTTCATATGATATGCATACCGTTCAATCTAGCACACTGTCATTCCGGTGTTTTCATTGCGCTTAGCAACATGGAAACTATCACAACAACATAAACAGGAACAAGCACCTGTGCCGAGAACGAGAATTTGCGCGAGATTTCAAGAAGGTGAAGGTCAAATTGTAGACGTGATTCCCCGTTCCGGTGGTTTTGAAGGACAGACTCATCATGTCGAGGATACTCCAAAATGCCAGTTTTCACCAGGTATCGAATGTTAAAATAGACACTTAGGTCACATTTAATCGATAGTCTTTCAAAAAATAAAATGTTCTTGCAAAATTCGGTCAAATAAATGAATTACATACGTTTTGCCCCAATGTCCCATGCCTCAGATTTTTGTAATTTGTATCGCCCCAAAACCTCCATCAATGATGTAGCATGGTAGTAGGCTCTACTGCACTAAAATATGTCATTGGTTCCTGCATCTTTGTGGTAAAATATCAAATTTCTGTGCCTTGTATAAAAGCAACCTAATTCTGGTTATCAGTGGTTATATGAATATCGTGGAATGTTTACATGATTACATTACACTCTTTACTAGAGTATTTCAACGATATTTTAGGTAAAACCTCAAATTTTCTGACTAAAACAGGTTAGGCACAACGGCGCATATGGGAAATATTCCTGCACTTGGGTAACAGTTACCCATTTCAGTAATAATTCTGTTACTGATATGGGTAACAAAGCGGCCTAACAAAGCACAGGGACACGTTACAATAGAAATGTATGTATAAAATATATGGGGGTCGATATAAACATAACACAAGGGACGAAGGTCCAAATCTGGAATTTCGGAGGCGCCAATTTCAAATATAACTCCGCGACCGGATGTTGCGCAACGCTGTGGCAGGTCTGCACTGATTTATGAGTACAATCACGTATCATTGCATTTATTATATAAAATTCTACTTAAAAATGCCTCTCCTAATCATGAAGGATGTTTGGTCATTTTCAGTTCGCGCATAAAGCAATTAACTAACGATTACCCACCAAGACACATATTTGTTTTAAATATTCCGCCAAAACATTATTCAATGTGGAGATGAGTCTTTCTGTGTACATCCGGAGTTTACTTACCTTTTGTTGCTATTGTCCAATGCCTTCCGAAAGGTGTTGCGCAACATCCGGTCGATAGCATTACCTTTTTGGAGGGAACATTAAAAACTTTCGACAAAGTGCTTAAAAATGGAGAGTATGAGAACAGATGGACAATTAAGAATTGTTTGTGTGAAAAAAATAACTTATCACGAAAAGATAACAGCAATTCCCATGAAAAAAACTGAAAGTAAGTGTTGTTAATTTATATTTGAAATTGGCGCCCTTGAAATTCCAGATTCGGAGCTTCTTCCCTTGTGTTATTTTTATATCGCCCCCCATATATTTTATACATATACATTACTATTGTAACGTGTCCCTGTGAACAAAGTGAAATTAAAACGCATAAAGTCCTTTTAAACTCTTGGTCTTGGAACAAAAAAGGGCGTCATTCTTTTCACATAGTCTGATAAGTAAATGCAACAAGGTGCATTTTCGCACAAAAAATATAAATTCTATTGTCATTTTTTTCCCTAAAATTGACAAACAGTATCACTGACTTAGTTCTCCAATTTCCATATCAGGGTGTTCAAAATAAGCCGGTGACCGACACATTTCACCGGCTACTTTGCTCACGGCGCCGGCTACTTTCAGATGTCTAGTTACAAAAAATAAATGCAACCTTATTCATATAATATTCAACGATTATTACTCATCGTTCACTTATCATTCACTTTCCCATGCTGTCAAAACACCCTCTCATACTCTCCCCCCGCGACGCCTCTCGCTTTTGGCTGCGTGCCGTTGGCACACATGATGCCACCTACTATTTCTATGAGGCCAGTTACTCTAAAATATAATGAACACCCTGCATATAGACTACAGTGCTTATAGCCATTGGGGGCATGCAGTGCACATGCCACAGGTAAACTGACATTCTATTTATAGCTCCACTCTTCACCATTATAAGCAATGGAGGCAATACATTTTGTCACTTTTTTAAAAAGTTAGACAACATAATTCATATTTTTTTGTGCACAAATGCACATTGTTGTATTGTTTATTTGATTATGTGCAAATAATGAATTCCCTTTTTTAAAAGGACTTTATGTGTTTTTATTTCACTTTGTTACCAATATGAGTAGAAAAAAAATAGTCTTTATGGGTTGAGGAATGAATTACCAGCTGGTAATTATAAATGATTTTCACAAATGATTGAGTTATTATATGTATCGAAATTCACTTGTGTGATCGATTGGCTAAGTGACATACTTGTCTGAGGTGAATTTGCACTGGTACGGACAAGTCGGACAAGCCTTTTTGTTGAACCCTGTATATAACATTGTATTCCAGTGTTAACATAAGATATGAAAAAAAAAGTTATTTCCGACCTTCCTATTCTATTTTTTTGGACTCATTAGTGGAAACAATCACATATTTTAAACAAACATTACATGTAATGCAATCATGCAGATCTAGAATTCCCACTAAATGACCATATTAGGAAGACTGCTTTATCATAACGCCCTCTGGTGAGTGAAAATCACATCAAATATGGCTGCCGTATTAACGTTCGCTTCAAACCCAAGACTTGGAAATTTATCTATGTAAGGCCAACCCTCACATCTGATTCAAAACCTTTGGCTGCTAATCTTGACAAAAGTTGTGTTGATAAAAATGGTCCTCACTGTTGATCCTGACAAAAGTGTAATTTTCAATCGGAAGTAAAATCTCTCGTAGAATACTTCCGATTGGTTCTGATGTCGACTTTCGATACTCTCTGGAGTTTACGATAATATAATGCACAAGACAACCAAAGTTGGAAAAATGGCTGCAACTTTCCTTCCCTAACAACAATACCGATAAAAATAAAGAGTTTGCATGCATATATGTTCGTTTTTAGTAATTGCATTTCTTCAATATTTTTTTTTGTCCTAACTCCTGTCAAGCATACACTGACTACAGTAACACTAGTCATCCGTATTTGGATCAAAGAAACTTAAAAATATTTTGGGTTAGCCGACTTCAACTAAGTTAGTGCCATATTTTACATTTGAAAAATATACATTTTTGTAGTGGGAAAAGGTACAGATTTCTGATTCTATGTAGAATATAATATGCTAATCTTCAGCCTACACTTTTCTAAATTTTCACATATGTATATAAAATAATGTTGTTGGTGCTTTTCCAGGGAATCCGAGCAGGTACTCGCTCCATGTTTACTACTTCAGCAAAGTCAGCTTCAGCAGAATCAGCACTACCGGAAGTTGCATCTTCAAAAAGTATGAAAGAGCTTTCTGAAGGAGCAATGTATGGCATGATCCCAACTAAAGGGAGATATGCCAACTTTGTCATCAAAGAGCAGAAGCGTTTACTGGTACGTTCATTTTTTTAAGTGCGAGCAAGCACTTATTGTTATTGGTCGGCTCTGTGTCCTCTTTTCAGTATATGTGCAAAAACCCACTGCGCATATATATAATACCGGAAATGAAAGTAAGTGTTGCCTACCTAACGTTTCAAGCAAAATTCACTTTTGTGCACTCGTGGCATCAGAAATCAGTGGTTTTTTAAGGGTCGATTTGGGGCCGAATTTCGGCCCCTTCCCCTAGAGAAATTTTGTTGTATTTTCCCAATTTCTTACTCATATTTTCCCATTCAGAAAATATCCCTTCATATGTGTTATTAACTTATTGTTATTTTTTGCATTTAAAACCAACAGCAAATTTTCCCAATCGGGGAAAAATACCGCTGTATTTTCCCAATTGAAAAGGTACAGGCCCCTGTAAAAAAGGGATGAAAAAATCACTGGAAATAGAATATCGGACAATGTATTGTATATAAATACTCCTTACCAAATATCTACTTATTGTTAATGTGAAAATTAAATATATCCTGTATCTAAAAGTCCGGTCGAACATGCTACGATAAACATTTTGCAGGTCAGCACAAGCTGAAGCGGTATATCTTATCAGCGCTTGTATGAGCTACTATTGTTAAGCGCCTCGGTGACGGACAGCTAGGGGTGATAACTCATATCTTCCGGAATCTTAGAAGCATGAATTTGACGTCTGAATTTTGTACTCTGTTTCGTTGGATGGTAATATTTGAATAACAGCTACTTGGTTCGTCTGGGGACTCATTTTATTGGTATAAGATATGGCTAAAACCAATGCTGGCAAATAAACACTTTTTAAATAATGTCAAAATAACGTAATCTTCATACCAGTAATGAGGACGAAGGTCAAAACGGAACAACGAAACCGAATTTCTATTAGATACTACACAAACATTTCTGGCTATTTTGGATATCGCCAATATGATAAAAATTGATAGAAATTACGATGTTTTGGGGGAAATTGGTAGCATTTTGTAGACAAAAACATATTGCCAAAAAGATCAATAAATGAAGATGTTCATTGAAATTTGATTTCAAGTGTGTACACCATGGAGGTATATGTGAGAGTGATAGGTCACTGACCTATTTAGGCAATGGTCTAGCGAGAGCTTTTGTACTTGTGCACCAAACCGTGAAGTTAGCGATAGCGGGTTTTCCCCAGTGTGCGCTTGCGCAGTACCTCAACGGATTACTTCCGCTGTCATGTCAACACTTGTGTGTTGATTGCGTTTATCATTTCATACTGGGTATATATGATTAGGTTGTGAATTAGAAGGTCTTCATTTATGAGGTTGAATGATTATTGTTGCCACTGTGTCTAGGTACATGTACATGTATATTACTGTCTGGTAGATGTTGCTACCAAGTCATGATTTTGAATCATTTTTAAGCGCCGATTCCCGACTTGTCTACCACGGCAAATGGTTCGGAATTCATGTCTTTGTATTAGATTTAGATTTTGAAAAAGATCCACCCAGTAACTAGTACTTCTCTTGAATTATCGATCATAAACAATTCACTCAAAATCCAAGATAGTCTCCCGTTAATTGTAAATATCCAAGTTATAAAAATTAGTTTTTGGAAAAAAATCTTTACACGTTTTTGGTTTAATTTTTTCTGAGCAGAGATTAAAACAGGGTGGTTAATGTTGTTCAACAGACATGCTGTAAATCTATGTGTGCTATATGTTTTTATACATACCAGTAATCATGTTTATGTATAAATCCCTGTTTAGGCAGATTGTATCATTTCTTTGCTTCCTTCAGTGTTATATACGGTCCAAATTATCACATTAACCTGTGTAAAGTTATTTTTATTAATATCCATTTCCTTGTTGATGGTACATTCATGTTCAGGAATTTATACCAAAGGCTGCATGATATGATCAGGTTAATTTTATAAAAAAGTAACACAAACCAAATCTGTATATCTATAATTTTAATTTTCTCAAATACATTCGAAATGGGATAGTCATAATTCTCGCACTTCAATGAAACATGTCTTTTAAATTTAGTCACAAGCAGCGACAACATACAAATGCTGGAGATTTAAATGATTGGAAGGTTCCTGAATCTGCCTGGGTCTTATACCTGAAAATACATCAATAGATCAAGTTTAAGTTTAATGTCTACTAATCATTTCATCATATCAATGTTTAGACTCTCATTACAATAAATAACTCATATTGATACATATAATCTTAAGATGACAATGATACCCAATAGTACAAATATCTAACAGTTGCTCCACTATACAGCAAGTGTCCTTTTGCATGCATACAGCAGGGACTGTACATACCTTACACAGATGCACAATTTACCAGTACATGTTAAGTTTTACAGGAGCTGTACTGTCCCAAACACTCTACATATGTAGCCTACGTTCATGTTTATTACAGAGGCTAGGCGGCCATGTTTTAAAATTGACAATCATCTGTGAAGTATTAAACTAGTTTCTACCATACACATTTGTCACAAATACATGTGAAAAACACTCCTCTTTAAATTGGTTCAAAAATTAAATCGATTGGCCGAGTAGTTATTGAGACAATTGGTCCCAACCGGAGCAGATATTTCCTAGTTTTACATTCAGGACTGGGCAGCCATGTTGTAAAATTGACAATTATCTATGAACTCTTTAGCAAGTTGATATCATACAAATTTGTCATAAAAACTTTGTAATACATGTGAAAAACACTCATCTTTAAATTGGTTCAAAAATTAAATCAATTGGCCAAATAGTTATTGAGACAATTGGTCCCAACCGGAGCAGATATTTCCAAGATGCGTGTTATTTACATTCATGACTGGGCGGCCATTTTTTTTATCTCCATCTCCATGACTGCGAGAGTAACGAAAATATGAAACAATTGTGAATAAGATGTTGTTTAAACAACTTGTATCAACAGTGAACCGTAATGATGGTACAATACTTACTTCTAGTGGTCTGTTTCATGGCAATTTCTTCGATCATCGAAGCGGCGTGCAAGCCATGCGGTGAACGCTAGAGGGCGCTAAAAATCAGGGGAGGTAACTGTGAATTTGTCTCCCTAGATATTTACAAGCGGATAGAGACAGTGACCAATCCCTCTCACATATACGTCCCTTGTTTATACCATATACATACAACAGGAATATTGATAGGAAGTTACTCGTTTCTTGCATTCCACAAGCATGAATTTCAGTGTTCAATTCCAGCTGCAAAGCTATCATAATTTAAAAATTATGTGTAAAGTTTTTTAGTATTATTATTTACAGACATGTAAATAAATTTATTGAATCAGTTGAAATATCATCATTATTATTTAAAGGTCACATTCTATACAAAAATGAATTACTTAAGAATCAAATGCTCAAAAAAATGTTAAAATGCTTGTGCTACAATCACAACCATATAAATAAATTCAATCTAAGTCATGTCAGTGCTGATTACAATTGTTTCACAGGAATCAGTCTTTTTTTTATCTGTGAAATAATAATTAAAAAACATGACATCTAGATATATTGACAATGAAACATTTTACACTGGCTACATTCAGGGGCTTGAGGTTTTATATTTAAAAAAAAAATTAAATTTAAAACAAAATCTGCTACTATATTCACTGTCAGTATATATACCTGCTCTGCGCATGTTTACTGAACAAAACCACAAATATCGGTAATACACCATATTGTCCGAAACTGATGACAATAATATCGTACATCATACTACCCATTCTCAGGCAACAACATTGTATTTATGACTTTATAGAAATACCTTTTTTGTTCATAAATGTATCTTCTTAATGTTATCCCATTAAGTACCCCCTTTGAAATCAATTTTTAGGTGCTCTGTGTGCTATTTACGGCGAATACTTAAGTGAAATCTTCAGGAGGTGTGAGCACTTCATGTCTTCCAGACATATTTCTAGTTTATTTCTGTTTTACTCTGAACAATTAAATCATTTACATCTTTCAGTTATATATATATATATATTGTTTTTACTTTTTTGTGCGATACATATTTGCTTTAAAAAAGTAATTGTCGTAATAAGTGCCCAGGATGCCTAAAACAAATTACAGAGTCAAAGGTGTTGTTACACAGGATATAGCAACATTAAGATCTGGAAGAAAGGTACATGTATATACAATGTATGATGTGAATAGAATGCACTTATGGCAGTTTCTACAATTTGTATTAGTTAGGAAATTTAGATCAAGAAAATAATAAAAAATATATTAATGTTTACACACATATTTTGATTCTGGACTAACTAGCTTTGGATGTCATTGTTGATCAATCACTGTTAACCAGAGAGGGTAACAGAAACACCTATTATCAAAGTCAATGACACTCAAAAGTTCAATCATTCCTGCTGAAACATCTTGTTTTTCTTCATGAAGAGGGAATGGGACATGTCTTAAACGTTCAATTAACATTTGCATTTTACCTATAAAATGTACATTGTAATATATTTTCATTGCACTTTGTCAAATATTGACAAAGTGCAGTTTATTTAAGAACCACTATATATATATATGTGCATGACAATTTTTTGACTTATGATTTACAGAATTGGAAATGGTGGAATCCAGATAGTCCTGTCCACCAGTCCACTAAAAAAGAAGATCGGCTGATGTACAGCATTTTAGGTGCTTGCTTCATTTTGACTGGGATAAAATACTGCTATACCACTGGAAATAACACAAACTTCTTCAAATACAATTGGAAAGGTAATTTTTAAGTTTATATTTTGAAGGGGCACTTGGTTTTACCTCAGTCACTTCTGAAGGGTCTTCTTAATCAAGGGTTAAATTGGAATTGTTCATAAATTTTCAGGGATTGATAAGATAAAAATCATAAATACTCTGAAGTATCTGGGGACAATATATTACCGTAATTTCTCGCGTTTAGTGCACACTTTTTTAGGCAAAATCGATAGTGTCAAGAAGGGGTGCGCACTGTACGCAAGAACAAGCAAAAACCTTGACTCTGAGATTTTCAGAATGACTTGAAATATCCTTGCGGTAGTTAACAGTTGATATTTTGTTAAATAATTCCTGATTTGCATTATCTTTTTACAACCACGAAAAATTGCTATTATAAAAGCCATACAATACGATAGGATCTGATAAATGAACTTGAGGAAAGCAGCCTGAACGTTCTGGTCGATATTGTATTGACGCTACAGTGTACATCATCACCAGGCATATGGTGAAATATAACGAAGAATTAGATCGTTGTTAGCATTCTGATGTTAAAAATGCCTTTCTTGTGTAAAATCATACTGGACAATTCAATCCTGATGGTAAAAATGTGTCAAGAAAGACATAGGAGGTTCACCGGTTTGTGTATTGCAAAGAGTGAAGGTCACGTAATATTAATACACGGCAGTAACCAACAGGGTCGCAAACATGCGAGTTGAACTAGTCAATAACAGTCAGAGTTTGGAAAATTAATATTGAGGGTCTCAAAACAGTCCAATACATATCCATATTTTCTTTTCAAAGAAAAAATGCTGAAATCACAAAGGGCTTGTCATTTTATGTCCCAACAAATTCAGCTATATGCGGTCCTCGTCGGACCTGATTGAGTGGCTGCTTTTAGAACATCCGTCAACCCAATACACTTCCGACTCTATCAATGTCTTGATGCACAGAGACTCCCCAATTGTTTATTTTATAGAAAACTTGGAAGATTAAGTCTTATGTAAAATTTAATTGAATAATTAATGAATGATATTGCTGTGAAAACATTGTTTATTTCAAGTATCTCTATTAGACCTGTGCCTTAGCTGGTGTCAACAGATCTTCACCGTAACTTGCGTGAGGTGTCAATCAATGTCAAGCCTAATTAACAAGGCATTGTGTTATGTTTTCAAAGTTTCCTATTCAAAGGTGTTTGTTTAATTAACCTTAAATGGCAACTTAACCTGGTTGGTGCTATCATTCCGGCTTGACATTTTTAGCTCACCTCGCCCGTCCGTCCATCCGTTGTCCGTCCTGCGTCCGTCCTTTAAACGACTTCTTCTAAAATACTGAAAGGCCCAGTGACATGAAATTTGGCAGGTTGATTTCTTGAAAGGAGCTGAACAAAGTTCGCGAAAAAATGTTGAAACCTTCAAACAACTTCTTCTAAAATACCGTCCAGCATAGAGACTTCATATTTGACCGGTAGCTTCCTTGGATGAAGCCAAATAAAGTTTGCAAAAAGAAACGACCTTGACCAATATTCAAGGTCATAAGGGTCAAATCTGTTAAAACCTTCAAACGACTTCTGAAATACAAAAAACTCTAGAAGCATGATATTTGGCTGAAATGTTCCTTGGATGAAGCCTGACAAAGTTTGCAAACAGAAATGACCTTGACGTATATTCAAGGTCACAGGGGTCAAATCTGTTAAAACCTTTAAACGACTTCTTCCGAGATACCAAAAGCCCTAGAAGCATGATATTTGGCTGAAATGTTCCTTGGATGAAGCCTGACAAAGTTAGCGAAAAGAAATGACCTTGACTTAAATTCAAGGTCACAGGGGTCTATGTTTAAACCTTCAAACAACTTCTTCTGAAATACCAAAAGCCCTAGAATCATGATATTTGGTTGAAATGGTCCTTGGATGAAGCCCGACAAAGTTTGCGAAAAGAAATGACCTTGATGTATATTCAAGGTCATCGGGGTCAAATCTGTTAAAACCTTTAAATGACTTCTTCTGAAATACCAAAAGCCCTGGCCTAGGAGCATGATATTTGGCTGAAATGTTCCTTGGATGAAGCTCGATAAAGTTTGCAAAAAGAAATGACCTTGACCTATATTCAAGGTCACAGGGGTCAAATCTGTTAAAACCTTTAAACAACTTCTTCTGAAATACCAAAAGCCCTAGAAGCATGATATTTGGCTGAAAGGTTCCTGTATGAAGCTTGACAAACGTTGGGAAGGAAAATGAGCTTGACACATATGAAAGGTCACAGTGGTCAAATCAGTGGTTAAAAGCTTTGAGTGACTTCTTCTGATAAACCGAAATGCCTAGCTAGAGACATGATATTTTGCTGGTAGCGTCCTGGGATGAAGCCGAACAAAATTTGAAAATGAAAATGATGTTGTCTTTTAAGGTCACAGGGGTAAAATATGTTTAAATCTTAAGATGTTCTTCTAAATGTCTTACAGTAAAAGATTTTAGGGGACTTGAGGGTTACACTATAATATAAGTCAGCGATTGATACCAGGTGAGTGATGCAGGCCCATTGGGCCTCTTGTTTTCAATTTTTTTTTTTCATTTTTGGACCCAAAAAACGTACCTGCGCACTATACGCGAGTGCGCGCTATATGCGAGAAATTACAGTATATATATATTTGCCTTCTATATGCATGAATACAATTTGCATACAATTTACAAACATCAGTTACTAATATCTTGCAACAGTTGCGATATATTAGTGTGGAATCTTATAAGGTCTTGACCTTCCCATACTATAGTACCCTCGTTATACCGCCACCTTTCGTCCACAGCAATTATGGCGGTATAACGAGGGTGGTGATAGTATCGAATTATGAAAATTATAACAGTGAATTAAATTGCATAATATATTGCATTTCCAACATTTTAATAAAAACAAGCTTAGTATTATATAGTCATATAGATCTACATTGGAACAAATTTATATCTGAAAATAGTTATTGATCTGCTTTTGCTGCATGCCATTCGAGTTCCTCGATCTCCAAAAACAGAACAATATGACGTTATCGCCGAGGGAAATATATAGCGATTCGGGACGTTTGTATCTTAAAGGGTGTGGCAGATGGCGGTATGAGAGGGTGGCGAACTTTACGAGGGAATTATATAGGAGAGAAATCCGTTTTAGAGGTTAAGGTGGCGGTATGGAAGGGTGGTGGTAGATTCAGGTGGCGATAGGTCGAGGGTACACTGTAGTACATTTATGTATGTGTGGTTCAATAGTGAGTGAAAACAAAAAAGTCACTGTGATTTCGGCTGCAAATAATTTCAATTAAATTGAAGTAGAGCTAGGCCTATCATTAAATTAATCACAGACAGAGTGTAATTAGCTATACAATTACTGCATTATATAAACTGTGGTGTTAAGAAGTGTCAATGATTTTTGCTGAAGCATGGTAATGTCACCTGGCCTTTTATCCATGAGCAGACAGCCAGACCTGAAAAAGAGTTTCAACTTTTGAGACCTGGTGATGTTATGCAAGCCTTGCAGAGGGACATATAAATGTTATTTGTTGTTGTTACATGTCATCCTTTTACTTGAAACTCGAGGGGTTGTACTCAGTTATATTTTCTGCATCCCTGCAATATACCCTAGCATTATGATACAGACTGGACCCACTTTTGGGTCATAACTTTGAAACGTTTGTGATCCCCACCCCAAA
The DNA here is from genome assembly GCA_947623455.1 of Mimachlamys varia. Lineage (NCBI taxonomy): Eukaryota > Metazoa > Mollusca > Bivalvia > Pectinida > Pectinidae > Mimachlamys > Mimachlamys varia. The sequence continues at coordinate 40,738,697 of OX392528.1, forward strand.
ACTATATACATAAATATTAATACATACAATTGCTGGGCACATAAAGATGAATACAATCGTGATATATAATAAGAATTGATCTTTTGGTTCTGTCACACCCTTAGCTCATATCTTTGGAATGGTTGAGATCCCCACAGCTGGACATTAGCATTGACATCAGGGTCTGGCCATACCCCTAGGAACCTAGTCTCTGTGTTAAATGGTTAGATCCTCCGCCAAGTTCGATAGTATCTTTTGGTGGACATTATTTGGCAGAGTTAGGGCCCTTTTATTAATGGAAAATGTCTTTTTCTTTTGTTTCTGTGCAATAATGTCAACAAATATTATCCCATTTTCTTGAAACTTTGTTAAATGACGGAGGGCTCAAGTTTGATTAACTTTTGGCTGATGTTATTGGGGGGACTTATAGCCCCTTGATTAACATGTCCATGCAATCACGGCAACACATATCATCCCATTTTTGTGTACCAAGCAACAAGCAAAAGATTTTACCTACATTATGATTACCCCCTTACAAAAAGGGGAAAACCGTGGGATATTAGTTCTACGAATTACCTTGTTTGATTAAGATATGCTACAAGGATCAGTCTCTGCATCTGTCCATGTTCCTTGGATTGTTTTTGAAAATATTTTACCATGAAAACCTATATACATCAGTAACCAGGTGAACAATACAGGCCCTCTGTGTCATCAGGCGATGGGCTGTTCAAAATGACCTGTGACCATATATGGTCTGAGAGCCATTCTCTGTCTGGCATCTGTGGGATATCTTGATTAAATATACTGGTAAATATTCATGAAATATGCCATTGAAAAAAACACTTTTGACTGAGTATTTGTTTCCTAATTAAACCTGTCTGAGATAATCCACTATATTGCTTTACTAAAACAGAGACGTATAATATAACACTGAAGGAATACCAGCATGTGAAATAAAGTGTTTTAGTTTGATTGTACAGACTCGGTAATTGAGACTATTCACCTAGTTTAACTTAAGTTTTTTTGGTTTTTTTTCAGCGTAAAGAATTCCATGTATGCTACGGAGGATCATTATGATGTCTAGTTTTTACCCGATGACAACAGATATAATTTCTAGAGACTGAAAAAGGCAAATTTCTGAAGAAAAACTGTTAAATCTAAATCTGCCTCTCATTGTTTTGTGTTTCTTGTATGTGCAGAAACTAATAAAAAAATGTTGTGATTTTATAGTTTTATGGTATTATTTGTAATAAAATCAAATACTCTATAGATACAATCTGATTCATGATTTTAGACCTTTATCATCTATGCCATCTTAAAGGAAAGAAAACTACAACTTGTACATGTGTGTGAAATGCAGAGGTGTAGCTTCCTTTGGTGTGTTCCCTGAACGCATACATGTTTAAGACAAAAGGTAGAACATCAAAGAGAGGGTACTTATAGTCTATATCATATTTACCTGAAGTATTTCACCTGTAAATCTACCTGTGCTATTTTGATGATTTCATTTAACCCCAGATTACAATTTGTAACAATAATAGTATGTATATAAATAAATATGAATTGGTTGCCAAAATATTTTGAAGAATTCTAAATTGAAACCACTGGCACTGAAGTTTTGAATTATTTTGAAAGGTAAAGAACACCCCCCCTCCCCAAGCAGATTCATCAAAGTCAAAATGCTCAGTTTTTATTTTTCCTAACTTTTGAAATTTCTTTATTGTTTTGAGAGAATTGTATACATGTCTTTTATTACTCTTGCCTTTTTCACAATCAATTATATCTTTAAAGGAATGAAAGGAAGAAGATCTGTATCATGTAATTCAATATTATTCATTTTGTATTAAACAATACCTTGAAATTGAAGAAAAATCTATAAAAATATTGGATTTCCTTTTAAATTTTTAAAGAGAAGAGAGAGAACTAGTTTCTTTAAACATCTTACAACTTTAGAGTATCAATCTTTATAAGCAACAGAATGGCCACCAATTTTCAGTTGAAGGTTGTACCACAGAGTGAGAGGGGTTTTTCAGAAGTAAAGTTTTCTTTGATTTGCCTTCAGTGTTTTACTTCTAAATTTCTATGAAACAGAATCAAAAGGCTTTTCAAAATCTATCTTTAGAAACGAAACAATCAACAAAATGATAATTAAAAAACGATTTTTGGAATAAATAAAAAACATCGATGCGTCTCTTCATATTCATTTTTATTTTTCAAAAATTCTTGATCTATAGTGTTTAATCAAAATTTTTGTCACATGTACAAGTGAAAAACACAGGTTAATCAAACGAACATTAACGAAATAGACTATACTCATTGTAGCATGTTCCCTAATACATACTAGTTTTTAAAATGTATGAGTTCAGGGAATCGGTCCTTCCTATACAACGGTAGCAGGTGCGTACCCCCCCCCCCCCCCCCCCCCAAATGAAATGGACTTTTATGCAGATGTTGACTCTGCTGTTGTCGTCGCCTCATCGGAAACGGTAACACATTAGTCTATTTTATTTCCTGCTTTCCTCTGCTACTGTAAAGGTGGAATAAATATGGATACTGTGATTGCCATGACGTTTTGTTGATTAGAAAACAGAATAATGAGAAAGTAAACAGGTGGGCATTCTTTGAAAATGAAGAAAGCGACAAGAACTAGCTTAAAGATCGAAACGTTTTTTAAAGCTAGTCAAAAATACGATAATGTTTCTGGGACAACCTAGCGGGAAAGGTACCATCAGATCCTTCACCAGGGGCAAGTTACCTCAACGTCAGTCCGTCCATTCGAGACCATTCAAACAATGTAGCGCGATTGGGTAAAGAACTATTAATGGAGCAACTCTCTCTGTCTTGTTTTGCTTTGTTTAATGTTTTAACTGTTGTAATCTCAAAATATTATGATATTCAAAATGAAAAGTTGAATAGTGCAACTGACTGCAAATGACGCAGTTAAAATGGCAGAATGGATTGGACTTGCGTTGCGTTTGCCTCAAGAATTTTACGGGCATTTATTCGATTGACATGGCGTTTTTAATGGATGTCAGTGTTAAAATATTAAATATCACTAATAAATACATAGCATAACCATATAGATCGCCATAATTAACAGGTAAACATAATATGTAACTGAAGGACGCAAAAAACGTTTGAGATTTAGATTAGGTAATACCGAGAAAATATATGAAAAGGCTAGCTACCTTACAATACATTTGTAAGAAAAAATGAGACTTTTGTGCAAGAAAATGATTGTGTTTATTCTTTACATGATACCTGAAAATTGGCACTAGAACATGTCAAAATACTCCAAAGACCTTTAGCATGGAGTATATATATGTGATACGTCCCTGCCTTTAGGATTTTTTTTCTGGGATACACCCCCATCCCCCCTTCCGGGTGGGGGCGTATTCATCTCCTGTACCCGCCCCTCCAAGCTATATAGGGCCACAGGGACATGTATAGAGTTATGATAAAATTGATAAAAACTTACATAAATTGTCAATATGTATAGGTATTTATCACTAAATTTTATCACATCCCTGTGCGAGGGCTGTGCGCTTCAGGTGCTGACTTGGCACCACTTCTGCTTAACTGTTAAACTTCAAAACAGTCCAAGCTACGCCACTTAAACGGACCTTCACATGCAGTGATTGGATATCTTATCAATGACTTCAGGCCATTATTGAATTTGCAAAGTCAGCCAGCTTTTATGTTAATACATATATAAACGGAGGCATTTACAGTTTGTTGCGATTTCACTGCTTGAATGTATACGGTATCTGTTGGTGAAGAAATATGAGAACATTCGTATTTCTTTTTTTCTTCTTTTTTTTTCATACTCTAGTTATCTTGATGGGCTTTATTTTAAAACTTGATATCTTTTTTTTCATGTAATGATTGCAATAAGGGATTTATAACAAACATCTTAGAAGCATAGCGTTCGAAGGAATTGCACGATTGACAATCTGATTAAAATCATATCTTGATCTCCGCGCCGTTCCTTAAAAACTTCTCTCTGCTGGTTAAAATCTGAGATAATCCCATAGAGGGTCATGTCCCGATGACCTTTCGCATCAGCCAATCAAATTACTACTGGCAGAATCTTGACAGTGAAATTTTGAGGCGACAAAGCTTGCATAAACACATTTGTCCGTTTAGTCATTTCGTCACCAAAAAGTTCATGTGGAATAATGTGACGAAATAGCTTGCTGCCAGATGACATGTCGTTGGAAAATTATTTTGGTGTTAAGAAAAGAGGCGACCAAGGTCATCTGGACGTGACCTCTTATGGGATGTTGTCTGATCCTTGTAAAACGGAGTGAGAGCAAGGAGCTGTATTGTAATCAGATTGCACGATTGATCACTTCATTTAGACTATATTTTCTGTTCTAGTTGCCTCCCTTAGTCCGTGTACATTCTGGTCTTGTATCCTGGCTAGACCTCGATATCCAGGGGTTACTATTACATAACCTTTTCACACCTGGAATATGCCGTGGCAAAACCGAAGGGACAAGAAGACTGGCCTCGGCCCTTTGATGTACATCAAAAGAATCTCGTCACATAACCGTAAAAAGTTTGTCGCGGTTCCTTTCTAAGGAACATGCATCAGTGGACAAGTTCTAGCTAGCAGATAGCAAAAACGCTGAGCCTTCATAGCGATTGGTCAGATTTTTGTTTCACCTGAGCGTGCCTTCAGTTTGCCATGACATTGCAGGGGCGGAGAGACCGTAGGTGATCGTAACCCTGGATATCGAGGATGGAGGAAACTCGATACTGCCATGTCACCTATTTGCACCTTATGAGTCTACAACACCTGTAGTCTGGGCCGTAAATATGATATCCGGTCATATTAAGGTGGTTTTCGAAACTAAAAGCACAAAAAATGTGCGAATTTTGGTGAAAATTATACTAAGAAAGGTCTGAGGAGAATGTGAAATCAATGGATTCTGTTAGTGAATATACAACCATGTTAAGTCAGGTCAGTCTCTTACGTTGTTAATGTTTCCTTATTCAGTGATTTTTAATAGGATTTGGGAATCTAAACGTTAATGCCATACATGCATGTGTATAACAAACCATTATTATACAAACCTGTAACTACCGCATGTACCAACACAATATACAAACCTGTAACTACCGCATGTACCAACACAATATACAAACCTGTTACTACCGCATGCACCAACACAATATACAAACCTGTAACTACCGCATGTACCAACACAATATACAAACCTGTAACTACCGCATGTACCAACACAATATACAAACCTGTAGCTACCGCATGTACCAACACAATATACAAACCTGTGAATATTCAAACCTGTGAATATACAAACCTGTAGCTACCGCATGTACCAACACAATATACAAACCTGTGAATATACAAACCTGTAGCTACCGCATGTACCAACACAATATACAAACCTGTAACTACCGCATGTACCAACACAATATACAAACCTGTAGCTACCGCATGTACCAACACAATATACAAACCTGTAGCTACCGCATGTACCAACACAATGTACAAACCTGTAGCTACCGCATGTACCAACACAATGTACAAACCTGTAACTACCGCATGTACCAACCCAATATACAAACCTGTAACTACCGCATGTACCAACACAATATACAAACCTGTAGCTACCGCATGTACCAACACAATGTACAAACCTGTAACTACCGCATGTACCAACACAATATACAAACCTGTAGCTACCGCATGTACCAACACAATATACAAACCTGTAACTACCGCATGTACCAACACAATATACAAAACTGTAACTACCGCATGTACCAACACAATATATAAACCTGTAACTACCGCATGTAAGAGCTAAATCCGGATATTTCCCATTTACCAACACAATATACAAACGTATAACTACCAATACTGATAGTTCCCTTTGTATTGGATAACTCTCCAGCATTATTCATCCTCCGTATTTCTGTAATAAGTTTGTTTGATTAATCTGTACCTTAATTCGCAATAAAAAGGACCAATGAAAATATGACGGAACTCGTCTTCTATACAGTCATGTACCTCTAAAATTACTTTGGTTACAATATCATGTTTCTATGTTTGATGTCTTTCAAAACCAATTATTATGGTTAGTCTATTAGACAATATCCTACAATAAGTTATGTTTTGATTTACAAACTTTCAATAGATGTACTGTTAAAAACAAAAGTCGGTTGCGACTCCTTTGTAATCTTCAAAGTACATGCATGCAGCCTAGTGATTGGTCAGTTTCTTTCTACCTGAGTTTGCTTTCAGTAATTCAGGGGTGTAGATCTACAGAGTGTTGGATACCGGATGCCAAAATAGCAAAGTTTGTGTAATTCTCTCGAAGAATCAATCAAGGCTGTAGAGCTATATATTCCACCACATGTGCTTACCACTACAACAATATAGCTTCACCACGTAATTAAGTCTGTGGTGCCACTTCTTAACAAATAATTGTCTACAGAAGTTCCTTTGTAAAGAAAGGTTGGTAGTGCCCGTAGGTCACACAGGAAACCGGACGTGTATGGACGATGTTTCAGGCAAAGGGACACTATTGGTGCTGAGACAACATTGCTATTGAGCCAGACACGTGGTCATTCGGTCAGACCCACAGGGACCTGAGAATTTGTTACAGCTAGTTTTGGACCTAAAATAGGGTGTTTAGAGTAATTTTACACATTTGGGGTTTTAATATCAATTTTCAATAAAAATGCCCCCTCAGTAGTCATACTAGTCCAAAACTAGCTGTAACAAATTCTAAGGTCCCTGTAGTCAGACCTATCTACCAGCCCCTATTTTTTTTTTTTTTTTGGGGGGGGGGGGGGGGGAGAGAATTTGAATTATCTCCCCCTAGTTTAGATCTTGGTCAAATCTTGAAAAGCACAGTTCAAATTTCAAAAATTCAAAATTCATTTTATTTCTCTTTTTCTCAACACTATGCATAGAGAAAATAAATTTACAATATAATAGATACAATTATTGTAGTGTTCGTAGTTGATACACAGCACAGTTTCAAAATATTGCATTTACATTAATTTTGTATTATGGAGGACAAATCATGTTGTTAATTATTCTGATAAAATTACACATTTTCATTAATGTTTTAGTATTAGTTGTATTCATCAAATCATGGAACTTAATAACATTTGGTCTTGACCAATAGTATTTATCTATATATAGATTTCTATGAGCATACAGGGTTTTACATTCTAGTAAATAATGAAATTCATCACCAATTTGTTTGCCATTACAATGTTGGGATTTTCTTTCATTATACTCCATCTGGTGCCATCTGCCAGTTTCAACAATAAATATATGATTGTCTGTACGAAATTTACAAAAAGTGACTCTATTTTTATCAGTTAAGGCGTCTAAATAATTTTCAAACTGACAGTTATCTTTAAAAATTCTATAACATACAGCTTTAGATGAACCACGTACATCACTCAGCCATTTCTGTAGCTTAATCACATGTTTAAGCCATACAGGATTACATTCAGAAGTATATTGTATATTCCATAAGTAACTCATCCCACATTCATTTAAAATATGTTTAACAAAACTTATGTATGAAACATGTTTATCGTAAAAATGATGATTGTAACAAATAAGCTTATACAGTATACTATTCATTTTACTTGATTTGGAGTGGGTCAACTGTGACCAATATGTCATTACTCTTGTTTTAACTGATATTTCTAGTGGAGTTGCACCAAGCTCTCCATACACCATATAATTAGGTGTACTGTTTTTTAATCCAAGTAATAGTTTACAAAACTTTAAGTGTACACGTTCAATTGCTGTGAGGTTGGTAAAACCCCAAACTTCACAACCATACAGTAAAATTGGTTTAACAATCTTTTCAAATAAATCATATATACATTGAACCGATAAGTTATGTTGTCTGCCTTTTTTAATAACATCATACATTGCTATAGTACCCTTTTTGATATTGTACTTTTTCGTGTCATTAAAAGAACCTGTACGACTAAATATCGTGCCCAAATAGGTAAAATTATCCACATATTCAATCACCTCATTATTAAATAAAAAAGTAGTTTTATTGCTTCGGCGTCCTTTATTAAAAACCATATATTTAGTTTTTTCTATATTCACTTTTAGCTTCCATTGTTTACAGTATTCATTGAAAACATCCAATTGCAATTGCAAGTCAGCTGGGCTGTCTAATAAAAGTAAAGTATCATCAGCATAGAGCAAAATAAAAAGCTTTAAGTAAATATGCAAATCATTTTCTAATTTAGCACTGACATTTTTCAAACCCTGAATGCCATTTTTGGCTATAAACTCCTCAAGATCATTCAGATATAGACTAAATAAAAAAGGAGATAGATTTTCCCCTTGTCTCCAACCATTTTCACATGGGAAGTAGTTAGAAAACTCACCATTAAAAGCCACGTTTGATTTAATGCCTTGATACATATTGAAAATTACCTTAAATATTTTCCCATTAATTCCACTCATTAACATTTTGTTCCAAAGACCTTTTCGCCATACTCTATCGAAGGCTTTTTCAAAGTCAACGAATATGCAATATAACTTGCTTTTCATCATTTGTGTCAGACTAATCAAAGCGTGCAGAACAAAAATATTATCAATCGTCGAATAATTTTTACGGAAACCTGACTGGTTTTCACATATTAAGCTGACATCCTCTGAATATTTCTGTAGCCTTTGGTTAAGTATACTAGTAAACAGATTCTCCATACAACTTACAATTGTAATTGGCCTATAATTTTTAGGTTCCGTAGATGAACCTTTATCTTTAAAAATTGGAACAATGCTATCTGTAAGCCATTTTGCAGGGAAATTGCCACTATTAAAAACAATATTAAATATTGTAACATACAAGTCCGTCATTTTCACAGTTGAAGATCTAATATCTTCATTTATAATATTGTCATTAGAACATGATTTATTATTTTTCAGCGACCTAATAGCTTTTTCAACCTCATCCTTTGTTATATCAGAATTCAGAAAATCATTATTAGAGTCACCAAAACTTACAGGTACATCAATATTACAATCATCAACATTTGCATTGAGGTCTTTATAAAAATTGAAGAAAGCATCAATTGGTATTGTTCCTTTCTGTTTTCTTTTCACATCACCTTTCAGTAGCTTCCAATAATCTCTTGGATTTTTACTTTTCATAACTTTCAACTTTTTTCGAATATCATATCTAAAAGATTTGATATTTTATTCATAATATGTTTGTAAGCCTTTTCAGATTCTTTATATTTACTTTGATAATACTCATTTCGATGCCGTCTGTACTGGCCTTTACAACGCCGGTATGTTTTTCTAGCATTTTTACAATTGAAATCAAACCAAGGTTCCTTGGAAGCAACTGATTTCTGCTTATTTACATTATACCGTTTATCATTAGTACCAAGTGAGATTTTAGCTGCATTCAGTAATATATTACAACAATTATCAACCAACTGATCAACATTAAGTTCATGTTGGTCATTACATTTATCAATCAAATCAGTGATATATTTTATTGAATCATCGTCAATATTATCTACAAAAGCAGCTGTTTTCTCTAGAGTTCCATTTATTAATTCCCTTCTCAAATCCCGAGGGTTGATCATACATAACATTAGTTTTTAAAATATACGGAAATTCAAGGGTTAAGGAAATAGGACAATGTGCATCAGACAGCAGGGACTGAAAATCTAAGATTTCAAATTCACTGACATTTTTAACAAGTCGTGATGAGCAAAGTACATAATCAACGACACTGGCGTTTTTACATGTGAGTTTACCAACACTTTTGTCGCAGCCAGTTCGACTATTACAAATAAAAAGGTCATTAAATTTACAAACATCTATTAAAGAGGCATCACGTTAAAACTATATTTTTTTATGCTTATTTAGAATTATTGTATATATGAATTAAATGTATACTCTTGTGGAAAATTAATGGGCGATTTACGCTGAAATATGTTCTCAAAAATTTTGATTAATATTTAAAAAAGGGAATCACTATTCGTTGATCAACGATTTGGACATGCAAATTTTTTTGCATCACATATAATAACGCATGCGCATAACAAGCTAAATCGGTAAACAAAAAATGGCGATCCGCGTGACCTACATGTAACTACCAAGCGAAAAGTGGCCGAATGGTCAAATTTTAACGTAAGGATTATATTACGGAAGCATAATGAGGGATGGGAAGTATTCAAGGGAGAGACTAACAGCCCAATTGTTTACATTGTTACAGTTTTCTTCTGGATAGCCGGTGACACAGTTTTGATTTGGTTTTGGGGCTTCCCAAGGGATAACTCTTTCATTCCTCTGTTACATGAAATGCGTGTGTAAATCTTGAAAGCGTGTATTGTAATATTCCCTTTATAATAATCCAGTAAAACGGCATTATTGAATTATATTGCTGAAGAGAAAGACTTTTTCACATACAAGAAAAAACGTATGGGGGGGGGGGGTTACGTTATAAAACGCCGGTATCCCGGGCGATTGAGTTTTCATGTATACAGATTCAATTTGGACAAAATGAATAAATTTATGTCATCATGTGCGGATAAAAAATTCTTGTCATACCTAATCTGTAAAATACGGATTGTACAAATATTATCGGGTTTGGACCCCGGTATTAAATTTGACATGAATCAAAATATATGCATTATATAAGTGAAGTCATTAATTCATAAAAAAAAATCACATACATGTATGTCCCATGTCTGCAGTTGTGTTGAAAATGTTAACGAACCTTTAAATTTACATAAAAAAAGTAAAACGAATCATAACATATATAAATGGATTAAGTATTGGACAATTATCTTCTCGACAAGTTCAAAATTTGATATATATATTATACATGTATTCTATATGTTTAGTGCGTGGTGCGTCATATGAGTGCACGGACTTCCGTGATACATATATAATTGTAAGTGTTAAAGTATGTTGACGCTGAAAGTTGGATAGATTTTAGATGAATATATAGAAAGTCTGAAAAAAATCTTCAAGACATCGAGTTGTATAAAAAAAATCGGAATCATTTCATTTTTTTTTGCACACCTTTTGTGAAATGGTTCTAAATGAGGATTCGTGAAGATAACTTTTTACAGAAATTAAGGTTTGCCCTATGGTTGTCATCGTCGGAAACCCACATGACACTGTTAAATGTACAATGTAAGATAGTGCGGTGTCGTATTGGTTTCTGACAATGCATGGCTAACGGTCTCAGTCAGGTACTGATGTCGATAAATGATGCAGAGATGCCGACATAAATTTCTTCATATGAATATCGTGTGTAATTAACGTCTGATTATTAATGTGAATATGATTCAATAAATTGATACACGGACTTTGTGTCTGGTTCATCATCGGACCTATACATTACGCGTCCCCTCCCGTTGGGCCCCTTCGTCGACATGCGACAAAATAGTCACGTGATTGACGCGTGATCATCGCTATTTTTATCGGGCTTTCCCGAGAAATGCAATTTTGCAAGTGGCTAATAAACACATTTTGAGAGGACTTTGAATATTGAAATAACAGGAAAATGCATCTGGTAGTGCAGACAGCATGGTCATTCAATAAATTCATTGTAGACTTCCCCGGGGTGCCCCTTTAACCGATTACCTGAAGTGTTCTTTTTACCATCACAACTTGCTCTATCTTTTAGAAAAGTAGAATCATTAAAAACACCAGTATCCTTAGCGCCATTCAGAATTTCAGCTCTTATGTCAATGTTATTTTCTATTTCATGTTCATCAATAAAATCACTTGCATTTGAAGTTTGTGCGTTAAAATCATCTAGGATGCAGACATAATTATAATTACTCGAAAAATGTAAGTACTCATCTTCTAGTTCTGAATATGGGTCACCTATATGATACTTTGAATTTTCAGGTGGTATGTAGACTATGCCAAACAACAAATCTTCATCACAATGACAAACGTTACGATTTATCTTAAACCAACTTACATACTTACTATCACTTTCTATAGTATTGATATAGTTTTCCATGCCACACTTAAAAGCAAGTGTTATTCCGCCAGCCTTGACTTTTCGTATATGAAAACGGTTTTTCATGTTAATTAAAAAAACAGGTAAGTTAATAATATCTAGATCATCAGTTTTTGTCTCACAAAGACATAGTATATCAAAATTATTTACAAAATCAAGAAAGTCTGGATATTGCATTTTCTTCAGTATACCACCAACATTTAAAACTAATATTTTTATATTATATACTGTACATAAGTCCAGACCTGAGTCGATATTGTCATTACTGACAGTAGAGCGTGTACACGTGCGGCTAGCTCGGGTTCCACAGCATAGTGGTGAGAACAGGGACCTGAGCATTTGTTACAGCTAGTTTTGTGAGTGCAGAAAGCTCAAGGCAATACCAATAACATTACCGAAATCATTCTGTTTGATTCACCTATTAAGATGTGGCTGTGAAGTGACCGGAAAAGAGAATGGACCAGTCTATTATTATAGGCATCTTATACACTCTGGTATGATATGTTGCATGCACACGGCAACCACATTGCGTGGTATCAATTAACAAATTCATAATTTGTCGAAAAGCGTTTTTCATCTCGAGCACTCTGGTCGTATGTTATTGTTGTAAAGTCGCGGTATCACGGAATTAGATCTAAGTCCGTGGTGGTGTGGTGGATTTTATGATGATTCCCCAACGTGACAAAAGGAGGCAGCGAACGAAAATGCGGGAAAATAGAGAAGACGGGGAAATTCTCAGGTGGTTTCTACTTTTTTTTAATTTTCCACTGTGTCAACACAGATGACCCATTAAAATATTCCCTTTCTCACAACTCCTTTATTAATAGAAGGTCCATTAAAATATTCCCTTTCTCACAACTTCTTCATTATCAGAAGACCCATGAAGAACATTCCCTTTCTCATAACTTCTTTTATTAGCAGAAGACCCATTAAAACATATTCCCTTTTCACAATTTCTTTTATTAGAAGAAGACCCATGAAGATATTCCCTTTCTCACAATTTCTTTTTTTTATTAGAAGAAGACTAATTAAAAAAAATCCTATCTTAAAACTCGTCCTTTATTTGCAAAAATATGAAGTGATTTATGTTACTTATCTGTTAAATCTCTTTAATTATATTACATAATTCTATCAGAGATGTACTAGTATACATGTACAACACACACATGTAATATATATACGTCTCTGATTCCATACAAGAATAATATTCTACAAAATAGTATTTAGATATAATTATGTTTCGTGGACTACTTACAAATATACAAGTGACAGGGAAGCTACCGTACATAATGTAGGTTACATTTTACCACGGACTTGGATAGCAATGTAATGTGACATGTCGGCGCAAAACAATCCCTCCATCCCCACCCGACATATTTAACACATATAATATAAGTCTCTGCTGCTATACTTCTACAGCTGGTTGCCAAAATGGAACATATTATTATTGTAATTGTTCAATAATTAAACAAATTTGTATATTTTCAGCCCCCACCTCCCACACTTGATGATTTAAATGACTTTAGGTGTTGATCAGTAAGGTTTTTGTATTTTGTATAAGCCTAATAATATGTTGTTAATTTGTTTCACAGTATAAATAAACTATTAGACTTATTAATTAATTAACGAAAATTACTGAACGCTTCAATTAGAGAGACTTAAATGACTAAATCAAGTTCTATTCACATAATTGCTGTCGTCAGCTGGATATTAAGCTAATTGCTCGTCGTGATCAATGAAACGGGCGTTAAACCACTTAAACAAACAACCCTAATTAATTACTAACTATTTGAAAGAAACCTGCTCGTAGCATTACCGCGAGTAGCTTCAAATCCTATAGAGTGGGGGCTTTGCAATTCATTCAGCCGAACACAAAAGATTTTGCCATGACATGCGTAGAACAGAACCCTGTTTTGAGCCTAACCTTAATTTTTCAGTCGTAAACAATACGAGTTAGTTCCCCAAGCATTTCGCCAGTGCTTAGGAGCGTTAATCTAACATGGTTCTCGTCGACCTCGCTTAGGCGTACGTACGTATACGGTATGTAAACAAAACAGGACTCGGAACTAGCAGGTGGGAGGGTTTGTTGAATGCTACTACGTATATTGTGTACGGGGATTACGTGCAGAAGTCCAAACTTAGAAGGTATAGGAACCAATGCAGCCATCTCTACCACGGGATAATTGGAGAAAGTACAGATCTTGTCCAGGATGCAATTCTAGGGTAAGCTAAATATACATACATACATACAGGTGCAGCGTTATATATATAGTAACGATACCACAGCCTATGGATCTCTCTGTACGGTGTACCATTTGATTATTTGGGGAGAGGGATCAGAATCGGTACGTGATTATATTTACAACAATGGCGTTCTTAAATTTATCTGTTTCTTCCACGGGATATGTTGATGCAGGTTAAATGCATATTTTGATTTCCAAACTCTGTATATTTTATTTAATAACTGTTCATATCGACAAGGAATTAGATTTGCTATCGCAATTAGTATATAGGCCTACATGATACATGATGATCTTGACTCTAAACAGGTGTCCCGGACTTATAAATCTAATTTCGTGGCCATCTTAGCTTTTAAATCTTACTTATCAAAATATTGCATTCAGAAATGTTTGAATGGGAAAGTGTGGTTATTTTTATACAGATACAATTTTGTATTCTGCGTATTAAATTGATTGATTGGTAATTTATACTCAAACTCATTATAAAATGTGGATGGAGCACTAACCGACTAATAATATAATACAGTATAGCGTATATATAAATATATGTTGATACAACGTCAATATCCTGTGATATAGCTTAGGTACACACATATATCCGGACTTTGCTCATCAGTGTGCATCGCGATCGAAAGCATGTTTGTCAGTATTACGGTTTAAATCCGGTGACACTTACCTGTAGGTTATATATATCTATACTACATATATATACATAGTCGTTTATTTAGAATCAATACCTGTCACACGTCAATAGGTATATATAGATATAGTGTTGTATACTTTAATATGGTGATATTGTCGTTTATTACAGGATGTTTGGAGCTGATGTCGACCCATATCTTGAACCTTGACTCGAACATGAGAAAAGACAGATAAGTTGACTCGTTAAAAAAATGTGGAAGAAGATTCGTGAGTCGACTTCAGGGATCAATCTGAATTTCATATCTGGTCTGATGCGTAAACGACGCTATGCGAAATTCGAGACAGACGAAGATTCAAGAAAACCCTTGAATGGACATCTTCATGATGGTCGGGAGCGGGGCAGTGGTAGTCTAAATCTTGACCGAAGAGATTCGGAAAACAACAAAGTTTCATGGACGTCAAGCTCTTGTTCTAAACGTCGTGCTGATGACACCTTAGACCATGTGATCGTCGACACAGGATATCACCGGGTAGAATTAAAGTGTTCTGACAATAATGGAAATAGGAATTCTAGAAGGCCATTTAACCCGAGACTTAGTGAGCCTTTCATGGCTGATTACGGGTCCACGAACATACACGACGAGTCAATAGATTCGTCGCATGGTTACGAAAGTGACGCTTCGGACAGTGATGTAGTTACACATCATGAATTTTACGAAGCGCGCAAAAACGGTATAAAAGCTCCATCGTCGTTGAAGGATGACGTTTCAGACTTCGTGCACAGTTTGGTTCAAAAACGTTATCAAAAACTAGATGATTCGGCTGACGAATCGGACGACGTTGTCGATTTTGATCGACGAGTGTCGGAAAGTGACGGAAACAGACGACGTTCTGCACGTTCAGGATCACGTGATTCCGATAATCAAGTATTCCATAGCATA
This sequence comes from Mimachlamys varia, assembly GCA_947623455.1. Taxonomy (NCBI): domain Eukaryota; kingdom Metazoa; phylum Mollusca; class Bivalvia; order Pectinida; family Pectinidae; genus Mimachlamys; species Mimachlamys varia. The sequence continues at coordinate 40,754,519 of OX392528.1, forward strand.
AAGGACATAACTCCAAATTGGGAGGATAAACCTAAGAAACCAAAGAAGAGAAGAAAGGTACATTTACTAAGATTCTTACGTAGAGCTTCTTGTCTGTCCACGGGTGTCCAGTACGGACGCGCGGACAGATAATGGCACACTATATAACCAGAGCTTAAACTTAACACTTTAATGCACTTGGATATCATACAATAATCTAACTGCTCAAAATATTGACAGAATAACGTGTTTGACTTTAAATCCTTTTTCGCTTAATTGTTTTCCAATTATGGGTCTTAACGCCAAAAATTTTGAAAGAAATTCATCTAATGAGAGCGAATGACGTACACGTACATGTACATTGTATGAATGGTTACAAACGTGACACTGAAATACCACATATGTTCTTAACGGTAGCAGTATTGTTTTTTTTATTTATTTTGAGAGGATATGTTTGCCTAAATGTTCTTATTGTACAGCATCACATTTACTGTATCGTATATGCTTGCTATGTGCAACTAACGACTTAATCTTATCTGGTACATATATGTGATACATAGCCAAGGCTGTCAGCTGTCAAGGCCAGACGTTTCGGCCAGTATGTTAACGTACAGGGTATATATGTCGCCTTCATTCTATCTTCGCAATTCTGGCTGCAATACTTGAAGATTAAACATGATAATATAGTCACGATAGTGTATTTCATATTAATATTCATAATATAAACACTATATCTACGAGGCGAACAAGCCACCCCCTACCCCCACACATACACATTTTGTTTTTCAAACACCAAAAGATACACGTATTACAATGGAAACATAACTATTACACGTCCAAACAATATAGCAAGGGCCATTATGATGATATCAGTTTTATTTATCATTCAAACATCTGGCACCACTATATACATGTATATATTATATATTTCAAGCACAGAGAACATCATTTCAACATCTTTTAAATTGTTGACAATATATGATGTAACAGTGATTGAAAGTTGATCAATACATTATTAGCTTAATTGACTTAAGATTTATATTGAAATTAAATGAATTTGACAATGTAATAATCAAACAACGACGTACAATGTAATCCCCCCCCCAAACTCTCTTTACCCACCCCAAAGATAGCACAGGATTTTACATCCCAATTTGACTTTGGAGAGTCCTATGGACCCCCCTTGATTGAAAATAGGGAACCCAGATAAATATTTGGGGTCCTCATAAATGATAATTTTCAGTGTTTGTTGTTTAAGTCATATACATCATGTACATTTGGAAACTCGGATCTTTACATTACCGAAAAGTCACATTAACAAACTACATAACGTTACCACAACGTCCCATTACCTAAAACATAACGTTACCACAACGTCACATTACCTAAAAACATAACCTTAGCACAACGTCACATTACCTAAAAACATAACCTTACCACAACGTCACATTACCTAAAAACATAGCATTACCACAACGTCACATTACCTAAAACATCACGTTACCACAACGTCACATTACCTAAAAACATAAGCTTACCACAACGTAACATTATCTAAAACATAACGTTACCACAACGTCACATTACCTAAAAACATAACGTTACCACAACGTCCCATTACCTGAAAACATAACGTTACCACAATGTCACATTACCTAAAACATAACGTTACCACAACGTCACATTACCTAAAAACATAACCTTAGCACAACGTCACATTACCTAAAAACATAGCATTACCACAATGTCACATTACCTAAAAACATAACCTTACCACAATGTCACATTACCTAAAAACATAACCTTAGCACAATGTCACATTACCTAAAAACATAACCTTAGCACAACGCCCCATTACCTAAAAACATAACGTTACCACAATGTCACATTACCTAAAACATAACGTTACCACAACGTCACTTTACCTAAAACATAGCATTACCACAACGTCACATTACCTAAAACATAACGTTACCACAACGTCACATTACCTAAAACATAGCATTACCACAACGTCACATTACCTAAAACATAACGTTACCACAACGTCACATTACCTAAAACATAACGTTACCACAACGTCACATTACCTAAAACATCACGTTACCACAACGTCACATTACCTAAAACATAACGTTACCACAACGTCACATTACCCCAAAACATGACGTTACCACAACGTCACATTACCTAAAACATAACGTTACCACAACGTCACATTACCTCAAAACATAGCGTTACCACCATGTCATATTACCTCAAAACATAGCGTTACCACAACGTCACATTATCTAAAACATAACGTTACCACAACGTCACACATAACGTTACCACAACGTCACATTACCTAAAACATAACGTTACCACAACGTCACATTACCTCAAAACATAGCGTTACCACCATGTCATATTACCCACAAACATAACGTTACCACAACGTCCCATTACCTCAAAACATAGCGTTACCACCATGTCATATTACCCACAAACATAACGTTACCACAACGTCACATTACCTCAAAACATAGCGTTACCACCATGTCATATTACCCACAAACATAACGTTACCACAACGTCCCATAATCAAAACTGTCACGTTTTCCAAAACGCTCCAAAGGACACCAAAACAATATTATCTAAACTTTTAACATTATAATGACCTAAATTTCATTTATTACAATGACTTTTCTCATCTACACAGACGGCCAAGGATAATCTCAGGGATTGTGACATATATGTAGCGGAGTACTCGATCGGTTACTTCTATTGTAGTTCAAAAAACTAGTTCTCAGTTTTTAGTGTTAATTATAGTAGGGGTTTCAAAAGTTTAATGTTTATTTTCTTATTCTTGTCATATAACGGGTCTGTCAAACGAGTTACATTCGTTTTTCCGTGATTAAAAGTCGATGGACACCCTTGCCATGACTGCCAAATTCCATGTTATTTATCAGAAGTTCGTAATACGACACTCGTAGCTGTAAAACAGTTGGCAGAAAGAGACGAACGAACACATTTCAGTGCACGCGCCGAATCCCGCAAAAAGCTACAGACGAAAGCGAGCAAGTGGCCAACAATTCTTGAATTTAAGACAATATCTTTGATCGTTCTGAACTACTGCCAATGTGGTAAACAAACGAGTGCAATGTGTTTGTGATATAGACATAAATTGTTTACCAATGCGATGTGGTTCAGTAAAATCAACAGGGCATATGTTTCTTCTATTCCACCGGATATGACGTTGCCAACATGAACAGAGCCTTTTGCTTTCGTACGCACGCTCAAAAGGGGATTCGCCGTCGTTTCTTGAAAGTTATCGGCAATCACAAATCAACTTTATCTCCCTGTTGCCATTTTCACCAATATTAATTCATATATGGTTCGGATTAAACATCTGACTGATAAAACGTCCACATTTGGCACATTATATCTACTATACGGATGTATTTCTAGGATGTTCGGTTTATACAGGTTTATAAATAGATATCTACGTAAGTGATTAGCAGTATAAACACTACAGCGAATGTTAGAGGTGAAGATGTGCTGTAAACATGGAATACTGAAGGTTTGGCATGGCGACCGTGTGCGTAATAACAAGGCGGGTATCGGCACCGCCACGTGGTACAAGTCAAAAGGTCACCGATAATATCCCAAAATAATCTACTTTTAAAAGAGAGAAATCCTTTAAGAAGATATAATTGTACTTCAACCCCTCCCAAGCGCTCCATTGAAGAGTCTAGGCCGGCTGTAATTAGACTTATTAAACGATTTCGTTTGACAATTTGCCGAGTTCACTGTGTGAGTGAGTGTATTTATGTTACGTATTGTGCTGTACTTGGGATATATGCATCAGTCAGCATTTTCTAAAATGACTACTGTGATACCGTAGAAAGACAATTTGCATTACATAAGTGACCATCACAAGACAAGGTTACAGTCTAATTGACACTCATATGAATATCAATATGTTACACATATGTTGAAGCTATTTACAGTAAATCTCATGATTCGTCAAAGATCGTGAGGGTCCTTTTTGTCTCGTAGCGTTAAATCTCTGTTTACCATCAGGGATAATTCATTGTTAAATTGTTTACTTTTATCTAATAATACATACTCTTATTCAATTCATCTTGTCGTTATTCCATATTGTACATTATTGTATATGTACGTTGCATAATGCTTTCCGATTTATTCCAAATATTCGATGATTTTTTGGGGGAATATTTTTTCTCGCTTTCTAATATCTAATACTATTACTACCGAGACAAAAAGAAACCCGTTGCATGGTTATACACCGAAAGCTGTTCATTGTACGGGGATTTCTGGGATTCGACAGAATTATCCTATTGTACTTATATTTTAAATTTTGTGAATTTTTCTATGTGGTTTACTGTATAACTTTTATTTGAAAAAACAATACAATGTTTCAATTGATGATGTGTATATGTGCGTTAGTCATTTTAATTGTCACTGCGCGTGTGCGCGTGCAGCAGTACATGAAGGATCTTCAATAGATGAGACACGAGACTCCATAAAAATGGAATGAAATGATCATAGTCATTATAACTCCAGATACGTCTGCAAATACTTGCAACAAGCAATTCTTATTTATTTGACAATTTTCAAGCATTTAGTAACGTCATTTCATCCTCAAAGTGACGTCACACTTTTATAACGCCGTATGAATTTATTTCTGACGTCAGCATTGGTGCTGTAACGCAGGGACGTAACGTGACGTAACATAAAAAAAATAATATGACATGGGTGTACTCTATATATGCTCGTACACAGTATAGAACACAAGTGTTAATTGTTACTTAAAGTTCAAACATGGTACTGTAGCATATTTCATTTACAAATGGCGCAAGAAATACTCCATCCACATCATGCGCCATTTGCATCTCATTAGATGGCCCTTGACTGAAACTGGTCTGGTAAAGAAGTAATGCGAGGACCACTACAGTGACACTGATCACAATCAATCATACTCATAAACCCTTGAAGCGAAGTTCAAAAATGTACACGATGACACGAAAGCTCGTTCGACACTAACCGCTAAATATGGTCATAATTACACATCGATATTATTGTAGTCGCTAACACGGAATCCTTCATCGCTATCATTTGATTATTGAAATGTATCCATCCAGTCCGTTATATGAAGTATTCAGTAGGTAGTGCGTCATGATATTTATGTAAACTTAATTATTTTACAACAATTATGAAACAAGTTATCGAACTTATATTAATCACTCTTGTTGGCCCGGATGTTAGCGCGCGAGGGGTCTTATTGTGGGAGGAAACCGGAGTACCCGGAGAAAACCCACGTGGTCGGGCATTTCTCATGATATTTGACTGCTATTATCCTGTCCAGAGTCATTTGACTAAACAAAATAAATATCCAGCAGTTGCTCAGCCTGCTTTTGAGCTAGTTGTACTGACTATTTCACACCGCCATGTTCGAATTCGTTTACCGTAAATGTTTTTGATATACACGTATGCAGAAGCTAGTCTAGTGGACCGATCTATACAATGTAAAATTCTACGCGCCAGTCTGCTTGGTGTTTGAGTACACCAACTAATTCCAATTACTTCGGGTTTGAGGAGACCTACTACGAACTAACATTACGATCCTTGTAGTTTTGTCAGCGATAAATTTTTACGACCACGTTGTCGGCCCTGAACTGAGAGATGTTTACACGGATGTAACACGGTACAGCAGCATCAGTATCCACTATACGTAGGAATATGGTCTAGTAATTGTAATATCGACGGTATGATCCACTATATGTACTGGATCCTAACAAACAAATGTTCGTAGGATGCGTATTACTAGAAATAGATATATGATCGTGGAAGTAATAGCAGCAGTACGGACAAATAAATTGTCAAATTTTCAAGGCTATCCACCCCTTTATCAAGACACATAAAATACACGGTACATCACATGAACAGAATGTACATAAGACATGGAGCAATTTTAGCGGGTAGTGCGTCATCTTCGCTAGCCAAGGGTTACATAGGTGATCGTAACCCCTGGATATCGAGGATGGTAGTGCGAACCCTCAGTGGGTATTTGCGCACGTATAAAGTAAACGCAATATCTATATCACAAATAAATTCACAAATAGGGCGGAGAGCCACAAGTAAAAGTTGTATCTATCTAAATATCATAAATGTATAGAAATTTCCACCAATCAGAAATGATTTACATGTAATTATAGAATGTACATTGTATGAAAACCAATAACAGGCCGATATGTTAACCGTCACCGTCGGTTACCCACGTGATCATGACACATATATACGTGCAAGCGTAGCGTAGTGCAATCAAACTTGATATCCGACAGTTATTATAACCGTTCGAAAACTGATCTGGTCTTTTCGTTTCGGAAACAACGGTGTGGTACGTGTATGTGACGTCAAATATATGTTGTAAATATCCCTCTGATATTCACATTTCCACTGCACCGAGACTGGATAAATCTTCTGGACTCAATGTATGTTATTTTCCAATAGCATAATTTGAAAATTGTGACGTCATCATGATTATGACGTCATAATTGTAGCGTTAGAGATTGCAATAGTGCTCCAAAATGTAAACTGGTGGATGTTCTCTGTCTGGATTTACCCGGATGTTGAAACATGTGTTAACTACATGTTAAAATATATGTATACTTAAGTACGTCTGTATATAATTATCAACTTTATGTTGATTAAAAAAAAAATATAATTGTTCCTTGTATCATTTGTGACATTCATTGATATGTAAAATACATTAGCTTACCTACATATTCAACATGGTACGTATCTGCAAGCCCGCACCATTCAATAGATACATGTACGCAAGCCAATGTATGTTATACACAAATGAATGTCAAATATAACTGCTTTATCGCTAAATGAAAGATGACGTTACCAGTATATGTGATCTACAATTACCGTTACACGTACGTAACATTACATTCCCTGTGTACGTTACAGTGTAACACTACTCCATGCGTTATCACTCCACCGCTACATGGACTATATGAACGTTCTAATTTACCCAAATATCCCCTGCCCATGTGTCTATTTTGCTTCCTCTAGGAAGTATATACGTTACCATCTAGCGTTAAGAAGATGCCAAGTTACAATCCCCGCGAGGTGGTAATCTTATTAGCAAGGCTTAGCTGTCATAATCGATACCACCAGGCTTCAAATACAAGCAACGTGCGCTAATTCCATTAATGAAAGTTTTACTGGTCTAGTTTTATGTGGAAAGGATAGGTTAGTTCATCTGTTCGCCACAGTTTTACAACACTATGGTCTAATTTAGGAACGCACATGGACAGATGACGTCATTTTGAAACGCACAACAAGAATGTATTCTTGGACAAATTCTTCTTACCGATCTAAGATATTCGCGGTTGTCTTACGTATATAAAGGATATACTTTGGACCGAAAGAGGATCTTTTACAGCAACGATGTTGATGAGTGAGGTCAGAAACTGCTTTAAGAAGGTTACGTCTGTTGTAGTTGTATTCACACAAGTTACGATTACGATCAGCCACACAGCTATATAGTAATATTTAGTGTCAAACAAACAAATTACTGGGTTTGAGTGTCGAACGACCGGTTACCGAAAGTTGGTATCAATCGACGGAATATCAAATGTACAGCATACCAAGTCAAATCGACTGCTTGTACAAAACAACTGTCTGTGAGCGCCACACGGCTAGCTATTATGTCAGTGAGCTCCACACGGCCAAGCTAAAGTCAGTGAGCGCCACAAGGCCTAGCTATTATGTCAGTTGGCGCCACACGGCCAAGCTATTGTGTCAGTGAGCGCCACACGGCCAAGCTATTGTGTCAGTCAACGCCACACGGCCTAGCTATTGTGTCAGTGAGCGCCACATGACCAAGCTATTGTGTCGGTGAGCGCCCACGGCCAAGCTATTGTGTCAGTGAGCGCCACACGGCCAAGCTATTGTGTCAGTGAGCGCCACACGGCCAAGCTATTGTGTCAGTGAGCGCCACACGACCAAGCTATTGTGTCAGTGAGCGCCACATGACCAAGCTATTGTGTCAGTGAGCGCCACACGGCCTAGATATTGTGTCAGTGAGTGCCACATGGCCAAGCTATTGTGTCAGTGAGTGAGCGCCACACAACCCATCTATTGTGTCAGTGAGTGAGCGCCACATGACCAAGCTATTGTGTCAGTGAGTGAGCGCCACATGACCAAGCTATTGTGTCAGTGAGCGCCACATGACCAAGCTATTGTGTCAGTGAGCGCCACACGGCCTAGCTATTGTGTCAGTGAGTGCCAAACGGCCAAGCTATTGAGTCTGTGAGCACCACACGGCCGAGCTATTGTGTCAGTGAGCGCCACATGACCAAGCTATTGTGTCAGTGAGCACCACACGGCCAAGCTATTGTGTCAGTGAGCACCACCCGGCCATATACTAGATCCTAGACCCACATTCGATATATAATTCCGATTTTATTCGTGACAACCCGGACTCAAATTACACATCTTAACAAAGAGTAGATAACTCTGAAATAATGTTGTAAACTTATACTGGAGGATAACTCCCATAGATATATACATATATTATATACTGGAGGATAACTCCCATAGATATATACATATATTATATACTGGAGGATAACTCCCATAGATATATACATATATTAAAATATAAGTACAATAATTTGTATCCAAAAAAACAAGGAATCTACATTGTTAAATCCCTGTCTAAAAATCTAATGATTTAAATGATATGTCACCAAGCCTTTAACAATGCAAACATCTATGCGATTGTATCAAGTTAATATGATCAGATTCAGTGTTAACTGGAAACTGTTAGATACCGTTAACATTTACGAGAACAAATGTGTAATACAGTATGTTCAGTAATCCCTCAGAACCCCGTCCTCATCGGTATCAGTTAGCACTCTGTATATACCACTATAGAGTTTATCTGGGCAAATATATCAAGTCTGGAGGTTCGCAGACCTGCTGTTTATCAAACAATGGGTAACCGATCGCGACCTCTACTTCCAGCATCAGAAAGTTCTCAAACTTGGTAAAAACCAGAGAGACACGTTCTGCCAACAGCAGACGTAGTAGAAATCGGCACTTAAGTTGTAGGAACGCGACAAAGTTGCCACTGACAAGCCGAACTATCTGATATAGAACCAAATGGCCGATATTGATTCCTCGGTTTGACAGCCAGCGTGGCGCGCCGTTCGTTTGTAGGTAAAGTCGCTGTGAAGAGGTTAAAACCTTCGTCTGGGGGAGTCCAGCGTGCAACCCGCCACCAATACATATATAGATAGGCAAACCGTGTATGCTTATCTTTATCAGTTAATATATAAATCAGTATTAAACAAGTGATATGCTGCTCCAGGATTCGGGCATCACGCCAACTTCTTCTTTGTCTCAAACTCGGAACAAGTATGCGCGTTCGATACGTCATCGTGACGTCGTATAGCGTGTCTCGAAGCACTGTACCTGAAAGCAAGGTAGTGTTTTATAGCTTATACAGAACTGGTAATATATTTTGGTACGAATTTGCTGATTTGTACACATAAATTGTCTGCTGGTTCTTTTGCGAAGTGACTCATTAAATGAAATCGACCAATTGGGAAACTCGCCCATTCACCGACATTTTCACGCGCAGCAGACACATAGGGCCAAACGTGTAACACGGGAGAGTTTAATACTCATCTCCGGACAGTGGCAAGGAAATTGTACATATGTAAATATATGCAATTTGCTATTCAATATTGTCTTTAATCGTCCTTGGCTTGTGACCTGATCAATACCACGTACTTGCTTCAACTTCCGTTTGTCACTATCACACACGAGAAAACCTTTATTGGGGATTGGTACTGCTACAATAACCTTCCGTTCTTCAGACTTCAAAAATGTACTAAATCCATTCAAAAGAAAACCGTTCCGTAACATGCTTTAGTTAAGTGTCGTGTCAAGCGTGCGGTGTTTAAATTTTACCGGAAGTTGGTCCCGACAGACAAGGCTCCTAACATGTTTTTCGATCGACCAGGCCTGTAGACATTCCACGTCCACGCTAGTACCCTCTTCAACTCTCATCTCGAACCATACAGCATTTGTGACGCATAGTTCATTGACTCACATTATTCATCAAAGGTTTTTATTGCAGCAGACGAAAACTCTCTGACACTTACAGTTTACATGCTGGCTTGATTGTTATATAACGTGAAAATGTATTTACATTTAATATTAAGAAAATAAACAGGGCAAAATGTGAATGAATATTAAGTAGATGTGTGAGGGAACCAGACATGATGCTGAAACTGCATGTGTAAGGGTAACGTTTCCATAATAATTTTACTATAATTAATTTTACTCTGTTCAGCATTGGGCAAGAGCCTGGGAGTAAACGAGATTAAGTTTTAGACTAATCACAGGGACCTGATAGTTAGCAGCCAGTGATAACGGAGTCATTTAACACGTGTTTTGATTAAGATGTCACTTTAATTATGGTAATTTTCATATACATTGTACTAGAGCTGGGTACCACAAAATCAAAAGTACCACGGTATACCACGGTATTTAGGCAAATACTGCGGTACGTACCATGGTATACCACCTTGATTGAATGTTTGAGCTAGCTAAAGGTCTCTGGCTGCTTTTGTTCTGAAGCCAATCAACAACAGGCCTGTAATAAGTTTCTCTTTGTGTTATCCTCTAATATTGTTTTATTGAAGCTATATCTGCCCTAATTGATCATAAAACTTAAAGGAAATCATAATTAAACCATATTGGAATTCAAATTGATCAATGTAACATATAGTTCATTGATAAGTTAAATGAAAGTCCCCCCAAAACCGGTACAGGACTAATGTACCACGGTACGTACCATCACAACTTTATACCACGGTATACCGGTAAAACCGCCCAGCCCTACATTGTACATATATACTATTATTGGGGATGGCAACTTTACCGAAAATGGATAGAGACATAAAAACATTTAAGAATTCCTCCAAAGTTAATGTACAAAATTGATATTATGTAGCTACTTTCAGTAACCAATTCTCAGGTCCCTATGCGAGTGATTGCCACATTGACTTTTTCTCGACCAAAAAACCCACACAGGAATAAAGCGTTCTATATTTTGACAGTGTGATCTTTCTACATGATAGAATTCTTCTACGGCAACAGTTCCCGATAACGAAGTTCAGAATCAATACCAACTCTGGCTTACTGTAGTACCAGGATAGGGTATGACCTTGAAATAACACCGGAAGTAGTTAGACAGCGCCACGAAACTCTCGCTTATGTAGGCGTCATTGGAGTGAACGTCTGCCACTACAGGAGCCGATTAAGCTGCAGGATATATTGCTTATTAGTTGGTGTACATGATTCTTTAAATACAACCTGTAAAACCGAATATACATTGTAGCTATTAAACACTGCACATTTTGTGTTAGCGCTGACATGATAGATCCTAAATGTTTGTATAAGCAAATAAACGACCAAACTTTCTTATTTATATTAATTGTATATATCTTTTGTCATTGCACAAATAATGCAAAAAACACTATCTTGGGTCGCCAACAATTGGCGATACCAAACGGCCGATTGTACCTGAGTTGGCCGTATATGAAATAAGGTTGGATCCAGTAACCAGATTCTATTTCCAGGCGAGACTTTACAAAATCTTGAATAAAGATTTGCAGGCCCTCTAGGGTTAAAAACCAAAATGTTGTTTTCGGTTTTACAGCTCATCATGCCCTTCACAAGTCGATGCGTAGCCCGATGGGTTACGGCAATCTGGCCTAATAAATATTGGGCCTGCTGGCGGCACCATAGTCAGAACTACTCTTTACACAAAAAACGCGAAATTTGAGGGACCCGTCAAATGATCAAAATCAATTACAAAACAGAAAACGAATTCCGACTATCGGACCGTCAGCAAGCCCAGCATTTATTCAGAGCACGTCGGACTAGTCAGTGCGTAATACGTTATACACAGCACAAGTGAAATTGGAGTTATGTTCGTTGAAATATTTTCGTATTCGAAGACTTCCATTGGTTGGATAGAGTTAACTCCTTATAAGGAAGTAATCTGACCAGAATCTGACCACATGTACTTGACCGATCCTTCCATACAATGCCGTTTACTTGCTTGCCGACAATTCGGCTACGTACCGTACACGATTCGAGGAGACGTTTTCACGCGTATCTATGCAAAAAGGCCGGATTTCCCAAAGGAAAACGTAAAGCGATTCTACATTCTTCGACAGATTGCATTTTATCGACCTCACCCGAGAATTTTTCCATATTGACCTAATTAAATCTGTCAGACAAATATAACTGCTTATATCACTGGTAAGCATGGGGCCGTTAAATATGACAGTTTAAGCAGCTTTATGTATCGTATCATGCAATCATTGTAGACACATTGCGTCATTTGCTTAGGGTCTAATAGACTTGGACACCGTACGAGAAAGGGCGTGGTGGTGGGATTTCTCGTGCGGGGTAACTGATCATGAGAGTTGGTGGAGATACCATTCGATTCATCACAAAAAAATACTTGACGATCAAATGACTGTTTGAACGGTAAAGACATTTCTGTGAGTCGTAAATGGACGATAGTTGCATATTTTCCTTGTCGTCTGGGATCTTCTCCTCGACCAGGGCGCCACCTGGCTTTGTTTTTGACGGTAAGGAAAGGTAACTCTACTTCACTCTGCATGTCTTGATCGCATATTTGATTCTTTGGTGTTGTTGTTGTCATGGTAACTGGTATAAACATCATGTTTATGAGCACCAATTTATATTATCCTATTTGTTGATGTTGTCTGGTTGTGTTTGTACATGTATATAAGTTGGATGTTTTTTAATCTTGGTGCATGCCGATTCTCCGGAGAAATCGTTCAGAAAATTACTATTTATTTTCTAAATGTTTTTCTGTTTGATCAATATAAGTTGCTCAATCTTCATGGAGTCGTAACATAAATCAACTCAAGGTTTAAAGTACACGTTATACCATGTTCATATTGCTTTGTACGCCTGATTAGAAGAGTGAAATAGTGTGCCGTGGCGCGTCGTCAGTTGTCGTTAAAAAAACATACTTCGAAGGGACTCTAAGGGATTTTGAAAACAAAATTGCAATAACAAGGTCATTGGTTGTTATATAAACGAACGATGTAACAAAACACTTTTCCCTTACCGAATCCCAAACAATAGGTGGCATAAAGGGGAATATGGGGTTTAATTAAGACTTTCCTTTAGGTTTGAATGAAAGAACATTTTACTCTTTTTATTATTGATAATCCGTAGGGAATTTATGCTCAAATTTCATTCCCTCTTATCTTAATTTAACCTCCGCAATATAAGACCCGAATGTCGTATATATGTGTTCCTTTTACAGCTTTATCGGGTGCATGATATGAACTCTTTTACAGCTTTTTCGGGTGCATGATATGAACCGATTTTGCAGGCATGCTTTTCGCTTGCTTTGATTAATCATTGTGAAAAGAGAGTAAAACTTTGTAGGGATTTTATGAAAATAAATTAGAGAAATAGAAGAAATAACATAATCAAGAAAAAAAAAGTTCTGTATGCAAGAAAAATTCACTCGACTAGTTTCGAACCGTTGGTTTTACATTGTTGCAACCGACCAAGCTAGCAATTCAACGGAAATACGATGTTGTCCATAGTGACATCCTGATTTTTTTCCACCAAAGACAGCAGCAATGCAATGGGGCAAGGGTCCTTAAAATACGCTAGCCAAACATTTGTTTGGACAAATATCGATCATCATAGGATAACACTGTAACATGAAGTGAATACATGCTGTATTGAATGAATATATGACCTATAAGCTTCAGCACGTGTTATGTGGAGGCTGACAACATTCGGTATTAGGTCATTGATGGCGGGCTTAGTGGGAGACCTAGCATGTTTATAGAGTTTTAAGTTGGCTTGCGTGAAAGTATAATTAGAACGATGCTTAGTAGTGAAGGGCGTTGTTAACTCACGCAGTGACAACACGTCAGGACGCCGCAATTATCTATACCAGACCTGTTATTTAGACACTTTGATATAAAGGTGCCATGTTGAGAATATCAATATGATCCTTTATGGCATGTACAATAATTACCTCAGGTACACATGTGCAACAATTACCTCAGGTACACATGTACAACAACTACCTCAGGTAAGCATGTACAACAATTACCTCAGGTACACGTGTACATGTACAACGATTACCTAAGGTACCCACAGGTACACATGTACATGTACAACGATTACCCCAAGTACACGTGTACATGTACAACGATTACCTAAGGTACCCACAGGTACAAATGTACATGTACAACGATTACCTCAAGTACACGTGTACATGCACAACGATTACCTAAGGTACCCACAGGTACACGTGTACATGTAAAACGATTACCTCAAGTACACGTGTACATGTACAACGATTACCTAAGGTACCCACAGGTACACGTGTACATGTAAAACGATTACCTCAAGTACACGTGTACATGTACAACGATTACCTCAGGTACCCACAGGTTCACATGTACAACAATTACCTCAGGTACACATGCATCTGGTAGTAAAGAGCGTACAAATACGTCACTCAATGGTGTTGTAAAAATAAGGCATGTAAATTTGAAAAATTACAACGGAAACTACATTGTATATTCTAATTTATACCCCTCCCCTCGTTTCCCGGGAAGTGACATCAGTTTCATTAATCCGGATTATCGCATCATCTGGAACGTCACCATGACGGCAATTATCCGGATTGTTGTATCGTGACGTTTAAAAGATCACTGTATCAGCCTGGTGACGTTGTCTTGAACGTTCTACAGTGTATTAGACGTAACGCCAGACAGTGATACATCCCTCCGTTAGATATCCGTATATCTACATCAAGATGTCAGGTGTCTGGATATTTATATCAGGACATCTGACATCAAGACGCGAGGTATCCGGTTTATTGAAACAGGACGTCGGTTTTCAGGTTTGTTTTGTTAAAACTTTCAGCTATCCGGATAGTCGTATGCTTTTCAGATGTTTTTATCCGTCTTGACGGCATTGTTCACATGGCTTACAGACAAAGTCTCGCCCACACATATGTGTAATTCTGTCTGGGGAGTCTCACGATCTTTTGGTGAATAGATATTATTAATGTTCACATCGTATGAATGGCACGATAAAACACTCATGATCAGATAAAATACTAAAATCTAAAAAAAAAATGCCTTTGAATGGGCATAAATATAGATTTGTGGGATTTTTTCTAGCCAAGTTTATTGTGGGTTTTTTAGTTATTCAAAAAGAAATCTTGCTTCTTAAAGAATCGATTAGAAAACATTGAGTCATACGATGTACGGTTCGCGACATTATTTTCGTCCCGGCGGTCTTCCTCCTACAGAGAGCTGGTGTCGAGTAGGTCGAGTGTGATTCATGTCCTGCTTGCAATGTCTCAAAGACTACACGACATGGCGCATGTATTATGTATTACTCAGCGTCAGAAATAAACAGCTGCTCAACGTTACAGCGTCACAAATTCGCTAGCGCACTTGGCAATGTAATTCCTTTACAATTATAACAGACTGGTTATAGAGGAAATTCAACGTACGTGTAATAAATAATATATAAACCATTTCTATACTGCACTTTATTTTGCAGGATTACTCTTTTACGTCGCTTTACAGTACGTGTATAATGATCGCCTAGATTTACAGAAGAAGTATAAATCTTACATAAAGTAAGACCTAAAATCTGCACAATGGTATTAGCCTGCATGTCGTTGATCTTCGTGTTATTATAAGCTGACATGGTATTTGCTGTAAGTCAGGCGAAGTTAAACAACCTTCTTGAATTTGTCAAGTGTTTCGATTTCCTAGAAGCGTAAATTGCTCCCAAACAATTGTTTCCTTGTATGTCACAGATCGAGATGATTCACCGATACCGCAATAACTGTAATGGCTACTGACAAAGACTGAACTAAGTCTCTTATATAACTCGAATATCCCGTTTATTTCGAAGTTTTTCGCCGGTCTTACCAAACTTTACACCTATTCAAACTCGCTTTGTTCGAATGTTCGGATAACTCGAATTGTCTCCATGCCCCCCCTCCCCCTCACAGGGATGAAAATCTTCCTCCAAAAGGAGAAATTCCTCCTTTTTGATAATTTTGTAGTAATGTTAATTCTTTAAATTTCCTATTAAGACCTCTTAAAGTTTGGGTTTTCCTCCTGTTCACAATTGGCTGTTTTTATATCTGCCCTCCATAGACTTCGAGGTAATGAGGTTCGGCTGTACATGAAATAAACAAACTATAACCAGCATTAGTGTTCCTTATGTCATAACACAGCGGGACTAAACTGGAATCGAGCTCATGTTCAGGTCATGTCAGTGTATATTGTTTCCATTGTATTTCGCTCTTACCGGATAAGTCATTTTGATTTAAAATCCAGAAGGATATGACACTATCACACAATATATGTCATGTCCTGACGACATTTGCACCCTCTGTTCTCGACATTCAGTGTGAATTGTCTAATTGTGTATGTCATCTGCAGCTCATTGTCATTGCGTCACAATTGCAATTCACAGGTAAGCTTGTTGTGACGAAATGACGTAGGCCTTACGCAGAAATAGATATATTTCGCAAAACAAAAAGCAGTTCTTTGATTGGCCAATGCGAAAGTTCTGAATTGGTATATTAAATTGCGGGTGACTCTTGTTGTCAGCGCAAGCTACGCCAAATAGAAAATTAACAAGGTAGGTGTGGTTGAACGAGACTTGACTGAGCTACAGAACAAAATTAACTTTGTCTAACTAGAACTATAGGTGAGACCTGATTAACATATACTAAACTGTGTTTCGTCACATGACGATCTAGTACGAGTTGAAACAGCTGAGTGGTCGTGCCGAGCGGTTCCGTGGATTTTAAAGTACAGTTGTACAGCTGTAGAGTGCAATTTTTCATATTCTTCACGTAGACCTAATGTTAACGTAAATACTGTTGTATATAATTATGTGACATGCATTCTTTCATTTCACCAGTTCACTAGTGGTAAACAATGGAAATCCTCACCTATGTGTTTGTTGTTCAGCTGGTTTGTTTTAGCATGGAAATAGCTGACTCAAATGTTTTTTTACAGTTGTCACAATGTCATGATTTAGGCATACAACTTATCTTTATTTACTCGTAATTAATGGGTTGTTCGTTAGTCACCCTCCGCCCTTTCCGGAATGCATGGTCTGGTTCTACATCGATCTATGTTTTCTGTGTCGACGCAGATAATTTATGTTTATGTGTCGCCTGAAAAGACATAAATATGATAACTTTGTTGTCGTCGGTCGGTCGTCATTGTCGTGTGTTGCGTCGTCCAAATAAAGATTGTCGTGTAATAACTGTCATAAACACCAAGGAGTTTCCTTCGGGTTTTCGAACTCCAACTTCATATAATGTTTTTTTTACTGAAAGCCATTGCTTGGGTTGCTTTTCAGGGATGAAGGTCAAAGATCCAGGTCGCTGTTTCTATAAATAGAACTTAAGTCCAAACAATGGTTTCTGTAAGATAACATGAGTTTCTTTGTTTTGTTATAATCTGTCATCTGCTAGACACTCGGGCAACACGCCAACTGCTGTGGAATTCTTGTAATACGTTTTGTCTTGCAAAATTTATCCATTTCTACTTTTCCACAGAATCAGATTAAATTGAGCATATTTAGACATATCTAACTGTAATAAATGTCGTCATCGCTTATCTCAGAAATTCACCATTGATAGATCGATTTGATGACCTTTGACATTATAAAGAATTTCCGTGATATTTCTTAAAATAAAGTTGAAACCTGTCGTGTATTTTTCTTAAAATAATTAAAGATTGTTACTGAAAATTGATTAAAAATTTCTGCAAAATTTCATTTAGAAAATTAAACCGCTTTAAAACGAACAGAAAATTAACCGAACAGCAGACTTTGTAAGATAATCTGTTTGTGTATATGTTACGTTACATCTATCACTGTGTTGTCTAGTAAACAATGTACACCGTAAAAGTTTGATTGTACATGTACATATCTTTGTGGGTAGCGGAAAACGAAATTAGATTTTCTACTTATCTAATAAATAATTTTAAAGGGAAAGAATGTTTACATGTATCTTTTTTTAATCAACATAACTTAAAGTCGCTCGAACAGTGTGATGTCTGTTCTGTACGTTACAAATTAATCTAGAACAGAGTCGTCCGTCATTGCGGTACTTGGCGGTACCGGAAATTACATTGTACCTTGGATTCCTGCATCATTTCTCAACGTTGCCAGGAATTAGAGGGTTTTTTTTTTCTTTGAAGCTCAAAATATATTTCTAAATATACAGTACATGTGTTTTACATCGGACCTCGCCGACGTGTTTTATGGTTTCTTGTTAAAGAGAAGGAATCGAAAAGAAAGCTATGCCAATCAAACTGATTATATCTGCACTTTCGTTGTTCAACGCAAGTTCCTGCTGCAGCAACAAAGATGATTAATTTCGTTTAGCGTTCCCACAGTTTTATAATCGCTTAAGATAAAACGAATCCTCTTAGTTAAATTGAATTTGTGAGCGAGATGGAGTGGGGAGGAGAGACCTGGCCCAGAAACCCGTCATTACATGTGTCTGCTATGATGTACAGGTGGTACTGGGAATGGTATGGGGCCGCAAGTGAACTGTCGACATTTCATAGTTTAAGTTAAGCGAGGTCATGAATAAGTGAGGCACACCGATTTAAGGAATGACAGTGGTTAGTGATATTGGAAAGGTTATCGAGCTGAAGATATGTATTGTTTCAGTAAAAACAATGTAACATGGTACATGGGTTAGAACAGTTAAATAGGTTAGTGAGGTAACATGCTTTAGTGAGGCAACAGGGTTAGTAAGGTTACATGGGTAAGTGAGATTACATGGTTAGAGAGGTTAAATGCTAGTGAGTCTTCATGGTTAGTGAGGTAACAGGGGTTAGTGAGATTACATGGTTGGTGAGGTTAAAGGTTAGTGAGTCTACAGGGTTAGTAAGGTCACATGGGTTAGTGAGGTTACAGGTGTTAGTAAGGTCACATGGGTTAGTGAGATTACATGGTTAGTGTGGTTAAAGGTTAGTGAGTCTACAGGGGTTCGTGAGGTTACACGGGTTAGTGAGGTTACAGGGGTTAGTAAGGTTACATGGATTAGTGAGATTACATGGTTAGTGAGGTTAAACGTTAGTGAGGTTACAGGGGTTAGTAAGGTTACATGGATTAGTGAGATTACATGGTTAGTGTGATTAAAGGTTAGTGAGTCTACAGAGTTAGTGAGGTTACAGGGGTTAGTGAGGTTGCAGGGGTTAGTGAGGTTACAGGGGTTAGTGAGGTTACAGGGGTTAGTGAGGTTACAGGTGTTAGTAAGGTCACATGGATTAGTGAGATTACATGGTTAGTGAGGTTAAACGTTAGTGAGGCTACAGGGTTAGTGAGGTTACATTGGTTAGTGAGGTTGAAGGGTAAGCAAGGTTAACGGTTAGTGAGGCTACAGGGTTAGTGAGGTTACATTGGTTAGTGAGGTTGAAGGGTAAGCAAGGTTAACGGTTAGTGAAGTTAAAGGTTTAGTGAGGTTACAAAGTTAGTGGGATTGCAGGTGTTAGTGAGGTTACAGAGTTAGTGAGGTTACAGGTGTTAGTGAGGTTACAGAGTTAGTGAGGTTACGGGTGCTAGTGATATTACAGAGTTAGTGAGGTTACAGGGGTTAGTGTGGTTACAGGGTTAGTGGGATCACAGGGTTAGTGAGGTTACTTTGGTTAGTGAGGTTTCATGGGTTAGTGAAGTTAAGGGGGTAAGTGAGGTTACAGGGTAAGGATGTTGCATGGGTTAGTGAGGTTAAAGGGATTAGTGAAGTGACGTAGTTAGTGATCTTATAGAGTAAGTTAAGTTACAGGGGTTAGTGAGGTTACTTAAATTCTGAAGTTACATTGATAGAGAGATTATAAAAAGGGAATAATATATGGATAAATTGCAGTTAGCGGAGTGTTTACACAGATTTATCAGTTAACAGGGGGACAAGTGAGGTTATAGTCATTGTAACAGTGTAGGTATAAGAGATATAAATAGGTTACAGGGATAAGCCAGGTCACGGGATTACGTGAGGCTACATGTGTATGTACGAGAACAATGAGAGTGATAACAGGGATACGTCAGATTACAGGGCAAGTAAATGTTACGGGAGATATTTAGGTTGCATTTCCAAAGACAACTTAAGTTAGTGAGACTAGGGGTTAGGGAGGGTACAAAGGTAATGCTATTGATGTGTATTGAAATGGATTTTGTTTTTACAGTTTATAAGTTCAACGTCAATGTTATCATTATAAATGCATACGTAATGTATTGAACCAGTTGGTACCTTTCATTGTTCTAGTTCTAGAAAACAGAATGTATCGTATTGTTAAGATAATCTCAATAGTTTCCATTTTCGATTAATGTTCTTTTGACACTATTTGATCTGTATTCGCTATTGCGTCGACACGGTAGGGGATAGCTGGTTCACATTGCTATATGATGTTGTAAAATGCACAGCTATTTCAACTCTTTATTGCTGTAGAAAACGCAAAAAGGCGTTGCTTAATGTTGCATGTCTTCTGTAATATTCTAAACGTCGTATTCATGTTCTTTTAAATGTCGTCCAATGTATGGTATTGCATGTGAGTATCCGACATTGTGATAATTTTCTTGAAAATTTAAATATATCGCCATTTTTCTTGTTTTCTCATATTCTCGCTGGGGTCTCCCCCACGCACCCGTCTTCAAATGACGTTAGTCATAATGAAGACTCAGACCTTGGAAACCAATGAAGCTAATATAACCTTTGTTATTAGGGTAATCTGTTCAAAGCATTTTATTTATGACGTACCGTGTATGTCCTAATGGTATTGGTGATGTCACTTACCGTTGGACCGTGTATATGTGGGATGATTATACCAATAACTCTTGTTGACAGTTGTAGGTAAAGGTTATTGAGCTTTAAGGATTTTACTGCTATAATTCCTAGTTTACCAATCAGAATGTAATAAACAGTGCTTAGGGTATATCACACTCAGTGCTTATACATAAATATACATTGTATACAACTTATTCTGAATTAGATTTGATCGTATTTAACAGGAATTATGCTTTATGTAAGTTGTTTAACAAAACATGCTCATGAGAGACAGATAAGTCAAACTTTGTTTTTGTTAGTGATATACTACAATGATAATTGGTTATTATACAGAGCTATAAAGCCAGCGTCCATTACGATTCCGTATAAAAGAGTGATTCATTTTGAAAATAAAGTTAAATGTGGCTTATTTTTTTTCTTTATTGGTAGACAGCCAAGCGAGCGAGGCGTGCCGTCCGTTTTGCGTGGAAGTGGACAAAAAGGGGGTTCATTGGATACGCCGGAAGTATCGCGTCGGCAAGCAGCTTCTTCGTGGTATCTCGGTCTGGGCCGTACACTCACAAGAAGTACCCGAACCGGAAGTATAAGTGACCATGAGGGAATGCTGGGAGGCGCCATCGGAAACAGGAAGACTGCACACGAGTGTGTGTGAATCAGAGACATCAGTGGAACGTTTATTAAGATACAAGTTGATGTTCACGTGAGATGAAAAATCAAAACAAAAAGTCTTCCATTGAAGGCCGAGTCAACATTTTGACAGATAGATATACGGTAAAGGGTCATGCGCTCTGCTATATATGAAAACCTAGAAGTGTTAAAACGAAAATTGACTTTGCCATACACAGCATTATTGATCAAAACTCGCCTCTATTATCACCAACAGCTCCGATATGCCATCAGTACATTCCTCGGTGTTCAACCGTTCGAAATTTCCCTCCTGAGTGGACGTTGTTTTTACCATTTATTCAGTGATCAATTTACAATCGGGAACCGTCGGCACTTTTCGTAAAATACTAGTATTTTCTCGTTTGCGGAAAGTGCCGACGGTTCCCGATTATCTCGAGTCCTATACTTATAAAATTAAGATGGGACTCATAGAAATTCTGGATAAACTTCAATTAACATTGCTGGACGCATTGTTTTTAGCAATATTTACTAAAAGAACCCTTGGAAATAAATCGTAAATTGATCACTCTTAATTAAGTAGGCCAAGGGCTGACTAAGCAACAAACCGTACTGATCCGGACTGAAAATGAAAGATAGTATCCGTCTTCAGAAGATTTCCGGACAGCGTGTTTTGTTGACTACTCACTCCCTGATACCGTTTGGTGCCGTTTTCGGAAAGTACCTGCGCTCTGCCCCAACATCATCATTATGGTGTCGGGGCCAGAGGAAACTCGGGCTGCCCTCCACTGGTGTGTTTGTGTTATTTATCTTATACCCAAGATTTTATCAACTCCTTTTTTAAGTTATATTATTATTGTGAACAAATTATACGTCTAGAAAGTCCCCAAGGGAAAATTCAAGAGAATTGTTGTTAAAATAGAGTATAGAAATAGTGTGTTACACAATGTATTTACCCCTACTTACCAAAATCAGTTCTCTCATTCATCCTTTCCGAAGCGTAATGTTTGAAGTCATTCAATGCCTTTTATTTGTGAAATCCTGTTTTTCCTGATACGATTTATGAAGTTCAGGTAGCAAATAGTGAGATACAAGTTTCTCCCAAAATTTTGCCTTATGATATGACCTCTCTAAGGGTGACCTTTACACCAGCCAATGAAATCGTTGCATATGAAATCCTTGAAGTCACTTTTGTCATTGAGGTATATTTTTATCTATTTAAAGTTCAAACTTTCATTAAATATTATATTTGCTTCCATGTTTGATAACCTGTTCTGGGAGTCTTTCGCCATTTCGCGGACATTTGAGTGAATGGAGAAATTAAACCTAAAGTAGGATAGCTTGGAAAATTGAAAAAAATGAAGGGTAGAAGAGAAAGAGGGTGTCACGTAATCAAGGATGTTAATGTTTATGTTTTTATATTTATTTGTCATGTATATAGATTTCTATGAAATCCATTTTAAAAGAAAGATTATTTCTAGATTTATACGTATATATACAAGTGTTACTTATATCAATGAAATCCAGCGGAGATATATTTGAAAATTATATTTTTATGATTCATGAAATTGTTTTACGCCATGTTAATTATGTATTATATGCGAAACATGTTTCCTTTTTAGTATTATTTTATTTGCGTGTACATACGATTTGTTCTTTTCTACATTCCACACTGTTTACGATAATTACTTAGAAGTTGATTTTTTTTAACCAAGTTTATTTCCCCAGCACTTACACTTGAAGCGTCCTTCACCCTTGCCTTCCATCAGACCCTTACCCCTTCTTTCAAATACACACGCTCAACACACACTTACCCACAGCGCATACACTGGGAGGCCGTCCTTAAATGACCATGGCTGTTGGTAGGACGAAAAACAATCAACCAACCAACCGACCTTCACAGTCCATTTTCGGATATGAGAAATACAATGTAGCAGCATATGATGTTCTTATACTAATGTTTAACCACAATTGCTTGAGTTTCTGCGAGTAAATAAAAAAAATATATACAAATGTATAGGCCTCTGTATATTATTTACTGACAGAAACTCAAGCAACTGTGGTTGAACATACCGATCTAAATTTCACTGCCTTCCTTTATTTTCATTCCCTTTTCCCTCTTTCCCTCACTTATTCATTCATTAAAAATTATTCATTATTTCTCCCTTCCTAATTTTATCAACGTATAAAGCAGGGACGTGTATATGTACATATACTTCCCTGGTATAAAGATATATTGCATTGTAGAGACAAACAAATTAAAGAAGAATTATTAAACACTGACTCATTCCCAATAAGTTTCTATCTACGTTTTTGTCGAAATGTTCATTCCTGAGGCCCATTACAGAAAGCCTGAGTTTTAACAGTATGTCACGAGATTTAAAGAATGGTGCCATAAACACTACCTGTTCAGTTTCATTTGTGATATGTTAATTACGATTTGTTTAGTTCCTATCAATACATATTTCACTGTTTTCATTTGTTTCATTAACTTCTTACGTACACACGATAGTTAGAGGGTTCTAAGATGTTAAACACTACCTAACCCGTTGATCTATATCTGAGTATCTCAGGAGTCTTGAACAATTGCAATATTTCGCCTTCCTACAGAAAAAAGTGGTAAGTATTATTACAGAGTTACTCTGAGTTTAGAGTCAAAGTCTGTATTATTATATAAGTATGTGTATGTGAGTTGATCATATATATAAGCTCTTGTCTTCCATTTCAGCATAATTGCTGTTTTGCGCAAATAAAAGAATATTCCTTTCCGAGGCCATATTTTCCTAAAACAACATCAGTTATCTTTCCTTGTTTTTACTGTTTTATTGAGAGTTGTCGATCTTGATACGTGTACATACTAGTACTGTTCATTCACGGCTACCAAGATTTGCTGACTGTCAACTAGTTTCCTTTGTCAAACGAAGAGTAAAATATGCTCTCTCAAGCACTTTTTACTCGACAAATTAAAGGAAACAGCTCGCAAATTTTTTTTTTTTCAATTTTTACAAATTGTAGTTTGTGTTTAAGAAACAAAAATGTTGGCCTTATTAGGATGTAAAACAGAACACAACACGATGCGTCCGTAACTTTACGGGACATTTATTTCCAACACCACAGACTCTGTACAACTTTCAAATTGTAGTTGTCATTGATCAACGCAGAAGAACACTTGTGGATTTGGCATTTGATTATTGTAGTGCATTTTATAAATACAAGTCACGCGAAACCACTGAGTAACAGACTAAAAGGTGACATCACGTTGAATACATAATTATATGCACCCTATACGTAATCCCACAAGTGGAACAGCCCATTCCCGGCTTACAGAATATTCGACCATATTGTTTTTCCGAGGCGCCCGAAAATGAGATACATTCTGTTAGATTTGAAAATGCTCCATTCAGTTCTTGTCAAGTAATGGCATTAAGAAACTATTACTCTAAAAATACAAGATGGCCGGCTGTCTGCCTCATTGTTTTTTTCTGATCATTCCGA
Source organism: Mimachlamys varia (assembly GCA_947623455.1). Taxonomy (NCBI): domain Eukaryota; kingdom Metazoa; phylum Mollusca; class Bivalvia; order Pectinida; family Pectinidae; genus Mimachlamys; species Mimachlamys varia. The sequence goes on from OX392528.1 coordinate 40,779,567, forward strand.
AAATTAGGCAATGTGCAACTAGGGACTAAAGGAAACCGCCAGATGAACGATCCATGTAGCACTTATCAATGAATAACAGTAACAAACTATTTCTGTCAAAATCCAAGATGGCTGCTTGTCGACATTTTTTATCAGAGCCGCCTGGAAATGGGACAATGCACAAAGACCAAGGGTGACCTTCATAATAATATGCATTTTGAAAAAGTCCCCTCAGGTACTGCTCAAAAAATAGCGGTAACTAACCATTACTGTCAAAATCCAAGATAGCTGACTGTCGGCCATAAAATTGATCTGATCAACAACTTCGATAGCAAAGATTTACACAAATCAGTTTAGAAATAACATAACAAATCATCAAAATTGCATTGAAAGTAAAGGTTTGCCCATTCCCGGCTGACATTGTTAAAGTAGTACAGCCACTTCCGGTTGCCAGAGTTATAGTAGTACAGTCACTTCCGGTTGATAGTGTTAATACAGCCACTTCCGACTGAGAGTTTTTGTACTGCCACTCCCCGCTGACAGTGACTTAGTACTGCCACTTCCGGCTGACAGTGTTTGTACTGCCTCTTCTGGCTGACAGTGTTAGTACAGCCACTTCCGACTGAGAGTTTTTGTACTGCCACTCCCCGCTGACAGAGTTTGTACTGCCACTCCCCGCTGACAGCGTTTGTACAGACACTCCCGGCTGACAGTGTTAGTACTGCCACTTCCGGCTGACAGTATTAGTACAGCCACTTCCGATTGACAGTGTTAGTACTGCCACTTCCGGCTGGCAGTATAAGTACAGCCACTCTCGGATGACAGTGTTAGCACAGCCACTCCCGGTTGACAATAATTCAACACTTTTCAATATGTACTCTTGACGATGTAAATTGAATTAAAACAGCAGTGCTCTCCCCTGAATGGGGCTATCGTATAACATTTCATTCTAATTAAAAGACAACTAAAACATATCTCTTGAAAACATTTTATTTAGAAATAAATGTTTACTGGTATAAAAATTGTCGATTATATTATGATGAATTACATTCTGGTGGAGGTACGAACATCAAAGGGTCGGTTATTCCTACGGTCAAGTCGTAGTACCTGCAAAATAGAAAACAGAATATCAAACTCGTGTAGCACCAGTGACCTTACCAACAAAACAGAATATCAAACCCGTGAAGCACCAGTGACCTTACCCACAAAACAGAATATCAAACTCGTGTAGCACAAGTGCCCTTACCCACTAAACAGAATATCAAACCCGTGAAGCACCAGTGACCTTACCCACTAAACAGAATATCAAACTCGTGTAGCACCAGTGACCTTACCCACTAAACAGAATATCAAACCCGTGTAGCACCAGTGACCTTACCCACTAAACAGATATCAAACCCGTGTAGCACCAGTGACCTTACCCACTAAACAGAATGTCACTCGTGTAGCACAAGTGCCCTTACCCACTAAACAGAATGTCACTCGTGTAGCACAAGTGCCCTTACCCACTAAACAGAATATCAAACCCGTGTAGCACCAGTGACCTTACCCACAAAACAGAATATCAAACTCGTGTAGCACAAGTGCCCTTACCCACTAAACAGAATATCAAACTCGTGTAGCACCAGTTACCTTACCAACAAAATAGAATATCAAACTCGTGTAGCACCAGTGATCTTACCCACTAAACAGAATATGATGATTTTTTAGTACCTACAACTTGATACAGAATAACCAAGTCTATTAATACCTACAGCGTTAAACGTATCTTATAGTTTATATTGAAGCTAAGAAGCCCTCATCCATGGAATTAACATTCATTTGTAGTTATTTCATAATTAATTTCGATTAGATATCGAAGATTTGTATAATATATAGTTTTGTTCTGCACATGACGCATCCTCCTTATTCTAACAGAAAAGAAAACCAGACGGAAAGTTAAACCAGAAAAAAAAACAATTGTAAAAAGATAAAAAGGCATTAAAATAGTGGGGAAATTGAAGACTTGTTCTTTGTATTTATTGTCGTCGACGTCAAGAAACCTTTAATTCTTTTATGACAGTTTTAATTGATGGGAACAATGTATGTGATAAATCAGAGATATAAGGTAGGGATATGACATGCAAATGTATGTATGACGTCACTCCGGCACTGCCTCTTCTTTGCAAAACAATTACTAGAATTTCGAAGTTACGAGGCATCCTGTTAAAATGAGTAATTGTTATATTCTATCATTTCACCAAAATAAAAGTTGGAAAAAATGTCTTTTACGGATGTGGTAGCAAACATTTAGAAAAATAAATATGTGTTTAAAACAATATTGTACATATTCCAATAATATCAGAGGTTTTGTATATAATATATGATTAACAAATTCAAGCACATTTGTCATTGATTATTCACAATGTGCTACATCTATATTTTCTGTCATTTGCATATTCATCACTGTCACAGTCAATCCTACTTACGACACTTCAGATTTGGTGTTCTCCGACGGGTTGTAGTAAAAGTTGCTGACAGGAACGCAATTTGGTGACGTCACCAATCCGAAATACTCCTCTGTAAATACATAATTGTATTTCTTTGATTTTTTTCCCCCGATATATTAAAAATTGTATGGCACAGCAAAAGCATGATCAATTTAACTGACAAGTAAAACGAAAATCTGTAACTTAATATGTATGGAGCGAGATAAAGTTATCGTTCTTCAGTCACGGCCACAGGGACCTGAGAATTTGTTACAGCTAGTTTTGGACCTAAAATAGGGTGTTTAGCGTAATTTTACACGTTTGGGGAGTTAAGATCAATTTTCGATAAAAATGCCCCCTCAGTAGTCATAAAAGCTAGCTCATTGACCCATAAAGTCAGTCATAAAAGTCTTAGTCATAGTCATAAAAGTAGCTTTATGACTACTGAGGGGGCATTTTTATCGAAAATTGATCTTAACCCCCCAAATGTGTAAAATTACGCTAAACACCCTATTTTAGGTCCAAAACGAGCTGTAACAATTCTCAGGTCCCTGTGGTCACGGCGACCAAGAACAGTAGACCTGTGCAATCGCGCGCGATCAGGAACTGCCAACACTACAGAACACCGTATTAAAAGAGAGAAAATATTTTTTTTTTCTACGGAAAGTTCTTGCGGTAGCTGATTGAGATAATTGTTGTCGAATTTTATTGCGCTTGAAAAGAAAATTCAGTTGCATTAAGTGTAAAATAAACTGAAAAAGAAAGGGTCTCAATGGAACTGTCAGATAGAATTGACGGAGAATTATGCCTGTTCCCTTTACTTATACATACCGTGGAATGTCCCGAAAGTCACATTAGCTGTAAAGGACTGGACTGAAATGAATTGTCCGGGGGAGCCCGTCACTCCGAGAGTAAAGGCGTAGGTGAACCGAGCATTAGGGGGAACACCACGATGACGGAATGGCCGATTGATGGCTGTCACGTTACACTGCTTCGTCTTCATGTTTATCGAGTAGCGCTTGTTCTACAACACACAGTATGTCCAGAGAGGTAGGTGATATTGTCGTACCTCATTTTTATGTTTTGTATTTCACGTACATATTAGAATTTGACAACCATTTGAACATCCTCGACATCAAGGGGTTGTTCTGACGTGCAATTATTCTATTGGTATTTTTATTAGTGTATCTATTCTGTTTACGGTTATTGAAGTAGATTTTTTTCGATCGACATCGGCTTAAGTATTTTTTTGTATTGGCAATGGTTCCGAAGTATAATTATTCTATTGAGTATGTTCCGAACTTATATCTACTCAATTGGCGTTAGTTCTGAAGTATAACGATTCTAATGACATTAGTTCTAAAGTATAACTATCCTAATGACATTAGTTCTGAAGTATAACTATCCTAATGACATTAGTTCTGAAGTATAACTATCCTAATGACATTAGTTCTAAAGTATAACGATTCTAATGACATTAGTTCTGAAGTATAACTATCCTAATGACATTAGTTCTGAAGTATAACTATCCTAATGACATTAGTTCTAAAGTATAACTATCCTAATGACATTAGTTCTGAAGTATAACGATTCTAATGACATTAGTTCTGAAGTATAACTATCCTAATGACATTAGTTCTGAAGTATAACTATCCTAATGACATTAGTTCTGAAGTATAACTATCCTAATGACATTAGTTCTGAAGTATAACTATCCTAATGACATTAGTTCTAAAGTATAACGATTCTAATGACATTAGTTCTGAAGTATAACTATCCTAATGACATTAGTTCTGAAGTATAACTATCCTAATGACATTAGTTCTGAAGTATAACTATCCTAATGACATTAGTTCTAAAGTATAACTATCCTAATGACATTAGTTCTAAAGTATAACTATCCTAATGACATTAGTTCTAAAGTATAACGATTCTAATAACATTAGTTCTGAAGTATAACTATCCTAATGACATTAGTTCTGAAGTATAACTATCCTAATGACATTAGTTCTGAAGTATAACTATCCTAATGACATAAGGTTGAAGTATAGTTATTATAAATTAATGACATTAGTTCTGAAGTATAACTATCCTAATGACATTAGTTCTGAAGTATAACGATTCTAATGACATTAGTTCTAAAGTATAACGATTCTAATAACATTAGTTCTGAAGTATAACTATCCTAATGACATTAGTTCTGAAGTATAACTATCCTAATGACATTAGTTCTGAAGTATTACTATCCTAATGACATAAGGTTGAATTAAAGTTATCATAAATTAATGACATTAGTTCTGAAGTATAAATATTCTAATGACATTAGTTCTGAATTATATCTTTCCTAATGGCATAAATTCTAAAGTTTAACTATTCTAATGACATTACACGTAGTTCTGAAGTATAAATATTCCAATGACATTAGTTCTCAAGTAAAACTATTTTAATGACATTAGTTCTGAAGTATAACGATTCAAATGACTTTACATGTAGTTCTGAAGTAAAACTTTCTATTAATTGGGGACGATTTTCCTATAAGCAATGGTTCTGAAATATCAGTAACATATTGGCACTGTAATTGAGGGATAACTTATTAATGGGCAATGGATCTTATAATCAGAAAACATCAAAAGCCTTTTACTGGTTAAAGATTAAACGAAATCGACAGGATAGTTTTGGTTGGTTCCTCCTTAGCAGATCGTTATGTCATTACAATACTATATCACAGTCGATTTGAAATGCTGCAAAACAATGAAGTCAAAATATATTAAACATGACGGGTTAAAGCATTCTGAACGTACATATAGTTTTAGTTTATTGCTGATATATACCTCATTGTACAATGTCAGGATATCAGTTTGATGTTAATATGTACTAACCTCATTGTACAATGTCAGGATGTCAGTGTGATGTTAATATGTACTAACCTCATTGTACAATGTCAGGATGTCAGTTTGATGTTAATATGTACAAACCTCATTGTACAATGTCAGGATGTCAGTGTGATGTTAATATGTACTAACCTCATTGTACAATGTCAGGATGTCAGTGTAATGTTAATATGTACTAACCTCATTGTACAATGTCAGGATGTCAGTGTGATGTTAATATGTACTAACCTCATTGTACAATGTCAGGATGTCAGTGTGATGTTAATATGTACTAACCTCATTGTACAATGTCAGGATGTCAGTTTGATGTTAATATGTACTAACCTCATTGTACAATGTCAGGATGTCAGTGTGATGTTAATATTTACTAACCTCATTGCACAATGTCAGGATGTCAGTGTGATGTTAATATGTACTAACCTCATTGTACAATGTCAGGATGTCAGTTTAATGCTGATATATACCTCATTGTACAATGTCAGGATGTCAGTTTGATGCTAATATTTACTAACCTCATTGCACAATGTCAGGATGTCAGTTTGATGCTGACATATACTAACCTCATTATACAAAGTCAGGATATCAAAGAAGTCCTTCTCGGATCCATCCTCGACCTCCGCGATGTTCCTCTCTCTGCCGCTCGACCCGTCATAATAAATCTTGTGCCACTCCTCAAACTTCGCTCCGAACTCTACCTAAGGATGTACAGTACAAAAGGTTGATTTATTTTACTCACAATCAAGTTCAGGATCCTTATGTTAATATTTAGTACCAACAGGCGTGATTCTAATTATGTTTATTATATAAAGTAATAAATAATATCGACTGATTTATTTCTGTATATAAACAAACATACCTTTCATTGTGCAGTACACTCGTAAAAAGATGTAAATAAATATTAGCCACACCAGTGAAATATATTTGGTATTACTGAAGACACTTAGATATCCTGTATTCTTTCCAAAACCAAAATCATGGCTTTTTTATTACGTCAATGTCGCACTGTTTTTATTTTGACGTCACTAGAGAACACACAGCTTCCCTCATGCTTAAATAGAAATCCACAGTGGGAAACTACGTGTACAATGTATTTGATTTGATGCTTACAAGATATACATGTATGATAGTTATAATGTATGATTGAAACACTAGTTTGGATATATATTTGTCCTCGTGTCTAAATACTAATATACGTCATTCGATGACATATTTTATGCTTACAACTCGCTCTCGTGCTTGCCATTGGTTCGGCGAATCTGAAACACGAATGAAGATTAATAATGTTCAGCATACAATTCTAATATTTTGAGCTGAAACATACGAAAAACAAATGTAGAAGTTAAGCTTCATATCCTATATTTTAATATTATGACCTTTAGACAGATATGATATTATTTCTTTGGGATTTTTATTGCATTTTGCTCAAATCGTCACTAATTGATTCCTTGTTGTGATTTGCCTTAGTCTAAAACCACAATGTTTTTCCCGCAAAAACAGCAAGGTTAAAAATAGGCAAATTTTACAGTTTATGAACTTGAAATTGTGATGCGCGAAACACATAACCATACACTTCCGTAACAAACTTTATCGACTTCCGGTTTATGATATCTTCTTTATTTCATTTATTATTTTTTTATTTGTGTCCTTTTATTCCAATTTTATCATTCTCGTACTGTTCGCGATGATAATTAAATTGTTTAACATGAAATGCAGATTTATGGATGTCGTTGTGATAACGTAACTGCTACACATCGGATGAAATTTTAGTATTTTTATATAAATGGCGTTATTCAAACAAGGAACAACGAACACATAATTTGTCATTACTTACTGCATGCAGTAGGTAACTGGCCAAACACTGCTCCAACCAGGGAGAGGATCACTAGAGCTACCTTCATGTCGACGTGGGAATACACACACCAGGTCGAACTATACCTGCTGGCGTCTCATATAGTATCAAGCCTTATCAGTACCGCCAAGGTGTTCCGAAAGTGTGTCATCCCATGCCTTAGTTAGCAGAACCACAAGGGCTCGCTTGCCACTCTTGCATTGTTGAAAATGAAACAATAAATCCCCCCCCACACACACAAATAGTGCATTACGCATATAATTACCAAACCTTTTATATAGAATGTCTGTTGATAAAACGATTGAAATCTTGAATAAGAAGAAGAGTCGATTCTTATAATTTTATAAGAAACAAAGAACAGAAGTTAGATAAAAAAAATATCCTTAACTGCCGTGTTATTCAGACCCCGCCATTTCCAAATGTCAGCTAAGGAACGATACACTACATACATGTAAACATGGACCTTTATTGAGATTAGATGTGTTATACATTGTTCAACATGACGGAGTGCTCTTGCACCTGGTTCCCCATTGTTGTAAGGTATTTGGTATGATATCATTTCACATCAGATTTGAATTCACTCTTCAGTCACAGTTATACTCCATGATAAAAACTCTAATACAATAGCCAAAACTTTATATTTGCTATTTTTGTATAGAAATACGGTATTTACAACACATTTATGCATTATTGAATGATAAACTCTAATATAATAGCTACAACTTTATATTTGCTATTTATGTCTAGAAATACAGTATTTACATCACATTTATGCATTATTGAATGATAAACTCTAATATAATAGCCACAACCTAATATTTGCTATTTTTGTCTAGAAATACAGTATTTACAACACATTTATGCACTATTGAATGATAAACTCTAATACAATAGCTACAACTTTATATTTGCTATTTTTGTCAATACATTTTACATTTTGGATTCCTACCTTTTGGCCCCTAGCATCACTGAAGAGTCCTAGGAGGACGAAACAGCTGTATGATGCAGTTTAATTGTATCTATTTCTAAATTTAAGAGGTGCAGCATATGTGTGTGTTACGTCATCTTTATGCATTACTGAATGATAAACTCTAATACGAAAGCTACCCCTTACTATTTGTTGTTTGCTGTCTTGTAATACAGTAAACATTATACTTTACCTAAACTATACTAGCCGTTGATTTTCAAAACAATATCTTAACCAAACCATATTTATATTTTCAAATAGATTAAAATATTAAAACGCATAAAGATTTTCAATTTAAAGCAATATCGGTTGATAAGGTGTTTTCCTAGCCTTGAAACAAAAGATTGTAGAGGTCAAGGTAGACAGTAACCTTTGATCTCTGTTATCTGAGGAAAGTCATACAAGGTGAGATAGGTTTTGGTGCGAAAATGAATAAGAGAATACCGAAGCGTTAACATAATCATGATCCAAACTCAAAATCGATTAAACAGGGGCAAAATTGAACAAAGGAGAGATTCACATGGAGACCCTTGCAAAAATGCAAGAGAATAAGATCAGGTGTTCCGGAAGAGTAAGCGTCTTCCGCTTCATCGACGACACCCGCCATGTAAATCTTTGTCACATCCAAGTAAACATCAAGTTTTCAAAATCAGAACCGAGTATCATTGTCAATCACAACAAGTAAACACACTAATGAGCATACTCAAAAACGTCCATCTTCATATCACTTAAAGATACAGAATATTTCTCAATGAGACAAAGATGGCGACGTAAAACTTGCCCATAGTTCTGATCAACCTGCATCTCTCGAATCCTTGTGTTGTTAGTTTGTTTGTCAGCAGTCAACATCGATCACGAAAATCCCGATATTTAGAGCAAGCCCTGGAATACCGAATCAACTGCGACATGTTAACACCATAGGTTGGAGAAGCAGGGATGTTACTATCAAGAAATGGAAAGTTAACGATCGGAAAATTGAAATCATCACGTTTATCGTATAGCTTAGTAGTAAGCTGTCCATGTTGGTCGTAGTTTAAGTAGAGATCGAGGTAAGAAGCTGATGTAGAAGAGTCTGTTGTGTCCTTTATTTCAAGTTCAGAAGGGTATATACGATCGACGTGGTCAGCAAACTTCTTGTTTTTTATAGACAACACATCGTCGATATATCTGAAAGTGAAGTTAAAAGATTTGGCAAGTTTTTTTATTACTAAGTAGTAGCTTTCTGTCTTTAGTAGGGCAAATGCAAACATTTGTAAGGAGTACTTGTTAATGGCGCAGACCATACACTGTACGGGTATCATAAGGCCTTGATAGACAGTAAAGCATTAATTATTTCTGATATGATTTGAATACTGAATGCCAAAAGTGTAAAGTTTAGTCACATTGCTTGTGACTGATCAGTTCTTATTTCATTCATCAGCAATTTAGATGTCGAATAAAAAAATTAGAGAATACCAAAGCGTCTACAAAACCATAATCCGATTAAACTAGGGGTAAAATAGGAATAAAGAAAAGTTTACATGGAGACTCTCGTTAAAGCACAAGAGAGTAAGACCAGGTGTACCGGAAGAGTAAGTGTCTTCTGCTTCATCGACGACAACCGCCATGTAAATCTTGGTCACATATTAAAGTCAAGGTGATATAATAACAAAAGGAAGCATACAAAATATGAAGCATTTATGAAATTGAAAGACCATCCTCGATATCCAGAGCCTATGCTCACTTAAGCTCTTTACACCCCTAGTATATATACACTGCCATCCTAAAGTTTTGTTACAAACGTGTTCATATTAAGCCATTAGCCATCAAAAAATGAACACAACTGATTTAACTTCCTAAGGATAGTCCACTTATCAGTGACAGTTGTCATTTTATTTAAAAAATACCTAAGTCCTGGAAGTTGCAGGGAGGGTCAAGGGAGGGGTCTATTTTTAATAATGTTCAAATGAATAAAAGTTGTTTTTCTTTCATTTGCACAATAAAATGAAATGAAGACAACGATCCACTATCAAAAATATAAGAAAGAAATATATTTTTAAACTGTATTCCTAAAAACGTGTAATTGCAAAAATATTGTATTTTGAGGATTTTAATTGTATCAAAAAGCATTCATGCTTATAGTAGAAAAATAAGAAAACATCGTAAGAAGTTGATTATAACAAATAATATTAATAGTATTACAAACTTCAATACTTGGTTTTGCTCAATTTCAAAGCGTTTGCAGAAAAGATGTATCAGAACTTTTGGATGCCAGTGTATGTCATAGCAATGTACTGAAGGATCCGTGTGAGCCATCTTGCTGGTGAGGCATGAAGACTGGTTCGGCCCTTTGATGTACATCAGAAGAATCTCGTGGTCACGTAACGGTAAAAATTGGCAGGCTTTGAAGTCGTTTGCCTGAGAATGCTGTCAGTTTTGCCAAGACATTTTCCAGGGATGTAAAGAGTAAAGGTGAGCGTGACCCATGAATATCGAGGATGTTGAAAGACGTGATGAATAGGTAACTTTGAAAATGGGCAAACAGGTAAGACATCAAGGAATATATATAATAAACAATGTCGTAAGGGCGCTCAACAATGTCACAATGTCTACGTGCGTGAAAAGGGTTAACATACTGGGGAGTACGTAGTGTTTTATCACAAATGCATTTTAAAATCAGAAAATTCCATTAAAAATACTTTAAAGGCCCAATATACGTAACTTTCCGCAAAATTTGAAGCGAAAATCAAGCCTAATAACTTATTATATCTATAGATTTAGTTAAGATAACTGATATCAGCAATATTCAAGATGAATTCTTCGCGGTTACCGGTACAGCAGCAGTTGTAAAACGCTATTTGTAAACACGCTTCCATTTCGAACCGTCTTCTACCTTAGGTTTGTTTTTGAAGTGGGCCCCACCTGCATTATTTTCAATTCTTTGGATTTTTTTGTCAAGAGTTTCTTGTTAGTTACCGCTCAGGTTTACTTGGTTTTAGGCTTATTTTTGCATGGTTATCAACTGGATTTTTTTCAGAATTTTTACGAACTACGAAAATTTCATTGAAGTTACGTATATTGGGCCTTTAATGTAGGATGCTTCTTTTAATTATCAATGTAACAATAAATTTATGTTATTAGTTGTTTGTGAAGGCACGTAGTAAAATCGTTCAATCTCTCGATAATCTATCATGATATCTATGTAATCATTGTTCAAGCAATTCATCATCTTTTTTGTTATTTTTGGAGAACTGACCATATAACCTTTTGACGGTTCTCATTGAAATGGTACAAAAAGATCATTTTTACAAACAGTTTTCCCTGTGATACTGTCTTGTGTATTCATATCAGATTGGCCATAAAAAACAATGAATTCTATTTTAACACGTTTAAAGCATGATTATAAATTTTGTAAACGATACAGTATTGAAGGGAATTTGGAAGTTTGAAATTCATAGAAATACAACAAAAACTGAACAATAAAGAGAAAAATATAAGCACCTTCCGCTTGAAATGAAACCCCCCAATCACACCAAATTTGATATCTAAGAACAGAATGAAAGTGTCTTTTGTAGTTACTTTTTTCTATTTATCATATTTTGTCATGGCATCAGTCAATTGTACCAGCTTAATAGAATATTTGTCTCCTAAAAATGTGTAAGTTATGAGATTGCCTTAAGTTAAGAAACATTTATGAACCTTGGACAGAAAAATTAGTTTATTTACAATGTTTTAAGAGACACATTGTAGAAACACATAGAATATCCAAAAACATCTATTCAACTGTCAAGTGAAGTTTGACAAAGCAGAAAATGGGACGAAGAATTTCATGTTTTTTGGATTTTTCGATAGTTCTGTTGAAAACAATTGATTCCCAGTCTAATGTATTTGATAACATATGTTTATGCCTAAAAGAAGAAAATCCCAGATAAGATTATATATTCAACCACAAATATGTAAACATGCCATTCCATACACGCCATTTTATTTGACTTCACTCTTAACGTTCTTTACTAATTTGGAGTTTTCAGTCACTCCTAACTTTAAAAAATGAAATATATCAAAGGGCTAGTGCACCTCCTTATCCGAGTTCGGACATTTCCTTCGGTCAGTTTTGTTTCCTGAGACGCCTCTCCGGCTTCCCTTTTTAGGCACTTGTTTAGTATCACAGACGAGTCGTAGAAGGACGAAGCAGCTGTAAAGTGCAGTTTTAATCATTAAATGGCTCGACTCTATGTTATTCTAAATTATCCTGTGTGTCTTTTGTACAACCCCCTGTAATGTCATACATGTCATGGCCTTGCAACAATGTGATTGTGTCTATGGGAACAGGTAAGTATTGTAGTAAAATTAGTAAGAAATATACTAGTATACGTATGTACATGATTGTAAAACTATAATGAGTTCCAAGACATTATATCATGTAGCATTTCAGCTAGCGTTTCATACGATTGTATTGATAAAGTGCCTCTAGACATTTTTGAATTAAGTAGATTGTTAAATGTGACAAACGAAACAAGTAGTACCTTTGAAGCCATTGTCAGATATGTTTCTTTGAATCTAAAAAAGTATTTAACCTGAAATATTGAAGCTATTGATTGACCGTTCAAGATAATTAAGTTGTCATTTAAAATGGACAGCTTTAAAACCCGTTCTGGAGTTCTTGTTTTGGCCAGTTTCTTGTGTCGGTGAAAAGTATAGTGAACATTACATTTTCGGCATTACTTTGTGAAAGACAAATACTGTTGGCAAAACGTTAATTTATTTTCGGTTTCACATGATATTGGAAAGTGCAGAAAAGTTTATTGAGCGCAGGAACAGGACGAACTACTCAGACCAGCGTTTAATGACAATGTAAAGATTGCCTCATCTAAATCGGCTAGTGTATGGGAAACTTTTATTTCATTTTATATGATTTAATTTAATTAAAACAGCAATGTTGGACCCAGGAGGAGATGTCTCTGGTTTGGTATTTGTTGGTTTATGAGGTTTATGTTTGATTATCGAAGATAATTTCACTTACGCAATGATTGGAATAGCGTACATAACTATTAGTGGTAGGGGCTTGGAGATACGCTATATACTCTTATTGTTTACTTATTGTTTATATATTTGGCATATCATTGATGGTAACATACCGAAGTTGTATGGAGAAGGCTTATATAGGCTTTGCCTGATGCCTAATTTTTTTTTCAATAAAATTTATTGAAATGAAATAATTTCACTTAGTGAAATGCTAACTAAACTAATATTTTTATTTCCCTACAATAATGCATTATTTCTCCCCAGCGAATGATTCCACATTTCACAAACGCCATGATCATGAGTTAGCACAAAAATGGAAGCTACAGGAGATTTTTCTGAGTCTATTAAATCCTGTTCATTTGCATTTGTGAAATCATATATGTCATAAAATATCAGTACAAATGAAGAAAAATATTTTAACATATATATCTAACAGAGTTATTTATAGTAAACAAGAAATAATGTTTGTTTAGTATACATTGAACGAGTATGTGTATGAAAGTGAAAAATGTATGTACAAATGTTATATGCTGTTTGAAAAAAATCTACGAAAATAGAAAAAAGAATAAAAAAAAGTTCTAATAAATATTGGTCATTAATGTAATATTGTTACTTCACTGTGCTATACTTGCCGTGTTGTATAGATATATAGAACTATGAGTATGCAGTTTTATTAAAACTTAAATATTTTACTTGTGTCTGTGAAGTTCATGTTTCTTATACTACGTACAATGTACATTGTTGTTTCATTTCATCTCATTATATTTCATTGTGTAAGAATCGAACAGCAGGCTAGGACTGTATAAGTTTCTCGCCTTAGATAGCCATGCCAGAGACATAGATTAAGCAATTCATATGAAAATATTGATGCAAGTATTTTATTACATTTTGACCAGTGAAATATCGAAAATTAATCATTCTATAAAAGTGATATTTTTCACACTTTCTGATTTGACCAACCAGAATGCTGCTTACAAACACCATTTAGGAAAATAAAAAGCTTCCACTGTAGATTATTGTTATTCAAATGAAATAAACGGAATATCTAACAGCATCTTCAGTAATACCAAATATATTTCACGAGTGGGGCTAATATTTGATATTTTTCACGAGTGCGCAGCACTGAACAGCAGGCTAGGCCTGTATACGATCTCTCCTTAGGTTGCTGGGACAGAGACATATATTAAGCAATTCATATGAAAATATTGATGTAAGTATTATATCATAAGCATTGTTTTGTATATCATATGTGTTACATATCATCGGAATGACAATTATTGTATACATCTTCCGGTATACTACATTATCCTCATCATAGCTGTTGTACCTTACAATGTAAACCAATACAGGAAATAACTGTTGTTAACTTATATATGAAATGATAAAAAACTTGTTTAATTTTATTCCTAAATTCATAAAATAAGGGCGTTTTAGGCACCTGACCCTTAAAACTGATTATACATATAGTTTAGAAATTTTAGATTCCCACCTTTTGGTCCCTAGCATCACTGAAGAGTCTTAGGAGGACGAAATAGCTGTATGATGCAGTTTAATTCATTTATTACCAAATTTAAAAGGTGCAACATATATGTGTGTTACGTCACCTTTATACCTACACAAACTATCACTGTTATGTTAACAGAACTATGCATTTTGGCGTATATTCAAGCACTATAAATAGTTAATCTGAATTAACCGATTAATTCATACATTTTTAAAAAATATTTTTTTGCATTTTGTTTCTGCATTTCGCATTTACACAATGTTTATTATTGTTCTTTTATTTGTGAATTCCTCTGTACAGATACGTGCATATATCATAGTTTATTTGCATTTATCATTATCTATCTTTCTGTTCTTTTGTGTAACGATTGACTTTTGTTTGCGGGATTTTTTAATTGATCATTTGTTTCTTCGTTCCGACGATGCATTTGTTTTGGCTTCATCAATATAAGTAAACAACAGTATCGTTTACTGATTGATCGAACAGACTTACGGCACAGGGATGTAAGAAATGCAGATTGTTGCAGACTATGAGCAAATTTTAAGGTTGCAACCTTGTTCTAAATGAGAAATATTCTGTATCCTTGTATGATACATGTATGAAGATGATGTTTCTGGATAACAATGCCTATTTGTTGATGCATAAGGCCAAAGTAAATTAAATGTGGAAAAAATAGGTTAGGTAGGTTGGAAAAACATTTTCTACCACAATACCGTGTATAAATGTGCTGACTGATGGATAAATATATGTTATATACCACTAGTGGAATATAACCTTCCAGACTTTTGATTGGTTGAGAAATTGAACTTGAGAAGTTGAACGTGGGTCAATTCAACGTGCTGATTGTTGACGTCGTCATCTATACGAGATGATGTGTTTTCGCGCAAATATCATCCGCGGTTCACAGAAAACTGCCACTGCGATTTATAGTATTGCGAAAGAAACAGGTCACACGACTCGTGGTGTTACCTGTATTTATTTGATTTTTTCATTTGTTTTTTATTCCCTGGTGAAGAATATATTGGGGTAACCTCTGACAACCTTAAATATTAAAAATATGTTATTATCAATATTTTATTCAGCCATGTACCCGAGGTAATTATAAATATCTAGTTTCTGCGTTAAGCAGGCCCAACATGCGCAGTGTGTTGACCCGCCTAAATGTCAATTGAATAACCAATGTTTTCAATAAATTTGTCCAAAAATTGCCCAATAAACATAATCCCTCATTCTATTACTGTATTTCTCAACACATACCTTACAATTAGGTCAGATTTACTAGACCGCCACCCCAGCTGTTTCTCCTTCCACATCCAGCTGGTATTATACTCCTTGCCCTATATAGTTGTAAACTAGTCATAAATCCTGCTAAATTGGAGCCCAGGGATCAGCATCAAATGGATGCAAAAAAAAAAAATTCCCACTGAAGTCACAGACTGGACCTCCACCTAAACCGGCTACACTAATCTTTAGATACCAACCTATATTATAACCACAATTATCTGTGGCTACTTAGCTTCTATCTTCAAATAAAACTCTGGCATTAACAATTAGCTAAGGCTGATAAAATGCATAGCAAATTATGAATGTAATTAAACGGCAAATAAATACATCACAATCACTTTGAAAACCAATCAAATGTATTGAGTCGGCATGAAAAAAATAAGGAATTTTCATTTTTACTTTGAGAACGTGGCATGTACTTGGATGCAACCTAGGTGTTTATGACGGGTGACGTCGATGAAGCAGCAGACGTTTACTCTTCCGAGACATCTGGTCTTATTTTCTTGTACTTGTTCAAGGTAATCTGTGTGAATCTTTCCTTTGTGTGTTTTGACTGTATTTAAAACGTTTATGATTTCGGAATTTGATTTTGTTGACGCTTCTTTTTATCTGAATTTTTTAAAAAGAAATTATACATACCATGCAAATATATTTCATAGTTTCACTCAGCATTTTATACAATAATTGAAAGCATTTCGCTAAACCTGTGAAACTAAACGTATGACCGGACGCAGTCACGATTGCACACCTGTATTCGTATCCTCTGTCACTTACATGTTTCATATACACTGTATAAATAACAATGTCTAATACAGATTTATTATTTGGTTAATTTTATTTACGGGCTTTACGATTCTTATGATGGTGGTGCCTTGCAGTTTGGTGGTGGAACAAAAGCATTAGGGTCTGTAATTCCGACGGTGATATCAAAGTAACTGAAAAATATAATAAGATATATTGTAATAAGAAATTCTTTTGACAATATCTTTTTTCTTTTTATTTCCGGAACACATTATAATAATTATCATTATTTAATGATGCAATAAGTAAAATTCAAGGATCAGGATGCATAATGAAACCATCAACATATGTTAACAATATTGTTTAAATGATCTCGCTCTTCTCGCCTAACATAATGTAGTACTGACATTTCATGAAATTGTTATGTACATGTACATAGTTTTAATAATTCACGTGATTATTTCATTATATACTTACTCTGAGTGCTCAAATCCGTACTTCTGAGAAATATGGAAGTTTGTCACAGGAATGCATCCTGGGGAGGTGACCAGTCCAGTATAATACTCTAAAGGTGATTAAAACCATCCGATTAGCAATATGAATTTTATCTATTATACGAAATGATATTACCATTATCAATAGTAATCATGTCATCCCTCCCAGACCATCTGTTAAGAATAATTCTCTTCGAAAAATTTACATCTGTAGGTCAATTGAAAATAGGTAATAGTATACACATTCACTAAAAAATTAATGCTAGATCAACACTTTATAATGTTTTAGTTACACAGATTTAACTTCTATTTCTGTTTCATATTTCTAATTGATGATTTAAGAAAATCTCTGTTAATTTAAAATAAAAATATTTTGAGCCAAACGCATTGAAACCTCGATCTTGCCATGTCAGTTTATAATCATAGCATGATATTCATGAATATTCAGACACACTATGTAAAAAGAGTTGTTTTTTTTTTATTCTGATTAATATAAACATTCACGGCGAAAATAGTTAATTTACAAATACATGCATTTAAAATTATGATGTTTTAAATTACTTTTCGTAATCCTGTAAGTGATATAACTATACATTAAGAAATATGCGTATTTTCGATGGTATATATTCAATTGCTTCTTACTTATACTTATTAGTTTTCCTATTGTTTTGTTATCTCTATCTAAGATCTCGTTATGGGTATTTGATATCACCTGGGAGTGATGTATACGTCAGGTCTCAGTTTGAAACAGAAGACACTAACCGCTTTGTTACACATTGTCTTATTCTCCAAGCATTTCAATGGGTATCCATGTTTATATTTCATTTATTAATATTTTACATTTGTTTTGATTTTGAATTTGAATAATATATATAAATTAGAGAATACCGAAGCGTTACAAAATCATAATCCGAACTCAAAATCGATTAAACCAGGGACAAAATACGAACAAAGGAAAGATTTACATGGGGACCGATTATCATGTAAACATCATAGGTTTGAAAAGCAGGAAAGTTATTATCAAGAAAAGGAAAGTTATATGTCCCAAAAGGAAAATTGACCTGAGCTTTAATCATGACATAAACATAGACTTTATGCTTGTTTTCTTACCGTTAGTCTCATTAGCGGAGAAAACCTGGACGTCGATGAACTCCCCTGGGAATCCGGTTGCACCAAGTGACATGATTCCATCGAACTTGGCGTCTGGGTGGACACCACGGTAGTGGAATGACCTGTCCGCTGGGATAGCCGTCACGTTACAGGTCTGTGTCCTCCTGTTCAGACTGTACATCTTCCTCTATACAACGTACATCATAAATAAATAACCAAAACATTGCTGAATGGCCATGCTATTATTAGAGATGCAAAGAGTACAACAGTCTTACCGAATGTAGATATGAAAAATATCAAATTTAAACTTTAGCAAAAACATTTCGTCATCTGGTAAATTTTCAAGAGCGAGAGTCAACGACTGTTACAAATTATATAAATATTGCATCAACTCAGAAGAAGCAAGATGGAGTTTACTTGAGATATTGACTTTCGCCCTTAGAAATACTATGGCATTATATGACATTTTCTGTCTTTTCTTCACTTATCTTTTTGTTTGTTTGTTTAGAAATCATCTGTTGTTTATTATATAAGTACAGTTTTAATGCATAACTTTTTCAGTTTGAACATCATGAATATACGTAGTGTGTTTTTGCAATTATATCATTATGTATAAAAAATGTCGTTAGCTTTCATATTTTCTTGAACAATTCGGTATATTCTATCGTTATCGGCAAGCCCATGTCAAATACTAGAACAGCAAAGAAGGATCAGCTGGTTTTACGACCAGTACAAAAAAAAGAAAACTACAGCAAACTTTTCATAGCTGATTCGCGATCGTTTGCTTTCAAATTTAGGGAAATAAATAAAATTTGAAATTAATAACATTATGGATACTTGTCATGTACACACTTTAAGTAAAATTTGCATTAATGCTCTTACAAATGGCCCTACTGATAGAACTGTTATAGAAGTGTAATTTCACACTTATTGAAAATATATTGTGTAATTTGTCATTGGGGAGTTCAATGTTTAATGAAGGTTGACTATTGCTTGATACTGGAAGATTAAAGCGAATGATTAATATTCAGTATAGATTTTAAAGAAGAAATGCTTGTACTAAAGATTTGCTGATTGTTACAAGAGTCTCCATGTTGTTCTTTCCTTTTTCGTATTTTGCCCCTAGTTTAATCCGCTTTTAGTTCGGATTATGGTTTTGTTGACGCTTCGGTATTCTCTAAAAATAATTTAACACTGTGGCACGTGTATTAAAGATTTTCGGATTGTTATTAACATTGTGCTACGTGCTTGTTGTAATTCTTACCTCGTTAAATAGCTCAATGACGTCATAGAACTCTCGGGTGCTGTTAAGCTCGACCTCAGCCATCGTATGCGTCCTCTTGTTTATTTCATCGTAAATTAGGCGTCTCTTCTCCTCATACTTCTGACTGTAATCAATCTAAATAGTCAAAAAATTAAAATCAAAATAGTGAAACTACTTCAGCGCTAAAACTTTATATTCCCTGAAGTTCAGAAAGCCATTGATCAAATTTCGTAATGAAATATGTCACCTCATGGATTGCAACATAAGGTTATAATTATGGAAAGTTATTTATCATGATGGCCGTGGACATGAACTGTAATAGCAACTTATTTTTCATATGTATGTTTATATATCTGACAACGGATATGATCATTGATGAATTTAGAGAAAATATGCCCTTTTCTTTGTAATTATTTATTGATAAGACATCAAATGATTTTGTATTTTTGAATCGATATGCTGCATTCTAAATTGTCGTAATCCCAAGATATCTGATACACAGGATGTTTGATACAAAAAAAAGGGGGGGGGGGGTCTTACATGTAATACATTTTGTTAGATTGTTAGATGTAGGTGTCGATTTATGAATATCCAAGAAAATCAAAACCCTTTTAACAGCATTTGTTCAAGTAATGAATTATTCCGTAAAATATACTATGTGAATGATTCACTGTTTAAATTAATCGAGAAGAAATAATACGGCTAAGCTGAGTAGACAGATTTAAGATTTATCAATACCAATAACGTATGTATACTATTTTAATTATAAGTTTTTAAGAAATGTGGGGGAAATGCCTTTTTGGGTGTCGAACTTTCGACCTTCGGGACAACTGTCCAACAGCTTATGCACTAGACCACCGTTGTTCATATATGTATGTAAATGAGATTTTATGAATATTCTGATCCGCCCACAACGTTTACTGTCTTTGGATTGTATTAAACATAGATTGTTTATGGAACTCTGTAGTTAACAAGACCGATACAAAAACTTGTAAACTTTATTTCCTTGCATGTGAATGGAAGTTTGCGATTATAGATAGATAGACGACGGAGGTGAAGTCGTTATCATTTGTATATCTCTCAGGCCCCCTTCGTTCAAAAGATGATTAGTTTAATCACAAAGTTTGATTATCCTGTAACTTTAAAATGAAACCATAGATTTAGTTACAACTTTGCAGATATCATATATATAACAATGTCGATTAACATGCAAAATTGTCGGATGTTTCCTCGCATATTGACAGAATTATTAAAGTTTGAAAAAAATCGTCAAATAGCGATTAAACTAATCACCCTTTGAACAACTTGGCCCAGAATGTGATCTCATAAACAGGAGTAAAACCTAGGTTTTAGCGCTACAATAACAACAATTATTTCAGCATATGAGATGACCTTTACACAATCGATCAATAAAGAAATCAATTAATACTACACTAACAAATATATAAGTAAACAATAATGAAGACTCTTTTGTCGAATTTTGCTGCCACTTGACCCAGATTTTAAAATCAATATTTCATGACAATAGGATTTGATTAAGCTTGAATCAAATGTTGTTTAATTTATCTTTCTATGTTACTTACTCTAACCTCGCGCCCTTCCCACTGGGGTGGAGAGCCTACAAAACGAAGAAAATGTCTAAGCATAGCATGATTACTTGTCATATAAAAAAGGTTTTCAATTTAAACATAAAATAAGACAAAAGTGATATATCATGATAATACCAAATGTTCAGATTTTATTTCCAGTTAGTAAATATAAAACAATAACGAATGATGTCTAAGAAGAAATACTGTCTTTTTCAGGAATTCAAATAGAATGTCTTTATTAGAACCATAGAAACATTTCCATCATTTAGCAATTTGCTTAATAAGCCAAGTGGATCTAAAATGTGCAACTGATTAAGTTAGATGTGAAAGCAGTTTTTGAAAGAAATCACCAGAAATGCATGTGTTGTCTCTAAATTTATAAAGGAAAGCTTTAACAAAAATGAATTGTGTTTCTCCAAATAGTTCTGATATAGACAGACATATTTGCATTTTTGACAATAATAATGATATAGACAGGTATATTAACATTTCTGACAAAAGGTTTGATGTAGACGGACATGTTTGCTTTCTGACAATAGTTCTTGGCCCGTATTCATGAAACCGTTCTCATGCTCAAGCATGGATTTTGTGCTCAGGCCTATTTAAAAAAAATACTTTTGACAAAGTTTTTGATACAAATTGAAAAGACATTAAGTCGAAAGCTATGTTCAACATTTACAATGATTTCTTTTCTGTTCGACTTGATTAAGATGCGTTTCGAGAAAGATGGCTTGAGCACAGAATCAATGCTTGAGCATGAGAACGTTTTCATGAATACGGACCCTGTTGTCGACACAGCCATATTATATAACATTTCTACTTACTGCATGGTGTTGGAATTTGTCCGAGAACAGCGCCAACGGCGAGGCAAAGGAGGAAGACGGCCTTCATGTCGATTTGAGGATAAGTGACCGAAGTGAGGATCAGCGGTATTCGCTCCTTATTATACGTCAGGCTATCTACCAACTCACAGCCAGACCCTTATCTTATCTTTCCCAAGGTATATATACGTCTGTTAGACCAGCAAGATTGTGTAATACTTTTACCTAACATGAACTGTCATTGGCTGATATTTCCTATTCGTTCCCGCTTTGGTATAATGGAATACACGTATTTAAAAACCTTTTATCACCTTATTTTGTTTAAGAATTACATTTTCAGAATTTTTCGGTTGAAAATAAACAAGAGAATACCGAAACGTTAACAAAATCATAATCTTTTGAAAATCACTTAACACTTTTCACGATACTAAGCTTATTTTTTTATAAAGTCTTTACATGTTGACATCATATATTTTATATAAAATGAAAAATCTTATCTTTAAAATTTAATCCGTTGTATTTAGTTATGGATGTGCATGGTTTTGGCTGATATTTTTATGCGGCTGGCGCCTTCGGTCGCGAGTTCCTTGCTAACGTTGGGGCAGTCGTCAGGTATTGGCTGCAAGTCGTTGATTTTGTTTCTCTTTGAACACCGGCTTCTCTCCACCATAAAATGTGGTTCGTCCTCAAATGGCCTTAGCTGTTGATAGGACAAAACCAAACAATCGAATACACGATCTGCGGCACCATATCATATGCAAATGTACCAACCTGTAACATGGTCATTTTTGCAAATATGTACACATAATCTTAGCTGACATAAATCAAAACCAATACACTTTCCATTGATTACAAGAGTTTATTGTTATTATGATATTAAACTGTATATATACAGTAACGCATGGTTTAACAGTCGCAAAGGACAACGATACAAATACAGTTACTGTGATAAAATTAGAGTCATTTTACCGACGTTTCACTGTTACTCTCATAATTATCACTAATCACCCGCTGTATGCGACAATGATATGGTCAGTGTTAACCATTAACTATTGTATTTCAGTTCATTTGTTTTTGACTAATGAGTTTTGATTTACATTGGTTTTATTTTGTTTGACGTCCTATCAACAACATGGGACATTACAGGACGGCTTTTCTATCGAAAAATGATCGGAATATTTATGATACATGAACGTCAAACGGATAAAACATTTCAGTTAATTTTTATTAACATATTACCTAAAATATGACTACAGAACATGTGTATGGACAATTAAATCCAATGTATACCATGGAAATAGTTACAACATTTTTATATTCGCCTTCGGTTATGAGGGTGACATATATGAATATACCATACATGGTAACAAAACGTGAACAGCGAAATTAGCATTTGGCAAAAATTGACCTGAACCGTCAAAGGGCGAACGTTTTACGGAAAACGTTTGTAAAAAGTTATCTTCATCATTCTTCCTGATAGTGAACACTACATCATCACCAACAAACCATTACTAACCTACGGTCTGACTTGTAGTATATGTAAAATGTAAGACACAGGCGGTGTTACAACACAGTAGGTAGACATTGCTACAATATTTCCTCAACTGTTGTTGTAATGTCTGCTACAGAAGACCATCGCTGGCTACTCTACTGACTTTAAAGTACACATATCAAAGGTATCTTGTTTCTTTTATAATAAAAAAAACCCTTTAGACAGTGGAAATGTCTCTAGGCATGTATCATATACATACACATTACTGTTGTATGTTTGAATCTTGGTCATTTTTTGCAAATATATTATACTTACTATCCCGTGTGATGTTATGTATATCATGTGATGCTAAATCGGTATTTAAGCCGTTTTTTTTATTATTTTAATTTTAGCTTCCATATCTAATGTGTCTGATAAAGTCTTAAGTAATTTGAGCTACAAATAAAAATAATATGTACACTCCTTATAATTGTTTTGACTTTCCTTCCCATTAAAAGTTAAAGAATTCGCACCTGGCCCTTCTGCTTCTATAATAATATAGAAATATTGGATTCCCACCTTTTGGCCCCTAGCATCACTGAAGAGTCCTAGGAGAACGAAACAGCTGTATAATGCAGTTTAATTCATTTTTTCGGCATACTGTATCTATTACCAAATTTAAAAGGTGCAGCATATGTGTGTGTTACGTCATCTTTGTAGGATTTGTTTTAAAAACTAAATTTTCGTTGATCAGCAAATATGACTATACATGGCAAATAATTAAAAAGACAGAAAAAACAAAATGTTAGTTAATGTTTTATGTTTTAATTGATAATACGATAACATAAACCTATTTTTTATGATTTTATGCACTCTGATGGGGGAACGAAAGCCATCGGGTCGGAAATTCCGGCGGTGATGTCGAAATAACTGAAAAAAAGAAAAGAGGGTTCTGAGTAAATAAACACAACAAAATATAAGTTTATATGCGTCCATATAACTGACGGTAATATTTCATATTTTAAAAAGAAAAGTCAGCATATTCGATGATTACTAGTATAGTAGAAATTAAAAAAAAGCATTTGCTTTGGGTGTCTTCGAATCGAAAATGCTTAACTGTCAAATAGCTTATTCAAATGGTCACAGTTATGTGTAGCTTCAGCACATTATTATAAATAACAAAACAATCTTCATCCGTGTATTAATTACCATTCTTCTTTGTGAGGTCAACAATTTGAATGTATTAGAAAAGGCTTACTCATTGTGCTCAAAACCATATTTCTGTGTGATGTGAATGTTTGTGACTGGGATACAAGCTGGGTAAGCAACTGTTCCTGTGTAAAATTCTGGAATATAAAATAAAAATAATGAAGTTTAACTTCAAAGTCAACGTAAAAGAAGTTTTTATCAGCAACACGATAAAACTATCAAATGAACTTACATTTTTTTCATATCAGTGAAAGAGTATCAGGACAAATTGGCAAATTTTAAGCATTGTTTTTTTATTTATTTATTTTTTTTTTATATCTAAAACATATATTTCATTTAGTTAGTCTTAAATATTAACCTTAATGAACTTTATCCATTTCAAAAATTTTTCAGTTGTGCTTTATGTTTTCCTCTACAGAAATAAAAAAAAACATTATATAGAAATTACCGTCTGTCTCATTGGCTGAGAAGATAGCCAATTGGATGCTCTCTCCGGGGAACCCCGTGAGCCCGAGAGACACCAACTGTTCGAATTTGGCGTTAGGGTGGACACCTCGGTAGCGGAAAGGCCTGTCGGGCATGCTCACATTGCACTGACGGGTCCTCATGTTAATGCTGTAGCGCTGGTTCTGTGTACAAATAAATATTTTTTGCAATAAAGTCCAATAAAATAATTGATAATAATTTGATTGTTACGATATATTTACAAATATATAAGCCATAAACACTATAAAGGGGCTAGTTGTTTACTAATTATTCATGATAAGGTTCAACTATTTCTCAGTGAAAGGTTCAAGTAACTGTACAACATGCTTCTGCGAAAATCAGCCAAACTGGTAAAACTAAAATATTAGATAATTGCTTCAAAAGTATAACAACAAATGCATCAATACCGTGTTGTAGAGGTCAAGGACATCGTAGAATTCCTTGGTGCTGTTTAATTCCACCTCTGCAATGGTGCGCACTCGTTTGTTGGTCTCATCGTAGAAGATTCGGCGATATTCCTCGTACTTTTGACTGTAATCGACCTGGAAGAAATGCAGAAAATTGAAAGAAAAAAAAACTACTGAGCATTATATTAGCTTCCTACTTGAAATAATAACTAACACAATTGTCAACGTAAATGTTATCTTACATAGTAGTCTTATTGGGGGAAAATACTTTTATCATCTGTTTACGTTCGTTTTAAAAAAAGCATTGTACATGTAGTTAAACAACAAATAACACAAATATATGCTTTAAAAAGTAATAATGATAATATTTTCACGATTAGATAGATTATATCCTTAAGCAATATTTTTGTATCTCAAACAACTCCCTCTGTGAATACAGAAGAGTATTTAAAAGTTAAATAGTTTGTTACTCACTCTTAATTCCCTTCCTTCCCATTGTGGAGGCGATTCTAGAAGCGAAAACAATTCATTCTATCAAATCTGATATTTCTATATCGGCTTTCATTCTTTTAGTGTGTTATGCTTAATGGCACTATTATAAAATTATATTTAATAGTTATTTATATTTATAATAAGCTTTAACACAAAATGAGTAAATCATACCACTATATAAGCACGTTTGTGTTGCTACATAGTATTGTAACTCGGATTCACATTCTTTTACAACTGTTGGACAAATGACCTTATATAATGTAGTACAGTACATGTAAATGTTAATTTATTTGGCTTTTAGCACCGAATAATGAGTGTATAATGTTTATAGTATTTCTAGAACTATAAAGACTGAGAAAACAATGAAACATTCACTTGTTGACGTTTTTTGCTTTTAGCAACGAATGATGAGTTTATGATGTTAATAATTTATCTAGAACTATTAAGACTGAGAAAACAATGAAACATTAACTTTTTGATGTTTATTTTGCTATTGTTCTTTTTATTTAGTAAAGTCATAAAAGTGTTAACAACTATAAGAACTTTGTATAATTAATGTACTTACGGCAAGGTGTAGGGACTTGAGCCAGCACAGTGCTGACAGCAAAGCACAGGACTAGGGCGACCTTCATCGTGAATTGTTCTTGACCAAAGTGACAACGGACACTGTGTTATCTCCACCTTTATTGGCCGGAGATGTCCAGTCTGATTTTACGTAAGCAAACATTACCTAACTGACCACGAATGATACGTCACGAACTCAATACCTTAAGTTAAATTGTCGGTATCACTAAGAGGTTAACTTATACAAAATAAGGCAGTTCATATTGTTAAAATGATGAACCTAGGGATACCAACCATGGCAATAGTTAATCGATTATTGTTGCAATAAAAACGATCTGAAACTGAAACTTATTCTGCAAATTATTTTTCATCCCGAACCAAAATGATGTTCCCATCACTAATCAGTTTGAACTTCTGATAATGCATTCGCTGACAGCTTAGATCAAGTTTCATTGTGCAGGTAGAGCATTGGCAGGTTAAGGTTTTTACGCACCTCGCCCTTCTGATTCTGCATTAACTTAGAAATTTTGAATTCCAACCTTTTGGTCCCTAGCTTCACTGAAAAGTTCCAGAAGAGAAGGACGAAACAGCTGTATGATGCAGTTTTATCTATTTTTGTTTTCGGCATACTGTATCTATTAATTTACTTTGCAGCATGTGTGTGTTACGCCATCTTTAATACAATACAAAGTCCTTTGTGTCATTAGACATCACATTTCCTCGGTAATTGTCGTTTAAGTTATTTAAGTTTGCACTGTTTAACATATGGTATGAATGATGCATCTGGCCAATTTTGATCAAACTACTATGATCCATATTGACTCGTATAAAAAAATATGAACATTTTGATATTAATACATGTTACTTAATTAAATTGATTTTATTGGTCTAAAATTTGCATAAGTGTTTTAGACGTATGGCATAAATCCAATCAAAATAAAAGTGAATTTTCCATAAAATAGGACCCTGGCGACCCAAGTGACGTCTCTAAATCTTCACAAATACAACATATGGGGACGTGTGATCATGTCACCTGGAAGACTCATGTTGTTTATGGGTTCAAAAACTGGGACCATCATCGTGATGGGAAGACCACTGGAGGGCAAAATGCTCCCGTCTTAATTAGTCATTCATATATATAAAACTAAATCATAATATACAACATTTATATAGCTCTCTATATAATTTGTAAAATTACTCTAAAGCGCATGTCAACATGTAGATAATAATTTAATACTTACACTGCATAAATAAAGAAGTTATTACAATCTAAGCTAATGTGATAATATAAAAAAAATGCATATAAAAACGAACTACATCTACTGTAGATAAAGAAATGTCAGTATATACATGTCGTCTAAGTTGGTACCCTAATATGCAGACGTGAAAAGGTACGTCTTCAGGTGTTTCTTGAATTTGGCCAGAGTATTTGTTTATATATGCTAATGTTTGCTTTTTAGATAGATATAGCTGCTGTCTTTTAAAATAAAAATGTCATATACAAATTTTATGTATAGTCACTTATAGCATCATTGTTATGTAAATATACTGCACACAAAAACCTGGAACGATTAAGACAAATCTTTTATGCATATTTTATTATCTCCTCAGTCTATTGCTGATGTGACTACAGAGCTAACCGGCGTATGTTATGTTTTTTAACGGAATGCTAGTATAATGAGTGAGAGTCGTTTTTACAAATTAAACCATTCCCTTATAGTATTTTACATCTAAAAGCACATTGTTGCATAACAAGTTTGTTGGGTTTTTTCGTCTTTATTATTTTTCGTGAAAGTTTTGCAGGCCATGATTTTATTTTAATTTTTTTCTAAAAGCTATATTTTAAGGAAAAGTAGGAGGGAGGGTTTCAATGCATGGTTATACTTTCTGACCGTGAAATTTGATCTCTAAATCACCCCTGTAGATAATAAACTGTCACTGACGTGCCACCGACAGCTGACTGGAATCATGTCGGTCTGATTACAACGGCCAAATGTCGCGACAACACGCACGTGACAGGTTCTCATGCTGTCACGGGATCAGGTTCTTATTGACCGACTTTCCCGTAAAATCGAGTTTGGAGTAAACGGCACCTTGATTATTATAGCGCTTTATATGAATGCTTCCTTTGTTAATTCTGTTATGTATAGGTTCGAATAAGACATTTTAATGTTGTCAGCGGTTTCAATTCTTGCGTGCATTCTTGTTTGCAAACGTGTTTAAATCATTTATCTCAGACTAGACATACTTTCAGGTGTACAAAAGAGGAAAATTGCTGCTACTGATTTGCATCTCAGGTTCGATATGTTGTTTATTACAACTGCAAAGAGTAAAATACAAAAATATTTGAATATATTGAAATAAACATGATAATAAAGTTACCATTAATGTAGTTTCTTCCCATACACGGTCATCAGTTTAGAGGTTTCGACTTTGTTCCTTCAGACATGATTTTACAAAGACGAAAACCACCTATGCACCTATGCAAGTTTGTGTCTCTTTGTCGCATTAAGGTTTAATTGGTGTCCTTGACACGACCTCAATAATGTGTCATTATGAAATACTGCGCAGTAAGGAAACAAATCCTACAGCAATCTTGGATATTGTAGTATGTTTTAACCAATCAATCAATACCAATTAATGATACTTATTTTTGGAGCTTTCAATTATTTCGATATTGAAAACACCTATAATACTCAGAACCTCATGCATAAAGAAATCTTCTAGCGATTGTCTATATATACACTTTTCCTCTTTGCTTCCAAAAAAATAAAAACTATTTAGGCGATTAATGACGCATGTTAGCAAACGAACATGGATAAATGATATAAACTATCATGTTGAAAAGGGCAAAACGGTGAAAGTTCGACTGGTTCGAAAATATCCCTGTATGATAATAATATTAACAATCAGAGATTCTTATATACATTAAATACCAATTAACTACATCAAGTCAGTAAGACGTTTCGAAACGGTTGAAAATATTATTATTTTATCCGTGGTTATAGGGCTTTAGCAGCCAGCCAATACATCATAGCTTGAAGTCTTCAATTTTAAGCCATGCCTAAACACGTGCTCAACTACAGCTGGGTAGACTAAAACAAGCGGAGTGAACATTGTTGCCCACATATGCAACACAGAAATGGGAAACCATTTTAACGGTAATGACAAGAAAAGGAAATGGTGTTTTACCTGGTTACTTGTACTGTCTATACAATCTCAAAGCCACGAAAACGCTGAATGGAACTAAAGGTATTCCTATTTACTATTAAAATGTTAGAAAATTAATAAAATGAATATCAATATTGATTTTAGCTAGAAACCAGAAAATGAAAGTTCTGAACATAATAGGAGCATACGTTTTCTGATATTCTTGCCGAGAACTTTTCCCAACATTATCACGGAGGTACTCAATCGTTAGTAACCACACCGCAATCGTAAAAACTTTACGCAACTGGCCTAAATTATGAACTGTGAAAATGCAAGGAAACAATAGAGATAACAAAAGATTTTTTTTGCCAGAAACCAAACGAAATAAACGCTTTGAAGATAAAAGGTAAATTATTTTTGAGATATTCTTGCCGAACAAATTTCAATCACTATCAACAAGTTACTTAATCCTTCGTTGCCATTATACGCAATCGTAGCAACCTTGATGATTGTCCTAGATTATGAACCGTACGTGAGGTGTCGAAGAAGGTCTGTCTGACAACCTTATCATATCTATGAGCAGAACTATTTCAGGCTTCCAAACAGATGTTTATCTTTTATCGTTCGATGGTTTGTGTCACGTAAGGCCTTAATATGTAACACAAGAAGGGTGATATTAAATGCCTGAGTAATGAGAAAAGGACCGAGAAATGAGAACCACCTTATACAATACATTAAGTACTTATGTCCTTGCCATGGAAATGTGTGTCTCCCATATTGAAAATGTGGTTGTACTGTTCCAAATGGTTTGGATATGTTTGTAAGCTTCTATAAGAATGTAGTTCTGAATAAAATGCAAACAAAAACTGAAAAAACCGTCCTAAAACAAGTCTCCAGCATGTCCAATTGTTACATGACAATACCAAAGCCCACAAATTATTCAAAACATTATTTTAATTTAATAATTGTTTTACTGTAGGCAAACAGAATGTTAAAACATAATGTGTTTTTTTTTTACATATATTCAGCATTATCATTTGGGGGGGGGGGAAATAAGGTAATACCAAATCAATAATCAAAACAACAAATCTATTAAACTACGGGCAAAATATAAACAAATAAACAATTTACACTTAGACTTTTGAAAAAGTACAAGAGAATAGTACCAGGTGTTCCGGAAGAGTAAGTGTTTCCTGTCATGTATATCGAAGTCACATCCACGTAAATGTCACGACATCAAAGGGAGAAACAAGGAATCAATTTCAATCGAAACAAGAAGGCATACTAATGAGCATATTCAAAAATGTTAACCTATGCCTTTTTGTTTTATAGCGTATCCTCCCGTAATTTTGTTTCTGTTATAGCAAACTTGGGCAATGGAACACCCACAGACCAAAATGTTATATACGACTAGAACGTTAATTTAGCAAGCTACAATACAGGGTTCAAATAACGATCAAGTCACTTTGTTGAATTTCACACTCAAAACACTGCTAATGTATTGTTTATTTCTCTTTCATACGAGAACCACAAGATATTGTCCTGGATTCAGTAATGATTTGATTTAGCCAATTAGGCACGCAGAAAACGGAGCTTACAATGAGTATTAAGAGTTTTAGGCAATGTCAGGTGATCCTAAACGAAGGTTCCCCAAAATCATAAAGTTTGTGTTGTTTTGAAGCGTGCTTCAACGAAAACACAAGCGCGCTGAGATTGAGGGAGCAAACAACGGTAAAAGATACAGCCCACTACATGTAACTCCAAAGTGAGTAACTACTGGGAATGTAACGTTTGAGTCCAGTGCATTTTAAATTGTTACCGTTCCTTTCCATACCTTAGTCTTTTCATTATCCTTATCATACAATTTCATTAAACAACGAGTTAAAAATAACAAAATCAAAAAGAGAAAATCAAAATAGAAATCGTTGAAAGGCAGTTATTACCAGTTGATCTGAAAGGTCAATAATAAACAAAACTTCTTTACTCATGTTAACACAGAAATGAATAAACTGTCTTTCCTTAAAATAACTCGTATTTATCAAGATGTTTCCTATTTGTAGACTCGCTAACACATTGTAAGGAGATAATACCTCTTTATAATGAAATATTTATTCGTTATAATGAAACAGTCCGTAAAACCAGATTTTGTTATAACGAGTAAGTATTCCGTTGTGACAAATTGTCTCAAACAGTTGCTGTAAGATTTGCATCTGGATTAAGAAACACAGGCTTGTGTTCGGTTTCAATTTCTAATTTAAGACTTACTGGACCCGAAAGTAAATCCAGGTCGGCATGTTCTATTTTGTTGATATTTACACGAAATCAATTAATACTAAATTTTAGTACACATTCATGATTTTTTTTTTAAATCATATAGTAATAATGTGTATTCCTATATGGATCATTTGGAACATTTGATACGATAAGTATTTTACATCAGCTCCATGTATACTTCATCTTTTATAAAAGTGGCCACTTTATCGTCTCGGGAGGAAACAGGTATCAGTGTAATTGTTACTACCACTATACCTGTATACAGAGACAATTCCACTGTAATTTCGATTTCGCCTCTTTTCGCCTCCGTTATGAGAGTGTGATTATCGTTACAGCGAACAATAGTTAACATTAAAATGAAAATGTTTATTGAATGTGAAACTGTGAAATTGCAAACCTTATTTGGGAATGTGAAAGTTTGACTCTGAAATTTTGACACGGTGAACATTTGACTTGGTGACAGGGTACAAGTTTTATAGAAAGGTAGTTTGATAAGGTAAAAGCTTGAGAGGGTGACAATTTGACTGGGTTAAGGTTTGACATGGTGTGAGTTTGGCATGGTAAAAGCTTGACTGGTTCATAGTTCAAAACCTCTTACTACCATTCTTAGTACTGTTAAATCAGGGCTTCAGTCTTGATTGATTTTAACGTGGATGTAACCAAGATTTACATGGCGGGTGTCGTCGATGAAGCAGAAGACGCTTACTCTTCCGGAACACCTGGTCTTATTCTCTCATACGAGGGTCTCCTTGTAAATCTTTCCTTTGTTCATATTTTGCTTCTATTTGAATCGATTTTGAGATCAGATTATAGTATTCTCTAATTTTGTTTGACGCGGTAAAAGCTTGACAGGAATAAAGCTTACAGCAGTCTTCCGTACTGCTATTCAATTTTTAGCTCTTTTGGTACATCTTTTCTTAATCGTAACATTTCACATTAAAGGCCCAATATACGTAACTTCAGGAACTTTTTCGTGATTCTGAAAAATTCTGAAAAGAAATAAGCCTAAAACGAAGTAAACCTGAGCGGTAACTAACAAGAAATTCTTGACAGAAAAATCCAAAACATTAAAAATAATTCAGGTGGGGCCCACTTCAATAACAAGCCGAAGTTAGAAAACAGTTCAAAATGGACGCGTGTTTACAAATTCCGAGTTTCAACTGCTGCTGTGCTGGTAACCAAGTAAAAATTCATTCTTGAATATTGCTGATATCAGTTAATCTTAACTGAATATATATCATAAAAAGTTATAAGGCTTTATTTTCGCTTCAAGTTTTGTCGACAGTTTCGTATATTGGGCCTTTAATTCCTCCTTTGTATTTTCATAATGGATGCCAGTGTTGGGTATTTCAGAAACTTTCGAAACGTACATATAAGAACGTTTTAAGTTTTGGGTAGCCATAGAAACATTTCGTCCTATTTGACATGAAATTGTATTTATGCGTCTGTCAAAAAAGGTATGGCGTTTTCCGTCCGTACCTACGTACGTCTGTCGTAAACTGTTATTGGTCCGGAGATATCCTCCTACAGTTTTCTAACTTGGTGACCTTAATCATCATGGCATATTTGATTCAATTTGAGGCATTATGTAGAAAACGTCAGAACTTGTTTATGATTTCTTCAATTCCTCTCAAATTTGGTAAAATATTTGGTATATAAAACAGTAATGTTTATATATATTACGGGTTTTGTTGCATTTATTTTTTAACTTTAACGTATCATTGGCAAAATGAGCATTATATAGAAAATACGTTCCTGTCGTTAACTTTTGTTTGTCCAGAGATCTTCTCCTACAGTTTTCAACTGATTTCTTCCAAACTTGGCAGAATCAATTATCATGTCATAAAGTTCAGTTTTTTCAGAACGGCAGTTCGATCCGACATTCTTTAGTAGAGTTCTGGTCATTCGAGACAATATGTAGAAAATGTGTTTACTTTGCATGTTTTCATTTGCACCACTATACAACCTAGAGTTAAGAATTTTGTTTCAGCTGTTTTGCACATAAACATTGACATTGCCTACTTTTATTCTCAGTACACTTCCGATTGGGTGTGACGGGCGTGTCATGCCTCCGCTTGCGGTGCCCTTGTTTTATTTATCGAGAACGAAATGTCCTTGAACAGGTTAACCTGCGTTGTTCAAACTGTCACTCTATCGAATGCTATGCCATGCCTCTCCTGTTTAAACAGCCAGGCTGTCGTATACATTTTATATCAATGTGCCTCTTCTGTTTAAACAGCAAAACTTCGGTTTACAATACATGACAATTTTTCTCCTTCTAAAGCAGCAGGGCTTCGATTTACAATACGTGTCCATTTGTCTGCTTCTAAAGCAGCCAGGCGTCGGTTAACAGTGTTTGTTCATGTCTTGTTTTCACATAAATGAAATGCGCCTTTTAAAAATCGATGTACTGTTAGATAAAATTTATTTTAAATTCTATAAATATCTTTACAGATGTCTATCATAGTGCTCGACATTCCGATACTACCACACTTTACAGCTGCTTTCCCAAATTCCTGTTTAAAAAACTATGAGAGTTTTTGCATACCAAGGGATGTACATGTAGAATAAAAAACCTCAGCTTAAAAGGTTTCCAAATTTAATATTAAAATGGTGAAATATCCCGTTACATACACTCTGAGCTTAAAGAGATAAAAGACAAACGCAGAAAGTTCTGAAAAGTTAGGCAGTTTTCGTATTACATGTATGTCATGCCTTTTCTGTCCTATTGTGACGTCACAAACAGTTAAACGGTGTAAGCTTTTTGTTTCAATTCTACATCTTCTGTCATGGGTTATATCTTTCTTACTCATACAGAAATGAAAGCTTGGGAAGGACGGTGTTTTTATAAAAAAAAATCAATTTAATTGTTCCATTTAGTCTGAAGTGGTTGATCTAGCGATCTTTATTCATATTTCTCACATATTTCGTTCGAATTGCTAACATATAAACATCTTTATTATTTAACATCTTTAACTTCAAGCACATATTACTGTTTTTATCATAGAGAATATTTTTTTCTCTGACAAAATTAACTTTAGTTTTAATTGAATTTTGCATAGAAATAATAATTTAATTCACAGTGCAATTGGTTAACATGTAAAAGGAAGAAAAGTTTGAGAAAAACAAATAAGCGCTCCACAATGCTGCAGAAAATGAAGAATCCGTTTTTTATAGCACTTGGCAAAGCCATAAAATAAATTTCAAAAATCTTAGCCTGAGGTTGCTATTTCTCTGTCTACTTCACTCAGACTCGCTATAATGTGTTATTTATGTTCACTTAAGTTAAAATTTATGGAAATTTGCAATGTAATAGTACTTTTTGGGCCTATTGTACTCTTGAATACTATCCAACACACATTTTTTACATTTTTAATTGGTTATGCATTAACGACATACACAATTCTTGGTTTTAATTCAATTTTTATTAATTAGTTGCCTTCAAGATAAAAACAAATCAGGTTTAAAGACACTCTTTAGGAGGGATGAATACCATTGGGTCTGCAATACCGATGTTCACGTCGAAAAATCTGTAAGAGCAAAATTGAAAACAATTACAATCTGCTATACGACTTGATTTTTAATGTAATACAATATGTATATTAGTAAAACGCATTATACGATAGTTCACTAATATTGCTGCAACATGTAATTGAACAGAATAGACAAATACAGCGCATGTTTAATATGGAAAACATAATCGGACATTAAATGCAAACATATACCAGCATTATGGCAGCAATTTTAAATAAAACCTGAATTTCGTGAATTTGTAAATATGTATTATTTGTCTACGTACGTTCTATGGACAAACCCGGTGTCCTCGCTGTAGAACCCGCTGGACACAGGCATACAGTCGGGGGATGTGACGGTCCCGAAGAATCTATTTCCATCAGTGAAGTTGCCATAGAAATTGTTCACGACCATAAATTCCCCTGGAACACCAGCAGCTCCTACGGTTGCTGAATCAGCAAACTGACCCTCGGGAGGAACTCCAAAAGGTCGGAAGGGTCGGGTCAGGTTGGTAACATTACACTTCTTTGTTTTCAAATCCAACCTGTATTCCTTTCCCTTAAAATAGATATGCATAAGACTTCAAAACAAATTTGTAAATGGACATGCTCTAGATTTCAAAACAAGCATACATTAAATATGTGCTTTCAAGCTTCTTCCCAACCTATTCCTACACCTAAAAATAAATCCAGGTAGGTTTTTAAAAAGGTATATATACATGCCTAATGTGAATGTTTCAAAAGCTTTATTCAAACATGTATTCCTTTCCTCCTTGAAAAAGATATGAACTTCATTTCAAAAACGTGTATATTATAATATATAGACCAAAAGTTATAGTTTTCAACCTCTGTTCCTTTCCCTTTAAATAGATAAGATGCAAAGAATATTTCCCTAGGTAAACGTACCATTAAAAATATCAAAGTTGTGATGAAGAAGGCATATTTTCACTTAAAATATATTTTTTAAATGCCTTATCCATGTGTTTTATGTTATATCTAACTTACGACGTTATGGAGATATAGAACATCATAGTACTGGCGGTCACTTCCAAATTCCACCTCCTCAATCTCCCGGGTCCTCCTCTGTGTTTCGTCATAGCTTACTTTGGCGTACCCAGTGAAGTTTTTAGTTCTGTCTTGCTGCAATAGACCGGGAGAAAAACGTCTATTATGCAACATCATAACATAGAAAGATTATTTATCATCATACATAGAAAGATTATTTCTCTTCATTGTATCTTCATCATATTATAAAAATATCGATGTATATTTGAAATGATTTGACGCGTGCACTTATCAATGGAACAAAAATACTTTTGAAATGGATTTAAAAATTGTCCCGGGTAACGTATGTAGTCAGTCAATGTTGGCAATAAATATGTCCAGTTGTTTGATGTGGAATTTCATAACAAAAGTGAATTGTTAACAAATTAGGACAAATAAATCTTACTTACCGTAAACATTCTAGCTTCCCATTGCCTTGGTGACTCTGATAAACAAAAGGAAGTACAATGATTCATTTATTACACAAACTTATCTACTTTTGATACACAGTTGATTTAGATATATTACATATGCTATTTGATGACGTAACACACACATGTGCTGCACCTTTTGGTAATAGATACAGTTTGCCGAAAAAAATGAATTAAACTGCACCATATAGCTGTTTCGTCCTCCTAGGACTCTTCAGTGATGTTAGGGGCCAAAAGGGGGGAATCCAAAATGTCTAAACTAATGTAGATGCAGAAGGGTCAGGTGCGTAAAACCCCTTTAATTTATGAATTAAGAAGTAAAATTAAACTATATTAAACACATATAATGAATAAGGGCTTGTTGAAACGATTCCATTAAAAACATGAATAATATATGTACGTGATATTACTTCGGCTGCATATACTAGACCATTCAAAAGTATAAATATTTTATACCTTCAGAATAATTGATATGTTTGTTCAATAGTAGTTTTATAAGACGGTGAATATGAAATAAGAAAAAAAAGTATTGCCAATAAGAATAAATGATAACTGAAAATAATATTTAAAACCTATGAGTCCACTGAGAAAACAAAACTGGCCGAAAGAAATGCCCGAATCCAGATAGGGATGTACACTAGCCCTATGATGGAATATAAATTTTAATTTTTTAAATATTGAATATTAAAAAAAAATGAGCATAAAGTACATGTGTACATTCTGAACCATGACACTATTTGAAAGGATTAAAACGTAGCATGCAGGTTGCGGGAACCCTTAGGGACTTTAATTCACCAGCAGCGTCTACCACCTACGATCTCTATGAATGGTACAAAAGACACCTTTATAATGTAGATACATACATAAGATACAGAGATATAGCAGGGTTTGCCAAACTCTTCTCGCCCCTTTAACTACCTGACAGAAGGTTTAGGAAACTGAACATGCAAATAAATTAAATAATATTCGACATAAGGTAGAAATGAAAAGACACTTGTCCATTGTAAAGTTCGAAAATGTAGCAAATAGATAATATGGGGTAATTTAAACAAACACTAGTCTTTCTTTTGGCAGTCTACCATTCTCCATTCCAAACATCATTCTCAAATTAACTTCCATTATTACTTTTCACCCAACTGTAAAAGTGTTTCCCTAGTAAGTATTCCAAATTAAAAATGTCCCTCATAAGGTCTTCGAAACCCGGAAAGCTATGTAATCCAAGGCAACCCTCCAAAAGAAATAAAGGCCTTCCATTGAGGCCAGCTAACGCTAGAACATTGCAATACTTTAACTAACAGAAGGCTACATGGTTGCAGTGAAATGTGTTTGTTCTTGAGTTGCTTTAAAACCACAGAATGTGGAATAATGAAGTTCTAGGCTGTACATACCACAAGGCCTAGGAAGCTGGGCGTACGCCACCACTCCAAGGAGTAAGACAAGAAGGAGGCTCTGCATGATAGGAGTTGAGTATTTCTTGCTCGCCGAATTTGCCCCGAGAGTGTCGAGTGACTACGACCTGGCCTTTTATAACGGCGCTTTATCTTATCTCTAGACACACATATATGACGCCAGGTTATGGTGTGTATTTTGTGTCGAGCTGTTATTTCGAAATCTTGAAGGTAGATTGTATTATGAAAGCAACTGCATAGACTTATTTATTTCTTTTTAGTATGAAACATTAAATAATGTTGAAAAATTTAAATACATCTTGTATGTGATGTTAAAAATGATACGTTTGAATATAAGATATCAAAATAATAAAATATTGATATAAAAAGGAAAAGTTTTTAATAAGAATATTGAAATCAGGGTAAAAATTTTGTATTGGTCAGATCCATTTATTACCTCAAATTGTTCGACAGAGGTATTAAGATGATAAATATGTATACAATGTGTTTATATTGAAACATTTTAATCTGACTTCTATATGTATGAAGACTTACTGAACATTATAGATAAGCAGAGTTAAGAGTCTTATCTCTTATCGATTATACATATTACTTCAATGTACATATCTGCCATGTCAGTGTTGACAATTTAATGAATATGCAACAATCAAATGTCATAGACCATTTTACAGACCTGTATGATGTAGTTTAAGCATGTGTAAACCCATTACATTGCTTATCTAGGTATATTTCATAGTAATATACATTTTAATGGCGGTGAATGTTATTATACATACTCGTCACTTTTCTTTTCCATTTCCAATTATATATATCAAGTATACTAATCATGAGGATTTCGTTAAATTTCAAATTTTTATTTTCTTCTTTTTCAAAGTTCAAGACGATTATGAAATTCAAAATTGAGATTTATGTTTTGAAGCATAAAACACTTCAAACGTGTATATAACCATCTTTGAAGCGGCGGACATAATAATACAATAATATAGAACATTTGACATCTTACTGTACAAACACTTATGCCATACTCATGATTGGTGACGTAACACACACAGATGCTGCACCTTTTAAATTTAGAAATAGATACAGTATGCCGGAAAAATGAATTAAACTGTATCATACAGCTGTTTCGTCCTCCTAGGAATATTCAGTGAAGTTAGGGGCCAAAAGGTGCCATTGAACATTTCTTAACTGAAGAAGAAGGATATTAACTCAAACCAATATTATCTACTCACGCATACTGGCTTTAACGTTATCCCTGACACTTCATAATGACTATTCAAACCTTTGAAACGGAGAAATTCAAATGCGTCTTCATAACATAATTATGTTTCACCTGCTGAGAATAATGTCGTAATATTGAAATGGTATTCAGCTTCACGTCCTTCACAATATCTTCCTTATGAAAGTGTAATATTGAAGCAAAAGGCTAGACTTGTACTAAACATTGTAAGTATTGAATCAGTTTAATGCATATGGATTTTGTTTTCGTCTTTATGTTTTTTTTCTGTTTAGCAATTTGAAGTATGAAATATCAAGCATTGCTCGATAGAAAAGCTGTTAGATGTCAACAATTATAGTGTTAGCGGTATGGAGAGCGTATACTTAACAAGTCAATGCAAAATGTGTTTTAATTGTAAGTGATATAAATTGGATTGTAAAGACATGTTGATAAGAAATTGTTTACATGAAAATCTTTTTTTTTTATACATATTTCATATTTAATTGACCAACATGTTTATTTCTATATATATACATTCTCGTATATAAGTAGGTGTGTTTTACATGAAGCATGTCTCCAGCACCTCTTTGTTACCTGTTACTTCAATGAAAGAAGACGATAATTCAGAAAGTTATGGAAAAATGTTTAATGAGTTTTAAAAATCTACAGGCATTCTTTTGGTGGAATGAAAACATTAGGATCGGCAATTCCAATATTGACATCGAACATTCTGTAAAAGAAACAAATAATTTTTTTAGTTTCATAATATATTAACATAATGACAGCATATTGATATTATTCAATTATCACAATTCGTGAAAAAAATGTTTTGAAACAGCTTGTATGTGAAATGAAACTATAACTTTTTTTAATGAAATTTGAGTTTCATAATAATAATTGACTAGGAAGGTAATAATATTCGTTTATTACAAAATAATTTTAAAAGCAAACATTCTAATAGTTCATTAGTAAAAATCATTAATGAAGTCGGTACTGTAATATCTGTTTAAATATTAATATTGTGTTTACATATACTTACGTTTGTTGAACAAATCCGGTCTTTTCGCTGTAGTAACCGAATTCAACCGGCATACAATCTGGGACTGTTGACACGCCAAAGAACTTAGCTCCAGTGGACCTGAAGGTGCCCTTGAAGTTCTCCACGACCATGAACTCTCCGGGAACACCAGCAGCCCCAATGGTAGCCTCACCGGCAAACTCGGCCTCCCGGGGTACACCACGGGGGATGAATGGCTCGGTCAAATTGGTGACGTTGCACTTCCTTGTTTTCAGGTTCAGAATGTAACCTTTACCCTATATGAAAATATACATTCATTAATAAATAGTTATACACGTATTTCGTTCGAGAGTGTGTAGGATCAAATGGTATAAGAAAAGATCAAAACTAGGTTGGATAAGCTGGGTTGCTTCAGAAACACAAATAACTCAATGCTTCAGCATACTGTTATATTCTAAAATGGAATATTGAGTGTCCATTTATGGTAGTTTATATTAGTCTCAGTAATCCATGTTTCGTACAGCTAATGTACATGTAAACAAACAATTCAATACATGGATACATTGTATTTATGTATTCGCTGCTGAATGTATTCGTGTCCTTCTTCAAGCGGACACAAAGTAAACGGTATATCGAATTACAAATGGAAAGTGCATTGATGACTTGGCTTGAGATAGCTTTTTTGTATACTATATTTATCATATTTGTAGAAGTGTTATCACAGTTGTGTTTTACGTTAATCTCTTCTGGTATCAAATCAGAATTTAGGAATATAAGGTGCATACTTACAACGTTGTGGAGGAAAAGAGTATCGAAGAAATCCCGATCGGATCCGAATTCAACCTCTTCAATAATTCTCTCCCTTCTCTGTGTCTCGTCATAACTGACCTTTCCAAATTGTGTGAAATTCTTGCTCCTGTCAGTCTTCAAAAGAAATATCAATTATAAAAATTCAAAATGGTGACACAAGTTTTTGAAAGAAAAGTAAACGTTTTACTTTGCATTATATGATGCAGAAGAAAAAAAATGAATGAAAATTTACTTTAAATCTTAAAAATTACTATACTTACAGTCAAGACTCTCCCTTCCCATTGCTTGGGCGATTCTGAAATATATACATTTAAACCAATATACAGGTGTTACAAAACTGAAGGGGGATACTTCATATTAAAAATGTAGGAGTTTTTGTCTTTTTGATTTAAGTTTTTGCAACGTATTCAATAGTCTCATGAATAGAATCTTTTCTTTAAAAGCAAGACGGTGGAGTGGACTCGCAATTACCACAAGAGGTAACTTATGACATGACTTTCAAATTCGATGTGACTTGGCACAAGACTTAAAAATGTGATGTTTCTTAGCACAAAACTTAGTAATTTGATATTACTTGGCCGAGAACTAGAGAACTTGATGTGACATAGCACAAAAAATGGCACGACTTCAGATTATACTCAGCACAAAACATTATAATTCGATGATACTTAGCACAAGACTTTATAATTCGATGATACTTAGCACAAGACTTTATAATTCGATGATACTTAGCACAAGACTTTATATTTCGATGATACTTAGCACAATACTTTATAATTCGGTGATACTTAGCACAAGACTTTGGAATTCTATGATACTCAACACAAGACATTTTATTTCTATGATACTTAGCACAAGACTTTATAATTCGATAATACTTAGCACAAGACTTTATAATTTGATGATACTTAGCACAAATCTTTATAATTCGATGATACTTAGCACAAGACTTTATAATTCGATGATACTTAGCACAAGACTTTATAATTCGATGATACTTAGCACAAGACTTTATAATTCGACAATACTTAGCACAAGACTTTGTATTTCGATGTAACTTACGACATGGCCCGGGAACTTGAGAGTAGGCTACGTAAGCCAAAGCACTGATGATTAGTAAGTATTTCATGGTGAATGATGAAGTCCGATCTGTGGCTCCCCGATCTTTGAGAGTGACCACATTTGGACTCTTGGCCGTATTATATGCAAAGGCTATCTTATCTGTTGACCTCTTCGAGTAGTTGAACTGACCATGTTGGAACGTCCACTATTGTACTTGATTTCACAGTATTGTTAGCTTTGAAACTGGAGTTACAAGTATAAAAGACTCGAACATAAAAGGAAATAAATAAAATATCGTCTAAATATTTGTATGTCGCCATGCTTACAATTCATGCTGCTATCGTGGATTTCAAAATGCATAATTTATATTCATCTTGCGAGAAAAAAGATATGGTTTAAGCTGATTAAACAAATCCATCGGGGCTTGTGTAACAGGTCACCGCTCATAAACAAGTGTCACATATGGCTGATTTGACATCACGTGCGTATTTCAGTGACATAATCTCGACATATTGACACTTTTTCAACGAATTATAAAATATTCTCCCTTTGGCTCTGCATTTTCTGAATATCAAAACATTAAGATAACCAGGTATACCCAACCAAATTATTTCAAATAATCATACATGGTGTACGAGTTGTTAACTCTCTTTACTATCGACATCAACGTTACAATCACTTTTGCATAATATTTTCCTTAAAGCATTTTTAATAGAAGCTGGTAGACTCTGTTGTTGAATGTTTTAGTCCCTGATGTTTGATGGAGCCTCTATAGCAACAGTTATCGCATTTGAGTAGTGACACGGTACATAATACACATAATGTCGTTGTTTAGAAAGATGACGAAATTATACAGTACATACTAATTTCTGTTTTCTAAATTCAAAAGTCAATTTGTTTTACTCACCTGATCCTTCTGCTTCCATATTAACTAGGAAAACCTCGATTCCCACCTTTTGGCCCCTAACATCACTGACAAGTCCTAGAAGGTCGAAACAGCCATATGATGCAGTTTAATTCACTGTTTTTGGTATATTGTATCTTTTACTAAATTTAAAGGGTATATAATGTGCGTGTGTTACGTTATCTTTTAGATATAGTACATATACCATGTGATGTAATCCATTTTACTTTCTCAGGTGAGTTGAATCATGTCGAAAAATTTTATTTGAAAAATGATTAAGTGACCTTTATAGTTTGTATCATATTTATAAAAATATATTACAATATTATGTATCATATATGTATAAATATATTACAATATCATGTATCATAATGTATAAATATATCACAATGTTATGTATCATATATGTATAAATATATTACAAATCTTATGTATCATATATGTATAAATATATTACAATATTATATATCATATATGTGTAAATAGATTATAACATTATGTATCATATTCAAGTACTTTATAACTTTATTGCCTACTGTTGATAATTAATGTGCGAATAGGGTTATTAAGACTGGGAAGGAGTGCTATGGGAGGCTTT
This sequence comes from Mimachlamys varia, assembly GCA_947623455.1. Taxonomy (NCBI): domain Eukaryota; kingdom Metazoa; phylum Mollusca; class Bivalvia; order Pectinida; family Pectinidae; genus Mimachlamys; species Mimachlamys varia. Next base: position 40,823,592 of record OX392528.1, read on the forward strand.
ATATCGTTGTCTACTAGAACTATTCCTGGGAACTCCACGGCTTATCACATCTATATTCTATCGGCCTCCTATTGACTTCATGACTTACGTATTACGTCATCTTCCAGTTTGATATAACTGATTTGCAGGCAAGGACATTTCTGTTAAACAAGTAGTACAATCAGCTACAACGATAGTCCGTCAATATGAAGTTTAAGTTTCGAAAATCTGGTGTAGTCCCAAGGATTTGTTTTACACTCAAAATACTTTTTTTTTTTAATTTATTTTGTTTATTTCATCATAACTATTTCTGATGAAAGTCTTAGTGTAATTTCTTTAAAGTAACGATTTATCAAAAATATTTATAGTAAGACTAGTTTCCAAAACACGTGTTGTTAGTGGTACCGGGATCCTTCATTTCCACCTGGTAACCCAGAAATAGTGAGAGAGAAATTTGAAAGAACGCCCGGATTATCATCTATCAGAAAAGATTGCTGTCAGTTAATATCAGTCATATACATGTATTAAATGTCCCTGTTGCTTACAATCTCAACGTATGTCACTTATCGATGGTGATGATGATGATATAGCGATGGTGCTATATAGTCGTAACAGAATAATGAATTAAAGTGAAGGCAATGTAGAAGGTTTGATTTATTTATAAAAAAATATGTTCTGCAACCAAAATTGTTTTTTTTAATATTCATACAGATTTGACACGAATTCTATTAAAAGAAAAGAAAATGGTTTTCCCACAGACAAATCCATGCTGTATTTAAACAACACATACATTAAAATGAAAAATGAATAAGTTTTAGGATAAGTTCAGCCACCGGCTATGAATATGTAATGATCATGCTTTTGGTGACGTTTTGTCATTACATGTACGTAGTATTGTTACCTATGTATGCATACAAATGTAACAAGAACTTACTAATGGCAGGTCATTGTGACCTTACATCTGAGATGCCAATGAACACCACATCATTTTATTATAAGATGTGTATTCGCTGCATTACTGCAATGATCAGACGAGCATAATTGCGGCTTTGCATCTCTTGTACTGGACTACCACACCGACATCAAGAGTTTGTGTCTGACCAGTCGAGGAAATAATAATCTTCATTTCATCTATAGCAGCTTTAGTTTGATTAATTGTCATGTAATTAGTATCAAATCTGAAATCAAAGTACCCTCCAAGATAGTCTACCCCGGTTATATTGAAGTTTGAGGTATCAGGAGGTAACTTTGGATCAAACTGAAGCTTGTCCTCGAACATTCTAAACCCGCCATAGCCAAACATGAGGGACTGGAGGTAGCCGCCGATACCGGTGAGGAAGTTCCTGGCCCCTCGTCCTTCTGGCTCCTCGGACCAGATCTGTGAATAAGGGGACATAACTGTAATATAGCGACGCATTTGTTGGCTGGCTGTGTTTATATAGGTCATGCTGATAGCAGGTCTACAAACCTTATGTGATGTATTTGGTATTAAGAAAGTGACAACTAGATTAAAAAGATAGGTAAAGTGAAGGTATAACAGAAATAGGTAGTAATCAAATTAATTGATTTTCAAATCTAATCAAACTTATGTTAAAAATTCCATTTATTTTTCAAAAGTCAATTATCAAAACAATTATAAAGTATGTTCACTTAAAATCTTTTCAAAAGATTGATAATGGAATAAAATTGTATAATTATCAGAATATTCTAACAACATTAAAAACACTGCAAACATGTTAAGAAAGCTATTTGGATTTGAGTAAAAGATAATTGTGTGTACCGTTTTAAACGCTTAAATATTGGTTTTAGCTGCTTATATGATCAGATTCTGTGAGATATGGTAGTGGTGGCAACATTACACCCAATCCATGGACAAACAACAGTTTAGGTGCTACGGTAAGGTCAAAACTTTGATTAACCCTGACCTCAGGATTTCTTAGGTTTACTTGTAAATCACAATGCTTAATTACTTACGGAAGGGATCAGTAAAGAAATCGATACATACATAAAATGGTGGGATAACATTCTGAAATTGTTTCACGAAAGCAGCTTCCGCTTTAGGCGTATCGTTTAGTTCCAGCCAGCCTACAGCAAACATCCCCCACGTCATGGCAGGTCCTCCCGGAGTCACCTGTAAATGACTTGACTATTATATATATACACACTGAAGCTTATATTTTGATTCGAGAATTGGGAAATAATCACAGTAACAAGTCGATTTGATTTAATTAGTTTGGGATATTTTTCTTTCTTTTAATAAAACAAATATGCTTGATATATAATTTGTGTTTTCATATTATTCCAAATTTGCAACCTTTTCGTATATATTTAGATCGTTTTGTCTGACTTCTGTAGAAATGTTTTCCATCAGGGGAAATCCCAGGAGGACGACATCGGCCTGTTTTACCGTAGTATCTGTATAACAAATTCAAAGAATATTACAGTGTCAACAAAACAATAACACAACATCGATTAAACTAGGGACGAAATAGGTGTAAATGCAGGTAAAGTTATATAAACATTACAAACCAATATAAAAGATGTACCTAACACACACATATAAATGTAGATAACTCAGTTTAAAATGTGGTAATGGATATATGTACTATATGCTAAAAAGAAACCCTAAATAGCACTGCATCACACGTCCTTCCAGAAAGATTGAACAAAACACTCAGACGAGACTTTATGATTAAGTGGCCGAATCATTGTAGGAAACTCATATTGCCTTAATTACTTAACACACTGTGTGACATATTGGAAAGCACATAATACACTTAAAATTAAATCTTGGCACAACTAAAAATGTAACTAACAAACAAATATTCCAAACTCTCTTAAATGCAAATATATGTAAACTCAAATACGTGCTGTTCAGCAAAGTGACGACAAATGCCTTTTAAAATGCAATGATTAAACCTTATGATAGTTTACCTGGAGTGTAACCGTCGAACTCGGGGTGCCACTTGTCAGTGGCGTTAAACGGTATGTAAGTTTTCTTGGCGTTTTCCTCAAATTTCGGATCCGCTGTCTTGTTGACCAGAGAGAGGGCGTACTTGGGTAGAAGGAGACTGATCTTGGCCACACTGTTTGTGTATACCGAGTTGTTGACAGGGTAGTGGTACTCGTCTGGAGGCATTACCTCTATAAAATGAACGTAATTGGTGTCGACAATACGTTTCATAATATTTTTATAAGCGCATTAAATCTCCATTTGTTAACATCCTAATCATATACAAGTAATGAGCTTGTCTTATTACATTAGAAGCATATAACATGAAAAGGAGGATAAAATAATCACTGATATCATTAGGCTTACTTACATCAATTTCAATGTATATTCATATTCGCTATTCAAATTGAAACCAACGAACATTTTTTTAAAATAACGTTGTCGGCTTTTTGTAGACTTTGCATACATTGTTTAGTATTCTTAACCATCCCCTTTCAATCGAAACACTGTTCTTCGAGGACAACGAGTTTACAAATGATGATGTTTTTTTCATGTGTTCATAACGTCAATATTAGTTCTAAAATATTCGAATGATTGTTTACAATACACAGCTGTTTCAGCATGCTGCAATAATCCCCAGTTAATTTTACGTCATGGCATCAACAACAGTCCTCTCTTATTTCTTATAGTCTCTCTCTCACTTCCTCTTTTATCGATTTCTTGCCTGTTTCATCTTTGCAAGTATCATTGTTTATTTACCTATTCACCCACTTGAAGTCGTTTCTGTTTGTTGATATGACATAAAAAGGAGACGGATTTGTTTCCGAATCCTATTCGAATGTGATTGATTTCATTCTTTAATGTATATGTATTCATTTGGGAATGAAATAAAGCTTATGTTCAATTAAATGGGTGGAGGTTCACATGTGTATTGATAGGACATTATCTATGTTGATTGTATCGACACAATGTTAAATAGATGCTTACGTTAAATAAGGATATACGATTGTTTTTTTCAATAATGTCAGCGGTTATCTTTCTTTGCACGATATGGCCATGGCATATGTACACACTGTTGTTAAACTTTGGCCGGAATAGACTGGATAGAATTTTTCAAAATCAAGCATTGCTCTCTGGATATTGATCATAAACGCAAAGAGGGGACACATTACCAGGACTTTGTTATTGGTAAGAAGAGCGAAAAGTTTCATGGTAATCAGCTCAATGCATTAGGTGGAGTAGTATAACAATAATTGTCTAGGGGCGGACTGAAAACAACTTGTGGAATCATTAATCGTATAAAACCTTATGGATAACATTTAACAGAAGCAGAAGACGCTTACTCTTTCGGAGCACCTGGTCTTATTCTCTTGTACTTTTGAGTTGATTTTGAGTTCGGATTATGGTTTTGTTGACGCTTTGGTATTCCATTTTTATTGGGGGGGGGGGGGGGGGTGTTGTTTTTTGTTTTTCAATCTGTTACGCATAAGGAGGAGAGGAATAGACTGGGGAACTTAAAGACAATTATTATGTTATTGATTATCACAACAACACAGGTCAGGCAGTACTTTTTATATAAGTACACACAACCTGATATCAGTGTTTATAGTGAACTGTTAGACAACATAATGCAGTTTTGTTTTTAAAATATAGTTTGCATTGAGATATCGTATTGTTAACTCCATATCATTTATAAAAATCCTAATCTCGTACTATAGATTCTTGTAATTAAAGCGAAACATACAAATCAAACCTGTATATTTTATGACGTCAGTCCCTTTATAGTTTATACTTTATTGTATAAGATTCAAACAAATACAATCTTTTTTATTTTCTCACGAATTCATAATTTCTAAAATATAATTGTCCTTAATGCTTCAACATTTGCTCACCATGAATTTCAAATCGGTCCTCGCTTTTGTTATATGTCATGCGAGACATCCAGAATTTGGCTATGTCTGTGATGACGTCAGCTCCACCCTCGTTCTCAATAAATTTTGTATCACGTGTCATCATAATGTACTGCTTGAAAGCGAACGCGATATCGCCAGTGATGTGTTGTTCGTATTTGGAACAGGCAGTAGAGGGACACACATTTAGACCTATTTAAAAATCAAAAGAATTTTACAAACAGAACAAATGCAAAGACGAACGATAGTTTTCAGCATCCAATGATTACTGGTTGCACACGTGTTATATATAAATTTACATAAGCACATTTTAATAATAAAATGTGAATAACGGATTGTTCGTTATTGGTAAAACAGTGTGTTTTCTACAAAGAATAGAGAAAAAAAAAGAAAATGAGCATAAACACACCCAGAAGACTTCACAAGGAATACAGGACACACCAAAACAACCGAACTTTTCATTAAACATCACAAAATATTTTTGAGGATATTTTCAGACAAATACACTTCATTTCATTTCTGAATTGATCGACCAACACATTATTTGATTAAACAATAATCATTATCTCTATCAATGTTGAGTTTAAACAAAATATAAGAATTCCTTTCATCTAATTCACAACCCATACAGTGCTAATTAGCATTGTCCCATCCGTATTTATCCTTCGACATTGAAATAAAAACGCACATAACTAGGCTAGAACACTTGCTTACTAAAATTAAAATTACCTGAGAACGCCACTTCCCATGGGTACATGGCTCCCTGATAACCCCTCTGTGTAGCATACTGCTTAGCGGCCGCGTGATTTCTAACTCTGGTTTTGACGATCTTCTTTCCCTTGTCACTGTACAGCAGGAGAATTGGCGGAAACATCCAGGTCTCCTGGTCCCAGAACACGTGACCTTCGTAATCCTGGTGATATAAACAGGTTAATATGACATTGAGTATCCATTGTTATGATGTAGTAATAGTTTGTGTAAACATGTGTTAACGAATATTCTGGAAATTGTCACCGTTTACCTATAAACAAATATTGCTAGAAACGTTTCAATGTATGTGTGTGTTACGTTACATACGAATCATGTTGGATATTTCTACGAGAACCTCCTAGATACTTAAAGGTATATAAGCTGAATCTGTGCTTTCTGGTCAGAGCACTTTTAATATTTCGGGGAATTCTTGTACACCTTTAATCTCCTTTATATGGATTTGTACTACATCATATCATCGGAGTAGGATACTTCGCAGGACATAACATTGGACTTTTATTTCCATCTATGAGGAAATGTGAGTACAGTTCATGATAAAAAGGAGAGGTTGGAGGTTATATTTTTTTATTATTTAATCGTACATAAATAGTAAAATGAAGATGCTTTACTATTTTTTGGCTTTACCATTTGTTTATGCGAAGGGGCAAAACTCCTTAGAGTTGTGTGTCATGTAAATTCTTCAAGAAATTATTCCATTTCTCAAGTAATGCAAAAATAAACACATATGGATCTTATAATCCTTACATACATATACCTGGTAATACATGATAATACCACATTGCTTTCTTAACATTAAGAACACCAACTTAATAAACGCTAACACTCTTTACCTTATTCAGAGCTCCATGTGCTAAGCCACCTGGTGATATTCCAAAAAGCGGTTCCACTCTCTCGTCGTCAGGGATCTCGCTCAGTAGGTAATACATGGCTGCGTAGTTGATCCTGCTGAGGGTGTTGTTACCACCCACGTCTATACGCCCTTTCTGCCAATTACGTTCCCATACCTGTACGTGAGTGGCCTCAAGCATATCATTCAGGAAAAAACCAAGCCCTTCAATTAAAGATTGCAAACATTTTAAAATGCGTGTTCATCATGTCGAGAGCATCGAAATGCATCATACCTGGATATTCACAGATTTTAACTTATCTAAATAAGTCATACTTAGGTGAAACCTATTGTGAATATATATGAAACAATGCAGTTTTAGATATCATACATAAAACCAATTCAAACAATTGTTTTCTTGTGATTTCACATATTTTGTTTACGACTTTCGAACTAGATCTGTCAATCAGAGCACTGTTGCTGGAGTTTCTGGACAACTTAATGGTAGTTATTAGTGAGGTGATACAATGAAACCTTCTTCATGTTGTATAGTGTCAGTAGAATCTCTTTTATTCATAACCCATTGAAACGTACGTTTAGGAAGTTAAATAGGTTTTATTTCATTTTAGTTTTTGCATCTCTTATTGAAATGGAAAAACAAGAAAAAAAAAACAATGCTGTACTGCTGATTTTGATTACAAACCTCTCTATAAACAAATGTTTTCCATAAGCATACCGAATTGGAAATATTCCGCAGCCAAATAATAGGTGAAATCCAAAGAGGTTATGAAGGCACGCCGGACGGACTCGCCAGCAGCCACGGTCATGACGTCAGGCACGAGGGATGAGATGATAACGAACGGCATCTTGTCCTTAGCGTGGTACTCGGGGTACTTTATAGATCCCATGGATATTCTGTGTAAGTATGGAGGGGAAACATGTCTTAACAATGATACTCGGGGTACTTTATAAATCCAATGGATATTCTGTGTAAGTATGGAGGGGAAACATATCTACCAATGATAATCGGGGTACTTTATAGATCCCATGGATATTCTGTGTAAGTATGGAGGGGAAAAATGTCTTAACAATGATACTCGGGTACTTTATAGATCCCATGGATATTCTGTGTAAGTATAGAGGGGAAACATGTCTTAACAATGATACTCGGGGTACTTTATAGATCCCATGGATATTCTGTGTAAGTATAGAGGGGAAACATGTCTTAACAATGATACTCGGGTACTTTATAGATCCCATGGATATTCTGTGTAAGTATGAATGGAAACATGTCTTAACAATGATACTCGGGGTACTTTATAGATCCCATGGATATTCTGTGTAAGTATGGAGGGGAAACATATCTAACAATGATAATCGGGGTACTTTATAGATCCCATGGATATTCTGTGTAATTATGGAGGGGAAACATGTCTTAACAATGATACTCGGGGTACTTTATAGATCCCATGGATATTCTGTGTAAGTATGGAGGGAAACATGTCTTAACAATGATACTCGGGGTACTTTATAGATCCCATGGATATTCTGTGTAAGTATGGAGGGAAACATGTCTAACAATGATAATCGGGGTACTTTATAGATCCCATGGATATTCTGTGTAAGTATGAAGGGGAAACATGTCTTAACAATGATACCCGGGGTACTTTATAGATCCCATGGATATTCTGTGTAAGTATGAATGGAAACAAGTCTTAACAATGATACTCGGGTACGTTATAGATCCCATGGATATTCTGTGTAAGTATGGAGGGAAACATGTCTTAACAATGATACTCGGGGTACTTTATAGATCCCATGGATATTCTGTGTAAGTATGGAGTGGACACATGTCTAAACAATGATACTCGGGGAACTTTATAGATCCCATGGATATTCTGTGTGAGTATGAAGGGGAAACATGTCTTAACAATGATACTCGGGTACTTTATAGATCCCATGGATATTCTGTGTAAGTATGGAGGGAAACATGTCTAAACAATGATACTCGGGGTACTTTATAGATCCAATGGATATTCTGTGTAAGTGTGGAGGGGAAACATGTCTTAACAATGATACTCGGGGTACTTTATAGATCCCATGGATACTCTGTGTAAGTATGGAGGGGAAACATGTCTTAACAATGATACTCGGGGTACTTTATAGATCCCATGGATATTCTGTGTAAGTATGGAGGGGAAACATGTCTTAACAATGATACTCGGGGTACTTTATAGATCCCATGGATATTCTGTGTAAGTATGGAGGGGAAACATGTCTTAACAATGATACTCGGGGTACTTTATAGATCACATGGATATTCTGTGTAAGTATGGAGGGAAACATGTCTTAGAACTGCTAACTTCAATATGGTTTAATGGTTCTAACTGATCTAAATCTAGACAGGTTAAGTATTTTGAATTGTACTTCAGTTAAATTATTCATTTTGTGATATGTTAATAGGGCTGATATTCAGGCAATTATATCGAAGTTAATTAAATCAATAATATAGGTTGATCGGTCTTGATCGAAATGTGAAGTGGAAAACTCATCCGAATTTAATGGCGGCTGGAGTTCGAATCTCCAATCGAATTTGAAATGGTATTGGGTCACCAACATAGTCACTACATTTCCCCGAGTACTCTAAGTTTCCCCCAACAATCTATTAATAATCTTTTCAGAGATAAACTTTGCGTTCATCAGAATGAATGGGCAGGCCAATGAATTTGTTTTACCTTGGAGAAAGTTACTGTAGTTGTATGGCGGCTTGAAACATTTATATCGTATATCTTAATTTCGTCAACTGCTGACGAACAAACTTTCGGCACAGGGATTCGAGAGATGCAGGTTGATGAAGATTATTGGCAAGGTTTATGGTCGCCATCTTGATCTCATCGAGTATTCTGTATCTTTAAGTGATATGAAGATGGATGTTTTTGAGTTTGCTTATTAGTGTACTAACTACATGTAGTTGTGATTGACAATGATGACTCGGTTCTCATTTTGAGGATTGATGCTTACTTGGATGTGACCAAAATTTACATGGCGGGTGTCGTCGATAAAGCAGAAGATGCTTACTCATCCGGAACACCTGGTCTTGATCTCTTGTACTTTTACAAGGTCTCCGTGTAAATATTTCCTTTGTTCCTATGTTGCCTCTTTTTAAATCAACTATGAGTTCGGATTATGGTTTTGTTGACACTTAGGTATTCTCTGATTTTCTTTTATCTTGTAAACGTCTTTCTTTCCTCTGTTGACTGATATGCTTATTACATTAAATTTCAGTTAGAATGTTTTAAGTCTTTTGTTTCTTGGTAAACTATCTTTAAAGGTCCCAATACAGAAAACTATGTGCAATGAAATTTGTGCTATCCTCTAGTTTTGCTCTAATCAGCAAACTTATATAATGACCTCTGACGCCTTATGATTGCTGTGAAATGAAGATGTCTTTCCGAAACAGCAAACCAGGCCATACTTAATTATGTTTAATGATTAAAACAAAAGAAAACAAGCAATTCAAACAGAAGTACAATTCAAATACTTAACCTGTCAAGATCTATTTAGCTAGAACAATTCTACCATATTGAAGATAAGATAAAGATGACGTAACACGCACTTATGCTGCACCTTTTACATTTAGTAATAGATACAGTATACCGAAAAAATGATTTTAACTGCAAAAACTGAAGAAAGCAATTTCTAAGACATGTTTCCTCTGAATAAGTACACAGAATATCAATGGGATCTATGTATAAAACGGTACTGTAGGAGGTTGTTCTGGACCGTTCGGTATTGAAAGATGTTGTTATGGACCGTTGGGTATTGTAAGAAAAGCAATTGCCATTCATATTGCCTAATTCCTTTTGTACTTTAGAATAAGTAAAATGCTACGAAATCAGTTATTTTTGATCGACCTGAAAAGTGTTTGCATAATCAATTTTATCCGTAAATTACTATGCATTGATAACATGTTATTTTAAGGTTGACATAAAGCAAATGTCCGTTTTAAGTAGGTACTCCTTATCCCATTGAATTTTGTTGAAGAGATTATGTTTTGTCGGGAAAGAATAAACATTTAGGCCCCACGAAAATTGATGATTTTGAAACGAACATTACCTGGCATCACCTAATATAGTCGTGTTGGAAACGTCTATGTCGTCACTGGGTGGACCGAGGTCGTTTGAGAGGTTGAGGTGGACACTTCCTGTAAAACCGTTGACCACCGAGATCTCAGTCACCAGCAGACTGTACAAGATTTGATGAGCGTACATTTTTAATTCTACTGTCACAAAATCAGATTTGTACGTTTCGGTGTAAATACCTGAAGATAAATGAAACACGACATTATTGTCAAATTAATGATTTTTCTTTCTGTTTTCATCAGTACATTCATGACATTTTTTTCATTTTTTCATCAGTTCATAAAAAAAATTGTTTCTACTTCTAAAAAACAAATAATTGCTCGACACAAATATAAAATTAGTGACATTACCGTAAATAGTTTTGATTAGTTTTGAAGGACATTACTCTGCCAGTGTAATCCAGACCACAAAAATACCCTTCTGTTTATAGACATTATCAATGCAAATATTTTGAAGGGATATTATATTTATCCAGTGTTAGACAAACTATTTGTTATAACTAAGTTTGAGCTGATCATTCTTACCCGAATGTTTGGTTTACTTAGTGAAGTTTTTTCAATGCCAGTATATATAAGGCAATTATTTTCTCTCGCGGATATGTGTACACTGCAGTAGGCCTCTACAGACGAAATGGTAGGGTCGGGTGGCAGTATGTAACATTAGGTGGAGCGTCGTTGTAAACCTGTATTAAAGCTAAGTTTGATTCAGTTGAATATTTGCATACCTCTACCGACGTCCAGGGAGTAATTGCTGGTGTCTACTTGGAAGGAGAATCCCGTGATGCTTATGGAGGATGTCGATTGGAGTCTGGCTCTGTGACTGGTAACGTTATAGCCATTGTATAGTCCCCCCAGATACATTGTGTCGCCATGGACAACCGTAGCCAAGTGACCGTTTCCAATAGTTGGCATCGACGCAGCATCGGGTAATCTAAAAGTATAGGAATATAAACAATATCACGGGGACCTGAGAAATTGTTACAGCTAGTTTGGGACCTAAACAATGGTGTTTAGAGTAATTTTACACTTTTGGGGGGTTAAGATCAATTTTCGATAAAATTTCGCCCTGAATTTTAAAGGCTAAAGGTTAGCAAATTATCAGGTCCCTGTGAACAACATCATGTACGGTGTAATCTACATCTGTTAGAAGATGAATGTAGCATACATAGGAAGGCGTGCCTTTAAATTGGAAACAGATCGAAAAAGTCAAGAATAAATTACACTATATCATATTATCATGATATATAAACTGAGGGATGCTAGGGCGGACATGTTGTCTAAAGATGACGTAACACATACATACATCTGTATGCTGCACCTTTTAAATTTAGTAATAAATATACAGTATGCCGAAAAAAATGAATTTAACTGCATCTTACAACTGTTTCGTCCTCTTAGGACTCTTCAGTGATGCTAGAAAATTATGATAATTATGTTTTCTACAACCCTTTATATCACAACTCAACTAACATGTGTAATATTTGTAGGCATTTATATATACAAGAGGAAAATTAACATCACGAAAAAAGATACTTACTGTTCAGTGGAAAACACAGCGACTTCCGGGTTGAGGAATGATGGGTAAGGTCTCTCGGTATATTTGACCCTCTTCTGTTTGCTCCCGTGGATCATTGTTACGTACTTGGCATTACGGCTATCACTTCCTGAGTGTCCCTGTCTACGTGTGCTGAAACTTCGAGCTTGTTTGCTACTTTGGATGGAGAAGGACACATTTGTAATGTCATTGGCTTCTTTAATTGACATACGTATCTCAGCAGCAAGAGTTTGGTATACATGTATTATACACGACATACACACCAGTAAACAAAGGCCTCGCCACCGCAGCCTATCCGTCATAACTGCCTGCAAAGGGAATATAGGATTATATGTAGAGAGAAATATCAATGTAAATTATGTATCAATTAAGAACGTTATGGTTATGATTTTGTTAACCCTTCGGTATTCTATTATTTATTTTCAATTGCATTATATTTAGAACAAATAGGAAATACTATAGATAAAGCTAAATTATATTCATGCTAGTTAAAATATGAATAATAATATTGATATCTATATATACCATCATTTTATATTAAATATTTGAATGCAGAAATAATATATGCACTTACAGCTTACGATAGCTTGTTGTTTTTCTGATATAGCGTTTTTCAGGCCTAATCTTCCAGTAGCCATGAACCAAAGAGGCCAGAGTGTTCAAAGTATAGCTGTATCGCCTCTAAGATAAAGCGAGTACATACCAGTGTAGCTACTGTTGTTGATGTGTGTGACCTTGAAACACAGCTGGTGAGGTTAAAAACAATACTGATATCGGAGGGGAGATAACTTTAAGATTACTTGGTGAAGATAGCATATCTTTATTTATCCAGGGTGAAACAAAGAGAATTAAAATTTACAAATTTGTAAGAATTTCACTCACGATTAGATAATGATGTTAATTTGAAAAGTTGTGATAAATATATATATGTAGTATGATTTATCTGTTTTATCGTCGTGCAAGTCAATTAATGTATGCCCTATTTGTATGAACCGTGCAACGTGTATACTATCTGTATGTATGTAAGCCTGTTTCTTTGGTTTTTTGCTTGATAGTTTGTTTATTCAAAGTACAGTCATTCAAAATTTAGTTCACCGAAGGAAGACAAGGATAGAGTTTATATAAACAACATCAGTTACCGAATCCGATTGAGCATTTTATCAACATATGATTTTTGTTGTTTATTTTTAGCTTATTTAAACCTTTCTGTATTGATAGCGTTAGGTGATTTATTATGGCGATAACCTGACGCATTTTTAAATTCAAACCGAAAACTTCATAGAAAACTTCGTAGAAAACTTCTAAATTCGAATTGACGTAACTGATAATTGACTATTTTGTTGGTTAGTTTAGTTTCACGATGATAAGTATTGTGAACTGATGGCGTGTGTAACAATCTCCCACCTTTGGTAGTGAATATACAATGACAGTTTAAACGATTTGAGGGAAAAATCAGTCACAAAATAATGTTTTCGAAATTCAAATAATGTGATTGAGACGCTAAACAATAGAATGTTTGCATTTGTTCAATATTTCATGAAAATCTCAAATACGCTGAACATTTTAAATTAAGTAATAGATACAGTATGCCGAAAAATGAATTAAACTGCACCATACAACTGTTTCGTCCTTCTAGAACACTTCAGTGATGCAAGAGGTCAAAGGTGGGAATCCAAAATTTCTAAATTAAAGTAAAGCAAAAGGTCAGTTGCGTAAAACCCATTTAATTTATGAATTTAGAAGTAAAATAAAATTTTGAATCGTACACTACGAATATGTGTATAGTATGTACCGTGCCACTACTAAAATGAGATTAACTGTGGCCATGGAGGCTCCAGCAAACCTCGGGTACTAGACAATGCGCCAGCAGAGTCTGCCACCCCCTATCATAAAAGATGACGTAACACACACATATTATGTAACTTTTTAATCACAATAGAAATAAACAAACCAATTAAAAGGAACTTTTATTTCGTACAATTTTTTTTTACAAATACCAAGACATCAATATTTTTGTTCGATCAGATAAGCATTAAGTATGCTTTATCCCTAGGATATTGAACCCACACACCGACGCCTAGAGTCTCGGTCTGACCACTAGAGGTCACTGTCAAGTTTATGGCACCCATGGCAACTTTAGTTTGTTTGACAGACATGTAAGTGTCCGTGAAATGGAAGTCGAATGACCCGTCAAGGTAGTCGATCCCTGTCAAATTGAACGTAGAGATGTCCGGTGGTAGAGCTGGATCAAACTGAAGCCTGTCCTCAAATATTCTAAATCCGCCATAGCCAAAAATGAGGGACTGGAGGTAGCCGCCGATACCAGTGAGAAAGTTCCTGGCCCCTCCACCATGTTCGACCTCTGACCAGATCTAAACAACCAACGAATGTTGATTTATTAGTTAAATCTCTAGTATTCTATTGTCCTTTCTGTATACATTTTCACCCTAAAAGTTACAACTTGTCATGTGAAGACAAATACACAAAATTTTTATCTATGAATTTATAATTTCTGCATATAATTATGTGTACTTAAATATTCATGCCATTGCAAATTTCGAATTTTTTCTTGATTTTTCATCATTTTGGATGAGGGATGTTTTTGCCTTTTTATTACTGTATTGTTTTTTTCAATTGTTGAAAAACATATTTCGATAATTTTTTATTGTTCATTCTATCAAGATATGAATAATAAGTTATTAAGCGATGGTATCACAGAAATCCATGTGTTTTAAGTTAATGAAATTATTGTTTGTTGAAAAAGAGCCGAATTGTGTAATCTCAGGAAATTTTATATGGCGTTATATTGAAACGTAGAGAAATGACTCTCGTTTATGGCCAATAACGTATTTACTTTATTAGCTAATTTTTAATGAATTGATTTATTATTATACACATTATTGTTTGCGCGTGTTTTACATGATATATTGTTGATTAATATTCAACAGATTAGTCAGAAAGCTCTAGAGAAAAATGAAACAGAAATTTAAACAAATAAATGAATATTTAGATCAATCGGAATGTTAGGTAGAGTAGCATACAGTACAAACCCATACACGTTTGCGTTTCCACTTTAAGCGTATCGTTTGTGTACACTTAATGTACCGCTTTTGTTTATTATGGACCAGCAAACGTGTACAGGTCTGTACTTACATTTGAGAAACTTACATTAAATGGAGGGACTACGTTGACAAATTGCTTTTTAAACAACTTTTCCGCTTTAGCTGTATCATTTAATTCCAGCCAACCTATTGCGAACATCCCCCAAGTCATGGCGGGACCTCCTGGAGTGACCTGATGCAGAAGTGATGAAATTGTAGTAAAGAATTAAATTATGATCATCATTGTAAAATCATGAATGAAATACAACACTGTCTTTTCAAACCTGCTGTAACAATATATTTCTGTTTTGTTTTGATATTTGAAAAAACATAAATATCCAACAATAACAACGAATTTGTATTTCAAATTTTATAAGTATAGTTATTTAAGGATTAACCTTTGATTTTGTTTAGTTTATGAGATCATAAATCCAATGGAGCACGAGGTAAATTGCGTAAACGCGAAGCGTTTACGTTAAATTTACCGACTGCTCCATTGGATTTATGATCTCATAAACTAAACAAAATCAAAGGTTAATCCTTATATTTACAGTATTTTTCTGTAAATGGT
The DNA here is from genome assembly GCA_947623455.1 of Mimachlamys varia. NCBI lineage: Eukaryota > Metazoa > Mollusca > Bivalvia > Pectinida > Pectinidae > Mimachlamys > Mimachlamys varia. The sequence continues at coordinate 40,839,399 of OX392528.1, forward strand.
TCATAATTTTTCTCTTCAATTTAGCCCCATATGCAGACATATATTTCATTTCAAAACTTACAAACGTGAAAACAGTTCAATAAATGTAACAGCATGAAGTTTGCACAAGCCGTAGCTAGCCCCGCCCATTTCAATTGTTAATGACGTCATACAATTGTGATTCGAAAGGGATAATTTGCATAGCTCCGCCCACATATACTGTTGTTGACGTCATAGAAACTGTGCACGTTCTCAAGTATAGTTACTGGAAAATAACTCTAGTTTGCAGTACAATGGTTATCGAGTGAATATCAGTGTAGACTGTAAATATTTACAATTAAACAAGTTTTATTTAGAACTTTGGAAAATGACAACTAACTGAAAAGTTTAAACCGGTAAAATATTTTTCAAAAAAAACCATAATATCAAACATTTTCATAATACCTTTTCATAAATCTCCAGGTCTTTTTTCCTAATCTCCTCTGACAAATCCATCATCAAAGGAAACCCCAAAAGGACTACATCTGCTTGTTTGACAGTTTCATCTACGACAAGAAAATCAAATACACATTATCAATAAGATAAGATTAAGCATATGAGAAAGGACTGATGTAAAATACTCATTTTTCTTATGTTGCCGTTTTCCATACACTTTCTTCTTTGATTTTGTGCGATAGTTCGTGTGTTGTATAAATCCATCAATTTTTCGCGAAACAACAAACTCGCTTTGGGCATACTACATGTACATTAAATATATTTACCTTTTAGTGAGTCACGTATTGGTTTAATTGATTTATATTATATCATATTAAACTCCATATATGCTGTGTCAGTGTGCAAGAGTGTACGCATGAAAGAGACCGGGTATGTTGGTGTACGTTTGTACCGATTGTCCCATTGTCGGAAACTCGCGGTACAATTTCTACGTTTGCATATGTAAACGTCAGAGAAGTGTACCGTGGGTTTCCGACGATGCAGCTGTCCTTGTGATAGACATATTTAACTGAGAAACAGAGACAACATTTTACTGGCAACGGATGAAACAGTTGTTGCTTATTTCCCAAAAGCTGAACGTTCAGCAAAGAAAAACAACTTATCTTAAATAGCATTGATATGTACTGGTCTGGGGACAAAAGCCTTTTTTCCTCCACTCGGCAACCGCTGTACACCAGTTGTAAACGTGAAATGTTGTCAAGCCAGGCAGTAGGAAAGGAAAAGATAGAAAAAATTTAAAGATTCCAAATACAGCAATGGACAGAGAAGATTTATTTCGGTCGCTGTTGTATCCCAAAGTAGAGGGCATAAAAAGGAACTATAATTCTGCGTATGGCTCCAACATTAGTAGTCTTTAACGAGTTCTTCTCTCGATCCCCAACCTGAAAATGTTAGTTATTTACAGGTCAAGAAACTGTAAATTAAAAAACAAAAGCGCATGTATGTCGTTCTTTCACATTTATTATTTCATTTCTTCTTAAGTAAAAAAAAAGAACTTACCCTGTGTGTACCCATCATATTCTGGGTGCCATTTACCAGTGTCGTTAAAAGGTATATACGTTTTATTTGCAACCTGTTCGAACTGCGGATCTGACTTCCTGTTTATGAGCGGAAGTGCGTACTTGGGTAGGAGGAGACTGATCTTGGCCACACTGTTTGTGTAGGCAGAGTTGTTGACGGGGTAATGGTACTCGTCCGGAGGCATTACCTCTGCAACATTACAATCCATTAATGCAATAAATAAATCATTACAATCCAAACATAAACACAATACTATACACCATAACCATATATTACATAATTACAATACACTATACAATAATATTACAGTCATTCTCAGTTTTCATTTCCAAATTAATAAAACTTGATATTATGCCCCTCTTTTCTATACAGTAAAACCTTGATATAATGCCACCTCGTGTCTTTTGCCACCTCGTGTACCGCCAAAATATGGCAATGTCCCCTTTTCTTGATTTCTTAGATATCTTTATATATATGGGTCATTTAGAACACGTAAACTTTGATAATGGATTAATTGTTGAAAGACGTGTTTGATATCCACTTCACAACTCGACTACCACAAAAGACTCTGTTTGAAAAGACAGATAAAACCAACCGTTGATTTCATAGCGATCCTCATCCTGATTATAAGTCATTCGTGACATCCAGAAAGAGGCTATATCTGTGATGACATCAGCAGCACCCTCACTGTCGAGGAAGTGTTTGTCTCGTGTCATCATGACGTATTGTTTGAAAGCGAGCGCTATATCGCCAGTGATGTGTTGTTCATAATCAGAATATTGTGCCAGGGGACAGACCTCGAGACCTGTACATAATACACAATAAAGTAATCTTGAATCAAACACGTGGACATATGGTGAAGATATCATTTTGGTAACAAATTAGAATACACAATTTGAAAAAAAAACTTGCCTGGCACGAAATATCAAATATCGAACATTAAAACACGTCCACCCGCCACGGTTTCCTCAGTTTCTTACGACTTGTCAAATAAGGTGACTGAAGATTATGAAAAATGATGCAATCAACAAAGAAATTTCCTCCTGCAATTTTCACAGACATGGAAGTTTCTCTCTACTCATTCAACTTCAAACCATATCTCCCTCGTGATGACATGGTCGGATTACGGTGTTTACTGTATCTAATCACGCGTAATTTATTTCGGAGTACAAATCGAAACAATTTTAAATAAAACTTTCAGCTTAAATATCTATAGATAAACATAAATCTTCCTAAAGACATACCATACGCAATTGTGGCATAAACTGAAGTCTTGTTAAATCCTCAGAATACTGTCTATAAAAGTTGTCAGAGAAAAAAAAGAAAAGTAGAGAAATCATCATGTAGGCATTGAGCTATTTTTATAATGTATCACGAATCAATTTGAGAATAGCAATCAAATGGTATAATGCCCTAGTTTCGTTCAAATATATCATAAATATCATACAAAAATAGTTCAATGCTTAATAGACATACATCCGAAACAAAACTTTCAAGTAGCAGGACGTTATGTATAGAAATCACCTTAACTTTACCGGTGTATGCGCTTTCCCACGGGAACATTGCACCCTTATAACCCCTCTGCTGTGCTATCAGTTTAGCAGAGTTATGTTTCTTTATCCGTGTTTCGATAACTTTCTTTCCCTTGTCGCTGTGCAGAGCTAGGATCGAAGGAAACATCCATGTCTCTTGGTCCCAGAAGATATGACCTTGGTAGTCCTGGATAAAATGAAAAAAAATTAGCATATTTCACATATTGATGAAAATTCAGGGGAAACACATTGCTTATAGATACTAAGTAACTAGTATTAAGGATTCCTATCTCACTGTATGTTCCCTTCTATATAATCACCTGCCCGTCAGTTACGTTTGGATAACACTTCCAAGTACCAGGGCTTCTTTTGGTTATCGCAATCAAAACGGTTTTTAGGACCATAGTGGTTCCTTTATGACATATATGTGTATCTTGATATGATTAAAAACAATCACATTTGATAAATGAATATCACATTGTCATTAGTCTAAATTAACTCATTCGTCCTTAAGACAAGAACTCTTTTAGTGGGAAATCAACGCTAAAAATATATTTTCTACCGGATAAATTACGAATTTCTTAGCCCGGTCATACCTTATGTAAAGCACCATGTGCCAGCCCCCCTGGTGAGATTCAAATAAAAGGGCCGTAACTCTCGTCTCGGGGAACCTCACTGAGAAGATAGTACAGGGCTGCGTAGTTTATTCTACTAATGTTTCTGTCACCGTCCATATCTATCCTCCCTTCACGCCAAATCTCCTCCCACATCTCCTCGTGAGAGCTCCTCAATGTACCGTTGAAGAAATAATCGATACCTAAATATACAAAAATGACTAATTGATTAATTACAAACCAAAATCTGTTATGTGACAAACTGCTTCATAAACTCACACGTCCTCGATTCTTCCTGGGGATACGCTCGCGATCGCTCTCTTCATCCCTAAATATATCATAGCAATAGCAATGGCTCGATGAACACCATCTTGCTGATAAGACGAGAAGACTTATTTGAATTCTTTGACGTAAAATATCGCGGTCACATAACGATGAAATGTACCGGCTATGAAATCTGGTATCCCTTTTTTGTAATCATCGAAGGACAGGTCTGCGATTGGTCAGGATGTTTTATCATCGAGACACATAAAACAGATAGCCTCGCAAGATCTGATCGACATATAAACCCGGCGTTTATTTGCTCAGCAGGTGTTATACTGACATATTGGTATGTTCTCTCTGTGGTCTCATCCGTTTTACCAAATGCCAGAACAACCATATGTGCGATACACAAGATCACAGAGATCTGAACATATTTTGCATAACGGGTAACAAAAGCATTTCAGTTGAATTCTCTAAAAATAACGGAAAATTTCTGACCAAGTCGATCGTGTGTACCCTTCTGATTTGGAAATCAATAACACAACAACTGTTTTCCTCGATATTTACTTACAATTTGATTATCATGGAGTGCTTGCTACTTAGAAAAACTGAATGCGTAGGAGTAGCTATTTGATTGGTCTCCGAATGAAATAATTGACCAATTGTTTGGTTGATACTTCTTCTTTTAAAGAGGGGAGAAATGCCTAACTGAAGTCCCAGTCAATATTGCCGTTATGTGATCACGCGATTCTTTTAATGTTGCTCTGGAGATCAAACTAGACTTCTTGATTACCCACCAGGTGGCGCACACTAGGCCGTCAATGTTACTTTGACCCATTCAAGGAGTTTAGACAGCGTAAGTGAGCATAATACCGTGATTATCAAGGATAGTATGAACAGGCATTAAAAAGAAACTTGTATAAAAAATAATCCTTCATAGGCCTAAAACTATAAAAAAACAGATACCTGTATAAATGAGAAACCCTTCTACAACCAGATAAGGTACAATGTACAAGATGTACCGAACAAAATGTTTGTATAAGGCGGAAACCTGTAAGATTCATTCAAGTCTCAAGCCATTTACATTCTATGGTGTTCGTTCAATTTCCTTTTTTTTCTCAATGTATTAAACCACATATAAGTTAACATTACAGGCCCAATATACGTTACTTTCGGCAAAACTTGAAGCGAAAATCAAACCTAATAACTTATTATATTTATAATTTTCGGTAAGATTAACTTATATTAACTGGATTCTTACGCTGCTACCGGTACAGCAGCAATTGAAACTCGGTATTTGTAAACACTCGTCCATTTTGAACTGTCTTCTATTTTCGGCTTGTTGTTGATTTGGGCCCCACCTGAATTATTTTCAATTCTTTAGATTTTTCTGTCAATATTGAAGTTACGTATATTGGGCATTTAACTATCCAATGATTATCATTTTAATCTAAGGACGAGATTTTCTTCTGCTTCCATTTTTTCTTAACTATATCAAACGAAAATTTCTCAGTTCGTGTCTGACTTTTTCTTTATTCTAAATACATTAGGTTAGTTAAAAGTCTTACCTTTGAGGAAGTAGTCTTTCTGTTTGTTTGATTGTACGCATGTCTGGAACAGGTATCTGACGTTTCCCCCAGCCTCCACTGTGATAGTATCAGGTACCCACGTAGACAAAGTCACGACAGGTATCATCCCGGCTGTATCAAACTCAGCCTCAGTTGTGTTGCCGTAGTCCATCCTGTTTGTGGTATAAGAGACATCATTGGATATCTTATTTTCCTTCTAGTATATTTGACATATTCTACCAACCTTTTCGGAATGTCCATTTATCAGCGGCTAGCATTTATCATTAACAAAAAAATCCTATGTAGTAATGTATCTAAAGAATTTTACTATAAGCCGAATTCACTTCAGATATTACTTGTTTACTATGAAAGCTTGTCATCAAAAAATATAGATATGTGTATGGTTAAGTTTTAAATGCCCAGTATACGTTACTTTCGGCAAAACTTCAGCGAAAATCAAGCCTAATAACTTATTATATTTATAGATTTAGTAAAGATTAACTGATATCAGCAATATTCAAGATGAATTCTGACGCGGTTACCGGCACAACAGCAGTTGAAACTCGGTATTTGTAAACACGCGTCCATTTTGAACTGTCTCCTAACTTCTGCTTGTTGTTGAAGTGGGCAAAACTGAGTTATTTTCTATTCTTTGGTTTTTTCTGTCAAGAGTTTCTTGTTAGTTACCGCTCAGGTTTACTTTGTTTTAGGCTTATTTTTTCATGGTTATCAACTGGATTGCTTTTCAGACCTTTCAGAATCACGAAAAATGTCCTGAAGTTACGTATATTGGGCCTTTAAATGGAAACAATTTTTTGCTAATCATCATACTAACAAACTTATCAAAGAAATCTTAAAAAGAATCTTTGATTGTCATCGATGATATTAGAGTAGAGCCCAATAGGAAAAGCATAGCCAGTTCTTTACAATATTTCCTCTTCTTGAGGAATGCAAGATAATGTCAAAATTTGGTGAGCGTGTTATTGTTTCTATACACCATTATTATAACCGCACAGCTTAAAGCGCGTCGCCATATAAAGAAAAAAAGGATACCGCACTTGTCACATTTTCAAGGTACTGTATTGTACTTATTATAGTGCACTCATAATTTAACGGATGTTTTCTGTGCAAAAAAATGTATATATGTGTATGTAGGCAGTATCCTTTACAAGACATAGCTTACCTGAATTGGTTAGAATCCTCTCGGTCGACCGTCTGGAAGGACACGTCTTCACTTGGAAGGCCGAGGTTCTGGGACAGGTTTAAATGTACAGACACATTACCGTTATTGACCACTGAGATTTCGGTGACCAGTAGACGGTTCAACCTCTGGTGGGCGTACATGGTCATTTCTACTTTGACATCATCGGACGTATACTCCTCGATGTACATACCTACAACCAAAACATTTTATCATTTATAGAACAGTCATAATGACACTTCTTGGCGGTATTGAAATATGAAGTCTTCATTTCATACAAACCGGTTGTTAAACCCATTTATATCATCAACATCAAAGGTAGCCATACATCATACATCAAAGGTACAACTTCCCCTTCCAGAAAGTAGAAATCTAGACAATACTTGTTAATACTAGTTTCCCATGATAAATGTTATAAATACCCTGACAGAAAGTGACAGGGCCAGAACTGGTTGAAGGGGAACTTTAAGGATTTGCCTGGAGTTAATAAAGACCAGGTTTATCTGTGGGATATTATCAATGGCTTGCAACTGTAGACTATTGGATTATTAATTACCGTTGAACTGCGAAGTATGGACTGTGTTAAACATTTTTAATTCTGGAGTAACAGATAGGAAGGATCACACAAGGATAGCTGTTCATACAGATAAGTTGATTTACTGTAGTTATTATCGCCACATACTAATCTTGTACACCTACCCGTTTAATTGCAATTGGTAATCTGGATATATTTTGTATGCATCATTAAATTATGTTTTTGAATTTAGCTGCTGGTTTCTTTTTTCTGTTATTATCACATAACACATACTATTGAACACATTCAAAACATCCATCATCATATTACACCTTAATGAAAAAAGATACAGTCGAGCCAAATAATGAATTTAAGGGTGGTGCTGATAACAAGGGCCTTAAAAAATCAGAGAATACCAAAGCATCAACAAAACCATAATCAGAACTCAAAATCGATCAAACTAGGGGCAAAATAGGAACAAAGGAAATATTTACATGGAGACTCACTCTCGTAAAAGCACAAGATAATACGACCAGGTGTTCTGAAAGAGTAAGCGTCTTCTGCTTCATCGACGACACCCGCCATGTAAATTTTGGTCACATCCAAGTAAGAATCAATCCTCAAAATGAGAACATGAAATGAGTCATCATTGTAATCACAACAAATAAACACACTAATAAGCAAACTCTAAAACTTCCATCTTTATATCACACAAAGATACAGAAAATTTCACGATGAGATCACGAAAGCTAGGAGGCGACTGAGAAAACAAAACATCGTTGTCTTTTTATATAACGCGAAATGAAAATGAAAAAAAATACGTATTCCTGAAAAATACACGTTTATCTGATTGTTACTCTGTTCAAATTAAGTTTTGTATTAAAAAAAAATATATAATAATATTTATGTTAAAAAATGCGGTTTCATCACATGCTCCATTTTAACGGTAACGATTAGTACTCATTTTCTGTGAGAGTTTTATAATTCGAAATAGATTAGCTTCCATCACATCAACATGTGTGATTATTTCCCAAGTAACATAGAAGTGGAGGTTTCAATAAGGCTTTACATAGCTCACTTAGTTACACCTTTAAAATGGTCCTAAATACAGTTGTCAAGAGAGAATTATCAAACTGCATTTAGGCGTATCCTGAATAATCTAGGGGTTTCGTTCATTTACTCTCCCTGCTAGAATATGAAAAGGAAAAAATTAGGGCTCGGTACAAATTTTCCCCACATGCATTATTGTTCAGACAAGAAGATAAGTGTGATCTTTAATGTACATTAAAAGAACACCGCGGTTGCGTAGCGATAAGACTTAATTGATTTGGAGAAGGGTGTCGCTCTTGCTGACGATTCCTAGAAGGACGAAACAGCTGTATGGTGCAGTTTGCTTTTTTATCGGCATAATGTATCTATTACTAAATTCAAAAGGTGGAGCAATTTTGTTTACGGTAGACCATCCAACGATCTAGTTAGCTGCAATCAATTTTGTTGACATGTCCAAGGGTTAAAGAGAGCGTAAGTGACTAAGCTTTAAGTATAATATTAACCAGGTCATTACATACTTTTATACACTTTGTTTGATAACTTTGTGTTTAGAGTAATGATGACATTGCAGGTTTTACTATACCTCTGCCGACGTCGAGTGAGTATTTCCTGCTAGTCACCGGGAAGGAGAAATCCGTTATGTTGATGGAGGATGTGGACCGTAGTCTAGCCCTGTGACTCGTGCCATTCGGACCATTGTACACCCCATTCATATACATGGTGTCACTATGAACAAGTGTTGCTAGGTAACCGTTACCAATGGTCGGCATTGAGGCAGCATCAGGTAAACTAGATGAAAAAAGAAGTGACCTTGTTTACATTAGCGTTCAAAACCTGTTTATTGAAAAAGAATTTGCGAAGATTTACTGCAACGTATTCACACCATTGTAACGTCAATTTGATATTATCAACTCATCCATGAAATGCTAGATAAATAATTTATTTTGCATTTAATAAAGTCCTCAATACTGCAAGATTTTTGCTTTCTGCACCCCTGACATCTGTCAAAAGAAGATCGAATCACGTGACTAGTTAATTGGTTGGTATTGGATTAACCTGACAAATCTCTAAACCGATACCTTTCCTTTGAAGATCACAGAGGAGCGACATCTTACTCAAAGCGCGTCAATTTTACCGTTCCGCCACGGCGAGATTCTTTAAGTGTTCATCAAAGGATCAAACTGTAGTCTTTTTTATAATAAAATAGGTTGCACACATCGATTTTGCTATGTTGCATTTGTATATCCCAGGGATGCAGAAGGTTAGAGCGAGGGAAGCCCACTTATAGGTTAAGAATGGTTGCAAATGTAATCATATTTTTTAGGTTAGTTTTAACTCCAACAAAACAACACACACACAAAACAAAACTTAATAAAAAAAAACCATATGCTACAACATTTGAATCGGACTTTGAATTTCTAACTTGTAATTGCTTGATCTTGAGGTTGTAAGGCGATGAAATAACAGATTTTTTGTGAGATTTTTTGAAAATATATTTAATATATATATATTAAACATAAACTTGAAAATATGACCTTTTCGATTAAATGATAAGCAATAACCATGATTATTTCTTGAATAAAGCTACATTTTGTATGTACATAAAAATCGTAATAAGCTAGTATCATTGAAGCTATTGCAGTTAACCGTATACATGTATTTAAGTCTATTTTAGTTATATCCAAAGTATTGCCGATACAAACGTATAATACCTGTTGACAGATAAAACGGTGACTTCCGGGTCGAGGAATACCGGATATGACCTTTTAGTATCCTTGATTGTCACTCTCAAAGGTCCATGGAACAAAGTGACGTAGTCGCCATGGTGATCAGCATCCTCTGTGTGGTAGGTACTCTTCCCTAAGCTTAAACCAATATCGAAGCTTACAAACGCCAGAACAATGAAAACCATTCCCCCGTTCTTGTACTTCATGATATGTGTGTAAGATAACGTAGAATCCCAAATACACGGAGACAGGGTGGTCTAGTGGAAGGACGCCGGGCTCTTAATCGAAGGGTTGCGAGTTCGAGTCCCGGCCACGACACTTGTGTTGTATCTTTGAGCAAGATAATTTACTCTGCTTATTCCAGTCTACTCAGCTGTAAATAAGCACGTGGTTGGGCAGTGTTAGAAATTAAAGAATGCTAGCTGTGAGCGCCGAAATGGCAGCAACGGTTTTATGCTCCTCGATAATAACAATATAAGAACCTAATTGTTTTTATTAATTAAGTGACGTAGTAAGATTAAATGTAAAGTAATTGTAAGGATCCTTGCCCTAGTATATAGTTTTTCGTATATACAGCGACTTTTGTTTATTTGTTTGTTTTTGTTGGTTGTTGAGGAGATAAGGGGAGCATAGTAGGGCCAGATTACTGCTAGTCGTCACTTATCTCGACCAGTTAAAGCACCCGACAGCTTGAAGTCCTGGGTTCGAATACGTGTCTCAAAACACTGTTGTTGATTATATTCTGCTTATATCATCTTCAATACAAGTCAAGCAAGGTATTATTTCTTTCAGCAACAATTTATCGAAGCAATTAATTGCCATGTTGGGATAGAGTTTTCATAGTGTAAGCACATATTTGTTATTAATACCAGGATATTTAATTGAATGAAAATAACTCTTTCATGACAAGGATTATCGGGCTTGGAAATTGATTTCGAGGGGTTATTAAATTTGGTAAAACCCCGAGACTTTGTCGGGACTTTTACCAAATTTGTAATGCTGATGATGCAATTTCCCTGTCTAATTTCCCTGTGTTAGGAGTCGAACCCCAAACATCTGGCTACTAGTCTTACGCTCAACCGATTGTGCTAAAAAAGATCCCTTTAATTAGCAAAGCGAGATAAAGAGAAGATCTATCTAGCCGAGCGGTATGTCATGTTTGAAAATATCAACTGTTTCCTTGAATTTTTTTTTAACGAAACAATACATCATGCCGTTTAAACGTGCACTATTAATATATCGTAAAATGTTTTAATTTCATTGCCTTCCATTTGAGCAATTCGGCAAATGGATTTCTGACGTCATATCATTTTTCAATCATTGGGACGTCAAATATTTCCTACCACATCTCTATCTTATACACACGGAAATAATATCCTAACTAGTGAATATTCTAAACAAAGCGATGGGAAATTATTGTAATATATCAAATTATACCCGTAACAATATTTACAAGCCTCCTTCCTTTATATTCGAGACACAGAAAGCTACTTTACTTACTGTATATCACTGTGGTATTGTAGACCTGGCTCAAATCTGAGCTGTGCATGTCCTATAACATGTCAGCATGTCTCTGATAGTCAGACCAGCCCTCCTAAGGTATGTTAACCTGGAATAAGTCATCGTCCCTATCTACCAAAACATTCCGGTAGTCTGAGCACAAAGTTTATCATGTCATTAAACATTCTCTTGTGTACAAACTCAAATCTAAAATAAAATTATATTTATTTGATTGAAAGTTTGTCGCGTTAATATGAATTTAAAATGCACTGTAATATTTTAATTCCAGTCTATTAAAGGAAAATATATAATATACAAATGTATTCGTAAGGATGACGTGACACACACATACGCTGCACCTTTTAAATTTAGTAATAGATACAGTATGCCGAAAAATGAATTAAACTGCTTATCACAGCTGTTTTGTCCTCCTAGGACTCTTCAGTGATGCTAGGGGCCAAAAGGTGAGAATCCAAAATTTCTAAATTAATGTAGAAGCAGAGGGACCAGGTGCGTGTGTAGGTACTACAAACCAATTCATGGATACTCAAAACTAATGGAAAATTAAAAGAACTATATTAAAATGCGTGTTTGTGATAATCAAACTAAGTGAGAATGTGAAGGGTTTGGTGAATGCGAGTGCGAGTGTAGTGTAAGTCTATGTGTTGATGTCTATTGTTATTATACGTAGACAAATAACGATTAAGAGCACAAAATCTGAACTTTTTCAATTACAGTATAATTCTTTTTTTTTAACATCATTATCATCATCATCATCATCATCATCATGTTTAATTCCTTTATTAAGAGATACAAAAAAATCAAAAATTACATATTTAGCACAGTCTTTGATTGTGAAATATTCAACGCGTATGTGACCGCGTCAGGATTCGCGTTTTACATTGTGTCATCAGGTAAGTATGCGACGCAGCTCTCAGGAACCGAGCTGCCATCCTCAGAAACGGTTCGTCGTCCCCTATTTCATGGTGTTTATATACAAATAAAGTTTATTTTAATCATCCGCCTGGCAGTTTATCAAAAACTAGGAATCTTTCTATGTCACACATATTCAAAACTTCATATGAGAACAATGCCTCCATTCTCACTATGTGGACGTGATATGTACATTATGTACATGGTTTGACCCAGATTTACAGGGCGAGTGTCGTCGATGATGCAGACTCTTTCGGAACACCTGGTCCCGTATTCTCATGTATTTTTTTCAATGATCTCCGAGTATTCATTTCTTTGTATATATTTTGCGCCTAGTTTTATTTATTTAATAATATCATCGATTTAATAAAAAAGATATACCAAGAATCATATAATCTTAAAACAAATATAGCAAAATATAAAATAACATATCCCACGTGATCTTATAAAGCTTAAGCCTCCTCATCATGAAAAAAAAACAAGTTTAAATCCTGTACAGATATACATACAGACAATTTATTTGCACTAATTTTTTTTTACATTTTATATCATACGGGCATCAAGTAGGCTTTACACCTAGGATACTGGACCGGCGTTCCGACGTGCAGCGCCTCCGTTAGGCCTGTAGAGGATATAACGATCTTCATATCAACTGCTGCTGCTGACGTCTGGTTTATGTGCATATACTCCTCCGAGAAATTAAAATCAAACGACCCGCCAAGGTAATCGATTCCAGTCATGCTGAAATACGTTGTGTTTGGTATCATGGTAGGACAGAACTGAAGTCTATCAGGAAATATTCTAAAACCGCCATATCCGTATATGAGTGATTGTAAGTATCCCCCAATACCGGTTAGATAGTTAAGGCCTCCTTTACTGTCGGCGGGGTTTGACCATATCTGAAAGATAAACAAAGAAATATCACTAGTTTATTTTACATTATAATGTGCAGCTCAATATTCAAGTCAGTTTCCTTCCCAACACAAGAAGTAAATCAATAAACAAATTTAAACGTTTGCTACAGCTTTCAATAAATATATTTACATATCTGCCTTCTTCAGCTTAGTACACTTTGAATCAGTATAAATTAGCGTATACGCAATGTAAAAAAGGTTCGGCGGATTGATTTCTGTTTTAAATATGGCGTCGTTCACGCTTCAGAACGATAACTATTCGATGGCAGCCATTGTTTGGTTCCTTAGACAACCTAGAACGTGGAACAGATTGGGGATCCATAACGCCTAATTATGCAATACATGGATGGTGGTAGACCTCTTTTGATTGATGCATTCATTTATTTGACGGTAATCAAATAAAGGCGGCTTCCTATTGCGACGTCCGAACGCGTCACAACCAGATCAGTGTGTCAATGCGTGTTCATAATGACCGTTGTAAGTGGAAGTATAATTATAATGCTAGTAATATCATATAAGGAAAATATTGTTGTTCACTGCGTATTTAGTAAATTTAATAATATATCGAAGTAGATTCATTGGGACTGTATTGTCCTAGCAACCACGGCTATCGTAGTTACTATCGTAGCAACCCGCCTCGGATGATATATTGAATGCGTACACGGTAGTATGTTTGCAGTTGGCAACAAAAATATTCACTATGGCAACATGAGGTACAACCCTTACCTAAAACACTTTATACGTGTAGTACATAGATAAAATTAATTATACATTAAATTTGTACGTCAAATAATACATTAACCAATGTTATTCGGTGGAAGCTAAGCATGCGCTTAATAACTACTAGCCATATGTCACTTTGCTAATATATCCGTTTATTAGTTTATTTCTTGACAGAATAATGTTACCACGAGGAACGCTATGCTAGGTGCCTTCACAGGTTTCAGCAAGGTATTTTAGTGAGATAGCACTTCACAAGGAGGCAATAACAGTGTACTTTCTTTGAACATAAAGTTACCAAGGACTAACTCACGTACGGAGGAACGGACGCACAGATAATGTGATTACTATATGCTCCTTTCCTAACTGGCTATGAAGAGGGCGGACGCACAGATAAAGTGATTACTATATGCTCCTTTCCTAACTTGCTATGAAGAGGAGAGTATAATAAATTGAAGTTACGAGTTTGTCGGAAATATATGCAAAAGGACAAAAACTGTCTGTTTGTACTAAATTATTTCTTGGACCTTGAACACATAACACCCCCCCCCCCCCACCCCAACCCCCCAACCCCATTTACACTTGAAAATCTAGCAAAGAAAAGTATTAGACATATTTTATGCGTTTTAAGAAAGAATGATATGTTAATTTAAGATCGCTAAATATTTAAAGTTTGATGCCTAAAAATGTAGTCCATGAAACAAAGTACATTTGAAAAGTATCTTCTTATTGTGTAAATGATAATGATAAAACGTACAATAAGTATGTAAACAAAACAAAATCCAGCTCACGTTAAATGGAGGAATAACGTTATCCAGCTGCTTGTTGAACAGTTGTTCCGCTTTGGAGGTGTTGTTAAGTTCCAGCCAGCCTATCGCGAACATAGCCCACGTCATGGAAGGTGCTGTCGGCGTTACCTTAGGTGAAAAACGTCAATTACTAAAACAAAATAATGATGAAGTTTTGAGAGTTTACAACCAGATACTTATTACTGAAATAGTTTATTGCATGTTGTAGGATACTGTAAACCAACCTATTTTCGCGGCGACTTAATTTCGCGTTTTCAAATGAAGCAACTATTTCGCAGCGATTTAATTTCGCGATAAATAAATCATAAATCCTATGTACAGTGCATTACAATACTCCTACAGTTGGCATACCTCTGATTGAAACTATTTCGCGGTGATTAATTTGCGCGAATTTTAATCAAACGCGAAATACGCGAAAATTAATTGCCAGTGAAAATAAGTTGGTTTACAGTATTTCGTTCTTACTTTGTATCATTTTCAATCGAAATTTATCTGATTAAAATCCCTAGAAAACTTGAGGTAACCAGAGTGTAACGTATTTAGAGTAGAGTAAGCTCCCTTTATATTCATTTTGCCAATCGGGAACCGTTGGCCAATTTTGTATGAAGCTGTACATAATCAATCGAAAAACGTCGGCACATTCCGTAAATATCGTTCATGGCAAGTGCCCGACGGTTCCCGATTGAAATGTTACGTTGGCTTTGAGAGATTAATATAGTTTAAGAATTCATACCACAACCACATTCAACAAGTTCGCATCATTCACCTCATGAAAGACGAATTATACCAACATTTTCATAAATTTGTAAATCATTCCTCCTCGCTTCCTCTGTAAGATCAGCCATCAAAGGAAATCCTAGGAGAACAACATCGGCCTGTTGTACTGCTGTGCCTGTGGGTTCGTTGAAGTGAACAGAAACCATTAGCGAGAGTATTTAGCGGACAGAAGCAATAAGTGAGAGTCTTTAGCGAGCAAAAGCAATTGAGTATTCAGCGAACAGAGACTATAAGTGAGAGCCTCTGCAGAACAGAAACAATTATTGAGAGTGTATAATCAACAGAAAAAAAAACCATCAAGAACCTCCAATGAACAACACAATTATTGAGAATGTATAATCAACAGAAAAAAAACCATCAAGAACCCCCAATGAACAACACAATTATTGAGAATGTATAATCAACAGAAAAAAACCCATCAAGAACCTCCAATGAACAGAAACAATTATTGAGAGTGTATAATCAACGGAAAAATACATCAAGAACCTTCACTGAACAGAAACAATTATTGAGAGTGTATAATCAACAGAAAAAAAACATCAAGAACCTTCCCATGAACAAAAATAATAGGCGAGAGGCTCTGGAGAACAGAAACTATTAATTAGAGTGTTAAGTTAACAGAAAATAAATATATATAAAGCCTCTAATGAAGAAAAATAATAGGTGAGAGCCTTTTTAGAAATGAACAGAAACAAAAGTTGAGAACCATTAATGGACAGAAACAAAAGCTGGTATTCTTTAATAGACAGAAATAAATGCTGAGATTTTTTAATGGGCAGAAACAAAAGTTGAGAACCTTTAATGGACAGAAACAAAAGCTGAGATTTTTTAATTGAACAGAAACAAAAGCTGAGATTCTTTAATGGACAGAAACAAAAGCTGAGATTCTTTAATGGACAGAAACAAAAGCTGAGATTTTTTAATGGACAGAAACAAAATCTGAGATTTTTTAATGGACAGAAACAAAAGCTGAGATTTGTTAATGGACAGAAACAAATGTTGAGAACCTTTAATGAACAGAAACAATCAGTAAGAGTCTTGAGCGTGATTCTGGGTAATGTTTCAATTAAGTTTCACGAAATGCATTTATTCCTTATCCTATTTTTAAAGTTAAGAGTATAGCTTGGCAAAGGAAAGATATAAACTGATCTTTAATAATTACAAACCAAGTTGATAGCCATCAAACTCTGGGTGCCATTTGCTCGCGTCATTAAAGGGTATGTATGTCTTTTTAGCAGCTTCTTCAAACAAGGGATCCACCGTCTTGTTGACAAGAGAGAGGGCGTACTTGGGTAGTAGGAGACTGATCTTGGCCACACTGTTTGTGTATACCGAGTTGTTGACGGGGCAATTGGATTGATCCGGGCCCATCACGCCTACAATTCAATTTCAAAAATATGCATCGACAACGGAAAAGGTGCAGAAATTTGCCGCAGAGAAAGATATCAAGATGTATAATCTAGAATATAAAATATTGTAAACACGCATATTAATAGTAATACATTAGTTTCAGGATTAAACCTCATTTTGACTGACTATTGATATTATGCCTGCATGTAGTTGATGACGAACATGTTTGTTGCCACCAATCGAAAAAATGTTTGCCAGTATCCATTTGTTGTGTAATAAATGGCATGAAAATAAAACATGTTATATGTTTAAGGTTTATTTAATGAACCAGACATCGGCTGCCACCAAGTAGTTATCGCACTGAAGCGTAAACGGCGCCATATTTGAGTTTACTAAGCTGAAGAAAGGAAAGAAGCAAATGCTTCTTTCGCACGTTTTAGGTATGCAATAAAGAATTTCCATGGGACTTTCGATAGATTTATAAAACCGTTGTAAAATGAGTTTGGTACAATGTTGTAGTTTATTGAACATTACTGTAAACCGGCGAAAATTCGCCTGATCAAAAGTTGTCTTTCGTTATCGAAATTCATCTCGAGTGCAAAACAAAAAGCAAACATTAAACTGCGGCGAAACTTTTTCAACATACAGTGTTTTAAACTTTTTAATTAAACAGCATTCTTCCAGTTCAGATGATCTCCATTCAAGCATTAGTTAAGAAGTCTCACAAAACAATTTCAATACCATGTATTTCATATTGGTCTTCCTCCTGATTATGACTCATTCTCGACATCCAAAACGAGGCTATGTCTGTGATGACGTCAGCTGCACCCTCGCTGTCGAGGAAATGAGTGTCCCGCGTCATCATGACGTATTGCTGGAAAGCCAGTGCTATGTCACCAGTGATGTGATGTTCGTAGTTCAAACAGTCAGTACTTGGACAAACGTTACGACCTGGAGCAAGATTTATGAAATTTATTCAAGAAAGAGATTTGAGTCAATAGAAGAAATTCAAGAACTTATTAAATAGGACGACGTGCATCCATCTTCTGTTACCAGGGGCTACGATCCAGTACCCTCTTCCTTTTCACCCTTGGTATTTTTTCACTACGACTTCGAAATTCCCGCTAAACAATCGCAACCTCTCGCGGAATATATGTATTGAAAAATACGAAGGGTGAAGAGGAGGGAAATGGATCGTAACCCTTGGTAAGCGAAGATGACGTGCATGCTAAATACTGTTAGGTAGAATATTTCGTTTGGTCATAATTCAAAACGAACGAAAAGTGTGCGCTTCTTTGAAAAAAAACCAAAAAATTAAATTTGTCCTTCCTTTGACTTAGCCTGAATATTTACCGCTGTAAGCACTCTCCCATGGAAACATAGCTCCCTTGTAGCCCATTGATAGTGCCAGTTGTTTGGCAGCAGAGTGTTTCGTAACTCGAGTTTTCACGATTTTCTTGGCTTTGTCAGTATGTAGGGCAAGGACGGGCGGGAACATCCACGTATCCTGGTCCCAAGATACATGGCCTTTGTAATCCTAGGAAAAGAACGGGGTGTGAAAAAACAAAGGTAGAATACGATAAATTCAACTACATCCATAATGTTATAAAACGAAATTGGAACTTAAAATACATACGAAAATACAGTAACAACAGGGTTTACAAAAATACAGCAGCAGGAATTATTTTTGTCATTTACTGAAATAAGACGAGGGACAAAATCTGTTTCGTGGTGGATCGGCAAGAAACTGGACATGACTGTGTACAGTTCAAACTGATAAATTCGATTATATAAATAGTGTGCATTCTGAATATTTCTTATAACAAACTGTTTCGACGAATAAGATACTAATACACATATTGAATTTAAAATTTGTTTACATGAATGTTTAGATAAGCATCCAATATAATCAATGACAATTTTGATATAAGGCAACAAGCAGGAACAAAACTTGTATTATTTTGATTATATAAAGCAATAGATAAATGTATTTATAGGTTTTATAGGTGATATATGAGGTATTGAACAAGAATACTCAAGTTGCAGCAAAAGTGTATCTATTGAATAAAAAAATAAACTTTTTGTCGCCAACATCGAACTGCTTTCATTGTCCGTTCATGCAACGCACATTTGGTAAAACCAAGGGTCTGGCATTGTAAAGTATCAGTGATGGGATTGAATTTAAATATCCTTACATTGTGTTTGTCGCCGTACCCCAGTCCCCCCGCGGAGATGCCAAAGAATGGACCGTAGCTTTCGTACTGTGGTATCTCGCTGAGTAGGTAGTATAACGATGCGTAGTTGAGTCTGCTAAGTTCCTTGTTTCCGCCTACGTCAATCCTCCCATTACGCCACATGTTAGCCCAATGGTTCACGTGAGAAGATTCCATTGTTCCATTCATAAAATAGCTTAGTCCTGTTGGGAAATCGTAACATCATGTTTATAATATGCTTAGAATTTTCGAGAAAACGACGTGAAGTTTTAAAGCATTGCGTTTTAAAGTAGTATAGGATAATCGTAAGAAATCAACACTGTAGATACTTTAATGAGTAATGAAGCACACACTTAAATCACGAACCGGTCCCAAAGAAGTCCATGGCGATCAAGGGGTTCTGTCCAACGGATGTTTGGAATAGATAACGGGAGGCTTCGTTGGGTCCCACGGTGATCGACTCCGGAACCGGAGTTGATAGCGCTATGACTGGCACCGTATCAGCGCCCTCTACTTCCGTCTGCTTCGTGATCTCTAAGTCAACGCTGTAATAAAAAGCAACCAGTCCATTGTGCTTCTTCTTTTTTATACATTCTGCAATACAGTCTACAATATCTTACCCTTAGAATATCACAACTATATGATTATCACTAAAGCAAGCCGCTTGAAAATTGCACTACCCAGAACACTTTTAGAGGCACATCAAGTCCTTTCTAGATGTAGATACGGTAAATATGATGAATAGTCGACTACTACACTATTACTTCAATAACGCCTGTATGATATTAGTTGAGTGGGAGATGTCATTGACAAGAGTTCGCTTGCGTCGTAGGTACTTGGTTATGAGATGGGTGTTGTGAAGACGCTTACCCTTCTGGAACACCTGGTCTTATTCTTTTGTACTTTTGTAGTTGATATTTTATTTGTTTATATTTTGCCACTAGTGTAATCAAGTTTGAGTTCGGACTAGGGCTTTGTTGAAACTCCAGTTTTCTCTAGGGTTTTCATATAGATTTCTTGTGTAACATTTTTTAGTACAAATCAAAACTTTCACTTTTGTTCTTTTGTTAACAAATAAACACGCGCGCGTTTGTGTGATGGGGGTGTCCATCGGGTTCAAAGTTGAAAGATTTTCTGTAAGAATGGATTGTACTCTTCCCGTAACTTCCCGGCTATACTGGCTATATGTATCTGTAACTCGCGTGTCAGCCAGAACAATACCATGGCTTTACTGACCATCTCTGGAGTTGCAACAGTGAGATGCCGTCCAGGACGGTCGTCATCCCATAGGCTGTGCCTGCCGTGCTTAAATTCCGCCACCCACCTTATGCAGTGGCATCATTCCCTGGTGTGGCTACCATATCAGTATGGATATTCTTAGATGCTAGTCCTTTCTTATGTAAATATTGAATCACTGCATTTTCAGCGATTTTGTCCATATTGCAAAAGTCCTTTGCATTGTTTATTTTAGAGAGTGCTACCTCTTCGTCATAAACTGATCAAATGACAACACCAGTCTCAACACAGCCTTAAATTGTGAAGAAATATTAGGGCTGCTCACCTAGGGATAACATCCCTACCGACTGGCCCGAGGGTCTGGGACAACACTTACCGGTAACCATTACTGTGTGTGTTGTTGGTGGTAACATCCCTACTGACTGGCCCGAGGGTCTGGGACAACACTTACCGGTAACCATTACTGTATGTGGTGTTGATGGTAACATCCCTACTGACTGGCCCGAGGGTCTGGGACAACACTTACCGGTAACCATTACTGTATGTGGTGTTGATGGTAACATCCCTACTGACTGGCCCGAGGGTCTGGGACAACACTTACCGGTAACCATTACTGTATGTGGTGTTGATGGTAACATCCCTACTGACTGGCCCGAGGGTCTGGGACAACACTTACCGGTAACCATTACTGTATGTGGTGTTGATGGTAACATCCCTACTGACTGGCCCGAGGGTCTGGGATAGATTGAGGCGTACAGGTTCACCACCGTCGTTTATCACTGATATTTCGGTGACCAGCAGACGGTTCATCCACTGATGGGCGTACATCTTCAGTTCTACTTTCACTTTGCCTTCCTGGCTATATTCTTCTATATACATACCTGACAATTAGAAATAAAATATTGGATACTTAGTAAGAATGCAACGGATGAAAGCAACAACATTAAGAAGAGACCAATGGGGCATGTATCTCTCACCTGGATACAGTTTTATGGAATTAATCCTTGACAAGATGTGTTCTAAATAATTCCAGGAGCATGGATATAACCAAAGACCAGTATCAGTAGTATATTTATAGTATCTGTGTAAAAGTTTGGTTATAATGAGTGGATGACAATTGTTTACAAGATCAACTCGTCCGTGCGGCAGACCCAAGGACCAACTATACTAAAGTAATATCATGATTGTTCTCCGTCTCTTTATGTCCATCAATTCTCTATATAGTTTTTCATGGTGAGGATCTGAAACGTTAAAAAGTTATAACCCAGGGGCTAAGTCTGCGGAGGTGAAACTAGCCCGAGTTTGCTCTGGTCCTCACACCATATGGGTTAAAATGTCTAAGTCTGGTCATAGTTGCTTGAGTTTCTGTCATTAAATAATAAAAATATTTGGGTGAAATGAGCCTCCCATAACAGTAAACATTCTGTAATTGGCCGCGGTTCCATATATATATAAACAGTTTTATATACTGACAGAAACTCAAGCAACTGTGGTCTGATGTTGGGGTCACAGGAAACTCGGGCAATGGTGGAACAGACCCCGAGGTCAATTCCAGTATCATGATTGTGTTTGTTTCTTTATGTTCAAAAATTGTATATATATAGATTTGATGTTTCAAAGTTATGACACCAGGGCTCATTCTGCGAGGTAGGTGATCAATTCCAATATCACGATTGTGATTGTTTCTGATTAACCAGCATTTGTATATATAATTGAGGGGTGGGGATCTCGATGGCATGTATTTCTTGATGTTCTGATTTATTTCATTGTGGTACTGGTGTTTTTTCACACCTATGAAATCGTTAAAGAGCCCAAGGCAAACTTTGTACAATTTTTTTTTAATCGTTTCATTGTCTTACCTCGACCGACGTCTAGAGAATACTTCTGAGTGTCTACTGGGAAGGAGAACTTCGTGATGTTAATAGAAGCTGAAGACTGCAGCCTGGCCCTGTGTGTCGTGCTGTTTCGGCCATTATATACTCCGTCTACATACATGGTGTCGCTGTGTATGACAGTAGCCACGTGACCGTTACCAATGGAAGGCATGGTGCTAGGATCGGGGCGTCTGCACAAGAGAATAATGGCATCTTTAGAGTTTGATACAAATATCAATTAAACAACAAGAATCATTCTTAACAAAAAATGAACTAAAATCTGGTTCTGAAGATAGGTAGTCTTTTCCTATATTGTGTCGGTGCTGTTGTTTTTGGGGGGGGGGGGTTGTTCTTTTTCTTTTGTAATATGTCAGAAAGCATGGTTGTGTATGTCAAGAATCGCCCGAAAAAAATAGTAAAATATGCTACAAATAGGTAGAAAATTGTCATGTTTGCATGTTAGTCAATAAAATATAGAATATGTTTCGGAATAGCAAGTCAACTCAACAAGCAGGAGAAAATGGGGTGTTACTATCGGAAAAAAGAAAGTTAGTAACTGTAAAACGAAAGTCGTTACTTTTTTAAACAGAGATTGGTTGGAGTGAAATGACAATGTCTGTCTTTCTAAAATTAAATACACAAGTACTTGACATGGAGCTTGGAGATAAAAAAAATAAAAATCTCAAAATAGTTATGAAATATGTTTGACGATATAGAGCTGGAATATAGCACAGGCGGGCCATGAGATTTTGTTACAGCTAGTTTGGACCTAAACACTTGGGGGTGGGGTGGGGGTACATCAATTTTCGATAAAAAATACCCCTCAATGCTCATAAAGGTTTTATTGCCATTGAAGGGGCATTTCTATCGAAAATTGATCTAAGCAATCGAAAAGTGTAAAATTACTCTCAACACCCTAGTTTAGGTCCAAAACTAACTGTAACAAAATCTCAAGTCCCTGTGGTATAGGGTGTAATTGGCAACGGACTGGTAACACTAAGATAAAGCATGTACTCTCAGAACTTTGATAACTGAAAAAATATCTAGTTAAGAACATGTTTTTCAATAAATGTATGAGCCCTACATCCCTAAAATGTAGATGTATAGAATCAAACGCACTGTGCCAACTGTTTGCCAGACACCGTATACAAGAGTTCGCGACGTGGGTATTATTTTCGATTCTTTTGTATTTAAAAAACAAAAAACGTCGGTTAAATAAATTGGCCCTTTAAGATTAATCTATACATTGAAAACAAAAGTGATTTGGTGTTTTACGTTGCAATTGCTCTCAGTAATATCTCATGAGTGGATAATTTGATAATACATAATAAATGATACTGTAAAATCAAACATTTTCGCGAGGGATTTATTTTCGTTGACACTCTTAAATGAACGAATTCATGTCTACGATCTGTTTAAATTGGTATAAGCCGATTTATTGAGCGTTATTTGTCCAAGAAATCGTATATCCATGAAATATTACTTTTTGTTCAACCGCAAAAGTTGAGCCCCACGAAAAAATATGATCTGACCAATCTTCCTATGAACTTAAAACTCACGTGTTACTTGACAGCACCGTTACTTCCCGGTCGAGGAATTCTGGGTAGGGTGCCGAACCCTCCATCATGGTTTGCCTCATATCCCCGTGAATTAGATTTACCAACCGTGGAGCCATTCTATCTCTGACAAAAGCATTATTACCGGATACTAATGCCAGAGTTAGCCAGACAATCCATAAAGAAACCAGCTTCATAATCTGATAATAGTAAAATTTATAAGTGCGCAAAACTTGTTTCATATGTTTTTTTGATTTAAACATATTTTATTTGTATAAAATATATATACAATGGGATTGGGCACAAGTTTACTAACTTATATGAAGCCCTTTCCCAATAAAATTTAACAATATACATATATTTACAAGATGACATTTGACAATATACATATAATTTATTTACAGGATGACATGTTTAAAATGTTTAAGAGGGACGGGGGACAGAGAGAGAGAAGAAGAGAGAGGGAGGGGGTGGGGGGGAGAGATTTTCTTTGATTTAATTTTACATAATATGGGTAATCGTTTCCAATACCGACGGCAGAAGTTGGTACTAGTCATTATTCTAAACACTCTTCTTATTTTGTATGTTTTACACAGGTGTAAAAATAATAAGGATTGGAAATCGTTATAGGGACTAAAGGGATAAAAATCACTGTTAAAAATCTTATACGCAACATTTCCTATAGATATATCGTAAAACGTACCCTGTCACTTAATTACACAAATTGAAAGCTTCAGTGAGCGCTGCTAATACAAAAATGTAATTACTTTTAAATACTGTCAAAAAGTTATTCGTCCCGTTGTAATTTATATAATTAATATCTTTCGTAAACACGCCCCTGTCTCGCCCTGCGCAAGCGCGTGATCTGTTACAGCTAGTTTTGAACTTAAAATAGGGTGTTTAATTTTACACAGTTGGATGGTTTAGATCGATTTTCGATAAAAAATCCCCCCCCCCCCCAATATGTGTAAAATTACTCTAAACACCCTATTTTAGGTCCAAAACTAGCTGTAACAAATTATCGGGTTCCTGTGCGATTTCCAATGAAAACTTGTTGATTTCATCAATAAACAGTCATTTTTGCTTGCCTACCTTTTATTTATTTATTTATTTTGTATTATTTTAGAATAAAGATACGCAACGTTTGTGAAACTAGAATGTTTACGTTAAAATGATGGCCCACCGAGTGATAGCTTCTTGTTTTCTTTAAAAAAAAAAACAACAACAGAACAAAAAAAACGCATACGAAAAGTTAATTTGCATGCGTTATTTTCGGGGTAGTTAAAACAGCGGCTTAATTTTCAATTCATTACATGCAAGCGCGCCTGTAATTTGAAGCAATCTTATAAAAATAAAACTTCATAAAGCGTTAACAAAAGCTGAAAATATCAAAATGATAAGTTATGAATGTAAGAATAAAAAGTAAAATAAAAATTAAATCAATTAAAAACCTTAATATCAGCGGTTCGTCTCCTTTCTGTCCCGGTAGTCATAGATATGTGTCTAGTATAAAGTGTTGCATGTTGGAGGAGATGAAAACACATTTATAGATAACCCAATTGGTAAAAGTACTTCACCTTCACCTTCAACCTTGGGACGTCATTCCTCTTCACATGTTAAAAGAATAACTTATTCCCCCTAATTTACCGGAATCACGATGCTGGGTAATGTTTTCCACACCGGAATCGTGTTTGTATTATTGTTAATTTTTCTTTTTTTTTGTTATCGCCGTTACTTTTTGTTGTTGTGTTCTCATTTTTTAATTCTGTATATAATCTTTGCTAGACGTAGCATAAAAAGAGGTATGCTCTTATCTAGAATGTGTTTAATGTAAACTTTATTTCATTCCAAATGTATGTTCAATCATTACAACATTACACACAGAAAATCTGGAAACAAGTTTTAAAAAACTTATATTAATACGTTTCCATTAATGGATAATTTACTAAACATTAATCAAACATGATGGCATAATTCTGGAAGGTATTTAACTGCAGATTGAGAGGTTGTGTGGAGTATGAATGGAATAAGAGATTGGGATGAGGTTGGATATGAATGAGTGATGGGGAGGGGACCCTGGGATTGGTGGGGGAGGGGTTGTGTTGATGGATGAGGAAGATGTAGGATTGTCCGTGTCAATGACAATATAAAATATTTGGCAAAGAATAAATTAAGGATGACTGAAAGAAAATCCTTAGTTAAGCCGTTTAGAGTTATTTATGAAAGACTGTACGCATGAAATCCAATGTTTTCTAAATTCGACTTTGCAATACATTATAGATGTTTATTTCACTGGTGGAAGGTATCTGTTTCGAAAGCCAACGTCTCCTTTTCATATTTCTATTTACTTTTTAAATTCAGATTAAGAGAATAGTAGTCTATTGGCCATCTTAAGGACAAGAAATATCCAAGGTTTTTCCAGTGCGACTTTGTTTCATGAAAACACAAGTTGTATATATACATGTATATTGCTTATCGCGGACAATCGAATGAGTTATTCAGGAGTTTTTTCTGCTATCTAAAGAAGAGAAATTTGACTACGCGGCAGATAACAACGCTCCTGTAAAAGACATTGTCCCATATTCTGACACTTTGATTCTCAATATCCAGGGGGGTACGCTCAACCACCTACGCACTCTACAACCCTGAAATCCCAAAAGGCTCCGTGTGCGCCACCTTGTTGATGAGACAAGAAGATTTAAGACTTGTTCGACCCTTTGATGTATATCAAAATAATCAGATGGTCACATAACGGTAAAAAATAAAAGTCGGCTCCTTTGTAATCTTCAAAGGACATGCTAGTCCGAAGTGTTCCGACTCTCTTACCAAATTAATATTTGGACGGCTGATGGGAGCATTTAGTGGGCAAGAGAGACGGAACCCTTCAGACTAAGGACAGGCATGCAACCTAGCGATTGGTCAAGATTTTTTTTTTACCTGAGCGGGCCTTCAGTTTTGCCATGACATATTCCAGCAGTGTATAGGGCGTAGGTGAGCGTAACCCCTTGATATCGAGGATGTAGAGAATGTAGATGAGCGTAACCCCTGAATATCGAGGATGTAGAGGGCGTAGGTGAGCGTAACCCCTGGATATCGAGGATGTAGAGGGCGTAGGTGAGAGTAACCCCTGGATATCGAGGATGAAGTAAAAATGAAATAGGTCTACATTTCAACCGGCACAATGAATATTAGCTATAAAACATTTATCTTGTTTGTTTTATCATTATCATCCCGTCCAACCCTAGAAAACTTGAGTAGACTCAACGATACGTTCATCTGGAAGGGTCCATTATGGTCTACAGTGTTGAAAGGGTCACATAACATTTTATTTTCTTATTCAACACAGTCATACAGACATATTTTGCACTTTGAGATGGGTAAGTAGGAAAATTACCAAAGTACCATGCTATAGGGATTTGGGTGGTCGGGTGGGGCAGTGGATAGCACACTTGCCTTTCATCAAGGCGCCCGGGGTTCGATTCCCAGATCTGACGTGAAAAGGTATGGGGTCACCTGCCCGACCACTTGGGTTTTCTTTGGGTACTCCGGTTTCCTCTCACGTCATGACCCTATTGCGCACTAAAATCCGGACCAGCAAAGAGTTATATATACAAATCGTAGCATTTGTTTCATAATTGTTGTTAAATAAATACTTAGTAAATCTTACATTAGAATTGAAACCAACAGAAGATACGTACAAGACGCAAACAACGTTATAATGTTATATTCTAAAGATCACTGATAAATCTACTGGCTGGCCCTTCCGGGATGTTTATATTAACTTAGTTAGACTAAAATGTTCGGGTCATTTGTAAAGTTAAATAATGGTTCTTACTTCATCAGGAAAAAGTATTTATTCAGCTATAAATCCTATCATAAACGAGTTGCTTAGAACACGGCGAGGAACGATGGGGTTGTCAACGGTCCTTCAAAAGAAAAATAATCTTAACTTATATGGAGTCAAAATGAAAATAATTATTCAGTGATTGTTTCTATGTTCAGAACTGGGATGCTATTTCTTAGTTTTAATATCGTCCCATGCCATTCCCCAAGGATTTTTATGGAACTCTGTAAAACCTAATCTGGCAGATCATTCTCAACACTTCCTATAACAGACTTTATAATCTCTGGAGGTCAACAGTCAAAGATAAACTATAAATGGTCTCTTTCCGTGACAATGGCAAAGATAATGAGCGTACCGATGAAATAGGTAGGAGATCTAGAAAATGTACCACTGTCCTATTTATTGTGACCCAGGTTTTAGAGACAGATAAAGTTCTAACTCTAAGACTGGGAAACACTGATGACACCAGGAAGTACGAAACAGCTGTATGGCGTAGTGTATTTGTGTGTGTGTGTGGGGGGGGGGTTACTGTATCAAGATTTTTTTTTTTTTTTTTTGTCAATGAAAACGACGACATGAAAGTATTGACCCCAGTAAAAGAAATACGAAGACATTTTGCTCAAACAAGAATATTGTTACTTGTGCCCGTATTAGTCCAGTCAAACTAGCAAAAATATAGGCCTAACCGTGACAAAATTGCAACAGAATTTATTTATATATTTTTTGAATGGTGGGTGCCTATACTGTAACAGAAAAAAAGTCCCAGAAAATCCAATTGGGGGGAAAGTGGTTTTTTGGCCTTCTAAAAGACCGGGAAAGTTAAGAAAATCACACGCTTAGCCATTTTCGAAGTGGAATATCTACCCTATTTGTAACACTGGACATGTGGATGTAACAGTATGACAAGACCAACCTAACTACAGTACAAATGTGTTAAAAAATAAATACGGTCTAACTGAGTTCAATGGAATATTGACCTGTCAATATGGGTAATATTCATTTTTAACATGACGATAATGGCTTCGTTTGTCATTTTTAGTAAAGGAAATACTTATAATCAAGATAAATATCCATTCAAGCTTAGTTTATTTGCATTGTATAAGGTAATCTGTATTCATAATTTTATATCAGAGATTTTGTTTTCATTCGTTAACATTTATGAACCTTCGAAGTTGACCGGTAGCACTAATTTGGAGCTATTCGGAGGTCCAAATTGAAGAACTTCTCATTTAATGTAGCTTGTATTTAGATAACATCAAAAGACTATGCTTAAAACTCATCAAATTATTGTCTATGCATATTTTTCTTAACAGAAATGTCATTTTGGTGAAGACTTCTAGAAATAGTTAACCAATTCAGGTTGATCAAATCCTCATTTCGTGCAATTTTGACTGTACTGCTGAAAATGGCTAAGTCCATGATTTTGAACAACGAAAATTAGTGTATATTTTTTATGTTAGGTTCCATTGCCAACACTTTAGGTAGAAATTACTACCACAACATGCCCCTTTTGACTAAATGGAATTAAGGTTGAAATAGTATTTTATATTCAAACAAATCAATTTTTTTTTCTTTCCCCCCATAGCAACGCATTGGGGATACATAATTTTTGATAAAGCTGTGAAGTAGTATGAATGTTAAACTTCAAATACAGTTCAGTATTTACATACATATTAGGCGGCTTTACTGGCAAAATCATTTGTTAATTGAAAAACAAATGCGGGAAAAATCCATTTTTCGTTGTTCAGAATCGTGGACTTTGCCATTTTTCAAGGATTGAGCAAAATATGCATGGGTTGGAGTTCTCACTATCAAAACTTGGCCACATTTGTAAACTCATCGTACCAAAATTAGTTTTAGCAGTAAGTGGTGCTCATACATGAATAGATATAACATGCTTTAATTCATTTTCTTGCCCTTATTCAAATTATGTGTTTCAGAAATAGGTAAATCGTTCGATTTGGACATAAAATATCATCCATTTAGCACAATTTGCAAGATTTGATGATTGATAATTTTTTTCGTATGCGAATGTACAATTGATCATTGAGTAAATTGAATTGAAAGTCATATTTTAAGAAATTAGATAAAGCCTGACATTGATACTGATGTCTATTATACATGTAAGTATTCTCTACATTTGAAAAGAAAAGAAAAGCCAAAATAGTCTTGTGAAAAATGCTTTTCAGCCATATTGACAGTTCTTTTTTTCTTCAATACAATATTTAGGGTGGAACATTTTTACGTATCTGTTTTCTATATTAGTTGGTATTTACATACTGCTAAATCCATATGTCCAGTGTTACAATTGAGGTAGATATTAGACCTCAAATATGGTTATACGTGTGATTTTCTTAATTTTCTTGATCCTTTAGAAGGCCAAAAAACCACTTTCCCTTATTTGGATTTTCTAGGACTTTTTTTCCGTTATACGTATGATGCTCATCAACCAAAAAATGAAAGAATATATTCTGTTGCAATTAGTTCGAGGTTAAATCTTAAATTGACTGGACTATATTAATTGCGTCGTATAACTTCCATTCGATTCTGTACTCAAACCAACTTCCTAGTAACTCATAATCTTCAACTTTTTTACCAATTCGTGAACACATTACGATTGTGTTATTAATCCTTAACGGAAACAAGGAATTAAGCCGCTGGGCACTAGCAAAGACTTTCACGAATATGGACCATGTTGTTCAAAAAGGCTGGGATGTCATTTAGCATACGATAATTTTTCTACCTATAGAAAGTAACTTGAATTGTATCATTACTAGATTTTAACGCATCAGTTTAAAACAAAATGCCTAATACTTTTATTTTTCCTTAATTTTGGAAACGTCCGTAAGCCCTTCGAGAACAGCCAATGGGTTATATTATCATTCTTTATCAATAGCATTATCAAAGACAATTGACTTTTCGGTGTTGGCAGGAAACCGCCAACTTTTAACGTTCTAACTGAAATCACGGCTGTATTTAAACAACGGAAAACCTCATCATCTTAAAATTGAAATCCTATAATTCTGCTATCCTTCTCATTATTTACTCCCAATTTCTGGACTCGATACTTTTTCCCTATTGTTGTACACATATGACTATCTGTAAAACCGAAGCATACTCTTTTGTGCATCTTTATTCCGACACCTATTATTATTATTTTTTTTTTTTACATAAAGATGCAGAATTTTAATGTCCAGAACAAATATAGGTTATGCCAGGGTTGGAGCCCTGGATTCATAAACTTTACAAATATTCCTCACGCAGGAGGTATTCATGCTCACTGTACAAATTTTAATAATTTCCACATTTTTCCCCATTTACATATTTATATTCATACGCATACATGTACAAACAAACACACACACTACTTTCAATTGGTGTCAATTGATTTCAAGACATGTCTTATATCGAATGTTCGGTTAAAGGCTCGTCTGAAGGCCTAGGCCTAACCCACAGGGACCTGAGAATTTGTTACAGCTAGTTTTGGACCTAAAATAGGATGTTTAGAGTAATTGTACACATTTGGGGGGTTAAGATCAATTTTCGATAAAAATGCCCCCTCAGTAGTCATAAAAGCTACTGAGGGGACAATTTTATCGAAAATTGATCTTAAACCCCCAAATGTGTACAATTACTCTAAACATCCTATTTTAGGTCCAAAACTAGCTGTAACAAATTCTCAGGTCCCTGTGATGGTAATGAGGATCATTTTAGAGGAATGTTCAACATAATTTATGATGCAAATGTAGTCCATTTCATATTTTATTGAAAAATTCTATTTCTACGGGTACCATATACCTCCACACAGTGAAGATTGTGTCATGCATGGATTGGGTGTGACGATTTGATGGATAGAAATAGCAGATTTTAATGAAATTTGGATTTCTGACAGACGTCCTGCATGAAATAGTTTGAAAGGAAATATGGTGACTATGCCTGTTTTGTCTGGAAGTAGTAGTTAGATGTTTGGGTGTACATGTGATAGCAATTTGTAACGTTCACCATTCGTTAATCACAAGATCTTTGGAACTCTTCTACTCCTACAATGTTAGGAGGTTTCACACGGCGATATACTGTTTAACAGTCGCAGTTAGCAAAATCATAGCCGATAATAAACGTATCCAACTAATAGATGACATAACTTACGATGTCGAAGTGCGACTGTAACCCTGTCTTATTGGTACTAAAATGCCTTAAAATCAAAAAATAGTATACTGAAGATTGGACCATAGCTTAGTTGAACAGCAAAAACAAATACCGACAACAAGGATTTTTTTTTATTCAACCAATAACTATCACACAATTTTTGTGGTTATATAATTATAATTTTCTTCAAAATTTCATTGACAAAAAATACAGTAAAACTTTAAAATGGCACACAATCAAAACAAGATTCTCAATTCGGGTTACAAAGGTTTTCACGGGGGTTAATACATGTTTACAGGTAAAACAAAGAGCATTAAACAGGTCTGATGTACCAGTATAATGGAAACGTGTGGCATGGTGTACAGGAAGCCTAGCATAAGACAATATTTCAGTAGCATATATAATTATTTGGCATCAGATCTATGCTATCACAAGGAGATAAATACACCAAAATACCCTGTCTCCGGCACACATTCACACAAACATGGCACATCGAAATTAATATAACCTTAATCAAAACCAAACCAATCCAAGCTACAATGTACTAAAAACAAAGGCAAGACACTGAAGCCAGGCAGAAGTCTGGACAAATACAACATTCCTAAAAGGAAAAATATAAATCGTTATTTTTGATTCTTTTAGAAACACATTTCAACAATTAATATGTATAAAAAGGACGGACTTTTATAATGAATTTCTTATATAAAAATTAGTAATAGTGATATCAATACAACAAGAAACCAAAAGGGCCTGCATCGCTCACCTGGTATCTATCACACTATTGTCATCCTAAAAGTGGACTGAAGTAAAGCAACTGACAAAATATCACTGTTTGATTCAAATGAACCTAAATATGAACACCATGGGTGTCATCAGTGTGTATTCAGGAACAGTCAAAATAATGTTTAACATATTCGACCCAAATGACCGATATATACTAGTAAGTAAAGGTCATAAACTTTACCCTCTTTGATCTTAAATCATTTGAACAAACTTGGTAGCCCTTTATCCCTGCATGCTTCAGGTCATTTTCGGTATTTGAGTTGTTTGCAAATTTAAAGATGTTTGACCCTTTTGACCTTGATGATGGGTCAAAAGCACAAAGGTATTCTTCATCCAAACACAGCCAAATATCAGTACCCTGGGGCTTTTAATAAATATTGAGAAGTCACTTATAATGACCTTGAAAGTGGATTAAGGTTATTCTTTGGAACAAACTTGGTAGCTCCTCATACAATTACATGTACCAGCATGCTACAGGCCAAATGTTGCCATTCCAGGCCTTTTGGGTAAATATAATGCTGGAAGGACAAACAGAAAAGGTAAGGCGGTCCTTTAATTTTCCAGCATTAAAACAAGCAAAAAAAATACAAAAAAAAATAAATGTAAATATATGGATGTATAATAATATCAAAGGAGTAGTTAAAAGCCAAACACAATTTTTTTAAGGACTACATATAAAATAGTAAGTAAAGGTCATAAACTTTACCCTCTTTGATCTTGAATCAAGGTCAAGGTCATTCATTTTAACAAAAATGGAAGCCCTTCATCCCTGCATGCTTCAGGTCATCCTGTGCTTTTTGGTATTTGAGAAGAATTTGTTTGAAATTTAAAGATGTTTGGCCCTTTGGACCTTGATGGTGGGTCAAAAGCACAAACTTACTCTTCATCCAAACACAGCCAAATATCAGTACTCTGGGGCTTTTGAATATTGAGAAGTCTTTTTAAGATTCCAGCACTTATAAAGACCTTGAAAGTGGGTCAAGGTTATTCTTTGGAACAAACTTGGTAGCTCCTCATACAATTACACGTACCAGCATGCTTTGGTTAAATATGATGCTGGAAGGCCAAACAGAAATGAGATACTAAATGCATAAACAGGCAAGATGATCGTTTAACTTTCCAGCATTAAAACAAGCAAACAAATTATAAAATAAATGTCAATATATAAATGTAGATTAATATAGTTAAAAGCCAAACACAAATTGTTTTTAGGACTTTGTCAATAATTCCGACAACAACAAATAATTTTTCAAATACTCTGGCAGTTTGAGGGCATGCACAAGTTCCTTGATCTTAAGTGGATTGCCATACCTCCTAAAAAAGTTACGACAGATAGAAATGAGGCGAGGAGGTTGACTAGCCTGCTTCGTTAGCATTGTCACAATGTTTTTCTGTCGATTTAACTCTGAGTAGTCTCCCCTTAGGAGCCATTGTTCCCTGTGGATGTTGTATCCGGCTGAGAGGAGGAGGTACACAATGTCTGTACACCCGTGGTGCACAGCCACGTACAGAGTGGACCTCGGAGAACTGAAGAGTGGCACAGCTTCAACAGTGTTTGAGTGATGGTCGGTGCCTACACAGCTAACCTCCATCGTCACGTTCATTCCAAGCAGTATTTTTACAATCTCCGTGTGCTTACCATACACAGCATTCCAAAGTGGGGAAACATTGTTATCATTTCTAACATCCGGATCAGCTCCATATTCAAGGAGCAATCGGACAGTGTCCGTCATACCATTGTACGTAGCGAAGTGCAAGGCGGTGTCGTCGTCTTTGTCCTTGTTGTTAACATTACAGCCCATTGGTAGTAACACTTCTACCATCTCCGAGTGGCCTCCGTGACACGCCAATCCCAACGGAGAGTTTTTGTCGGATGTCAATCTGTCATGCTCCACCCCTTCACACTCCAGTAGAACCTTTACGATGGCTGTGTGGCCGTTCCACACCGCCATGTGTAGTGCGTTATATCCCTGGTCAGAAGGGATGTTGACGTCTGCTCCACCTTTGACAAGAGCTTCTACCAAGGCCGTTTCTCCCTGGTTGGCAGCCATTGCTATGGCCGTCATTTCTTCCCCAGCCTCTCTGACATTCGGATCAATGCTGGCTTCCAGCAAGGCTTTCACTGCTCCAAGATTACCTGTTAAGATATTTACAAATTTTTAAAATCTTTAGAATAACAAAAACTTCAGTACAATGTTCTATAATGTCCTATTAACAGGGAAAATATGAGTCTTTTCATCTCATTTAATCCTAAAAACACATTTGAACTCTTGAAATTAAAAGGTGAGAAAAGGACATTTTGAAATTTCATGGGCAAATGAGTTAATAACCAAAACCACAAACAAAAGAAAGTCATTACAGTAACTCACCGGTAAAATAGTATTGTTCTTAACTTGTCAAATAGAAATATTCCGTGTAATATAAAGGTATCGTTTTAAAATGTATGTCAGATATGAACCTTGATGTCATCTTCATCAAATTCAAATGATTTTCAAGACTTAAGTGCAAAAAGTTGTTAATTTTGGAACAATTTTCTAGCAGTTATGTTTTAGCAAACCTGAGTATCCCTGATCGTCCTCAATATCCTGGTGTTATACAATACGCTGACCTACTTTCTCTACACCCCTGGAATATGTCATGGCAAAACTGAAGGCACAAAGATAGCAGTTTGATTGGTCTCTGCTGACAAAACCTGACCAATCACTAGGCTGGTGCCTGGCCTTTGAAGATTACAAATAAGCCACAACCCTGACTTCAAAACTTGACGATATCTACCGTAATTGACAACGAGATTCTTTAAGTGAACATCCAAGGGTCGAACGAGTGATCTTGCCTCATCAACAAGGTACAATGTAGCTTTCAGTTTTACCATGACATATTTCAGGGGTGTAGAGAGCATAGGTATGATCCCATATTGGCAAAACATGGACATGTTGAAACAAGACATCTATTTTGGACCCAATTTATGATGATAAAGATTTTGTAATACAGTGGACTCCACTTAAAACTCTTGTTAAAATCTTGTTTAAATCACATTCCTCTTTATATCATGTTTTTCCCAAGCACCATTTTTCTCTCTAAATAATCTATGTAATTTTATTTGGTTAATATCATGTATTTTGAGGTGAATTCCTCTTTATATCATGTTTTTTCAACCAATCACATAAAATATCCAGAAAAAGATGTCATTTCCATTGATTTCAGATACAACTTGTACAAAATGTTGCAAAGAAAATAAAAAATAACCCGAAAATTGATTTTTAATTGAAATAATGTTATCTATATATTGAAATATCTTCATATGTACATTAACTAGCTTACTTTTGGTTATGGAGAATGGAAATGCATTAGATTTAGTGGAAAAAAACAGGTTTCTCTTAATGTCACATACCTGTTAATATCATGTTTTTGTCTGACAAATGCAGCATGATATAAAGAGGAGTGCACTGTACTACAATACTTCTCTCAGGGCTATTTCTTTTCAATGAATTGCATACACTAAAATAAAAAATGTATCAAATGTATTTTTCTTTTCTCAAAACTTTATATATTTCTCTTCTTATGACTTTCACTTTTACTTCTTATACCAAGAGGATCACACACTAGCAGCTGAATACCTAACCTGTTTCATGATTCACGCCGCCTAGTGTTGATGAACTTGAGAATATGACATGAGTGGTTGACTTTCACGAACTTTTACTTACAGACATATACAGCCATGTGAAGAGCAGTCTCATTGCGTTCATTGGTGTAGTTCACATTTACACCATTTTCAATAAGTTTGGTAACATAGTGTAAATCTTTAGCGACGGCTACCATGAGCAGACTGTCTTCCCCAACTCCTGTAGTACCGTTAACGTCTGCTCCAGCGTCTATCAACATATCAAATATCTCTTTACATTGCCAATGTAATGCCAATGTGGCCGGGGCTTCCCCCTGTGACGTCTTTATATCAACTTTAACCCCAGAACATCGCAATATCCTTTCCACCAGTTTCACCTTCTTTTGTTGGACTGCACGCATTAGGACTGTCACTTGTTGTGATGTACAAACAGCATTGATGTCAATATCCTGCGTAAGGAGGAAATTGGTGGCTTCTTCATTTCTCAAGGTCACCGCAATAAAGATAGGTGAAAGTTTCATGAACGGTGTCTGCTGTTTAAACAGGTTGGCGTGGGTTGAGAGTAGTCGTAACAGTTCTACGTTGTTTGCGGAGGCAGCAATGTGGGCAAACGTTAATTTGATAATCCCGACTTTGTGATGACCAGGACCTTCTCTTCCGCACTTACATTCTCCATGACGTATCATCTCCGATATTTTGTCAATCATTGGTTTTGATTGGTGAGGTTCTTGTATAAAGTGGTGTTCAAATTCTCGCCCACATTGACACATTGAACCAATGTCTGAAAAAAATACAATTGACAATTCATAGCCCCTGTATTATACTCAGGTTGTAAATTCATTTTTAAACTAACAGGGTAGATAACTGTATTCCAGGTTTAAGAGTTATTAGAAATACAGAGTTGGGCTAACAGTATGATAAAACACAGTTGTTTTAAAATGACTTAATATCCCTGGTTTGCTTTTTAGAACTTAAAACTTTATACAAAAAGAACACTTCATAAACACCAATTACTTTCACAACTATAATTCAGGGTTGATAAAATCCCAAATTTCACATTTTTCTTTTCTTTGATACAATTTGAACTTTGTGATGTGCATGTATACAGTAAAACCTTGATAGAATACCCATCATTTTATTTGCCCTCAAACACCATCAACATATATCAAGGTCTCTTATTTTTTCTGGAGAATTCCTTTATATACTTCCTCTGATGTATCATCCAATCCCTTTCTACTGCCGAATCTCTTTGGAGTAAAGATGGCAGCATAACGTTTTACTGATTTTGTATACCCCATGTGACTGCACGCTCAAACCTGCGACCCTTAATGGCTCTCCAGCCCGATGCTCTACTATCTAGTACTAACCTAATAGGACATGTTTTTACAGCTTACGTTTGTAAGTCAACCTAATCAATGCACTTCTTTCACAAATGTACAAACTTCTCTTTTTAACTTGAGATGAAAGTTCAATTTACCGGTGATAACTGTACATGTATAAGTTAAGTTTAGCTGGATATCCATGTATTCAGCTTTCATCCTAAGAATACATAGCTAAACTAATGACCTTTGCTGTTAACAGTAAATAGGACAATAGGATTTCCAACCCTATACAACCAGCATAGAGAGAAACAAAAATAACACAACTTATTACTTCATAGATTCAGAATCTAATACTGTATCTAAATCTTAAAGGCCCAATATACTGTACGTAACTTGAAGCGAAAATCAAGCCTAATAACTTATTATATTTTTAGATTTAGTTAAGATTAACTGATATCAACAATATTAAATATGAGTTCTTACGCGGTTACCGGTACAGCAGCAGTTGAAACACGGTATTTGTAAACACGCGTACATTTTAAACTGTCTTCTAACTTCGGCTTATTGTTGAAGTGGGCCACACCTGAATTATTTTCAATTCTTTGGATTTTTCTGTCAAGAGTTTCTTGTTAGTTACCGCTCAGGTTTACTTTGTTTTAGACTCATTTTTGCATGGTTATCAACTGCATTAGTTTTCATAACTTTTCAGAATCCAGAAAAAATTCCTGAAGTTAAGTTTATTGGGCCTTTAAACAGCGACTTTGATTGAGTAAAAATCTAATATGTTACATAGTGATTTTCACTGAGTCTGAATTTAAAAACTTAAATGGTGATTTTGGAAAAAAATATCAACTTACTGATTTCAATTTCTTTTCTGATGACCTCTTCATATTTCTTCACCAGTTCCTTATAGGTAATATCTCTGTTCATAATACTTTCATACAACTCGGACTGGTACCTCTTGATTTCTACAGAGAAAAAAATAGACATTCTTTATCAAACAAATTCATGTTTCGCCCAACACCTATGGTTCTATAGAAATAAAATATAACAATTAGCTTGTTTACTTTAGAACGTGAACAAATTTGAATATTTCCCCTCAACCCCAATTTTTTTTTCAACTTTTTAAAAACAAAATCGACTTTGTGTTTGAAGTTAAGGTGTTATGATTGCAGTACTGCAATTATTTTTGGATTAATGATGCCGTTACATGCAAAAAATATATTTCAGCATAAAAATCTGATTAAATCAGTGATAACAAAGTATTTAGGAAGTCATTTTACAGTCTACCTAGATGAATAGTAAAAGAAAAGATGTACGTATGGTATAACATGTAAAATCATCGCAGAAAACAGTCTTCTACCACAATCTTTCATTATTAATATTATAAATGGTGTTCTATTTGCAAATATCTGAGATAATTTTTTGAGACAATGTCACTCTTTTTTGAAGAAATGATTTCAGCAAAAAAATGACAAGGATACAATATTAATTGACCCTTAAAGCTATGGTTCTTCAAGTTGTTAATAATTTTTTATCATGCATCTCAATATATATATATACAGTGGACTCCACTTAATATCACCCTTGTTAATAATCACATTCCTCTTTATATCATGTTTTTCCCAAGCACCATTTTTCTCTATTAATAATCCATGTAATTTTACTTGGTTAATATCATAAATTTTGAGGTGAATTCCTCTTAATATCATGTTTTTTTTTAACCAATCACATAAAATATCCAGAAAATGATGTCATTTCCATTGATTTCAGATACAACTTGTACAAAATGTTGCATAGAAAATAAAAAATAACCTCAAAAATATTTTTTAATTGAAATAATGTTATCTGTTTATATTGAAACATCTTCATATGTACATTGAATAGTTTACTTTTAGTTAGATTTAGTGGAAAAACATGTTTCTCTTAATGTCACATTCCTGTTAATATCATGTTTTTGTCTGACAAATGCAACATGATATAAAGAGGAGTGCACTGTATCAACATAGAATTAAAACACAGTACTGGTGAATCTATTATCATTACATAGTTGTTAGAAACCAATTCTAGTCACAACCGTAGAGTACACTTGTTATCATTAATACTCCAAGACCTGTATTCATGAAACCATTCTCTTACTCAATCATGGATTTTGTGCTCAATTCAACTTTCTTGGAACTCCTTTAAATCAGCGAAACAACCCAAAAGTCAAATGAAAACACAGAAAACAGTATTCGGATCTTAGTCTTTTCAGTTTGTCTTCAAATCATTGTCAAGAAAAAGAGTTTTCTATTTTGATTTAACTAAAACAAGAAATCAAGCTTGAGCACAAAATCCTCGTTTGAGCAGGTTATGGTTTCATAAATACAGGCCCTGGGATTATGCTCACTTTCACTCTCTGCACCCATGGAATATGTCAAAGCAATACTGAATACACAAAAGTACATAGTAGCTAGACTACTGAGGAACGACACCAAATGTAAAATTAAGTTTTTTTTTTTTTACTAATTATGCAACAATGAGATTCCTTTGATGTACATTGAAGGATAGAACCAGTCTTAGTGGCTCACTAGCAATTGGTGGCACACATTGGAGCCTTCAATTTTGCAAAGACAATTTTCAGGGGTGTAGTATTGATAGTTTTTCAGGTGAATCAAGGATACAAACATGTCCATGTTTAATGAATATATCAATACAGTCTGCCAAACCTTAATTGTTATCTCAAACTCATATAACTTAATCCAAACCCTGTTAAAATGTTTCGTTGGCCCTGTGGCCAAACTTCATACAAAACCTTTGAACTGGCTTAACTCAAATACTCTGGTGAACTAGAAGTATTTTCCATGGTCATGTCGTCTTTGATATAACCATTAAGGTCTGACTGTATTATGTACTCCTCGGTGAAGACAATTAAAGCTCTATGATATCTTTCTCTATAACATTTACCTATCACATTCATCTTCTTCTTTCCAGATGCCATTGTTGATGTCCTTTTGGTGGAAATGTAATGTCATTCAACACTTTTGAGTTCAGATCTAGACCTGCAAAGAAGAAAAATTTAGGTCATGTGGATCCAGGATGAGATCATTTTATTTTGAAGTCTCACAGCTGCTCTGTATTTTTTTGTATAAACAATAATGTGTTTGCATATATTAAGTATATAAATGTAGCAAAAGTTAAACTTGACCTCTAAAACGAATAAAATTACTGTGAACCAATATGCCCTATTCATATCGTAGTTAGATTGTAATAGGACACCGGGGCTTGAACCCGCGACTCTTGGTTCTTCAGCCCGATGCTCTACAGACTAAACTAAAGGGAAAATTCCCTACAGCTCATGCTTGTAAGGCAACCTAAACAATGCACCTCTGTTACACTATTCCCCCCTTTTTCTAAATCTCCAATCAAGGTTCTTTGACTACTCACCCAGGACTCTCCTACCTTGAAACGGAGAGGGCCAACAACACCAGTCTGTAATAGGACGAGGAAAAGTGATAAAGATAGTGCCGTCACTTGGGCTTGAACCTGCGACCCTTGGCTCTCCAGCCCAATGCTCTACCGACTGAGCTAAATGGAAATTCCCTGCAGCTCACACTTGTAAGGCAACGTTAACCTAATCAATGTACACCTTTTACAAATGTAACCACCAAGGGTATAGGGATCCAATTGAAAACAAGCATTACTGTATAAAAGGCTTTTATGGGTTATCCAAGATAGGGTACATGAGGTCTCCCTAAAATACGCGATATACATATACATGTAGCAACAAAATTATGTTAAGTTAGTAGTTTTCTCTATGGCCCATGCTGTATAATTTTTACCAATGTTTTTTATAATTACATTGTAACTTGTACAGTACATGTATCTTTAATTTATTTGTAAATATGGATGTACATGCCATTTAACACGAATAAACCATACAACTATTATAAAGATCGAATACTAAAAAGAACATAATGGATTACCCAGGTGATCTCTTGAAAGCTGACAATAATGATCAGACTTACGTGCTTTGTTAGGTTTATCCGTTGTGTTGGTTTTCGTTTTCTACGGTCTAGTATAGAGCAATCAAAAAACATCTTAAGCCTAGTGATTTACAAAGCGACATATTGACTTAGGTTGATAAGTAAGACATGTTTATGAGCTAACCATTTGCATCCACCATGTGCATATCCATTAACTTGCTGCGAGTACCGAAAGAAGTAACTGATATGACAGTTCAACACCGGAGAAGGTGTTAAAGGTAGATAACTCTGATAAAACAAAATCTACCTAGGATCTTTTTTATAATACATCATTTTTTTTTCGAAATAGTAAATATTAAAAAAAGGAAGTGTTACAAAAATTATATTCGTAAGCTTGACACATTTGTAACATCGTTGAAAGTATGCATAAAACATGTACACTTGTTTGGTCACAACTCAAGCCGAAACGAAACCGAAAGTAGAATGTCCAACACTCTTCATCACATATAACACATGAATATGATACATATCTTCAGTCTGGTATGGTGTCGAATTATACAAATGAAATGATTTTTTTTTTTGTGAATTCTAACTGGTTATCAGATTATCAGACAAGTAAATGGAAGAAATAGCATATGAGGCCACATACATGTAAGCATCACATGCCTAGTGTCTACTGTGTCTATACAGGGTGTCGCATTAGACAGGTGAATGTTGAAGTCGGATGGGTGTCACATTTTACAGGTAAATGTTATGGATTTGTTATGACAACCAGGTTGTTACATAAGACAGGTAAATGTTATGAGCAAGTTAATTGTGGTCAACAGGGTGTCACATTAGACAGTAGTTTGAAGGGTTCCGACCCGACAGGTAATCTAGATATATGTTGAGGCCAACAGGTTG
This sequence comes from Mimachlamys varia, assembly GCA_947623455.1. NCBI lineage: Eukaryota > Metazoa > Mollusca > Bivalvia > Pectinida > Pectinidae > Mimachlamys > Mimachlamys varia. The sequence goes on from OX392528.1 coordinate 40,881,830, forward strand.
TCACATTTGAAAGGTAAATGTTATGGGTAAGGTAGTCAATGGGATTTCACATTAGACAGGTAAATATTATGGGTGTGGTTATCAACAGGATGTCACATTTGAAATGTAAATGTTATGGGTGTGGTAGTCAACAGGGTGTCACATTAGACAGGTAAATATAACGGGTGTGGTAGTCAACAGGATGTCACATTAGACAGGTAAATGTTATGGGTGTGGTTATCAACAGGGTGTCACATTAGACAGGTAAATGTTATGGGTGTGGTAGTCAACAGGATGTCACATTAGACAGGTAAATGTTATGGGTGTGGTTATCAACAGGATGTCACATTAGACAGGTAAATGTTATGGGTGTGGTAGTCAACAGGATGTCACATTAGACAGGTGAATGTTATGGGTGTGGTAGTCAACAGGGTGTCACATTTGAAATGTAAATGTTATGGGTGTGGTTATCAACAGGATGTCACATTAGACAGGTAAATATTATGGGTGTGGTAGTCAACAGGATGTCACATTAGACAGGTAAATATTATGGGTGTGGTAGTCAACAGGTTGTCACATTAGACAGGTGAATGTTATGGGTGTGGTAGTCAACAGGTTGTCACATTAGACAGGTAAATGTTATGGGTGTGGTAGTCAACAAGATGTCACATTAGACAGGTAAATGTTATGGGTGTGGTAGTCAACAGGATGTCACATTAGACAGGTAAATGTTATGGGTGTGGTAGTCAATGGGATGTCACTTTGACAGGTAAGTATTATGGGTGTGGTAGTCAACAGGATGTCACATTAGACAGGTAAATGTTATGGGTGTGGTAGTCAACAGGGTGTCACATTAGACAGGTAAATGTTATGGGTGTGGTAGTCAACAGGGTGTCACATTTGACAGGTAAATGTTATGGGTGTGGTAGTCAACAGGATGTCACATTAGACAGGTAAATGTTATGGATGTGGTAGTCAACAGGATGTCATATTAGACAGGTAAATGTTATGGGTGTGGTAGTCAACAGGGTGTCACATTTGACAGGTAAATGTTATGGGTGTGGTAGTCAACAGGATGTCACATTAGACAGGTAAATATTATGGGTGTGGTAGTCAACAGGATGTCACATTAGACAGGTAAATGTTATGGGTGTGGTAGTCAACAGGGTGTCACATTTGACAGGTAAATGTTATGGTTGTGGTTGTTAACAGGATGTCACATTAGACAGGTAAATATTACGGGTGTGGTAGTCAACAGGATGTCACATTAGACAGGTAAATATTATGGGTGTGGTAATCAACAGGATGTCACATTAAACAGGTAAATGTTATGGATGTGGTAGTCAACAGGATGTCACATTAGACAGGTAAATGTTATGGATGTTGTTGTCAACAGGGTAAGAGAAAGGTTTATCTATTATGACCAATATGTGGTATCCCCTTGGTGTCAGCTTAATTCAAACAAATATGTCTTAGAAATATGTTTTATCCTTTTTGATGTCAGATAAGACAGCTTACATAACAATATAAATTGTATTTTTGAAATATTTATTTCATAAGAAATTGCCATTACAAACTGCCAAGCCAGTATTCTTATATGATTATAACCTACATTTTACATTAATTCAGTGACATCTGTTCTGTAATATTGCAGGAGTGTCTATACAGATAAAAAAAAACTCATTTACTACTCCAACCTTTCCATTGGACGAATTCAAATGTGCTTTCAGGGGTGAGCGAGTTAAGGAAAGCTAGGAGCGGAGTATACATCTGTATACACTAAATTGTATATTGTCTTTTACAACAAAAAATAACAAACAAGTCTGTCTATTGCAACTTTAATATTTCATAGATTAAATAAGATAATCTTCAAGTTTTCAGACATAACAGAAATTCATTTAGACATCAAAAACATCTTCTACATGTCTGCTAAATGCGATTTCTAAATAAATAACACGTAAATAGGACATTTACACTTGACAAAGACATCCAAGAGAGGTCCTGGGAAGGGGGTCAACCAGTTCTCCAGTTAAAATCCAGATTGACGCCTGTCAACCATTTTTTTTTTTTGACGAGTACCAACATCAAACAGGCACAACTAGGGACCAAGAGAAGCTTACATATGAAATTTGAAATTTATCAATACTTCTCAAGAAACAATGCGAACAAACTGTCATTGTAAAAATGCAAGAAAACCGTCTGTCAGCTTGATAACAGATAACGAGATCTGAGGTCTGACCTATTAACATTTGAACAGCTAGACCACCATCTAATGATTGTGAGCTTATTAAACCAAACTAAACCAAATAAAAGGATTCATCAGTTTGGTATGAATGAAATTTACTTAGTTTGTTTTGTACACAAACAGGAATTAAAAACTTAATTTGCGAGCTTTAGAAAACATCTGTTTCCTTTATCAAGCAAAGAGTACAATAGCGGAGTGTCGGTGTTCTGACCAAAGGAAATAAACGTTTTGGAGAGCTCGCAAATTAAGTTTTCAATTCCTTTTTGTGTACAAAACAAACTCAGTGTATATACCAAATAAATAATGATAGAAATTTATCTGATAAATTGCCATACATGGTAATACATTGAATACATGCGAATGTATATCTCCATAATCCTATAGGGATTTTGGCACCCACTTTTGTTGGATCTTCATTTGTTCTTTAAAGGTCGGATCTTTTCCCTTTTTTTCTATTCTTTCATCTTATTTGCTCTTAATTACATGAAATTTCAGAATTCTTCCTTAGCAATAGCAAATAGCCAATTCAACTGCCAAATCCAAGATGACCATCTGTCAGCCATTTCATTTTTCTGATCAGTTCCAAATCAAAAGGACATAATTAGGGACAAAAAGAACCTACATTATGAAATTTGAGGAAAAGCTATCCAGTACTTTTCAAGAAATAGTGATAGCAAGAGCTGACTGTTTACCAACTGATGACAGATGACAATGGACGCCATAGGCCTGATAGACCGCAGACCACAGCCCTAGCGCGATCTGATAAGCCCACCATCTGATGATGGCAGGCTTAAATGTAAAAGGAATAAGTTTTCCACAAAGAATAACAATTCTGAACTTTTTAAGTAAATGCTACAAAAATACATTGTATGCATAATAAAAATGGTTGAAGGACGACCATAAATATAAAATGTAGCTCACCTATTGACGGTAATCTGGAACTTAATCATAGTAGGAGCTAGGGGCTTGAGAAAAAATCAGCCAATCAGTAGACAGGATGCAGAAGAAGATGTCATTGCCAACATATCTAGGATAACATTAGCAGACCTTATGAAGTACTATACAAACAGCCTAAAAAGTTTTAGGGGTTTATTTTCTTACCAAGCAATCCTATAAGCTAGGATGCCACATTGCAGACAAGAGACTTAATACCAAACAACTATTCTCCTGACTCAAAAAGTAGGGGGGGGGGGGGGGGGGGCTTATTACCAACCAACCCCCTGTGGATAGGAGGAGGTCAAAAGTGGGGGGTGGGCTTATTACCAGACCCCCCCCCCCCCAGTGGATAGGAGGAGGTCAGAAGTTATTACCAAGCATGGGATTATTGCCAGAGACAATATGGTAATCACTTGTACATCATCCAACATCCAATAGGTGAGCTGTTCAATTACACAGGTTTACAACAACAGTTCTCAATAATAAACATTACAGTATTTGATTTGACATTTATACCGCTGTGTAAGTAAAATTTCAACATCTCTCCAGGAGTTTGAAATAAGTCTATATTAGATTTCACTGTTAAGTACTACAATCAAACTTCAATGTTTCGAACATAGCGGGGCAATCGTGAAAAATTCGAAACATTGGGACTTCGATTCGTGAATATTGAACATCGAACATCAACATGTATATATGTACTGTACATAAGAAGAGCAATTGCTTGCTTAGTGTAACATAACACAGGCTAGGAAATTGTAGATTCACATTTATAAAGAATAGTATACTAAAATACACACTGTAATTTTTGTAATGTGATAATCTTTTAAGATTTTTTTTGTTTGTAAACTTAATTTTCAAAGCAAGTAAAATTTTCACTTTGATTTATTAGTTGTACTTTTCAATGTTTTTATAACAAACGGATCAGATTAAAGCTTCGATACAGCAGAAAATTTGATTCGTAGAAGTTTGATTCATGAAAATTAAATAAGTAGTGTTATATTATGAAAAAAAATGGACTTTATCAAAAGTTCAACACATCAAGACATTTGAATCATCGAAGTTCGATTAATCAAGGTTTGACTGTACAATAATCAGCATATTAAGTTAAAAATCAATTTCATGCAACATAATTCTTACAGTGTGTAAAACTGGGAAAACTCCCTTACGTATTCAGTCCAATTTCTGTGTCCCTTCAAACATTTCAAATCATCGAACATATCCCACCAGTTAAATATTGATGTTGGCGGATCAATATTTAGAATTCCTGCCTTTATAAAAACATGAAATTTTAGCGGCCAGCGACCAGTTTTATGATTGTGTATATGTGAAAAATGATTAAAATCAGTTGGTAATTATAATTTACCTTCAAAAATCTTACCATGCACTGTCCTTTAAAAACAAAACACATGTACATGTATCACAAATAAAAAATATGGTAGGCACAGCATAATATATATGACACAATGAACACTCGCCTTAAAGCTGAATATTGTTGGTGTTTTACAAGCACAACTATTGAACAAGGCACTCAATCACCCCTGAAAATACGTTTGAACTCTTCCAATTCAAAGGTTGGAATAGGTCATTATGAAATTTCAGGGGTGAATAGTTCAGCACACTTCTCAATGAATACAATGCTATGGTTACTTAAAATGAAAGTAAAGCATAATTATGAAATGTTAGAAAAAATTCTGTTGACTATTAAACATTTTGTAACTCATTTATGACACCACAGCTTTTTCCCCTAGGCACTAGTATGATAAACAAAAATGTTCAAGGTGTCAATGGTATACATTTCAGAGCATTTAACTGAAATCTGTAGGACAAGTTGCACCTCACAAAAATAGTCTTATGCAAAAGTAAATAGTACATGACGGAAAGGGCCATAACTCTTGCAAAAATTCATCAAGAATCCAACTTTTATGATAATTATAGAGGTTACACAACGAGTGGTTGTTGGATATGTGACCCATTTCTCCCACAATACTATTAAATCGGCAGTGGCAGTATTGTTTTCTGGAGTGAACCTCGCTATTTGCCTGAAAAACATGTCATCTTGAATATAATCCCGCCAAATGATGACAAGGTCAACAATCCTCACGTGGCATTGAACCACGTGCTTTCCGATCAAAGTTCAATTTTTCAACCAATCAAACGTCTGGAAGGTCATATACCACAAGTGGTATATAACATATATTTATCCAACTGTCAGCATGTTTATACAATGGTCTGAGAGTGGAATAACACAGGGTATTGTGGTCAAAAATAAATTATATAAAGATTCAAACGTAACCAACTGTCAACAACTTCTTCAAACTTACAAACATTGTTTCGATTGAAGACTGCAGGAATAAGTTGCACTTACAAGACAGTTTTGATGGAAAGTCAGGCAGACGGACAGCATTTCTGCTAATCTAAAGGTGTATCAGAAGTTGTCGAAAAGAAGAAAGGATGGCCTCAATGTATGATATAATACTAGCAGCTCAATATAAATGCACGGTGAGATAAAAAACTAAGGACTAAAACAATACTGAATCACTTGTTATCAAATTATTCTCAAGAGTATAGAATGTGTATAAACAGAATAACCACTGTACAGTTGCTAATATTTGTGGAGGTTTTCATTTCACCAAATTCGCAAATACATCTAAATTTACGAAATTTAACACCTCGTAAATTTTTTTAGATGATGGGCATATTATCTAGATTTCACAATTTATTATTTGATCATCAAATGAACCATCAAAGTTCCAAATAAAAATAAAAAATTATTTTTTGATCCGCGAAATTATTGACTACACATTACCGGTATACAGAAAGAAAGACAGGCACACTAAATAAATAGAACTAATTCACTGTTTTTCAGGACTTGGCCAATAGATCTGTCAGCAACAAGTAACTCTTCAAGAATATTGGGAGATCCAGGGCATGCACGAGTTCCTTTAATTTGCGTGGATCACCATACCTCCTGAAATAGTTCCGACAGAGAGACAAAAGGCAAGGAGGCTGACTAGCCTGCTTCGTGAGAATTGTCATGATGTTTGCCTGTTGCTCAAACTCGGAATAGTCTCCCCTCAGAAGCCATTGTTCTCCGTTGACATTGTATCCAGCCGAGAGGAGCAGGTACACAATTTCTGTACACTCGTGGTGCAAGGCCACGTACAGTGTGGACTTTGGTGAGCTGAAGAGCGGGATAACTGCATTGGTGTTAGAGTGCTGGTTTGTGCCTACACTATTCACCTCCATTACCACATTCATTCCAAGTAGTATTTTCACAATCTCTGTATGCTTCCCATATACAGCATTCCATAGCGGTGAGACATTGAATTTGTTTCTGAGGTCAGGATCTGCTCCGTTTTCCAGAAGCAATTTTACGGTGTCCGTCATACCATTGTATGTGGCATAGAGCAAGGCGGTGTCGTCGTCTTTGTCTTGGTTGTTTACGTTACAACCCATTGGTAGCAACATCTCCACCCCCTGTGCGTGGTCCCCGTGACACGCCAGTCCCAGGGGAGAGTTTTTGTCGGATGTCAATCTGTCGTGCTCTAACCCATCACATTCCAGTAGAACCTTTAGCATGGCTGTGTGGCCGTTCCATGCCGCCATGTGCACTGCATTGTACCCCTGGACGGACGGCATGTTGACGTCTGCTCCATTTTTCGCAAGGACTTCCACCACTGCTGTTTCCCCCTGGCTAGCAGCGATCACTATAGGAGTCATTTGATCACCCAACACTTTACGATTTGGATCAGCTTTGGCATCTAACAGCAACTTTACAATCTTGGCATTGTCTGTAAAGATACAAAATGTATATATATATAAATCATAACATGAAAAAAATGGGTTTTATTTTTAAAACAATACATTATTTTCAACAAACTTTACTGGTTCTATCAGGATTTAGATATACAATGTACATGTATTGCATTAACACTGAATCACATGACTTTTGTTCTAAAAAGTTGTTTTGCAGAAATGACAATAATTCTTTCGAACATACTATAAACTTATATATTTCAGCAGTAATCTTTTTTTAAAGATGTTTGTGTTGAAAACATTCATCACTGCATGCATCATTTATGGACTAAATTCATAGCGATAAATTGTTTTCCTATATTCAGGGTTTTCCCTGGGACCATCAAGTTTAATCAATTTAGGAGTCCTGGGACTCCCATCACAAAAAAATCTTTAGATCAATTTTAGGAGTCAAAATGCAGGTTTTTGTGCATCAGGGAAAACCCTGTATAGTGTGGGGTACATTTGGAAGATTTGCTATAAACCAGAGAGTACAGGGTACTTAAACTTGAAGAGTGCATTAAAATTCTTATTTCTAAACCTTAAATATATTATTGAATGCATTTTTATTCAACTTGTATTAACCTGTATTTTACTTTTGTTAAATACACAACCATGACCCAATGCCTAAACCTTGAGTTTCAAGGTGTTCTACAAAGCATGGCCAACCCGTGTTTGTAGACTTAAGAAGATGATAAAAATTGTTGACTGCAAAACGAAGACTTACCAAAAGTGATGGGAAATGGATTAAAATGCATAATTGATTATTAATTAAAATGGGAAAGGCTTTTTGATGTAGTTAACTGGATGCATAATCCTCAAATCGACTGACTGTGTGTTCAATTTTCAAAGAAAGTGAATGCATTCTTTGTTGCCGTCATATTTTCCTTTAAAATACCTCATTTACCTAGAATTTGCATAAAAATGAATATTTTTGACAATTCAGGCATCTATTTTTATAATGTGTACCGGTAATATTAATTTTTTTCTTTTTTTTTTGCTAAAACACACGAAAATATTAAGGAATCGACGATTGATTATGAAAAATTACTTCATCAATTCAGATGAGGTTAGACGATTAGATCATATCTAATCATCGTCCCGCACTACTTACCTATGTACACTGCAAAGTGTAGCGCTCCCTCGTTGCGTGAATTGGTGTAGTTCAGATTCACCCCTTTTTCAAGAAGTTTGGTAACATAGCCCATGCCCTTAGTAACAGCTATCATGAGCAGACTGTTGTCACTCATTCCAATAGTAGCATTCACGTCGGCTCCAGCGTCTATCAACATGTCGAAGATCTCCTTACATTGCCGATGTAACGACAAAGTAAGCGGGGTCTCTCCGCGTGCACTCTTCATATTGACCTTTACGCCAGGAAATTTTAGAAGCCGTTCAACCAGTTTAACATTTTTCTGCTTCACCGCACGCATCAGGATTGTTTCATGCTCCATGGTACAAATAGCGTTTATGTCAATATCCTGCGTGAGGAGGAAGTCGATGGCTTCGCTGTTTTTCAGGGTCACAGCAATAAAGATAGGTGAAAGTCTCATAATTAGCGTAAACGTTGTCTGCTGGTTTAACAGGTCGGCATCTGTTGCAAGCAGTCGCAACAGTTCAACGTTGTTTGCAAAAGCAGCAATGTGGACAAAAGTGCATTTGACAATAGCCCCATTGTGGTGATGGATAGGTCCACATGAACAACTGCCTTGACGTATCATTTGCGACATTTGTTCAAGCACTGCATTTGGTTCGTAAGTTTCTTGTATAAAACCTTGTTCAAATTCTCGCCCACACTGACACAAAGCACCAACCTCTGAAACAGAAGTGGAATAAAGCAAACTGAAATTTTCTTTTTCCATGTGTTCATATCAATTGGCACTGCTGATATGTAACAGCACTGTTTACACCAATAGGCCTATTTACCACATTTTCAATATCTAAACAGTCGAACAAATGCTTTATTCTAATGGATATCCAGAGGTCACTTTGAAGCTTTTGTAATAAGCAGCTTTCAAAGAAAGGTCATACACCTACAGTATAGACATTTCTCCCTATTTGGAACAACAGGCCCATACTCTGACCTATATCACTCACCTGCTTAGGTTTCCCTGAAACCACTTAATCTTATTACTGAAATAAAAGTGTTCAAAAGATTTTATATATATTTACCATATACCCTAAGAAAGGTCAGATGCTCTATACAAAATAGATTCCCCTTCACCCAAGGGATGCTTTAGACTAAATTTTAACAGAATCTTTTCTTCCCTACAGAAGGATTTTAATGCTCTAGTACCCCTATGGCCAATGCCCCCTACAGAGACCCGCTGTTCATGCAAAATTGATTCCCCTTTACATATTGACCAATGGATGCTTCAGACAGCATTGACAGAATACTGGCATTCCTGCCTAAGAACTTACTAAACTAGAACTGTCGCGAGGATGACTGACTAATACCCCCGCTACCCCGTGTGATGAAAAATAAATAAAAGTTGCATAACTCTTTGAAAAGGGGTCAAAATGCAAAATTACTTCAGGGGAATAACTCCATATTAAACTTATCTTTTCCACCAAAAACAAGAGGCCCGGAGGGCCTGTATCGCTCACCTGGCTTTCAGCAAATGCAACAAAAAGGTGTGTGTAAGTTAAATAACACAAACTTTGTGGGGATAAAATATATGAATCAGTTAAGTCTGAAAGGGCATGGTAGACCCTGGGATCAAATCTAAAATTATATTTGTGATTGTCTCTATAGAACAATAATAGAACACTAAAGAGTTTCTCGATCTCCAAAAACAAAACAATATGGTGTTATCGTCGAGGAAAATATAGCGATTTGGGTCGTTTGTATTTTAAAGGGGGTGGGGTGTGGATCTTAACCGTTTAAAAGGTACATGTTTGTCGATATTGTCAATGGACCCCTTTTGACCATGCCCCTCAGGCCCCTGGGGATTAGCCCCGTTATTTATATAATTTCAGCCACCTAGGGATGTTACCACTGAAATATGAATGTTGTACATTGCTTAGTTTCAGAGAAGAAATTGTTAATATGGATATTGCCAAATGGACCCCTTTTGGCCGCGCCCAACAGGTCCCTTTGGGGTCAGCCCAATCGTTTGTATAAATTTGAATCCCAGCAACCTAAGGATGCTACCAATGAAATATGAAAGCTGTACATTGCCTAGATCCAGAGAAGAAATTGTTAATATGTATATTGCCAAATGGCCCCCTTTGGCCGCACCCACCAGACCCCTGGGGGGGGTCAGCCCAATCATTTGTATAAATTTGAATCCCAGCTACCTAAAGATGCTTCCACTGAAATATGAAAGCTGTACATTGCCTAGATCCAGAAAAGAAGTTGTTAATATGAATATTGCCAAATGGACCCCTTTCGGCCACACCCCTCAGGCCCCTGGAGGGTCTGCCCCTTCATTTGTATAAATTTGAATCCAAGCTACCTAAAGATGCTTCCACTGAAATATGAAAGCTGTACATTGCCTAGATCCAGAAAAGTTGTTGTTAATATGAATATTACCAGATGGACCCCTTTCGGCCCCACCCCTCAGGCCCCTGAGGGGTCAGCCCTTACATTTGTATAAATTTGAATCCCAGCCACCTAGGGATGCTACCACTGAAACATGAATGTTGTACATTGCTTAGATCCAGAGAAGAAGTCATTAATATGAATATTGCCAGATGGACCCCTTTTGGGGTCCCTCAGGTTCCTTGGTGGTCAGCCCTTCATTTGTACAAATTTGAATCCCAGTAACCCAGGCATGCTTTGGACCAGGTGAGCTATAACTCAAAAAACTGAGAAATTGCATGGCATGATAAAACTGTCCATTTAAAGGTGAATAACTGTGTGTAAAGGGTTAAAAATACAATGTAATTTCAGGCAGCATATCTACCTTTTGAAATGTTTATTAAAATATCCATTATAAACTGAGCAAATGCATAGCCGGACAACTTTTTGCTCATGTTTTTTTTTTATATAAAAAGGGGGATTACTCTCTGCAAAGGGTTGAAATGTAAAGTCACTTCAGAAAGCACTTCGCCATATTGTACTCACTATTCCCACACCATCTAAAGAAGAACCATTGAAATTGTGTTCATTTTTACATAGAAGGGAATAAATGTCTGTAAAGGGTCGGAAATGCAAAATTACTTTGGCGGGCACATCTTCATATTTTACAGTCTATTCCCACAAAATTTCAAAAAAAACTGAGGAAATGTTGAAAAATGAGGAAATGCACATATCGAAAATCGTTTGTTCATTTTTATATAAAAGGGGGTCAACTCTCAGAAAAGGGTCGAAAATGTTAAGTCACTTCAGGGGCACATCTCCATAAGGTACATGCTATTCCAACAAAATTTCTGTTGAAAACTAGGTGAATGCATAGCCAGGCAAAATTGTGTTCATTTTTTATATGAAAAGGGGGATAACTCTTTGTAAGGGTCTAGAATTCAAGTTATTTCAGGGGACACATCTTCATAATGTACTGTCTATTCCCATCAAGTTTTAAAAAGATCCATTTAAAACTGAGCGAATGCATTGCCGGACAACATTGTGTGCATTTTTTCCATAAAGGAAAATAGCTCTCTGTAAAGGGTCGAAAATAAAAATTCACTTCAGGGAGCACATTTTCACACTGTATTGTCTATTTCCACAAAATTTCAAAAAGATCTGGTGAAAACAGAGGAAATGCACATATCGAAAATCTTTTGTTCATTTTTTATATAAAAGAGGGATAACTCTAAGAAAAAGGGTCGAAAATGTTAAGTCACTTTAGGGGCACATCTCCATAATGTTCATGATATTCCAACAAAATTTTTCGCTGAAAACTAGGTGAATGCATAGCTAGGCAAAATTGTGTTCATTTTTTATATAAAAAGGGGGATAACTCTTTGTAAAGGGTCTAGAATTCAAAGTTATTTCAGGTGACACATCTTCATATTGTACTATCTATTCCCATCAAGTTTTAAAAAGATCCATTTATGATTTAAAACTGAGCGAATGCTTTGCCGGACAACATTGTGTGCATTTTTTACATAAAAAGAAAATAACTCTCTGTAAAGGGTCGAAAATGCAAATTTACTTCAGGGAGCACATTTTCTTACTGTATTGTCTATTTCCACAAAATTTCAGAAAGGTCTGTTGAAAACTGAGCAAATGCATAGCCCGACAAAATTGTGTTCTTTATTTTACATAAAAGGGGAATTACTCTCTGTAAAGGGTCATAAATGCAAATTTACTTCAGGGGGCACACTTTCATACTGTGCTGTTTATTCCCACAAAATTTCAGAAAGATCTGTTAAAAACTGAGCAAATGCATAGCCGGACAAACTTGTGCTGATTTTTTTAACATAAAAGCGGAATAACTCACTGTAAAGGGTCGGAAATGCAAATTTACTTCCGGGGGCACATCTTCATATTGTACTGTCTATTTCTACACAACTTTTAAAAGATCCGTTAAAAAACTGAGCGAATGCATAGTGGGACAAATTGAACCAACTATTCCTGCAACAATACAACCCATTACTGCATTACACTGCCCGAGGAACTTATTTTTGGATTTGTATATGGAAGAAATATACCCGGCATAGCTTACTGATTTTGATTTCTTTTCTGATGACGTCTTCATGTTTCTTCACGAGTTCCATACAGTCAACATCTTTGTTCACTATACTGTCAAACAAATCTGACTGGTACGACTTGATATCTACAAGAAGAAAACAGATACATTACACTTTATGGACAAATCTCCAAGTGGGTTAACTTAAGTTTGTATGTGTGCCAGAGACAGGGTATATTGGTGTACTAAGTTGCCTCCTTGTAATAAAACAATGTTGTAGTGCAATCTTACTGAAATAGTACCATACTGCAAGCACCCAGTACAGCATCCCACCCCGTCTCATTATACTGATGTGTGAACCAGTTATTGCCACTACCCTCAATTATGAATGTTACACCTGGAACAACAACTATCGGTACCATTTTTCAGGACTTTGGTACCCTATGTCCTGACCAGTGTCTGGTGACAGAATGTACAAGATAGAGCCCCGACAAGATGTAGCGGAAGAACAGACTGTATATCAAAGACAACAGACAGGAAACAAAACTCATTTAACTGTACATGTAGCCTCCTACAGTTCCAAGCGGGAGACTGATAATTACCTGTTACATCCTCATCCACATCCATCTCCTTCTCTTCTGTATCCATAGACATGCTTTCTATATGCTGTTTATGAGTTCAGACAGAGATCTGAAATGAAGAGACACCATATAATCAAGGAATTAGAGTTTAAGTCTATGAAGCATCTAGCTTTTTTTTTTATCAAACTATAGACAGCGCACAATGCAAAATGTAACAGATTTCTTTCTTGTACTGTGAGTGTGAGCAAATTCCTTTCATCCAAAATATAGCTGACACCTGCAGATTCAAGAAATGTGGTTGACCTTTGTTCTTTCAAATTCACGAGAATATTATGATTATGTTTATTCAGGTAAAAGGCACATACATGATACAACATTAATATCACAGTGAAACCAAAATTGACATAGCAAATATAATGATCATATCACAGGTGTTATGATTTTTCGTTACAGTACATCATACAATAGATGGAAAATGTACTTAAAATGTGTGAGTCTGACACTGTTGGAAATAATTAATTCACCTTTACCTGGGATAACCCATAAAGCTATATTTAGCTTAATCCCAATGGGGTCCCTTAAATTAACATGCACTTACTGATTTTCATGCATGTGCTAATGTCAATATGAAATATGCGTACTGTAGAGACAACAATAACGAGATAATTCCGTGTAAAAATCGTATGATGTAACAGGAATTTACAGATCTAAATATAAGTTTGTGGGAGGAACAATAATTCTAGACGTTTCGGTACCTGGACGTTTTGGTAGTTAAAGATGAGGTGTTTCGTTATTTTGTTCATAGAGAAGACTATTTCTACATTATATAAAATTGGTAATGCAAAGGACACAAAATACAAGCAAATCACAATGTCAGTCAAAGTGCCGAAATTTCGACACGACTGTGTGGAAATACCGGAACACCTTTGTGCCGAAACGACAGTGTTCCACAATTAAGCAATGACAGTTCATTTAAATTGTGACACTCACTTAAACTAGAAACTGTAAATGAAGTGTAGGCACTGTACAGTATGTAGACCTTATAAAACACGTTCAGTAATCATCAATTTCCAACCTTACGTAGACAATATATACGTCCCATAATGTCAGCCGTCAGACAATCGTCGGTCAATGAGAGTTGTGCTTAAGGGAGATAACTCGAGAATAAAAAATATGCCTCATATATTTATTTCCTGTAATTTCTTAATTATATATAAATCATATCACATGGCATAGTTAGAATTGTATTTTTTATTGTAATCGTTGTAGTAATATTTGAAATGCTTTCAAAGCACAATTTACGTATAATTATGATGTGAAAGCATAAAACGAAAGTAAAACCGGAGACCACTCGGACCTTTTCCTTAAGGCAATGAAAGATCCGAGTATATTCCGAAATGAACAAACCCCCTAGCTTAATCTCGACTAGTTGATTTTTAATTACGTAATATCAATTATAAAATAGAACGGACTTAGATAGCATCTAATTATATGCTAGTAGATCTATTTATCATAAAAAAATATACGTTGTACAAAATCAAAATATCAGCATTCTTAATTAAGCAAATGTTCGAAATCAACGTTGTGGCCAGGAGAATAACCATCTATATAGGCCTATAGATAATATAGCGAAATATGAATAATTAAAGAAAAGATATAAAATCAAAATTTCCCAATTTTCTTTTTATGTTATAAATCATCTAACCCATAATGAAAATAATTGCCAAAATTCAGCTTGATACGTCAAGCGGTTAAATTTCACAAAAATCGACTATCAGACACTGAAAAAGAGAGAAGGTATGCAACTCAGTGGCAGAAAATACCTCGACCACGTTACAAAACGGTTAAAAAAATTACATTCCGTTCACACTACAGAAAAACGAACAGCTTCCATATATTCCCTATATATTTCCCTTTCTAAAAAGCTATATTGATCCACACGTTTATTTATCGATTGCGAGCGCGGGGTCGTAACATTTGAGAAAACCCCCGAAATCTTCGATATTGGAATTACATGTGACGGAAGTAAAATTAAATATCCACTGCATGATACGCAATGACCATTCGATAGCATAAGAGGAAAAATATTATTAAGATATCAGAGTTATAACAGTGCATAATGGTAAAAGTTAGTTCCGCTGCAGCGTAACGGTAAATTTGTCCGATTTCATAGGATAACACATGATCTCTTCGTAATCTTCGTATGGTAAAAATGCGGTTGTTAACAACAAATGGTGTAGTATAACGACATATACATGTAGTTGTTTTCGTGTTTTGTGTAACATTTTTTATCTACATGAGCTAAGTGCCACGGCGTTATCATGCATTTTTAGCAGCATAGCAAATTACATGTCAAAAGCAAGGTCCATAGTTAGTTATGGTACATACATATACGTCCCTGTACATACCAACGATTTATCAAGTTCTTTACTTCTGTGCCCGAAAGAGTGATTAATAAGCTGTCTCTTTCGTCTGAAGTTTAGTCCTTTAGACATTATCAAAAACATCAATGACCTAAGACCTTGTAGCTTCCCTGATATCCAAAGTGAACAACTCTATTAGACCTCCATTCTAGAAAGTCGATACATCGTTTAAAATCTTCAGGTTTTCTTGATCTTGAGCAGACATTCATCCTTGACCTTTGTGACTGTGAATGAAGGTCAAGCCGCCTAGGTCAGTTCACCCTTGACCTTTGTGACTGTGAATGAAGGTCAAGCCGCCTAGGTCACTGACCCACCAACCAACGTAGTGACAAGTCAAACATTTTAACCCAATGCCTTCTCGAACTTGAGAATAAGCCGAAAATGTAAGCAAAAGAAGGACTGACTCCCAAAAACATTGAATAATTGAAAATATATTATTACAAACCGTTATAATTCTGTTTAGAAAAAAAAGGTGATTAAAAACTCTTGATAACTGTAAACGATTTTTGTAATCGTGGAAGGTGTGTATACTAAGTACCGTACTACGGGGAAACGTAGATTATGTACTTGGCAAGCTTCCTTTCTAATTAATCTGATATTGTAAATATACTTCCTTGTACATGTACTACACAGAGACTATTCAAAAATTTCCGTAATAAATATCAAATATAGTTCACGAGTATGGAAGATTTTTTTTTAATATTTTCACGAGTGTCAAAATGTGTTGTCATGGGTTTTGAGCTTATTCAGTTGAAATGGGAGAAAAATACTCTTTCATGACCAAAGGTGTAAGATAGGGAAATTCCACCCTCGGGATTTTAAAATTTGGCGCTCGTGTTTTACCAAATTTGAAAACTTGTCGGGTGGAATTTCCCTATCTTACACCCCTGGTCATAGAAGAGGCTTACGCCTTTCTTCGGTTAAAAGTTTCAACCCGGATAAGATTTTCCTGAAAATAATGAATTTGAGGATACGGTCAGGTCTGGTCAGTTATCAGTCAGAGCGAGGGACCGCTGGTATATCACACTGACGTACACCGTTGTCGGACAGAAACAATTATAAATATTAATGCATTGCCTTAAATTGCATCCCCTGACCTTTTGATATGAAAACCAATGTTAAAGGGTTCTTACATGTGAAATATATTGATTGGACAATATGTGGTCTACCGACCGATGCACCTCCTCTTGTTCGAAGTTGAGGCGGGGGGGGGGGGGGGGGGGGGGGTAGCATAAAAGCTGAAACTAAACTCGACCGCAATTTTGGATTGAATTGGGACCCAACAATAATTCTAGGTAAAAACTAGCAATCCCAAAGGTTATCGATAGTATACATAAGTAAAATAGCTACCCCCCCCCCCCCCCCCCTAAAATAGCTAATCCCCCCCAATGGTGATAATATAGTTTTCTCGTCATTTGGGATTTAATTTTACCGAAAGATGGTCTTAACACTTAAAATGTGTAAAATTACTAAAAAAATCATCAGCTCAGGTTCAAATATAGCTGTTTCGATGTCCCAGCTAGGCACCTGTGTCACGATCCGCACGCGGTCCGGCACACTGACACCAAGCGCCCGGCCCGAATCAAGATCATCGTGTAACCCAAGGTGTAAAAGTCAAGTGAAGTCAGAAGTGTCCCGTTTTACCTGTGAATCGGAGGTCATCACGTGCTAGGAAAGGTCAAATGATGGAAAGTTGGATGCGTATTAGTAGGTAAGTTAATCTATATCAATGACGTCACAGTACTGAGTGAAGTACATTACACAATACACAATTTGAATTGTTGTTGACAGAAAATTGGCATACACCAACCAATTTCTTTTTGTACAAATAAGTACGAACTAACATTTTATAAACAAGCAAATATCTAAATGTATTTTCATAATTGTATGACAGATGATACTTTTGAAATTATTAAAACAACCTTTTCAATTTTCGCGATATGATAAATGATAATAGATCGACACTAAAAATAATAGGCTTTTGAAAAAAAAATTAGTTTCATGCAGGGACCACGACCCACGCTTGATCCTACATCTCATTAAAATGTACATATTTCCTGTTCTGGGAGTCTGACATTATTCTTGACAACATAAAATTGTCATTGTATTACACAGAAATACATCGTAATATCTAAACTTTGCATTATTCACTTCTATCAATTCAATAAAATTTAAAAATATAACACAAATTAATAAAAATTATATATCCCTCGACTGAGATTATTATTATGTAGTTGATCGACCTCCAGCAGTTCCAATATTTATAAACAGTTAGTCAGAACCATTCGGACTCAGATTGATATTATTATGCCAGTCGTACAGTTATCTTGACCACCTCCATCTGACAGGGACCTTAAAATGTGTTACATTTAGTTTTGGACACACTAAGGTGTTTTAAGTAATTTTACATTGGGGGGGGGGGGGGGGGTGTAAGTAATTTTACATTGGGGGGGGGGGGGTAGATAAATTTTCAATAAAAATGCCCCCTCACTGGTCATAAAGGCTTTTAAAAAGTGTAAAATTACTCTAAACACCTTAGTTTAGGTCCAACAAATTCCAAGGTCCCTGTGCTCCATCTCGCCACAATCATTTTAAAATTCTTCATGGCCGAAATATTTTACTTTTCAAGGTCATGTCCACTGTTACTGTAAATAGAAAGATGAGTGTCCCTACACAAACTCAGAATCGATAGAATTCGGAATCCCTATGCCAAGTGCTTGCTCGGGAATTGCATTCAGGTTCAGAGGTCAGTGAGAGGTCATTGTAGCTGTTACTATAACAATAAGTTGTTTTCAGCACAATAGCTATAAAGGGTTCATCATTTCACTGCTTCCTTACCCTAAGTACGTATTGCTTAGTACGGATAACGTATACTTTTCAAGGTCGACAACAAAGGATTTCAAACTTCATAGTTAACGCCCTTCATTTTCACCAAATCGAAAGTGAAGAAAGTTTTTGTACAAGGTCACCCGCCTGCCCGTCCACGTCGGTTACATTACATCCGGGCTATCAAGAGTTTGAGGCCCGGTCCGGGTACGAGTCAAAATTGTCTTCCTTCTCATTTGTGTTTCTATGTTATCCATCTAATTATTAAACACAGTGTATCATAAAATTATACACTTGGTGTCGTTGATGACAGTTCTAAATACAACTATATTGTCTTCTTTACAGATGAAAGTTGTGTTTAAACGAGTTTGTGTTTCAGAAGTTTACGTTTTTAAACTGGCTGAGTAAGTTTGCTCATTTTTATATAAAGTTTACCAGATCATAATATCCTATGTTTCATCTATACTTACTAACTTGCTACATGTTAATGTGTATCATCCTGGATATCCAGGGATTACGCTCATTTACGCTGGTACAGAGAGCGTAGGTGAGCGCAACCCCTGAATAGGGTGGCGTTTCCAGCAGAAGGCGGAAGTGACGGTAAACAAGGGTTTTCCTGCAAACGCATTCGGAAACGTGTTGTTCCAGCTTTCATTGTTTTTTCACAATTATTTGTTTGTGCGTTTTCTATTGGTGTCACTCCTCTGTGGGTCAAATGTTACAACTATGTTTGGAATTTAAACTACGGAATTCGGACTAAATATACATTTCGATTTAACGCCAATCCATCATAAGAGGTAGCCTTGAAAACCACTCATAAGAGGTAGCCTTTTTAAACCACTCATAAGAGGTAGCCTTTAAAACCACTCATAAGAGGTAGCCTTAATTTAAGACCGGCATACTACAGTCTACAAGTGAAGCCATCGACGAATAAACCATAACATTTTCTGCTTTACTTTCAGAGACAATGGTTTGTGGTATTATAGATGCAGCGTTGTGCTGGAACCTACCCTACCAAAGTTAGCACACAGGTCAGAGGTCAACATTGATGTCAACCGTGTTATCCATACAGAAACCATACATATCAAATGTGAGCCAAGGATTGATCGTGCTTGCCAATGTAGCTTAGCATCAGACGGGAAAATTACCAAAATGTCCCAAAACATTGACTATGTCACCAAGTTCGTTGTGTGTAAACACATACATGTTCAATCCCACAAACGGAGGCCAGAAATTTACAAAAGTGAGGTCAAGGTCAGCCGATGTTGTCCGAAGCTTACGGAAGTTTATCACTCCCAGGCCATCCAGGTTCCACCAATGGACAGACTTTCGGATGTCAATAACAATATGACAGTTTCCAGTGATGAAGACACTTTGAGTAACTGCACTATCGATTCTCAGCAAATTTCCGGAAACCCTCTGACCATGTCGACTCCCATTCTGGGCAGGCATTTATCGGAGAGAAACCCTAAAATTTTCGAGTATGATTCTATATCGTACTTGTACGAACTTGATTCCTTAGATTCACTATTCAGCAGGGATTCCACAATGTCTGGTGATGACGTCACTGACTACCAGTGTCCACATTACAGAAACGAGGTGCTCATTTTAGGGTTAAATAGTAAGAAAAAGAGATTTGCAAACAATACAAAAGTGTTGAAAGGAATCCTTAAAAAGAGACCACAATAAAAATAACATTTTTTTTGTAATGTTTTCTTTAGTTAATATTTTCTTTGATAAATGTCAGTAACTGCTCGCCACCGGAGGTCATTAAAGGTATGGGAAGGTGGCATTCTCATTAACCTTTTCGTGGATGATCTAAAAACTTTCCGGACTTCCAGACATGTAGGGTTGTAGGCGTCACTCTATGAAACCTCCAAAGATCTCCCTTCATCTACATTTTGTTACGAACTAGCCGTAATACCTAATAATTGGTAATAGCCATAGTTTATTCATGATCTTAAGGCAAAAACCTCCAGACAAAACATATTGTCAACGTACAGTAACATACAAATGTACGAACTCTCATTACTACGCATCGCGTCGCAAATATATGATGTTGTCAATGTCACAAAATGGCTGTATAAGTAACTTGAAAGGTATGGCCACGTACGTCATGCCCATAAACATACCCTGGCCCTTATCCCTAGGCTTTCTGGTCCAATCTCAGCATAGACTGTCCCACTTCCATACGACCAAACTAGCATTTATCTAGAATTATCCCCGCCCCAGAAGCGTAAACAAAAGATGTCTCCCCATGTGTAGCTATTTCTAGTTACAATGTGCTGTAATTGGCCACATGGACTTGAGAATTTGTTACAGCTATATGTAGTTTTGGACCTAAACGAAAATTTTGGTCAATATAAGATTTACCAACATCCCAAAACTGTTGTTAACAGTGACTTTTGACCCTTGACCACCAACATTTGTATAATATAATTGTTGCATTGAAGATACTGTTAAGCCTTGTTATTGGCGAAGAAGGCAGGACTGAGGCAAAAGTATTCAAGTTTAAAATCAGGTTTGAAGTTTGGTCAGGACCAACAAAATATTTACAATTAAATGAAGAATTCGAGTTATACAAGTTTGAGTTTACGAGGTTTGACTGTATATCGGTCGGCTGGCACATTGTATAAAGAAAACTTTTACTTTGATGAAGGTCACAGTGACCTACTTTTGATGTAAAACACAATGCCTCCCAAGGTAAACCCATACCCTAAGTATGCAGCTCCGGTGACTTGTAGTGCAAGAACTAGAGCACAGCAATCTTTTCCTTTGGTGTAGGTCAAAGGTCAAAATGTAGGTCACAGTGACCTATCAGGTACTTTTCATACACAACAATTACGAAATACATGTGACAAGTAGTATACAAGAAAGTCGTCTTTTTCTTATCTATAGGTCAAAGGTCATAATGTAGGTTAGAAAAAACTGCTTTAACTACATGACACACTGGCTTACCAAGGTAAACTCTCCAAAGTTCAGGATAGAACCTGGACAATCTTTTTCTTTGATGTAGGTCAAAAGTCAAAATGAACTGTAGGTTGGAGCGACCTGCTCTACCTATATGACACACTCTCTTTAACTGGTCACTCTTACCAAGGTTACCTAGGACCCCAAGTCTCAAGTTTTAGTGGCTAGAATTGTAGGGTATAGAGCCTGGACAATCTTTCACTATGACGTAGGTCAAAGGTCAAAATGTAGGTCAGATCGACCAGCTTTTGATCCATGAGACACCACCTGACCAAAGTGAACCAACACCCGCAGTTGTAAGTTCCAGTGAGAGGTAGTGTAGGCCATAGAGCACAAAGGAGACATTGGACTGAGGGATAGATTCATGGACAACATGCGAACCTATAGTCAGCCCCCACCGTTCCTGGTGTGGGACAAATAAATGAATAAAATTTCGGTTTTAAAACTCAACCGAGAGGTTGGCACTTCCATGTACGAAAAATAAATCACTTTTCAAGTCTTGTACAGTGTGCTATAGCGTTCCTCATATACAATAGATGGCAACATCATAATTATGGAGATTGGCAGTGCAGTACACTCCTCTTTACATAATGTTGCATTTGTCAGACAAAAACATGACATTAACAGGAATGTTACATTAAGAGAAACATGATTTTCCATTCAATCTAGTGCATTTCCAATCTCCATAACTAAAAGTAAGCTTTGTACAAGGAAGTTGTATCAATGTAACATAATAAAAGTTTTATCTGCAATCAATGGAAATTACATCATTTTCTGGATATTTGATGTGATTGGTTTAAAAAACATGATATTAAGAGGAATTCACCTCAAACAACATGATATTAACCAATAAAATTACATTAGATTATATAGAGGGGAAAATGGTGCTTTGGAAAAACATGATATAAAGAGGAATGTGATATTAAAATGGGTGATATTAAGTGGAATCCACTGTATTATGTATGTGGATTAATCTGAATAAAAACTGAAAACCAGACAATAAAGTCATCACATAATATTTACTTAAAATGACAAAATCCTTTTTTACATAGAAAATCAATGATGATAATAGGATAAGTTATGAAACACACAATTCATTCAATGTCAACTTGTATTGTTCAAGCAATTTTGTCTTAAAAGTTATTGAATGACTTACACATAGCACAAGGGAGACAATCATGATCATCCTTCTTCCTCTTCTGATGACATGGCCGTAATAAGAAATGTCATATAAAACTACTTATAAGCAAATACGTAACAAAAGGGAGATAATCATCATCCTCACAATGCATCTGACACAGCCTTATGAAGAAATGTTGTATAAAACATCTGATAAATTGTAGATTTTCCCCTAGATCATTTCTTCTCATCAGTCACACCCCAGGCAGCGTAGTCAGTCTGTCGTAGAGGAATAGTCTTGTCTGCTGGCATTAACTCAACAGTTCTATAATACACTGGAAAAACAATAAGCCAGGTATTAACAATATTCAGTTTCTAAATTTACAAATTTTGTTTAAGCATATACATTTTATGACTACTTATCTTATGTTGGTATCTGATTAAAACAGTACCCAGATTTTTTATTCCACTTCATGATCTTCAATACTCTTTGTTCCAGTAAGCTTTGACAGGAACATAAGGTATCGGAGTCACACTAGAGATTTTAAAATCCTTTAATGTGTTTTTTAATCACTGATAGAATAAGAGTTTCTTTATAATTTAATAATTTTATAATAATAACAAGAAATTCAAGATGAACACAAAATGCTTTACAATGTCATTGCATATATTACACTTCAAATATATCATGTCTACAGGAATAGAGAAAACATGTCACTATATATTTTTAACATTTACTTACTTTCGGAAAACCAGGGTACGTTTTTATAAATCTTCTTCCTCAATTCTGAAAAAAAAAAAAAAAAAAAAATGAAACTTTACAGTCAAACTATTAAATTCATCTGAAAGTCAATTCTGAAAATGACATTTGATATACAGGGCTAACATGTCTGGTAAACTTTATATAAGATTTTCTGTCTGAAATATCTAAAACAGTAGTGAATTTCTTTGATTTCCCACTTTATTTTTTTACTCGTTTTTCACAGGTCGACAAAATCATGTTTTATAATGGTTTTCTTTTTTTTTGAGGGGGGGGAGGGGGGTTGTTGTTTGAAAACTGGACCACAAAAAATTGACTTCATAGTTTAAAAGAGCTTACTTTTCTTGCCTTTTGCAAAACTGTAATTAATTAATTTCATTTATAATATTGAAATATATTTAACATTATTTATTACTCAAATGAGCCCGTCTGAGTCTTGAGAAGAAGATTTTGGAAATACTGATAAATTTTTCCATTTGGGCCCTAGCCCTTTGGGATGGGGCAGGAATCCCAATTTAATAAATCTGTATCTTAACTACCAAAGATAATTTTGGCAAAGTTTGAGAAATTCCATCCTCCAGTTGTTGTGAAGAAACCAAAAATGTAAAAAAAAAATAACTTGCTCAAGTGACCTTAAAAATTCCATATAAATAATGAAGATCTTACAATTTTGGGTGCCAAGATCACTCTGGAATTCCTTATACCTATTACAGTGTATAATGAAAATACACCTTTTATTTCAAAACAAAGTCAATTTGTCTATATCTATCATCTTTCATAGACCATTCAGTGCTATTGGCAAACCACAGTTTCTGCACACTATTTCTGTAATTGAATCTGTTTACCTATATCATTATTCATCTTCCTGAAGTATGTGAAGCTGAAACCCAGGAATGCAAGCTCTCCCACAAGAACAATGCCTGCACCAAGCTTTAACTTGGAATAAAGGCTGCCTTTCTTCTGGGGCGCCTTGGTGAGCATCTTGTATCTGCCAAGTGCCAAGTCACCTGTATGAGAAAAAAAACAACATCAAAAATCTTAATTTGGTTCTATTGTTAACAAGAACCTGTTATGAAACAAGAAAATTTGATGAAGTATGTAAGCTAATCTGATAGTCTCTAAGCATAATTTTCTGTAACTAAATCCGCTGCAAACTGCCTGGTAACTGTAATATTGAAATTACACCTGTGTAGCATGATCCTATATTACACCTGTATAAGGTGTAGTATACGCCTATATATATTACACCTGTATTATAAAGGTGTAATATATATAGGCGTATACTACACCTTATACAGGTGTAATATATATAGGTGTATACTACACCTTATACAGTATAAGGTGTAGTATACGCCTATATATATTACACCTTTATAATACAGGTGTAATATATATAGGTGTATACTACACCTTATACAGTATAAGGTGTAGTATACGCCTATATATATTACACCTGTATAAGGTGTAGTATACGCCTATATATATTACACCTTAATAAGGTGTAGTATACACCTATATTCTAGCATATCACCTGTATATTGGCATTGAAATAATCAACATACAAATAAATACTTACATTAACTTTAAGTTAACATTTAACAAACACTAATCCAGGAGAGTCCAAATCGCGGGTATCTTAATTTGCTAAGCAAAACATCAACATCAATTAATATCTCGTCAATATCACCCCCTTATTCTGTTCCCATTAAAATATGTTTTAGACGTCATAGCACTACTAGAATGAGATGTCACGGTCCAAGCATGCAATGGATTAATAATCATTTAAAAAGATATTGTACAAATTGTGTGTGGGGGGGGGGGGGGACCCTGAGTGGGTGGTATCACAGGGACCCGAGAATTTGTTACAGCTAGTTTTGGACCTAAAATAGGGTGTTTAGAGTAATTTTACACATTTGAGGGGTTAAGATCAATTTTCGATAAAAATGCCCCCTCAATGTAAAAGCTTTTATGATCATTGAGGGGGCATTTTTAACGAAAATTGATCTTAACCCCCCAAATGTGTAAAATTACTCTAAACACCCTATTTTAGGTCCAAACCTAGCTGTAACGAATTCTCAGGTCCCTGTGGGTGGTATGTTCGGCACACACAACTGTGACAACATACATATTTAACATACTTGCCAACCCTCCCTATTTAGGAGGGAGACTCCCGATTTTAGACCCTAAAATGTTGCATTTTCATCTTTGGAATTGGCTGAACTGTTTCTATTTTTAAAGGTCTGATGATTTCATCTGAAAGAAGAGCCCAAAAGAAGCAGTTTATAAATGTTATTTTCCCTCTGAATGTACATGTATACATCTTATTTATGCTCTCAATTCTGAGCACGCGTAATCTCCCCCATGGAAATTTCAAAAAGTTGGCAAGTATGATTTAAGCGAATTTATTGATTGTCACAGGTTATCAACACACGACTTGGATTATAGGGACCTGCGAATTTGTGTACGATATATTTGGACTTAAAGTTTACACTTTTGGTAGATCAATATTTGATCAAATCAGGGACGTATACATGTATGTGTATACGTCCCTGATCAAATGCCTCTGTGACCGTGTGCAATGCATTACGTAAGAAAGTTAAAGTGAAATGAACGTATGGACGTATAGTCCAAGGGTAATTTGTCAATAAGAATCAAAGACTCACGAAGTCCATACTTACCCAAATTAATACAACTAATCTAGGTCTATTTGAAAGCCTATACTCGCTCGATCTGTGTCACGGTCTTCACATGTCAAAAGTACGACCTCCATTTGAAGGGAGGCAACTCTAACACAAAACATTTCACGTTTTGGGTTCACACCACAAATCAGAGACTCGTAAGACAATAACATCACATTGAATTCATTCTGTAGTCCTTCAATTTTTGAAATTGATTCCACAATAGCAGTAGCTCTTTTGAATTAAATACATCAGAGCATTGTCCCGTTTAACTATACTGTACACAATATTCAAATTCATCCATATCATCTATGAATATCAAATTAATATAAGTTGTATAACTTGTTTCATAATTGTTGTAAAATAAATAAAGTTTATATTTATAATATCAAATTAAAAGCTCACATTTAAGTGTTGTTCAACCCTTTTCCTAAGAAGTAGACTAATAAAAAATATTGTAATACAATTTACAAAATTACAATTGTCGAAAATTTGAACGTTTTAAAATAGAATATGAATAATAAAAAAAAACAAGGAGTCGCAAACCGTGGCATTATGCCCCGTGTCCAACTTTTGGTATATTACCTTTGGCCTTCAGAATAAAACCTTGTCGATGCTAAAAGGCACAATCAAATCAAATGTCATCAATGATATAAGGCACAATTAAGGCATTAGCATAGTTAGGAAGTTTTTTGGGGTTGAGTGGAATGATTTCGAAGTTGTAGCCCAAAAAGGAAAGTAAACACTAATTTTGTGTTTTTGACTTTAGGTTTCCATGGTAACAGAAACAAAAAAATATATAAAAAATCAAATGTCAATAGCAATAGGCAAAACTAGGGCACAAACTTAATATATCTACAGAAAGTTGAGTTGAGCGCAGTTTCGAAACTATTTCCTGGAAATCCCTCGGACGCACGGACGGAACCTCGGACGGACGGACGGAACGACGAATGGACAGAGCCCAATTTAATATTCCCCATGTTTTTCAAGCTTAAGCATGGATTTTGCGTTAAACACAATTTACTTGAAACTCAATATAAGTCGTAAACATTGAAAACAGTAATAGGTTTTAAGACTGTCCACGCTATTGGTAAAATGTCTATTTATTTATTGAAGAGGAAGCACTGGCCTGAACCACGGACTTAGATTGCTATCGAATTCCGTGCCTGAACGTTGTTTGTATCCGGGAGAAAACGTTCATTTGAAAGGAAATGGTATATAATAATAAGTGTTCTAAAATTTATAAAACTACAATTTAAAAGACTTGTTTCATACTTTTTGTAAATTTGCACCTTAAATGTTCGGGTGAAATTTCACAGACTGCGTGCATGGATGTTTATATGTTTGTCTGTCGCTTGTTTCTTTGTATTTAATATTCATGAAAAAAAAAAACAGTTTAAGTTAGGTAAAGTTTATCTGTTGGTTTCATAATTAACTCCTATGGCTTTATACGCATCTGCCCCTACATATAATCTTGTGGGGTTGTTTTTGCAACTTTGCTCTCACGTGGTCACGAGTGTACAGTTAATGTGGTCTGATTTGACATTCTACCCATGAATATGTTCATAACAAGCGTAAACGGTTAATGCGGTGTGTGCTCTTTACATATATCAGGGTACATAATCCGAAGGGTTCTGACTTTCTGACCCGCTAAATATTGGGACAGCTTTAATTTACTGGCGGGTGACAGCCGTCCAAATATTTAGGGGGTCAAAGAGTCAGAACTTTCGGACTAATATCAGAGGAGAATTTCCATTGGTGAGGCCATCAACGTATGTATTAATTAATATAAACGCCTCTGAGCATGCCTGCCTTAGATTTAAGTTAATAACCGAGAATGAGACCTCATTTAACGAGAAACTTGAAAGACGGATAGATCTTTAAATCAAGTCAGAGACGTTCTCTGATCAAATACACCTCAGCTGTATGTAATCTTTATTGCTAGTTATAAATTAATATATAAATGTATAATTGCTTTCTTTCAATTGTTGAATTTGAAATTGTCTATGTCATCACTTGTATGTATGTCAACTATCCTGGTTATTTAAACGGCTTTATAAAGTTGACATAACTTGTGCCTATTTCCTTGTACATATTATGTACAATAAAATATGTTTAAAGTCAAAGAACTTGGTCTGTGTCTCCTATTTGTGAATGGGACACTCGATCTTGTAGACAAAACACATTGAGCCAACGGTTTGGTTCGAATCTACCCGTGGCGACTATTTTAATTACAGGCTAGACATCTATGTATTTTTTTCAAAATTCTTTTTTAGTTGGTTTGTTTCTAATTTATAAATCAATTCAATTAGAAAAAAAATTGGAAGGTTCTCTGTTTCGTTTCTTGTATAAATGATTGGTAATTTGCCATTTGAGCAACATGTTTTTTTTTTTTTTAATAATATAGACGTGTAAATCTACGTGTCGGATAAAATGCAAGTTTTATCTTTACAAATATAAAAAGAAGTGTCATATTCTATTCCTTTTAATATTTTTCTTTCAAATAACTATTTTTCATTTAATTTTTTTTTATCTATTTATTTATTTATTTAGTTGTAAACTTAAATCAAACAGGTAAAACATATATATGGTACAAGTAGGCTGATAAGCTTAATCGGTGAATTCTGTCCCCTGATAATGAGTATAAATTTATTACCTACCCGACCCCTAGCATAGATAATTAAACTATTACACGGTAATAGATATTTACAAGCAAGGTCTAAAGATACGCTAGCAAAAAAATAGATCATTAATATCTCAGCACGGACTTAAATGGCGATCTTAGTAATATTGGAAAGTGTACAGTAATATTCTCAATATATTCTGTACAGCTAAATAGTGTCAGAAGGTGCAACTTTAAATGTTGTTTACAGTCGATGTATTATTCAGGTATCAATTTAATGGTTGAAATACAAAATTACTATTATGAAGAGATAAAATGTACTTGCAAAATAAACTCAAATTCACAGAAAATTAGAAAAATTCAGGAAAATGTGAACAGCAGGCTCGTGCATTATCATAATGTGAAAATGACGTCATCACAGACGCCTGCGTATAACCATTTCCCATAATTCTCCATTGATAACTTTGGTCGGCCATGTTGACATCTTCGTAGGAAATTTGCCGATCCATGGGTTAATTAACAGATCCAGAACGGGAAGTGGAAACTTTATTTCACTATGTAATGACATTGAAACAACTTAAATATAACCGGTCTGTGCAACTAAATACTTGGATTCGAGCTGGAAGCTTAAGGTAGTGCAAACGAGCATTGACATTGTGAAGGAAGTAGGTGAAAATCGCATTT
This sequence comes from Mimachlamys varia, assembly GCA_947623455.1. Classification (NCBI taxonomy): domain Eukaryota; kingdom Metazoa; phylum Mollusca; class Bivalvia; order Pectinida; family Pectinidae; genus Mimachlamys; species Mimachlamys varia. The sequence goes on from OX392528.1 coordinate 40,911,025, forward strand.
TTGGTTGGTTTCCTTTGGAATCCGTGATACATTGTGGTAAAATTAGGGTTGGTGCCCTTCCACTTCTAAGTACAGTTAAAGCTCTCTTTATTGATTTTGGTCGGTGAACTTTTCACAAAGATGAGGAAACGACAAGGGGGGAGGTAGCAGACGACTGACTAATGTGTTGGCTTGTGAGTCAGTCATGATGTCTGCTGAGGAGAGATGGAAGAGGCTCGGACAGCTGTATGTTGGAGGGGTGCAAAAGAGCAATGGCCAAGCCCTCAGCCTTGAGAGTCTCCTCGATGTTCTTGTTGTTCTCTACGATGAGTGTTGCAGTTCCACTCTCAGACGAGAGAAGAATATATCTGAGTTTGTCGAATTCGGTGAGTATAGACAAGTCACAAGTACCCGTTGCTACAAATTGCAATACACACACCCAATACACAACAGAAAATGTGCTGTTGGTCACAAAATTTATAATGTAACGTTAGATAAAAAAGATATTTGCTCATTTTCTTCTAGATTTCTTTCTATGCTCGGTGCTTGTGTAATTTTAAGGCCCAAACAGTATTTTTGTTTGTCGATAGTTATTACACATCAATGCATAGAGCCTTAATTTTCACATTTGACAGGTGACCTGGTTTGGTAAACCTACCATACTACAATATCATGTTCATAGTCTGATAAGATCTTTGTGTTGAATTTGATGCTACATTCCAAATTTCTGTATTATACATGTATGCGTTTTTGCATCATTTTGCCTCGTAACATGCTAGCTGATTAAGTTTTTGACCAGAAAAAAATATTGTAAATCAAATAAGCATGAAATGCATAGATCTACTGTCATTCACTATTTTGCAACAGACCAGTGTATGGTTAGGTCCCCTGACTACTTGGTATATATGCACCTTGCTTTTACTTACTCTTGGGGGAATATAGACAGGTGAGTACAGGTGACCAGGTACAGTGAAGCTGAAGTTGTTCGAGAATAAGGCTGGGCAGTTTTACCGGTATACCATGGTATAAAGTTTTAATGGTACGTACTGTGGTACATTAAGTCCTGTACCGGTTTTTCGGGACTTTCATATGCATTAAATTTAACTTATCAATTTGAAAGAACTATTTGTTATATAGATCAATTGAAATTCAAATATGGTTTAATAATAATTTCCTATAAGATTGCTGATCAACTAGGACAGACATAGCTTCACTCAAACAATTATTATAGGATAACACAACGAGAAACTTATGACAGGCCTCTTGTGGATTGGCTTCAGAACAAAAACAGCCGGAGACCTTTAGCTAGCTCAATCATTCAATCAAGGTGGTATACCGTGGTACGTACTGCAGTATTTGCCTAAATACAGTGGTATACCGTGGTACGTTTGATTTTGTGGCACCCAGCTCTATAATAATTCGAAAGAGTTTGGAGGTCCCAGGTCAAGGAAATACCCAAACCTGGGTAAATGCAGTGTAAGCACATGCATTGTTGAAAATTGAAGCAAAATCTTCAAAGCAGGATGCTTTTGAATGCGCTTCATCATCCATGATATTGATCCTCTTCAAGCAAACATTACTAGTATAGTAATTTGGCAAAGACTTCCGGGAAAAGGAGGATGTGGTGCATATAAAAGGATTTGGGGCAAGGTGAATGACAAGGTAAAAAGGTACTGCTCAGTGTGCCCATCTAAGTTTGTAAGATGTGTCAAGTTAAAAACACAGCTTGATCTTTGCTGTTACAATTATATACAGAATAAACTTCCTATTCATGGTTACAGGGTTCTCATTAAAAGCCGGTTGCCGGCAAAAGTAGCCTGTTATTCACCACTTTGAACCGGCTATTTTTCAGAATTTTACATATGTCAACGTGAAAATTCAACCAGCTATGCTTTCGAAGTCAACCAATTATTGCAAAATTTAGTGAGAACACTGGGTTAATAAGTTTTATTATCTGACAGACTGCCCCCCTGTGTCTTAAGTCTGTTGTAAACATTGGAATCATTTTGGTGAGCCATTGATTTACAAATTCTGACAATGAATATGATATTCCCAAATTTCATTTTCTTTGCAAATAGATTTCATTTTAGTCTACAATACAAATTATAATCTGTTACAAACTGAATTAACAAACAAATTATATTTTTCTTAAGGATCTATGCCCCATTGGCCTGCACCGTGATACATTAGCCAGTTACCTCCCCTTAGCTAACTGTAGCACAGTTGGACCTTGACACTTTCATTGACCACATAACTTGGTCAGTGCAGTAGTATCATGTAAAATGGTGTGATTCTGTGAATTTTCGGGTGTAAATCTTCATCAAATTATGATTTTTACACTGACAGTGACAAGGATCTTATCAAAATTCAAAAATGGCTGTAGCCATTGGGTTATTACTTTGAAAGTTTGTCAGTGTCAAGTGGTGAGACACAACATTAATATTGTAAAAATCAGGAAGTTATATATATATATACATGTATATAGCTTGTTCATGATCAACTGGTCTGTATCTTTTGCTCTGGTGATAATATCCTGGCTTCATAACCTAGAGGTCTCTGGTTTGCACCCCACTCGTCGCTAGTTCATTTCTTCTCTTTGTCATAAAATATAGTTTCTTATCACCCTGGTTCCTATTCACTGATTCAGTGCACATGTTACATTTGCTACATTGTGACAATCTGGTTGGATTTGTGTCTTTGTTGTGTTTTATTCTGTCACATAAACAGACAGCGAAACAAGACATAAGTTAGTGATAAACCATTTATAGATGATGGTTTTATCAGAAAGGACCTTGAGGGATCAATCTACGTGCGAGTCCCGAGTCCTATACTATAAAATTAAGAGGGGACTCGTAAAAATTCTGAGAGTGCTTCAATTTAACATTGTGGGACCCATTGTTTTTGCAATATACACTAATATAATTATAAAAGGACTCATAAAAATAAATCCTAAGTTGATCACTGACCTCGATATGCTGTCTTCCTTGCATTGTTTTCTTAGCTTCAAAATACTGACCTCTAAATGAAAACAAATGTTGAATATGATTATGATAATTGTTTTATTTTATTTGTACTTAGTTACTAAGAAAAAAATAAATGTCTTTTAAGTTATTACAAAAAGAATTTATGTCAAAAGCATCTGAATGTCGATTTCCCAAAGGCTATTTAACGTCCAAATTCAGAGAAAATTTTACTGTGACTTTAAATTTGGAATGGTTTGATTTCACCTCTTTTCATCACCGACTCATCAGTTATATATAGCAGTAATATGAAAGAAGAAGATTCAACTGGTGAATTTTGATGATTTTGATAGATTTCAGTTAAGAGTTATGTGGAACATTTTACAAAAACAGGAAAACACATTTTCAGCTGTTCCAGCATAATCTGAATGACGATTTCCCCAAGTTATTTATATCTTCTCTTTAATACTGTATAAAAAGAGACCTTAGCCAGATACACATGTACAAGATGTATTCCATTAGCCTCAAGCATGTGCTTGCTTTCTTTTATATGTGTTCTGAAATTTATTTTCTGTAAGTGTCACCATGTATAAATCAATGGAAATGCTTTTGATAGTTACAGTGTACCATTGCATGCCGCTGCCACAAAATGAAGTACAGTAGAACCCTACTTACTCGAACCCGATTTTACTCGAATACCCCTCATTCGTCAAACAGTTCTTTTGGTCCTGACCCACTTCGTACATATTGAAACAACCTCAGATTACTTGAATACCATGCATGTATAAAATATTCCTCGAAATATATTCAGGTCCCGAAGAGTTTGAGTAAGTGAGCAGTGATCAATCTACGTGCGAGTCCCAAGTCCAGTACTCATAAAATTATGAAAGGACTCATAGAAATTCTGGAAATGCTTCAATTTAACATTGTGGGACCCATCGTTTTCGGCACTTTATACAAAAAGGACCCATGAAAATAAATTGTAAATTTAGCACTGAGTGAGGTTTTACTGTATACCCCGTACTTGTAGTAATTACAATTTATAAGCTGTTTGCTCTAAAGTGTCATTTGTACACCTACATGACCTGACAAAACCCCTTAAAATCTGCAGATTTTTTGGGATGATTTGGAATTGATACCTTCAAATGTTGAAAAAGACATCACTTTGTTTTCAAAATCTTTTTAAACTTTCCTTATCTTTTTGAAAGAGTTAGGGAGCAAATTGAATTTCACGACTTTTGTTTTAATCATCTGTTAAAAGGTTACTTCCCAACCCATTAAACTGTACATGTGCTTGTTTAAAATTGACATTCAAGTTTGTTTAGTTGAATGACCTTGACCAATTTTTAAGGCCACCTGTTCCAAAAAAGATTCATGCTTTTGACCCAGTTATATTTGTCCTGTTCTTGTGAAGGAGACTACAAAATAAATACAATTGAAAATTAAATTCATATACATTGTCAAACTCTTGTCCTACTTTCAAGGGTTACGTAATATTGACTTTTACAGAAGTTTTATTGAACTTGCTTCCTTTGATTTCTTAATTGAAGTAGGGTTTACCAGGGTATGTTTTAAAATTTGAAAACCCAACAGCGAGGACTACTAGAATTTATAACTGGTTATATAATTTTTGAAAATAAGAAAACAGAAAGAGCTAGTTGAATTCAGACACTTACAGATCTAAATATTGGAAGTTTGTACGTGTATTAGATATATTCCTGGTGAAGTCTATCAAATTTAAATTGGTTAAAATAATAAATACAACACTGTCCCAACACTATTCAATTATGTTATTATACATATTTGTGTACAGTATATGCTAAAATCAAACACAAAACCTTTTTAACCATTAAAGTCTTTGTCATGTGTTTGAAGACAATGTTTGAAGCCAAATTGGAGGGCATGTCAAATGCAGTGCAGTATCATGTTGCCTGGACATTGAATAGCACTGACTGAAGAATGATTGATTAGGAAAGAACATTTTTGAGAGAGAAAAAAAAAAGACACAATCAGTCATGATAATTGATCATGGCGGTTACAAATACTATAAAATACTATCAGCATACATGTATATATCTGTATTGGAAACCAGACAAGTATTAATGGGTATATTGTGTTGTGTACAGTTTTCTTGCTATGCTATGACACATACCTACCTACAAAAAACTGAATACGCTATATTGATAATCAGATTAGTGTGTGGTACTGTAGCAGCATACCTTCAGGAGTATCCCGTGTATCAGGTGATGAATGATTGTGTACAAAGAACTTGTACATGTACATGTAACCCTCGTGATATCTTTATCTTGTCTTCAGGTGTTTGGAAACTCATGGTTAACCCACTTCTTGATAACTTCATCATTTAAATTCGAATTTTTTGGGCATTTATTTCATTCTTAATGTGTTGTTAATTGAAGAACTTCCAATTTTCAATTTTAAGGTTGGTTTTCTACAGTACTACTGTATTCAAGTTGTGTATAGGTATATATAGTTTCTATAATTTCCTTTTTGACTTGCAATTGCAAATTTGCAATTAGTCAAGGTAAGTATGTATACAAATGTACTTACTACAGATTATAATAAGTCAAACTTTCTCATCAAAACTACATTTTAAGGTTTTCTGTTTTTATCAATCCATTTATTCAATTCATCACAATACTGTTCAGAACTAAATCATCCTTGCCCACATGACAGGATTGCTGAAGATTTTGTTATCATCATTTAGTAATGCTGTTCACAAATGTTATTTATAGGACAAGAACAGCTGGGATAGTGATTCACTATGGGGGAGGATTCTTTTCCCTAGCTTGTACAGCCTTAGTGCGCATCTGAAGCAATGTAGAGATCGGGTAGCTTGATTAACAACCAGGCATACGCAGGAGAATACATTCTAAATAAAAAGGAATCAGATAAATTTACTGTTCCCAATGTATAATACAGTAACTTGGTTAAGAAAATTCAGAATAGCTACATCAGTTCATGTATGCTTGTAAGTTTGTAAGTTTAATTGTGACATTAATAAAGATAGGTACATTTAAAACTTGTAAGCTAGTACATATATATACATACATGTACACTCTTCAGGCCTATATAGCCATACCAGTGGTGCCAGTGAGCTAACAGTAACAGACTGGGGTATATATATACATACAGAAAAGCAAGAATGTCAGATCTGAACTGTTAATCAAGTCTTTTCACATTATATTTATGGCGTTACTATTTAAAATCTTGTTTGCTACAACTGATAATTCGGGAAAAGTGATACCGTTATGACTTTCTGTGATTGCGAAGCTATAAATGAATATTGTGCTTTATTTAAAAAGTTGTTCTCGAAAATGTTGACTTCATATGTTTTCTGAGGTACAGCATGCTACAAAATGCGGCCTTGACATAGAAAAACTTGAAGACTGCCTGATTGAGTGAACAAACAAGCTTTCATTTATGTGGTGTTATCAGCATTGCAGCCATCCAAAACAAATTGGTGTTTCTGTCAAAAAGCTTTCCTCATACATTCACGGTGGGTGTTATAATCAAAATTAAATTACTGTATTCAATTTGATAAATGCACTGTGTACTTACAAAAAACACAAAAGTGGTGCACTTAATAAAACTGGCATAAGTTTCCATTTGAGAAATGTTGAGTACAGTAAAACATCACTTACTCTGATCCGGAGTACAGTTCATCTTGTCCTGAGTAAGTTCGTACATATTGAGCCATCCTCGGATTACTCGAATACCATGTATTCCTCGACCTATTGATCAGGTCCCCACTAGTCTGAGTAAGTGTGATTTTACTGTATATTATATTGATCAGGTCCCCACTAGTTTTAGTAAGTGTGATTTTACTGTATATTATATTGATCAGGTCCCCACTAGTTAATTACGTAAGTGTGATTTTACTGTATATTATATTGATCAGGTCCCCACTAGTTTTAGTAAGTGTGATTTTACTGTATATTATATTGATCAGGTCCCCACTTTTAGTAAGTGTGATTTTACTGTATATTATATTGATCAGGTCCCCACTAGTTTAAGTAAGTGTGATTTTACTGTATATTATATTGATCAGGTCCCCACTAGTTTTAGTAAGTGTGATTTTACTGTATATTATATTGATCAGGTCCCCACTAGTTTTAGTAAGTGGGGTTTTACTGTATAGAGTGTGTTTTCTTTTCTCTGGAACAAACCAAAGACTGTAAAATTTTGTATTTGATAAAGTAACTTTTTTGTAGGTTTTATTTATGCACCCATCACCTTTCCCTGGAAAAAAAAGGTGGACACCATCGACCTTATTAGGTTGAACACTATACTTTAAGTATAAGGGGCAGATCCAACTGAATTTATATTATAAAGATGCTGGGCTCATGTTTTAAAACGATGAATGACTTAGGCTGCCTAAAGTAACTTACCTAGGTAGATGCTTTTTCCTCAAACAACATACATATCTTGACTTTTGTTACTTTATGCTACTTTTAAATTCATCATCAATCAAGAGGAACATCTATCATTCTGTTATATTTTTACATTGATCACTATGCATCAGCAGATAAGGCTAATGGCCGCTTTGTTTTCATTTAAAATTGGGTGGTGCAAGTTATCTAACTAACCAAATCCTATACAAGAGCCTCTAGAATAAGTTAAAATATATTATGAAAAGCCTGCAATGAAAATATTTTAAAGTCGCTTTAGGATCCCTTATCAGAGCACAGGTATCCTTTTGTCATAAAGTATAGAGCTTAAATTGTGTAAATTTAATCTATTTTTCGTCAATCAAGTTATTCTATTTATGAATATATTGCTATGGCATACATATTGCTTTGGTATCAAAAATTAAAAAAAAAAATCAATGTGTAAATTCAGGATTTTGAGTAAAAACTTTTCATCATGTCAAACATCAACCTAATTTCTTTTCATTTCAATATATATCTATTTCTTGTTAATTATTTCAATAACTTAGTCATGCATCAGCTGGTTTAATTATAACAACATCGGAAGTAATTATAAACTTGTTGGCTGTAATTAATGAAAAAGTCCTCTTTTCGTTGTCGGTATGAAATGTGATTTGTGCGAGTGATGCGAGGGTAGGATAGGGCGGTGTTATCTGTGTACTGTCAGGACAAAGCTATGTTGTTGTTATAGGCTACACAGGTCACTGTAAAGCTGGCTTCCTTCCTCTAGATTACATACCTCCTGTTAAACTTATGAGTGATTGTGTATCCACACAGTCCCTTCTGTCAGATTATAGCCCGCTCACACGCTTTGTGTAGAACCCACTGCAACCATGAATGTCTTTGAATTCTAATAAAAGGAAATAATTATGTTTCAAAGTCAAATTTACATCTGTGTTATAAGTCTGAGTATCTCTCGAGCTCTAGTGTCGCACATGTATTGTAGTACTTCAAAATTACAAATACTTACAGCTGCATATAGTGTTACATGGTTCATAAATCTATATTATTTTGTGTGTGCATCATTGCCACAGTGAGGTACTGGTTTCAGATTTTATAAATTGTTGATGAAAGTTAACACAAATACTCACTTTCCATTAATATTTTATTGATAGATAATATTATGTAGTTTTAAGTGTTGAGGTGTCGCTCAAGGTCATGGTATTGGTGGTAGTAGTAGTAATGTGACTCATCTCAACCCCTTCGGGCTTCCTCGGGTAAACTATTCTCCAATGTGCAGACATGCACCTGCATATACAGTACATGTATATATATATGTAGCACATTCACTCATGTACACATTATGTGCAGTCTTTGAGATCTAATATGCAATGTACACGAAAGACTTGAAATGTCAACATGTAGGGTTCAAAATTAGTTTCTATTTCATTAAATTATGAAACAAGTTGAGGCTTTCTTTTTTGCAAGAATTGAGGATGAGATTCATTCCTGGATAAGAATAGATTGATGTCGGCAGTCATTTCTGTGTTAAAACCTAGAGTTTGTTTATGTTTCTGTAAATACATGTAAATATCTTACGGTTCAGCTGTAGAATGTTGGTATACGGTACTGGTATGTATATATGTCTTTGAGTATCAAGTTGATTTTAACATCAAATTTCCAACCTCATCATTCTGAACTTGATACTTATTTTAGAAAGAAGCTTAGAATATTTACAAAAATCTTCTTTTTTCTTACTGCACATTGGAAAAAATTGTATGCACACTGTTACAAGAAATTGGGATACATTTATTTATCACCCAAGATTTCATCAATGATTGCCATTTGGTATTTTCATACATGTACCTCTAACAGCTGAAGAAAGAAATGAACTCCTCTGATGGATGTTATGTAAGAGAAGAAAGTACATGTGCACTAACTTCATGATAAATCTAGATCTAGACCTCACGATTGAGGACAATAGTGACTAAGAATCATGTCGACATAGTTATTGATTTCACATTAATTTAAATAATCACTTCAAGTTCTCAAACACATAACACGTACAGATTTTATAGGTTGACGAGGGCAGACTTTCCTCTGATCCCCACATTGATTTATTATAAAAGATCAGGTACATAGAAATAGTTGAAGTATTAGGTAAGAAATGGAAAGATAGAAGGAATGTTTTGGGAAAGTTAAGTTCTAATACTTCCTGATAGGGCACGTGACAAAGGAGTAAACATGATCAAACAGCCATTGGTAGTTTTGGTCCTATATATTGTATATACTGCAATATGTCCTTGTTCCTGCTTGAAAGACATGATAAATTGTATCATTTACTAAACATTTTACTAGAAACGCTTTAAAGGAAATTTTACCTGTGTTTTGTACTGATCACCTGTCAGTAAATTGTAAAGGATTTGCATGACTGCGTGCAGAATTTGTCAAAATTTATTTTTATAGACATTATATAATAGGGAAGTTAAGTAAGGCTACACATTTCCAATTGCTACCAGTGGTTGACGATCACGACCTTGTTATCTTTCTAATCTAGATCTGATGCATATGAATTCATTGTTAAAATTGCTGTGTGTTTCTGCTTTGAAATTTATGCTGTACAGGTACAGGTAGAATGTTCATGTTTATAGTAGCTGTTTTATATATAAGCTACAATACTGCAGTAATGAGATTGGTGTAGGAGTTGCAGTACTCAGTATAAACTCATCAGATAGCCTAGCTAACTAGACAACAAGAATTCTGCAGGTGAATTATGAGGAAATGTCGTACTGATCAGGTTTCAGTAATGAACAGGTGTAATATTTTCAACTGCAGCTGTCAGGGGTGCTTCAGAATGGGAGGGATTAGGGGTGGGTAAGGAAAGGTGGAGTGGGGGGAGGGGGAAGGGTACAATACATTTGTTTCAACATTCTGCACACAAGCCCAGGTGATACATCTATATTAATTTGTGCTGCTGTACCAAGGTTATGATAAAGAGGCCTTGGAGAACTCCTATCACATTCTGCATAATATACATTACATTATGTATTATGTATATATCACAAACTTAACCAATGAGATAGCTTCACAAAACAATGTCGAGTATATCATCATATACGTGTAATTGTGTTGAGCTATATACAAGGTAGAGAAGTATTTTCTCCTGTAATGAGACTGTAGATCGGCACATTTATACTTGATTACCGTACACAATATTTATGTGCATGGGAAATAGGTAGGATTGGGAGGATTGGAAGATGACAAGTAGAAACAAACAGTTTAGAAATATTTCGAAGTTTTCAACAAACCTGGTTGACTAACCATTTGCAAAACCTTGCACTACCGTTATGGGGAAAAAACTACCAATGAATAAAAAAAATATCACCAACAACAGTGACTGTAATGTAAAATTCACTCCTGAACTTCTGTTTGTTTTACCGGACTGTCGACAACACCAACTGCACAACCTGGTCAACAAAAGTGTCTTTGTCTGACTGTTAAACAGTTGAATATTTATATCAGTATGTAATTAAGGGGAGAGAACTGTGTACCAAAAAAACCCAGTGTCTAAGTATTCCTCAAGTTAGTCCATGTATCTAAAACTTCCACAATGCAGCATTGAAATTTTGTCTTTCAAAAATAAATATGTCTGTCACGACACAGATAGAGATTTTAAGCTGTGAGTACCCAAAATCTAATACCCAACCTGTATCCAGATGCCCAAAACATGTGAGAGACACAAAGCATCACTATAATATTATTGACTGGGCTCTATTGGAGGAAATGCATGTACAGTACTGTACAATGTATTACAAAAGTCAACATGTGCGCCATGTGTTGATAATGTTTTTTTTTTTGAGGCAAAATATGTGGTCAAAACTTACCCAGATATTTGGGTATATGCAATTGCCATGAAAATAAATGACAGGTGTTGAGATACATTTTGTTTTGATTTTGTAGCCAAACCAGTTGTCAACAAGATCAAACAGTACCGGCTTCACAGAGATGATTTTGAGACGATCAGGATCATTGGCAGAGGTGCTTTTGGAGAGGTGAGTATCATTTGTTACTCCTGTTATCTGTCATCCATAAAATAAATGAGTAAATTAGATGAATTCTAATTTGTTATTGATAATACAATGTACTTACATTTTCCAAGTATTCCATAAATTATGTAAGTTTTCTGTGGTGATATTTTGTTTGAATGTATAGAATGATTTGAAGAAGATATTTGCTAAAGAAGTGATATGCACACTGCCTATGGAACGAAAGCATCACTCATTTCTGTAAATAAAATGCTGCTTTCGATACAAATTCTACTGCCTCAGAAATCAAATTTTATGTAACTGGTCTTGGAACTAGAGAAAATCAATAGGAGCTGTTACAAATATAGCTCTGAACTGCAGAGCTGTATGTAGGGCCTGTACATGTACATGTATTGCACTACTGCGACTAAGGGCTTGATATCAACATAAAAGTGCAAGCAATGCTTGGAACTACTGAACTTTCTATGTCATTGTGACTCACAAAGATATTTCTTCAGTCACAAACCAACATTACGTGCATAGTAAGCAAAAAAATGAACTTGATCAATGTTGTAGGGGTTTTATTACAAATATTTCATAACATTAAAAATGCATGTCACACCTATAAGTTACGATTGAAACATGTATCGGGTTGCAAAAGATCCTGTGCACATTGGAAAACATGTTTAAAATACACATATGCAATAAACAATACCTTTTCTTAATCTCAGGTGGCCGTGGTTAAGTTGAAGTCGACAGAGCAAGTTTTTGCCATGAAGATCCTCAACAAATGGGAAATGCTGAAACGAGCCGAAGTGAGTGAAATAAACCTGCATCCTCTTTCATCTGTGTGTTTGTATGTAGATGTATAAGGAACAGATTTTGGTGAAGCACAATAACTTGACACATTTTGATCTGATGATTGAATAGCATCTATGTGAACTTACATCACTTTTAAATTGATGTACACACATTTTGTTCCCATTGAGACTGACTGCACCATGTGGCTACTCATGATCATGATGCATTAGCTATCTAGTGAACATCTTACAAAATAATTAGTCTACCTCTTTCCTAAGAAGTTCCTATGCAGCTGTCAAATTTTCTACAAAGCAGACAAGCTGTAAAACAGCAAATGATTATTTGGAGATTTTTCCAAGGAAAGTTTCTTCCTTAAACATCAACATCAACTCTATTATTCTTGTCACAGTTTGGTTAAGCTTGTCACAATGCCCCTGTTGTTGTGGCTGCTGCTGCAGCATGCTACAACAGATGGAACCCACCGGCTAACTCAATATGAATGATATAGGCTGCTCATAACATGGAGTGGGCTAATTCAATTCCCATATTGTAACATCTATTACATTTTAGTTTTATTCCATGTGTGGTGGGCTATTTAATTTTGTCAGTAGATACAAGATTTCCTTTATGCATATGTATATAAGCAAATTTTTAGGGGTAAAAAAATAGCAAAATTTTACTAGACCGACATGTATTTCATCTTTTTCCAATGTAATCCCCAAGGTAAATGGAATCGCTACAGCCATGTTTTCTGAACTGTATAACAGTTTAAAAACATCTTCAATATGCATCATACATATTTCATTTGGAACTTTGAACTAATTGATTACCTTGATCAGTGCAGTTAGGTGTCCTTTGTCGCAGAAGTAGGTTAGGAATTGGTGTACAAGGTTGTTTCTACTGAGGTCCTTGACCCAGTTTATATATTCATGGAAGCAATTGACAGCATCTCTGGAAAATATCATTTATCTAATTAAGTGAAGCCCATTGGGAGATTAGATATGTGGTGTCTGTATACTACTTCTGTTCTAGTGCCAACTGATGCTGTAGCTGTGCACAACTGTTGGTTAAAAAAAAAAAGATGGAAAAATAACAGCCGAAGAAAAGCGTAGTGGAAATTCTATACATTTTGTAAATGAGGGTCGCAAGTTATATTATAAAAAGTAAATTGAAGCCTGGGAAACTAGCATTATCATATGCTCATATCAAAGTACTGTTCAAAAAGCAAGTTAGCTTATATGAACTATGCAAGATCTTTCTTAATATTGTTTGAGAAATAAATTTCAATTATGAACCCACACATTAATTAACAGATGTTACCACAAAAAAATCTATTTTCGAAAATAATTTTAACACTTTTTTTGTTCCATCTATTTCCAGACGGCTTGTTTCAAAGAGGAGCGAGATGTGCTGGTATATGGTGACCGCCACTGGATCACAAATCTCCATTATGCATTTCAGGATGACAATTTTCTGGTAGGTAACAAAAGACTGAAAATACAACATATTAAAATTGGCATTGGCAATCTTGATGGGTATGAAAATATGTTAACAATGTCACATTTTGAATATGGAAATACCCCCATATGTCTTTGCGAATGTTCAGTTGCAGTAATCTTAAGTTTGTTAATTTGAAATAATGATACCATAAGTCCAGTACAATAAAACTCCATTTATTTGAACTCGTGGGAACCTGATCAATAGTTCTAGGAATAAATGGTATTCAAGTTATCCGAGATTTGTTGAATATACCATGTACAATCTCGGTCGGGACCAAACGAAATGTTTGATGCATGAGGGTTGTTCGAGTTAACTTGATTCCAGTAAGTTGGGTTTTACTGTAATCAGAAAAGGTCATGAATATGAAGAAGTGATCAGAGATACAGTCAATGTGGCAGGAAGAAACTGTTCATGATAATTACAGTCATTTGATATAAAAACGGGATATATATGTACATACGAAATACAAGTGGTTGTATCGGCTGATTAAATTGTACTCTGGTTCTATTTCAGTACCTTGTGATGGACTATTATTGTGGAGGGGACCTTCTAACACTGCTGAGCAAGTTCGAGGATCGGCTCCCAGAAGACATGGCCAAGTTTTACATTGCCGAGATGGTGTTGGCTATTAGTTCTATTCACAAGTTGTGCTATGTGCATCGGGATATAAAACCAGACAATGTTCTCATTGATCAAAGTGGTCATATAGTGCTAGCTGACTTTGGTTCATGTCTTCGGCTTCTGGAAGATGGAACGGTAAGTGAAAATTGGAAAAGCAAAGGCTTGATATTGGTTTACAATGTGTCTGCTGTCGAAGCAAAAACCATTACTGTGAATCTTTGCCTGGAACAAATTCTGTGGTTTGCAGACAAAAGATCACTGCATGGATTATTAGTACCGACTCACACAGGGAATTGCTATATATTAACTTTGTGAACCCGTGAATTCGTGGATGAAGATTATATTACAACACACAAGATCAACAAAATGAAAACCTTACCTCAAAAATAGTGATTTCCACAATTGGGTCATTCCAGTTGATATAGACATGTTGTTTAAAGAAGCCATTAAATGTTGATTTAGACAAGAAAAGAATTTGATCAAAATATTCTCAAATATCTCTTGATATTTCTGTTACCGCATTTGCCATCAAGGCACAATCTACAAAAGCAAAAGAACATGCCTATTTATGCCAAAATTACAATGGCATGTATGATTTTTTTGGCCTCTTCAGATGACCATAGTGTCGTAAAAAGATGGCATGTGAAACTTGAGTCTGACCAGGTGCCGTTTGATATTAAAACTTTGATTCAAGAAAAGTCTGCATGTCCACAGTTAAGATATGACATGTTTAATTTGAACCCGTTTAATCATTACTTCACAAGGATTGATGACTCAAAATATTTCACACACCCTTCCCAACCAATTGTGTCATTCAGTATGGATATTTCTGTATGGTTCAACCTATCCATCAGATACATATTCCGCATCAGTAATTGTTGATGAGACTTTTCAAACTTCATAAAAATCTAACAAAGCAAGAATGGTTGCTTCATATTGTTTTGTTTCTTTGTAACAAACTTTTCATTGTCAGAAAAAATATCAGTTAATGTTACAGAATGCTGAAAATTTCATAGCTTTGTGACAAAATTAATCAAACAGTGAAATGTTCAAAAAGAAACTCCTGTTGAAACGAGTGATCAGTGTATTAAGTAGTAACTCTTGATATAGAATTAAGTTTGTAATATCAATACTTTCGTTTTCAGGTGCAGTCTTCAGTGGCAGTTGGTACACCTGATTATATCTCTCCAGAAATTCTTCGGGTAAGTTTTATACCTTCGATAACATTCCTATACACCACTAGACGGTTGTTCCTACTAGAACTTGGCCTAAGGAAGTGTTTTCCTCGTTAAGCTTTTAGTTAATCTACAGTGTAAATATGTATTGGTAGTGTTAAGTGTAGAGGATTCCTAAAGAAAGATAATATTACGTATGTTAATTTTCATATCAAGTGATCATGAATATACTGCCATGAAAGTTTTAGCAAATTTTCTAATGGTCCCCTGCCTGCAGGCTGTTTTTAAGTTTGTCAGTAATAGAAATGTGTGTTATAGGACCATAACAATATTTGCTAAACTATTCATTATATACTTAAATTAACATTTTGATAAGATATTTATTGGTTGACTTTGTTTTTAAATGGAAAAAGTGACATCATAATAGAGATTGATGATGTAACAATGCAATAGCACATGAAGTTATGATCTTATAATGTACATTTGCCTCTGCAAAGCATACCAATGGAAGAATGAACTAGAGCAAATGCAAATAAAAGGTTTTACTTATTAAATTGTCTGATTTAATCAAGCTACTGGGAAAATGTTCTGTTTAGGAATTTAAATTCAGACTTTTTCCCAAAATGGAATTTGCCTATATCTTCTTTTCTCAACATATCCGTCCAGAAATACATTGAGCCTTCTTGTAACAGCCACATGATTCCTCTCTCACATTAAGCCTTCTTGTAACAGCCACATGATTCCTCTCTCACATTGAGCCTTCTTGTAACAGCCACATGATTCCTCTCTCACATTAAGCCTTCTTGTAACAGCCACATGATTCCTCTCTCACATTGAGCCTACTTGTAACAGCCACATGATTCCTCTCTCACATTGAGTCTTCTTGTAACACCCACATGATTCCTCTCTCACATTGAGCCTTCTTGGTAACAGCCACATGATTCCTGTCTCACATTGAGCGTTCTTGTAACAGCCACATGATTCCTCTCTCACATTGAGCCTTCTTATAACAGCCACATGATTCCTCTCTCACATTGAGCCTTCTTGTAACAGCCACATGATTCCTCTCTCACATTGAGCCTTCTTATAACAGCCACATGATTCCTCTCTCACATTGAGTCTTCTTGTAACAGCCACATGATTCCTCTCCCACATTGAGCCTTCTTGTAACAGACACATGATTCCTCTCCCACATTGAGCCTTCTTGTAACAGCCACATGATTCCTCTCTCACATTGAGCCTTCTTGTAACACCCACATGATTCCTCTCTCACAATGAGCCTTCTTGTAACAGCCACATGATTCCTGTCTCACATTGAGCGTTCTTGTAACAGCCACATGATTCCTATCTCACATTGAGCGTTCTTGTAACAGACACATGATTCCTCTCTCACATTGAGCCTACTTGTAACAGCCACATGATTCCTCTCTCACATTGACCCTTCTTGTAACAGCCACATGATTCCTCTCTCACATTGAGCCTTCTTGTAACAGCCACATGACTCCTCTCTCACATTAAGCCTTCTTGTAACAGCCACATGATTCCTGTCTCACATTGAGCCTTCTTGTAACAGCCACATGATTCCTGTCTCACATTGAGCCTTCTTGTAACAGCCACATGATTCCTGTCTCACATTGGGCCTTCTTGTAACAGCCACATGATTCCTGTCTCACATATGCATTGAGCCTTCTTATAACAGCCACATGATTCCTCTCTCACATTGAGCCTTCTTGTAACAGCCACATGATTCCTCTCTCACATTGGGCCTTCTTGTAACAGCCACATGATTCCTCTCTCACATTGAGCCTTCTTGTAATAGCCACAAGATTCCTCTCTCACATTGAGCCTTCTTGTAACAGCCACATGATTCCTCTCTCACATATGCATTGAGCCTTCTTGTAACAGCCACATGATTCCTCTCTCACATTGAGCCTTCTTGTAATAGCCACATGATTCCTCTCTCACATTGAGCCTTCTTGTAACAGCCACATGATTCCTCTCTCACATTGAGCCTTCTTGTAACAGCCACATGATTCCTGTCTCACATTGAGCCTTCTTATAACAGCCACATGATTCCTCTCTCACATTGAGCCTTCTTATAACAGCCACATGATTCCTGTCTCACATTGAGCCTTCTTGTAACAGCCACATGATTCCTCTCTCACATTGAGCCTTCTTGTAATAGCCACATGATTCCTCTCTCACATTGAGCCTTCTTGTAACAGCCACATGATTCCTCTCTCACATATGCATTGAGCCTTCTTGTAACAGCCACATGATTCCTCTCTCACATTGAGCCTTCTTGTAATAGCCACATGATTCCTGTCTCACATTGAGCCTTCTTATAACAGCCACATGATTCCTCTCTCACATTGAGTCTTCTTGTAACAGCCACATGATTCCTGTCTCACATTGAGCCTTCTTATAACAGCCACATGATTCCTCTCTCACATTGAGCCTTCTTATAACAGCCACATGATTCCTCTCTCACATTGAGCCTTCTTGTAACAGCCACATGATTCCTCTCTCACATTGAGCCTTCTTGTAACAGCCACATAACCTCTTTCACTGAGCCTTCTTGTAACAGCCACATGATTCCTGTCTCACATTGAGCCTTCTTATAACAGCCACATGATTCCTCTCCCACATTGAGCGTTCTTGTAACAGACACATGATTCCTCTCTCACATTGAGCCTACTTGTAACAGCCACATGATTCCTCTCTCACATTGAGCCTTCTTGTAACAGCCACATGATTCCTCTCTCACATTGAGCCTTCTTGTAACAGCCACATGACTCCTCTCTCACATTAAGCCTTCTTGTAACAGCCACATGATTCCTGTCTCACATTGAGCCTTCTTGTAACAGCCACATGATTCCTGTCTCACATTGAGCCTTCTTGTAACAGCCACATGATTCCTGTCTCACATTGGGCCTTCTTGTAACAGCCACATGATTCCTGTCTCACATATGCATTGAGCCTTCTTATAACAGCCACATGATTCCTCTCTCACATTGAGCCTTCTTGTAACAGCCACATGATTCCTCTCTCACATTGGGCCTTCTTGTAACAGCCACATGATTCCTCTCTCACATTGAGCCTTCTTGTAATAGCCACAAGATTCCTCTCTCACATTGAGCCTTCTTGTAACAGCCACATGATTCCTCTCTCACATATGCATTGAGCCTTCTTGTAACAGCCACATGATTCCTCTCTCACATTGAGCCTTCTTGTAATAGCCACATGATTCCTCTCTCACATTGAGCCTTCTTGTAACAGCCACATGATTCCTCTCTCACATTGAGCCTTCTTGTAACAGCCACATGATTCCTGTCTCACATTGAGCCTTCTTATAACAGCCACATGATTCCTGTCTCACATTGAGCCTTCTTATAACAGCCACATGATTCCTGTCTCACATTGAGCCTTCTTGTAACAGCCACATGATTCCTCTCTCACATTGAGCCTTCTTGTAACAGCCACATGATTCCTCTCTCACATATGCATTGAGCCTTCTTGTAACAGCCACATGATTCCTCTCTCACATTGAGCCTTCTTGTAATAGCCACATGATTCCTGTCTCACATTGAGCCTTCTTATAACAGCCACATGATTCCTCTCTCACATTGAGTCTTCTTGTAACAGCCACATGATTCCTGTCTCACATTGAGCCTTCTTATAACAGCCACATGATTCCTCTCTCACATTGAGCCTTCTTATAACAGCCACATGATTCCTCTCTCACATTGAGCCTTCTTGTAACAGCCACATGATTCCTCTCTCACATTGAGCCTTCTTGTAACAGCCACATAACCTCTTTCACTGAGCCTTCTTGTAACAGCCACATGATTCCTGTCTCACATTGAGCCTTCTTATAACAGCCACATGATTCCTCTCCCACATTGAGCCTTCTTGTAACAGCCACATGATTCCTGTCTCACATTGAGCCTTCTTGTAACAGCCACATGATTCCTCTCTCACATTGAGCCTTCTTGTAACAGCCACATGATTCCTGTCTCACATTGAGCCTTCTTGTAACAGACACATGATTCCTCTCTCACTTTGAGCCTTCTTGTAACAGCCACATGATTCCTGTCTCACATTGAGCCTTCTTGTAACAGACACATGATTCCTCTCTCACATTAAGCCTTCTTGTAACAGCCACATGATTCCTCTCTCACATTGAGCCTACTTGTAACAGACACATGATTCCTCTCTCACATTAAGCCTTCTTGTAACAGACACATGATTCCTCTCTCACATTGTACTCTGTTAGTATTTACCCAGCATTGTCAACACATGTCACAAGCAGCATCATCCCATGGGCTTTCATAAGGATAAACTACCATTTACCCAACTAGCAGTTCTGATAGGGTGATACTGTCCCTGACTGCTGGTAGTGAGCAAGAAATTTAACCTTGCTATTTGTGTACGCCATCTTCCCTTAAGCAGAGTTAACTGGATGGCCAGTAAAAGCAGGCCAGTCTCAGATACCTTGATGTGGAATCTGTCCTCTGGTCATCATTTCCCCAAATGATTTCTGCAAATGGAGGAATTATATAGTGAACATTGTTGCAACAAATCTCTGGTGATCTGAAATATAATTTGGACATGTTCATATTTTTGCACCAATTCTTGCCAATTCTGCCCAAGGACATCCATTCATGACTTGGTTCTAAAAAGTGACAAAAAAGTTCAATTACCATCACGCTTTTCCTTTAGCTATTGGACTTGCCATCTGCCTACACTTTATGTTCATATTTTTGCACAAACACTCATCAACTTAGCCTAGTTAACATTGATTTGTGGACAATCCTTACATATTTTACACCTGCAGCTTCATTTGTCTGATGAAGGTTTTGGTAAATAAATACTTTTTGGTTTTGCTCATGCATGGATGATAGTTTTCCGTTTTGTGATGGAGTTCCGTTTTTGACACGTGGATGGTCAATAAATTTATTCCCAGTTTTTCAGTTTTTTCTTACTTTAATTTATTTTCAGTTTTTCAGGATTTTTTTTACTTTCACTCATGTTCATGTATTTTTTTCATGATCAAACTAACCATCCTGGAGAAAGTAAATGCAGTATATATGTGGCACAACATAGTTGTGTTAAACTTTGTTTAAGACATACAACACAATATTTAATATTTAAAATATTATATCATTGCAGGCTATGGAGGATGGTCATGGTCGGTATGGCCCGGAGTGTGACTGGTGGTCGTTGGGAGTCTGTATGTACGAGATGTTGTATGGAGAAACACCTTTCTATGCTGAGTCTCTAGTGGAAACTTATGGCAAAATCATGAACCATCAGGTAAGTGTATTTGCTATGTTAATTGAGATTCCTAATTGCAACTGAGTAATGTTTAGTTATCATGTTTAACTCAGGTTAGTTAAATTTTGAATAGATTACAGACATGAGGTTTATATAACCATCATGTTTGGGGACATTTTTCTCCGAAATAATTAAGCGATAAAAGAAAACCAAACATTTCTCTGTTGTATACATTATTCCTGAGAATTCATGGTCATGAAATATGACATTCCCATTAGTTCCTATGCACAGGTTGATATTAACACTTGTTTGGTACCATACCAAATTGCTGTTGGACAAGGGAAATCTTGAAACACTTGTGCTGTTTATTTGTGTAAATGAGTAAACATACAAGTATAATGGAAGTGACTTATTCTTTAATAAACGTAAAAAGAGTTTGGAGCTCCAAACAAATGATACCTAAACTTGTGAGGACATTCGAAAATATGCAATCAACCTCATGCATGCAATGTTAATTTGTCAAGCACTGCATTGACACTGATAAAATGAGACAAACAGTCTGAAACTGGATTCTGACCTGTATAAGATTGGCTTCGTTAGCAACATGCCAAATAAGTGACGAAAGACAGACAAGTTATTTTTTTATTCAATCAAGTGAATGAGTCTGCCTCTTGTCTGAAGGGACAAATACAGAAAAAAAGTTATTGTCGACCACTACCATATCAGATGATCATGATGTTCCAAAACCTTGCTTCTTTGCTAGAAAATTGACAAAATCATGTCCAGGGTGTTTGTCATTTGTAGTAGCATGACAATTTCAGCTCCATAATGAAGAAAGTATCATATTCCATTGTCATGAAATGTAATGATTATATTGATTAAATGTGCTGTACAATATTTTGTCCAAAAGATGTAACAATGTGTGGGGACTTCCTATGTTTTGTACTTCATCTGTCTCTGTGTCACTTTGGTGGGCACATCTTGTTTACAATTTCATGTTTAATACTGGCAGAGTGTGTGGTGTACTGAAATTAAATCTTCTCCAGTGCATGCTTAATGAAATGTAGAGTTGTGGCCCTTAGTTCATTGTGCATATCTTTGCCCAAGGGCTTTTGTATGTCACATAATCTATAACTTCAACATGTTGTATGCAGTACCTCTTTGAATCACCGAGTGTTGCTCTACTTGCATACTAAGATTGGGTCTCATACCGAGCTATTTAATACTTAGTGCAATACCGTTGTGGAAAGTTGGTTCAGAGGAAGGGGAACTAAGGATTGCCTTGTTGTTTTCATGCTAGAATATTAATGGTAACATAAACAAATTATGGTACAAAAACAATGAAAAAATTAATTGTATTCAAATTGATGAATGTTTCAGCAATTGATAACTTTTTATTCTGTTTACAAAATTGAAGTTCTGATTAGTTTATGAAAGTTCAATTGTTCATGAAGTAATATTTTAGAAATTTAATGAGGTACAGCAGCTGTGTCTGATCTGAATATGTTATGATTGTGTCGTTATAATATGCAATTTTGAAGGTCATAGACAAATCCTGAAGCAAGTTATGGAGCGTAACTACATGGAATGATTTGCTGTATTCCGATATCATAATTCTACTATGCAAACTGAAACAGCTGCACTTATATTGACAAAAAAGATATTATCCTTGATTAGTCTCACTTAGTATTTGTATTCTACTTTTGATGACAAAGTCCCATTTTGAATTTTGCTATCAATAATTGATCAATTATTGACAAAAGATGAGAGTCAGTTGGCGACAGACGAAACACAATCAATAATGCCACCGTGAAACTCTAGCTGTGTGTATGTTTACCCAGCGCAGCCCTGCCCCACAGACATTGCAGACATGCATGTATTACATATTTCCTGGGTGCCCTTTGGTATTTTCTTTGGTGAGACGTAATACACTGTACATTAGCTATAGCTAGGTACCATCTCTGTACATATATCTGTCCTCGTACTGGAGCACTAGATGTTCTGTGTAGCTTCATCACCGTAGGGAAAGCATAACAAGGAGCTTTTTAAACACACATCTATGTTTAGGAGCTGATGTACAAGATGTGTTTGCTAGCTTGACAGAAAATCTATACATTTTTGTAACAAATTATCTTTTACTTTTTTTGTGGTGTTTAGCATTAGCCTTGTGTTACTTGAGCGAGGTGATTTTTGTAGAGATTTCTATCTGTAAGTAAATGTTGTAATAATTTTCATTAATAAGAATTGATTGAACCTCCAACTTTAAATTAAACAATATGAGACCAGGACTAGCAGAACTGTGACCTTCATTTGAAAGCCTGATCAGCTTAATAGTCATCAACTACAACAGATTTCAGAGTGTCTTTTATGAATTTTATTTGTAAATTTACCAATATTTTTTGTGCTTATTTGTCTTCTGAAACATTAACTTCTTAATAACAATGTTTTCAAAACAACCAATAAAAGATTTGCATTAATTAATTTTATCTTTAAGTTGAGCAGACTTTGTAGAACATTGCCTTGGTATCAATGATCAAATGAAATGTCTGAAGTATGAATATGAGAAACAAATTAAGTTTCCTGTATAGTTAAAGTAGCAATTATTATGATATATGCATACGATAAAATGAGCTATATGGTACTTGTGTTGAGTATTTCCCTGGCATGAATCTTTTTTATGAATGGTCTGATCAAGTTGCACAGTTGTATCATGGAAAGTATTAAAGTTTTAGTACCCTGTTATAAAGTATAAATCATACAAAAAAAACATCAATGAAAAAAAGTTGGCTGATATATCAGAGAAAAATATGAAGTAAATCAAAGTTTTGTAGAAATCTGAAATTATCAATATTTTCCATAAATTAAAAAAAAAAAAAAGTAATTATATCTTATACATGCAGCACATGGAAGCTGTTCCAACTGAAGCTGTAGTAGATACACACAGCTCACACGAGTAGGCAGTTCAACAAACCACATGTGACTGCTGCATGTTAGTTGGTAGTTCACTGGTGGAGTTCTTACACACCAAACATCTACAAATAGCTCCACAGCCAGCAACTCGGTACACACCTACAGACTGTCAATAATTCAAGATAATGAAAGGTCAATATTGGGTATACTTTGATCATGCAGTATTCTCATAGACTCCATTGTCCAGACTAACAAGCTGTTATTCTGGAGGTAGTTTTTTTTCTGTAATCCTTATGAAACTTGTATAAGAGTTTACCTAAAGAGGATATATCTTATAACATAGATAATGTATCAATAGCATATTAATGTAGCTTGAGAACAACATTCATTGTTTAGGTTTGGACCTGAAAAGAATTTCACACATCACCAGCTGTACATATGCGATATATGATTTCAGTCACATTGTGAAACAGTACAGCAGGGTTTGCGCTGGGTATTTTATAAATGGGGTCCTTTCCTAAATAAATGGGGTCTTTCTGCATAGTTCATATGGGAATCCTGAAAATAAGTGGGTCTCTTTTCAGTTTCTATGTTTGAAAAAGATATAGGGACAGCTTCAACGCAAAGCCTGGTACAGTAAACCATGTTTATAAAGGACCTCTGGGGTCCAAGGAAATTAGTTTGTAATAAGCATAGTTCATTATTCATGTAAAGCAAACAAATGATAGGGCACTTAGCAGGGAAGGAAAAACACTACGTTAAAACCAAGAATTTGTTGTGTGTTCGTTCCACGTTGTAACCAAGAATTCATTGTAAGTGTGTTCGTTATGAACATGTTTTACTGTAGTTATGCTTCCCTGTCAAACCTGTACTTGTTCTTTTCTTTCTATTTGGTTTGGCCGTAACGTTTAAACAATTAAAGATATCTGGATGAAACTTAAAATATACACTTTGACTATGTGACTGTATACTATCAACAGTAGTGTTATGTACATGTATGTAGTATAGAGACAAGACCATGATTTGATCTGTGGACCAAAGATTATTACATTGCTGCTAACATCTAAATGTATAATACTGTAAAAGCTACTACTGTAAGAGAAGAACGTTATACAATATAATCTTAAAAATTTATATTTGTAGAAAAAAATGATATTTGTAGGAAAAAATTATATTTGTAGGAAAAAATTATATTTGTAAGAAAAAATTATATTTGTAGATATTTTTATTTGAAGCTAGCAGAACAGAAAGTTATTGGAAATAGTACACAAGCAATTGGGTACTGTTATATCTATATAGCTATTACACTGTATATGTAGCATTTATTGACATCATATATCAGATAGATCACTGCCTTAACCTGTCTGATGAAATGTATTTTGTAACAATGTCTGGCATAGCGTTGGCCCTGCCCTTTTATTCAGAAACTGATGGTAGTGGTATGTTCAAAGAAGTGGCTATATCAACAGGTCTCCAGGGTTGGGCACATTGTTATCGCCTCACTGGTTACAGTATAGCACCTTCAACACCAGCTTGTTAAGTTGTTGAAAGCCCAAGAAGGATGTAGAAGTAAATTTGATTGATAAAATTTGGTTATCCATGGTTAGACAGATAAATCTCTTGGGTTTGTTATCCTCATTTCATGCATCATTTACTTTGCAGCATTGTGTGTGCAAAATAATGTCTTGTTATATCTGCAAAAGATCTACGTTTATGTTTTAAAAAGATCCACATGTTTATTGATGATGTCTGGTTGATGTAACTTCACTGTCTGCCTGTGTAGATCTTTGACAAGAACTATGAAGAGAAAATCAAATCTGATTAAGTAGAAAATGGTGGTGGGCATAAAAAAATTGTAAAACATCAATTGCTGAAGCATTTTTACCAAGAGAAATATCAGAAAAACATTATTTCAATAAAGTGCTATATTTAAGTTTGAAAACCTTTTATAACTGTTTTGTCCAAATAAACTAAGGTTTTATTTGTTTGAAATAACAGATGCAGAAGATATTAATAGGAAATAAAATATTGACTGCAGTAGTATTTGTTTAAATGTCCCTATAGCAGAGATGTTATTGATTAGATAATTAGGGCCTTCATAAAACGAGGACAGTACCTTTCAATGTGATGGGTAGGGCTGTGAAAATGTAGTCTCGGGATCACCGCTAAACGGAGATAAAACAGGATGTGCAGTGGAATCTGTAGGACCGGGTAAAAGTGATGAATGATTTTTGCTGCAGCATATTGAATGGCAGTTAATTCATTGATTTCACTGCCTCATTATCATATCGTGTCCCCACTGTTTTATTATCGGGACAGGCTGTTGGGCACAGCGGGGTGTCATTGTCGCATAAAACAAGATTTAATAGCTGTTATCAGAGGGGATTATAGGATCAACGATAGATTACTCCACTCCACACACCCCACTCCAGGATCACGGACATCTTGGCATCGCCCACATTCTTGACATGTTACAAATAGATTGCATCCCATGCAATTTCATCAGCAACCTCTTGCAAAGAAATGCCCTGATTCTTTTTAAAAAAAAAATTTCCGAATTGTAAAATTTGTAAATTGGTATTGAATTTTATGTTACTGAGAGATTGCTTTTTTTTATTATTTTGTTTTTAAAACGATCTTGCGGTAGACTGTCAGATGTTTTATCGACATTATTGTGTAATTTCAGACGCGGTTTGAATTCCCTGACGACGTAGATGATATTTCCAACGATGCCAAGGAACTGTTGAAGTTACTCATATGTGGTGCAGACAAACGATTAGGCAAAAATGGATTGGACGACTTTCAAAATCATCCCTGGTTTGAAGGCATTGATTGGGAGAATATTCGTACCAGTGAGTACTGAAGGCTTCTCGCACCAAGGGCCACGTGTCTTGAGACTGAACACATTGACAAATAATGACTTTCACAAACAGCCTCATTAGGCCATGTATATAAGGACAAAGTTAACCATGGATATAAATGTCTGTATATTTAGAGATCAGAGTTGAGAATGGGCTATACAAATGCATGACCAGATCTTATAGAAAGATAGATAAGATGGGTGATAGTCTCTTTTAGCTGTTTACTATTGACTAACAGCATTCATATTCCTTAAGGAATTCATATTCTTATGCAGAGATTTTGTACCATGCTGTATAGATTGCTTGTTTTTATGGTGGATATGACATAGACAGTACTAAGTATTGTATTTGGGTATAGGAAAATAAAAATGGTGATAAACCTACATAAATTTAATGTTTGAAGTGGTGGAATTTTCATATAAATGTAATCCATTCAATTTCATACTGAAGTGATGCCACACTAGGATATTATGATTTGGTAGTGTATATAAATAGTTATATTTCTATATAATTGTAATGCCTATAAATTCCTACTACAGTGACGCCACCCTATGTCCCTGAAGTGAGCAGTCCAACAGACACTTCCAATTTTGATGTTGATGATGCCGACTTTCGACACACTGTGAGTATATCAACTGTAATCCTATTTATTAAATGGCTGAAATTATCTGTTGTCCTTAAAATAATCGATATTTAG
This sequence comes from Mimachlamys varia, assembly GCA_947623455.1. Lineage (NCBI taxonomy): Eukaryota > Metazoa > Mollusca > Bivalvia > Pectinida > Pectinidae > Mimachlamys > Mimachlamys varia. Next base: position 40,938,219 of record OX392528.1, read on the forward strand.
TGGAACCTCATATTATCTCAATGTAGGCAGGACCAAGTTATCCGAGCATTCGAGTTAAGCTAGTTTGAAAATATGTTATGAAGTTTGGCCAGGATAAAAATACTTCAAATTAAATGATCAATAATAAATGGTCTTGGAGTTGTAACGATAATGAAGTTCCACTGAATAGTTGAAAAAATATGAACATTGGTTTAGATACCATCTAAAAAGAGGTATTTCACCAAAGATTTACTTGTTCAATACTTTATGAATGGCATCAACTTCAGAGGGAAAAAATGTGAATACAATGTAGCTGTAGTCACTGTTCTTACTTGGTTCCATAAGTTATATGGATTTAATGTAGTATCCTATATGGAAGGGATATAATAAGGAATAAGGCTAATTTTAGAAGTTGATAGGCTTTAAACAAGACTTTGCCTCAGTGTCTACTTTGTGTGATGGTAGTGGAATAATGTAGAAAAATGATTTGTATTTACAGGATTCGGTACCACCGATATCAAATGCTGCTTTCAAAGGTCATCATCTTCCATTTGTGGGATTTTCCTTCACATCTGAGTCGTAAGTCTCCTCTTCCCTACATCTGTAACTGAAAATGCTTAAAAATAATCAAACTTGTAGCTGCATGTGTAAGATTTCTGAAGAAAATCACAGGACTAGTTCCAAACTTGTGTGAGTCATTGTTCACAATATTGAATTATTGTCTGTTTAAGTGAATGCTGTTCTCTTCAAGTAGTTGTCTAGTTTAAGTCTGTATTGATTTTCTACATTAATCTAATTCTTGTGGATTTTTTATTTGCAGACAAATTTCAGATCTTGGAACACTTCAAGATGTTGGGGAGATTGACTCGGAGAAGTTGGAGTCCTTAGCAGCCGAAGCATTCGAGCGAAAGATAAAGGTTTTAGAAAAAGAAAATAAAGAACTACAGCGGAAATTACAAGGTGAAACTTTCTCTCCTGGAAGTGTGTGCAAATAAACTTTGATTATTAACAGTAGCTAAATTGAAATCTTTTATTATTCACAGAAATTGATATGATGGATAAAATGGAAGCTTTCACTTGACTTTTGTGAATAAAATAGAAAAAGTAATCCAGCTGTTATTTCTGAAAAAAAAAATTTAATATTGTGTCTAATGTATGAGTAAATTTTAAAGGAATCCAGTGAATGTTGTCTGGATAATCTTATTTTAGGACTCTTCCATAATAAATCATTTTAGGGGGAAATGTGAGACACTAGTATATTAAAAATATTTGGGATAATGAAGTAAAACTAGATCTGCCTAACTTTCCTTACTTTAAATTACTTAAAAGATTTGATAGTTACCTTCCTTCCATTTTGGTTAATGGTTGAACTACCCCTAGTGTCTCCAGCATTTGAAATATTGCATTGAATTATGCTAATGCTTATAATTCAAATGAAATTAGAATTGAATAAGGCAAACAAGATTGAAGGGGACAAAAATAAGTTTGTTTACATTAAAATTCCTTGAGTGATAGCAAAAATATGTGAGACAACACATTAAGATCTATAATGTAAGGTTTGAGTTTTGAAATTCTACTCAAACTCTTTAGTAATTCCCAGTTAGCATGTCCTCGGAACAAATGTAACAGAGTAGACTTGTCTGAATCTATCCATAATTAGCTTGTGAGTGTTAGATATTGTTAAGAATCATTTAAATAAATATGTTGCTATTGGTTAGGACTTCACACTCTTTGTTTGTGGTTGTAGATACTAGTGTGACGATACAGAAACTAAACAGTGGGGAGATCAGCAGTACTGCTGCCGCGGCAGCTGCTGGTGCTGCTGAATCTGAGGTCCGCCAACTCAAGGAGGAGATCGCTGTGTTACATAGAGTAGTCGCAGGTATGTTATACATAGTGTAATTGCAATTATTCAACCCTTAAATAAAGATAGTCAATCCAATATGATAGTTATTTATTTTAATGGCATGTTATTTAATTTAATGGCATGCTTTGTCTTTAAATAATGAAATACTAAAGAAGATCTGTTTCCTTCAGTAATAGAAATAAAATACATGGGATACCATGAGCAGCTTAGTTGTATTTGAAAATATCTATTTTACAAAACTACAGCTTTCTAAGTAGTTAGTGTTATATATACATGTTAATGTAATCTTTGTTAATTGTATTCCAGAGTCACAAACTGAGATCAGTTCTGTCGAGCAGGAACTCAAGCGGGCCATGGACAGTAAACACGAACTTGAAAAACGTATCCGCCTTTTAGACGAGGAAAAGATGGCACTAGAAAAGGTTTGTTACGATTTCAAATCCTTTCATATTCATGATACGTCATCACAAAAGTGTATCACAGTGTAATTGGTTGCCTATGTATCAATGAAGAAACATCTTTTGCTTAGTCACAACTGAAAAATTCAAGATATTTATCAAATAATTTAAACAGTTAGCTATAAGGCCGAAATTGAGATTATGAAGAATATTTATTTCATGTTTTTGTAACACAGGAATTGCAAGACTTCCGAGAAAAGTACAAACTACAAGCGAGGGAACTGAAGGAGGCCTTAGCCAAACAAAAGATAGCTATAGAACAATACACAGATTCAAACGACTCGTAAGTACTCGGTGGACAGTGTTAACGTTACTGATAGTCATCCTGACATCCTCACACAGGAGTGGGAGAAACTAAAGAAAGTGACAGAGTGCCAAGGACACTGATATGTCTTCTAGTTCTTAGGATTGTTTTATTGTGTTAGGACTTGTGGTTGTGTGGGTGAGGTTAGAGGCACCTGTATTCAGATCTTATCTGCCTGTCATTTCTAATATTTAATCCATTTAATATTTGATGGGTGGCGGGGTCTCAAAAATTGCTTCAAAACCCTATCATTATTCTAGAACAGCCCTAATCAAGATAATAGTAGTTTAGAATGGGGCAGGTTTTCTTACTTAGTTGATATTGTGAGGCATGATTGTATTGTCAAGTAATGAACAATATCACTGCACTGTCTTTTGCTTAATGTATCGCTAAAATCTCCTCTAAAGACAGATATTGGTATATCGAGGCAACACTATAATTATATATATGTTCATAGGTTATTTGTTGTAGCTAAGCTGAAATCTTAAATCTTTCTAGGTTATTGAAATCCCAAGCCAAGGTGAAGGAACTTACACGGGAGTTCCGAAACAAAGATGAGGAAATGGAGGAATACAAAAGGAAGGCCGATAGCTTGAAAAATGAACGGAGGAGAGCAGAAAAATCAATATTAGAGGTTAGACTATGACGATTTATGTATCTGCATTTATTCAGATGGGAGATGTTGAATTTTTCATTTAGTACTGAGAAAAACTGACATCTTTGATATCTTTGCAGTCGAGAAATGCAAACAGTTAAAAATTGTTATATGGCTGACAAGTAGGGATTAGCTGAGCCCACCTTTCTTTAAATGGGATAGACTAAATGTTGTAAATGATGAAATATAAACGTATGATATCTGATCTTTTAGTTTATTCCCATATGTTACAATCTAGTTTTTTAATCATAATCAGTCATTACTCATTTAATACTATAAATAAAATGTATGTTTATGATAAGCTTACGTTGATGGATATCTTTATATTTCTGCATTTGTTTCCTTGTGTTTGATGTAAAAAGGTTTATCATTTGTGAATATTATTTTACAGCTACAAAATCAGTCTGACGAATTTCGATCGGAGGCAAGTAAGGAAAGGAAGCTGAAAGAGAGAGCAGAGGCTTTTTCAAGGGAGTTAGAACAAGAAATAGAAAGTATGAAACGGAAACAGCTAGGAAGGGCATCCAACACATCTACGTTAGAACTTACACAAGAAGTTTCAAGGTACATTGACTTAATGAACAATTTTTATGACATTAACATATGTTATTCACCAAAGGACACATTCCAAATGAATAGGAAATTTAGATATAACCACTATCAGAAAACGTACATCTTTAATCGCATAGCATGAAAATGTAAGTGTTTTTCAATGACTCTGTGAGGAGTCGAACCCAAACCTCTTGGCTCGAAACGTCTCTCTACCTTATGAACTGCAGAGTTCTCCCTAGCCAAGTTGGCAGGAAGTGGCTTGTATTTTACCAGATAACAAATGTTTGAAATCATTCATTTTTGTTGCAGGTTAAAAACAGAAATGGAACGAAAGGAGGTGGAGCATGAAGAAAAATTCGCTAGACTGTTGTCAAAACACCAAGCAGAAATTAGTGATAGACAATATCTTATGTCAGAACTCGAGTTAAAAACCAAAGAAACTGCCAAAGAAAATGTGACATTAAAACAAAAACTTAGTAATCAAGCTTCTGTGGATGAGTTACAAGCAGAATTACAAAGACTTAAACTACAATCAGATCATTCTGGTCGTGAACAATCTGTGATGCAAGAGGAAAACTCCAGATTAAAGGAGGAATTGGCATTCGTAAGTACAACTCGGATGACTACAGAATGGATTTGGATACCTGGTTGACTGGGAAATATCTCATATTTTTGCAAATTAGATCCACAAATTGATAACAAAGTATAAAGTTTGGAACCAGCTTCATATTTATTGAATGTCTTAAATGTTGTTTCACTTTAAAGTTTTAAGATATTCCATGAATCACCATTGACATCCACTACCTACATAGCAAAGTTGGCAAAACATCATCCCCAGTATGACCATAGACCTCAACTATGTAAATGATCTATGACTAGCCTTAATATTTGATTGCAATATTCCACTTTATGGATTTCTTTTAAGCAAAAGATAATAGTAATAATCCTAGATAATCTTCTCAATACACACTTTAAACAACTACAGGTCAAAATCAATAGAAATAAAAGGGGTCAGGAAACATGGATTGTCCTGAAGAGATATTTTCTGTGTATCAAAAATTAATGTTACGATCAGAAAAAGAATGTTAAACATTTGATGGGAGGCAAATATCTTCACAAAGTCATGGTTGAATTATGTAATAATTATGTTTGAATTTTAACACATGTTTACATGTGATGTTGGTAATTGGAATAGAATGATATGGGGTGAAACCTGGTCATCACCAGAATAATCCAAGTTCTCCAAGTTTTAATTTCATCCACCATATTTAACACATTCACTCTTGAAGACACATTGAACTCTTCCGATTCAATATTTGGAAAAGTTCATTATGAGATGTGAGGAGGGAATGAGTTAACCCTTTCAGTAGACTCTTTCATTATCCATCTGGTCGAGTCCATCCTGATATACAGCGGTGAAATGGTTAACTACTATGCTTATTATGTTTGCTAAAATTTGCTGTAATGATCAATTCTACTGGGCAAAGAAGGCGGAGATTGAAGTAAAACAAATAGTTTCCCGACTCAGTTGATCTGGTTGATATTTCATATGTAAAAGGATTTTTCCAAATCAGCGAGAGATTAAGTAATGAGAGATGTATGTATTAAAGCCTCCAGTTTATAGAGGAAATGGCAATATTAAAATCCATGTTCAGTAAATTAGCACAAGTTTAACATTTGTGTATGTCTCTGGTTTACAGCAAGAATCTGCGCTGAACTCCTTGGTACAGGAGAAAAACTCTCTGGAACAGGAATTACGAGACATCTTCGAGAAGAGGGAGTCTGTCGCCCAATGGGAAGCACAGATTTCAGAAATCATCAAGTGGTAAGTTGTTAAAGTTTGCTTATTATTTGAAGAGAAATAGTTAAAATACCATTAATGTACGAGGAGTACTTTTGTATCTTATTATGTATTTAAGATATGTACTGTTGTTTTGATGCAATACAATTTTGCATTAGCTCGTTCTGTTGATCAGGAGAGATTAAAAAGTAGCTATATATTACAGCAAAGATAGTCTTTATGTAAATGTAATATAACATATTTCATACAGAAAATTGTCTTTGTTAAAATGTGATGATGGATGCTTTACTATAAAATTGTAGGGTGAGCGACGAAAAAGATGCCAGAGGCTATCTACAGGCACTGGCTAGCAAAATGACAGAGGAGTTAGAAAATCTCAAAGTGATGGGCGTGTCTGATGATTCGGTATGTTTCAATAACTTTGTAGGAATACCTTAACTTTGCTTTTCTTCTTTAATAGTTCACCGAGATACACAAAAAATACAAGGAAAATATATTTCAGGGAGAATGGTGTGTGCTCTACGAAAATTTCGGCTTCATTTTTTCCTTTTCAGTCAATTTCATTGATGTACCTTATCTAAGCCTGACAAGGATTTCTTATTAGTGCATCAATTCACAGTGATAACTATAAGACATCACCTTGTGTCCATCATACTATTCATAAATTTCGGTTGTATGTAATTTACCTCAAAATGTTCCAAATTAATCACCAAGTTGTAAAGAATGAAATAATGATAATTAATGTTTACACTTGAAAGAATCGGCAGCGGTGGCGAAATCGGCGTTCCCAAAGACTTGATAAGATGGAACTGCTGAACCTTCAGTCAAGTCTACAGAGCGAGATCCAAGCCAAACAACAAATCAGTGAGGAACTCAACAAGGTCAAGGCCGCTAATGTAGCGGGAGAGACGTGAGTAATATCAGGGTCACACAATCATGTAAAGTCTTAAATTGTGAGGAATTCAACAAGGTCAAGGCTGTTAATGTAACCAGAGAGACAAGTAATATCAGGGTCACAAAATAACGTAAAGTGTGAGGGTTTCAACTAGGTCAAGGCTGTTAATGTATTCGAAGAAATGCGAAAAATTGCATGATCACACAATCACGCAAAATCTTAAATTGTGAGGGATTCAACAAGGTCAAGGCTGCTAATGTAAATCTTTAAATTGTGAACACTGGATCCATGTGTGTTCTCCCTGCCTATAGAAAGTGATAAAGCGATGCTGTTCAATATCTGAGAGATATTTGATGGGAAGGTCTAGGCCACACAATGTTAGGAAACATCTTTTGAAACAATAAATGTAATGTGGAAAGTTTCGTGTGGTAAAAAATGTTATGACTGCAAGCATTGCTTTGATTGATCAAAATCATGATTATTTGGCGGAGTTATGGCCCTTTTTTAAACATTCCTGTGCAATTAAGGCAACAAATATTTTCGATTTCTGTGTATAAGGCTTTAGTTTTTGTTCAATTTCCAAGCAATAAATCTTGTGTCAACAGGATGAATATTGCTTGTTTTATCCTAACCTCAAAAGATTTTAGCTAGAATAACGAAAGGGAACAATTGGGGGATATTAACTCTACGAGATTTGTTGGGTTTTTTTCCAAGTTTCTGGACACTTTTATAGTAGCCTATGTTGTTATGATTTCAGTAAGATTCTGGAACTGGAGGCTATGGTTGACAAGCTGAAGAAGGATCACGAAGATCTCCAGGATGACTTAAACAGAATGTAAGTTTTAAGGGGTTACAACAATGTCTGAACTTGAAGGGCATGGGATGGTTATCGAGGGTGACAAAAGGTTGCCAAGGGTGACAGAAGAACAGGGGCTGTGAACTTGAGTTTTTACAATACCACATCTTCCAGTTTACCCAATCTTACTTGCGTCTTCGGTCAAATAAAGAATAAACACTCTTTTTGTTTGGACAGATATATTGCACTTTGATTGGCAAGGAAATTACATCAGCACTTTGCAAAATTATCAAACCACCCCAATCTGTTAAAAAAGACTACATCTTGTGCAATATATGTTACAGATTTCCACTTAGACGAGGATCCTTTTGTATTTAAAACTGATGTATTATAATCTTCCAAAAAGAAGTAACAAAAAGCCATAATTATGATTGTGTACTTTATGCTTTTAAGTATCTCCGGTAACAGCTTAAGGGCTCACACAGTCATGCCTTTACACTAGTTTTACAATTCTTTAATGTGCAGTCCCATTCACTCCTGATTGTCCATGTTTGATTCTGTTTTGCAGAGAGAGGCCTGGTGATTCAAGTCTGATGAACTTTTTTAAGGGTCATTTTTCTCTGCTAAATGATGTAAGTACTTTCTTGGAAAGAATATACATAAGTAGGAAAACATATACATAAGTAGTATAAAACACACAGTTCCATGAAATGAACTTTTCTATAAAACAAATGTAAAAAATCATTGTCAAGTCATAATAGTCTGTAAGCAGTTGATGATAACGTTTTACAGTCCACCAATCTGTTGTTTCAGTCGGAGAACGAGAGTATGGCCGATGAGGACAGTGTCAGTGAGGATGCTTTATCAAGAGCAGATTCACGGACAGACTCGCGGTCAGACTTACATTTCGGTTCAGAGTCTGCTGTGGAGAACATAGCACATACCAACATGCCTACAAACCAGGTGCCGACATCGGAACAGGTGTACGACCAGCCCTGGGGTGCGAGTAAGGTCGGGTCAACGCAGCAGCAGAAGGTGCACAAATTCACGATGAAAACATTCACGTCACCATACAGGTGTAACCAGTGTACGTCTCTGATGATCGGCGTCCAGAGGCAGGGTACTACGTGTGAAGGTACACAATTCCCTTATTCATGCTTGATTGTGTTAAAGGGATGCATGAAAAAGAATCACAGTAGCAGAAGGGTTCAATTGTTTTTAATCCAACTTGAATAGCATTAACTGAGTTTGAGTTTACAATATTACAATACGCTTAAAAAACAACTATCATTTCAAGATTATTACCAGTTTTCAAAGTCAAAGGATTGAACATTGTTAGATTTTTTTAAACCGTCCCAGTTAATTTTGGGCAGAGTGATAATACATTGCCAATAGACTATTTGGGGTTGAAGATTTTTCAGCTTTGTTCAAAACAAAGGACTTTGACATACTTTTTCAAATCGCAAAATATCATTATTGATGTCGTTGTTTTGTAGAGTGTGGGTACACCTGCCATATACACTGTATAGAGAAGGCGCCGAATGTCTGTCCTGTACCCCCAGATCAGAGTAAGTGTTCACATTTCCTCATGTCTTATAGATTTCCTGAAATAATCATATTATCCATTCAGATAAAAGGCATACGCAAACAAATGGGCTGATAATTAAATCATGTAGGCAGGTGGAAACTTTGAAGTCTGTTTTGGTTGATTTCTAATAGATTTCCATGTAAGGGGAGATAACTGACATGAAAATTAGTCTAAGGTGAAAAAGTATGAAAGAAATTGGTTGTAGAGTGAAAATTCTGTGTAACCATTCAATGTATGAACATAATATATGTTGCTTTCAATTTCAGCAAAACGGCGTTTAGGAATAGATGTATATAAAGGCATAGGGACAGCCTATGAAGGATATGTTCGTGTAAGTATATCATTCCTAGCTAAAAATGGGGAAAATGCTACTTCTATTGATTATAGTTTCTTTTGTTCATCATCATCATACATCAACAGATATCAAACCAAATCATAAATGTTTCTTCCCTTCAGATAAAGACAAATATTGTTCAAAATGTGTTATGGGCTCAGATTTTTCAACTGTCATAGATATACATGTACATAACTTTATATGCATAGTGAGTAAATGGTTTACAGTGAGATATATTAAGGTCATGGTGGTCCTTACCTCTAGATCAAAGGTCAGATCATTTTTCAGAAAAGAACTCATGTCCCATCGATAAACTTTAGACTGTTTTAAGATATCTTCCTTCAGTCTGAAATCACAGTAATTATGCCATGCACTAACAATAGGTCAATGTAATCTTCACCCTACACCACTAGTAAACTAAATGAAAAATTTACATAAAACTGAAGTATACTTGTGTCACCCACAAAAGGTACATAGGGCAATGTAAAGTGATCTTGTAAATCATTAAATATTTTAATACAGCAAGTGTAAAGTGATTTTGTTAAAGCATTGAAAAACGTTCATAGTATCTGAATTTTTGTTTGTCTGTTACAGGTGCCAAGATTTGGAGGAATAAAGAAGGGATGGGTCAAGCAGTTTGTTGTAGTCTGTGATTTTAAATTATTTTTATATGACAACATTTTTCCTGACCGGAATTCTCCCAGTCATATAGTCCAGCAAATCCTAGATATGAGGTAAGACTCCTCCAGGAAATAGCACACTAATTAGAGCTTTCAGTATCTTGATGTAAAGGTTAAAATTCTTTTTGGTTGGATGCTTATTTACTCCATTTTGATAATTTGAATATGTTATTGCTTTACTCATATGTATTTGATGCTGTAATGAATTCTAGAAAGAATCACATAGTTTTCCAAGGGAAATGATGTAAACAGATAAAAGCTCGAGGGAAATGAGAAAATGGGAATTAGTATACATGCATTGCGTTTGTTAAAAATAGATTAGCCTTGTTTGGATGTAAGCATGCTCCAAAAAATAAACAAGTAAAGGGAAAAATAAAAACATACTGTTTGGGTAAGTGAGTGGTGGAGTGGATAACTCGCTCACCTTTAACTAAGGCGGCCTGAGTATGATTACCTGGTGGGATGTGAAAAGGTAGCGGTTCCTCTGCCCAATTATGTGGGTTTTTCTCTAATTACTCATGTTTCTCGCCACATAAAGATCCTCAGTGCTCTAACAAGTGTGATTGAAAGAATTTAAAGTTGTTAAGTAGATAAAGTTTATATTTCATTTACATGTAATAAAAAAAAAAACATGATCAATTGTTTATTTTCCTTTTCAGAGATGAGGAGTTTTCCGTCAGTCCAGTACTACCTTCAGATGTGATACATGCCAACAAAAAAGATATACCTTGCATATTTAGAGTAACAACTTCAGAGATGAATCCCCCAGGAAGCAAACATCAAGTGTTGATGTTAGCGGAGAGTGAACAGGAACGACATCGATGGGTTGGTGCTCTCAATGAACTGCACAAACTTCTACGCAAGAACAAACTGCCTGACAAAGTTGTAAGTGGTTGTTAATGTCCTGACATTGATCAGTTAATGTGCAGATATATTTATGCCCCGACCATGAAATGGGGGGGGGGGGGATATAGTGTTACCCATGTCCGTTCCCTCGCGTCCCTTCCCATGATAATGTAACAAGCTTATTTAAATAACTACTGATCCGATTGTCATCAAACTTTGCATCCGTAATAAGCATGAAGTACCAATTTCATATGGGGGGGCGGGGACATTTATGTCTCGCAGACATTTCTAGTTTTTCTACTGTCGTTTTAACTTTTCTTATTTTAAAGCCCCTCATTTGTGCATCATTTTGTAAGTCATGTATATATTTTGGTACTAATCTTAATTTAGGAATTTTCACACAGACAGTATTCTGCTAAATTTTGACTGCTAAATGCAGTTTAAATATATTTCTCTCTACAGCAAGTATTGAGGGTGCACCAATTCATCGTTGGCTTATCTGTTAAAATTCAGCTATGAACTAAAACTTGGGTGCGCCAAAAGAAGTACTTTTTCAGTATTTGATAGTGAACATGCATTTTAATCCCGACATTATTGTCAAGACAAAGATAATATTATGACACTGGTATGTACATTTTCACCAATAAAGGGTGAATGTATTCTGTTGAACTGAAAAGTTTGCTGTTGAACATGTTGTCACACACATTTGTGATGTTTTCTTGTGACAATTGCTTTCTTTGTTTCAGGCCTTCCAAGCCCAGGAAGTGTATGACAACTCCCTGTCTCTGGTGAAGAGCTGCTTGTCGGCTGTTATCCTGGGTAGGTCTCCCCCCATCTTTATATTTATCGTCAGTTTAAACATAAAAAAACTATCCAGTCATATTGTATTTGCAGATCACTAAACTATTTATAAATATAACACTGCTGCAGAAACAAATACGTATTCTATGTTTGAAATGTTTTCATAAATAGTAGAATTGATTTTAGACAAGATAACATTTTTGATTTGTCGACAGAACCTGACAGAATCCTGATGGGGACTGAAGAGGGATTGTATGTGGCACAGCTGAACAAAGATGGTAAGTTGTCCATTTATCAGTAACAAATTTTACAGACTTCTGAATCAGACTTTATAAACATGTTCTTCTGTTTCTCTAGCCAATGCATCGCTGTCAATCCTCCCTTGTTCGAAGAGAGAGTGCCACCAAAATTTACCAATCTCCCTCAAAACTACCTTCATTTCATTTAAGTTCAGACTCTCGCATCTCAAAATCTATATTTTATGGTCAAATGATCTCCTTGTTACTGCAAGGTATGTGTAGTGACCATGACAGGTGTGTCTGGCTCAATTAAATGCTTTTTGGAGTTATTTTTGTTATTTTTCAAGTTTTTGAGTATCTATTATCTTCACCATAATGATTTTGTGTTTATTGTCTTGATATGATGTCATTATGTCATGATGCAACATCTACTGTTGTAATTATTATGTTACAATAGGTGTGAATACATAACACAAAGGTTTGGCACAGCATAACACAAAAATTATGACACAGCAAAACACAAAAGGAATGCGACAAGTACTTGATAGATAAATATTAATTTTGTGTTACAGTACTGATCCGCATTGGAGACCGCAGTGAAAAGAAGACCGTCTACCAGTTAGAGCTGGTACTGGAGGAGCAGCTTGTGGTATTCATCAGTGGTGAGTTGATACTGGCACACAGGTTTTCCCTGACGCACAAAAACCTGCATTTTGACTCCTAAAATTGTCAAAGGACTCCCAAAATTGATGAAGTTTTACTATATATTATTTGTGATGGGAGTCCCAGGACTCCTAAATTGATTAAATTTGAGAGTCCCAGGGAAACCCCTAAGTGATTCCCAGTGTTTGCATCTTCTGTTGGTCTCTCCGTCAATCTCTACAACATCTTGGGTGTACTTTTGTGTTAATTCATTCACCCCTGAAATTCCAGCTGTTGAATTGGACGAGTTCAAATGTGTCTTCAGCAGTGAATGAGTTAAACTTAATTTTACTGATACTGCAATTCCTGAAGTTATCAAAAGTCATAATTATTTGATTAACCTATGTCATGGCCTTTTGCAAATTTTCCATTTAAAAGACTTCCGCTATTTTGATTCTAAGCTATGTATTTTCTGATTACAGGTCGACAGAAGCATATCAAATTGCTGCATGTGTCTGCATTGGAAGGACATGATGGCGATCCAGTCAAGATCCCGGAGAGCAAAGGATGCAGTGTATTCTGTACAGGACTAATCCGGCAGAGCTGCTGCTCTTGTCTATGTGTGGCTATTAAGCGGACTATACAGGTGTACGAACTCAACAAGACGCGCCAGAAGTATAGGAAAATGAAAGACATTCAGGTCCCGGGACTAGTGCAGTTTATAGAAATTATGAATGAAAGACTTTGTGTGGGATACCCGTCATACTTTGCAATTTACAGTGTCACAGGTGATGCCGCACCAATGAGTAAGTGTTCTGTCTGTGGAGACTTGTTACAATAAAACAGTTAATTGTAACATCCAAAGTGTCTTCCATGTACTTGATATTAAAGGTTTTATGCAGTTAAGAATTGATTTTGCCGATAAAAGGTTGTTGGGGGGAAAAAAAGCAAAAATAATTCTGCCTGTTTAACAATACTTCCTAATTTTATAATATTTATTCTATAGTACATTAAATTATTTCGTTTCTTTTTGTTTGCCATTTGCAGCACTTGTAAATTCTGAGGACTCCAGTCTGCAGTTTATGATGCAGTCGCAACAAAACTCCCTGCAGGCAGTGGAGTTGTCTCCCAAGGAGTACCTTTTAGTATTTAGTGGTAAGTTGTGTTACCTTTTAGTATTTAGTGGTAAGTTGTGTTACCTTTTAGTATTTAGTGGTAAGTTGTGTTACCTTTTAGTATTTAGTGGTAAGTCATGTTCGCTTCCAAGGAGTACCTTTTAGTATTTAGTGGTAAGTTGTGTTACCTTTTAGTATTTAGTGGTAAGTTGTGTTACCTTTTAGTATTTAGTGGTAAGTTGTGTTACTTTTTAATATTTAGTGGTAAGTTGTGTTACCTTTTAGTATTTAGTGGTAAGTCATGTTCGCTTCCAAGGAGTACAATAATTCAGCACAATCACAATTTAGTGGAATGATTTTATAGCGAAAAGTCACTAAAATAAGATGACATCTAAAAATATATATGTTTACAGTATAGTGTTGATCCAATTTGTATCAGTTTTTCTAAAAGGCTATCCACTACTTTGATGTATATATATTCAGTTGTGATTAAGTCGCTGTTTTCTTTCTAGTTTCTGGCATATATGTAGACAACACTGGTAGAAGGAGTAGAGCCCAGGAACTCATGTGGCCTGCTCCTCCAACAGCAGTTGGTAAGTTATCAAGTATACAGTGTACATTGCATATATACTTCATATCGAAGGTCGTAAGGCCATGTGAGGACGTAAAACTCTCAAAATAAATAAAACATCTCATATATACTCTCATGCTTGTAAGGAGAATTGATACACAGTATTTCTTATAATTGTTCAGAGACATTTCCTTGAAGTACATTTTTCAATTTAATAGAAATATTCAGTAACATTCAGAAAATTGCTGCATATTTAAAATTGCAACCTGATTTGTATGTTTTGTATAGAATACATATCAATTTGTTTTCTTTAACGTGTTATCAGACTTATATCACTGATACAAAACTTTTGATTCATATCCTGGTGCTTGTTGTTGCTTTGTTGGACTATATGCCTGTGCCATTGAATTGTACCACTGGGCAGTATCATTGTTATGTTGTCGAGGTTACTATACTTCAAACAGAAATCGATTTATTAATTTTTGTGCTATCCATGAACTATTCAAAGTAAATCAAGTTAACACATTTGTGACATCTGACAGGGTGTTGTCAGGCGGTGTTGTGAATAGTACACTTGCCATTCACGGAACCATGCAGGTTTTCTCTAGATTGTCTTGGTTTCCCTTCCAACATTAATTAGGACCTCTGAATTTCCATCCAGGCAAACAAGGATGATTTATAATTTGGAAAATGTTGATGTGTATTTGTTGTAAAATAAAATTGCTGTGATGTCATCATTGTTTTATTTCAGCGTACAGTGATCCCTACCTCATGTGCTATTCAGAAAATGCCATATTTGTGTTCGATGTTCATTCAGCAGAGTGGATCCAGACTTTGTGCTTGAAAAAGGTAAGGATTAGATTGACAGGAGACCATTTTGTTCCCTAATTGCTGAGGTATACGGGAAATGGTTGAGTTATGAAAGTGACAGCTAATGGAACTCTCAAAAGGACAGATTAACATTGCCAAGTTACAGAACAATCAGCTGATTGTCGCATTAATGTTAGATTTACACCAAACTTATTGTCTTTATTATTAGTAGAATTAATAATAAAAACTGACATTTTCTATCATTCAAAGTATTGCAGGATTATTCCTTCACATTTTGATTAATATGATATTGCCTCTTAGAAAATTAATTCAATCAGTATTGTTTGAATATACTGATTACTGGAAAAATATGGGTTTGTGATTTATTATGGTGATTTTATTATATATTTCTAAATTGATACTTGATGATAAATTCTCCTTGTTTTGTTGTTGTAGACAAAGCCCCTGAACAGGGATGGCTCTCTGAACCTGATGAATATGATGGACTCCCAACACATCATTCACTTCAAGAATGTCCACCAGGGTATTGATACTTTGTAACACCCATAACTGTCCTTATGATGAATTATACTTGGGGAATCTCAGGTTTAAATCTGATCAAAGGAAATTGGTTTATTTTAACAACAGATTGTGTTAGTCCTGCAAAGTTATCTGGGAATACATATCCTTTGTTCAGTCATGTAAGGTGTGCTGTTGCAGGTGTCATTCATTAGGGTCAAAGAGATACATTTTAATCATGAAATATTTAAGATAAAAATATTTGTATTTATTTATTTTTTTTGCAGGAAAACAGAATTTCGATATTTATTCATATATCTTCATGTTAAATTATGGATTAAATGGTATCAAATGTCTTTGAATGATAGAAGATGAAAGGCTGGCATGTTAAATTATAGAATAAATGGTATTAAATGTCTTTGAATTATAGAAGAAGAAAGGCTGGCCATCAAGGAAATCTTCAAAAACAGGAGTGTCAACAGGAACAAGAGGCGATTCTCCTTCAAGACGAGAGAAGATCATGACCGGGGCTCTAAAGGGTGAGAAAGGAGGCTCTGTCTGCATCCTGTTGGGTTATTCTTAGTGGAATGAATAGATGGTTTGCTCATCAAGTAACATTTATTATGAGATGAAATTTTATTTCAAGAGTTGGAATGATATTTAAAAGGAATGCATTGGGTTGATATTGACTTATGATACAATGTCCGGTTTTACAGCTTTTTGCCAACTGTTGTGAATGATTTATTTTTCAATGCTATTTTTTTGGCTAACTGAATGTTTCAAGTTTTTTGTTCTGTTGCAAAATGGCAGAAAAAATTGACCTCCTGTGATTAATAATGACCTTTTTATTATACGATTTATGTGCAGCATGTTTCTTATTTATTTGCTTTATATCATTACTACATGTATCTTATAATATATAGACTGACACACTGTAATATCAAAATACATTAATGTAACTCGGGCATATAGAATCTGGTGAGATGTGTTCGCCGGAATCACACTCTTCTATAACAATTCTGCTAATCTCTTCAAGCAAAGTTTGTGACTTAGATAAAAAACGTTTATTGGGATGTATAGGATTTGGTTGCACAGACATATGAAGTCTAAAGCATCAGCTTGTCAATACTACAAGTTGGTGATAAGTCCTTGGGGAAGTCTACATAGTGAAAATTTAATTGATATCCTCAAAAATATGGATAGCATGACATCTTTAATTGCCATGAAAGCTTCATGAATTGCTTCTTTGAATGTTTCTTGCACACACTGATATATTCTACAGCTATCTGCCGATATTTTTGTTACGAAAATGACTCTGTTATTGACAAGCAGATGTTGGTCGTGGTCTTAACTCTATATATATGGAGATCTCTTGTGTTGTAGGATCATCAGAACTATTTACAGGAATAACATATAGCATCTCCACCCTATAACAACATCACATCTGACTGATGTTGTATTATGTCTTTGTACTTAATCTGACCGATACACGGTGCATACAAAAAATTACTTAGGATTCACTGTTTTATATGGGAACATACTGTGGTCATAGGTGTTAACAGGTTCTGTAAGGTTTTGTTTAGAAATTGAGTTATTTAAAATTGAAAAAAAAAACTACCCATGGATACAAAGGGATCAATCTAGATCATTTATCACAAGAGGTAACAGTATTTTCCTGCAAGTGTTTATTAAGGTTTTACTTTGTTGTGGTTTCAAAACTTTAAAAAAAGAATGGTTCAATTATTGTTTACACCTTCAATGCTTTGATGAATACTTAATCAGACAGTAAAGAGTCCATATGAAATAGGTGAATTTAAATTGAACATTATATATTTCAGTGCAATAAATGATTCAACAATAGCTTGTGTTGATATTTATACTTGTTAAGTATAAGATCCTCCCCCGTAAATAACAGATATTTGTTCCCTCGATCCCTAGATTGACCCCTGTTACCCTCGATCCCTAGATTGACCCCTGTTACAATGATATCCATCCTACCTACAATGAAGTCCAGTACATGTCGGTAAAGTTACCTGTTACGACTGTAGTAAACTGACTGAGTTACAAGACAGCTGCTATTTTGTGTTGACTACAGGCCCGAGCGGCGCTCTCGTGAAATTTCCGCACCAATATCATTCAGCCATGTAGCCCACATGGGTCCAGATCAGGTCTTTCCTTCAAGCATACCAATACCAGTAACCCACGGCCAGTAAGCTGTCTTACGTAAAATTGTACTGTGTAGTGGCTTAGTGCATGCTTCCCATATAATCTCTTTTTTCTTGGAATGTATAAACCATGCTGTCTTCTCCATGTATTTAATCACTGATCTACCAACTCAGCTATGCATGTTGCTTTTTACATAGAATTTTGGCTAGGTGCATGTTCGTTATCCAAGTTAAATACAATCAAAATGTCTGTCCCAAGACAGGTTACCATCGGTTCCTTGGGTGTAGTATTTAATCATTTGTTTTCAAACGTAACCGCTCTGTACAGTTTGACTAAATGCTTTGTGTTGTTAGCCTGACGTCTGCTATGTGCTATCTTGGTGCATGTGGTTACACGTGGTTACTTGGTGGCAGGGAAATTGTTATATTCCATTAGTGGTTCAGTTACGGTACAAGAACATGCGTTGATGGTGGATTTCAGCGGTTTGTTCTGGAAATATATACATTTCATGTTTGTTGCAGCTTATCAATAAATTATTCCCATCACACTTGTATTTAGAGGCTGTTTCATTGGTCCAGTTGTTTGGGCTCTGCCAATTATTACATTCATATGAACAAAATATTCTGACATATAACAGATGGTATACAAGTTTTAGTTTAATTGTGGTGTCGGTGTATACAAGTAAATTACAAAAGGAAAAATAGTGGAAGTTATTAAGGATTGTTCCAAAATTCATCATATGAGAGGGGCGGGAGGCTCCACCACCCATCAAATATTAAAAGTAAAAGTGATTTATTATATGGAACTGTACACAGATCTGGTTTTAACCCCATCACCCATGCTATATTAATACAGGTGCCTCCCACCTCCCCCACATGATTAATTCTGGAATAGCCCCAACTTGGGTCATATGTGCAATTTGCCATAACTGAAATTTATCGTTATTTAATTTAATTTAAAATATTATTCTGAAAAAAATGAACTAGAATATACAGATGTGTATAAAGATATTTTAGATTTACAGAGCATGTTAAGGGGAATGGATGCTGATATAATATTTAATGCAAGAAATAATAATTTCAACTGCACAAATCAAAAATTAAATCAAATTAGAATATAATTCACATCACACAAAACTTATAGTCTGCCTTTTACATAATGGAAAGCTTTATGCACTCGTGAACACACTTGTATGTGTCATGTGATGATCTCTTGCACAGCACGTTTCTTTCAAAATCTGGACCCGCTATCGAAACAAAAAGATGAATTTTTTAAATGTTATTTTAAACCTTTACACTCAAGAAACCACACTAAATTAGGATAGTTTAGGAATTTACAATTTTTATTAAATCTTTGCTGGAAACAGTGACCTGCTTAATCAGATTTCAATTACGTTATGTTGGAAAAATATAGAATCGACCTTCATGCATTTAGTGGCGAGATCAAGCATTCCGCTTTGAGCCTTTCACACAGCTTCAGCTATGTTTGCTTACCTTTGTACAAGATAAGCATATGCCGAAAACAACTGAATCGTTTATTTTGCTACCGTAATAATTGAAACAATTTGACAACAAAAATACAACTGCAGTTATTAATTAATTGTGTACTGTTCAATGATCACTGTTATAACCTTGGTAAATATTAAAATGTTGTAAAATTTGTTATGAAAGTGAAGTAATTATTAAATACATGAAGAACCTTTCAAAACTGTTAAAAGTAAGATTGAAGGTGATAAAAAGATGAAAGATTTTTTCTTGGGCTGACCAAATCTGTAAAATCTAAGATGTATTTATTGTGTTTTTCTAATAGGTCTGAGAGAAAATCCAGAATAATCTCCGGTCCAACCAACTTTACCCATGTGGCTCATATGGGTACAAACATGGACATGAAATCACTCATTGATCTTCCCAAGGTATTTACTGTTTACATTTAATCTCTGCGTGTAAATAAAACAACAAATTATATACAGAAATAGTGCCAAAAATATACAGACAGCTTTATATGAAAATGCTGCAATGTTTTATGATGATTTGATATTGCTGGTCAGTAAAGTCCAATCTTTTGAGTGGCTTCACCCTTGAATGGCAGGTTCCAACATGAAAGAGTCTGTGATTATCCAGACTGAAGTCAGTGAAACTTTTGTCCTTGTTTAAGTACTATAATATCAGTTACTTCTGTGAGACCAAATTCTGTGGTTTCCCTGAAAAACATCCATTTCATGGGTACATGAATTCTTGGAATAACAGTACCCACTTGATTTTTGTATCAAACCTGTAAATACTCCATGGACTTGAGATATGTGTTAGCATTAAATTATCTCTTGTTTATATGCATGGAACATCGAGATTATTGGTGGATATATAGTGATAATATTGGTTCAACAATGGTTACACAACAACAGCAATTCAAACATCAGCTATAATGATTTTACTTGCTTTACCAGCCGGTTGGATCGTCGGCCCCTCCGCCTGTAGAGAGACCGCCCCCCGATACTACCATACAGAGGGTGCGCAACATCTTCCAACCTAGCATGAAGTCGGTACAGGAGGCTCAGTTGAGAGGTGCCCGGTCACAACCCAACGGTAGGTCAAACGGTGAGGATAATAGGGCATGCATGAATCGTCAATCAAAACGAAAAATGCACATTTTAAAATTTTAATAATTTCACTTTATAAAAACCAAATCAGTAAAAAGAGTAGATCAAAACTGGTCTAAAACAGATACCATTTAATTTTTTTACATCTGCATGAGACATTTAATTGAGGTTTATAGCAAAGTTTATTGATGAAGTTTGATGGCAAACATTTTCTTGATGAATGTCTTATCCATTTCCTTAACCCAAAAAGATGGCATCATACCTCGCACTCGTAAAAAATATGAAAATATTAGTCACGCTCATGAAATATATTTTGTGTTACTGAAGACACTGTTAGATATCCTTTATGTGTTTGTTAAGCAAATTTAACCTCCAAACTGAAAAGTACATTGGAACAAACTTGATGTAGAGGAATACATTTTCAATGCCCATTGTTTAAAACAGGCAGTGCGAGGCGTGAATCGCCGTCCAAAGTTGGGGGTGGAGCACGACCTACATCCTCCACCTCCTCCATCTCCGATAGTCCCGAGTTATCCTCCCATGACCAGTCCGCCTTCGCCGACGTCACCAGCAACATGTTTGAGGTAGGCTCGGCTCCTACAACCTAGCTAGCTTCACTTATAGGGCTTTCTTAGGACGATATATAGGCTTTTCCTTAAGACAATTTTGCAGTGTAATAATGCATTGATAGAGGCACATTAATTTATAGTCCACCCTGATGCTTCTGTAGAAATATACAATCAGTTATAAGTATTATTGATGATAAATACTTTTTATGAATTTTATATTATATATATGTTTAAGACAAGAAGCATTTGTTAAGGAAATATTGGATAAGGAATCACAAATCACTTGTTCTTTTTCTCTTTTTGATCTCACAATAGTAGAGCATATAATTATGGTGACTTGGTAATTATGTTGATGTTTCGTGTCCCTCCCTGTTACACGTGTAATGAAGCCCCCTTTCTGTTATGTACCGCCACTCGAAGGTTTCCGTTTCACACACTGTATGATCTGTGTCTTACTACATAGTCTATATATATATATTACTGCCTTCACACGGCCAGAACTGACTTGTGAGTTACATGTTTATTCACTGTACTGGAACAAACATATTTCTGTACTGTACAGAGGGGGCTCAGTTGTAACTGGACTACAATACTAAGACATGACTTACACATCTTTGCATCTTTTACAACATTTTCATTCCAAAGTATTAACATTTGAGGAAAAATTTAAGATTTTAGGGAATTTAAACGGCATAATAAACATATCAATTGAATGGCAAGGATGAAATCAAGACTAGGTAAAAATTGATGACATGGGCGAATGGCGGAAGTTTGCCTTTTGAACATTTCATTATATACAATTAATTGTATTGTTTTTTGTTCAAATTCGAAAGATTTTATGACAATGAATTTAAGTGATTGGGAATGATAAAGCAAGAAAAGAAAATGTAGAAGAAAAAAAAATGTAAGTCCTGATGTTAAGAGCCTTGTCTAGTTTGTTCTGGTATAGTCGCTAGATGTAACACAAATTAGTAAGGCTCCTGTGAAGAATTCTATGTCTGCACACACTGTGTGTCATATTCATCGTATGCACTGAAAGTCTATGTACTGTATTATTTATAATCTTCAACCAGTTCTCTAGTTGTGTGACCTGATTGGCCGGCGTTACTAATGGTGTACTACTACATAATCCATTTTGCTTCCCTTCAGGTGTTTAAAGGTCCCCCGGGGTCGCGCGAGTCTGTTAGTGGCAGTGTTTCCAATCATACATATGAAAGCACATGGCAAAACTACTGAACAAATGAGCACACAGATTATGTAGCTGAGGTTTCTCCACTTTTTACTTCCATATTTATATATTGTGCACTCCTTGATCTAACATCATTACCAGACCCCAAGCTTCTTATTCACTTCGTTTTCTGTTCCGTTGATGCCCTGGTGGGAATGGCTGATTGGTCCGTTAATATTTACCATAATTCATTCATATTTATATTTTTTAAACAATTTAGTAACTGGTGTTCTGATCTTAATATTTAAAAACCTAATATATATATTTGTTAATACATTTTTTATTTTTAAATACGACATATTCATAATCATTACTAATTACAGTAGGTTAGTTTTAACTTGAGCAAGTAACCGAACAGAAGTTACTATAATGGGTTAATTTTGTGTCTATACTTCCGTGTTATTGCTGAAGTCATTCTCACCATAGGTTACTTGTTGTTTTACATTACAGCATTGCATGAGCCCAGGCTATCACCCTCTAGGTGTGTGCCACTCTTTCTTGGCATGTCCTATCACAGTTATCTCCCCTACCTAACCAGTTGTACCGGCTGGTCGACCAACTTGCCGTCTTTCAATGTTGTTGCATGTTTGTTCCTTCTGAGTTTTTAAACAGACAAAACAATATACTTTACATTCAAATATATTCATATAGCAATTCCATATCTTTGACAATTCTGTCCCATTAGGATTTCGATTTTTGATGGATCCAAGACCTAGTGCAGGTAGTATGATTGATATTGTTTACTGGGAATGAAATAACTATGTACTATAGGGCAACATCAGGGCAGCAGGCTTGCTGGCTATCTCATTCTGGCATGGTTGATTAATCCTCAAGTTGGAAAGCTTAGCAAGCTGGTGTCCAAACCTAATGGCCTGAAATCAGCATAGATCTAGATTCTGTGGAGAAAAGTAGCAGAAATGAGATGTTCAGTATTGACTGCATTCATAGTTGTGTTGTTGATTATTAGAAATGTAAAACAAAAATATTGATAGAATTTATATATATTGATAATTTACAGCATACAATGCATAAATATTCACAAACAAAACTTTGCATGGTGAGAGTTGATAGGTGTAACATAGGTTAGAACTATATGCAGTGGTATGTTTATAGTTAAAACAAGTTGGTCATTTCAAAGTTGCATAAAGAATAAAATATGAAGTTGTTTATTAATAGAATGTATATGTTTTTTCACACTCTGCAAGTTGCAAGAAGTCATGAAAATTTTTTTTTAAAAGAATAATAAATGAATTGTGTTCATCAAATTGATATGAAAGGGAGATTACTCCAGACAAAAAAAAAAGAAGTCTGGAATGGAACTATTCTTTGTGCTTATGACTGGTGCAGAAGTACCCAAACCTTAAAATGTAATATGTGGTTTTGTAAACGAATGATGATCAGCATTGTTTAAAGCAAAAGTCTTTTGACTTGGTGGGATAGTTCGATGGATTGGCATAGTCTAGTGGAAGGGGCATTTTAGTTAATCAACGAAGAATGGAAGATTGGGACTATATATCATAGCACTAGATAGTCTTGACAAGTTAGGGTACTGTTTAACTGTATTTGGTACCATACCAATGCAACTGACAGTGTTGAAGTATATTGTAAGTTTAAATTTGCATCGTACAAGTGTTTTAAATTAGGCTTTCAGGGTCAAACTAAACAATACATTCTAATATTTTTAACATTGCTTTGTATTAGCTTAGTCAAACTGTCCTTTTGTAAGCTGTCTGCAATACTTTGTTGGCTTAGATATTATGAATTGATGTCCTTTGTCAGTGCTCTGTGATGCATTCTCGGCTTAGATTTAACATTGAATGTTTTTTCTGGGTCAGCTCTGTTTTATGTTGTCGTTGGCTGAGATATTGTTCTGATGGCAGTGGGCATTGATAACCCTTACATTAATGATGTACTGTAAATGTGTTATGTAGAAATTGACAACAGACGAGCAGTGTTCAGTAGTTTGGGGCTGCTATGCCAAAAGGGTTGCCAGGGTTGAAGGCATACTGAGCCCAATCAAAAAGAGGGGAGAGCACTCCGGCAACTTGATGTTATAGTAGCTTAAAAATAAGACAGTTGTTTTAACCATGACTTAACCTCAAATGACAATTTGGCATTGTTTAGTTGATGTATAATGTACAATTTAAAAGAATTAAGTTATTGTATTATTTAAATTAAGTGAAATCATGGATACTTCTATACTAAAACATGATATACAAAAGAAAATAATCAACAGTGTAAATCTTCAAGGTCATTCACACTTTTAATTAACATATTTAGAGAGATTGCTGTTGGTTTATAGCAATTAGGCAGTCACAGTTTAGCGCAGCATGGTTAGATGAGCGTTATAGTTCCCAGTAGGGCTAATTATAGGTTGCTTTGTAATACTATGTAACAACCGTTACCAGATATCGTCGATTTTAGTTGTAACACTTGACTCTCGGTTTGATTAACAATAATTGACTGGACTGTAAGCTTCACATGATGACTTGGTACACACACACAGTGTGGTGTTGTTGAAATCACAAGCTTGTTCAGCACCGACATCTACTGTCCCTAACCATGATATCCTTCAGACATAAAATGTGCTTATAAACACATTTCTTAACAAGTCAGGTTTTACCCCATCAAACATTAAAATTTGCATCTTAATGTTTCAAATTTCCAGTTTTGTTATATTAAAAATGTCTTCATTATTTTGGTAGAGATCAGAAGTATTTATTTAAGGTACTTGGCTTTGACAGCAGATTATAAGTTACCTATGGTATAGTTAATAGCAAAGATGTCAAACTGTATATATGTGAGCAAGATGTTAAAATTTGTTATCATAAATCATCATTAATTCATTCTTGGTAATAATATGTAAAGCTAGTACCAATAAAGATATCATCATTCTAGATACACTGTACATAGATCACTGTCTGTAGTGGAAAGTAAAATTATTTAATAATCCTTTAAATATTTTGAATCAATTGATTTGCCCCATCACCATCTGTCCACCACATACCAGATAAGTATGTGTAGCGCTAGAACCTGCCCTGTTGTCTTCTCCTTTGCTTTACACATTATTACGAGGCAAACTATTATTAATTCAATGTTGAGTCATTCAAATTAAACTTTATGCATTTTACAAAGAACACAGAGATAATTGTATTTTTATTTGTCTAACTTAAAACCAGCTATTTTAATCTTATTTGATAAAAATGCATGATCTTAACTTTTTGAGGGAAAATCACAAAACTCCTATGCATTTGGACACATTTTGAAATGGCAATATGACTAAAAATGGCAAAGATGAAGATTTAGAGAAGTTGTTTGCTTTTACATTTCCTTATTACTCCATTTTCAGTGTGATTGTAATTATCGTAGGTAAATGTAATATACTATTTTTAAGAAAAGCATTATGCTAGGACGATTTAAACAAGTGTTATTTATGCTGATTTTGTCACTACCTTTATAACGTTATTTTGCTGTAATTAGATACAATATAAATGCTGTACAGTGCTAATGTTGGGGCAATGTGATGCCATGATAACCAACTTGATCTTGTTGATGACTTGATGTTATAATCTGAACATGTACATGTAAGATATTCTCACAGATATTGATTCTATAGTCCTGACTATTGAATATGTATATATGACTTTCTCATCAATGAACTATAATATCCAGTATTGACTCAATACAGATGATGATATCTACTTGACCATGCATGTGATTGTGTATTAATTTAGGTTACCGTTGTGTTGTAGGACGGGGAGGGGTATGAGCGGCCACGTATGCGTCTGTCTCTGGCCTCCACCAACAGTAACTTCAGTAGTCCCCCACACTCAACCAGTGGCAGTCTCTCCGAGGACCGAGACCCCGGCGACAATGACCAGGAGGTAGACTGTACTCGCCTCTGATTGGCTGGAATGTGACCCCAGAAAAAGGTTGCCTGTATATCTCGCCATGGCTGGTTACTTTATGTAATGTGTGGTCTCCAGTCTCAAGTGTTGACAGCATGGAGCGATATCTCTACTTTGTCTGTACTTAGCAGGACAGTTGGCCACAGTCTGTGGCGACCTTACCACCACAGTCATATCAAATAAGACATCAAACCCAGCCGGTTAAATAAATCAAGAAACGCAGCATTTTTTTCTTCTACAAAACAAAGCAATGGAATGCTTGCTTACTGCTGATAATTAACATAATCGGTATTAATCCCATGTATATTTAGTCCTATATATTTACCTGTAGCAGGAGCACAGCGTCTACTACTCACAATCGAAAATTCTCTATCCATTGTATTTTGGACTCGGTCAATTTAAACACATATTTAATCAAAGAAAAAAAACTTAACAAATATTAAGGTTAAACCATTTTGCAATTTTAAAAGGCAAAATGATTGTTTTGTTTTACTTTGTACAATATTATTTATCATGGAACCTTTTTGAATTCCTAAACCACGTTTTTGGTGAAGAATGATTATAACCATGTATTTATATGATGACGACTATCATAATTGAATGCTTTAACTTTACACTGCGAATTCCTTTCCAAGGAGTGATCTCTTCATGTTGCCCTTTGTAAGGAGTGATCTTTTGGTTGTTGTACACAGTATATTTCGCCTACATATTGCCGCCATTACAGATGAACCTGTCTCATTCTGGTGTGAACACGACGTACAAGGTGTGTGATATACGTGACGTGTTATTTACTTGATGCGACACATTACGGTCAGTTTGTATTGTCACTGCCCCCGAAAATCATCTTCATTTCATTGGTGTCGAAACCAGATCACCTCTTGGTGTATTTAGCTCATCATCACCTGATACAAAAGTCATAAATGTGAGACAAAGTCGTACATTTAAAATAGCTTAATCTCCATACCATGTTTGTAAAGACTTGTAGTCGGGTTAGGATATGCGAAATATCTCGTGTAAGGTGGGTTTTTTTTGTACAATTAAATATCAATGGTGGCATTATATGAACAAATGTGTAACTAGTGCAAGACTATAGTTTACATCTGAAATTGCATTTCAATTTTACACATTGTCATGATATTTAGAAAAAAGAATTACTAACTACCACTTTACGAAGTAAAGCATACCAATATACTGAAGAATAATGTAATTATCACAAAAAAGACTATGTAGGAACATTATGAAATTAACACATTTGTAGCTTCTATACTCTAAACAGCAAAATGATTTTTGCCATTTCTTTCTTAAACAACGACTTGTAGCTAAAGGATAATATTGACAAGTTTATATAGTTTAGGTGTGACATGATAAAACTGTCTTTCATTTATACCAACACGACATGCCAGACCGGTGCTGTATTTTTCCTGTCTTTTTTTTTAATCCTTCGGTACTATTTACCCGGTATATGTATAAACATACATACATATCCTATGATGTTACAGGTTCAGCATTCAAAAAAATCTTCTCCAGAGTTTTCATTATAAGTTGTACTTTTGTCATTTGATTGCTCCAATAAAGGGACACTAAAGGCTTGGTTTAAGTATGACCAATTTTCCAATAAGTTGTCAGAACATGAAGCTTTACAGTGAATGTCATTTGATCCATAAAGAATGAAAAATGGCTTGACAATAAATTGCAAATTAGATTTATTTTCCATTTTATGGATTTTCCATTTCAAAGAATATGATCTAAGAACTTGAGATCCACGTTAACGCAGGACCTTAAGATAGAATAGACTAGGGCGAAGTGTGTTGACCTCTTGAACTTTGACTTTCCTTGTCAAAGGATTGGTTAGCAACTTATCAATGCATGAAATCTTTAACTACTCTTTAAACAAAATCCCAAATCCAAATTTGTTGGCTGTTATGAAGAGTGTGACTCTTAGTGCTTATGCCCATGTTCCCGGAAGAGTTGGACATGTCTTGCTTTATATATATAAATATATATGAAATATATATATCATACGACAAATCCTGTTAGGATATTGTATAGAATCTAATGGCTTTAATTGGTCACACTGTAGCTTGTACATATAGATGTATTTAAAACACTAAACCATGTTAATAGCAACACAATATTCAGCCTTATTCATGTACAGTTGTATATTCATGTAGCGTCAGTAATGGAGTCTTGTCACATATGTAAATGTTTTGTACATAGTTATCGGCTATTGTTGACAGGTGAATTTGCCAAAAACCCTACGTTTTTCCTTTTTAATTGATCAATGACTTTTGAGTGAGAGCGAGACGAGCGGGCGTGACCATACACCCGGAGTTACTGCGAGATTTCCTGTACCTGCCACACAATTATCGGTGTGCTTTAGGTACGTTACCACTTTACCGAGTTCAGTGCTGTGATTGCTGCTCTTGCCGAGGGTCAACATTTCCCATCCCCTTACAATTATGTTGTTTTTATGGACAGGCTTCATATCAATTGTGTAAAGTTGAGTATCAATATTTGCAATTATTCATAAATAAAAAGATTTGATATTAATGAGCAAGATTTGATTTGTGATAGAAACAATGTTTTTGGTACCTTTCCTACCGATTCCATCTAACTCGTACACCCCTAAATGTCATAATGAAGTATTCCAACCTTTGATTAAAAGAGTTCCATTGAGTCTTCAGGGATGAACGAGATAAAAGGAATGATTTTGGGGCAATATAAAAGAAAGCAATTTTAATTGAGATTCTGCAGGATTTTGGCACGTTGGCATAGATATGTCTTATTTGTGTTATCGTAGAAGACATTTAGTCCCAATACCCATTATGGTGTGCACATTTCATGTCATATTGATGTGCCACAAGTAATATACTGCCAAAATATGGAAGTTCCCACCCAGCCAATTATTTTTCTGTAAAGTGTAAAAGGTGAAACACTGTGGTACCTGCCAGTGATTATTGTATTCATTCACTTAGGTTTTACAAGTCTTTCATTTGTGGTAGGAGATAGAACATTGGCCAAAAGTTGTTTATTTTAACATATCTGATATCGTGTTATTTTATGATATGGCGTAAAAGGTCGGGTAATTTTCCTTGACAGTAGTTTTTACTCGATATACATATATACCAGTAGTAACGTGTTACTATTTGTTATACATTATCATTCACAAATGATTGTCACAAATTATGCCCATAAAAGAGTTCACAATTCCTCTCACAGTAACTCCTCTTGTGTGGTTACCGGTTATTGTCGGATACCAGCCACTGATTTTATTTTACTTACTTACTCACTGAGTAAGTGAAGCAAGATCAGCCGTGGGTATACGACAATGGTTACAAGTGTGCACAAGAATCTTAGTGGCGAATACCTGATGTGTGAGGGTGGTGTTTCTACTGGAGATCTCCACAGTAAATACCTGGTGTGTGAGAGTGGAGATCTCCACAGTAAATACCTGGTGTGTGAGGGTGGTGTTTCTACTGGAGATCTCCACAGTAAATACCTGATGTGTGAGGGTGGTGTTTCTACTGGAGATCTCCACAGTAAATACCTGATGTGTGAGGGTGGTGTTTCTACTGGAGATCTCCACAGTAAATACCTGATGTGTGAGGGTGGTGTTTCTACTGGAGATCTCCACAGTAAATACCTGATGTGTGAGGGTGGTGTTTCTACTGGAGATCTCCACAGTAAATACCTGGTGTGTGAGAGTGGAGATCTCCACAGTAAATACCTGATGTGTGAGGGTGGTGTTTCTACTGGAGATCTCCACAGTAAATACCTGATGTGTGAGGGTGGTGTTTCTACTGGAGATCTCCACAGTAAATACCTGGTGTGTGAGAGTGGAGATCTCCACAGTAAATACCTGAGGTGTGAGGGTGGTGTTTCTACTGGAGATCTCCACAGTAAATACCTGGTGTGTGAGAGTGGAGATCTCCACAGTAAGTACCTGAGGTGTGAGGGTGGTGTTTCTACTGGAGATCTCCACAGTAAATACCTGATGTGTGAGGGTGGTGTTTCTACTGGAGATCTCCACAGTGATACCTGATGTGTGAGGGTGGTGTTTCTACTGGAGATCTCCACAGTAAATACCTGATGTGTTAGGGTGGTGTTTCTACTGGAGATCTGCACAGTAAATACCTGATGTGTGAGGGTGGTGTTTCTACTGGAGATCTGCACAGTAATACCTGGTGTGTGAGGGTGGTGTTTCTACTGGAGATCTGCACAGTAATACCTGATGTGTGAGGGTGGTGTTTCTACTGGAGATCTGCACAGTAATACCTGATGTGTGAGGGTGGTGTTTCTACTGGAGATCTGCACAGTAATACCTGGTGTGTGAGGGTGGTGTTTCTACTTGAGATCTCCACAGTAAATACCTGAGGTGTGAGGGTGGTGTTTCTACTGGAGATCTGCACAGTGATACCTGGTGTGTGAGGGTGGTGTTTCTACTTTAGATCTCCACAGTAAATACCTGATGTGTGAGGGTGGTGTTTCTACTGGAGATCTCCACAGTAATACCTGATGTGTGTGAGTGGAGATCTCCACAGTAAATACCTGGTGTGTGAGGCTGTTAAGTGTTTCCATTAGGCCTGTTATTTACAGCTAATCCTTCAAATTTTGATGCATGTCTCATGACGAACAAAGACCATGTTATTTTTGTCTCCCATAATTTTCTCATAAACTTTCGTTAAAGTGATCCACTAGCAGGATGACAAGCATTTAAGATTTGAATTGTACATGATGTGAACAATTCCATTTATTTAAGGGCGATTCAAAAGTCCCCCCAACACAATGTGATTCATTTTATGTTGTATTATTGAGAGAAGAAGAGATGAAGTAACTACGATTATGCAATATGAAATATAATACACACTGCTGTTAAAGAAAACTGTGGTCATTTGTAAAGTAACCCATACTTCCCAGAAAGTTTTATTTTAAATTTATTTTCATGACATCAGAATTATTCTGACAAAGAGAATTCCGCAAACGATAATAGAATTATGATTACGTTGAAAATTCAAATGCATGATATTGCACTGTTAGAAACTGTTAATATGATAATGTCAGTGCATCATGAAGAAAAAAACAACCATGATAACAAATCTGGTAATTGTCTTGCAATTTGCTATCAATTTTTTAACCTGTTCAGGTTTATGAATAATGGAGAGATTTTTTTTAATATTTTACTTTCTCAATTTTTTTTATCCTTTTGATTCCTTCATTTTACTTAAATGTTATGGTGATATTGAGTCAGTATTATAAAACAAGTGATCGTTTGTTACTGTTATAGTGTATAGTAAAGCTTGAAGGTCTTTCAGAAAAACGTAATCTTTGAACAAATGTTGAAAGTATCTTGGTTAACTTTCAGGTTACTGAAAAGTATGGTGGTCTTTTTTTTCGTTTCTTTTTTCTTCTTTCGAGAATGACTTACAGCAACACAAGGTATGATACTGACCTTGTGTGTTATGTTCCTGACATGGTGACAGGTATCTAGCATACGGTGCGTGGGGAGTAATGGTAGTTGTAGAATACATTCCATTTGACTTGGAAATGCACACACAAATCACACCATTTTACATCTACATACTGCTATAGTGAATCGGAACATCCGCAGCGCAATGAGTGGCCAGTTCACTCCTAACGAACTGCCTTTATTTGATTGTTAACTAATGGTGGATTAATTGACTTGTGATATGGTTGAAGAAGAGTCGCTTGTGCCTTTGGTTTGCTTGCTGAATGTTTTGGTTGGTGTCCTGTTGGAGACTTGATGATGATGATGATAATGTTAGTTGAGGTATTTATGTCCTTTTAGTGCGTAAGCGGAGTTAAATTCTTAATTTTTAAATTCTTCGTGCTAACCTAATACTTAATCGGAAATTAAGAATTTGCTTCAAGAGCTGTCCTGTATTTGGCTAATATATAGTTCTTGGTCTACAGCAGGCCGGGAGTGTGACCTCATACATTTTGTGTATCCTTGTCCACATTCCACTATCAAGTCTTGAACTTTCCAAATAGATTCAAAATATTCCTTTATTTGATTTGAATAAATCTACAATTGAGAACGAAGATGTGATCTATGGCATGATTGCAAAGAAAGAAAACAAAAGTTGAAAGATACATCGATTGGTTTCTTTAGTAAACAAATATCCTTAAAATCTAGATATGTTTAAATCAGTAGTGAAAGGGAAAAGCAGCTAACTAGGTTTAGGAAGGTGTCTGTTGTAGGCTAGGCATGGGTTACATCAGATGGAGGACTACAGTACTGTAGACAGACCGACTATATTGTTGTAGGCTGACTCCAGGTAGATAGACTATTGTGCTGTGGGCTGACTAGCTCAAGGTAGATAGACTATTGTGCTGTAGGCTGACTAGCTCAAGGTAGACGGACTATATTGCTGTAGGCTGACTCAAGGTAGATAGACTATTGTGCTGTAGGCTGACTAGCTCAAGGTAGATAGACTATTGTGCTGTGGGCTGACTAGCTCAAGGTAGATAGACTATTGTGCTGTAGGCTGACTAGCTCAAGGTAGACGGACTATATTGCTGTAGGCTGACTCAAGGTAGATAGACTATTGTGCTGTAGGCTGACTAGCTCAAGGTAGATAGACTATTGTGCTGTGGGCTGACTAGCTCAAGGTAGATAGATTATATTGCTGTAGGCTGACTCCAGGTAGATAGACTATTGGGCTGTGGGCTGACTAGCTCAAGGTAGATAGATTATTGTGCTGTAGGCTGACTAGCTCAAGGTAGACGGACTATATTGCTGTAGGCTGACTCTAGGTAGATAGACTATTGTGCTGTAGGCTGACTAGCTCAAGGTAGATAGACTATATTGCTGTAGGCTGACTAGGTAGATAGACTATTGTGCTGTAGGCTGACTAGCTCAAGGTAAACGGAATTTATTGCTGTAGGCTGACTCCAGGTAATTTGACTATTGTGTTGTAGGCTGACTAGCTCAAGGTAGACGGAATTTATTGCTGTAGGCTGACTCTAGGTAGATAGAATATTGTGTTGTAGGCTGACTAGCTCAAGGTAGATGGACTTCAGTGCTGTAAGGCTGACTCTAGGTGGACTTACTGTGGTGCTGTAGTCTGACTCTAGGTACAAAGTCTATAGTGTTTTATTGTCGACTCTTAGGTAAATGGACGAGTGTTTTTAGGCTCATGGTGAGTAGATTGACTACAGTGCTGTAGTCTGAATGTAGGTAAATTGTCGATAGATTGACTACAGTGCAGTAGACTGAATATAGTTAGATTGTCGATAGATTGACTACAGTGCTGTAGTCCACCCTTTGGAGATAAATTACAGCAGATTGTGAAGACTACTGTGCTTTAGATAAATCGGCTTAGGACGAGTGGCTCCCCAGTTGTGATGGGGAGCATTACATGGTGCTGCCAATTGAGTGGTCAAAAAGTGATACTTTAGTAATAGAAAAACAAAACCTTAATTATTTAAATTACTTAATGATTGTAAATTTTAGCTTGAAGATTTTAATTATGCAAGATTATGAACTGATTGATGAGCACTATTTGCATATCATTTGTATATCTCCACGTTTGCTTTTATTGTCATTGTTTGAATGTTATTATTTTTTTCAGGAATCAAAACATTTCTTCCACAGAAATGAAGTATAAAAGTGCAATGATTTTTCTCTCCCCTTATTATTATTGTTGTTATAGACAAAACGTGTTGACCTACCACACTATAGTTGTGTAGCCTACAGTGTATAGACTTGTACCATTGTATCCCTTGTATAGAGCCCGTTATTTACCCCGCATTACCACTGAGTTCTATAAACTACCATGTATGTGTGAGTGTCAGTGTGCATGTACAGTTTTGTATGCAATGTAGTGTTATTATATTACTTTTTTGGTGAAATCTTTAAATTGTTTTTGCCGAAAAGTTTCTGTGCGGATTTTAGGTGTGGCAGCCACCTTGTAGATACAGCCGATGGTATTTTGCTTTGGAGTTGTATAGCCCAAGGAAGGTTTATTATTATTGCAAAGTTCCCACCACTAATACATACAGATCTGTAAGGAGAGCTTAGCCAATTATTACGATTATTATTGTATAGTTTTATAACACAAATCAGTAACATGTAAGTGCAAGAAATGGTAAAATAAAACCGCAAAAATAATAAAATTACATAAATTCTTCTATACAGATTTGATGTTGTTATTTTGTGTTCTTTAAGAGAATGGACCTGTTATTTTGGTTTCCAATATTACAATGCATTAGAGATGGTGTCATGTGACTTTCTGTGTAGCTTACCAATCACCAAAGCAGCAATAATTGGCCTAAAACTGCTTGTTTAAAGGCTATTAACTTGTTCCAATACATAACTTGGACAACATTCTAGGTCACAAGCAGCAATTGTTAATCATTGAGCATCAGGATTCAGGCCCTGTGAACCTCACTCAATGGTTTATTAACACATATGTTACCTCCCTTGCAGTGTTAATCTCTGTATTCACAGTATTTTAATATGGAGAAGTTTTTCTGTCTGAGTTATTGTCTCCACTTTGAGTGAAGGAAAAGGAAGACATTGTATCACCTGATAGATCTAGTTCATGTTCTTCTTATACTATCTTGTAGGGGTCGTAACTTGAAAACCATTATAGATATGTTATGAAACTTTCAGTATACCGGTATTGGTCATGGACAATGTGTACAGTCATTAGGTCATTTTGACCTTGATCCAAAGGTAAAATATGTGCAAATTTGCAGTACAGTCTATTCCGCGCTGTGACTTTCAAACCATTAAATATAACTTTTCCAGTCTAAATCCACCACCCAAAGATTATGTGTAGTGCACAGTCAGAAGTTCATTGTAACCTTCATCCAGAGGTGACACATTTGCAAATTTTGATGGAACACCTTGTCCAGGCTGTTGAATTTAAACTTTAAATGATATTTTAATGAAACTTTCACCATACTTATCAAAACGGATAAGTACTGCATTGTCATTAAGTCATTGTGACCTTGGCCCCAAGGTCAAAATATGCAGAATTGTCGGCTGCATCTTGTCTGGGCTTAATTTATGCGTGAAGATATCTTGATGAAACTTGCAGATGATGTGCCATGCATTGTCATATATCAAAAGGTGAAGAAAGTCTTGTTTCAAGCATTCCAGGGTGATGCCAACAGTACCTCACTGTATCTAATTAATATGTCATCTGACCAAACATGAAGGTCACCGAATCAAAGGTCAAGGCCATATTTACCTCAAGGTCAATGGATCAAAGGTTAATGTCAAATTTTGTATCTTTTAACTGTTGAACATTTTATGACATTTTGTTGAAGCAATGGTGATCAGAATCAAGCAAGGCTTTAACTGACCAAATCTCTAGGTCAGTGGCGGTTTTTTTATTTCCTGATTGCTAACTTTACATCTTTTGGTCGCTAAATGTTTTTAATGAAATAACAAGATGTCAGCTGATAATACCTCAAGATAAGATTTTACATTTCGTAGAGCAAGTCTTGTCTGGTCCATAACTGTATTGACATAAAAAAACACTTCGGGGAATAACTGACTATAACATTTTTAATGGAGACATTTTGATGGTCCATTGAAAATGTTCATCTGCGGTCCATCTATGTAAATGAATTAACGTCAGATAGACGTCTTTGAACGAACATGGTTAGTTTATCATAGGCTATTTCTCGGTAACGTAGCAACGGATAATGACGAATCGTATTATACAAGTGGTAGAATCCCCCTTTGTCTCTACTTAATCTTGCAGGCGAATCAGAAGATATGATGATTAAAAGAGAAAAAAGGCGATCCGACCATTTTTGGTATTGTGTGAATTAGGGAGGGGAAGAAACATAACCCCATTTGTCTAAAAGCTGTGCATACTCCATTTTGTGATGGTCGGGAATCTTGTCTCCGTTACAAACCCTCAACTATTTTGATTTGTATTACCACAGCGGTACAGATTTCTATATAACAAACAGGGGGAAACGATATTTCAATGGTGGACACCCAATCTTTTACCAAGTTTATAGAAATATTGGCAAATTAAACAACTTGGTTTGTGACTGGTTAAAATTCATAAAATCTCTGCAAAGTATTTTGTATTCTTGCAGTTTACACCCATTTATAAGTGTAGGTTAAACTGAACTGCTGTATGTCATGTGTTTGTAAATGTAACACTATATTCCCACTGAAAAGTAATGGTCCGCAGTAATATTCAGTTAGGTCCATTCATACACATAAAAGTAATGACATTTGGAGTTTACATAAGCGATTTATTTAACAAAATATATTCACTTGCTCATCCTCGATCACCTTCGCTCTCTACACCCCTGAAAAATGTCATGACAAAACGGAAGGCTCCGTGTACACCACCTTGTTGATGAGGCAAGAAGACTGGTCCGACCCTTTGATGCACATCAAAAGAATTGTGTGGTCACGTCACGGTAAAAATTGACAGGCTTTGAAGTCCGTTGCGACTCCATTGTAATCGTCAAAGGACAGGAATGCAGCCTAGCGATTGGTCAGGATGTTTTACCTAAGCGTGTCTTCAGTTTTGTCATGACATATTCCAGGTGTGTAGAGAGCGAAGGTGATTGTAACTCCTGGATATCGAGGATGTCACTTGTTATGGCACACTCTGTGTAGAGCAAAATTTAGTTCCTTCATAGGTCTACACCGCAAACTTATAATCCGTGTTTGAATTTCTAATTTCTTATTTACTTATTATATTAGTTATATTGAAAAGCAATAGAAATAGAAGAGACATCAAAATAAAAGAATCCTAGGCCTAAACTTTCACCACTCACATCCCATTTTGTCTAATGACTGGTTTCTCAAACATTAACAGTATACGTACAAAAGCTTATATTGTATTCTTTTTCTGAACCTGTACAGTATTCAAAATGCTTTTAATTGGAAAAATGCATTTGAGCCATTCAGTTTCAGTACACCGATGTGGGTTAATACAACTTGAGCACCTCTAGACGGTGTCTTCAAGTGCCTTTCCAAGGTCAATGCCGATGATGGAAATAGACAAGTTCCTGATAAACTTAATTTGAAAATTCATAACTTTATGCAGGTGTATAAATGCTTTTCTAATGTTGTATTAATATAGTTGATACTAAATCGGCAGTGTAGACAGTGTCAAGGAGTGCTATTTTATTAACCGGAGCAGAACGAGTTCATTGATATTTTTAGACGCATGTTGGGCAATGGCATCTGAACCTAGAGATGCGGCGTCTACACAGTAAACTGTTTTTTGAAACACTTTGTTTTCCGAAACTGTCCGAGCGATGCATCCATGGTATGAAAAAGTTCGTTGACATAAGAAAATGTCATCATTTGAGTTAAGACATCCACATGAAAAATCTCAATATCCCGTTACACGGAGATGGGCCAAGTGGTTAAGCCCCCCTACCTCTGGGTTGCGAGTTCGAACCCCACGTGGGACAGTTGCCAAATACTGACATTAGTTCGGTGGTTTTTTTCGGGTAATCCGGCTTTCCTTCACCTCCAAAACCTGGCACATCTTTAAATAACACTGGCTGTTAATAGGACGTAAAACAAAATAAACCAAACCAAACGTTACATGGACTTACAGTGAGGGATGCGAGAGAGGGACCTCTCCCCAGATAAGTTCACATTATCTGGGCTTATGTCATGGTGTCCGTCGTCCATCGTCTTCTGTCCGCTTTCCCTTTAAACGACTTGATCTGGAAAAAATGGAATCATGACATTCTAAAAACGGAAATGACCTTAACCTACTCGTACCTTCATGATCCCAGGGGTCAAATGCGTCCTGTCCATTTGGCAAATTTGCTCTCTTGATCAGTCTAAACAACACTCGATATGCGTAACAAGGCGCCGACCGAATTTTCGTGTGAAATGCATTACTGTCTGAGCAAAGCGCTACATGTAACAACAAAATATGTTTTGAGATACGTCCAAACATACTTCATGTATAACCTGTTGTCCATGGATAGCTTTCATAAGAAATTTTAAAAGGGACCTCTCCCCAGATAAGTTCACATTAAAATTCTTTAAAAATCCTGTTGGCTATTCAGTGTTAAGCTCATCTACTCTTCCGAAGGGAATCTGGGCTTATGTCCTGGTGTCCGTCGTCCATCGTCTTCTGTCCGCTTTCCCTTTAAACGACTTGATCTGGAAAAAATGGAATCATGACATTCTAAAAACGGAAATGACCTTAACCTACTCGTACCTTCATGATCCCAGGGGTCAAATGCGTCGCTCACTTCAAATGACCTTCTGGAAAATTGAAGGTTAGAGAACTTTTGTTATTGTCTAGTAGTGTTTTGGGAGCTGGAATTCAACAAATTATTAAAACGAAATTGGCCTTGGACTTCTGTCAAGGTCACAGGGGTTAAATGTGCCAAACACTTTAAATGTTTTGTGAATTTAAACGTATGGACTCTTAATATTTTGTCTGTTACTTCTCTGGATTGAGCACGACAAAGTTAGCAAATTGAAATGGCCATGACCTACTTTCAAGGCCACAGGGGTCAAAATGTCAACACATCCAGGGACTTCTGAATAATGGAATGGTCTATTCATGAATTCTAGCTAATAGCTTCGACGTACTGAGCCGACAAAGTTTGCAATTGAAACATTTCCGTACAGTATACTATTGAATACGAATATTTTCCTATGCTACAGGACATTTAGGCCTCCTGTCCATTTGGCAAATTTGCTCTCTTGATCAGTCTAAACAACACTCGATATGCGTAACAAGGCGCCGACCGAATTTTCATGTGAAATGCATTACTGTCTAAGAGCAAAGCGCTACATGTTACAACAAAATATGTTTTGAGATACGTCCAAACATACTTTATGCATAACCTGTTGTCCATGGATAGCTTTCATAAGAAATTCTAAAAGGATCTTTCCAGTTTCTTTTTGGGGAAATGATCCACCAAGAAAATTTTAAGGACGGTATGACGGACTTACGGGCAGGCGATGGGCCATGAACGAAGAGTGATTTGAATAGCCCACAATTTCATGATTATGATGGGCCATACAATAATCACTGACATGTTATTGAAACATTTTACAATGAACTACGTTAAATTGTGTCCTTTTCGAGGATCATGTGTACTTTTGGATGAAAAAATTATATGGTGTATCTGTTTTTATTAATAAGCAATTAACTTTACCGCAATGCAAATGGTGGTGGCGTGGATTTACTGCAGTGCTACCCGAACTGAGAACGGCCCAGGTGTATAAACTCCTACCGCTCAGCCGTTCACTTGTTTCACAGCGATGTCAAACTCCTATCGGTGCTATTTTTAGATTGGTATAGCTGTGACCTTTCATCTGTTGGATAATCGGGCTACTCGGTAGTGAAACCACTCAAAAAAAAAAACTAATATGAATATGAGTTGAGAAAATCTTAATATATTTGTACAAAAGGATACAGTCAGATATTTGGATCATTCATCGAAAAATGCTGGGTTTTTTCATAATAGTTAAAGGCCAATATACGTAACTTCGGGACATTTTTCTGAAAAAAATCAAGTTGATAACCATGCACAAATAAGCCTAAAACGAAGTAAACCTGAGCGGTAACTAACAAGAAACTCTTGACAGAAAAATCCAAATAATTGAAAATAATTCAGGTGGGGCCCACTTCAACAACAAGTGGAAGTTAGAAGACAGTTCAAAATAGACGCGTGTTTACAAATACCGCATTTCAACTGCTGCTGTACCGGTAACCGCGTAAGAATTGATCTTGAATATTGCTGATATCAGTAAATCTATTTATATTAATATAAAAAGTTATTAGGCTTGGTTTTCGCTTCAAGTTTTGCCGAATGTTACGTATATTGGGCCTTTAAACAACTTTCAATTACACATAGCCACACAGGCTAAAATAATTCCCCAACTGTCAGCTCCCGATTTGGAATGTCACCGAGGGCCGTGACTGCCGGCCAGCTCCTGAAAAGTCTCTGCAAAAACGGAAGTGTTTCGGAGACGGTGGTCTCATTGCTGTAGCTTTTTTAACTTTTGGTAGGCATACAACTGACATTCTTTTCACTTTAGGGTTCGATTACCACTTGCAATTTTGTGACACGCAGATTTCGACACTCGCGTCTGTTTTGATATTTCCCAGAACGAAAGACCTTCAACATAAAGACGGATAATGGTGTTCCTTGAATTACAATCCAAAGGTTTTCCGTGTTGACAAACACGACCGAAAGTGTTTTCATCCATTAGGCCTACTGCCAATCAGAATCAAGCGGCCGGAGCCTGCAGAGGCACATGTTTTTTATCGATAGACGTTTCAGCTGCGTATTGGCGGTCTCAAAACTGAAAATGTGTTACCTGTACGCTGTCATTGTGAAGTCGCTACATCTAATCTAAAAATAGAACCGATAGGAGTTCGACACCACTCTGTGATACAAGTGAACGGCTGAGTTGTAGGAGTTTATACACATGGGCCGTTCTCAGTTCGGGTAGCACTGCAGTAAACAGCAGTTTTTTGGTTCACTTCCGATCAATTGCATTTTAAGCAATACAAACACCATGAGTATATCTCAATTATATTTCTCTCCGAGAAAAATAGGGTTTGACTTTTACACTTTTAAGAAAAATAACCATGTCTATTTTTCCCATTCTAAATGTGGTCACGACAGTCATAGGCGATTTAATACGTTAACGATATAATAAACCCTATGCCATGTTTTTACATAGATGTGTATTGTAGTCTTCGAATGCATACAAAAAAAATACACCTCGGCTACGTCTCGTCATGGGTACTGTACACCTCGGCTACATCTCGTCAGGGGTACCGTACAACTCGGCTACATCTAGACAGGGGTACTGAACACCTCGACTACACCTCGTCAGGTGTACCGTACACCTCGGCTACATCTAGACAGGGTACCGTACACCTCGGCTACATCTCGTAAGGGGTACCGTACACCTCGGCTACATCTCGTCAGGGGTACCGTACACCTCGACTACATCTCGTCAGGGGTACCGTACACCTCGTCTACATCTCGTCAGGTGTACCGTACACCTCGGCTACATCTCGTCAGGGGTACCGTACACCTCGGCTACATCTCGGCAGGGGTACCGTACACCTCGGCTACATCTAGTCAGGTGTACCGTACACCTCGGCTACATCTCGTCAGGGGTACCGTACACCTCGGCTACATCTAGTCATGTGTACCGTACACGTCGGCTACATCTCGTCAGGGGTACCGTACACCTCGGCTACATCTCGGCAGGGGTACCGTACACCTCGGCTACATCTAGTCAGGTGTACCGTACACCTCGGCTACATCTCGTCAGGGGTACCGTACACCTCGGCTACATCTAGTCAGGTGTACCGTACACCTCGGCTACATCTCGTCAGGGGTACCGTACACCTCGGCTACATCCCGGCAGGGGTACCGTACACCTCGGCTACATCTAGTCAGGTGTACCGTACACCTCGACTACATCTCGTTAGGGGTACCGTACACCTCGACTACATCTCGTTAGGGGTAGCGTACACCTCGGCTACATCTCGTTAGGGGTACCGTACACCTCGACTACATCTCGTTAGGGGTACCGTACACCTCGGCTACATCTCCTCAGGGGTACTGTACATCTCGGCTACATCTAGTCAGGGGTACTGTACATCTCGGCTACATCTAGTCAGGGGTACCTTACACCTCGACTACATCTAGTCATGGGTTCTGTACATCTCGGCTTCATCTCCTCAGGGGTACTGTACATCTCGGCTACATCTAGTCAGGGGTACTGTACACCTCGACTACATCTAGTCAGGGGTACTGTACATCTCGGCTACATCTCATCAGGGGTATTGTACACCTCAACTACATCTAGTCAGGGGTACCTTACACCTCGGCTACATCTAGTCAGGGGTACTGTACATCTCGGCTACATCTCATCAGGGGTCTTGTAGGTTATAACCATGATTAACATGTAACCGAATTGCGTTTATACCAGCATCAATGCTAAAATATCCTGTATGAATTTCGATTTCGACAAGGTCCATCGTTTGTCCTTACCGATGTAGCGGAACTAGACTGGGTCCATCGTTTG
Source organism: Mimachlamys varia (assembly GCA_947623455.1). Taxonomy (NCBI): domain Eukaryota; kingdom Metazoa; phylum Mollusca; class Bivalvia; order Pectinida; family Pectinidae; genus Mimachlamys; species Mimachlamys varia. The sequence goes on from OX392528.1 coordinate 40,980,180, forward strand.
TCCTTACCAATGTAGCGGAACTAGACTGGTCCATTGTTTACCCTTACCAATGTGGCAGACCTAGACTGGGTCCATCGTTTGTCTTTAACCAATGTAGCGGAACTAGACTGGGTCCATCGTTTGTCTTTACTAATGTGGCAGACCTAGACTGGTCCATCGTTTGTCCTTACCAATGTAGCGGAACTAGACTGGGTCCATCGTTTGTCCTTACCAATGTAGCGGAACTGGACTGGTCAATTGTTTACCCTTACCAATGTGGCAGACCTAGACTGACAGACAGCCATCTTTGTTTTTTACAATGAAATTTTATGGCCTTTTCATGGGATGGATCTTTCTCAAAATATGTAAATTTCCCTTGGTCCATAGATGTGCATTTTTAATTTTGTGACTGGTTATAGAAATAAAATTTTTGACAGCGGAGACATCGTTGCTTTGAAGTATGAAAGTTTGTTATTGCTTTGTTCTTGAAATACAGAATGGCTCTTTTTTCATTTAAAATATCCCCTTGGGTTCTTAGTTGTGGTTTTGTGATTATGGGACTGATCAGAACAACAAAGTGACTGGCACAGGCAACCATATTTGATTTGATTTCTGAAGACTATATTACAAATGTACAATAAATGTATTGCTATTCCTTAAGAAGAATTATCAAAATTCAAGTAATAAGAAAAGAATAGGAAAGAAGGGAAAATATCTCTTGTCATTTTAAGTTCACTCACTAACTGAACGAATCAAATTAGCAGAGGTGTCATCCAATTTGATTATGATTTCATGTTTTTTTTTTTTTTGTATATATATATTTGTCAGTGTGATGCTTTGCAGTCTGCCTTTAATAACACCATGAATAGCCTGGAATCAATCGCTGGAGGACTCACACAACTAAATTATTTACTATATGTTATTACTAAGCTTTAGAGCTAATAACTTTAATATTTGAAGTTCAACACTAGTGACTAGTGACTGCCTGGATTCACAGATATATACATGGCAAAGACTTCAAATGACATTTTATCAGGAGTTTCGTCGCGTTTTAGCTCGCTACGGGCGTCTGCTTCGCACAACTGGAAATTTACATGTCAAACCAGTGAAATGTGACGGGAACACCCTCTGACTTTTGACCCCATATCAATCCGCCATCACATGTCAAAATCTACCAAAAGTATACAATTTTTTAAAGTTAAATATCTATAGATTTCATTCAATGCAGAATATGTCAGCAATTACCTATTTAAATTATTGAGAATCAACTGTACTTAGCCGAAACAAATTTTCGGTAGGGACTACAAACGTATGAAACACGTAGTCATTGGCTCATTCTAGGCTAGTAGTTGTGCCAGTCCTCCAGTCACTCCGATTGTTCTAGCCTGGATTCAATCGCTGGAGTGACTCAGATGTTCTAGCCTGGAATCAATCGCTGGAGGGACTCAGATGTTCTAGCCTGGAATCAATCGCTTGAGGGACTCAGATTGTTCTTAGCCTGCAATATAGTGCTGCAGCGACTAGGTAAAGGTTTTCTGACTTGTGTGAACTATTTATAAATACAACCCTGCTGCAGAAACAAATATGTATTCTATGTTTGAAATGTGTTCATAAGTAGAAGAATTGATTTTAGACCAGAAAACATTTTTGATTTGTTGACAGAACCTGACAGAATCCTGATGGGGACTGAAGAGGGATTTATGTGGCACAGCTGAACAAAGATGGTAAGTTGTCCATTTAGCATTAACAAATTATAAACGTGTTCCTCTGTTTCTCTAGTCAGTGCATCGCTGTCAATCCCCCCTTGTTCGAAGAGAGAGTGCCACCAAAATTTACCAATCTCCCTCAAAACTACCTTCATTTCATTTAAGTTCAGACTCTGGCATCTCAAAATCTATATTTTATGGTCAAATGATCTCCTTGTTACTGCAAGGTATGTGTAGTGACCATGACAGGTGTGTCTGGCTTAATTAAATGCTTTTTGGAGTTATTTTGTTATTTTCAAGTTTTTGAGTATCTGTTGCCTTCACCATAATGATTGTGTGTTTATTGCCTTGACATGATGTCATTATGTCATGATGCAACATCTACTGTTGTAATTATTATGTTACAATAGGTGTGAATACATAACACAAAAGTTTGGCACAGCATAACACAAAAATTATGACACAGCAAAACACAAAAGGAATACGACAAGTACTTTATAGATAAATATTAATTTTGTGTTACAGTACTGATCCGCATTGGAGACCGCAGTGAAAAGAAGACCGTCTACCAGTTAGAGCTGGTACTGGAGGAGCAGCTTGTGGTATTCATCAGTGGTGAGTTGATACTGGCACACAGGTTTTCCCTGACGCACAAAAACCTGCATTTTGACTCCTAAAATTTTCAAAGGACTCCCAAAATTGATGAAAGTTTTACTATATATTATTTGTGATGGGAGTCCCATGGAAACCCCTAAGTGATTCCCAGTGTTTGCATCTTCTGTTGGTCTCTCCGTCAATCTCTACAACATCTTGGGTGTACTTTTGTGTTAATTCATTCACCACTGAAATTCCAGCTGTTGAATTGGACGAGTTCAAATGTGTCTTCAGCAGTGAATGAGTTAAACTTAATTTTACTGATACTGCAATTCCCGAAGTTATCAAAAGTCATAATTATTTGATTAACCTATGTCATGGCCTTTTGCAAACTTTCCACTTAAAAGACTTCCGCTATTTTGATTCTAAGCTATGTATTTTCTGATTACAGGTCGACAGAAGCATATCAAATTGCTGCATGTGTCTGCATTGGAAGGACATGATGGCGATCCAGTCAAGATCCCGGAGAGCAAAGGATGCAGTGTATTCTGTACAGGACTAATCCGGCAGAGCTGCTGCTCTTGTCTATGTGTGGCTATTAAGCGGACTATACAGGTGTACGAACTCAACAAGACGCGCCAGAAGTATAGGAAAATGAAAGACATTCAGGTCCCGGGACTAGTGCAGTTTATAGAAATTATGAATGAAAGACTTTGTGTGGGATACCCGTCATACTTTGCAATTTACAGTGTCACCGGTGATGCCGCACCAATGAGTAAGTGTTCTGTCTGTGGAGACTTGTTACAATAAAACAGTTAATTGTAACATCCAAAGTGTCTTCCATGTACTTGCATAATTGCTACAATCAGATATTAAAGGTTTTATGCAGTTAAGAATTGATTTTGCCGATAAAAGGTTGTTGGGGGGGAAAAAAGCAAAAATAATTCTGCCTGTTTAACAATACTTCCTAATTTTATAATATTTATTCTATAGTACATTAAAATATTTCGTTTCTTTTTGTTTGCCATTTGCAGCACTTGTAAATTCTGAGGACTCCAGTCTGCAGTTTATGATGCAGTCGCAACAAAACTCCCTGCAGGCAGTGGAGTTGTCTCCCAAGGAGTACCTTTTAGTATTTAGTGGTAAGTTGTGTTGCCTTTTAGTATTTAGTGGTAAGTTGAGTTACCTTTTAGTATTTAGTGGTAAGTTGTGTTACCTTTTAGTATTTAGTGGTAAGTTGAGTTACCTTTTAGTATTTAGTGGTAAGTTGTGTTACCTTTTAGTATTTAGTGGTAAGTTGTGTTACCTTTAAGTACTTAGTGGTAAGTCGTGTTACCTTTTAGTATTTAGTGGTAAGTTGTGTTACCTTTTAGTATTTAGTGGTAAGTCGTGTTACCTTTTAGTATTTAGTGGTAAGTTGTGTTACCTTTTAGTATTTAGTGGTAAGTTGTGTTACCTTTTAGTATTTAGTGGTAAGTTGTGTTACCTTTTAGTATTTAGTGGTAAGTTGTGTTACCTTTTAGTATTTAGTGGTAAGTTGTGTTACCTTTGAGTATTTAGTGGTAAGTCGTGTTACCTTTTAGTATTTAGTGGTAAGTTGTGTTACCTTTTAGTATTTAGTGGTAAGTTGTGTTACCTTTTAGTATTTAGTGGTAAGTTGTGTTACCTTTTAGTATTTAGTGGTAAGTCGTGTTACCTTTTAGTATTTAGTGGTAAGTTGTGTTACCTTTTAGTATTTAGTGGTAAGTTGTGTTACCTTTGAGTATTTAGTGGTAAGTCATGTTCGCTTCCAAGGAGTACAATGATTCAGCACAATCATAATTTAGTGGAATTATTTTATAGCGAAAAGTCACTAAAATAAGATGACATCTAAAAATATATATGTTTACAGTATCGTGTTGATCCAATTTGTATCAGTTTTTCTAAAAGGCTATCCACTACTTTGATGTATATATATTCAGTTGTGATTAAGTCGCTGTTTTCTTTCTAGTTTCTGGCATATATGTAGACAACACTGGTAGAAGGAGTAGAGCCCAGGAACTCATGTGGCCTGCTCCTCCAACAGCAGTTGGTAAGTTATCAAGTATACAGTGTACATTGCATATATACTTCATATTGAAGGTCGTAAGGCCATGTGAGGACGTAAAACTCTCAAAATAAATAAAACATCTCATATATACTCTCATGCTTGTAAGGAGAATTGATACACAGTATTTCTGATAATTGTTCAGAGACATTTTAACAAGGAATACATGTTCCTTGAAGTACATTTTACAATTTAATAGAAATATTCAGTAACATTCAGAAAATTGCTGCATATTTAAAATTGCAACCTGATTTGTATGTTTTGTATAGAATACATATCAATTTGTTTTCTTTAACATGTAATCAGACTTATATTACTGATACAAAACTTTTGATTCATATCCTGGTGCTTGTTGTTGCTTTGTTGGACTATATGCCTGTGCCATTGAATTGTACCACTGGGCAGTATCATTGTTATGTTGTCGAGGTTACTATACTTCAAACAGAAATCGATTAATTAATTTTTATGCTATCCATGAACTATTAAAAGTAAATCAAGTTAACACATTTGTGACATCTGACAGGGTGTTGTCAGGCGGTGTTGTGAATAGTACACTTGCCATTCACGGAAACCATGCAGGTTTTCTCTAGATTGTCTTGGTTTCCCTTCCAACATTAGGACCTCTGAATTTCCATCCAGGCAAACAAGGATGATTTATAATTTGGAAAATGTTGATGTGTATTTGTTGTAAAATGAAATTGCTGTGATGTCATCATTGTGTTATTTCAGCGTACAGTGATCCCTACCTCATGTGCTATTCAGAAAATGCCATATTTGTGTTCGATGTTCATTCAGCAGAGTGGATCCAGACTTTGTGCTTGAAAAAGGTACGAATTAGATTGACAGGAGACCATTATGTTCCCTCATTGCTGAGGTATGAGCAAAATGGTATTGAGTTATGAAAGTGACAGCTAATGGAACTCATATATAGGACAGATTAACCAAAAGGTGAAAATATTGCCAAGTTACAGCACAATCAGCTGATTGTGGCATTAATGTTAGATTTACACCAAACTTATCGTCTTTATTACTGGAATTCACAATAAAACTGAGATATTTTATCATTTAAAGTATTGCAGGATAATTCCTTCACATTTTGATTAATATGATATTGCCTCTTAGAAAATTAATTCAATCAGTATTGTTTGAATATACTGATTACTGGAAAAATGTGGGTTTGTGATTTATTATGGTGATTCTATTATATATTTCTAAATAGATACTTGATGATAAATTCTCATTGTTTTTTTGTTGTAGACAAAGCCCCTGAACAGGGATGGCTCTCTGAACCTGATGAATATGATGGACTCCCAACACATCATTCACTTCAAGAATGTCCACCAGGGTATTAATACTTTGTAACACCCATAACTGTCCTTATGATGAATTATACTTGGGGAATCTCAGGTTTAAATCTGATCAAAGGAAATTGGTTTATTTTAACAACAGATTGTGTTAGTCCTGCAAAGTTATCTGGGAATACATATCCTTTGTTCAGTCATGTAAGGTGTGCTGTTGCAGGTGTCATTCATTAGGGTCAAAGAGATACATTTTAATCATGAAATATTTAAGATAGAAATATTTGTATTAATTTTTTTTTTTTTTTTTTGCAGGAAAACAGAATTTCGATATTTATTTATATATCTTCATGTTAAATTATGGATTAAATGGTATTAAATGTCTTTGAATGATAGAAGATGAAAGGCTGGCATGTTAAATTATAGAATAAATGGTATTAAATGTCTTTGAATTATAGAAGAAGAAAGGCTGGCCATCAAGGAAATCTTCAAAAACAGGAGTGTCAACAGGAACAAGAGGCGATTCTCCTTCAAGACGAGAGAAGATCATGACCGGGGCTCTAAAGGGTGAGAAAGGAGGCTCTGTCTGCATCCTGTTGGGTTATTCTTAGTGGAATGAATAGATGGTTTGCTCATCAAGTAACATTTATCATGAGATGAAATTTTATTTCAAGAGTTGGAATGATATTTAAAAGGAATGCATTGGGTTGATATTGATTTATGATACAATGTCCGGTTTTACAGCTTTTTGCCAACTGTTGTGAATGATTTATTTTTCAATGCTATTTTTTGGCTAACTGAATGTTTCAAGTTTTTTGTTCTGTTGCAAAATGGCAGAAAAAATTGACCTCCTGTGATTAATAATGACCTTTTTATTATACGATTTATGTGCAGCATGTTTCTTATTTATTTGCTTTATATCATTACTACATGTATCTTATAATATATAGACTGACACACTGTAATATCAAAATACATTAATGTAACTCGGGCATATAGAATCTGGTGAGATGTGTTCGCCGGAATCACACTCTTCTATAACAATTCTGCTAATCTCTTCAAGCAAAGTTTGTGACTTAGATAAAAAACGTTTATCGGGATGTATAAGATTTGGTTGCACAGACATATGTAGTCTAAAGCATCAGCTTGTCAATACTACAAGTTGGTGATAAGTCCTTGGGGAAGTCTACATAGTGAAAATTTAATTGATATCCTCAAAAATATGGATAGCATGACATCTTTAATTGCCATGAAAGCTTCAATGAATTGCTTCTTTGAATGTTTCTTGCACACACTGATATATTCTACAGCTATCTGCCGATATTTTTGTTACGAAAATGACTCTGTTATTGACAAGCAGATGTTGGTCGTGGTCTTAACTCTATATATATGGATGTTGTGTTGTAGGATCATCAGAACTATTTACAGGTTCTGTAAGGTTTTGTTTAGAAATTGAGTTCTTTAAAATTGAAAAAAAAAAACTACCCATGGATACAAAGGGATCAATCTAGGTCATTTATCACAAGAGGTAACAGTATTTTCCTGCAAGTGTTTATTAAGGTTTTACTTTGTTGTGGTTTCAAAACTTTAAAAAAAAGAATGGTTCAATTATTGTTTACACCATCAATGCTTTGATGAATACTTAATCAGACAGTAAAGAGTCCATATGAAATAGGTGAATTTAAATTGAACATTATATATTTCAGTGCAATAAATGATTCGGCAATAGCTAGTGTTGATATTTATACTTGTTAAGTATAAGATCCTCCCCCGTAAATAACAGATATTTGTTCCCTCGATTCCTAGATTGACCCCTGTTACCCTCGATCCCTAGATTGACCCCTGTTACAATGATATCCATCCTACCTACAATGAAGTCCAGTACATGTCGGTAAAGTTACCTGTTACAACTGTAGTAAACTGACTGAGTTACAAGACAGCTGCTATTTTGTGTTGACTACAGGCCCGAGCGGCGCTCTCGTGAAATTTCCGCACCAATATCATTCAGCCATGTAGCCCACATGGGTCCAGATCAGGTCTTTCCTTCAAGCATACCAATACCAGTAACCCACGGCCAGTAAGCTGTCTTACGTAAAATTGTACTGTGTAGTGGCTTAGTGCATGCTTCCCATATAATCTCTTTTTTCTTGGAATGTATAAACCATGCTGTCTTCTCCATGTATTTAATCACTGATCTACCAACTCAGCTATGCATGTTGCTTTTTACATAGAATTTTGGCTAGGTGCATGTTCGTTATCCAAGTTAAATACAATCAAAATGTCTGTCCCAAGACAGGTTACCATCGGTTCCTTGGGTGTAGTATTTAATCATTTGTTTTCAAACGTAACCGCTCTGTACAGTTTGACTAAATGCTTTGTGTTGTTAGCCTGACGTCTGCTATGTGCTATCTTGGTGCATGTGGTTACACGTGGTTACTTGGTGGCAGGGAAATTGTTATATTCCATTAGTGGTTCAGTTACGGTACAAGAACATGCGTTGATGGTGGATTTCAGCGGTTTGTTCTGGAAATATATACATTTCATGTTTGTTGCAGCTTATCAATACATTATTCCCATCACACTTGTATTTAGAGGCTGTTTCATTGGTCCAGTTGTTTGGGCTCTGCCAATTATTACATTCATATGAACAAAATATTCTGACATGTAACAGATGGTATACAAGTTTTAGTTTAATTGTGGTGTCGGTGTATACAAGTAAATTACAAAAGGAAAATTAGTGGAAGTTATTAAGGATTGTTCCAAAATTCATCATATGAGAGGGGCGGGAGGCTCCACCACCCATCAAATATTAAAAGTAAAAGTGATTTATTATATGGAACTGTACACAGATCTGGTTTTAACCCCATCACCCATGCTATATTAATACAGGTGCCTCCCACCTCCCCCACATGATTAATTCTGGAATAGCCCCAACTTGGGTCATTTGTGCAATTTGCCATAACTGAAATTTATCGTTATTTGATTTAATTTAAAATATTATTCTGAAAAAAATGAACTAGAATATACAGATGTGTATAAAGATATTTTGGATTTACAGAGCATGTTAAGGGGAATGGATGCTGATACAATATTTAATGCAAGAAATAATAATTTCAACTGCACAAATCAAAAATTAAATCAAATTAGAATATAATTCACATCACACAAAACTTATAGTCTGCCTTTTACATAATGGAAAGCTTTATGCACTCGTGAACACACTTGTATGTGTCATGTGATGATCTCTTGCACAGCACGTTTCTTTCAAAATCTGGACCCGCTATCGAAACAAAAAGATGAATTTTTTAAATGTTATTTTAAACCTTTACACTCAAGAAACCACACTAAATTAGGATAGTTTAGGAATTTACAATTTTTTAAAATCTTTGCTGGAAACAGTGACCTGCTTAATCAGATTTCAATTACGTTATGTTGGAAAAATATAGAATCGACCTTCATGTATTTAGTGGCGAGATCAAGCATTCCGCTTTGAGCCTTTCACACAGCTTCAGCTATGTTTGCTTACCTTTGTACAAGATAAGCATATGCCGAAAACAACTGAATTGTTTATTTTGCTACCGTAATAATTGAAACAATTTGACAACAAATACAACTGCAGTTATTAATTAATTGTGTACTGTTCAATGATCACTGTTATAACCTTGGTAAATATTAAAATGTTGTAAAATTTGTTATGAAAGTGAAGTAATTATTAAATACATGAAGAACATTTCAAAACTGTTAAAAGTAAGATTGAAGGTGATAAAAAGATGAAAGATTTTTTCTTGGGCTGACCAAATCTGTAAAATCTAAGATGTATTTATTGTGTTTTTCTAATAGGTCTGAGAGAAAATCCAGAATAATCTCCGGTCCAACCAACTTTACCCATGTGGCTCATATGGGTACAAACATGGACATGAAATCACTCATTGATCTTCCCAAGGTATTTACTGTTTACATTTAATCTCTGCGTGTAAATAAAACAACAAATTATATACAGAAATAGTGCCAAAAATATACAGACAGCTTTATATGAAAATGCTGCAATGTTTTATGATGATTTGATATTGCTGGTCAGTAAAGTCCAATCTTTTGAGTGGCTTCATCCTTGAATGGCAGGTTCCAACATGAAAGAGTCTGTGATGATCCAGACTGAAGTCAGTGAAACTTTTGTCCTTGTTTAAGTACTATAATATCAGTTATTTCTGTGAGACCAAATTCTGTGGTTTCCCTGAAAAACATCCATTTCATGGGTACATGAGTTCTTGGAATAACAGTACCCACTTGCTTTATGTATCAAACTTGTAAATACTCCATGGACTTGAGATATGTGTTAGCATTAAATTATCTCTTGTTTATATGCATGGAACATCGAGATTATTGGTGGATATAAAGTGATAATATTGGTTCAACAATGGTTACACAACAACAGCAATTCAAACATCAGCTATAATGATTTTACTTGCTTTACCAGCCGGTTGGATCGTCGGCCCCTCCGCCTGTAGAGAGACCGCCCCCCGATACTACCATACAGAGGGTGCGCAACATCTTCCAACCTAGCATGAAGTCGGTACAGGAGGCTCAGTTGAGAGGTGCCCGGTCACAACCCAACGGTAGGTCAAACGGTGAGGATAATAGGGCATGCATGAATCGTCAATCAAAACGAAAAATGCACATTTTAAAATTTTAATAATTTCACTTTATAAAAACCAAATCAGTAAAAAGAGTAGATCAAAACTGGTCTAAAACAGATACCATTTAAATTTTTTACATCTGCATGAGACATTTAATTGAGGTTTATTGATGAAGTTTGATGGCAAACATTTTCTTGATGAATGTCTTATCCATTTCCTTAACCCAAAAAGATGGCATCATACCTCGCACTCGTAAAAAATATGAAAATATTAGTCACGCTCATGAAATATATTTTGTGTTACTGAAGACACTGTTAGATATCCTTTATGTGTTTGTTAAGTCACAGCAAATTTAACCTCCAAACTGAAAAGTACATTGGAACAAACTTGATGTAGAGGAATACATTTTCAATGCCCATTGTTTAAAACAGGCAGTGCGAGGCGTGAATCGCCGTCCAAAGTTGGGGGTGGAGCACGACCTACATCCTCCACCTCCTCCATCTCCGATAGTCCCGAGTTATCCTCCCATGACCAGTCCGCCTTCGCCGACGTCACCAGCAACATGTTTGAGGTAGGCTCGGCTCCTACAACCTAGCTAGCTTCACTTATAGGGCTTTCTTAGGACGATATATAGGCTTTTCCTTAGGACAATTTTGCAGTGTAATAATGCATTGATAGAGGCACATTAATTTATAGTCCACCCTGATGCTTCTGTAGAAATATACAATCAGTTATAAGTATTATTGATGATAAATACTTTTTATGAATTTTATGATATTATATGTATGTTTAAGACAAGAAACATTTGTTAAGGAAATATTGGTAAGCAATCACGAATCACTTGTTCTTTTTCTCTTTTTGATCTCGCAATAGTAGAGCATATAATTATGGTGACTTGGTAATTATGTTGATGTTTCGTGTCCCTCCCTGTTACACGTGTAATGAAGCCCCCTTTCTGTTATGTACCGCCACTCGAAGGTTTCCGTTTCACACACTGTATGATCTGTGTCTTACTACATAGTCTATATATATATATTACTGCCTTCACATGGCCAGAACTGACTTGTGAGTTACATGTTTATTCACTGTACTGGAACAAACATATTTCTGTACTGTACAGAGGGGGCTCAGTTGTAACTGGACTACAATACTAAGACATGAATTACACATCTTTGCATCTTTTACAACATTTTCATTCCAAAGTATTAACATTTGAGGAAAAATTTAAGATTTTAGGGAATTTAAACGGCATAATAAACATATCAATTGAATGGCAAGGATGAAATCAAGACTAGGTAAAAATTGATGACATGGGCGAATGGCGGAAGTTTGCCTTTTGAACATTTCATTATATACAATTAATTGTATTGTTTTTTGTTCAAATTCGAAAGATTTTATGACAATGAATTTAAGTGATTGGGAATGATAAAGCAAGAAAAGAAAATGTAGAAGAAAAAAAATATGTAAGTCCTGATGTTAAGAGCCTTGTCTAGTTTGTTCTGGTATAGTCGCTAGATGTAACACAAATTAGTAAGGCTCCTGTGAAGAATTCTATGTCTGCACACACTGTGTGTCATATTCATCGTATGCACTGAAAGTCTATGTACTGTATTATTTATAATCTTCAACCAGTTCTCTTCTTGTGTGACCTGATTGGCCGGCGTTACTAATGGTGTACTACTACATAATCCATTTTGCTTCCCTTCAGGTGTTTAAAGGTCCCCCCGGGTCGCGCGAGTCTGTTAGTGGCAGTGTTTCCAATCATACATATGAAAGCACATGGCAAAACTACTGAACAAATGAGCACACAGATTATGTAGCTGAGGTTTCTCCACTTTTTACTTCCATATTTATATATTGTGCACTCCTTGATCTAACATCATTACCAGACCCCAAGCTTCTTATTCACTTCGTTTTCTGTTCCATTGATGCCCTGGTGGGAATGGCTGATTGGTCCGTTAATATTTACCATAATTCATTCATATTTATTTTTTTTAAACAATTTAGTAACTGGTGTTCTGATCGTAATATTTAAAAACCTAATAAATATATTTGTTAATACATTTTTTATTTTTAAATACGACATATTCATAATCATTACTAATTACAGTAGTTTAGTTTTAACTTGAGCAAGTAACCGAACAGAAGTTACTATAATGGGTTAATTTTGTGTCTATACTTCCGTGTTATTGCTGAAGTCATTCTCACCATAGGTTACTTGTTGTTTTACATTACAGCATTGCATGAGCCCAGGCTATCACCCTCTAGGTGTGTGCCACTCTTTCTTGGCATGTGCTATCACAGTTATCTCCCCTACCTAACCAGTTGTACCGGCTGGTCGACCAACTTGCCGTCTTTCAATGTTGTTGCATGTTTGTTCCTTCTGAGTTTTTAAACAGACAAAACAATATACTTTACATACAGATATATTCATATAGCAATTCCATATCTTTGACAATTCTGTCCCATTAGGATTTCGATTTTTGATGGATCCAAGACCTAGTGCAGGTAGTATGATTGATATTGTTTACTGGGAATGAAATAACTATGTACTATAGGGCAACATCAGGGCAGCAGGCTTGCTGGCTATCTCATTCTGGCATGGTTGATTAATCCTCAAGTTGGAAAGCTTAGCAAGCTGGTGTCCAAACCTAATGGCCTGAAATCAGCATAGATCTAGATTCTGTGGAGAAAAGTAGCAGAAATGAGATGTTCAGTATTGACTGCATTCATAGTTGTGTTGTTGATTATTAGAAATGTAAAACAAAAATATTGATAGAATTTATATATATTGATAATTTACAGCATACAATGCATAAATATTCACAAACAAAACTTTGCATGGTGAGAGTTGATACGTGTAACATAGGTTAGAACTATATGCAGTGGTATGTTTATAGTTAAAACAAGTTGGTCATTTCAAAGTTGCATAAAGAATATAATATGAAGTTGTTTATTAATAGAATGTATATGTTTTTTCACACTCTGCAAGTTGCAAGAAGTCATGAAATTTTTTTTTTTAAAGAATAATAAATGAATTGTGTTCATCAAATTGATATGAAAGGGAGATTACTCCAGACCAAAAAAAAAGAAGTCTGGAATGGAACTATTCTTTGTGCTTATGACTGGTGCAGAATTACCCAAACCTTAAAATGTAATATGTGGTTTTGTAAACGAATGATGATCAGCATTGTTTAAAGCAAAAGTCTTTTGACTTGGTGGGATAGTTAGATGGATTGACATAGTCTAGTGGAAGGGGCATTTTAGTTAATCAACGAAGAATGGAAGATTGGGACTATATATCATAGCACTAGATAGTCTTGACAAGTTAGGGTACTGTTTAACTGTATTTGGTACCATACCAATGCAACTGACAGTGTTGAAGTATATTGTAAGTTTAAATTTGCATCGTACAAGTGTTTTAAATTAGGCTTTCAGGGTCAAACTAAACAATACATTCTAATATTTTTAACATTGCTTTGTATTAGCTTAGTCAAACTGTCCTTTTGTAAGCTGTCTGCAATACTTTGTTGGCTTAGATATTATGAATTGATGTCCTTTGTCAGTGCTCTGTGATGCATTCTCGGCTTAGATTTAACATTGAATGTTTTTTCTGGGTCAGCTCTGTTTTATGTTGTCGTTGGCTGAGATATTGTTCTGATGGCAGTGGGCATTGATAACCCTTACATTAATGATGTACTGTAAATGTGTTATGTAGAAATTGACAACAGACGAGCAGTGTTCAGTAGTTTGGGGCTGCTATGCCAAAAGGGTTGCCAGGGTTGAAGGCATACTGAGCCCAATCAAAAAGAGGGGAGAGCACTCCGGCAACTTGATGTTATAGTAGCTTAAAAATAAGACAGTTGTTTTAACCATGACTTAACCTCAAATGACAATTTGGCATTGTTTAGTTGATGTATAATGTACAATTTTAAAGAATTAAGTTATTGTATTATTTAAATTAAGTGAAATCATGGATACTTCTATACTAAAACATGATATACAAAAGAAAATAATCAACAGTGTAAATCTTCAAGGTCATTCACACTTTTAATTAACATATTTAGAGAGATTGCTGTTGGTTTATAGCGATTAGGCAGTCACAGTTTAGCGCAGCATGGTTAGATGAGCGTTATAGTTCCCAGTAGGGCTAATTATAGGTTGCTTTGTAATACTATGTAACAACCGTTACCAGATATCGTCGATTTTAGTTGTAACACTTGACTCTCGGTTTGATTAACAATAATTGACTGGACTGTAAGCTTCACATGATGACTTGGTACACACACACAGTGTGGTGTTGTTGAAATCACAAGCTTGTTCAGCACCGACATCTACTGTCCCTAACCATGATATCCTTCAGACATAAAATGTGCTTATAAACACATTTCTTAACAAGTCAGGTTTTACCCCATCAAACATTAAAATTTACATCTTAATGTTTCAAATTTCCAGTTTTGTTATATTAAAAATGTCTTCATTATTTTGGTAGAGATCAGAAGTATTTATTTAAGGTACTTGGCTTTGACAGCAGATTATAAGTTACCTATGGTATAGTTAATAGCAAAGATGTCAAACTGTATATATGTGAGCAAGATGTTAAAATTTGTTATCATAAATCATCATTAATTCATTCTTGGTAATAATATGTAAAGCTAGTACCAATAAAGATATCATCATTCTAGATACACTGTACATAGATCATTGTCTGTAGTGGAAAGTAAAATTATTTAATAATCCTTTAAATATTTTGAATCAATTGATTTGCCCCATCACCATCTGTCCACCACATACCAGATAAGTATGTGTAGCGCTAGAACCTGCCCTGTTGTCTTCTCCTTTGCTTTACACATTATTACGAGGCAAACTATTATTAATTCAATGTTGAGTCATTCAAATTAAACTTTATGCATTTTACAAAGAACACAGAGATAATTGTATTTTTATTTGTCTAACTTAAAACCAGTTATTTTAATCTTATTTGATAAAAATGCATGATCTTAACTTTTTGAGGGAAAATCACAAAACTCCTATGCATTTGGACACATTTTGAAATGGCAATATGACTAAAAATGGCAAAGATGAAGATTTAGAGACGTTGTTTGCTTTTACATTTCCTTATTACTCCATTTTCAGTGTGATTGTAATTATCGTAGGTAAATGTAATATACTATTTTTAAGAAAAGCATTATGCTAGGACGATTTAAACAAGTGTTATTTATGCTGATTTTGTCACTACCTTTATAACGTTATTTTGCTGTAATTAGTTACAATGTAAATACTGTGCAGTGCTAATGTTGGGGCAATGTGATGCCATGATAGCCAACTTGATCTTGTTGATGACTTGATGTTATAATCTGAACATGTACATGTAAGATATTCTCACAGATATTGATTCTATAGTCCTGACTATTGAATATGTATATATGACTTTCTCATCAATGAACTATAATATCCAGTATTGACTCAATACAGATGATGATATCTACTTGACCATGCATGTGATTGTGTATTAATTTAGGTTACCGTTGTGTTGTAGGACGGGGAGGGGTATGAGCGGCCACGTATGCGTCTGTCTCTGGCCTCCACCAACAGTAACTTCAGTAGTCCCCCACACTCAACCAGTGGCAGTCTCTCCGAGGACCGAGACCCCGGCGACAATGACCAGGAGGTAGACTGTACTCGCCTCTGATTGGCTGGAATGTGACCCCAGAAAAAAGGTCGCCTGTATATCTCGCCATGGCTGGTTACTTTATGTAATGTGTGGTCTCCAGTCTCAAGTGTTGACAGCATGGAGCGATATCTCTACTTTGTCTGTACTTAGCAGGACAGTTGGCTACAGTCTGTGGCGACCTTACCACCACAGTCATATCAAATAAGACATCAAACCCAGCCGGATAAATAAATCAAGAAACGCAGCATTTTTTTCTTCTACAAAACAAAGCAATGGAATGCTTGCTTACTGCTGATAATTAACATAATCGGTATTAATCCCATGTATATTTAGTCCTATATATTTACCTGTAGCAGGAGCACAGCGTCTACTACTCACAATCGAAAATTCTCTATCCATTGTATTTTGGACTCGGTCAATTTAAACACATATTTAATCAAAGAAAAAAAACTTAACAAATATTAAGGTTAAACCATTTTGCAATTTTAAAAGGCAAAATGATTGTTTTGTTTTACTTTGTACAATATTATTTATCATGGAACCTTTTTGAATTCCTAAACCACGTTTTTGGTAAAGAATGAACATAACCATGTATTTATATAATGACGACTATCATAATTGAATGCTTTAACTTTACACTGCGAATTCCTTTCCAAGGAGTGATCTCTTCATGTTGCCCTTTGTAAGGAGTGATCTTTTGGTTGTTGTACACAGTATATTTCGCCTACATATTGCCGCCATTACAGATGAACATGTCTCATTCTGGTGTGAACACGACGTACAAGGTGTGTGATATACGTGACGTGTTATTTACTTGATGCGACACATTACGGTCAGTTTGTATTGTCACTGCCCCCGAAAATCATCTTCATTTCATTGGTGTCGAAACCAGATCACCTCTTGGTGTATTTAGCTCATCATCACCTGATATAAAAGTCATTAATGTGAGACAAAGTCGTACATTTAAAATAGCTTAATCTCCATACCATGTTTGTAAAGACTTGTAGTCGGGTTAGGATATGCGAAATATCTCGTGTAAGGTGGGTTTTTTTTGTACAATTAAATATCAATGGTGGCATTATATGAACAAATGTGTAACTAGTGCAAGACTATAGTTTACATCTGAAATTGCATTTCAATTTTACACATTGTCATGATATTTAGAAAAATGAATTACTAATTACCACTTTACGAAGTAAAGCATACCAATATACTGAAGAATAATGTAATTATCACAAAAAGACTACGTAGGAACATTATAAAATTAACACATTTGTAGCTTCTATACTCTAAACAGCAAAATTATTTTTGCCATTTCTTTCTTAAACAACGACTTGTAGCTAAAGGATAATATTGACAAGTTTATATAGTTTAGGTGTGACATGATAAAACTGTCTTTCATTTATACCAACACGACATGCCAGACCGGTGCTGTATTTTTCCTGTTTTTTTTTTTTTTTAATCCTTCGGTACTATTTACCCGGCATATGTATAAACATACATACATATCCTATGATGTTACAGGTTCAGCATTCAAAACATCTTCTCTAGAGTTTTCATTATAAGTTGTACTTTTGTCATTTGTATTGCTCCAATAAAGGGACACTAAAGGCTTGGTTTAAGTATGACCAATTTTCCAATAAGTTGTCAGAACATGAAGCTTTACAGTGAATTTCATTTGATCCATAAAGAATGAAAAATGGCTTGACAATAAATTGCAAATTAGATTTATTTTCCATTTAATGGATTTTCCATTTCAAGGAATATGATCTAAGAACTTGAGATCCACGTTAACGCAGGACCTTAAGATAGAATAGACTAGGGCGAAGTGTGTTGACCTCTTGAACTTTGACCTTCCTTGTCAAAGGATTGGTTAGCAACTTATCAATGCATGAAATCTTTAACTACTCTTTAAACAAAATCCCAAATCCAAATTTGTTGGCTGTTATGAAGAGTGTGACTCTTAGTGCTTATGCCCATGTTCCCGGAAGAGTTGGACATGTCTTGCTTTATATATATAAATATATATGAAATATATATATCATACGACAAATCCTGTTAGGATATTGTATAGAATCTAATGGCTTTAATTGGTCACACTGTAGCTTGTACATATAGATGTATTTAAAACACTAAACCATGTTAATAGCAACACAATATTCAGCCTTATTCATGTACAGTTGTATATTCATGTAGCGTCAGTAATGGAGTCTTGTCACATATGTAAATGTTTTGTACATAGTTATCGGCTATTGTTGACAGGTGAATTTGCCAAAAACCCTACGTTTTTCCTTTTTAATTGATCAATGACTTTTGAGTGAGAGCGAGACGAGCGGGCGTGACCATACACCCGGAGTTACTGCGAGATTTCCTGTACCTGCCACACAATTATCGGTGTGCTTTAGGTACGTTACCACTTTACCGAGTTCAGTGCTGTGATTGCTGCTCTTGCCGAGGGTCAACATTTCCCATCCCCTTACAATTATGTTGTTTTAATGGACAGGCTTCATATCAATTGTGTAAAGTTGAGTATCAATATTTGCAATTATTCATAAATAAAAAGATTTGATATTAATGAGCAAGATTTGATTTGTGATAGAAACAATGTTTTTGGTACCTTTCCTACCGATTCCATCTAACTCGTACACCCCTAAATGTCATAATGAAGTATTCCAACCTTTGATTAAAAGAGTTCCATTGAGTCTTCAGGGATGAACGAGATAAAAGGAATGATTTTGGGGCAATATAAAAGAAAGCAATTTTAATTGAGATTCTGCAGGATTTTGGCACGTTGGCATAGATATGTCTTATTTGTGTTATCGTAGAAGACATTTAGTCCCAATACCCATTATGGTGTGCACATTTCATGTCATATTGATGTGCCACAAGTAATATACTGCCAAAATATGGAAGTTCCCACCCAGCCAATTATTTTTCTGTAAAGTGTAAAAGGTGAAACACTGTGGTACCTGCCAGTGATTATTGTATTCATTCACTTAGGTTTTACAAGTCTTTCATTTGTGGTAGGAGATAGAACATTGGCCAAAAGTTGTTTATTTTAACATATCTGATATCGTGTTATTTTATGATATGGCGTAAAAGGTCGGGTAATTTTCCCAGAGAAAAACCTTGACAGTAGTTTTTACTCGATATACATATATACCAGTAGTAAGGTGTTACTATTTGTTATACATTATCATTCACAAATGATTGTCACAAATTATGCCCATAGAAGAGTTCACAATTCCTCTCACAGTAACTCCTCGTGTGTGGTTACCGGTTATTGTCGGATACCAACCATTGATTTTATTTTACTTACTTACTCACTGAGTAAGTGAAGCAAGATCAGCCGTGGGTATACGACAATGGTTACAAGTGTGCACAAGAGTCTTAGTGGCGAATACCTGATGTGTGAGGGTGGTGTTTCTACTGGAGATCTCCACAGTAAATACCTGATGTGTGAGGGTGGTGTTTCTACTGGAGATCTCCACAGTAAATACCTGATGTGTGAGGGTGGTGTTTCTACTGGAGATCTGCACAGTGATACCTGGTGTGTGAGGGTGGTGTTTCTACTGGAGATCTGCACAGTAATACCTGGTGTGTGAGAGTGGAGATCTCCACAGTAAATACCTGGTGTGTGAGAGTGGAGATCTCCACAGTAAATACCTGAGGTGTGAGGGTGGTGTTTCTACTGGAGATCTGCACAGTAAATACCTGATGTGTGAGGGTGGTGTTTCTACTGGAGATCTCCACAGTAAATACCTGGTGTGTGAGAGTGGAGATCTCCACAGTAAATACCTGATGTGTGAGGGTGGTGTTTCTACTGGAGATCTCCACAGTAATACCTGGTGTGTGAGGGTGGTGTTTCTACTGGAGATCTGCACAGTAATACCTGGTGTGTGAGGGTGGTGTTTCTACTGGAGATCTCCACAGTAAATACCTGATGTGTGAGGGTGGTGTTTCTACTGGAGATCTGCACAGTAAATACCTGATGTGTGAGGGTGGTGTTTCTACTGGAGATCTCCACAGTAAATACCTGAGGTGTGAGGGTGGTGTTTCTACTGGAGATCTCCACAGTAATACCTGATGTGTGAGGGTGGTGTTTCTACTGGAGATCTGCACAGTAATACCTGGTGTGTGAGGGTGGTGTTTCTACTGGAGATCTCCACAGTAAATACCTGATGTGTGAGGGTGGTGTTTCTACTGGAGATCTCCACAGTAAATACCTGATGTGTGTGAGTTGAGATCTCCACAGTAAATACCTGAGGTGTGAGGGTGGTGTTTCTACTGGAGATCTCCACAGTAAATACCTGATGTGTGTGAGTTGAGATCTCCACAGTAAATACCTGATGTGTGTGAGTTGAGATCTCCACAGTAAATACCTGAGGTGTGAGGGTGGTGTTTCTACTGGAGATCTCCACAGTAAATACCTGATGTGTGTGAGTTGAGATCTCCACAGTAATACCTGGTGTGTGAGGGTGGTGTTTCTACTTGAGATCTCCACAGTAAATACCTGATGTGTGAGAGTGGAGATCTCCACAGTAAATACCTGAGGTGTGAGGGTGGTGTTTCTACTGGAGATCTCCACAGTAATACCTGGTGTGTGAGGGTGGTGTTTCTACTTGAGATCTCCACAGTAAATACCTGATGTGTGAGGGTGGTGTTTCTACTGGAGATCTCCACAGTAAATACCTGATGTGTGAGGGTGGTGTTTCTACTGGAGATCTCCACAGTAAATACCTGATGTGTGAGGGTGGTGTTTCTACTGGAGATCTCCACAGTAAATACCTGATGTGTGAGGGTGGTGTTTCTACTGGAGATCTCCACAGTAAATACCTGATGTGTGAGGGTGGTGTTTCTACTGGAGATCTCCACAGTAAATACCTGGTGTGTGAGGGTGGTGTTTCTACTGGAGATCTCCACAGTAAATACCTGATGTGTGAGGGTGGTGTTTCTACTGGAGATCTCCACAGTAAATACCTGATGTGTGAGGGTGGTGTTTCTACTGGAGATCTCCACAGTAAATACCTGAGGTGTGAGGGTGGTGTTTCTACTGGAGATCTGCACAGTGATACCTGGTGTGTGAGGGTGGTGTTTCTACTTGAGATCTCCACAGTAAATACCTGATGTGTGAGGGTGGTGTTTCTACTGGAGATCTCCACAGTAATACCTGAGGTGTGAGGGTGGTGTTTCTACTGGAGATCTCCACAGTAATACCTGATGTGTGAGGGTGGTGTTTCTACTGGAGATCTCCACAGTAAATACCTGATGTGTGAGGGTGGTGTTTCTACTGGAGATCTCCACAGTAAATACCTGGTGTGTGAGGGTGGTGTTTCTACTGGAGATCTCCACAGTAATACCTGATGTGTGAGGGTGGTGTTTCTACTTGAGATCTCCACAGTAATACCTAGTGTGTGAGGGTGGTGTTTCTACTGGAGATCTCCACAGTAAATACCTGATGTGTGAGGGTGGTGTTTCTACTGGAGATCTCCACAGTAAATACCTGATGTGTGAGGGTGGTGTTTCTACTGGAGATCTGCACAGTAATACCTGGTGTGTGAGGGTGGTGTTTCTACTGGAGATCTCCACAGTAAATACCTGGTGTGTGTGAGTTGAGATCTCCACAGTAAATACCTGGTGTGTGAGGGTGGTGTTTCTACTTGAGATCTCCACAGTAAATACCTGGTGTGTGAGGGTGGTGTTTCTACTGGAGATCTCCACCGTAATACCTGATGTGTGTGAGTGGAGATCTCCACAGTAAATACCTGGTGTGTGAGGCTGTTAAGTGTTTCCACTAGGCATGTTATTTACAGCTAATCCTTCAAATTTTGATGCATGTCTCATGACGAACAAAGACCATGTTATTTTTGTCTCCCATAATTTTCTCATAAACTTTCGTTAAAGTGATCCACTAGCAGGATGACAAGCATTTAAAATTTGAATTGTACATGATGTGAACAATTCCATTTATTTAAGGGCGATTCAAAAGTTCCCCCAACACAATGTGATTCATTTTATGTTGTATTATTGAGAGAAGAAGAGATGAAGTAACTACGATTATGCAATATGAAATATAATACACACTGCTGTAAAAGAAAACTGTGGTCATTTGTAAAGTAACCCATACTTCCCAGAAAGTTTTATTTTAAATTTATTTTCATGACATCAGAATTATTCTGACAAAGAGAATTCCGCAAACGATAATACAATTATGATTACGTTGAAAATTCAAATGCATGATATTGCACTGTTAGAAACTGTTAATATGATACTGTCAGTGCATCATGAAGAAAAAAACAACCATGATAACAAATCTGGTAGTTATCTTGCAATTTGCTATCAATTTTTTAACCTGTTCAGGTTTATGAATAATGGAGAGAGATTTTTTTTTAATATTTTACTTTCTCAATTTTTTTTATCCTTTTGATTCCTTCATTTTACTTAAATGTTATGGTGATATTGAGTCAGTATTATAAAACAAGTGATCGTTTGTTACTGTTATAGTGTATAGTAAAGCTTGAAGGTCTTTCAGAAAAACGTAATCTTTGAACAAATGTTGAAAGTATCTTGGTTAACTTTCAGGTTACTGAAAAGTATGGTGGTCTTTTTTTTCGTTTCTTTTTTCTTCTTTCGAGAATGACTTACAGCAACACAAGGTATGATACTGACCTTGTGTGTTATGTTCCTGACATGGTGACAGGTATCTAGCATACGGTGCGTGGGGAGTAATGGTAGTTGTAGAATACATTCCATTTGACTTGGAAATGCACACACAAATCACACCATTTTACATCTACATACTGCTATAGTGAATCGGAACATCCGCAGCGCAATGAGTGGCCAGTTCACTCCTAACGAACTGCCTTTAATTGATTGTTAACTAATGGTGGATTAATTGACTTGTGATATGGTTGAAGAAGAGTCGCTTGTGCCTTTGGTTTGCTTGCTGAATGTTTTGGTTGGTGTCCTGTTGGAGACTTGATGATGATGATAATGTTAGTTGAGGTATTTATGTCCTTTTAGTGCGTAAGCGGAGTTAAATTCTTAATTTTTAAATTCTTCGTGCTAACCTAATACTTAATCGGAAATTAAGAATTTGCTTCAAGAGCTGTCCTGTATTTGGCTAATACATAGTTCTTGGTCTACAGCAGGCCGGGAGTGTGACCTCATACATTTTGTGTATCCTTGTCCACATTCCACTATCAAGTCTTGAACTTTCCAAATAGATTCAAAATATTCCTTTATTTGATTTGAATAAATCTACAATTGAGAACGAAGATGTGATCTATGGCATGATTGCAAAGAAAGAAAACAAAAGTTGAAAGATACATCGATTGGTTTCTTTAGTAAACAAATATCCTTAAAATCTAGATATGTTTAAATCAGTAGTGAAAGGGAAAAGCAGCTAACTAGGTTTAGGAAGGTGTCTGTTGTAGGCTAGGCATGGGTTACATCAGATGGAGGACTACAGTACTGTAGACAGACCGACTATATTGTTGTAGGCTGACTCCAGGTAGATAGACTATTGTGCTGTGGGCTGACTAGCTCAAGGTAGATAGACTATTGTGCTGTAGGCTGACTAGCTCAAGGTAGACGGACTATATTGCTGTAGGCTGACTCTAGGTAGATAGACTATTGTGCTGTAGGCTGACTAGCTCAAGGTAGATAGACTATTGTGCTGTGGGCTGACTAGCTCAAGGTAGATAGACTATATTGCTGTAGGCTGACTCCAGGTAGATAGACTATTGTGCTGTGGGCTGACCAGTTCAAGGTAGATAGACTATTGTGCTGTAGGCTGACTAGCTCAAAGTAGACGGACTATATTGCTGTAGGCTGACTCTAGGTAGATAGACTATTGTGCTGTAGGCTGACTAGCTCAAGGTAGATAGACTATATTGCTGTGGGCTGACTAGGTAGATAGACTATTGTGCTGTAGGCTGACTAGCTCAAGGTAAACAGAATTTATTGCTGTAGGCTGACTCTAGGTAATTTGACTATTGTGTTGTAGGCTGACTAGCTCAAGGTAGACGGAATTTATTGCTGTAGGCTGACTCTAGGTAATTTGACCATTGTGTTGTAGGCTGACTAGCTCAAGGTAGATAGACTATATTGCTGTGGGCTGACTAGGTAGATAGACTATTGTGCTGTAGGCTGACTAGCTCAAGGTAAACGGAATTTATTGCTGTAGGCTGACTCTAGGTAATTTGACTATTGTGTTGTAGGCTGACTAGCTCAAGGTAAACGGAATTTATTGCTGTAGGCTGACTCTAGGTAATTTGACTATTGTGTTGTAGGCTGACTAGCTCAAGGTAGACGGACTTTATTGCTGTAGGCTGACTCTAGGTAGATAGAATATTGTGTTGTAGGCTGACTAGCTCAAGGTAGATGGACTTCAGTGCTGTAAGGCTGACTCTAGGTGGACTTACTGTGGTGCTGTAGTCTGACTCTAGGTACAAAGTCTATAGTGTTTTATTGTCGACTCTTAGGTAAATGGACGAGTGTTTTAGGCTCATGGTGAGTAGATTTACTACAGTGCTGTTGACTGAATGTAGGTAAATTGTCGATAGATTGACTACAGTGCTGTAGTCCACCCTTTGGAGATAAATTACAGCAGATTGTGAAGACTACAGTGCTTTAGATAAATCGGCTTAGGACGAGTGGCTCCCCAGTTGTGATGGGGAGCAATACATGGTGCTGCCAATTGAGTGGTCAAAAAGTGATACTTTAGTAATAGAAAAACAAAACCTTAATTATTTAAATTACTTAATGATTGTAAATTTTAGCTTGAAGATTTTAATTATGCAAGATTATGAACTGATTGATGAGCACTATTTGCATATCATTTGTATATCTCCACGTTTGCTTTTATTGTCATTGTTTGAATGTTATTATTTTTTTCAGGAATCAAAACATTTCTTCCACAGAAATGAAGTATAAAAGTGCAATGATTTTTTCTCTCCCCTTATTATTATTGTTGTTATAGACAAAACGTGTTGACCTACCACACTATAGTTGTGTAGCCTACAGTGTATAGACTTGTACCATTGTATCCCTTGTATAGAGCCCGTTATTTACCCCGCATTACCACTGAGTTTTATAAACTACCATGTATGTGTGAGTGTCAGTGTGCATGTACAGTTTTGTATGCAATGTAGTGTTATTATATTACTTTTTTGGTGAAATCTTTAATTTGTTTTTTGCCGAAAAGTTTCTGTGCGGATTTTAGGTGTGGCAGCCACCTTGTAGATACAGCCGATGGTATTTTGCTTTGGAGTTGTATAGCCCAAGGAAGGTTTATTATTATTGCAAAGTTCCCACCACTAATACATACAGATCTGTAAGGAGAGCTTAGCCAATTATTACGATTATTATTGTATAGTTTTATAACACAAATCAGTAACATGTAAGTGCAAGAAATGGTAAAATAAAACCGCAAAAATAATAAAATTACATAAATTCTTCTATACAGATTTGATGTTGTTATTTTGTGTTCTTTAAGAGAATGGACCTGTTATTTTGGTTTCCAATATTACAATGCATTAGAGATGGTGTCATGTGATTTTCTGTGTAGCTTACCAATCACCAAAGCAGCGATAATTGGCCTAAAACTGCTTGTTTAAAGGCTATTAACTTGTTCCAATACATAACTTGGACAACATTCTAGGTCACAAGCAGCAATTGTTTATCATTGAGCATCAGGATTCAGGCCCTGTGAACCTCACTCCATGGTTTATTAACACATATGTTACCTCCCTTGCAGTGTTAATCTCTGTATTCACAGTATTTTAATATGGAGAAGTTTTTCTGTCTGAGTTATTGTCTCCACTTTGAGTGAAGGAAAAGGAAGACATTGTATCACCTGATAGATCTAGTTCATGTGCTTCTTATATTATCTTGTAGGGGTCGTAACTTGAAAACCATTATAGATATGTTATGAAACTTTCAGTATACCTGTATTGGTCATGGACAATGTGTACACAGTCATTAGGTCATTTTGACCTTGATCCAAAGGTAAAATATGTGCAAATTTGCAGTACAGTCTATTCCGCGCTGTAACTTTCAAATCATTAAATTTAACTTTTCCAGTTTAAATCCATCACCCAAAGATTATGTGTAGTGCACAGTCAGAAGTTCATTGTAACCTTCATCCAGAGGTGACACATTTGAAAATTTTGATGGAACACCTTGTCCAGGCTGTTGAATTTAAACTTTAAATGATATTTTAATGAAACTTTCACCATACTTATCAAAAAGGATAAGTACTGCATTGTCATTAAGTCATTGTGACCTTGGCCCCAATGTCAAAATATGCAGAATTGTCGGCTGCATCTTGTCTGGGCTTAATTTATGCGTGAAGATATCTTGATGAAACTTGCAGATGATGTGCCATGCATTGTCATATATCAAAAGGTGAAGAAAGTCTTGTTTCAAGCATTCCAGGGTGATGCCAACAGTACCTCACTGTATCTAATTAATATGTCATCTGACCAAACATGAAGGTCACCGAATCAAAGGTCAAGGCCATATTTACCTCAAGGTCAATGGATCAAAGGTTAATGTCAAATTTTGTATCTTTTAACTGTTGAACATTTTATGACATTTTGTTGAAGCAATGGTGATCAGAATCAAGCAAGGCTTTAACTGACCAAATCTCGAGGTCATTGGCGGTTTTTTTATTTCCTGATTGCTAACTTTACATCTTTTGGTCGCTAAATGTTTTTAATGAAATAACAAAATGTCAGCTGATAATACCTCAAGATAAGATTTTACATTTCGTAGAGCAAGTCTTGTCTGGTCCATAACTGTATTGACATAAAAAACACTTCGGGGAATAACTGACTATAACATTTTTAATGGAGACATTTTGATGGTCCATTGAAAATGTTCATCTGCGGTCCATCTATGTAAATGAATTAACGTCAGATAGACGTCTTTGAACGAACATGGTTAGTTTATCATAGGCTATTTCTCGTTAACGTAGCAACGGATAATGACGAATCGTATTATACAAGTGGTAGAATCCCCCTTTGTCTCTACTTAATCATGCAGGCGAATCAGAAGATATGATGATTAAGAGAGAAAAAAGGCGATCCGACCATTTTTGGTATTGTGTGAATTAGGGAGGGGATGAAACATAACCCCATTTGTCCAAAAGCTGTGCATACTCCATTTTGTGATGGTCGGGAATCTTGTCTCCGTTACAAACCCTCAACTATTATGATTTGTATTACCACAGCGGTACAGATTTCTATATAACAAACGGGGGGAAATGATATTTCAATGGTGGACACCCAATCTTTTACCAAGTTTATAGAAATATTGGCAAATTAAACAACTTGGTTTGTGACTGGTTAAAATTCATAAAATCTTTGCAAAGTATTTTGTATTCTTGCAGTTTACACCCATTTATAAGTGTAGGTAAAACTGAACTGCTGTATGTCATGTGTTTGTAAATGTAACACTATATTCCCAATGAAAAGTAGTGGTCCGCAGTAATATTCAGTTAGGTCCATTCATACACATAAAAGTAATGGCATTTGGAGTTTACATAAGCGATTTATTTAACAAAATATATTCCCTTGCTCATCCTCGATCACCTTCGCTCTCTACACCCCTGAAAAATGTCATGACAAAACGGAAGGCTCCGTGTACACCACCTTGTTGATGAGGCAACAAGACTGGTCCGACCCTTTGATGCACATCAAAAGAATTGTGTGGTCACGTAACGGTAAAAATTGACAGGCTTTGAAGTCCGTTGCGACTCCATTGTAATCGTCAAAGGACAGGAATGCAGCCTAGCGATTGGTCAGGATGTTTTACCTAAGCGTGTCTTCAGTTTTGCCATGACATATTCCATGTGTGTAGAGAGCGAAGGTGATTGTAACTCCTGGATATCGAGGATGTCACTTGCTATGGCACACTCTGTGTAGAGCAAACTTTAGTTCCTTCATAGGTCTACACCGCAAACGTATAATCCGTGTTTGAATTTCTAATTTCTTATTTACTTATTATATTAGTTATATTGAAAAGCAATAGAAATAGAAGAGACATCAAAATAAAAGAACCCTAGGCCTAAACTTTCACCACTCGCATCCCATTTTGTCTAATGACTGGTTTCTCAAACATTAACAGTATACGTACAAAAGCTTATATTGTATTCTTTTTCTGAACCTGTACAGTATTCAAAATGCTTTTAATTGGAAAAATGCATTTGAGCCATTCAGTTTCAGTACACCGATGTGGGTTAATACAACTTGAGCACCTCTAGACGGTGTCTTCAAGTGCCTTTCCAAGGTCAATGCCGATGATGGAAATAGACAAGTTTCTGCTACACTTAATTTGAACATTCATAACTTTATGCAGGTGTATAAACGCTTTTCTAATGTTGTATTAATATAGTTGATACTAAATCGGCAGTGTAGACAGTGTCAAGGAGTGCTATTTTATTAACCGGAGCAGAACGAGTTCATTGATATTTTTAGACGCATGTTGGGCAATGGCATCTGAACCTAGAGATGCGGCGTCTACACAGTAAACTGTTTTTTGAAACACTTCGTTTTCCGAAACTGTCCGAGCGCATCCATGGTATGAAAAAGTTCGTTGACATAAGAAAATGTCATCATTTGAGTTAAGAAATCCACATGAAAAATCTCAATATCCCGTTACACGGAGATGGGCCAAGTGGTTAAGCCCCCCCCCCCCCCTCTACCTCTGGGTTGCGAGTTCGAGCCCCACGTGGGACAGTTGCCAAATACTGACATTAGTTCGGTGGGTTTTTTCCGGGTAATCCGGCTTTCCTTCACCTCCAAAACCTGGCACATCTTTAAATAACACTGGCTGTTAATAGGACGTAAAACAAAATAAACCAAACCAAACGTTACATGGACTTACAGTGAGGGATGCGAGAGAGGGACCTCTCCCCAGATAAGTTCACATTAAAATTCTTTAAAAATCCTGTTGGCTATTCAGTGTTAAGCTCATCTACTCTTCCGAAGGGAATCTGGGCTTATGTCATGGTGTCCGTCGTCCATCGTCTTCTGTCCGCTTTCCCTTTAAACGACTTGATCTGGAAAAAATGGAATCATGACATTCTAAAAACGGAAATGACCTTAACCTACTCGTACCTTCATGATCCCAGGGGTCAAATGCGTCGCTCACTTCAAATGACCTTCTGGAAACATGAAGGTTAGAGAACTTTTGTTATTGTCTAGTAGTGTTTTGGGAGCTGGAATTCAACAAATTATTAAAACGAAATTGGCCTTGGACTTCGGTCAAGGTCACAGGGGTTAAATGTGCCAAACACTTTAAATGTTTTGTGAATTTAAACGTATGGAATCTTAATATTTGGTCTGTTACTTCTCTGGATTGAGCACGGAAAATTTTGCAAATTGAAATGGCCATGACCAACTTTCAAGGCCACAGGGGTCAAAATGTCAACACATCCAGGGACTTCTGAATAATGGAATTGTCTATTCATGAATTCTAGCTAATAGCTTCGACGTACTGAGCCGACAAAGTTTGCAATTGAAACATTTCCGTACAGTATACTATTGAATACGAATATTTTCCTTTGCTACATGACATTTAGGCCTCCTGTCCATTTGGCAAATTTGCTCTCTTGATCAGTCTAAACAACACTCGATATGCGTAACAAGGCGCCGACCGAATTTTCATGTGAAATGCAGTACTGTCTGAGCAAAGCGCTACATGTAACAACAAAATATGTTTTGAGATACGTCCAAACATACTTTATGCATAACCTGTTGTCCATGGATAGCTTTCATAAGAAATTCTAAAAGGATCTCTCCAGTTTCTTTTTGGGGAAATGATCCACCAAGAAAATATTAAGGACGGTATGACGGACTTACGGGCAGGCGACGGGCCATGAACGAAGAGTGATTTGAATAGCCAACAATTTCATGATTATGATGGGCCATACAATGATACACTTACATGTTATTGAAACATTTTACAATGAACTACGTTAAATTGTGTCCTTTTCGAAGACGTCCTGTACGCTGTCATTGTGAAGTCGCTACATCTAATCTAAAAATAGAACCGATAGGAGTTCGACACCGCTCTGTGATACAAGTGAACGGCTGAGCTGTAGGAGTTTATACACATGGGCCGTTCTCAGTTCGGGTAGCACTGCAGTAAACAGCAGTTTTTTGGTTCACTTCCGATCAATTGCATTTTAAGCAATACAAACACCATGGGTATATCTCAATTATATTTCTCTCCGAGAAAAATAGGGTTTGACTTTTACACTTTTAAGAAAAATAACCATGTCTATTTTTCCCATTCTAAATGTGGTCACGACAGTCATAGGCGATTTAATACGTTAACGATATAATAAACCCTTTGCCATGTTTTTACATAGATGTGTATTGTAGTCTTCGAATGCATACAGTTTCATAAAAAATACACCTCGGCTACGTCTCGTCATGGGTACTGTACACCTCGGCTACATCTAGACAGGGTACCGTACACCTCGGCTACATCTCGTAAGGGGTACCGTACACCTCGACTACATCTCGTCAGGGGTACCGTACACTTCGGCGGCTACATCTAGTCAGGGGTACCGTACACCTCGTCAGGGGTACCGTACACCTCGGCTACATCTAGTCAGGGGTACTGTACACCTCGGCTACATCTAGTCAGGGGAACTGTACACCTCGGCTACATCTCCTCAGGGGTACTGTACATCTCGGCTACATCTAGTCAGGGGTACTGTACATCTCGGCTACATCTAGTCAGGGGTTCTGTACATCTCGGCTTCATCTCCTCAGGGGTACTGTACATCTCGGCTACATCTAGTCAGGGGTACTGTACACCTCGACTACATCTAGTCAGGGGTACTGTACATCTCGGCTACATCTCATCAGGAGTACTGTACACCTCAACTACATCTAGTCAGGGGTACCGTACACCTCGGCTACATCTAGTCAGGGGTACTGTTCATCTCGGCTACATCTCGTCAGGGGTCTTGTAGGTTATAACCATGATTAACATGTTACCGAATTGCGTTTATACCAGCATCAATGCTAAAATATCCTGCATGAATTTCGATTTCGACAAGGTCCATCGTTTGTCCTTACCGATGTAGCGGAACTAGACTGGGTCCATCGTTTGTCCTTACCAATGTAGCGGAACTAGACTGGTCCATTGTTTACCCTTACCAATGTGGCAGACCTAGACTGGGTCCATCGTTTGTCTTTACCAATGTAGCGGAACTAGACTGGGTCCATCGTTTGTCTTTACCAATGTGGCAGACCTAGACTGGTCCATCGTTTGTCCTTACCAATGTAGCGGAACTAGACTGGGTCCATCGTTTGTCCTTACCAATGTAGCGGAACTAGACTGGTCCATTGTTTACTCTTACCAATGTGGCAGACCTAGACTGGGTCCATCGTTTGTCTTTACCAATGTAGCGGAACTAGACTGGGTCCATCGTTTGTCTTTACCAATGTGGCAGACCTAGACTGGTCCATCGTTTGTCCTTACCAATGTAGCGGAACTAGACTGGTCCATTGTTTACCCTTACCAATGTGGCAGACCTAGACTGGGTCCATCGTTTGTCTTTACCAATGTAGCGGAACTAGACTGGGCCCATCGTTTGTCTTTACCAATGTGGCAGACCTAGACTGGTCCATCGTTTGTCCTTACCAATGTAGCGGGACTAGACTGGGTCCAGCATTTGTCCTTACCAATATAGCAGAACTAGACTAGGTCCAGTGTTTGTTACCAAGTACCTAGAGTTTTAAAGGTACCGGGTTCAAATCCCGGCCTGGCTTTGCATTTTCCCACTCTTGTTACACCATATTTCATTGTGACATATTATTTTAATAATATTTGACATACCGATCATAGCATAACAAGTCTATATGCCATATTGACTCTCAGGATAATTAATTGTGGAAGGCAACATATTTCATCCAGACTGTTGTTTTGTTTACATAATGAACCTTGACATATCCGCCTCTGTTCCCAAGAAGTGATTTCGTGGCTACTACCCGCGGGTAGACTGTCCCTGTCTGGCTATCCTGAGGTTCGGCTTCATCCTCCACATCATCAGATGGAGGTCTGTTGAAATCGACCTGCGTCCCATTTAAACGATCATGTTACCGCTGTATCTGGACTGGATCTTTCTCTTATTTCATATGCAGATTTCCCATGGTCCCTAGTTGCGCTTTTTCGATTTTGGGATTGATTTGAAAAACGAGATGGCTGACAGACAGCCATCTTTGTTTTTTACAATGAAATTTTATGGCCTTTTCATGGGATGGATCTTTCTCAAAATATGTAAATTTCCCTTGGTCCATAGATGTGCCTTTTTAGTTTTGTGACTGGTTATAAAAACAAAATTTTTGACAGCGGAGACATCGTTGCTTTGAAGTATGAAAGTTTGTTATTGCTTTGTTCTTGAAATACAGAATGGCTCTTTTTTTTTCATTTAAAATATCCCCTTGGGTTCTTAGTTGTGGTATTGTGATTATGGGACTGATCAGAATAACAAAGTGACTGGCACGGGCAACCATATTTGATTTGATTTCTGAAGACTATATTACAAATGAACAATAAATGTATTGCTATTCCTTAAGAAGAATTATCAAAATTCAAGTAATAAGAAAAGAATAGGAAAGAAGGGAAAATATCTCTTGTCATTTTAAGTTCACTCACTAACTGAACGAATCAAATTAGCAAAGGTGTCATCCAATTTGATTATGATTTCATGTTGTTTTTTTTTGTATATATATATTTGTCAGTGTGATGCTTTGCAGCCTGCCTTTAATAACACCATGAATAGACTGGAATAAATCGCTGGAGGACTCACACAACTAAATTATTTACTATATGTTATTGCTAAGCTTTAGAGCTAATAACTTTAATATTTGAAGTTCAACACCAGTGACTAGTGACTGCCTGGATTCACAGATACATACATGGCAAAGACTTCAAATGACATTTTATCAGGAGTTTCGTCGCATTTTAGCTCGCTACGGGCGTCTGCTTCGCACAACTGGAAATTTACATGTCAAACCAGTGAAATGGGACGGGAACACCCTCTGACTTTTGACCCCATATCAATCCGCCATCACATGTCAAAATCTACCAAAAGTTTACAGTTTTGTAAAGTTAAATATTTATAGATTTCATTCAATGCAGAATATGTCAGCAATTACCTATTTAAATTATTGAGAATCAACTGTACTTAGCCGAAACAAATTTTCGGTAGGGACTACAAACGTATGAAACACGTAGTCATTGGCTCATTCTAGGCTAGTAGTTGTGCCAGTCCTCCAGTCACTCCGATTGTTCTAGCCTGGATTCAATCGCTGGAGTGACTCAGATGTTCTAGCCTGGATTCAATCGCTGGAGTGACTCAGATGTTCTAGCCTGGAATCAATCGCTTGAGGGACTCAGATTGTTCTTAGCCTGGAATATAGTGCTGCAGCGACTAGGTAAAGGTTTTCTGACTTGTGTGAACTATTTATAAATACAACCCTGCTGCAGAAACAAATATGTATTCTATGTTTGAAATGTTTTCATAAGTAGAAGAATTGATTTTAGACCAGAAAACATTTTTGATTTGTTGACAGAACCTGACAGAATCCTGATGGGGACTGAAGAGGGATTGTATGTGGCACAACTGAACAAAGATGGTAAGTTGTCCATTTAGCATTAACAAATTATAAACGTGTTCCTCTGTTTCTCTAGTCAGTGCATCGCTGTCAATCCCCCCTTGTTCGAAGAGAGAGTGCCACCAAAATTTACCAATCTCCCTCAAAACTACCTTCATTTCATTTAAGTTCAGACTCTGGCATCTCAAAATCTATATTTTATGGTCAAATGATCTCCTTGTTACTGCAAGGTATGTGTAGTGACCATGACAGGTGTGTCTGGCTCAATTAAATGCTTTTTGGAGTTATTTTGTTATTTATCAAGTTTTTGAGTATCTATTATCTTCACCATAATTATTTTGTGTTTATTGCCTTGACATTATGTCATTATGTCATGATGCAACATCTACTGATGTAATTATTATGTTACAATAGGTGTGAATACATAACACAAAAGTTTGGCACAGCATAACACAAAAATTATGACACAGCAAAACACAAAAGGAATGCGACAAGTACTTTATAGATAAATATTAATTTTGTGTTACAGTACTGATCCGCATTGGAGACCGCAGTGAAAAGAAGACCGTCTACCAGTTAGAGCTGGTACTGGAGGAGCAGCTTGTGGTATTCATCAGTGGTGAGTTGATACTGGCACACAGGTTTTCCCTGACGCACAAAAACCTGCATTTTGACTCCTAAAATTGTCAAAGGACTCCCAAAATTGATAAAGTTTTACTAAATATTATTTGTGATGGGAGTTCCAGGACTCCTAAATTAATTAAATTTGAGAGTCCCATGGAAACCCCTAAGTGATTCCCAGTGTTTGCATCTTCTGTTGGTCTCTCTGTCAATCTCTACAACATCTTGGGTGTACTTTTGTGTTAATTCATTCACCCCTGAAATTCCAGCTGTTGAAGTGGACGAGTTCAAATGTGTCTTCAGCAGTGAATGAGTTAAACTTAATTTTACTGATACTGCGATTCCCGAAGTTATCAAAAGTCATAATTATTTGATTAACCTATGTCATGGCCTTTTGCAAACTTTCCATTTAAAAGACTTCCGCTATTTTGATTCTAAGCTATGTATTTTCTGATTACAGGTCGACAGAAGCATATCAAATTGCTGCATGTGTCTGCATTGGAAGGACATGATGGCGATCCAGTCAAGATCCCGGAGAGCAAAGGATGCAGTGTATTCTGTACAGGACTAATCCGGCAGAGCTGCTGCTCTTGTCTATGTGTGGCTATTAAGCGGAATATACAGGTGTACGAACTCAACAAGACGCGCCAGAAGTATAGGAAAATGAAAGACATTCAGGTCCCGGGACTAGTGCAGTTTATAGAAATTATGAATGAAAGACTTTGTGTGGGATACCCGTCATACTTTGCAATTTACAGTGTCACAGGTGATGCCGCACCAATGAGTAAGTGTTCTGTCTGTGGAGACTTGTTACAATAAAACAGTTAATTGTAACATCCAAAGTGTCTTCCATGTACTTGCATAATTGCTACAATCAGATATTAAAGGTTTTATGCAGTTAAGAATTGATTTTGCCGATAAAAGGTTGTTGGGGGCAAAAATAATTCTGCCTGTTTAACAATACTTCCTAATTTTATAATATTTATGCTATAGTACATTAAATTATTTCGTTTCTTTTTGTTTGCAATTTGCAGCACTTGTAAATTCTGAGGACTGCAGTCTGCAGTTTATGATGCAGTCGCAACAAAACTCCCTGCAGGCAGTGGAGTTGTCTCCCAAGGAGTACCTTTTAGTATTTAGTGGTAAGTTGTGTTACCTTTTAGTATTTAGTGGTAAGTTGTGTTACCTTTTAGTATTTAGTGGTAAGTTGTGCTACCTTTTAGTATTTAGTGGTAAGTTGTGTTACCTTTTAGTATTTAGTGGTAAGTTGTGTTACCTTTTAGTATTTAGTGGTAAGTTGTGTTGTCTCCCATGGAGTACCTTTAAGTACTTAGTGGTAAGTCGTGTTGTCTCCCAAGGAGTACCTTTTAGTATTTAGTGGTAAGTTATGTTACCTTTTAGTATTTAGTGGTAAGTTATGTTACCTTTTAGTATTTAGTGGTAAGTTGTGTTACCTTTTAGTATTTAGTGGTAAGTTGTGTTACCTTTTAGTATTTAGTG
This sequence comes from Mimachlamys varia, assembly GCA_947623455.1. Taxonomy (NCBI): domain Eukaryota; kingdom Metazoa; phylum Mollusca; class Bivalvia; order Pectinida; family Pectinidae; genus Mimachlamys; species Mimachlamys varia. The sequence continues at coordinate 41,015,914 of OX392528.1, forward strand.
GTAAGTTGTGTTACCTTTTAGTATTTAGTGGTAAGTCATGTTCGCCACCAAGGAGTACCTTTTAGTATTTAGTGGTAAGTCGTGTTACCTTTTAGTATTTAGTGGTAAGTTGTGTTACCTTTTAGTATTTAGTGGTAAGTTGTGTTACCTTTTAGTATTTAGTGGTAAGTCATGTTCGCTTCCAAGGAGTACAATAATTCAGCACAATCACAATTTAGTGGAATGATTTTATAGCGAAAAGTCACTAAAATAAGATGAAATCTAAAAATATATATGTTTACAGTATAGTGTTGATCCAAATTGTATCAGTTTTCCTAAAAGGCTATCCACTACTTTGATGTATATATATTCAGTTGTGATTAAGTCGCTGTTTTCTTTCTAGTTTCTGGCATATATGTAGACAACACTGGTAGAAGGAGTAGAGCCCAGGAACTCATGTGGCCTGCTCCTCCAACAGCAGTTGGTAAGTTATCAAGTATACAGTGTTCATCCTGTGATACATATTAGCAATACCTACATTCTCTTAATTCATATCCATGCAAATCTGTTCTTCAAAGTATGTTTACGATTTAATAGATATATTCACAAACATACAGAATATTCTTGCAGATTTAAAATTGCAACCTGATTTGTAAGTTTTGTATAGAATACATTATGTCAATTTTTTTTCTTTAACATTTTATCAGAATTATTCAAGATTATATCACTAATACAAAACTGATTCACATGCTATAGTTAGATACTGGTGCTTGTTGTTGCTTTGTTGGACTATATGCCTGTGACATTGAATTGTACCACTGGGCAGTATCATTGTTGTGTTGTACTTCAAATAGAAATTGATCAATTAATTTTTATGCTATCCATGAACTAATAATAGAAAATCAAGCTAACACATTTGTGACATCTGACAGTGTGTGGTCAGGCGGCATTGTGAATAGTACACTTGCCATTCATGGAACCATGCAGGTTTTCTCTAGATTGTCTTGGTTTCCCTTCCAACATTAGGACCTCTGCATTTCCAGTTCAGGCAAACAAGGATGATTTATAATTTGGAAAATGTTGATGTGTATTTGTTGTAAAATGAAATTGCTGTGATGTCATCATTGTGTTATTTCAGCGTACAGTGATCCCTACCTCATGTGCTATTCAGAAAATGCCATATTTGTGTTCGATGTTCATTCAGCAGAGTGGATCCAGACTTTGTGCTTGAAAAAGGTAAGGATTAAATTGACAGGAGACCATTTTGTTCCCTAGTTGCTGAGGTATACGGGAAATGGTTGAGTTATGAAAGTGACATCTAATGGAACTCTCAAAAGGACAGATAAACATAGCACTTTCCAAAAGGTGAAAATATTGCCAAGTTACAGAACAATCAGCTGATTGTCGCATTAATGTTAGATTTACACCAAACTTATCGTCTTTATTATTAGTAGAATTAATAATAAAAACTGACATTTTCTATCATTCAAAGTATTGCAGGATAATTCCTTCACATTTTGATTAATATGATATTGCCTCTTAGAAAATTAATTCAATCAGTATTGTTTGAATATACTGATTACTGGAAAAATGTGGGTTTGTGATTTATTATGGTGATTTTATTATATATTTCTAAATAGATACTTGATGATAAATTCTCATTGTTTTTTTGTTGTAGACAAAGCCCCTGAACAGGGATGGCTCTCTGAACCTGATGAATATGATGGACTCCCAACACATCATTCACTTCAAGAATGTCCACCAGGGTATTAATACTTTGTAACACCCATAACTGTCCTTATGATGAATTATACTTGGGGAATCTCAGGTTTAAATCTGATCAAAGGAAATTGGTTTATTTTAACAACAGATTGTGTTAGTCCTGCAAAGTTATCTGTGAATACATATCCTTTGTTCAGTCATGTAAGGTGTGCTGTTGCAGGTGTCATTCATTAGGGTCAAAGAGATACATTTTAATCATGAAATATTTAAGATAGAAATATTTGTATTAATTTTTTTTTCATTTTTTGCAGGAAAACAGAATTTCGATATTTATTCATATATCTTCATGTTAAATTATGGATTAAATGGTATTAAATGTCTTTGAATGATAGAAGATGAAAGGCTGGCATGTTAAATTATAGAATAAATGGTATTAAATGTCTTTGAATTATAGAAGAAGAAAGGCTGGCCATCAAGGAAATCTTCAAAAACAGGAGTGTCAACAGGAACAAGAGGCGATTCTCCTTCAAGACGAGAGAAGATCATGACCGGGGCTCTAAAGGGTGAGAAAGGAGGCTCTGTCTGCATCCTGTTGGGTTATTCTTAGTGGAATGAATAGATGGTTTGCTCATCAAGTAACATTTATAATGAGATGAAATTTTATTTCAAGAGTTGGAATGATATTTAAAAGGAATGCATTGGGTTGATATTGATTTATGATACAATGTCCGGTTTTACAGCTTTTTGCCAACTGTTGTGAATGATTTATTTTTCAATGCTATTTTTTTGGCTAACTGAATGTTTCAAGTTTTTTGTTCTGTTGCAAAATGGCAGAAAAAATTGACCTCCTGTGATTAATAATGACCTTTTTATTATACGATTTATGTGCAGCATGTTTCTTATTTATTTGCTTTATATCATTACTACATGTATCTTATAATATATAGACTGACACACTGTAATATCAAAATACATTAATGTAACTCGGGCATATAGAATCTGGTGAGATGTGTTCGCCGGAATCACACTCTTCTATAACAATTCTGCTAATCTCTTCAAGCAAAGTTTGTGACTTAGATAAAAAAACGTTTATCGGGATGTATAAGATTTGGTTGCACAGACATATGTAGTCTAAAGCATCAGCTTGTCAATACTACAAGTTGGTGATAAGTCCTTGGGGAAGTCTACATAGTGAAAATTTAATTGATATCCTCAAAAATATGGATAGCATGACATCTTTAATTGCCATGAAAGCTTCATGAATTGCTTCTTTGAATGTTTCTTGCACACACTGATATATTCTACAGCTATCTGCCGATATTTTTGTTACGAAAATGACTCTGTTATTGACAAGCAGATGTTGGTCGTGGTCTTAACTCTATATATATGGAGATCTCTTGTGTTGTAGGATCATCAGAACTATTTACAGGAATAACATATAGCATCTCCACCCTATAACGACATCACATCTGACTGATGTTGTATTATGTCTTTGTACTTAATCTGACCGATACATGGTGCAAACGAAAAAATTACTTAGGATTCACTGTTTTATATGGGAAAATACTGTGGTCATAGGTGTTAACAGGTTCTGTAAGGTTTTGTTTAGAAATTGAGTTATTTAAAATTGAAAAAAAAAAACTACCCATGGATACAAAGGGATCAATCTAGGTCATTTATCACAAGAGGTAACAGTATTTTCCTGCAAGTGTTTATTAAGGTTTTACTTTGTTGTGGTTTCAAAACTTTAAAAAAAGAATGGTTCAATTATTGTTTACACCATCAATGCTTTGATGAATACTTAATCAGACAGTAAAGAGTCCATATGAAATAGGTGAATTTAAATTTAACATTATATATTTCAGTGCAATAAATGATTCGGCAATAGCTAGTGTTGATATTTATACTTGTTAAGTATAAGATCCTCCCCCGTAAATAACAGATATTTGTTCCCTCGATTCCTAGATTGACCCCTGTTACCCTCGATCCCTAGATTGACCCCTGTTACAATGATATCCATCCTACCTACAATGAAGTCCAGTACATGTCGGTAAAGTTACCTGTTACAACTGTAGTAAACTGACTGAGTTACAAGACAGCTGCTATTTTGTGTTGACTACAGGCCCGAGCGGCGCTCTCGTGAAATTTCCGCACCAATATCATTCAGCCATGTAGCCCACATGGGTCCAGATCAGGTCTTTCCTTCAAGCATACCAATACCAGTAACCCACGGCCAGTAAGCTGTCTTACGTAAAATTGTACTGTGTAGTGGCTTAGTGCATGCTTCCCATATAATCTCTTTTTTCTTGGAATGTATAAACCATGCTGTCTTCTCCATGTATTTAATCACTGATCTACCAACTCAGCTATGCATGTTGCTTTTTACATAGAATTTTGGCTAGGTGCATGTTCGTTATCCAAGTTAAATACAATCAAAATGTCTGTCCCAAGACAGGTTACCATCGGTTCCTTGGGTGTAGTATTTAATCATTTGTTTTCAAACGTAACCGCTCTGTACAGTTTGACTAAATGCTTTGTGTTGTTAGCCTGACGTCTGCTATGTGCTATCTTGGTGCATGTGGTTACACGTGGTTACTTGGTGGCAGGGAAATTGTTATATTCCATTAGTGGTTCAGTTACGGTACAAGAACATGCGTTGATGGTGGATTTCAGCGGTTTGTTCTGGAAATATATACATTTCATGTTTGTTGCAGCTTATCAATACATTATTCCCATCACACTTGTATTTAGAGGCTGTTTCATTGGTCCAGTTGTTTGGGCTCTGCCAATTATTACATTCATATGAACAAAATATTCTGACATGTAACAGATGGTATACAAGTTTTAGTTTAATTGTGGTGTCGGTGTATACAAGTAAATTACAAAAGGAAAATTAGTGGAAGTTATTAAGGATTGTTCCAAAATTCATCATATGAGAGGGGCGGGAGGCTCCACCACCCATCAAATATTAAAAGTAAAAGTGATTTATTATATGGAACTGTACACAGATCTGGTTTTAACCCCATCACCCATGCTATATTAATACAGGTGCCTCCCACCTCCCCCACATGATTAATTCTGGAATAGCCCCAACTTGGGTCATTTGTGCAATTTGCCATAACTGAAATTTATCGTTATTTGATTTAATTTAAAATATTATTCTGAAAAAAATGAACTAGAATATACAGATGTGTATAAAGATATTTTGGATTTACAGAGCATGTTAAGGGGAATGGATGCTGATACAATATTTAATGCAAGAAATAATAATTTCAACTGCACAAATCAAAAATTAAATCAAATTAGAATATAATTCACATCACACAAAACTTATAGTCTGCCTTTTACATAATGGAAAGCTTTATGCACTCGTGAACACACTTGTATGTGTCATGTGATGATCTCTTGCACAGCACGTTTCTTTCAAAATCTGGACCCGCTATCGAAACAAAAAGATGAATTTTTTAAATGTTATTTTAAACCTTTACACTCAAGAAACCACACTAAATTAGGATAGTTTAGGAATTTACAATTTTTTAAAATCTTTGCTGGAAACAGTGACCTGCTTAATCAGATTTCAATTACGTTATGTTGGAAAAATATAGAATCGACCTTCATGTATTTAGTGGCGAGATCAAGCATTCCGCTTTGAGCCTTTCACACAGCTTCAGCTATGTTTGCTTACCTTTGTACAAGATAAGCATATGCCGAAAACAACTGAATTGTTTATTTTGCTACCGTAATAATTGAAACAATTTGACAACAAATACAACTGCAGTTATTAATTAATTGTGTACTGTTCAATGATCACTGTTATAACCTTGGTAAATATTAAAATGTTGTAAAATTTGTTATGAAAGTGAAGTAATTATTAAATACATGAAGAACATTTCAAAACTGTTAAAAGTAAGATTGAAGGTGATAAAAAGATGAAAGATTTTTTCTTGGGCTGACCAAATCTGTAAAATCTAAGATGTATTTATTGTGTTTTTCTAATAGGTCTGAGAGAAAATCCAGAATAATCTCCGGTCCAACCAACTTTACCCATGTGGCTCATATGGGTACAAACATGGACATGAAATCACTCATTGATCTTCCCAAGGTATTTACTGTTTACATTTAATCTCTGCGTGTAAATAAAACAACAAATTATATACAGAAATAGTGCCAAAAATATACAGACAGCTTTATATGAAAATGCTGCAATGTTTTATGATGATTTGATATTGCTGGTCAGTAAAGTCCAATCTTTTGAGTGGCTTCATCCTTGAATGGCAGGTTCCAACATGAAAGAGTCTGTGATGATCCAGACTGAAGTCAGTGAAACTTTTGTCCTTGTTTAAGTACTATAATATCAGTTATTTCTGTGAGACCAAATTCTGTGGTTTCCCTGAAAAACATCCATTTCATGGGTACATGAGTTCTTGGAATAACAGTACCCACTTGCTTTATGTATCAAACTTGTAAATACTCCATGGACTTGAGATATGTGTTAGCATTAAATTATCTCTTGTTTATATGCATGGAACATCGAGATTATTGGTGGATATAAAGTGATAATATTGGTTCAACAATGGTTACACAACAACAGCAATTCAAACATCAGCTATAATGATTTTACTTGCTTTACCAGCCGGTTGGATCGTCGGCCCCTCCGCCTGTAGAGAGACCGCCCCCCGATACTACCATACAGAGGGTGCGCAACATCTTCCAACCTAGCATGAAGTCGGTACAGGAGGCTCAGTTGAGAGGTGCCCGGTCACAACCCAACGGTAGGTCAAACGGTGAGGATAATAGGGCATGCATGAATCGTCAATCAAAACGAAAAATGCACATTTTAAAATTTTAATAATTTCACTTTATAAAAACCAAATCAGTAAAAAGAGTAGATCAAAACTGGTCTAAAACAGATACCATTTAAATTTTTTACATCTGCATGAGACATTTAATTGAGGTTTATTGATGAAGTTTGATGGCAAACATTTTCTTGATGAATGTCTTATCCATTTCCTTAACCCAAAAAGATGGCATCATACCTCGCACTCGTAAAAAATATGAAAATATTAGTCACGCTCATGAAATATATTTTGTGTTACTGAAGACACTGTTAGATATCCTTTATGTGTTTGTTAAGTCACAGCAAATTTAACCTCCAAACTGAAAAGTACATTGGAACAAACTTGATGTAGAGGAATACATTTTCAATGCCCATTGTTTAAAACAGGCAGTGCGAGGCGTGAATCGCCGTCCAAAGTTGGGGGTGGAGCACGACCTACATCCTCCACCTCCTCCATCTCCGATAGTCCCGAGTTATCCTCCCATGACCAGTCCGCCTTCGCCGACGTCACCAGCAACATGTTTGAGGTAGGCTCGGCTCCTACAACCTAGCTAGCTTCACTTATAGGGCTTTCTTAGGACGATATATAGGCTTTTCCTTAGGACAATTTTGCAGTGTAATAATGCATTGATAGAGGCACATTAATTTATAGTCCACCCTGATGCTTCTGTAGAAATATACAATCAGTTATAAGTATTATTGATGATAAATACTTTTTATGAATTTTATGATATTATATGTATGTTTAAGACAAGAAACATTTGTTAAGGAAATATTGGTAAGGAATCACGAATCACTTGTTCTTTTTCTCTTTTTGATCTCGCAATAGTAGAGCATATAATTATGGTGACTTGGTAATTATGTTGATGTTTCGTGTCCCTCCCTGTTACACGTGTAATGAAGCCCCCTTTCTGTTATGTACCGCCACTCGAAGGTTTCCGTTTCACACACTGTATGATCTGTGTCTTACTACATAGTCTATATATATATATTACTGCCTTCACATGGCCAGAACTGACTTGTGAGTTACATGTTTATTCACTGTACTGGAACAAACATATTTCTGTACTGTACAGAGGGGGCTCAGTTGTAACTGGACTACAATACTAAGACATGACTTACACATCTTTGCATCTTTTACAACATTTTCATTCCAAAGTATTAACATTTGAGGAAAAATTTAAGATTTTAGGGAATTTAAACGGCATAATAAACATATCAATTGAATGGCAAGGATGAAATCAAGACTAGGTAAAAATTGATGACATGGGCGAATGGCGGAAGTTTGCCTTTTGAACATTTCATTATATACAATTAATTGTATTGTTTTTTGTTCAAATTCGAAAGATTTTATGACAATGAATTTAAGTGATTGGGAATGATAAAGCAAGAAAAGAAAATGTAGAAGAAAAAAAATATGTAAGTCCTGATGTTAAGAGCCTTGTCTAGTTTGTTCTGGTATAGTCGCTAGATGTAACACAAATTAGTAAGGCTCCTGTGAAGAATTCTATGTCTGCACACACTGTGTGTCATATTCATCGTATGCACTGAAAGTCTATGTACTGTATTATTTATAATCTTCAACCAGTTCTCTTCTTGTGTGACCTGATTGGCCGGCGTTACTAATGGTGTACTACTACATAATCCATTTTGCTTCCCTTCAGGTGTTTAAAGGTCCCCCCGGGTCGCGCGAGTCTGTTAGTGGCAGTGTTTCCAATCATACATATGAAAGCACATGGCAAAACTACTGAACAAATGAGCACACAGATTATGTAGCTGAGGTTTCTCCACTTTTTACTTCCATATTTATATATTGTGCACTCCTTGATCTAACATCATTACCAGACCCCAAGCTTCTTATTCACTTCGTTTTCTGTTCCATTGATGCCCTGGTGGGAATGGCTGATTGGTCCGTTAATATTTACCATAATTCATTCATATTTATTTTTTTTAAACAATTTAGTAACTGGTGTTCTGATCGTAATATTTAAAAACCTAATAAATATATTTGTTAATACATTTTTTATTTTTAAATACGACATATTCATAATCATTACTAATTACAGTAGTTTAGTTTTAACTTGAGCAAGTAACCGAACAGAAGTTACTATAATGGGTTAATTTTGTGTCTATACTTCCGTGTTATTGCTGAAGTCATTCTCACCATAGGTTACTTGTTGTTTTACATTACAGCATTGCATGAGCCCAGGCTATCACCCTCTAGGTGTGTGCCACTCTTTCTTGGCATGTGCTATCACAGTTATCTCCCCTACCTAACCAGTTGTACCGGCTGGTCGACCAACTTGCCGTCTTTCAATGTTGTTGCATGTTTGTTCCTTCTGAGTTTTTAAACAGACAAAACAATATACTTTACATACAGATATATTCATATAGCAATTCCATATCTTTGACAATTCTGTCCCATTAGGATTTCGATTTTTGATGGATCCAAGACCTAGTGCAGGTAGTATGATTGATATTGTTTACTGGGAATGAAATAACTATGTACTATAGGGCAACATCAGGGCAGCAGGCTTGCTGGCTATCTCATTCTGGCATGGTTGATTAATCCTCAAGTTGGAAAGCTTAGCAAGCTGGTGTCCAAACCTAATGGCCTGAAATCAGCATAGATCTAGATTCTGTGGAGAAAAGTAGCAGAAATGAGATGTTCAGTATTGACTGCATTCATAGTTGTGTTGTTGATTATTAGAAATGTAAAACAAAAATATTGATAGAATTTATATATATTGATAATTTACAGCATACAATGCATAAATATTCACAAACAAAACTTTGCATGGTGAGAGTTGATACGTGTAACATAGGTTAGAACTATATGCAGTGGTATGTTTATAGTTAAAACAAGTTGGTCATTTCAAAGTTGCATAAAGAATATAATATGAAGTTGTTTATTAATAGAATGTATATGTTTTTTCACACTCTGCAAGTTGCAAGAAGTCATGAAATTTTTTTTTTTAAAGAATAATAAATGAATTGTGTTCATCAAATTGATATGAAAGGGAGATTACTCCAGACCAAAAAAAAAGAAGTCTGGAATGGAACTATTCTTTGTGCTTATGACTGGTGCAGAATTACCCAAACCTTAAAATGTAATATGTGGTTTTGTAAACGAATGATGATCAGCATTGTTTAAAGCAAAAGTCTTTTGACTTGGTGGGATAGTTAGATGGATTGACATAGTCTAGTGGAAGGGGCATTTTAGTTAATCAACGAAGAATGGAAGATTGGGACTATATATCATAGCACTAGATAGTCTTGACAAGTTAGGGTACTGTTTAACTGTATTTGGTACCATACCAATGCAACTGACAGTGTTGAAGTATATTGTAAGTTTAAATTTGCATCGTACAAGTGTTTTAAATTAGGCTTTCAGGGTCAAACTAAACAATACATTCTAATATTTTTAACATTGCTTTGTATTAGCTTAGTCAAACTGTCCTTTTGTAAGCTGTCTGCAATACTTTGTTGGCTTAGATATTATGAATTGATGTCCTTTGTCAGTGCTCTGTGATGCATTCTCGGCTTAGATTTAACATTGAATGTTTTTTCTGGGTCAGCTCTGTTTTATGTTGTCGTTGGCTGAGATATTGTTCTGATGGCAGTGGGCATTGATAACCCTTACATTAATGATGTACTGTAAATGTGTTATGTAGAAATTGACAACAGACGAGCAGTGTTCAGTAGTTTGGGGCTGCTATGCCAAAAGGGTTGCCAGGGTTGAAGGCATACTGAGCCCAATCAAAAAGAGGGGAGAGCACTCCGGCAACTTGATGTTATAGTAGCTTAAAAATAAGACAGTTGTTTTAACCATGACTTAACCTCAAATGACAATTAGGCATTGTTTAGTTGATGTATAATGTACAATTTTAAAGAATTAAGTTATTGTATTATTTAAATTAAGTGAAATCATGGATACTTCTATACTAAAACATGATATACAAAAGAAAATAATCAACAGTGTAAATCTTCAAGGTCATTCACACTTTTAATTAACATATTTAGAGAGATTGCTGTTGGTTTATAGCGATTAGGCAGTCACAGTTTAGCGCAGCATGGTTAGATGAGCGTTATAGTTCCCAGTAGGGCTAATTATAGGTTGCTTTGTAATACTATGTAACAACCGTTACCAGATATCGTCGATTTTAGTTGTAACACTTGACTCTCGGTTTGATTAACAATAATTGACTGGACTGTAAGCTTCACATGATGACTTGGTACACACACACAGTGTGGTGTTGTTGAAATCACAAGCTTGTTCAGCACCGACATCTACTGTCCCTAACCATGATATCCTTCAGACATAAAATGTGCTTATAAACACATTTCTTAACAAGTCAGGTTTTACCCCATCAAACATTAAAATTTACATCTTAATGTTTCAAATTTCCAGTTTTGTTATATTAAAAATGTCTTCATTATTTTGGTAGAGATCAGAAGTATTTATTTAAGGTACTTGGCTTTGACAGCAGATTATAAGTTACCTATGGTATAGTTAATAGCAAAGATGTCAAACTGTATATATGTGAGCAAGATGTTAAAATTTGTTATCATAAATCATCATTAATTCATTCTTGGTAATAATATGTAAAGCTAGTACCAATAAAGATATCATCATTCTAGATACACTGTACATAGATCACTGTCTGTAGTGGAAAGTAAAATTATTTAATAATCCTTTAAATATTTTGAATCAATTGATTTGCCCCATCACCATCTGTCCACCACATACCAGATAAGTATGTGTAGCGCTAGAACCTGCCCTGTTGTCTTCTCCTTTGCTTTACACATTATTACGAGGCAAACTATTATTAATTCAATGTTGAGTCATTCAAATTAAACTTTATGCATTTTACAAAGAACACAGAGATAATTGTATTTTTATTTGTCTAACTTAAAACCAGTTATTTTAATCTTATTTGATAAAAATGCATGATCTTAACTTTTTGAGGGAAAATCACAAAACTCCTATGCATTTGGACACATTTTGAAATGGCAATATGACTAAAAATGGCAAAGATGAAGATTTAGAGACGTTGTTTGCTTTTACATTTCCTTATTACTCCATTTTCAGTGTGATTGTAATTATCGTAGGTAAATGTAATATACTATTTTTAAGAAAAGCATTATGCTAGGACGATTTAAACAAGTGTTATTTATGCTGATTTTGTCACTACCTTTATAACGTTATTTTGCTGTAATTAGTTACAATGTAAATACTGTGCAGTGCTAATGTTGGGGCAATGTGATGCCATGATAGCCAACTTGATCTTGTTGATGACTTGATGTTATAATCTGAACATGTACATGTAAGATATTCTCACAGATATTGATTCTATAGTCCTGACTATTGAATATGTATATATGACTTTCTCATCAATGAACTATAATATCCAGTATTGACTCAATACAGATGATGATATCTACTTGACCATGCATGTGATTGTGTATTAATTTAGGTTACCGTTGTGTTGTAGGACGGGGAGGGGTATGAGCGGCCACGTATGCGTCTGTCTCTGGCCTCCACCAACAGTAACTTCAGTAGTCCCCCACACTCAACCAGTGGCAGTCTCTCCGAGGACCGAGACCCCGGCGACAATGACCAGGAGGTAGACTGTACTCGCCTCTGATTGGCTGGAATGTGACCCCAGAAAAAAGGTCGCCTGTATATCTCGCCATGGCTGGTTACTTTATGTAATGTGTGGTCTCCAGTCTCAAGTGTTGACAGCATGGAGCGATATCTCTACTTTGTCTGTACTTAGCAGGACAGTTGGCTACAGTCTGTGGCGACCTTACCACCACAGTCATATCAAATAAGACATCAAACCCAGCCGGATAAATAAATCAAGAAACGCAGCATTTTTTTCTTCTACAAAACAAAGCAATGGAATGCTTGCTTACTGCTGATAATTAACATAATCGGTATTAATCCCATGTATATTTAGTCCTATATATTTACCTGTAGCAGGAGCACAGCGTCTACTACTCACAATCGAAAATTCTCTATCCATTGTATTTTGGACTCGGTCAATTTAAACACATATTTAATCAAAGAAAAAAAACTTAACAAATATTAAGGTTAAACCATTTTGCAATTTTAAAAGGCAAAATGATTGTTTTGTTTTACTTTGTACAATATTATTTATCATGGAACCTTTTTGAATTCCTAAACCACGTTTTTGGTAAAGAATGAACATAACCATGTATTTATATAATGACGACTATCATAATTGAATGCTTTAACTTTACACTGCGAATTCCTTTCCAAGGAGTGATCTCTTCATGTTGCCCTTTGTAAGGAGTGATCTTTTGGTTGTTGTACACAGTATATTTCGCCTACATATTGCCGCCATTACAGATGAACATGTCTCATTCTGGTGTGAACACGACGTACAAGGTGTGTGATATACGTGACGTGTTATTTACTTGATGCGACACATTACGGTCAGTTTGTATTGTCACTGCCCCCGAAAATCATCTTCATTTCATTGGTGTCGAAACCAGATCACCTCTTGGTGTATTTAGCTCATCATCACCTGATATAAAAGTCATTAATGTGAGACAAAGTCGTACATTTAAAATAGCTTAATCTCCATACCATGTTTGTAAAGACTTGTAGTCGGGTTAGGATATGCGAAATATCTCGTGTAAGGTGGGTTTTTTTTGTACAATTAAATATCAATGGTGGCATTATATGAACAAATGTGTAACTAGTGCAAGACTATAGTTTACATCTGAAATTGCATTTCAATTTTACACATTGTCATGATATTTAGAAAAATGAATTACTAATTACCACTTTACGAAGTAAAGCATACCAATATACTGAAGAATAATGTAATTATCACAAAAAGACTACGTAGGAACATTATAAAATTAACACATTTGTAGCTTCTATACTCTAAACAGCAAAATTATTTTTGCCATTTCTTTCTTAAACAACGACTTGTAGCTAAAGGATAATATTGACAAGTTTATATAGTTTAGGTGTGACATGATAAAACTGTCTTTCATTTATACCAACACGACATGCCAGACCGGTGCTGTATTTTTCCTGTTTTTTTTTTTTTTAATCCTTCGGTACTATTTACCCGGCATATGTATAAACATACATACATATCCTATGATGTTACAGGTTCAGCATTCAAAACATCTTCTCTAGAGTTTTCATTATAAGTTGTACTTTTGTCATTTGTATTGCTCCAATAAAGGGACACTAAAGGCTTGGTTTAAGTATGACCAATTTTCCAATAAGTTGTCAGAACATGAAGCTTTACAGTGAATGTCATTTGATCCATAAAGAATGAAAAATGGCTTGACAATAAATTGCAAATTAGATTTATTTTCCATTTAATGGATTTTCCATTTCAAGGAATATGATCTAAGAACTTGAGATCCACGTTAACGCAGGACCTTAAGATAGAATAGACTAGGGCGAAGTGTGTTGACCTCTTGAACTTTGACCTTCCTTGTCAAAGGATTGGTTAGCAACTTATCAATGCATGAAATCTTTAACTACTCTTTAAACAAAATCCCAAATCCAAATTTGTTGGCTGTTATGAAGAGTGTGACTCTTAGTGCTTATGCCCATGTTCCCGGAAGAGTTGGACATGTCTTGCTTTATATATATAAATATATATGAAATATATATATCATACGACAAATCCTGTTAGGATATTGTATAGAATCTAATGGCTTTAATTGGTCACACTGTAGCTTGTACATATAGATGTATTTAAAACACTAAACCATGTTAATAGCAACACAATATTCAGCCTTATTCATGTACAGTTGTATATTCATGTAGCGTCAGTAATGGAGTCTTGTCACATATGTAAATGTTTTGTACATAGTTATCGGCTATTGTTGACAGGTGAATTTGCCAAAAACCCTACGTTTTTCCTTTTTAATTGATCAATGACTTTTGAGTGAGAGCGAGACGAGCGGGCGTGACCATACACCCGGAGTTACTGCGAGATTTCCTGTACCTGCCACACAATTATCGGTGTGCTTTAGGTACGTTACCACTTTACCGAGTTCAGTGCTGTGATTGCTGCTCTTGCCGAGGGTCAACATTTCCCATCCCCTTACAATTATGTTGTTTTAATGGACAGGCTTCATATCAATTGTGTAAAGTTGAGTATCAATATTTGCAATTATTCATAAATAAAAAGATTTGATATTAATGAGCAAGATTTGATTTGTGATAGAAACAATGTTTTTGGTACCTTTCCTACCGATTCCATCTAACTCGTACACCCCTAAATGTCATAATGAAGTATTCCAACCTTTGATTAAAAGAGTTCCATTGAGTCTTCAGGGATGAACGAGATAAAAGGAATGATTTTGGGGCAATATAAAAGAAAGCAATTTTAATTGAGATTCTGCAGGATTTTGGCACGTTGGCATAGATATGTCTTATTTGTGTTATCGTAGAAGACATTTAGTCCCAATACCCATTATGGTGTGCACATTTCATGTCATATTGATGTGCCACAAGTAATATACTGCCAAAATATGGAAGTTCCCACCCAGCCAATTATTTTTCTGTAAAGTGTAAAAGGTGAAACACTGTGGTACCTGCCAGTGATTATTGTATTCATTCACTTAGGTTTTACAAGTCTTTCATTTGTGGTAGGAGATAGAACATTGGCCAAAAGTTGTTTATTTTAACATATCTGATATCGTGTTATTTTATGATATGGCGTAAAAGGTCGGGTAATTTTCCCAGAGAAAAACCTTGACAGTAGTTTTTACTCGATATACATATATACCAGTAGTAAGGTGTTACTATTTGTTATACATTATCATTCACAAATGATTGTCACAAATTATGCCCATAGAAGAGTTCACAATTCCTCTCACAGTAACTCCTCGTGTGTGGTTACCGGTTATTGTCGGATACCAACCATTGATTTTATTTTACTTACTTACTCACTGAGTAAGTGAAGCAAGATCAGCCGTGGGTATACGACAATGGTTACAAGTGTGCACAAGAGTCTTAGTGGCGAATACCTGATGTGTGAGGGTGGTGTTTCTACTGGAGATCTCCACAGTAAATACCTGATGTGTGAGGGTGGTGTTTCTACTGGAGATCTCCACAGTAAATACCTGATGTGTGAGGGTGGTGTTTCTACTGGAGATCTGCACAGTGATACCTGGTGTGTGAGGGTGGTGTTTCTACTGGAGATCTGCACAGTAATACCTGGTGTGTGAGAGTGGAGATCTCCACAGTAAATACCTGGTGTGTGAGAGTGGAGATCTCCACAGTAAATACCTGGTGTGTGAGAGTGGAGATCTCCACAGTAAATACCTGAGGTGTGAGGGTGGTGTTTCTACTGGAGATCTGCACAGTAAATACCTGATGTGTGAGGGTGGTGTTTCTACTGGAGATCTCCACAGTAAATACCTGGTGTGTGAGAGTGGAGATCTCCACAGTAAATACCTGATGTGTGAGGGTGGTGTTTCTACTGGAGATCTCCACAGTAATACCTGGTGTGTGAGGGTGGTGTTTCTACTGGAGATCTGCACAGTAATACCTGGTGTGTGAGGGTGGTGTTTCTACTGGAGATCTCCACAGTAAATACCTGATGTGTGAGGGTGGTGTTTCTACTGGAGATCTGCACAGTAAATACCTGATGTGTGAGGGTGGTGTTTCTACTGGAGATCTCCACAGTAAATACCTGAGGTGTGAGGGTGGTGTTTCTACTGGAGATCTCCACAGTAATACCTGATGTGTGAGGGTGGTGTTTCTACTGGAGATCTGCACAGTAATACCTGGTGTGTGAGGGTGGTGTTTCTACTGGAGATCTCCACAGTAAATACCTGATGTGTGTGAGTTGAGATCTCCACAGTAATACCTGGTGTGTGAGGGTGGTGTTTCTACTTGAGATCTCCACAGTAAATACCTGATGTGTGAGGGTGGTGTTTCTACTGGAGATCTGCACAGTGAATACCTGATGTGTGAGGGTGGTGTTTCTACTGGAGATCTCCACAGTAAATACCTGACGTGTGAGGGTGGTGTTTCTACTGGAGATCTCCACAGTAAATACCTGAGGTGTGAGGGTGGTGTTTCTACTGGAGATCTGCACAGTGATACCTGGTGTGTGAGGGTGGTGTTTCTACTTGAGATCTCCACAGTAAATACCTGATGTGTGAGGGTGGTGTTTCTACTGGAGATCTCCACAGTAATACCTGAGGTGTGAGGGTGGTGTTTCTACTGGAGATCTCCACAGTAATACCTGATGTGTGAGGGTGGTGTTTCTACTGGAGATCTCCACAGTAAATACCTGATGTGTGAGGGTGGTGTTTCTACTGGAGATCTCCACAGTAAATACCTGATGTGTGAGGGTGGTGTTTCTACTGGAGATCTCCACAGTAATACCTGATGTGTGAGGGTGGTGTTTCTACTTGAGATCTGCACAGTGATACCTAGTGTGTGAGGGTGGTGTTTCTACTGGAGATCTCCACAGTAAATACCTGATGTGTGAGGGTGGTGTTTCTACTGGAGATCTCCACAGTAAATACCTGATGTGTGAGGGTGGTGTTTCTACTGGAGATCTGCACAGTAATACCTGGTGTGTGAGGGTGGTGTTTCTACTGGAGATCTCCACAGTAAATACCTGGTGTGTGTGAGTTGAGATCTCCACAGTAAATACCTGGTGTGTGAGGGTGGTGTTTCTACTTGAGATCTCCACAGTAAATACCTGGTGTGTGAGGGTGGTGTTTCTACTGGAGATCTCCACCGTAATACCTGATGTGTGTGAGTTGAGATCTCCACAGTAAATACCTGATGTGTGTGAGTGGAGATCTCCACAGTAAATACCTGGTGTGTGAGGCTGTTAAGTGTTTCCACTAAGCATGTTATTTACAGCTAATCCTTCAAATTTTGATGCATGTCTCATGACGAACAAAGACCATGTTATTTTTGTCTCCCATAATTTTCTCATAAACTTTCGTTAAAGTGATCCACTAGCAGGATGACAAGCATTTAAAATTTGAATTGTACATGATGTGAACAATTCCATTTATTTAAGGGCGATTCAAAAGTTCCCCCAACACAATGTGATTCATTTTATGTTGTATTATTGAGAGAAGAAGAGATGAAGTAACTACGATTATGCAATATGAAATATAATACACACTGCTGTAAAAGAAAACTGTGGTCATTTGTAAAGTAACCCATACTTCCCAGAAAGTTTTATTTTAAATTTATTTTCATGACATCAGAATTATTCTGACAAAGAGAATTCCGCAAACGATAATACAATTATGATTACGTTGAAAATTCAAATGCATGATATTGCACTGTTAGAAACTGTTAATATGATACTGTCAGTGCATCATGAAGAAAAAACAACCATGATAACAAATCTGGTAGTTATCTTGCAATTTGCTATCAATTTTTTAACCTGTTCAGGTTTATGAATAATGGAGAGAGATTTTTTTTTAATATTTTACTTTCTCAATTTTTTTTATCCTTTTGATTCCTTCATTTTACTTAAATGTTATGGTGATATTGAGTCAGTATTATAAAACAAGTGATCGTTTGTTACTGTTATAGTGTATAGTAAAGCTTGAAGGTCTTTCAGAAAAACGTAATCTTTGAACAAATGTTGAAAGTATCTTGGTTAACTTTCAGGTTACTGAAAAGTATGGTGGTCTTTTTTTTCGTTTCTTTTTTCTTCTTTCGAGAATGACTTACAGCAACACAAGGTATGATACTGACCTTGTGTGTTATGTTCCTGACATGGTGACAGGTATCTAGCATACGGTGCGTGGGGAGTAATGGTAGTTGTAGAATACATTCCATTTGACTTGGAAATGCACACACAAATCACACCATTTTACATCTACATACTGCTATAGTGAATCGGAACATCCGCAGCGCAATGAGTGGCCAGTTCACTCCTAACGAACTGCCTTTAATTGATTGTTAACTAATGGTGGATTAATTGACTTGTGATATGGTTGAAGAAGAGTCGCTTGTGCCTTTGGTTTGCTTGCTGAATGTTTTGGTTGGTGTCCTGTTGGAGACTTGATGATGATGATAATGTTAGTTGAGGTATTTATGTCCTTTTAGTGCGTAAGCGGAGTTAAATTCTTAATTTTTAAATTCTTCGTGCTAACCTAATACTTAATCGGAAATTAAGAATTTGCTTCAAGAGCTGTCCTGTATTTGGCTAATATATAGTTCTTGGTCTACAGCAGGCCGGGAGTGTGACCTCATACATTTTGTGTATCCTTGTCCACATTCCACTATCAAGTCTTGAACTTTCCAAATAGATTCAAAATATTCCTTTATTTGATTTGAATAAATCTACAATTGAGAACGAAGATGTGATCTATGGCATGATTGCAAAGAAAGAAAACAAAAGTTGAAAGATACATCGATTGGTTTCTTTAGTAAACAAATATCCTTAAAATCTAGATATGTTTAAATCAGTAGTGAAAGGGAAAAGCAGCTAACTAGGTTTAGGAAGGTGTCTGTTGTAGGCTAGGCATGGGTTACATCAGATGGAGGACTACAGTACTGTAGACAGACCGACTATATTGTTGTAGGCTGACTCCAGGTAGATAGACTATTGTGCTGTGGGCTGACTAGCTCAAGGTAGATAGACTATTGTGCTGTAGGCTGACTAGCTCAAGGTAGACGGACTATATTGCTGTAGGCTGACTCTAGGTAGATAGACTATTGTGCTGTAGGCTGACTAGCTCAAGGTAGATAGACTATTGTGCTGTGGGCTGACTAGCTCAAGGTAGATAGACTATATTGCTGTAGGCTGACTCCAGGTAGATAGACTATTGTGCTGTGGGCTGACCAGTTCAAGGTAGATAGACTATTGTGCTGTAGGCTGACTAGCTCAAAGTAGACGGACTATATTGCTGTAGGCTGACTCTAGGTAGATAGACTATTGTGCTGTAGGCTGACTAGCTCAAGGTAGATAGACTATATTGCTGTGGGCTGACTAGGTAGATAGACTATTGTGCTGTAGGCTGACTAGCTCAAGGTAAACAGAATTTATTGCTGTAGGCTGACTCTAGGTAATTTGACTATTGTGTTGTAGGCTGACTAGCTCAAGGTAGACGGAATTTATTGCTGTAGGCTGACTCTAGGTAATTTGACCATTGTGTTGTAGGCTGACTAGCTCAAGGTAGATAGACTATATTGCTGTGGGCTGACTAGGTAGATAGACTATTGTGCTGTAGGCTGATTAGCTCAAGGTAAACGGAATTTATTGCTGTAGGCTGACTCTAGGTAATTTGACTATTGTGTTGTAGGCTGACTAGCTCAAGGTAAACGGAATTTATTGCTGTAGGCTGACTCTAGGTAATTTGACTATTGTGTTGTAGGCTGACTAGCTCAAGGTAGACGGACTTTATTGCTGTAGGCTGACTCTAGGTAGATAGAATATTGTGTTGTAGGCTGACTAGCTCAAGGTAGATGGACTTCAGTGCTGTAAGGCTGACTCTAGGTGGACTTACTGTGGTGCTGTAGTCTGACTCTAGGTACAAAGTCTATAGTGTTTTATTGTCGACTCTTAGGTAAATGGACGAGTGTTTTAGGCTCATGGTGAGTAGATTTACTACAGTGCTGTTGACTGAATGTAGGTAAATTGTCGATAGATTGACTACAGTGCTGTAGTCCACCCTTTGGAGATAAATTACAGCAGATTGTGAAGACTACAGTGCTTTAGATAAATCGGCTTAGGACGAGTGGCTCCCCAGTTGTGATGGGGAGCAATACATGGTGCTGCCAATTGAGTGGTCAAAAAGTGATACTTTAGTAATAGAAAAACAAAACCTTAATTATTTAAATTACTTAATGATTGTAAATTTTAGCTTGAAGATTTTAATTATGCAAGATTATGAACTGATTGATGAGCACTATTTGCATATCATTTGTATATCTCCACGTTTGCTTTTATTGTCATTGTTTGAATGTTATTATTTTTTTCAGGAATCAAAACATTTCTTCCACAGAAATGAAGTATAAAAGTGCAATGATTTTTTCTCTCCCCTTATTATTATTGTTGTTATAGACAAAACGTGTTGACCTACCACACTATAGTTGTGTAGCCTACAGTGTATAGACTTGTACCATTGTATCCCTTGTATAGAGCCCGTTATTTACCCCGCATTACCACTGAGTTTTATAAACTACCATGTATGTGTGAGTGTCAGTGTGCATGTACAGTTTTGTATGCAATGTAGTGTTATTATATTACTTTTTTGGTGAAATCTTTAATTTGTTTTTTGCCGAAAAGTTTCTGTGCGGATTTTAGGTGTGGCAGCCACCTTGTAGATACAGCCGATGGTATTTTGCTTTGGAGTTGTATAGCCCAAGGAAGGTTTATTATTATTGCAAAGTTCCCACCACTAATACATACAGATCTGTAAGGAGAGCTTAGCCAATTATTACGATTATTATTGTATAGTTTTATAACACAAATCAGTAACATGTAAGTGCAAGAAATGGTAAAATAAAACCGCAAAAATAATAAAATTACATAAATTCTTCTATACAGATTTGATGTTGTTATTTTGTGTTCTTTAAGAGAATGGACCTGTTATTTTGGTTTCCAATATTACAATGCATTAGAGATGGTGTCATGTGATTTTCTGTGTAGCTTACCAATCACCAAAGCAGCGATAATTGGCCTAAAACTGCTTGTTTAAAGGCTATTAACTTGTTCCAATACATAACTTGGACAACATTCTAGGTCACAAGCAGCAATTGTTTATCATTGAGCATCAGGATTCAGGCCCTGTGAACCTCACTCCATGGTTTATTAACACATATGTTACCTCCCTTGCAGTGTTAATCTCTGTATTCACAGTATTTTAATATGGAGAAGTTTTTCTGTCTGAGTTATTGTCTCCACTTTGAGTGAAGGAAAAGGAAGACATTGTATCACCTGATAGATCTAGTTCATGTGCTTCTTATATTATCTTGTAGGGGTCGTAACTTGAAAACCATTATAGATATGTTATGAAACTTTCAGTATACCTGTATTGGTCATGGACAATGTGTACACAGTCATTAGGTCATTTTGACCTTGATCCAAAGGTAAAATATGTGCAAATTTGCAGTACAGTCTATTCCGCGCTGTAACTTTCAAATCATTAAATTTAACTTTTCCAGTTTAAATCCATCACCCAAAGATTATGTGTAGTGCACAGTCAGAAGTTCATTGTAACCTTCATCCAGAGGTGACACATTTGAAAATTTTGATGGAACACCTTGTCCAGGCTGTTGAATTTAAACTTTAAATGATATTTTAATGAAACTTTCACCATACTTATCAAAAAGGATAAGTACTGCATTGTCATTAAGTCATTGTGACCTTGGCCCCAATGTCAAAATATGCAGAATTGTCGGCTGCATCTTGTCTGGGCTTAATTTATGCGTGAAGATATCTTGATGAAACTTGCAGATGATGTGCCATGCATTGTCATATATCAAAAGGTGAAGAAAGTCTTGTTTCAAGCATTCCAGGGTGATGCCAACAGTACCTCACTGTATCTAATTAATATGTCATCTGACCAAACATGAAGGTCACCGAATCAAAGGTCAAGGCCATATTTACCTCAAGGTCAATGGATCAAAGGTTAATGTCAAATTTTGTATCTTTTAACTGTTGAACATTTTATGACATTTTGTTGAAGCAATGGTGATCAGAATCAAGCAAGGCTTTAACTGACCAAATCTCGAGGTCATTGGCGGTTTTTTTATTTCCTGATTGCTAACTTTACATCTTTTGGTCGCTAAATGTTTTTAATGAAATAACAAAATGTCAGCTGATAATACCTCAAGATAAGATTTTACATTTCGTAGAGCAAGTCTTGTCTGGTCCATAACTGTATTGACATAAAAAACACTTCGGGGAATAACTGACTATAACATTTTTAATGGAGACATTTTGATGGTCCATTGAAAATGTTCATCTGCGGTCCATCTATGTAAATGAATTAACGTCAGATAGACGTCTTTGAACGAACATGGTTAGTTTATCATAGGCTATTTCTCGTTAACGTAGCAACGGATAATGACGAATCGTATTATACAAGTGGTAGAATCCCCCTTTGTCTCTACTTAATCATGCAGGCGAATCAGAAGATATGATGATTAAGAGAGAAAAAAGGCGATCCGACCATTTTTGGTATTGTGTGAATTAGGGAGGGGATGAAACATAACCCCATTTGTCCAAAAGCTGTGCATACTCCATTTTGTGATGGTCGGGAATCTTGTCTCCGTTACAAACCCTCAACTATTATGATTTGTATTACCACAGCGGTACAGATTTCTATATAACAAACGGGGGGAAATGATATTTCAATGGTGGACACCCAATCTTTTACCAAGTTTATAGAAATATTGGCAAATTAAACAACTTGGTTTGTGACTGGTTAAAATTCATAAAATCTTTGCAAAGTATTTTGTATTCTTGCAGTTTACACCCATTTATAAGTGTAGGTAAAACTGAACTGCTGTATGTCATGTGTTTGTAAATGTAACACTATATTCCCAATGAAAAGTAGTGGTCCGCAGTAATATTCAGTTAGGTCCATTCATACACATAAAAGTAATGGCATTTGGAGTTTACATAAGCGATTTATTTAACAAAATATATTCCCTTGCTCATCCTCGATCACCTTCGCTCTCTACACCCCTGAAAAATGTCATGACAAAACGGAAGGCTCCGTGTACACCACCTTGTTGATGAGGCAACAAGACTGGTCCGACCCTTTGATGCACATCAAAAGAATTGTGTGGTCACGTAACGGTAAAAATTGACAGGCTTTGAAGTCCGTTGCGACTCCATTGTAATCGTCAAAGGACAGGAATGCAGCCTAGCGATTGGTCAGGATGTTTTACCTAAGCGTGTCTTCAGTTTTGCCATGACATATTCCATGTGTGTAGAGAGCGAAGGTGATTGTAACTCCTGGATATCGAGGATGTCACTTGCTATGGCACACTCTGTGTAGAGCAAACTTTAGTTCCTTCATAGGTCTACACCGCAAACGTATAATCCGTGTTTGAATTTCTAATTTCTTATTTACTTATTATATTAGTTATATTGAAAAGCAATAGAAATAGAAGAGACATCAAAATAAAAGAACCCTAGGCCTAAACTGTCACCACTCACATCCCATTTTGTCTAATGACTGGTTTCTCAAACATTAACAGTATACGTACAAAAGCTTATATTGTATTCTTTTTCTGAACCTGTACAGTATTCAAAATGCTTTTAATTGGAAAAATGCATTTGAGCCATTCAGTTTCAGTACACCGATGTGGGTTAATACAACTTGAGCACCTCTAGACGGTGTCTTCAAGTGCCTTTCCAAGGTCAATGCCGATGATGGAAATAGACAAGTTTCTGCTACACTTAATTTGAACATTCATAACTTTATGCAGGTGTATAAACGCTTTTCTAATGTTGTATTAATATAGTTGATACTAAATCGGCAGTGTAGACAGTGTCAAGGAGTGCTATTTTATTAACCGGAGCAGAACGAGTTCATTGATATTTTTAGACGCATGTTGGGCAATGGCATCTGAACCTAGAGATGCGGCGTCTACACAGTAAACTGTTTTTTGAAACACTTCGTTTTCCGAAACTGTCCGAGCGCATCCATGGTATGAAAAAGTTCGTTGACATAAGAAAATGTCATCATTTGAGTTAAGAAATCCACATGAAAAATCTCAATATCCCGTTACACGGAGATGGGCCAAGTGGTTAAGCCCCCCCCCCCCCCTCTACCTCTGGGTTGCGAGTTCGAGCCCCACGTGGGACAGTTGCCAAATACTGACATTAGTTCGGTGGGTTTTTTCCGGGTAATCCGGCTTTCCTTCACCTCCAAAACCTGGCACATCTTTAAATAACACTGGCTGTTAATAGGACGTAAAACAAAATAAACCAAACCAAACGTTACATGGACTTACAGTGAGGGATGCGAGAGAGGGACCTCTCCCCAGATAAGTTCACATTAAAATTCTTTAAAAATCCTGTTGGCTATTCAGTGTTAAGCTCATCTACTCTTCCGAAGGGAATCTGGGCTTATGTCATGGTGTCCGTCGTCCATCGTCTTCTGTCCGCTTTCCCTTTAAACGACTTGATCTGGAAAAAATGGAATCATGACATTCTAAAAACGGAAATGACCTTAACCTACTCGTACCTTCATGATCCCAGGGGTCAAATGCGTCGCTCACTTCAAATGACCTTCTGGAAACATGAAGGTTAGAGAACTTTTGTTATTGTCTAGTAGTGTTTTGGGAGCTGGAATTCAACAAATTATTAAAACGAAATTGGCCTTGGACTTCGGTCAAGGTCACAGGGGTTAAATGTGCCAAACACTTTAAATGTTTTGTGAATTTAAACGTATGGAATCTTAATATTTGGTCTGTTACTTCTCTGGATTGAGCACGGAAAATTTTGCAAATTGAAATGGCCATGACCAACTTTCAAGGCCACAGGGGTCAAAATGTCAACACATCCAGGGACTTCTGAATAATGGAATTGTCTATTCATGAATTCTAGCTAATAGCTTCGACGTACTGAGCCGACAAAGTTTGCAATTGAAACATTTCCGTACAGTATACTATTGAATACGAATATTTTCCTTTGCTACATGACATTTAGGCCTCCTGTCCATTTGGCAAATTTGCTCTCTTGATCAGTCTAAACAACACTCGATATGCGTAACAAGGCGCCGACCGAATTTTCATGTGAAATGCAGTACTGTCTGAGCAAAGCGCTACATGTAACAACAAAATATGTTTTGAGATACGTCCAAACATACTTTATGCATAACCTGTTGTCCATGGATAGCTTTCATAAGAAATTCTAAAAGGATCTCTCCAGTTTCTTTTTGGGGAAATGATCCACCAAGAAAATATTAAGGACGGTATGACGGACTTACGGGCAGGCGACGGGCCATGAACGAAGAGTGATTTGAATAGCCAACAATTTCATGATTATGATGGGCCATACAATGATACACTTACATGTTATTGAAACATTTTACAATGAACTACGTTAAATTGTGTCCTTTTCGAAGACGTCCTGTACGCTGTCATTGTGAAGTCGCTACATCTAATCTAAAAATAGAACCGATAGGAGTTCGACACCGCTCTGTGATACAAGTGAACGGCTGAGCTGTAGGAGTTTATACACATGGGCCGTTCTCAGTTCGGGTAGCACTGCAGTAAACAGCAGTTTTTTGGTTCACTTCCGATCAATTGCATTTTAAGCAATACAAACACCATGGGTATATCTCAATTATATTTCTCTCCGAGAAAAATAGGGTTTGACTTTTACACTTTTAAGAAAAATAACCATGTCTATTTTTCCCATTCTAAATGTGGTCACGACAGTCATAGGCGATTTAATACGTTAACGATATAATAAACCCTTTGCCATGTTTTTACATAGATGTGTATTGTAGTCTTCGAATGCATACAGTTTCATAAAAAATACACCTCGGCTACGTCTCGTCATGGGTACTGTACACCTCGGCTACATCTAGACAGGGTACCGTACACCTCGGCTACATCTCGTAAGGGGTACCGTACACCTCGACTACATCTCGTCAGGGGTACCGTACACTTCGGCGGCTACATCTAGTCAGGGGTACCGTACACCTCGTCAGGGGTACCGTACACCTCGGCTACATCTAGTCAGGGGTACTGTACACCTCGGCTACATCTAGTCAGGGGAACTGTACACCTCGGCTACATCTCCTCAGGGGTACTGTACATCTCGGCTACATCTAGTCAGGGGTACTGTACATCTCGGCTACATCTAGTCAGGGGTTCTGTACATCTCGGCTTCATCTCCTCAGGGGTACTGTACATCTCGGCTACATCTAGTCAGGGGTACTGTACACCTCGACTACATCTAGTCAGGGGTACTGTACATCTCGGCTACATCTCATCAGGAGTACTGTACACCTCAACTACATCTAGTCAGGGGTACCGTACACCTCGGCTACATCTAGTCAGGGGTACTGTTCATCTCGGCTACATCTCGTCAGGGGTCTTGTAGGTTATAACCATGATTAACATGTTACCGAATTGCGTTTATACCAGCATCAATGCTAAAATATCCTGCATGAATTTCGATTTCGACAAGGTCCATCGTTTGTCCTTACCGATGTAGCGGAACTAGACTGGGTCCATCGTTTGTCCTTACCAATGTAGCGGAACTAGACTGGTCCATTGTTTACCCTTACCAATGTGGCAGACCTAGACTGGGTCCATCGTTTGTCTTTACCAATGTAGCGGAACTAGACTGGGTCCATCGTTTGTCTTTACCAATGTGGCAGACCTAGACTGGTCCATCGTTTGTCCTTACCAATGTAGCGGAACTAGACTGGGTCCATCGTTTGTCCTTACCAATGTAGCGGAACTAGACTGGTCCATTGTTTACTCTTACCAATGTGGCAGACCTAGACTGGGTCCATCGTTTGTCTTTACCAATGTAGCGGAACTAGACTGGGTCCATCGTTTGTCTTTACCAATGTGGCAGACCTAGACTGGTCCATCGTTTGTCCTTACCAATGTAGCGGAACTAGACTGGTCCATTGTTTACCCTTACCAATGTGGCAGACCTAGACTGGGTCCATCGTTTGTCTTTACCAATGTAGCGGAACTAGACTGGGCCCATCGTTTGTCTTTACCAATGTGGCAGACCTAGACTGGTCCATCGTTTGTCCTTACCAATGTAGCGGGACTAGACTGGGTCCAGCATTTGTCCTTACCAATATAGCAGAACTAGACTAGGTCCAGTGTTTGTTACCAAGTACCTAGAGTTTTAAGGTACCGGGTTCAAATCCCGGCCTGGCTTTGCATTTTCCCACTCTTGTTACACCATATTTCATTGTGACATATTATTTTAATAATATTTGACATACCGATCATAGCATAACAAGTCTATATGCCATATTGACTCTCAGGATAATTAATTGTGGAAGGCAACATATTTCATCCAGACTGTTGTTTTGTTTACATAATGAACCTTGACATATCCGCCTCTGTTCCCAAGAAGTGATTTCGTGGCTACTACCCGCGGGTAGACTGTCCCTGTCTGGCTATCCTGAGGTTCGGCTTCATCCTCCACATCATCAGATGGAGGTCTGTTGAAATCGACCTGCGTCCCATTTAAACGATCATGTTACCGCTGTATCTGGACTGGATCTTTCTCTTATTTCATATGCAGATTTCCCATGGTCCCTAGTTGCGCTTTTTCGATTTTGGGATTGATTTGAAAAACGAGATGGCTGACAGACAGCCATCTTTGTTTTTTACAATGAAATTTTATGGCCTTTTCATGGGATGGATCTTTCTCAAAATATGTAAATTTCCCTTGGTCCATAGATGTGCATTTTTAATTTTGTGACTGGTTATAAAAACAAAATTTTTGACAGCGGAGACATCGTTGCTTTGAAGTATGAAAGTTTGTTATTGCTTTGTTCTTGAAATACAGAATGGCTCTTTTTTTTTCATTTAAAATATCCCCTTGGGTTCTTAGTTGTGGTATTGTGATTATGGGACTGATCAGAATAACAAAGTGACTGGCACGGGCAACCATATTTGATTTGATTTCTGAAGACTATATTACAAATGAACAATAAATGTATTGCTATTCCTTAAGAAGAATTATCAAAATTCAAGTAATAAGAAAAGAATAGGAAAGAAGGGAAAATATCTCTTGTCATTTTAAGTTCACTCACTAACTGAACGAATCAAATTAGCAAAGGTGTCATCCAATTTGATTATGATTTCATGTTGTTTTTTTTTGTATATATATATTTGTCAGTGTGATGCTTTGCAGCCTGCCTTTAATAACACCATGAATAGACTGGAATAAATCGCTGGAGGACTCACACAACTAAATTATTTACTATATGTTATTGCTAAGCTTTAGAGCTAATAACTTTAATATTTGAAGTTCAACACCAGTGACTAGTGACTGCCTGGATTCACAGATACATACATGGCAAAGACTTCAAATGACATTTTATCAGGAGTTTCGTCGCATTTTAGCTCGCTACGGGCGTCTGCTTCGCACAACTGGAAATTTACATGTCAAACCAGTGAAATGGGACGGGAACACCCTCTGACTTTTGACCCCATATCAATCCGCCATCACATGTCAAAATCTACCAAAAGTTTACAGTTTTGTAAAGTTAAATATTTATAGATTTCATTCAATGCAGAATATGTCAGCAATTACCTATTTAAATTATTGAGAATCAACTGTACTTAGCCGAAACAAATTTTCGGTAGGGACTACAAACGTATGAAACACGTAGTCATTGGCTCATTCTAGGCTAGTAGTTGTGCCAGTCCTCCAGTCACTCCGATTGTTCTAGCCTGGATTCAATCGCTGGAGTGACTCAGATGTTCTAGCCTGGATTCAATCGCTGGAGTGACTCAGATGTTCTAGCCTGGAATCAATCGCTTGAGGGACTCAGATTGTTCTTAGCCTGGAATATAGTGCTGCAGCGACTAGGTAAAGGTTTTCTGACTTGTGTGAACTATTTATAAATACAACCCTGCTGCAGAAACAAATATGTATTCTATGTTTGAAATGTTTTCATAAGTAGAAGAATTGATTTTAGACCAGAAAACATTTTTGATTTGTTGACAGAACCTGACAGAATCCTGATGGGGACTGAAGAGGGATTGTATGTGGCACAACTGAACAAAGATGGTAAGTTGTCCATTTAGCATTAACAAATTATAAACGTGTTCCTCTGTTTCTCTAGTCAGTGCATCGCTGTCAATCCCCCCTTGTTCGAAGAGAGAGTGCCACCAAAATTTACCAATCTCCCTCAAAACTACCTTCATTTCATTTAAGTTCAGACTCTGGCATCTCAAAATCTATATTTTATGGTCAAATGATCTCCTTGTTACTGCAAGGTATGTGTAGTGACCATGACAGGTGTGTCTGGCTCAATTAAATGCTTTTTGGAGTTATTTTGTTATTTATCAAGTTTTTGAGTATCTATTATCTTCACCATAATTATTTTGTGTTTATTGCCTTGACATTATGTCATTATGTCATGATGCAACATCTACTGATGTAATTATTATGTTACAATAGGTGTGAATACATAACACAAAAGTTTGGCACAGCATAACACAAAAATTATGACACAGCAAAACACAAAAGGAATGCGACAAGTACTTTATAGATAAATATTAATTTTGTGTTACAGTACTGATCCGCATTGGAGACCGCAGTGAAAAGAAGACCGTCTACCAGTTAGAGCTGGTACTGGAGGAGCAGCTTGTGGTATTCATCAGTGGTGAGTTGATACTGGCACACAGGTTTTCCCTGACGCACAAAAACCTGCATTTTGACTCCTAAAATTGTCAAAGGACTCCCAAAATTGATAAAGTTTTACTAAATATTATTTGTGATGGGAGTTCCAGGACTCCTAAATTAATTAAATTTGAGAGTCCCATGGAAACCCCTAAGTGATTCCCAGTGTTTGCATCTTCTGTTGGTCTCTCTGTCAATCTCTACAACATCTTGGGTGTACTTTTGTGTTAATTCATTCACCCCTGAAATTCCAGCTGTTGAAGTGGACGAGTTCAAATGTGTCTTCAGCAGTGAATGAGTTAAACTTAATTTTACTGATACTGCGATTCCCGAAGTTATCAAAAGTCATAATTATTTGATTAACCTATGTCATGGCCTTTTGCAAACTTTCCATTTAAAAGACTTCCGCTATTTTGATTCTAAGCTATGTATTTTCTGATTACAGGTCGACAGAAGCATATCAAATTGCTGCATGTGTCTGCATTGGAAGGACATGATGGCGATCCAGTCAAGATCCCGGAGAGCAAAGGATGCAGTGTATTCTGTACAGGACTAATCCGGCAGAGCTGCTGCTCTTGTCTATGTGTGGCTATTAAGCGGAATATACAGGTGTACGAACTCAACAAGACGCGCCAGAAGTATAGGAAAATGAAAGACATTCAGGTCCCGGGACTAGTGCAGTTTATAGAAATTATGAATGAAAGACTTTGTGTGGGATACCCGTCATACTTTGCAATTTACAGTGTCACAGGTGATGCCGCACCAATGAGTAAGTGTTCTGTCTGTGGAGACTTGTTACAATAAAACAGTTAATTGTAACATCCAAAGTGTCTTCCATGTACTTGCATAATTGCTACAATCAGATATTAAAGGTTTTATGCAGTTAAGAATTGATTTTGCCGATAAAAGGTTGTTGGGGGCAAAAATAATTCTGCCTGTTTAACAATACTTCCTAATTTTATAATATTTATGCTATAGTACATTAAATTATTTCGTTTCTTTTTGTTTGCAATTTGCAGCACTTGTAAATTCTGAGGACTGCAGTCTGCAGTTTATGATGCAGTCGCAACAAAACTCCCTGCAGGCAGTGGAGTTGTCTCCCAAGGAGTACCTTTTAGTATTTAGTAGTAAGTTGTGTTACCTTTTAGTATTTAGTGGTAAGTTGTGTTACCTTTTAGTATTTAGTGGTAAGTTGTGTTACCTTTTAGTATTTAGTGGTAAGTTGTGTTACCTTTTAGTATTTAGTGGTAAGTTGTGTTGTCTCCCATGGAGTACCTTTAAGTACTTAGTGGTAAGTCGTGTTGTCTCCCAAGGAGTACCTTTTAGTATTTAGTGGTAAGTTATGTTACCTTTTAGTATTTAGTGGTAAGTTATGTTACCTTTTAGTATTTAGTGGTAAGTTGTGTTACCTTTTAGTATTTAGTGGTAAGTTGTGTTACCTTTTAGTATTTAGTGGTAAGTTGTGTTACCTTTTAGTATTTAGTGGTAAGTCATGTTCGCTTCCAAGGAGTACAATAATTCAGCACAATCACAATTTAGTGGAATGATTTTATAGCGAAAAGTCACTAAAATAAGATGAAATCTAAAAATATATATGTTTACAGTATAGTGTTGATCCAAATTGTATCAGTTTTCCTAAAAGGCTATCCACTACTTTGATGTATATATATTCAGTTGTGATTAAGTCGCTGTTTTCTTTCTAGTTTCTGGCATATATGTAGACAACACTGGTAGAAGGAGTAGAGCCCAGGAACTCATGTGGCCTGCTCCTCCAACAGCAGTTGGTAAGTTATCAAGTATACAGTGTTCATCCTGTGATACATATTAGCAATACCTACATTCTCTTAATTCATATCCATGCAAATCTGTTCTTCAAAGTATGTTTACGATTTAATAGATATATTCACAAACATACAGAATATTCTTGCAGATTTAAAATTGCAACCTGATTTGTAAGTTTTGTATAGAATACATTATGTCAATTTTTTTTCTTTAACATTTTATCAGAATTATTCAAGATTATATCACTAATACAAAACTGATTCACATGCTATAGTTAGATACTGGTGCTTGTTGTTGCTTTGTTGGACTATATGCCTGTGACATTGAATTGTACCACTGGGCAGTATCATTGTTGTGTTGTACTTCAAATAGAAATTGATCAATTAATTTTTATGCTATCCATGAACTAATAATAGAAAATCAAGCTAACACATTTGTGACATCTGACAGTGTGTGGTCAGGCGGCATTGTGAATAGTACACTTGCCATTCATGGAACCATGCAGGTTTTCTCTAGATTGTCTTGGTTTCCCTTCCAACATTAGGACCTCTGCATTTCCAGTTCAGGCAAACAAGGATGATTTATAATTTGGAAAATGTTGATGTGTATTTGTTGTAAAATGAAATTGCTGTGATGTCATCATTGTGTTATTTCAGCGTACAGTGATCCCTACCTCATGTGCTATTCAGAAAATGCCATATTTGTGTTCGATGTTCATTCAGCAGAGTGGATCCAGACTTTGTGCTTGAAAAAGGTAAGGATTAAATTGACAGGAGACCATTTTGTTCCCTAGTTGCTGAGGTATACGGGAAATGGTTGAGTTATGAAAGTGACATCTAATGGAACTCTCAAAAGGACAGATAAACATAGCACTTTCCAAAAGGTGAAAATATTGCCAAGTTACAGAACAATCAGCTGATTGTCGCATTAATGTTAGATTTACACCAAACTTATCGTCTTTATTATTAGTAGAATTAATAATAAAAACTGACATTTTCTATCATTCAAAGTATTGCAGGATAATTCCTTCACATTTTGATTAATATGATATTGCCTCTTAGAAAATTAATTCAATCAGTATTGTTTGAATATACTGATTACTGGAAAAATGTGGGTTTGTGATTTATTATGGTGATTTTATTATATATTTCTAAATAGATACTTGATGATAAATTCTCATTGTTTTTTTGTTGTAGACAAAGCCCCTGAACAGGGATGGCTCTCTGAACCTGATGAATATGATGGACTCCCAACACATCATTCACTTCAAGAATGTCCACCAGGGTATTAATACTTTGTAACACCCATAACTGTCCTTATGATGAATTATACTTGGGGAATCTCAGGTTTAAATCTGATCAAAGGAAATTGGTTTATTTTAACAACAGATTGTGTTAGTCCTGCAAAGTTATCTGTGAATACATATCCTTTGTTCAGTCATGTAAGGTGTGCTGTTGCAGGTGTCATTCATTAGGGTCAAAGAGATACATTTTAATCATGAAATATTTAAGATAGAAATATTTGTATTAATTTTTTTTTCATTTTTTGCAGGAAAACAGAATTTCGATATTTATTCATATATCTTCATGTTAAATTATGGATTAAATGGTATTAAATGTCTTTGAATGATAGAAGATGAAAGGCTGGCATGTTAAATTATAGAATAAATGGTATTAAATGTCTTTGAATTATAGAAGAAGAAAGGCTGGCCATCAAGGAAATCTTCAAAAACAGGAGTGTCAACAGGAACAAGAGGCGATTCTCCTTCAAGACGAGAGAAGATCATGACCGGGGCTCTAAAGGGTGAGAAAGGAGGCTCTGTCTGCATCCTGTTGGGTTATTCTTAGTGGAATGAATAGATGGTTTGCTCATCAAGTAACATTTATAATGAGATGAAATTTTATTTCAAGAGTTGGAATGATATTTAAAAGGAATGCATTGGGTTGATATTGATTTATGATACAATGTCCGGTTTTACAGCTTTTTGCCAACTGTTGTGAATGATTTATTTTTCAATGCTATTTTTTTGGCTAACTGAATGTTTCAAGTTTTTTGTTCTGTTGCAAAATGGCAGAAAAAATTGACCTCCTGTGATTAATAATGACCTTTTTATTATACGATTTATGTGCAGCATGTTTCTTATTTATTTGCTTTATATCATTACTACATGTATCTTATAATATATAGACTGACACACTGTAATATCAAAATACATTAATGTAACTCGGGCATATAGAATCTGGTGAGATGTGTTCGCCGGAATCACACTCTTCTATAACAATTCTGCTAATCTCTTCAAGCAAAGTTTGTGACTTAGATAAAAAAACGTTTATCGGGATGTATAAGATTTGGTTGCACAGACATATGTAGTCTAAAGCATCAGCTTGTCAATACTACAAGTTGGTGATAAGTCCTTGGGGAAGTCTACATAGTGAAAATTTAATTGATATCCTCAAAAATATGGATAGCATGACATCTTTAATTGCCATGAAAGCTTCATGAATTGCTTCTTTGAATGTTTCTTGCACACACTGATATATTCTACAGCTATCTGCCGATATTTTTGTTACGAAAATGACTCTGTTATTGACAAGCAGATGTTGGTCGTGGTCTTAACTCTATATATATGGAGATCTCTTGTGTTGTAGGATCATCAGAACTATTTACAGGAATAACATATAGCATCTCCACCCTATAACGACATCACATCTGACTGATGTTGTATTATGTCTTTGTACTTAATCTGACCGATACATGGTGCAAACGAAAAAATTACTTAGGATTCACTGTTTTATATGGGAAAATACTGTGGTCATAGGTGTTAACAGGTTCTGTAAGGTTTTGTTTAGAAATTGAGTTATTTAAAATTGAAAAAAAAAAACTACCCATGGATACAAAGGGATCAATCTAGGTCATTTATCACAAGAGGTAACAGTATTTTCCTGCAAGTGTTTATTAAGGTTTTACTTTGTTGTGGTTTCAAAACTTTAAAAAAAGAATGGTTCAATTATTGTTTACACCATCAATGCTTTGATGAATACTTAATCAGACAGTAAAGAGTCCATATGAAATAGGTGAATTTAAATTTAACATTATATATTTCAGTGCAATAAATGATTCGGCAATAGCTAGTGTTGATATTTATACTTGTTAAGTATAAGATCCTCCCCCGTAAATAACAGATATTTGTTCCCTCGATTCCTAGATTGACCCCTGTTACCCTCGATCCCTAGATTGACCCCTGTTACAATGATATCCATCCTACCTACAATGAAGTCCAGTACATGTCGGTAAAGTTACCTGTTACAACTGTAGTAAACTGACTGAGTTACAAGACAGCTGCTATTTTGTGTTGACTACAGGCCCGAGCGGCGCTCTCGTGAAATTTCCGCACCAATATCATTCAGCTATGTAGCCCACATGGGTCCAGATCAGGTCTTTCCTTCAAGCATACCAATACCAGTAACCCACGGCCAGTAAGCTGTCTTACGTAAAATTGTACTGTGTAGTGGCTTAGTGCATGCTTCCCATATAATCTCTTTTTTCTTGGAATGTATAAACCATGCTGTCTTCTCCATGTATTTAATCACTGATCTACCAACTCAGCTATGCATGTTGCTTTTTACATAGAATTTTGGCTAGGTGCATGTTCGTTATCCAAGTTAAATACAATCAAAATGTCTGTCCCAAGACAGGTTACCATCGGTTCCTTGGGTGTAGTATTTAATCATTTGTTTTCAAACGTAACCGCTCTGTACAGTTTGACTAAATGCTTTGTGTTGTTAGCCTGACGTCTGCTATGTGCTATCTTGGTGCATGTGGTTACACGTGGTTACTTGGTGGCAGGGAAATTGTTATATTCCATTAGTGGTTCAGTTACGGTACAAGAACATGCGTTGATGGTGGATTTCAGCGGTTTGTTCTGGAAATATATACATTTCATGTTTGTTGCAGCTTATCAATACATTATTCCCATCACACTTGTATTTAGAGGCTGTTTCATTGGTCCAGTTGTTTGGGCTCTGCCAATTATTACATTCATATGAACAAAATATTCTGACATGTAACAGATGGTATACAAGTTTTAGTTTAATTGTGGTGTCGGTGTATACAAGTAAATTACAAAAGGAAAATTAGTGGAAGTTATTAAGGATTGTTCCAAAATTCATCATATGAGAGGGGCGGGAGGCTCCACCACCCATCAAATATTAAAAGTAAAAGTGATTTATTATATGGAACTGTACACAGATCTGGTTTTAACCCCATCACCCATGCTATATTAATACAGGTGCCTCCCACCTCCCCCACATGATTAATTCTGGAATAGCCCCAACTTGGGTCATTTGTGCAATTTGCCATAACTGAAATTTATCGTTATTTGATTTAATTTAAAATATTATTCTGAAAAAAATGAACTAGAATATACAGATGTGTATAAAGATATTTTGGATTTACAGAGCATGTTAAGGGGAATGGATGCTGATACAATATTTAATGCAAGAAATAATAATTTCAACTGCACAAATCAAAAATTAAATCAAATTAGAATATAATTCACATCACACAAAACTTATAGTCTGCCTTTTACATAATGGAAAGCTTTATGCACTCGTGAACACACTTGTATGTGTCATGTGATGATCTCTTGCACAGCACGTTTCTTTCAAAATCTGGACCCGCTATCGAAACAAAAAGATGAATTTTTTAAATGTTATTTTAAACCTTTACACTCAAGAAACCACACTAAATTAGGATAGTTTAGGAATTTACAATTTTTTAAAATCTTTGCTGGAAACAGTGACCTGCTTAATCAGATTTCAATTACGTTATGTTGGAAAAATATAGAATCGACCTTCATGTATTTAGTGGCGAGATCAAGCATTCCGCTTTGAGCCTTTCACACAGCTTCAGCTATGTTTGCTTACCTTTGTACAAGATAAGCATATGCCGAAAACAACTGAATTGTTTATTTTGCTACCGTAATAATTGAAACAATTTGACAACAAATACAACTGCAGTTATTAATTAATTGTGTACTGTTCAATGATCACTGTTATAACCTTGGTAAATATTAAAATGTTGTAAAATTTGTTATGAAAGTGAAGTAATTATTAAATACATGAAGAACATTTCAAAACTGTTAAAAGTAAGATTGAAGGTGATAAAAAGATGAAAGATTTTTTCTTGGGCTGACCAAATCTGTAAAATCTAAGATGTATTTATTGTGTTTTTCTAATAGGTCTGAGAGAAAATCCAGAATAATCTCCGGTCCAACCAACTTTACCCATGTGGCTCATATGGGTACAAACATGGACATGAAATCACTCATTGATCTTCCCAAGGTATTTACTGTTTACATTTAATCTCTGCGTGTAAATAAAACAACAAATTATATACAGAAATAGTGCCAAAAATATACAGACAGCTTTATATGAAAATGCTGCAATGTTTTATGATGATTTGATATTGCTGGTCAGTAAAGTCCAATCTTTTGAGTGGCTTCATCCTTGAATGGCAGGTTCCAACATGAAAGAGTCTGTGATGATCCAGACTGAAGTCAGTGAAACTTTTGTCCTTGTTTAAGTACTATAATATCAGTTATTTCTGTGAGACCAAATTCTGTGGTTTCCCTGAAAAACATCCATTTCATGGGTACATGAGTTCTTGGAATAACAGTACCCACTTGCTTTATGTATCAAACTTGTAAATACTCCATGGACTTGAGATATGTGTTAGCATTAAATTATCTCTTGTTTATATGCATGGAACATCGAGATTATTGGTGGATATAAAGTGATAATATTGGTTCAACAATGGTTACACAACAACAGCAATTCAAACATCAGCTATAATGATTTTACTTGCTTTACCAGCCGGTTGGATCGTCGGCCCCTCCGCCTGTAGAGAGACCGCCCCCCGATACTACCATACAGAGGGTGCGCAACATCTTCCAACCTAGCATGAAGTCGGTACAGGAGGCTCAGTTGAGAGGTGCCCGGTCACAACCCAACGGTAGGTCAAACGGTGAGGATAATAGGGCATGCATGAATCGTCAATCAAAACGAAAAATGCACATTTT
This sequence comes from Mimachlamys varia, assembly GCA_947623455.1. NCBI lineage: Eukaryota > Metazoa > Mollusca > Bivalvia > Pectinida > Pectinidae > Mimachlamys > Mimachlamys varia. Next base: position 41,053,667 of record OX392528.1, read on the forward strand.
AAAATTTTAATAATTTCACTTTATAAAAACCAAATCAGTAAAAAGAGTAGATCAAAACTGGTCTAAAACAGATACCATTTAAATTTTTTACATCTGCATGAGACATTTAATTGAGGTTTATTGATGAAGTTTGATGGCAAACATTTTCTTGATGAATGTCTTATCCATTTCCTTAACCCAAAAAGATGGCATCATACCTCGCACTCGTAAAAAATATGAAAATATTAGTCACGCTCATGAAATATATTTTGTGTTACTGAAGACACTGTTAGATATCCTTTATGTGTTTGTTAAGTCACAGCAAATTTAACCTCCAAACTGAAAAGTACATTGGAACAAACTTGATGTAGAGGAATACATTTTCAATGCCCATTGTTTAAAACAGGCAGTGCGAGGCGTGAATCGCCGTCCAAAGTTGGGGGTGGAGCACGACCTACATCCTCCACCTCCTCCATCTCCGATAGTCCCGAGTTATCCTCCCATGACCAGTCCGCCTTCGCCGACGTCACCAGCAACATGTTTGAGGTAGGCTCGGCTCCTACAACCTAGCTAGCTTCACTTATAGGGCTTTCTTAGGACGATATATAGGCTTTTCCTTAGGACAATTTTGCAGTGTAATAATGCATTGATAGAGGCACATTAATTTATAGTCCACCCTGATGCTTCTGTAGAAATATACAATCAGTTATAAGTATTATTGATGATAAATACTTTTTATGAATTTTATGATATTATATGTATGTTTAAGACAAGAAACATTTGTTAAGGAAATATTGGTAAGGAATCACGAATCACTTGTTCTTTTTCTCTTTTTGATCTCGCAATAGTAGAGCATATAATTATGGTGACTTGGTAATTATGTTGATGTTTCGTGTCCCTCCCTGTTACACGTGTAATGAAGCCCCCTTTCTGTTATGTACCGCCACTCGAAGGTTTCCGTTTCACACACTGTATGATCTGTGTCTTACTACATAGTCTATATATATATATTACTGCCTTCACATGGCCAGAACTGACTTGTGAGTTACATGTTTATTCACTGTACTGGAACAAACATATTTCTGTACTGTACAGAGGGGGCTCAGTTGTAACTGGACTACAATACTAAGACATGACTTACACATCTTTGCATCTTTTACAACATTTTCATTCCAAAGTATTAACATTTGAGGAAAAATTTAAGATTTTAGGGAATTTAAACGGCATAATAAACATATCAATTGAATGGCAAGGATGAAATCAAGACTAGGTAAAAATTGATGACATGGGCGAATGGCGGAAGTTTGCCTTTTGAACATTTCATTATATACAATTAATTGTATTGTTTTTTGTTCAAATTCGAAAGATTTTATGACAATGAATTTAAGTGATTGGGAATGATAAAGCAAGAAAAGAAAATGTAGAAGAAAAAAAATATGTAAGTCCTGATGTTAAGAGCCTTGTCTAGTTTGTTCTGGTATAGTCGCTAGATGTAACACAAATTAGTAAGGCTCCTGTGAAGAATTCTATGTCTGCACACACTGTGTGTCATATTCATCGTATGCACTGAAAGTCTATGTACTGTATTATTTATAATCTTCAACCAGTTCTCTTCTTGTGTGACCTGATTGGCCGGCGTTACTAATGGTGTACTACTACATAATCCATTTTGCTTCCCTTCAGGTGTTTAAAGGTCCCCCCGGGTCGCGCGAGTCTGTTAGTGGCAGTGTTTCCAATCATACATATGAAAGCACATGGCAAAACTACTGAACAAATGAGCACACAGATTATGTAGCTGAGGTTTCTCCACTTTTTACTTCCATATTTATATATTGTGCACTCCTTGATCTAACATCATTACCAGACCCCAAGCTTCTTATTCACTTCGTTTTCTGTTCCATTGATGCCCTGGTGGGAATGGCTGATTGGTCCGTTAATATTTACCATAATTCATTCATATTTATTTTTTTTAAACAATTTAGTAACTGGTGTTCTGATCGTAATATTTAAAAACCTAATAAATATATTTGTTAATACATTTTTTATTTTTAAATACGACATATTCATAATCATTACTAATTACAGTAGTTTAGTTTTAACTTGAGCAAGTAACCGAACAGAAGTTACTATAATGGGTTAATTTTGTGTCTATACTTCCGTGTTATTGCTGAAGTCATTCTCACCATAGGTTACTTGTTGTTTTACATTACAGCATTGCATGAGCCCAGGCTATCACCCTCTAGGTGTGTGCCACTCTTTCTTGGCATGTGCTATCACAGTTATCTCCCCTACCTAACCAGTTGTACCGGCTGGTCGACCAACTTGCCGTCTTTCAATGTTGTTGCATGTTTGTTCCTTCTGAGTTTTTAAACAGACAAAACAATATACTTTACATACAGATATATTCATATAGCAATTCCATATCTTTGACAATTCTGTCCCATTAGGATTTCGATTTTTGATGGATCCAAGACCTAGTGCAGGTAGTATGATTGATATTGTTTACTGGGAATGAAATAACTATGTACTATAGGGCAACATCAGGGCAGCAGGCTTGCTGGCTATCTCATTCTGGCATGGTTGATTAATCCTCAAGTTGGAAAGCTTAGCAAGCTGGTGTCCAAACCTAATGGCCTGAAATCAGCATAGATCTAGATTCTGTGGAGAAAAGTAGCAGAAATGAGATGTTCAGTATTGACTGCATTCATAGTTGTGTTGTTGATTATTAGAAATGTAAAACAAAAATATTGATAGAATTTATATATATTGATAATTTACAGCATACAATGCATAAATATTCACAAACAAAACTTTGCATGGTGAGAGTTGATACGTGTAACATAGGTTAGAACTATATGCAGTGGTATGTTTATAGTTAAAACAAGTTGGTCATTTCAAAGTTGCATAAAGAATATAATATGAAGTTGTTTATTAATAGAATGTATATGTTTTTTCACACTCTGCAAGTTGCAAGAAGTCATGAAATTTTTTTTTTTAAAGAATAATAAATGAATTGTGTTCATCAAATTGATATGAAAGGGAGATTACTCCAGACCAAAAAAAAAGAAGTCTGGAATGGAACTATTCTTTGTGCTTATGACTGGTGCAGAATTACCCAAACCTTAAAATGTAATATGTGGTTTTGTAAACGAATGATGATCAGCATTGTTTAAAGCAAAAGTCTTTTGACTTGGTGGGATAGTTAGATGGATTGACATAGTCTAGTGGAAGGGGCATTTTAGTTAATCAACGAAGAATGGAAGATTGGGACTATATATCATAGCACTAGATAGTCTTGACAAGTTAGGGTACTGTTTAACTGTATTTGGTACCATACCAATGCAACTGACAGTGTTGAAGTATATTGTAAGTTTAAATTTGCATCGTACAAGTGTTTTAAATTAGGCTTTCAGGGTCAAACTAAACAATACATTCTAATATTTTTAACATTGCTTTGTATTAGCTTAGTCAAACTGTCCTTTTGTAAGCTGTCTGCAATACTTTGTTGGCTTAGATATTATGAATTGATGTCCTTTGTCAGTGCTCTGTGATGCATTCTCGGCTTAGATTTAACATTGAATGTTTTTTCTGGGTCAGCTCTGTTTTATGTTGTCGTTGGCTGAGATATTGTTCTGATGGCAGTGGGCATTGATAACCCTTACATTAATGATGTACTGTAAATGTGTTATGTAGAAATTGACAACAGACGAGCAGTGTTCAGTAGTTTGGGGCTGCTATGCCAAAAGGGTTGCCAGGGTTGAAGGCATACTGAGCCCAATCAAAAAGAGGGGAGAGCACTCCGGCAACTTGATGTTATAGTAGCTTAAAAATAAGACAGTTGTTTTAACCATGACTTAACCTCAAATGACAATTTGGCATTGTTTAGTTGATGTATAATGTACAATTTTAAAGAATTAAGTTATTGTATTATTTAAATTAAGTGAAATCATGGATACTTCTATACTAAAACATGATATACAAAAGAAAATAATCAACAGTGTAAATCTTCAAGGTCATTCACACTTTTAATTAACATATTTAGAGAGATTGCTGTTGGTTTATAGCGATTAGGCAGTCACAGTTTAGCGCAGCATGGTTAGATGAGCGTTATAGTTCCCAGTAGGGCTAATTATAGGTTGCTTTGTAATACTATGTAACAACCGTTACCAGATATCGTCGATTTTAGTTGTAACACTTGACTCTCGGTTTGATTAACAATAATTGACTGGACTGTAAGCTTCACATGATGACTTGGTACACACACACAGTGTGGTGTTGTTGAAATCACAAGCTTGTTCAGCACCGACATCTACTGTCCCTAACCATGATATCCTTCAGACATAAAATGTGCTTATAAACACATTTCTTAACAAGTCAGGTTTTACCCCATCAAACATTAAAATTTACATCTTAATGTTTCAAATTTCCAGTTTTGTTATATTAAAAATGTCTTCATTATTTTGGTAGAGATCAGAAGTATTTATTTAAGGTACTTGGCTTTGACAGCAGATTATAAGTTACCTATGGTATAGTTAATAGCAAAGATGTCAAACTGTATATATGTGAGCAAGATGTTAAAATTTGTTATCATAAATCATCATTAATTCATTCTTGGTAATAATATGTAAAGCTAGTACCAATAAAGATATCATCATTCTAGATACACTGTACATAGATCACTGTCTGTAGTGGAAAGTAAAATTATTTAATAATCCTTTAAATATTTTGAATCAATTGATTTGCCCCATCACCATCTGTCCACCACATACCAGATAAGTATGTGTAGCGCTAGAACCTGCCCTGTTGTCTTCTCCTTTGCTTTACACATTATTACGAGGCAAACTATTATTAATTCAATGTTGAGTCATTCAAATTAAACTTTATGCATTTTACAAAGAACACAGAGATAATTGTATTTTTATTTGTCTAACTTAAAACCAGTTATTTTAATCTTATTTGATAAAAATGCATGATCTTAACTTTTTGAGGGAAAATCACAAAACTCCTATGCATTTGGACACATTTTGAAATGGCAATATGACTAAAAATGGCAAAGATGAAGATTTAGAGACGTTGTTTGCTTTTACATTTCCTTATTACTCCATTTTCAGTGTGATTGTAATTATCGTAGGTAAATGTAATATACTATTTTTAAGAAAAGCATTATGCTAGGACGATTTAAACAAGTGTTATTTATGCTGATTTTGTCACTACCTTTATAACGTTATTTTGCTGTAATTAGTTACAATGTAAATACTGTGCAGTGCTAATGTTGGGGCAATGTGATGCCATGATAGCCAACTTGATCTTGTTGATGACTTGATGTTATAATCTGAACATGTACATGTAAGATATTCTCACAGATATTGATTCTATAGTCCTGACTATTGAATATGTATATATGACTTTCTCATCAATGAACTATAATATCCAGTATTGACTCAATACAGATGATGATATCTACTTGACCATGCATGTGATTGTGTATTAATTTAGGTTACCGTTGTGTTGTAGGACGGGGAGGGGTATGAGCGGCCACGTATGCGTCTGTCTCTGGCCTCCACCAACAGTAACTTCAGTAGTCCCCCACACTCAACCAGTGGCAGTCTCTCCGAGGACCGAGACCCCGGCGACAATGACCAGGAGGTAGACTGTACTCGCCTCTGATTGGCTGGAATGTGACCCCAGAAAAAAGGTCGCCTGTATATCTCGCCATGGCTGGTTACTTTATGTAATGTGTGGTCTCCAGTCTCAAGTGTTGACAGCATGGAGCGATATCTCTACTTTGTCTGTACTTAGCAGGACAGTTGGCTACAGTCTGTGGCGACCTTACCACCACAGTCATATCAAATAAGACATCAAACCCAGCCGGATAAATAAATCAAGAAACGCAGCATTTTTTTCTTCTACAAAACAAAGCAATGGAATGCTTGCTTACTGCTGATAATTAACATAATCGGTATTAATCCCATGTATATTTAGTCCTATATATTTACCTGTAGCAGGAGCACAGCGTCTACTACTCACAATCGAAAATTCTCTATCCATTGTATTTTGGACTCGGTCAATTTAAACACATATTTAATCAAAGAAAAAAAACTTAACAAATATTAAGGTTAAACCATTTTGCAATTTTAAAAGGCAAAATGATTGTTTTGTTTTACTTTGTACAATATTATTTATCATGGAACCTTTTTGAATTCCTAAACCACGTTTTTGGTAAAGAATGAACATAACCATGTATTTATATAATGACGACTATCATAATTGAATGCTTTAACTTTACACTGCGAATTCCTTTCCAAGGAGTGATCTCTTCATGTTGCCCTTTGTAAGGAGTGATCTTTTGGTTGTTGTACACAGTATATTTCGCCTACATATTGCCGCCATTACAGATGAACATGTCTCATTCTGGTGTGAACACGACGTACAAGGTGTGTGATATACGTGACGTGTTATTTACTTGATGCGACACATTACGGTCAGTTTGTATTGTCACTGCCCCCGAAAATCATCTTCATTTCATTGGTGTCGAAACCAGATCACCTCTTGGTGTATTTAGCTCATCATCACCTGATATAAAAGTCATTAATGTGAGACAAAGTCGTACATTTAAAATAGCTTAATCTCCATACCATGTTTGTAAAGACTTGTAGTCGGGTTAGGATATGCGAAATATCTCGTGTAAGGTGGGGTTTTTTTGTACAATTAAATATCAATGGTGGCATTATATGAACAAATGTGTAACTAGTGCAAGACTATAGTTTACATCTGAAATTGCATTTCAATTTTACACATTGTCATGATATTTAGAAAAATGAATTACTAATTACCACTTTACGAAGTAAAGCATACCAATATACTGAAGAATAATGTAATTATCACAAAAAGACTACGTAGGAACATTATAAAATTAACACATTTGTAGCTTCTATACTCTAAACAGCAAAATTATTTTTGCCATTTCTTTCTTAAACAACGACTTGTAGCTAAAGGATAATATTGACAAGTTTATATAGTTTAGGTGTGACATGATAAAACTGTCTTTCATTTATACCAACACGACATGCCAGACCGGTGCTGTATTTTTCCTGTTTTTTTTTTTTTAATCCTTCGGTACTATTTACCCGGCATATGTATAAACATACATACATATCCTATGATGTTACAGGTTCAGCATTCAAAACATCTTCTCTAGAGTTTTCATTATAAGTTGTACTTTTGTCATTTGTATTGCTCCAATAAAGGGACACTAAAGGCTTGGTTTAAGTATGACCAATTTTCCAATAAGTTGTCAGAACATGAAGCTTTACAGTGAATGTCATTTGATCCATAAAGAATGAAAAATGGCTTGACAATAAATTGCAAATTAGATTTATTTTCCATTTAATGGATTTTCCATTTCAAGGAATATGATCTAAGAACTTGAGATCCACGTTAACGCAGGACCTTAAGATAGAATAGACTAGGGCGAAGTGTGTTGACCTCTTGAACTTTGACCTTCCTTGTCAAAGGATTGGTTAGCAACTTATCAATGCATGAAATCTTTAACTACTCTTTAAACAAAATCCCAAATCCAAATTTGTTGGCTGTTATGAAGAGTGTGACTCTTAGTGCTTATGCCCATGTTCCCGGAAGAGTTGGACATGTCTTGCTTTATATATATAAATATATATGAAATATATATATCATACGACAAATCCTGTTAGGATATTGTATAGAATCTAATGGCTTTAATTGGTCACACTGTAGCTTGTACATATAGATGTATTTAAAATACTAAACCATGTTAATAGCAACACAATATTCAGCCTTATTCATGTACAGTTGTATATTCATGTAGCGTCAGTAATGGAGTCTTGTCACATATGTAAATGTTTTGTACATAGTTATCGGCTATTGTTGACAGGTGAATTTGCCAAAAACCCTACGTTTTTCCTTTTTAATTGATCAATGACTTTTGAGTGAGAGCGAGACGAGCGGGCGTGACCATACACCCGGAGTTACTGCGAGATTTCCTGTACCTGCCACACAATTATCGGTGTGCTTTAGGTACGTTACCACTTTACCGAGTTCAGTGCTGTGATTGCTGCTCTTGCCGAGGGTCAACATTTCCCATCCCCTTACAATTATGTTGTTTTAATGGACAGGCTTCATATCAATTGTGTAAAGTTGAGTATCAATATTTGCAATTATTCATAAATAAAAAGATTTGATATTAATGAGCAAGATTTGATTTGTGATAGAAACAATGTTTTTGGTACCTTTCCTACCGATTCCATCTAACTCGTACACCCCTAAATGTCATAATGAAGTATTCCAACCTTTGATTAAAAGAGTTCCATTGAGTCTTCAGGGATGAACGAGATAAAAGGAATGATTTTGGGGCAATATAAAAGAAAGCAATTTTAATTGAGATTCTGCAGGATTTTGGCACGTTGGCATAGATATGTCTTATTTGTGTTATCGTAGAAGACATTTAGTCCCAATACCCATTATGGTGTGCACATTTCATGTCATATTGATGTGCCACAAGTAATATACTGCCAAAATATGGAAGTTCCCACCCAGCCAATTATTTTTCTGTAAAGTGTAAAAGGTGAAACACTGTGGTACCTGCCAGTGATTATTGTATTCATTCACTTAGGTTTTACAAGTCTTTCATTTGTGGTAGGAGATAGAACATTGGCCAAAAGTTGTTTATTTTAACATATCTGATATCGTGTTATTTTATGATATGGCGTAAAAGGTCGGGTAATTTTCCCAGAGAAAAACCTTGACAGTAGTTTTTACTCGATATACATATATACCAGTAGTAAGGTGTTACTATTTGTTATACATTATCATTCACAAATGATTGTCACAAATTATGCCCATAGAAGAGTTCACAATTCCTCTCACAGTAACTCCTCGTGTGTGGTTACCGGTTATTGTCGGATACCAACCATTGATTTTATTTTACTTACTTACTCACTGAGTAAGTGAAGCAAGATCAGCCGTGGGTATACGACAATGGTTACAAGTGTGCACAAGAGTCTTAGTGGCGAATACCTGATGTGTGAGGGTGGTGTTTCTACTGGAGATCTCCACAGTAAATACCTGATGTGTGAGGGTGGTGTTTCTACTGGAGATCTCCACAGTAAATACCTGATGTGTGAGGGTGGTGTTTCTACTGGAGATCTGCACAGTGATACCTGGTGTGTGAGGGTGGTGTTTCTACTGGAGATCTGCACAGTAATACCTGGTGTGTGAGAGTGGAGATCTCCACAGTAAATACCTGGTGTGTGAGAGTGGAGATCTCCACAGTAAATACCTGGTGTGTGAGAGTGGAGATCTCCACAGTAAATACCTGAGGTGTGAGGGTGGTGTTTCTACTGGAGATCTGCACAGTAAATACCTGATGTGTGAGGGTGGTGTTTCTACTGGAGATCTCCACAGTAAATACCTGGTGTGTGAGAGTGGAGATCTCCACAGTAAATACCTGATGTGTGAGGGTGGTGTTTCTACTGGAGATCTCCACAGTAATACCTGGTGTGTGAGGGTGGTGTTTCTACTGGAGATCTGCACAGTAATACCTGGTGTGTGAGGGTGGTGTTTCTACTGGAGATCTCCACAGTAAATACCTGATGTGTGAGGGTGGTGTTTCTACTGGAGATCTGCACAGTAAATACCTGATGTGTGAGGGTGGTGTTTCTACTGGAGATCTCCACAGTAAATACCTGATGTGTGTGAGTTGAGATCTCCACAGTAATACCTGGTGTGTGAGGGTGGTGTTTCTACTTGAGATCTCCACAGTAAATACCTGATGTGTGAGAGTTGAGATCTCCACAGTAATACCTGGTGTGTGAGGGTGGTGTTTCTACTTGAGATCTCCACAGTAAATACCTGATGTGTGAGGGTGGTGTTTCTACTGGAGATCTCCACAGTAAATACCTGATGTGTGAGGGTGGTGTTTCTACTGGAGATCTCCACAGTAAATACCTGATGTGTGAGGGTGGTGTTTCTACTGGAGATCTCCACAGTAAATACCTGAGGTGTGAGGGTGGTGTTTCTACTGGAGATCTGCACAGTGATACCTGGTGTGTGAGGGTGGTGTTTCTACTTGAGATCTCCACAGTAAATACCTGATGTGTGAGGGTGGTGTTTCTACTGGAGATCTCCACAGTAATACCTGAGGTGTGAGGGTGGTGTTTCTACTGGAGATCTCCACAGTAATACCTGATGTGTGAGGGTGGTGTTTCTACTGGAGATCTCCACAGTAAATACCTGATGTGTGAGGGTGGTGTTTCTACTGGAGATCTCCACAGTAAATACCTGGTGTGTGAGGGTGGTGTTTCTACTGGAGATCTCCACAGTAATACCTGATGTGTGAGGGTGGTGTTTCTACTTGAGATCTCCACAGTAATACCTAGTGTGTGAGGGTGGTGTTTCTACTGGAGATCTCCACAGTAAATACCTGATGTGTGAGGGTGGTGTTTCTACTGGAGATCTCCACAGTAAATACCTGATGTGTGAGGGTGGTGTTTCTACTGGAGATCTGCACAGTAATACCTGGTGTGTGAGGGTGGTGTTTCTACTGGAGATCTCCACAGTAAATACCTGGTGTGTGTGAGTTGAGATCTCCACAGTAAATACCTGGTGTGTGAGGGTGGTGTTTCTACTTGAGATCTCCACAGTAAATACCTGGTGTGTGAGGGTGGTGTTTCTACTGGAGATCTCCACCGTAATACCTGATGTGTGTGAGTTGAGATCTCCACAGTAAATACCTGATGTGTGTGAGTGGAGATCTCCACAGTAAATACCTGGTGTGTGAGGCTGTTAAGTGTTTCCACTAGGCATGTTATTTACAGCTAATCCTTCAAATTTTGATGCATGTCTCATGACGAACAAAGACCATGTTATTTTTGTCTCCCATAATTTTCTCATAAACTTTCGTTAAAGTGATCCACTAGCAGGATGACAAGCATTTAAAATTTGAATTGTACATGATGTGAACAATTCCATTTATTTAAGGGCGATTCAAAAGTTCCCCCAACACAATGTGATTCATTTTATGTTGTATTATTGAGAGAAGAAGAGATGAAGTAACTACGATTATGCAATATGAAATATAATACACACTGCTGTAAAAGAAAACTGTGGTCATTTGTAAAGTAACCCATACTTCCCAGAAAGTTTTATTTTAAATTTATTTTCATGACATCAGAATTATTCTGACAAAGAGAATTCCGCAAACGATAATACAATTATGATTACGTTGAAAATTCAAATGCATGATATTGCACTGTTAGAAACTGTTAATATGATACTGTCAGTGCATCATGAAGAAAAAAACAACCATGATAACAAATCTGGTAGTTATCTTGCAATTTGCTATCAATTTTTTAACCTGTTCAGGTTTATGAATAATGGAGAGAGATTTTTTTTTAATATTTTACTTTCTCAATTTTTTTTATCCTTTTGATTCCTTCATTTTACTTAAATGTTATGGTGATATTGAGTCAGTATTATAAAACAAGTGATCGTTTGTTACTGTTATAGTGTATAGTAAAGCTTGAAGGTCTTTCAGAAAAACGTAATCTTTGAACAAATGTTGAAAGTATCTTGGTTAACTTTCAGGTTACTGAAAAGTATGGTGGTCTTTTTTTTCGTTTCTTTTTTCTTCTTTCGAGAATGACTTACAGCAACACAAGGTATGATACTGACCTTGTGTGTTATGTTCCTGACATGGTGACAGGTATCTAGCATACGGTGCGTGGGGAGTAATGGTAGTTGTAGAATACATTCCATTTGACTTGGAAATGCACACACAAATCACACCATTTTACATCTACATACTGCTATAGTGAATCGGAACATCCGCAGCGCAATGAGTGGCCAGTTCACTCCTAACGAACTGCCTTTAATTGATTGTTAACTAATGGTGGATTAATTGACTTGTGATATGGTTGAAGAAGAGTCGCTTGTGCCTTTGGTTTGCTTGCTGAATGTTTTGGTTGGTGTCCTGTTGGAGACTTGATGATGATGATAATGTTAGTTGAGGTATTTATGTCCTTTTAGTGCGTAAGCGGAGTTAAATTCTTAATTTTTAAATTCTTCGTGCTAACCTAATACTTAATCGGAAATTAAGAATTTGCTTCAAGAGCTGTCCTGTATTTGGCTAATATATAGTTCTTGGTCTACAGCAGGCCGGGAGTGTGACCTCATACATTTTGTGTATCCTTGTCCACATTCCACTATCAAGTCTTGAACTTTCCAAATAGATTCAAAATATTCCTTTATTTGATTTGAATAAATCTACAATTGAGAACGAAGATGTGATCTATGGCATGATTGCAAAGAAAGAAAACAAAAGTTGAAAGATACATCGATTGGTTTCTTTAGTAAACAAATATCCTTAAAATCTAGATATGTTTAAATCAGTAGTGAAAGGGAAAAGCAGCTAACTAGGTTTAGGAAGGTGTCTGTTGTAGGCTAGGCATGGGTTACATCAGATGGAGGACTACAGTACTGTAGACAGACCGACTATATTGTTGTAGGCTGACTCCAGGTAGATAGACTATTGTGCTGTGGGCTGACTAGCTCAAGGTAGATAGACTATTGTGCTGTAGGCTGACTAGCTCAAGGTAGACGGACTATATTGCTGTAGGCTGACTCTAGGTAGATAGACTATTGTGCTGTAGGCTGACTAGCTCAAGGTAGATAGACTATTGTGCTGTGGGCTGACTAGCTCAAGGTAGATAGACTATATTGCTGTAGGCTGACTCCAGGTAGATAGACTATTGTGCTGTGGGCTGACCAGTTCAAGGTAGATAGACTATTGTGCTGTAGGCTGACTAGCTCAAAGTAGACGGACTATATTGCTGTAGGCTGACTCTAGGTAGATAGACTATTGTGCTGTAGGCTGACTAGCTCAAGGTAGATAGACTATATTGCTGTGGGCTGACTAGGTAGATAGACTATTGTGCTGTAGGCTGACTAGCTCAAGGTAAACAGAATTTATTGCTGTAGGCTGACTCTAGGTAATTTGACTATTGTGTTGTAGGCTGACTAGCTCAAGGTAGACGGAATTTATTGCTGTAGGCTGACTCTAGGTAATTTGACCATTGTGTTGTAGGCTGACTAGCTCAAGGTAGATAGACTATATTGCTGTGGGCTGACTAGGTAGATAGACTATTGTGCTGTAGGCTGACTAGCTCAAGGTAAACGGAATTTATTGCTGTAGGCTGACTCTAGGTAATTTGACTATTGTGTTGTAGGCTGACTAGCTCAAGGTAAACGGAATTTATTGCTGTAGGCTGACTCTAGGTAATTTGACTATTGTGTTGTAGGCTGACTAGCTCAAGGTAGACGGACTTTATTGCTGTAGGCTGACTCTAGGTAGATAGAATATTGTGTTGTAGGCTGACTAGCTCAAGGTAGATGGACTTCAGTGCTGTAAGGCTGACTCTAGGTGGACTTACTGTGGTGCTGTAGTCTGACTCTAGGTACAAAGTCTATAGTGTTTTATTGTCGACTCTTAGGTAAATGGACGAGTGTTTTAGGCTCATGGTGAGTAGATTTACTACAGTGCTGTTGACTGAATGTAGGTAAATTGTCGATAGATTGACTACAGTGCTGTAGTCCACCCTTTGGAGATAAATTACAGCAGATTGTGAAGACTACAGTGCTTTAGATAAATCGGCTTAGGACGAGTGGCTCCCCAGTTGTGATGGGGAGCAATACATGGTGCTGCCAATTGAGTGGTCAAAAAGTGATACTTTAGTAATAGAAAAACAAAACCTTAATTATTTAAATTACTTAATGATTGTAAATTTTAGCTTGAAGATTTTAATTATGCAAGATTATGAACTGATTGATGAGCACTATTTGCATATCATTTGTATATCTCCACGTTTGCTTTTATTGTCATTGTTTGAATGTTATTATTTTTTTCAGGAATCAAAACATTTCTTCCACAGAAATGAAGTATAAAAGTGCAATGATTTTTTCTCTCCCCTTATTATTATTGTTGTTATAGACAAAACGTGTTGACCTACCACACTATAGTTGTGTAGCCTACAGTGTATAGACTTGTACCATTGTATCCCTTGTATAGAGCCCGTTATTTACCCCGCATTACCACTGAGTTTTATAAACTACCATGTATGTGTGAGTGTCAGTGTGCATGTACAGTTTTGTATGCAATGTAGTGTTATTATATTACTTTTTTGGTGAAATCTTTAATTTGTTTTTTGCCGAAAAGTTTCTGTGCGGATTTTAGGTGTGGCAGCCACCTTGTAGATACAGCCGATGGTATTTTGCTTTGGAGTTGTATAGCCCAAGGAAGGTTTATTATTATTGCAAAGTTCCCACCACTAATACATACAGATCTGTAAGGAGAGCTTAGCCAATTATTACGATTATTATTGTATAGTTTTATAACACAAATCAGTAACATGTAAGTGCAAGAAATGGTAAAATAAAACCGCAAAAATAATAAAATTACATAAATTCTTCTATACAGATTTGATGTTGTTATTTTGTGTTCTTTAAGAGAATGGACCTGTTATTTTGGTTTCCAATATTACAATGCATTAGAGATGGTGTCATGTGATTTTCTGTGTAGCTTACCAATCACCAAAGCAGCGATAATTGGCCTAAAACTGCTTGTTTAAAGGCTATTAACTTGTTCCAATACATAACTTGGACAACATTCTAGGTCACAAGCAGCAATTGTTTATCATTGAGCATCAGGATTCAGGCCCTGTGAACCTCACTCCATGGTTTATTAACACATATGTTACCTCCCTTGCAGTGTTAATCTCTGTATTCACAGTATTTTAATATGGAGAAGTTTTTCTGTCTGAGTTATTGTCTCCACTTTGAGTGAAGGAAAAGGAAGACATTGTATCACCTGATAGATCTAGTTCATGTGCTTCTTATATTATCTTGTAGGGGTCGTAACTTGAAAACCATTATAGATATGTTATGAAACTTTCAGTATACCTGTATTGGTCATGGACAATGTGTACACAGTCATTAGGTCATTTTGACCTTGATCCAAAGGTAAAATATGTGCAAATTTGCAGTACAGTCTATTCCGCGCTGTAACTTTCAAATCATTAAATTTAACTTTTCCAGTTTAAATCCATCACCCAAAGATTATGTGTAGTGCACAGTCAGAAGTTCATTGTAACCTTCATCCAGAGGTGACACATTTGAAAATTTTGATGGAACACCTTGTCCAGGCTGTTGAATTTAAACTTTAAATGATATTTTAATGAAACTTTCACCATACTTATCAAAAAGGATAAGTACTGCATTGTCATTAAGTCATTGTGACCTTGGCCCCAATGTCAAAATATGCAGAATTGTCGGCTGCATCTTGTCTGGGCTTAATTTATGCGTGAAGATATCTTGATGAAACTTGCAGATGATGTGCCATGCATTGTCATATATCAAAAGGTGAAGAAAGTCTTGTTTCAAGCATTCCAGGGTGATGCCAACAGTACCTCACTGTATCTAATTAATATGTCATCTGACCAAACATGAAGGTCACCGAATCAAAGGTCAAGGCCATATTTACCTCAAGGTCAATGGATCAAAGGTTAATGTCAAATTTTGTATCTTTTAACTGTTGAACATTTTATGACATTTTGTTGAAGCAATGGTGATCAGAATCAAGCAAGGCTTTAACTGACCAAATCTCGAGGTCATTGGCGGTTTTTTTATTTCCTGATTGCTAACTTTACATCTTTTGGTCGCTAAATGTTTTTAATGAAATAACAAAATGTCAGCTGATAATACCTCAAGATAAGATTTTACATTTCGTAGAGCAAGTCTTGTCTGGTCCATAACTGTATTGACATAAAAAACACTTCGGGGAATAACTGACTATAACATTTTTAATGGAGACATTTTGATGGTCCATTGAAAATGTTCATCTGCGGTCCATCTATGTAAATGAATTAACGTCAGATAGACGTCTTTGAACGAACATGGTTAGTTTATCATAGGCTATTTCTCGTTAACGTAGCAACGGATAATGACGAATCGTATTATACAAGTGGTAGAATCCCCCTTTGTCTCTACTTAATCATGCAGGCGAATCAGAAGATATGATGATTAAGAGAGAAAAAAGGCGATCCGACCATTTTTGGTATTGTGTGAATTAGGGAGGGGATGAAACATAACCCCATTTGTCCAAAAGCTGTGCATACTCCATTTTGTGATGGTCGGGAATCTTGTCTCCGTTACAAACCCTCAACTATTATGATTTGTATTACCACAGCGGTACAGATTTCTATATAACAAACGGGGGGAAATGATATTTCAATGGTGGACACCCAATCTTTTACCAAGTTTATAGAAATATTGGCAAATTAAACAACTTGGTTTGTGACTGGTTAAAATTCATAAAATCTTTGCAAAGTATTTTGTATTCTTGCAGTTTACACCCATTTATAAGTGTAGGTAAAACTGAACTGCTGTATGTCATGTGTTTGTAAATGTAACACTATATTCCCAATGAAAAGTAGTGGTCCGCAGTAATATTCAGTTAGGTCCATTCATACACATAAAAGTAATGGCATTTGGAGTTTACATAAGCGATTTATTTAACAAAATATATTCCCTTGCTCATCCTCGATCACCTTCGCTCTCTACACCCCTGAAAAATGTCATGACAAAACGGAAGGCTCCGTGTACACCACCTTGTTGATGAGGCAACAAGACTGGTCCGACCCTTTGATGCACATCAAAAGAATTGTGTGGTCACGTAACGGTAAAAATTGACAGGCTTTGAAGTCCGTTGCGACTCCATTGTAATCGTCAAAGGACAGGAATGCAGCCTAGCGATTGGTCAGGATGTTTTACCTAAGCGTGTCTTCAGTTTTGCCATGACATATTCCATGTGTGTAGAGAGCGAAGGTGATTGTAACTCCTGGATATCGAGGATGTCACTTGCTATGGCACACTCTGTGTAGAGCAAACTTTAGTTCCTTCATAGGTCTACACCGCAAACGTATAATCCGTGTTTGAATTTCTAATTTCTTATTTACTTATTATATTAGTTATATTGAAAAGCAATAGAAATAGAAGAGACATCAAAATAAAAGAACCCTAGGCCTAAACTTTCACCACTCACATCCCATTTTGTCTAATGACTGGTTTCTCAAACATTAACAGTATACGTACAAAAGCTTATATTGTATTCTTTTTCTGAACCTGTACAGTATTCAAAATGCTTTTAATTGGAAAAATGCATTTGAGCCATTCAGTTTCAGTACACCGATGTGGGTTAATACAACTTGAGCACCTCTAGACGGTGTCTTCAAGTGCCTTTCCAAGGTCAATGCCGATGATGGAAATAGACAAGTTTCTGCTACACTTAATTTGAACATTCATAACTTTATGCAGGTGTATAAACGCTTTTCTAATGTTGTATTAATATAGTTGATACTAAATCGGCAGTGTAGACAGTGTCAAGGAGTGCTATTTTATTAACCGGAGCAGAACGAGTTCATTGATATTTTTAGACGCATGTTGGGCAATGGCATCTGAACCTAGAGATGCGGCGTCTACACAGTAAACTGTTTTTTGAAACACTTCGTTTTCCGAAACTGTCCGAGCGCATCCATGGTATGAAAAAGTTCGTTGACATAAGAAAATGTCATCATTTGAGTTAAGAAATCCACATGAAAAATCTCAATATCCCGTTACACGGAGATGGGCCAAGTGGTTAAGCCCCCCCCCCCCCCCCCCCCCTCTACCTCTGGGTTGCGAGTTCGAGCCCCACGTGGGACAGTTGCCAAATACTGACATTAGTTCGGTGGGTTTTTTCCGGGTAATCCGGCTTTCCTTCACCTCCAAAACCTGGCACATCTTTAAATAACACTGGCTGTTAATAGGACGTAAAACAAAATAAACCAAACCAAACGTTACATGGACTTACAGTGAGGGATGCGAGAGAGGGACCTCTCCCCAGATAAGTTCACATTAAAATTCTTTAAAAATCCTGTTGGCTATTCAGTGTTAAGCTCATCTACTCTTCCGAAGGGAATCTGGGCTTATGTCATGGTGTCCGTCGTCCATCGTCTTCTGTCCGCTTTCCCTTTAAACGACTTGATCTGGAAAAAATGGAATCATGACATTCTAAAAACGGAAATGACCTTAACCTACTCGTACCTTCATGATCCCAGGGGTCAAATGCGTCGCTCACTTCAAATGACCTTCTGGAAACATGAAGGTTAGAGAACTTTTGTTATTGTCTAGTAGTGTTTTGGGAGCTGGAATTCAACAAATTATTAAAACGAAATTGGCCTTGGACTTCGGTCAAGGTCACAGGGGTTAAATGTGCCAAACACTTTAAATGTTTTGTGAATTTAAACGTATGGAATCTTAATATTTGGTCTGTTACTTCTCTGGATTGAGCACGGAAAATTTTGCAAATTGAAATGGCCATGACCAACTTTCAAGGCCACAGGGGTCAAAATGTCAACACATCCAGGGACTTCTGAATAATGGAATTGTCTATTCATGAATTCTAGCTAATAGCTTCGACGTACTGAGCCGACAAAGTTTGCAATTGAAACATTTCCGTACAGTATACTATTGAATACGAATATTTTCCTTTGCTACATGACATTTAGGCCTCCTGTCCATTTGGCAAATTTGCTCTCTTGATCAGTCTAAACAACACTCGATATGCGTAACAAGGCGCCGACCGAATTTTCATGTGAAATGCAGTACTGTCTGAGCAAAGCGCTACATGTAACAACAAAATATGTTTTGAGATACGTCCAAACATACTTTATGCATAACCTGTTGTCCATGGATAGCTTTCATAAGAAATTCTAAAAGGATCTCTCCAGTTTCTTTTTGGGGAAATGATCCACCAAGAAAATATTAAGGACGGTATGACGGACTTACGGGCAGGCGACGGGCCATGAACGAAGAGTGATTTGAATAGCCAACAATTTCATGATTATGATGGGCCATACAATGATACACTTACATGTTATTGAAACATTTTACAATGAACTACGTTAAATTGTGTCCTTTTCGAAGACGTCCTGTACGCTGTCATTGTGAAGTCGCTACATCTAATCTAAAAATAGAACCGATAGGAGTTCGACACCGCTCTGTGATACAAGTGAACGGCTGAGCTGTAGGAGTTTATACACATGGGCCGTTCTCAGTTCGGGTAGCACTGCAGTAAACAGCAGTTTTTTGGTTCACTTCCGATCAATTGCATTTTAAGCAATACAAACACCATGGGTATATCTCAATTATATTTCTCTCCGAGAAAAATAGGGTTTGACTTTTACACTTTTAAGAAAAATAACCATGTCTATTTTTCCCATTCTAAATGTGGTCACGACAGTCATAGGCGATTTAATACGTTAACGATATAATAAACCCTTTGCCATGTTTTTACATAGATGTGTATTGTAGTCTTCGAATGCATACAGTTTCATAAAAAATACACCTCGGCTACGTCTCGTCATGGGTACTGTACACCTCGGCTACATCTAGACAGGGTACCGTACACCTCGGCTACATCTCGTAAGGGGTACCGTACACCTCGACTACATCTCGTCAGGGGTACCGTACACTTCGGCGGCTACATCTAGTCAGGGTACCGTACACCTCGTCAGGGGTACCGTACACCTCGGCTACATCTAGTCAGGGGTACTGTACACCTCGGCTACATCTAGTCAGGGGAACTGTACACCTCGGCTACATCTCCTCAGGGGTACTGTACATCTCGGCTACATCTAGTCAGGGGTACTGTACATCTCGGCTACATCTAGTCAGGGGTTCTGTACATCTCGGCTTCATCTCCTCAGGGGTACTGTACATCTCGGCTACATCTAGTCAGGGGTACTGTACACCTCGACTACATCTAGTCAGGGGTACTGTACATCTCGGCTACATCTCATCAGGAGTACTGTACACCTCAACTACATCTAGTCAGGGGTACCGTACACCTCGGCTACATCTAGTCAGGGGTACTGTTCATCTCGGCTACATCTCGTCAGGGGTCTTGTAGGTTATAACCATGATTAACATGTTACCGAATTGCGTTTATACCAGCATCAATGCTAAAATATCCTGCATGAATTTCGATTTCGACAAGGTCCATCGTTTGTCCTTACCGATGTAGCGGAACTAGACTGGGTCCATCGTTTGTCCTTACCAATGTAGCGGAACTAGACTGGTCCATTGTTTACCCTTACCAATGTGGCAGACCTAGACTGGGTCCATCGTTTGTCTTTACCAATGTAGCGGAACTAGACTGGGTCCATCGTTTGTCTTTACCAATGTGGCAGACCTAGACTGGTCCATCGTTTGTCCTTACCAATGTAGCGGAACTAGACTGGGTCCATCGTTTGTCCTTACCAATGTAGCGGAACTAGACTGGTCCATTGTTTACTCTTACCAATGTGGCAGACCTAGACTGGGTCCATCGTTTGTCTTTACCAATGTAGCGGAACTAGACTGGGTCCATCGTTTGTCTTTACCAATGTGGCAGACCTAGACTGGTCCATCGTTTGTCCTTACCAATGTAGCGGAACTAGACTGGTCCATTGTTTACCCTTACCAATGTGGCAGACCTAGACTGGGTCCATCGTTTGTCTTTACCAATGTAGCGGAACTAGACTGGGCCCATCGTTTGTCTTTACCAATGTGGCAGACCTAGACTGGTCCATCGTTTGTCCTTACCAATGTAGCGGGACTAGACTGGGTCCAGCATTTGTCCTTACCAATATAGCAGAACTAGACTAGGTCCAGTGTTTGTTACCAAGTACCTAGAGTTTTAAAGGTACCGGGTTCAAATCCCGGCCTGGCTTTGCATTTTCCCACTCTTGTTACACCATATTTCATTGTGACATATTATTTTAATAATATTTGACATACCGATCATAGCATAACAAGTCTATATGCCATATTGACTCTCAGGATAATTAATTGTGGAAGGCAACATATTTCATCCAGACTGTTGTTTTGTTTACATAATGAACCTTGACATATCCGCCTCTGTTCCCAAGAAGTGATTTCGTGGCTACTACCCGCGGGTAGACTGTCCCTGTCTGGCTATCCTGAGGTTCGGCTTCATCCTCCACATCATCAGATGGAGGTCTGTTGAAATCGACCTGCGTCCCATTTAAACGATCATGTTACCGCTGTATCTGGACTGGATCTTTCTCTTATTTCATATGCAGATTTCCCATGGTCCCTAGTTGCGCTTTTTCGATTTTGGGATTGATTTGAAAAACGAGATGGCTGACAGACAGCCATCTTTGTTTTTTACAATGAAATTTTATGGCCTTTTCATGGGATGGATCTTTCTCAAAATATGTAAATTTCCCTTGGTCCATAGATGTGCATTTTTAATTTTGTGACTGGTTATAAAAACAAAATTTTTGACAGCGGAGACATCGTTGCTTTGAAGTATGAAAGTTTGTTATTGCTTTGTTCTTGAAATACAGAATGGCTCTTTTTTTTCATTTAAAATATCCCCTTGGGTTCTTAGTTGTGGTATTGTGATTATGGGACTGATCAGAATAACAAAGTGACTGGCACGGGCAACCATATTTGATTTGATTTCTGAAGACTATATTACAAATGAACAATAAATGTATTGCTATTCCTTAAGAAGAATTATCAAAATTCAAGTAATAAGAAAAGAATAGGAAAGAAGGGAAAATATCTCTTGTCATTTTAAGTTCACTCACTAACTGAACGAATCAAATTAGCAAAGGTGTCATCCAATTTGATTATGATTTCATGTTGTTTTTTTTTGTATATATATATTTGTCAGTGTGATGCTTTGCAGCCTGCCTTTAATAACACCATGAATAGACTGGAATAAATCGCTGGAGGACTCACACAACTAAATTATTTACTATATGTTATTGCTAAGCTTTAGAGCTAATAACTTTAATATTTGAAGTTCAACACCAGTGACTAGTGACTGCCTGGATTCACAGATACATACATGGCAAAGACTTCAAATGACATTTTATCAGGAGTTTCGTCGCATTTTAGCTCGCTACGGGCGTCTGCTTCGCACAACTGGAAATTTACATGTCAAACCAGTGAAATGGGACGGGAACACCCTCTGACTTTTGACCCCATATCAATCCGCCATCACATGTCAAAATCTACCAAAAGTTTACAGTTTTGTAAAGTTAAATATTTATAGATTTCATTCAATGCAGAATATGTCAGCAATTACCTATTTAAATTATTGAGAATCAACTGTACTTAGCCGAAACAAATTTTCGGTAGGGACTACAAACGTATGAAACACGTAGTCATTGGCTCATTCTAGGCTAGTAGTTGTGCCAGTCCTCCAGTCACTCCGATTGTTCTAGCCTGGATTCAATCGCTGGAGTGACTCCGATGTTCTAGCCTGGATTCAATCGCTGGAGTGACTCAGATGTTCTAGCCTGGAATCAATCGCTTGAGGGACTCAGATTGTTCTTAGCCTGGAATATAGTGCTGCAGCGACTAGGTAAAGGTTTTCTGACTTGTGTGAACTATTTATAAATACAACCCTGCTGCAGAAACAAATATGTATTCTATGTTTGAAATGTTTTCATAAGTAGAAGAATTGATTTTAGACCAGAAAACATTTTTGATTTGTTGACAGAACCTGACAGAATCCTGATGGGGACTGAAGAGGGATTGTATGTGGCACAACTGAACAAAGATGGTAAGTTGTCCATTTAGCATTAACAAATTATAAACGTGTTCCTCTGTTTCTCTAGTCAGTGCATCGCTGTCAATCCCCCCTTGTTCGAAGAGAGAGTGCCACCAAAATTTACCAATCTCCCTCAAAACTACCTTCATTTCATTTAAGTTCAGACTCTGGCATCTCAAAATCTATATTTTATGGTCAAATGATCTCCTTGTTACTGCAAGGTATGTGTAGTGACCATGACAGGTGTGTCTGGCTCAATTAAATGCTTTTTGGAGTTATTTTGTTATTTATCAAGTTTTTGAGTATCTATTATCTTCACCATAATTATTTTGTGTTTATTGCCTTGACATTATGTCATTATGTCATGATGCAACATCTACTGATGTAATTATTATGTTACAATAGGTGTGAATACATAACACAAAAGTTTGGCACAGCATAACACAAAAATTATGACACAGCAAAACACAAAAGGAATGCGACAAGTACTTTATAGATAAATATTAATTTTGTGTTACAGTACTGATCCGCATTGGAGACCGCAGTGAAAAGAAGACCGTCTACCAGTTAGAGCTGGTACTGGAGGAGCAGCTTGTGGTATTCATCAGTGGTGAGTTGATACTGGCACACAGGTTTTCCCTGACGCACAAAAACCTGCATTTTGACTCCTAAAATTGTCAAAGGACTCCCAAAATTGATAAAGTTTTACTAAATATTATTTGTGATGGGAGTTCCAGGACTCCTAAATTAATTAAATTTGAGAGTCCCATGGAAACCCCTAAGTGATTCCCAGTGTTTGCATCTTCTGTTGGTCTCTCTGTCAATCTCTACAACATCTTGGGTGTACTTTTGTGTTAATTCATTCACCCCTGAAATTCCAGCTGTTGAAGTGGACGAGTTCAAATGTGTCTTCAGCAGTGAATGAGTTAAACTTAATTTTACTGATACTGCGATTCCCGAAGTTATCAAAAGTCATAATTATTTGATTAACCTATGTCATGGCCTTTTGCAAACTTTCCATTTAAAAGACTTCCGCTATTTTGATTCTAAGCTATGTATTTTCTGATTACAGGTCGACAGAAGCATATCAAATTGCTGCATGTGTCTGCATTGGAAGGACATGATGGCGATCCAGTCAAGATCCCGGAGAGCAAAGGATGCAGTGTATTCTGTACAGGACTAATCCGGCAGAGCTGCTGCTCTTGTCTATGTGTGGCTATTAAGCGGAATATACAGGTGTACGAACTCAACAAGACGCGCCAGAAGTATAGGAAAATGAAAGACATTCAGGTCCCGGGACTAGTGCAGTTTATAGAAATTATGAATGAAAGACTTTGTGTGGGATACCCGTCATACTTTGCAATTTACAGTGTCACAGGTGATGCCGCACCAATGAGTAAGTGTTCTGTCTGTGGAGACTTGTTACAATAAAACAGTTAATTGTAACATCCAAAGTGTCTTCCATGTACTTGCATAATTGCTACAATCAGATATTAAAGGTTTTATGCAGTTAAGAATTGATTTTGCCGATAAAAGGTTGTTGGGGGCAAAAATAATTCTGCCTGTTTAACAATACTTCCTAATTTTATAATATTTATGCTATAGTACATTAAATTATTTCGTTTCTTTTTGTTTGCAATTTGCAGCACTTGTAAATTCTGAGGACTGCAGTCTGCAGTTTATGATGCAGTCGCAACAAAACTCCCTGCAGGCAGTGGAGTTGTCTCCCAAGGAGTACCTTTTAGTATTTAGTAGTAAGTTGTGTTACCTTTTAGTATTTAGTGGTAAGTTGTGTTACCTTTTAGTATTTAGTGGTAAGTTGTGCTACCTTTTAGTATTTAGTGGTAAGTTGTGTTACCTTTTAGTATTTAGTGGTAAGTTGTGTTACCTTTTAGTATTTAGTGGTAAGTTGTGTTGTCTCCCATGGAGTACCTTTAAGTACTTAGTGGTAAGTCGTGTTGTCTCCCAAGGAGTACCTTTTAGTATTTAGTGGTAAGTTATGTTACCTTTTAGTATTTAGTGGTAAGTTATGTTACCTTTTAGTATTTAGTGGTAAGTTGTGTTACCTTTTAGTATTTAGTGGTAAGTTGTGTTACCTTTTAGTATTTAGTGGTAAGTTGTGTTACCTTTTAGTATTTAGTGGTAAGTCATGTTCGCCACCAAGGAGTACCTTTTAGTATTTAGTGGTAAGTCGTGTTACCTTTTAGTATTTAGTGGTAAGTTGTGTTACCTTTTAGTATTTAGTGGTAAGTTGTGTTACCTTTTAGTATTTAGTGGTAAGTCATGTTCGCTTCCAAGGAGTACAATAATTCAGCACAATCACAATTTAGTGGAATGATTTTATAGCGAAAAGTCACTAAAATAAGATGAAATCTAAAAATATATATGTTTACAGTATAGTGTTGATCCAAATTGTATCAGTTTTCCTAAAAGGCTATCCACTACTTTGATGTATATATATTCAGTTGTGATTAAGTCGCTGTTTTCTTTCTAGTTTCTGGCATATATGTAGACAACACTGGTAGAAGGAGTAGAGCCCAGGAACTCATGTGGCCTGCTCCTCCAACAGCAGTTGGTAAGTTATCAAGTATACAGTGTTCATCCTGTGATACATATTAGCAATACCTACATTCTCTTAATTCATATCCATGCAAATCTGTTCTTCAAAGTATGTTTACGATTTAATAGATATATTCACAAACATACAGAATATTCTTGCAGATTTAAAATTGCAACCTGATTTGTAAGTTTTGTATAGAATACATTATGTCAATTTTTTTTCTTTAACATTTTATCAGAATTATTCAAGATTATATCACTAATACAAAACTGATTCACATGCTATAGTTAGATACTGGTGCTTGTTGTTGCTTTGTTGGACTATATGCCTGTGACATTGAATTGTACCACTGGGCAGTATCATTGTTGTGTTGTACTTCAAATAGAAATTGATCAATTAATTTTTATGCTATCCATGAACTAATAATAGAAAATCAAGCTAACACATTTGTGACATCTGACAGTGTGTGGTCAGGCGGCATTGTGAATAGTACACTTGCCATTCATGGAACCATGCAGGTTTTCTCTAGATTGTCTTGGTTTCCCTTCCAACATTAGGACCTCTGCATTTCCAGTTCAGGCAAACAAGGATGATTTATAATTTGGAAAATGTTGATGTGTATTTGTTGTAAAATGAAATTGCTGTGATGTCATCATTGTGTTATTTCAGCGTACAGTGATCCCTACCTCATGTGCTATTCAGAAAATGCCATATTTGTGTTCGATGTTCATTCAGCAGAGTGGATCCAGACTTTGTGCTTGAAAAAGGTAAGGATTAAATTGACAGGAGACCATTTTGTTCCCTAGTTGCTGAGGTATACGGGAAATGGTTGAGTTATGAAAGTGACATCTAATGGAACTCTCAAAAGGACAGATAAACATAGCACTTTCCAAAAGGTGAAAATATTGCCAAGTTACAGAACAATCAGCTGATTGTCGCATTAATGTTAGATTTACACCAAACTTATCGTCTTTATTATTAGTAGAATTAATAATAAAAACTGACATTTTCTATCATTCAAAGTATTGCAGGATAATTCCTTCACATTTTGATTAATATGATATTGCCTCTTAGAAAATTAATTTAATCAGTATTGTTTGAATATACTGATTACTGGAAAAATGTGGGTTTGTGATTTATTATGGTGATTTTATTATATATTTCTAAATAGATACTTGATGATAAATTCTCATTGTTTTTTTGTTGTAGACAAAGCCCCTGAACAGGGATGGCTCTCTGAACCTGATGAATATGATGGACTCCCAACACATCATTCACTTCAAGAATGTCCACCAGGGTATTAATACTTTGTAACACCCATAACTGTCCTTATGATGAATTATACTTGGGGAATCTCAGGTTTAAATCTGATCAAAGGAAATTGGTTTATTTTAACAACAGATTGTGTTAGTCCTGCAAAGTTATCTGTGAATACATATCCTTTGTTCAGTCATGTAAGGTGTGCTGTTGCAGGTGTCATTCATTAGGGTCAAAGAGATACATTTTAATCATGAAATATTTAAGATAGAAATATTTGTATTAATTTTTTTTTCATTTTTTGCAGGAAAACAGAATTTCGATATTTATTCATATATCTTCATGTTAAATTATGGATTAAATGGTATTAAATGTCTTTGAATGATAGAAGATGAAAGGCTGGCATGTTAAATTATAGAATAAATGGTATTAAATGTCTTTGAATTATAGAAGAAGAAAGGCTGGCCATCAAGGAAATCTTCAAAAACAGGAGTGTCAACAGGAACAAGAGGCGATTCTCCTTCAAGACGAGAGAAGATCATGACCGGGGCTCTAAAGGGTGAGAAAGGAGGCTCTGTCTGCATCCTGTTGGGTTATTCTTAGTGGAATGAATAGATGGTTTGCTCATCAAGTAACATTTATAATGAGATGAAATTTTATTTCAAGAGTTGGAATGATATTTAAAAGGAATGCATTGGGTTGATATTGATTTATGATACAATGTCCGGTTTTACAGCTTTTTGCCAACTGTTGTGAATGATTTATTTTTCAATGCTATTTTTTTGGCTAACTGAATGTTTCAAGTTTTTTGTTCTGTTGCAAAATGGCAGAAAAAATTGACCTCCTGTGATTAATAATGACCTTTTTATTATACGATTTATGTGCAGCATGTTTCTTATTTATTTGCTTTATATCATTACTACATGTATCTTATAATATATAGACTGACACACTGTAATATCAAAATACATTAATGTAACTCGGGCATATAGAATCTGGTGAGATGTGTTCGCCGGAATCACACTCTTCTATAACAATTCTGCTAATCTCTTCAAGCAAAGTTTGTGACTTAGATAAAAAAACGTTTATCGGGATGTATAAGATTTGGTTGCACAGACATATGTAGTCTAAAGCATCAGCTTGTCAATACTACAAGTTGGTGATAAGTCCTTGGGGAAGTCTACATAGTGAAAATTTAATTGATATCCTCAAAAATATGGATAGCATGACATCTTTAATTGCCATGAAAGCTTCATGAATTGCTTCTTTGAATGTTTCTTGCACACACTGATATATTCTACAGCTATCTGCCGATATTTTTGTTACGAAAATGACTCTGTTATTGACAAGCAGATGTTGGTCGTGGTCTTAACTCTATATATATGGAGATCTCTTGTGTTGTAGGATCATCAGAACTATTTACAGGAATAACATATAGCATCTCCACCCTATAACGACATCACATCTGACTGATGTTGTATTATGTCTTTGTACTTAATCTGACCGATACATGGTGCAAACGAAAAAATTACTTAGGATTCACTGTTTTATATGGGAAAATACTGTGGTCATAGGTGTTAACAGGTTCTGTAAGGTTTTGTTTAGAAATTGAGTTATTTAAAATTGAAAAAAAAAAACTACCCATGGATACAAAGGGATCAATCTAGGTCATTTATCACAAGAGGTAACAGTATTTTCCTGCAAGTGTTTATTAAGGTTTTACTTTGTTGTGGTTTCAAAACTTTAAAAAAAGAATGGTTCAATTATTGTTTACACCATCAATGCTTTGATGAATACTTAATCAGACAGTAAAGAGTCCATATGAAATAGGTGAATTTAAATTGAACATTATATATTTCAGTGCAATAAATGATTCGGCAATAGCTAGTGTTGATATTTATACTTGTTAAGTATAAGATCCTCCCCCGTAAATAACAGATATTTGTTCCCTCGATTCCTAGATTGACCCCTGTTACCCTCGATCCCTAGATTGACCCCTGTTACAATGATATCCATCCTACCTACAATGAAGTCCAGTACATGTCGGTAAAGTTACCTGTTACAACTGTAGTAAACTGACTGAGTTACAAGACAGCTGCTATTTTGTGTTGACTACAGGCCCGAGCGGCGCTCTCGTGAAATTTCCGCACCAATATCATTCAGCCATGTAGCCCACATGGGTCCAGATCAGGTCTTTCCTTCAAGCATACCAATACCAGTAACCCACGGCCAGTAAGCTGTCTTACGTAAAATTGTACTGTGTAGTGGCTTAGTGCATGCTTCCCATATAATCTCTTTTTTCTTGGAATGTATAAACCATGCTGTCTTCTCCATGTATTTAATCACTGATCTACCAACTCAGCTATGCATGTTGCTTTTTACATAGAATTTTGGCTAGGTGCATGTTCGTTATCCAAGTTAAATACAATCAAAATGTCTGTCCCAAGACAGGTTACCATCGGTTCCTTGGGTGTAGTATTTAATCATTTGTTTTCAAACGTAACCGCTCTGTACAGTTTGACTAAATGCTTTGTGTTGTTAGCCTGACGTCTGCTATGTGCTATCTTGGTGCATGTGGTTACACGTGGTTACTTGGTGGCAGGGAAATTGTTATATTCCATTAGTGGTTCAGTTACGGTACAAGAACATGCGTTGATGGTGGATTTCAGCGGTTTGTTCTGGAAATATATACATTTCATGTTTGTTGCAGCTTATCAATACATTATTCCCATCACACTTGTATTTAGAGGCTGTTTCATTGGTCCAGTTGTTTGGGCTCTGCCAATTATTACATTCATATGAACAAAATATTCTGACATGTAACAGATGGTATACAAGTTTTAGTTTAATTGTGGTGTCGGTGTATACAAGTAAATTACAAAAGGAAAATTAGTGGAAGTTATTAAGGATTGTTCCAAAATTCATCATATGAGAGGGGCGGGAGGCTCCACCACCCATCAAATATTAAAAGTAAAAGTGATTTATTATATGGAACTGTACACAGATCTGGTTTTAACCCCATCACCCATGCTATATTAATACAGGTGCCTCCCACCTCCCCCACATGATTAATTCTGGAATAGCCCCAACTTGGGTCATTTGTGCAATTTGCCATAACTGAAATTTATCGTTATTTGATTTAATTTAAAATATTATTCTGAAAAAAATGAACTAGAATATACAGATGTGTATAAAGATATTTTGGATTTACAGAGCATGTTAAGGGGAATGGATGCTGATACAATATTTAATGCAAGAAATAATAATTTCAACTGCACAAATCAAAAATTAAATCAAATTAGAATATAATTCACATCACACAAAACTTATAGTCTGCCTTTTACATAATGGAAAGCTTTATGCACTCGTGAACACACTTGTATGTGTCATGTGATGATCTCTTGCACAGCACGTTTCTTTCAAAATCTGGACCCGCTATCGAAACAAAAAGATGAATTTTTTAAATGTTATTTTAAACCTTTACACTCAAGAAACCACACTAAATTAGGATAGTTTAGGAATTTACAATTTTTTAAAATCTTTGCTGGAAACAGTGACCTGCTTAATCAGATTTCAATTACGTTATGTTGGAAAAATATAGAATCGACCTTCATGTATTTAGTGGCGAGATCAAGCATTCCGCTTTGAGCCTTTCACACAGCTTCAGCTATGTTTGCTTACCTTTGTACAAGATAAGCATATGCCGAAAACAACTGAATTGTTTATTTTGCTACCGTAATAATTGAAACAATTTGACAACAAATACAACTGCAGTTATTAATTAATTGTGTACTGTTCAATGATCACTGTTATAACCTTGGTAAATATTAAAATGTTGTAAAATTTGTTATGAAAGTGAAGTAATTATTAAATACATGAAGAACATTTCAAAACTGTTAAAAGTAAGATTGAAGGTGATAAAAAGATGAAAGATTTTTTCTTGGGCTGACCAAATCTGTAAAATCTAAGATGTATTTATTGTGTTTTTCTAATAGGTCTGAGAGAAAATCCAGAATAATCTCCGGTCCAACCAACTTTACCCATGTGGCTCATATGGGTACAAACATGGACATGAAATCACTCATTGATCTTCCCAAGGTATTTACTGTTTACATTTAATCTCTGCGTGTAAATAAAACAACAAATTATATACAGAAATAGTGCCAAAAATATACAGACAGCTTTATATGAAAATGCTGCAATGTTTTATGATGATTTGATATTGCTGGTCAGTAAAGTCCAATCTTTTGAGTGGCTTCATCCTTGAATGGCAGGTTCCAACATGAAAGAGTCTGTGATGATCCAGACTGAAGTCAGTGAAACTTTTGTCCTTGTTTAAGTACTATAATATCAGTTATTTCTGTGAGACCAAATTCTGTGGTTTCCCTGAAAAACATCCATTTCATGGGTACATGAGTTCTTGGAATAACAGTACCCACTTGCTTTATGTATCAAACTTGTAAATACTCCATGGACTTGAGATATGTGTTAGCATTAAATTATCTCTTGTTTATATGCATGGAACATCGAGATTATTGGTGGATATAAAGTGATAATATTGGTTCAACAATGGTTACACAACAACAGCAATTCAAACATCAGCTATAATGATTTTACTTGCTTTACCAGCCGGTTGGATCGTCGGCCCCTCCGCCTGTAGAGAGACCGCCCCCCGATACTACCATACAGAGGGTGCGCAACATCTTCCAACCTAGCATGAAGTCGGTACAGGAGGCTCAGTTGAGAGGTGCCCGGTCACAACCCAACGGTAGGTCAAACGGTGAGGATAATAGGGCATGCATGAATCGTCAATCAAAACGAAAAATGCACATTTTAAAATTTTAATAATTTCACTTTATAAAAACCAAATCAGTAAAAAGAGTAGATCAAAACTGGTCTAAAACAGATACCATTTAAATTTTTTACATCTGCATGAGACATTTAATTGAGGTTTATTGATGAAGTTTGATGGCAAACATTTTCTTGATGAATGTCTTATCCATTTCCTTAACCCAAAAAGATGGCATCATACCTCGCACTCGTAAAAAATATGAAAATATTAGTCACGCTCATGAAATATATTTTGTGTTACTGAAGACACTGTTAGATATCCTTTATGTGTTTGTTAAGTCACAGCAAATTTAACCTCCAAACTGAAAAGTACATTGGAACAAACTTGATGTAGAGGAATACATTTTCAATGCCCATTGTTTAAAACAGGCAGTGCGAGGCGTGAATCGCCGTCCAAAGTTGGGGGTGGAGCACGACCTACATCCTCCACCTCCTCCATCTCCGATAGTCCCGAGTTATCCTCCCATGACCAGTCCGCCTTCGCCGACGTCACCAGCAACATGTTTGAGGTAGGCTCGGCTCCTACAACCTAGCTAGCTTCACTTATAGGGCTTTCTTAGGACGATATATAGGCTTTTCCTTAGGACAATTTTGCAGTGTAATAATGCATTGATAGAGGCACATTAATTTATAGTCCACCCTGATGCTTCTGTAGAAATATACAATCAGTTATAAGTATTATTGATGATAAATACTTTTTATGAATTTTATGATATTATATGTATGTTTAAGACAAGAAACATTTGTTAAGGAAATATTGGTAAGGAATCACGAATCACTTGTTCTTTTTCTCTTTTTGATCTCGCAATAGTAGAGCATATAATTATGGTGACTTGGTAATTATGTTGATGTTTCGTGTCCCTCCCTGTTACACGTGTAATGAAGCCCCCTTTCTGTTATGTACCGCCACTCGAAGGTTTCCGTTTCACACACTGTATGATCTGTGTCTTACTACATAGTCTATATATATATATTACTGCCTTCACATGGCCAGAACTGACTTGTGAGTTACATGTTTATTCACTGTACTGGAACAAACATATTTCTGTACTGTACAGAGGGGGCTCAGTTGTAACTGGACTACAATACTAAGACATGACTTACACATCTTTGCATCTTTTACAACATTTTCATTCCAAAGTATTAACATTTGAGGAAAAATTTAAGATTTTAGGGAATTTAAACGGCATAATAAACATATCAATTGAATGGCAAGGATGAAATCAAGACTAGGTAAAAATTGATGACATGGGCGAATGGCGGAAGTTTGCCTTTTGAACATTTCATTATATACAATTAATTGTATTGTTTTTTGTTCAAATTCGAAAGATTTTATGACAATGAATTTAAGTGATTGGGAATGATAAAGCAAGAAAAGAAAATGTAGAAGAAAAAAAATATGTAAGTCCTGATGTTAAGAGCCTTGTCTAGTTTGTTCTGGTATAGTCGCTAGATGTAACACAAATTAGTAAGGCTCCTGTGAAGAATTCTATGTCTGCACACACTGTGTGTCATATTCATCGTATGCACTGAAAGTCTATGTACTGTATTATTTATAATCTTCAACCAGTTCTCTTCTTGTGTGACCTGATTGGCCGGCGTTACTAATGGTGTACTACTACATAATCCATTTTGCTTCCCTTCAGGTGTTTAAAGGTCCCCCCGGGTCGCGCGAGTCTGTTAGTGGCAGTGTTTCCAATCATACATATGAAAGCACATGGCAAAACTACTGAACAAATGAGCACACAGATTATGTAGCTGAGGTTTCTCCACTTTTTACTTCCATATTTATATATTGTGCACTCCTTGATCTAACATCATTACCAGACCCCAAGCTTCTTATTCACTTCGTTTTCTGTTCCATTGATGCCCTGGTGGGAATGGCTGATTGGTCCGTTAATATTTACCATAATTCATTCATATTTATTTTTTTTAAACAATTTAGTAACTGGTGTTCTGATCGTAATATTTAAAAACCTAATAAATATATTTGTTAATACATTTTTTATTTTTAAATACGACATATTCATAATCATTACTAATTACAGTAGTTTAGTTTTAACTTGAGCAAGTAACCGAACAGAAGTTACTATAATGGGTTAATTTTGTGTCTATACTTCCGTGTTATTGCTGAAGTCATTCTCACCATAGGTTACTTGTTGTTTTACATTACAGCATTGCATGAGCCCAGGCTATCACCCTCTAGGTGTGTGCCACTCTTTCTTGGCATGTGCTATCACAGTTATCTCCCCTACCTAACCAGTTGTACCGGCTGGTCGACCAACTTGCCGTCTTTCAATGTTGTTGCATGTTTGTTCCTTCTGAGTTTTTAAACAGACAAAACAATATACTTTACATACAGATATATTCATATAGCAATTCCATATCTTTGACAATTCTGTCCCATTAGGATTTCGATTTTTGATGGATCCAAGACCTAGTGCAGGTAGTATGATTGATATTGTTTACTGGGAATGAAATAACTATGTACTATAGGGCAACATCAGGGCAGCAGGCTTGCTGGCTATCTCATTCTGGCATGGTTGATTAATCCTCAAGTTGGAAAGCTTAGCAAGCTGGTGTCCAAACCTAATGGCCTGAAATCAGCATAGATCTAGATTCTGTGGAGAAAAGTAGCAGAAATGAGATGTTCAGTATTGACTGCATTCATAGTTGTGTTGTTGATTATTAGAAATGTAAAACAAAAATATTGATAGAATTTATATATATTGATAATTTACAGCATACAATGCATAAATATTCACAAACAAAACTTTGCATGGTGAGAGTTGATACGTGTAACATAGGTTAGAACTATATGCAGTGGTATGTTTATAGTTAAAACAAGTTGGTCATTTCAAAGTTGCATAAAGAATATAATATGAAGTTGTTTATTAATAGAATGTATATGTTTTTTCACACTCTGCAAGTTGCAAGAAGTCATGAAATTTTTTTTTTTAAAGAATAATAAATGAATTGTGTTCATCAAATTGATATGAAAGGGAGATTACTCCAGACCAAAAAAAAAGAAGTCTGGAATGGAACTATTCTTTGTGCTTATGACTGGTGCAGAATTACCCAAACCTTAAAATGTAATATGTGGTTTTGTAAACGAATGATGATCAGCATTGTTTAAAGCAAAAGTCTTTTGACTTGGTGGGATAGTTAGATGGATTGACATAGTCTAGTGGAAGGGGCATTTTAGTTAATCAACGAAGAATGGAAGATTGGGACTATATATCATAGCACTAGATAGTCTTGACAAGTTAGGGTACTGTTTAACTGTATTTGGTACCATACCAATGCAACTGACAGTGTTGAAGTATATTGTAAGTTTAAATTTGCATCGTACAAGTGTTTTAAATTAGGCTTTCAGGGTCAAACTAAACAATACATTCTAATATTTTTAACATTGCTTTGTATTAGCTTAGTCAAACTGTCCTTTTGTAAGCTGTCTGCAATACTTTGTTGGCTTAGATATTATGAATTGATGTCCTTTGTCAGTGCTCTGTGATGCATTCTCGGCTTAGATTTAACATTGAATGTTTTTTCTGGGTCAGCTCTGTTTTATGTTGTCGTTGGCTGAGATATTGTTCTGATGGCAGTGGGCATTGATAACCCTTACATTAATGATGTACTGTAAATGTGTTATGTAGAAATTGACAACAGACGAGCAGTGTTCAGTAGTTTGGGGCTGCTATGCCAAAAGGGTTGCCAGGGTTGAAGGCATACTGAGCCCAATCAAAAAGAGGGGAGAGCACTCCGGCAACTTGATGTTATAGTAGCTTAAAAATAAGACAGTTGTTTTAACCATGACTTAACCTCAAATGACAATTTGGCATTGTTTAGTTGATGTATAATGTACAATTTTAAAGAATTAAGTTATTGTATTATTTAAATTAAGTGAAATCATGGATACTTCTATACTAAAACATGATATACAAAAGAAAATAATCAACAGTGTAAATCTTCAAGGTCATTCACACTTTTAATTAACATATTTAGAGAGATTGCTGTTGGTTTATAGCGATTAGGCAGTCACAGTTTAGCGCAGCATGGTTAGATGAGCGTTATAGTTCCCAGTAGGGCTAATTATAGGTTGCTTTGTAATACTATGTAACAACCGTTACCAGATATCGTCGATTTTAGTTGTAACACTTGACTCTCGGTTTGATTAACAATAATTGACTGGACTGTAAGCTTCACATGATGACTTGGTACACACACACAGTGTGGTGTTGTTGAAATCACAAGCTTGTTCAGCACCGACATCTACTGTCCCTAACCATGATATCCTTCAGACATAAAATGTGCTTATAAACACATTTCTTAACAAGTCAGGTTTTACCCCATCAAACATTAAAATTTACATCTTAATGTTTCAAATTTCCAGTTTTGTTATATTAAAAATGTCTTCATTATTTTGGTAGAGATCAGAAGTATTTATTTAAGGTACTTGGCTTTGACAGCAGATTATAAGTTACCTATGGTATAGTTAATAGCAAAGATGTCAAACTGTATATATGTGAGCAAGATGTTAAAATTTGTTATCATAAATCATCATTAATTCATTCTTGGTAATAATATGTAAAGCTAGTACCAATAAAGATATCATCATTCTAGATACACTGTACATAGATCACTGTCTGTAGTGGAAAGTAAAATTATTTAATAATCCTTTAAATATTTTGAATCAATTGATTTGCCCCATCACCATCTGTCCACCACATACCAGATAAGTATGTGTAGCGCTAGAACCTGCCCTGTTGTCTTCTCCTTTGCTTTACACATTATTACGAGGCAAACTATTATTAATTCAATGTTGAGTCATTCAAATTAAACTTTATGCATTTTACAAAGAACACAGAGATAATTGTATTTTTATTTGTCTAACTTAAAACCAGTTATTTTAATCTTATTTGATAAAAATGCATGATCTTAACTTTTTGAGGGAAAATCACAAAACTCCTATGCATTTGGACACATTTTGAAATGGCAATATGACTAAAAATGGCAAAGATGAAGATTTAGAGACGTTGTTTGCTTTTACATTTCCTTATTACTCCATTTTCAGTGTGATTGTAATTATCGTAGGTAAATGTAATATACTATTTTTAAGAAAAGCATTATGCTAGGACGATTTAAACAAGTGTTATTTATGCTGATTTTGTCACTACCTTTATAACGTTATTTTGCTGTAATTAGTTACAATGTAAATACTGTGCAGTGCTAATGTTGGGGCAATGTGATGCCATGATAGCCAACTTGATCTTGTTGATGACTTGATGTTATAATCTGAACATGTACATGTAAGATATTCTCACAGATATTGATTCTATAGTCCTGACTATTGAATATGTATATATGACTTTCTCATCAATGAACTATAATATCCAGTATTGACTCAATACAGATGATGATATCTACTTGACCATGCATGTGATTGTGTATTAATTTAGGTTACCGTTGTGTTGTAGGACGGGGAGGGGTATGAGCGGCCACGTATGCGTCTGTCTCTGGCCTCCACCAACAGTAACTTCAGTAGTCCCCCACACTCAACCAGTGGCAGTCTCTCCGAGGACCGAGACCCCGGCGACAATGACCAGGAGGTAGACTGTACTCGCCTCTGATTGGCTGGAATGTGACCCCAGAAAAAAGGTCGCCTGTATATCTCGCCATGGCTGGTTACTTTATGTAATGTGTGGTCTCCAGTCTCAAGTGTTGACAGCATGGAGCGATATCTCTACTTTGTCTGTACTTAGCAGGACAGTTGGCTACAGTCTGTGGCGACCTTACCACCACAGTCATATCAAATAAGACATCAAACCCAGCCGGATAAATAAATCAAGAAACGCAGCATTTTTTTCTTCTACAAAACAAAGCAATGGAATGCTTGCTTACTGCTGATAATTAACATAATCGGTATTAATCCCATGTATATTTAGTCCTATATATTTACCTGTAGCAGGAGCACAGCGTCTACTACTCACAATCGAAAATTCTCTATCCATTGTATTTTGGACTCGGTCAATTTAAACACATATTTAATCAAAGAAAAAAAACTTAACAAATATTAAGGTTAAACCATTTTGCAATTTTAAAAGGCAAAATGATTGTTTTGTTTTACTTTGTACAATATTATTTATCATGGAACCTTTTTGAATTCCTAAACCACGTTTTTGGTAAAGAATGAACATAACCATGTATTTATATAATGACGACTATCATAATTGAATGCTTTAACTTTACACTGCGAATTCCTTTCCAAGGAGTGATCTCTTCATGTTGCCCTTTGTAAGGAGTGATCTTTTGGTTGTTGTACACAGTATATTTCGCCTACATATTGCCGCCATTACAGATGAACATGTCTCATTCTGGTGTGAACACGACGTACAAGGTGTGTGATATACGTGACGTGTTATTTACTTGATGCGACACATTACGGTCAGTTTGTATTGTCACTGCCCCCGAAAATCATCTTCATTTCATTGGTGTCGAAACCAGATCACCTCTTGGTGTATTTAGCTCATCATCACCTGATATAAAAGTCATTAATGTGAGACAAAGTCGTACATTTAAAATAGCTTAATCTCCATACCATGTTTGTAAAGACTTGTAGTCGGGTTAGGATATGCGAAATATCTCGTGTAAGGTGGGTTTTTTTTGTACAATTAAATATCAATGGTGGCATTATATGAACAAATGTGTAACTAGTGCAAGACTATAGTTTACATCTGAAATTGCATTTCAATTTTACACATTGTCATGATATTTAGAAAAATGAATTACTAATTACCACTTTACGAAGTAAAGCATACCAATATACTGAAGAATAATGTAATTATCACAAAAAGACTACGTAGGAACATTATAAAATTAACACATTTGTAGCTTCTATACTCTAAACAGCAAAATTATTTTTGCCATTTCTTTCTTAAACAACGACTTGTAGCTAAAGGATAATATTGACAAGTTTATATAGTTTAGGTGTGACATGATAAAACTGTCTTTCATTTATACCAACACGACATGCCAGACCGGTGCTGTTTTTTTCCTGTTTTTTTTTTTTTAATCCTTCGGTACTATTTACCCGGCATATGTATAAACATACATACATATCCTATGATGTTACAGGTTCAGCATTCAAAACATCTTCTCTAGAGTTTTCATTATAAGTTGTACTTTTGTCATTTGTATTGCTCCAATAAAGGGACACTAAAGGCTTGGTTTAAGTATGACCAATTTTCCAATAAGTTGTCAGAACATGAAGCTTTACAGTGAATGTCATTTGATCCATAAAGAATGAAAAATGGCTTGACAATAAATTGCAAATTAGATTTATTTTCCATTTAATGGATTTTCCATTTCAAGGAATATGATCTAAGAACTTGAGATCCACGTTAACGCAGGACCTTAAGATAGAATAGACTAGGGCGAAGTGTGTTGACCTCTTGAACTTTGACCTTCCTTGTCAAAGGATTGGTTAGCAACTTATCAATGCATGAAATCTTTAACTACTCTTTAAACAAAATCCCAAATCCAAATTTGTTGGCTGTTATGAAGAGTGTGACTCTTAGTGCTTATGCCCATGTTCCCGGAAGAGTTGGACATGTCTTGCTTTATATATATAAATATATATGAAATATATATATCATACGACAAATCCTGTTAGGATATTGTATAGAATCTAATGGCTTTAATTGGTCACACTGTAGCTTGTACATATAGATGTATTTAAAACACTAAACCATGTTAATAGCAACACAATATTCAGCCTTATTCATGTACAGTTGTATATTCATGTAGCGTCAGTAATGGAGTCTTGTCACATATGTAAATGTTTTGTACATAGTTATCGGCTATTGTTGACAGGTGAATTTGCCAAAAACCCTACGTTTTTCCTTTTTAATTGATCAATGACTTTTGAGTGAGAGCGAGACGAGCGGGCGTGACCATACACCCGGAGTTACTGCGAGATTTCCTGTACCTGCCACACAATTATCGGTGTGCTTTAGGTACGTTACCACTTTACCGAGTTCAGTGCTGTGATTGCTGCTCTTGCCGAGGGTCAACATTTCCCATCCCCTTACAATTATGTTGTTTTAATGGACAGGCTTCATATCAATTGTGTAAAGTTGAGTATCAATATTTGCAATTATTCATAAATAAAAAGATTTGATATTAATGAGCAAGATTTGATTTGTGATAGAAACAATGTTTTTGGTACCTTTCCTACCGATTCCATCTAACTCGTACACCCCTAAATGTCATAATGAAGTATTCCAACCTTTGATTAAAAGAGTTCCATTGAGTCTTCAGGGATGAACGAGATAAAAGGAATGATTTTGGGGCAATATAAAAGAAAGCAATTTTAATTGAGATTCTGCAGGATTTTGGCACGTTGGCATAGATATGTCTTATTTGTGTTATCGTAGAAGACATTTAGTCCCAATACCCATTATGGTGTGCACATTTCATGTCATATTGATGTGCCACAAGTAATATACTGCCAAAATATGGAAGTTCCCACCCAGCCAATTATTTTTCTGTAAAGTGTAAAAGGTGAAACACTGTGGTACCTGCCAGTGATTATTGTATTCATTCACTTAGGTTTTACAAGTCTTTCATTTGTGGTAGGAGATAGAACATTGGCCAAAAGTTGTTTATTTTAACATATCTGATATCGTGTTATTTTATGATATGGCGTAAAAGGTCGGGTAATTTTCCCAGAGAAAAACCTTGACAGTAGTTTTTACTCGATATACATATATACCAGTAGTAAGGTGTTACTATTTGTTATACATTATCATTCACAAATGATTGTCACAAATTATGCCCATAGAAGAGTTCACAATTCCTCTCACAGTAACTCCTCGTGTGTGGTTACCGGTTATTGTCGGATACCAACCATTGATTTTATTTTACTTACTTACTCACTGAGTAAGTGAAGCAAGATCAGCCGTGGGTATACGACAATGGTTACAAGTGTGCACAAGAGTCTTAGTGGCGAATACCTGATGTGTGAGGGTGGTGTTTCTACTGGAGATCTCCACAGTAAATACCTGATGTGTGAGAGTGGAGATCTCCACAGTAAATACCTGAGGTGTGAGGGTGGTGTTTCTACTGGAGATCTCCACAGTAATACCTGAGGTGTGAGGGTGGTGTTTCTACTGGAGATCTCCACAGTAAATACCTGATGTGTGAGGGTGGTGTTTCTACTGGAGATCTGCACAGTGATACCTGGTGTGTGAGGGTGGTGTTTCTACTGGAGATCTGCACAGTAATACCTGGTGTGTGAGAGTGGAGATCTCCACAGTAAATACCTGGTGTGTGAGAGTGGAGATCTCCACAGTAAATACCTGGTGTGTGAGAGTGGAGATCTCCACAGTAAATACCTGAGGTGTGAGGGTGGTGTTTCTACTGGAGATCTGCACAGTAAATACCTGATGTGTGAGGGTGGTGTTTCTACTGGAGATCTCCACAGTAAATACCTGGTGTGTGAGAGTGGAGATCTCCACAGTAAATACCTGATGTGTGAGGGTGGTGTTTCTACTGGAGATCTCCACAGTAATACCTGGTGTGTGAGGGTGGTGTTTCTACTGGAGATCTGCACAGTAATACCTGGTGTGTGAGGGTGGTGTTTCTACTGGAGATCTCCACAGTAAATACCTGATGTGTGAGGGTGGTGTTTCTACTGGAGATCTGCACAGTAAATACCTGATGTGTGAGGGTGGTGTTTCTACTGGAGATCTCCACAGTAAATACCTGAGGTGTGAGGGTGGTGTTTCTACTGGAGATCTCCACAGTAATACCTGATGTGTGAGGGTGGTGTTTCTACTGGAGATCTGCACAGTAATACCTGGTGTGTGAGGGTGGTGTTTCTACTGGAGATCTCCACAGTAAATACCTGATGTGTGTGAGTTGAGATCTCCACAGTAAATACCTGAGGTGTGAGGGTGGTGTTTCTACTGGAGATCTCCACAGTAAATACCTGATGTGTGTGAGTTGAGATCTCCACAGTAATACCTGGTGTGTGAGGGTGGTGTTTCTACTTGAGATCTCCACAGTAAATACCTGATGTGTGAGAGTGGAGATCTCCACAGTAAATACCTGAGGTGTGAGGGTGGTGTTTCTACTGGAGATCTCCACAGTAATACCTGGTGTGTGAGGGTGGTGTTTCTACTTGAGATCTCCACAGTAAATACCTGATGTGTGAGGGTGGTGTTTCTACTGGAGATCTCCACAGTAAATACCTGATGTGTGAGGGTGGTGTTTCTACTGGAGATCTCCACAGTAAATACCTGATGTGTGAGGGTGGTGTTTCTACTGGAGATCTCCACAGTAAATACCTGAGGTGTGAGGGTGGTGTTTCTACTGGAGATCTGCACAGTGATACCTGGTGTGTGAGGGTGGTGTTTCTACTTGAGATCTCCACAGTAAATACCTGATGTGTGAGGGTGGTGTTTCTACTGGAGATCTCCACAGTAATACCTGAGGTGTGAGGGTGGTGTTTCTACTGGAGATCTCCACAGTAATACCTGATGTGTGAGGGTGGTGTTTCTACTGGAGATCTCCACAGTAAATACCTGATGTGTGAGGGTGGTGTTTCTACTGGAGATCTCCACAGTAAATACCTGGTGTGTGAGGGTGGTGTTTCTACTGGAGATCTCCACAGTAATACCTGATGTGTGAGGGTGGTGTTTCTACTTGAGATCTCCACAGTAATACCTAGTGTGTGAGGGTGGTGTTTCTACTGGAGATCTCCACAGTAAATACCTGATGTGTGAGGGTGGTGTTTCTACTGGAGATCTCCACAGTAAATACCTGATGTGTGAGGGTGGTGTTTCTACTGGAGATCTGCACAGTAATACCTGGTGTGTGAGGGTGGTGTTTCTACTGGAGATCTCCACAGTAAATACCTGGTGTGTGTGAGTTGAGATCTCCACAGTAAATACCTGGTGTGTGAGGGTGGTGTTTCTACTTGAGATCTCCACAGTAAATACCTGGTGTGTGAGGGTGGTGTTTCTACTGGAGATCTCCACCGTAATACCTGATGTGTGTGAGTTGAGATCTCCACAGTAAATACCTGATGTGTGTGAGTGGAGATCTCCACAGTAAATACCTGGTGTGTGAGGCTGTTAAGTGTTTCCACTAGGCATGTTATTTACAGCTAATCCTTCAAATTTTGATGCATGTCTCATGACGAACAAAGACCATGTTATTTTTGTCTCCCATAATTTTCTCATAAACTTTCGTTAAAGTGATCCACTAGCAGGATGACAAGCATTTAAAATTTGAATTGTACATGATGTGAACAATTCCATTTATTTAAGGGCGATTCAAAAGTTCCCCCAACACAATGTGATTCATTTTATGTTGTATTATTGAGAGAAGAAGAGATGAAGTAACTACGATTATGCAATATGAAATATAATACACACTGCTGTAAAAGAAAACTGTGGTCATTTGTAAAGTAACCCATACTTCCCAGAAAGTTTTATTTTAAATTTATTTTCATGACATCAGAATTATTCTGACAAAGAGAATTCCGCAAACGATAATACAATTATGATTACGTTGAAAATTCAAATGCATGATATTGCACTGTTAGAAACTGTTAATATGATACTGTCAGTGCATCATGAAGAAAAAAACAACCATGATAACAAAT
The DNA here is from genome assembly GCA_947623455.1 of Mimachlamys varia. Classification (NCBI taxonomy): domain Eukaryota; kingdom Metazoa; phylum Mollusca; class Bivalvia; order Pectinida; family Pectinidae; genus Mimachlamys; species Mimachlamys varia. The sequence continues at coordinate 41,096,678 of OX392528.1, forward strand.
CTGGTAGTTATCTTGCAATTTGCTATCAATTTTTTAACCTGTTCAGGTTTATGAATAATGGAGAGAGATTTTTTTTTAATATTTTACTTTCTCAATTTTTTTTATCCTTTTGATTCCTTCATTTTACTTAAATGTTATGGTGATATTGAGTCAGTATTATAAAACAAGTGATCGTTTGTTACTGTTATAGTGTATAGTAAAGCTTGAAGGTCTTTCAGAAAAACGTAATCTTTGAACAAATGTTGAAAGTATCTTGGTTAACTTTCAGGTTACTGAAAAGTATGGTGGTCTTTTTTTTCGTTTCTTTTTTCTTCTTTCGAGAATGACTTACAGCAACACAAGGTATGATACTGACCTTGTGTGTTATGTTCCTGACATGGTGACAGGTATCTAGCATACGGTGCGTGGGGAGTAATGGTAGTTGTAGAATACATTCCATTTGACTTGGAAATGCACACACAAATCACACCATTTTACATCTACATACTGCTATAGTGAATCGGAACATCCGCAGCGCAATGAGTGGCCAGTTCACTCCTAACGAACTGCCTTTAATTGATTGTTAACTAATGGTGGATTAATTGACTTGTGATATGGTTGAAGAAGAGTCGCTTGTGCCTTTGGTTTGCTTGCTGAATGTTTTGGTTGGTGTCCTGTTGGAGACTTGATGATGATGATAATGTTAGTTGAGGTATTTATGTCCTTTTAGTGCGTAAGCGGAGTTAAATTCTTAATTTTTAAATTCTTCGTGCTAACCTAATACTTAATCGGAAATTAAGAATTTGCTTCAAGAGCTGTCCTGTATTTGGCTAATATATAGTTCTTGGTCTACAGCAGGCCGGGAGTGTGACCTCATACATTTTGTGTATCCTTGTCCACATTCCACTATCAAGTCTTGAACTTTCCAAATAGATTCAAAATATTCCTTTATTTGATTTGAATAAATCTACAATTGAGAACGAAGATGTGATCTATGGCATGATTGCAAAGAAAGAAAACAAAAGTTGAAAGATACATCGATTGGTTTCTTTAGTAAACAAATATCCTTAAAATCTAGATATGTTTAAATCAGTAGTGAAAGGGAAAAGCAGCTAACTAGGTTTAGGAAGGTGTCTGTTGTAGGCTAGGCATGGGTTACATCAGATGGAGGACTACAGTACTGTAGACAGACCGACTATATTGTTGTAGGCTGACTCCAGGTAGATAGACTATTGTGCTGTGGGCTGACTAGCTCAAGGTAGATAGACTATTGTGCTGTAGGCTGACTAGCTCAAGGTAGACGGACTATATTGCTGTAGGCTGACTCTAGGTAGATAGACTATTGTGCTGTAGGCTGACTAGCTCAAGGTAGATAGACTATTGTGCTGTGGGCTGACTAGCTCAAGGTAGATAGACTATATTGCTGTAGGCTGACTCCAGGTAGATAGACTATTGTGCTGTGGGCTGACCAGTTCAAGGTAGATAGACTATTGTGCTGTAGGCTGACTAGCTCAAAGTAGACGGACTATATTGCTGTAGGCTGACTCTAGGTAGATAGACTATTGTGCTGTAGGCTGACTAGCTCAAGGTAGATAGACTATATTGCTGTGGGCTGACTAGGTAGATAGACTATTGTGCTGTAGGCTGACTAGCTCAAGGTAAACAGAATTTATTGCTGTAGGCTGACTCTAGGTAATTTGACTATTGTGTTGTAGGCTGACTAGCTCAAGGTAGACGGAATTTATTGCTGTAGGCTGACTCTAGGTAATTTGACCATTGTGTTGTAGGCTGACTAGCTCAAGGTAGATAGACTATATTGCTGTGGGCTGACTAGGTAGATAGACTATTGTGCTGTAGGCTGACTAGCTCAAGGTAAACGGAATTTATTGCTGTAGGCTGACTCTAGGTAATTTGACTATTGTGTTGTAGGCTGACTAGCTCAAGGTAAACGGAATTTATTGCTGTAGGCTGACTCTAGGTAATTTGACTATTGTGTTGTAGGCTGACTAGCTCAAGGTAGACGGACTTTATTGCTGTAGGCTGACTCTAGGTAGATAGAATATTGTGTTGTAGGCTGACTAGCTCAAGGTAGATGGACTTCAGTGCTGTAAGGCTGACTCTAGGTGGACTTACTGTGGTGCTGTAGTCTGACTCTAGGTACAAAGTCTATAGTGTTTTATTGTCGACTCTTAGGTAAATGGACGAGTGTTTTAGGCTCATGGTGAGTAGATTTACTACAGTGCTGTTGACTGAATGTAGGTAAATTGTCGATAGATTGACTACAGTGCTGTAGTCCACCCTTTGGAGATAAATTACAGCAGATTGTGAAGACTACAGTGCTTTAGATAAATCGGCTTAGGACGAGTGGCTCCCCAGTTGTGATGGGGAGCAATACATGGTGCTGCCAATTGAGTGGTCAAAAAGTGATACTTTAGTAATAGAAAAACAAAACCTTAATTATTTAAATTACTTAATGATTGTAAATTTTAGCTTGAAGATTTTAATTATGCAAGATTATGAACTGATTGATGAGCACTATTTGCATATCATTTGTATATCTCCACGTTTGCTTTTATTGTCATTGTTTGAATGTTATTATTTTTTTCAGGAATCAAAACATTTCTTCCACAGAAATGAAGTATAAAAGTGCAATGATTTTTTCTCTCCCCTTATTATTATTGTTGTTATAGACAAAACGTGTTGACCTACCACACTATAGTTGTGTAGCCTACAGTGTATAGACTTGTACCATTGTATCCCTTGTATAGAGCCCGTTATTTACCCCGCATTACCACTGAGTTTTATAAACTACCATGTATGTGTGAGTGTCAGTGTGCATGTACAGTTTTGTATGCAATGTAGTGTTATTATATTACTTTTTTGGTGAAATCTTTAATTTGTTTTTTGCCGAAAAGTTTCTGTGCGGATTTTAGGTGTGGCAGCCACCTTGTAGATACAGCCGATGGTATTTTGCTTTGGAGTTGTATAGCCCAAGGAAGGTTTATTATTATTGCAAAGTTCCCACCACTAATACATACAGATCTGTAAGGAGAGCTTAGCCAATTATTACGATTATTATTGTATAGTTTTATAACACAAATCAGTAACATGTAAGTGCAAGAAATGGTAAAATAAAACCGCAAAAATAATAAAATTACATAAATTCTTCTATACAGATTTGATGTTGTTATTTTGTGTTCTTTAAGAGAATGGACCTGTTATTTTGGTTTCCAATATCACAATGCATTAGAGATGGTGTCATGTGATTTTCTGTGTAGCTTACCAATCACCAAAGCAGCGATAATTGGCCTAAAACTGCTTGTTTAAAGGCTATTAACTTGTTCCAATACATAACTTGGACAACATTCTAGGTCACAAGCAGCAATTGTTTATCATTGAGCATCAGGATTCAGGCCCTGTGAACCTCACTCCATGGTTTATTAACACATATGTTACCTCCCTTGCAGTGTTAATCTCTGTATTCACAGTATTTTAATATGGAGAAGTTTTTCTGTCTGAGTTATTGTCTCCACTTTGAGTGAAGGAAAAGGAAGACATTGTATCACCTGATAGATCTAGTTCATGTGCTTCTTATATTATCTTGTAGGGGTCGTAACTTGAAAACCATTATAGATATGTTATGAAACTTTCAGTATACCTGTATTGGTCATGGACAATGTGTACACAGTCATTAGGTCATTTTGACCTTGATCCAAAGGTAAAATATGTGCAAATTTGCAGTACAGTCTATTCCGCGCTGTAACTTTCAAATCATTAAATTTAACTTTTCCAGTTTAAATCCATCACCTAAAGATTATGTGTAGTGCACAGTCAGAAGTTCATTGTAACCTTCATCCAGAGGTGACACATTTGAAAATTTTGATGGAACACCTTGTCCAGGCTGTTGAATTTAAACTTTAAATGATATTTTAATGAAACTTTCACCATACTTATCAAAAAGGATAAGTACTGCATTGTCATTAAGTCATTGTGACCTTGGCCCCAATGTCAAAATATGCAGAATTGTCGGCTGCATCTTGTCTGGGCTTAATTTATGCGTGAAGATATCTTGATGAAACTTGCAGATGATGTGCCATGCATTGTCATATATCAAAAGGTGAAGAAAGTCTTGTTTCAAGCATTCCAGGGTGATGCCAACAGTACCTCACTGTATCTAATTAATATGTCATCTGACCAAACATGAAGGTCACCGAATCAAAGGTCAAGGCCATATTTACCTCAAGGTCAATGGATCAAAGGTTAATGTCAAATTTTGTATCTTTTAACTGTTGAACATTTTATGACATTTTGTTGAAGCAATGGTGATCAGAATCAAGCAAGGCTTTAACTGACCAAATCTCGAGGTCATTGGCGGTTTTTTTATTTCCTGATTGCTAACTTTACATCTTTTGGTCGCTAAATGTTTTTAATGAAATAACAAAATGTCAGCTGATAATACCTCAAGATAAGATTTTACATTTCGTAGAGCAAGTCTTGTCTGGTCCATAACTGTATTGACATAAAAAACACTTCGGGGAATAACTGACTATAACATTTTTAATGGAGACATTTTGATGGTCCATTGAAAATGTTCATCTGCGGTCCATCTATGTAAATGAATTAACGTCAGATAGACGTCTTTGAACGAACATGGTTAGTTTATCATAGGCTATTTCTCGTTAACGTAGCAACGGATAATGACGAATCGTATTATACAAGTGGTAGAATCCCCCTTTGTCTCTACTTAATCATGCAGGCGAATCAGAAGATATGATGATTAAGAGAGAAAAAAGGCGATCCGACCATTTTTGGTATTGTGTGAATTAGGGAGGGGATGAAACATAACCCCATTTGTCCAAAAGCTGTGCATACTCCATTTTGTGATGGTCGGGAATCTTGTCTCCGTTACAAACCCTCAACTATTATGATTTGTATTACCACAGCGGTACAGATTTCTATATAACAAACGGGGGGAAATGATATTTCAATGGTGGACACCCAATCTTTTACCAAGTTTATAGAAATATTGGCAAATTAAACAACTTGGTTTGTGACTGGTTAAAATTCATAAAATCTTTGCAAAGTATTTTGTATTCTTGCAGTTTACACCCATTTATAAGTGTAGGTAAAACTGAACTGCTGTATGTCATGTGTTTGTAAATGTAACACTATATTCCAAATGAAAAGTAGTGGTCCGCAGTAATATTCAGTTAGGTCCATTCATACACATAAAAGTAATGGCATTTGGAGTTTACATAAGCGATTTATTTAACAAAATATATTCCCTTGCTCATCCTCGATCACCTTCGCTCTCTACACCCCTGAAAAATGTCATGACAAAACGGAAGGCTCCGTGTACACCACCTTGTTGATGAGGCAACAAGACTGGTCCGACCCTTTGATGCACATCAAAAGAATTGTGTGGTCACGTAACGGTAAAAATTGACAGGCTTTGAAGTCCGTTGCGACTCCATTGTAATCGTCAAAGGACAGGAATGCAGCCTAGCGATTGGTCAGGATGTTTTACCTAAGCGTGTCTTCAGTTTTGCCATGACATATTCCATGTGTGTAGAGAGCGAAGGTGATTGTAACTCCTGGATATCGAGGATGTCACTTGCTATGGCACACTCTGTGTAGAGCAAACTTTAGTTCCTTCATAGGTCTACACCGCAAACGTATAATCCGTGTTTGAATTTCTAATTTCTTATTTACTTATTATATTAGTTATATTGAAAAGCAATAGAAATAGAAGAGACATCAAAATAAAAGAACCCTAGGCCTAAACTTTCACCACTCACATCCCATTTTGTCTAATGACTGGTTTCTCAAACATTAACAGTATACGTACAAAAGCTTATATTGTATTCTTTTTCTGAACCTGTACAGTATTCAAAATGCTTTTAATTGGAAAAATGCATTTGAGCCATTCAGTTTCAGTACACCGATGTGGGTTAATACAACTTGAGCACCTCTAGACGGTGTCTTCAAGTGCCTTTCCAAGGTCAATGCCGATGATGGAAATAGACAAGTTTCTGCTACACTTAATTTGAACATTCATAACTTTATGCAGGTGTATAAACGCTTTTCTAATGTTGTATTAATATAGTTGATACTAAATCGGCAGTGTAGACAGTGTCAAGGAGTGCTATTTTATTAACCGGAGCAGAACGAGTTCATTGATATTTTTAGACGCATGTTGGGCAATGGCATCTGAACCTAGAGATGCGGCGTCTACACAGTAAACTGTTTTTTGAAACACTTCGTTTTCCGAAACTGTCCGAGCGCATCCATGGTATGAAAAAGTTCGTTGACATAAGAAAATGTCATCATTTGAGTTAAGAAATCCACATGAAAAATCTCAATATCCCGTTACACGGAGATGGGCCAAGTGGTTAAGCCCCCCCCCCCCCCTCTACCTCTGGGTTGCGAGTTCGAGCCCCACGTGGGACAGTTGCCAAATACTGACATTAGTTCGGTGGGTTTTTTCCGGGTAATCCGGCTTTCCTTCACCTCCAAAACCTGGCACATCTTTAAATAACACTGGCTGTTAATAGGACGTAAAACAAAATAAACCAAACCAAACGTTACATGGACTTACAGTGAGGGATGCGAGAGAGGGACCTCTCCCCAGATAAGTTCACATTAAAATTCTTTAAAAATCCTGTTGGCTATTCAGTGTTAAGCTCATCTACTCTTCCGAAGGGAATCTGGGCTTATGTCATGGTGTCCGTCGTCCATCGTCTTCTGTCCGCTTTCCCTTTAAACGACTTGATCTGGAAAAAATGGAATCATGACATTCTAAAAACGGAAATGACCTTAACCTACTCGTACCTTCATGATCCCAGGGGTCAAATGCGTCGCTCACTTCAAATGACCTTCTGGAAACATGAAGGTTAGAGAACTTTTGTTATTGTCTAGTAGTGTTTTGGGAGCTGGAATTCAACAAATTATTAAAACGAAATTGGCCTTGGACTTCGGTCAAGGTCACAGGGGTTAAATGTGCCAAACACTTTAAATGTTTTGTGAATTTAAACGTATGGAATCTTAATATTTGGTCTGTTACTTCTCTGGATTGAGCACGGAAAATTTTGCAAATTGAAATGGCCATGACCAACTTTCAAGGCCACAGGGGTCAAAATGTCAACACATCCAGGGACTTCTGAATAATGGAATTGTCTATTCATGAATTCTAGCTAATAGCTTCGACGTACTGAGCCGACAAAGTTTGCAATTGAAACATTTCCGTACAGTATACTATTGAATACGAATATTTTCCTTTGCTACATGACATTTAGGCCTCCTGTCCATTTGGCAAATTTGCTCTCTTGATCAGTCTAAACAACACTCGATATGCGTAACAAGGCGCCGACCGAATTTTCATGTGAAATGCAGTACTGTCTGAGCAAAGCGCTACATGTAACAACAAAATATGTTTTGAGATACGTCCAAACATACTTTATGCATAACCTGTTGTCCATGGATAGCTTTCATAAGAAATTCTAAAAGGATCTCTCCAGTTTCTTTTTGGGGAAATGATCCACCAAGAAAATATTAAGGACGGTATGACGGACTTACGGGCAGGCGACGGGCCATGAACGAAGAGTGATTTGAATAGCCAACAATTTCATGATTATGATGGGCCATACAATGATACACTTACATGTTATTGAAACATTTTACAATGAACTACGTTAAATTGTGTCCTTTTCGAAGACGTCCTGTACGCTGTCATTGTGAAGTCGCTACATCTAATCTAAAAATAGAACCGATAGGAGTTCGACACCGCTCTGTGATACAAGTGAACGGCTGAGCTGTAGGAGTTTATACACATGGGCCGTTCTCAGTTCGGGTAGCACTGCAGTAAACAGCAGTTTTTTGGTTCACTTCCGATCAATTGCATTTTAAGCAATACAAACACCATGGGTATATCTCAATTATATTTCTCTCCGAGAAAAATAGGGTTTGACTTTTACACTTTTAAGAAAAATAACCATGTCTATTTTTCCCATTCTAAATGTGGTCACGACAGTCATAGGCGATTTAATACGTTAACGATATAATAAACCCTTTGCCATGTTTTTACATAGATGTGTATTGTAGTCTTCGAATGCATACAGTTTCATAAAAAATACACCTCGGCTACGTCTCGTCATGGGTACTGTACACCTCGGCTACATCTAGACAGGGTACCGTACACCTCGGCTACATCTCGTAAGGGGTACCGTACACCTCGACTACATCTCGTCAGGGGTACCGTACACTTCGGCGGCTACATCTAGTCAGGGGTACCGTACACCTCGTCAGGGGTACCGTACACCTCGGCTACATCTAGTCAGGGGTACTGTACACCTCGGCTACATCTAGTCAGGGGAACTGTACACCTCGGCTACATCTCCTCAGGGGTACTGTACATCTCGGCTACATCTAGTCAGGGGTACTGTACATCTCGGCTACATCTAGTCAGGGGTTCTGTACATCTCGGCTTCATCTCCTCAGGGGTACTGTACATCTCGGCTACATCTAGTCAGGGGTACTGTACACCTCGACTACATCTAGTCAGGGGTACTGTACATCTCGGCTACATCTCATCAGGAGTACTGTACACCTCAACTACATCTAGTCAGGGGTACCGTACACCTCGGCTACATCTAGTCAGGGGTACTGTTCATCTCGGCTACATCTCGTCAGGGGTCTTGTAGGTTATAACCATGATTAACATGTTACCGAATTGCGTTTATACCAGCATCAATGCTAAAATATCCTGCATGAATTTCGATTTCGACAAGGTCCATCGTTTGTCCTTACCGATGTAGCGGAACTAGACTGGGTCCATCGTTTGTCCTTACCAATGTAGCGGAACTAGACTGGTCCATTGTTTACCCTTACCAATGTGGCAGACCTAGACTGGGTCCATCGTTTGTCTTTACCAATGTAGCGGAACTAGACTGGGTCCATCGTTTGTCTTTACCAATGTGGCAGACCTAGACTGGTCCATCGTTTGTCCTTACCAATGTAGCGGAACTAGACTGGGTCCATCGTTTGTCCTTACCAATGTAGCGGAACTAGACTGGTCCATTGTTTACTCTTACCAATGTGGCAGACCTAGACTGGGTCCATCGTTTGTCTTTACCAATGTAGCGGAACTAGACTGGGTCCATCGTTTGTCTTTACCAATGTGGCAGACCTAGACTGGTCCATCGTTTGTCCTTACCAATGTAGCGGAACTAGACTGGTCCATTGTTTACCCTTACCAATGTGGCAGACCTAGACTGGGTCCATCGTTTGTCTTTACCAATGTAGCGGAACTAGACTGGGCCCATCGTTTGTCTTTACCAATGTGGCAGACCTAGACTGGTCCATCGTTTGTCCTTACCAATGTAGCGGGACTAGACTGGGTCCAGCATTTGTCCTTACCAATATAGCAGAACTAGACTAGGTCCATTGTTTACCCTTACCAAGTACCTAGAGTTTTAAAGGTACCGGGTTCAAATCCCGGCCTGGCTTTGCATTTTCCCACTCTTGTTACACCATATTTCATTGTGACATATTATTTTAATAATATTTGACATACCGATCATAGCATAACAAGTCTATATGCCATATTGACTCTCAGGATAATTAATTGTGGAAGGCAACATATTTCATCCAGACTGTTGTTTTGTTTACATAATGAACCTTGACATATCCGCCTCTGTTCCCAAGAAGTGATTTCGTGGCTACTACCCGCGGGTAGACTGTCCCTGTCTGGCTATCCTGAGGTTCGGCTTCATCCTCCACATCATCAGATGGAGGTCTGTTGAAATCGACCTGCGTCCCATTTAAACGATCATGTTACCGCTGTATCTGGACTGGATCTTTCTCTTATTTCATATGCAGATTTCCCATGGTCCCTAGTTGCGCTTTTTCGATTTTGGGATTGATTTGAAAAACGAGATGGCTGACAGACAGCCATCTTTGTTTTTTACAATGAAATTTTATGGCCTTTTCATGGGATGGATCTTTCTCAAAATATGTAAATTTCCCTTGGTCCATAGATGTGCATTTTTAATTTTGTGACTGGTTATAAAAACAAAATTTTTGACAGCGGAGACATCGTTGCTTTGAAGTATGAAAGTTTGTTATTGCTTTGTTCTTGAAATACAGAATGGCTCTTTTTTTTTCATTTAAAATATCCCCTTGGGTTCTTAGTTGTGGTATTGTGATTATGGGACTGATCAGAATAACAAAGTGACTGGCACGGGCAACCATATTTGATTTGATTTCTGAAGACTATATTACAAATGAACAATAAATGTATTGCTATTCCTTAAGAAGAATTATCAAAATTCAAGTAATAAGAAAAGAATAGGAAAGAAGGGAAAATATCTCTTGTCATTTTAAGTTCACTCACTAACTGAACGAATCAAATTAGCAAAGGTGTCATCCAATTTGATTATGATTTCATGTTGTTTTTTTTTGTATATATATATTTGTCAGTGTGATGCTTTGCAGCCTGCCTTTAATAACACCATGAATAGACTGGAATAAATCGCTGGAGGACTCACACAACTAAATTATTTACTATATGTTATTGCTAAGCTTTAGAGCTAATAACTTTAATATTTGAAGTTCAACACCAGTGACTAGTGACTGCCTGGATTCACAGATACATACATGGCAAAGACTTCAAATGACATTTTATCAGGAGTTTCGTCGCATTTTAGCTCGCTACGGGCGTCTGCTTCGCACAACTGGAAATTTACATGTCAAACCAGTGAAATGGGACGGGAACACCCTCTGACTTTTGACCCCATATCAATCCGCCATCACATGTCAAAATCTACCAAAAGTTTACAGTTTTGTAAAGTTAAATATTTATAGATTTCATTCAATGCAGAATATGTCAGCAATTACCTATTTAAATTATTGAGAATCAACTGTACTTAGCCGAAACAAATTTTCGGTAGGGACTACAAACGTATGAAACACGTAGTCATTGGCTCATTCTAGGCTAGTAGTTGTGCCAGTCCTCCAGTCACTCCGATTGTTCTAGCCTGGATTCAATCGCTGGAGTGACTCAGATGTTCTAGCCTGGATTCAATCGCTGGAGTGACTCAGATGTTCTAGCCTGGAATCAATCGCTTGAGGGACTCAGATTGTTCTTAGCCTGGAATATAGTGCTGCAGCGACTAGGTAAAGGTTTTCTGACTTGTGTGAACTATTTATAAATACAACCCTGCTGCAGAAACAAATATGTATTCTATGTTTGAAATGTTTTCATAAGTAGAAGAATTGATTTTAGACCAGAAAACATTTTTGATTTGTTGACAGAACCTGACAGAATCCTGATGGGGACTGAAGAGGGATTGTATGTGGCACAACTGAACAAAGATGGTAAGTTGTCCATTTAGCATTAACAAATTATAAACGTGTTCCTCTGTTTCTCTAGTCAGTGCATCGCTGTCAATCCCCCCTTGTTCGAAGAGAGAGTGCCACCAAAATTTACCAATCTCCCTCAAAACTACCTTCATTTCATTTAAGTTCAGACTCTGGCATCTCAAAATCTATATTTTATGGTCAAATGATCTCCTTGTTACTGCAAGGTATGTGTAGTGACCATGACAGGTGTGTCTGGCTCAATTAAATGCTTTTTGGAGTTATTTTGTTATTTATCAAGTTTTTGAGTATCTATTATCTTCACCATAATTATTTTGTGTTTATTGCCTTGACATTATGTCATTATGTCATGATGCAACATCTACTGATGTAATTATTATGTTACAATAGGTGTGAATACATAACACAAAAGTTTGGCACAGCATAACACAAAAATTATGACACAGCAAAACACAAAAGGAATGCGACAAGTACTTTATAGATAAATATTAATTTTGTGTTACAGTACTGATCCGCATTGGAGACCGCAGTGAAAAGAAGACCGTCTACCAGTTAGAGCTGGTACTGGAGGAGCAGCTTGTGGTATTCATCAGTGGTGAGTTGATACTGGCACACAGGTTTTCCCTGACGCACAAAAACCTGCATTTTGACTCCTAAAATTGTCAAAGGACTCCCAAAATTGATAAAGTTTTACTAAATATTATTTGTGATGGGAGTTCCAGGACTCCTAAATTAATTAAATTTGAGAGTCCCATGGAAACCCCTAAGTGATTCCCAGTGTTTGCATCTTCTGTTGGTCTCTCTGTCAATCTCTACAACATCTTGGGTGTACTTTTGTGTTAATTCATTCACCCCTGAAATTCCAGCTGTTGAAGTGGACGAGTTCAAATGTGTCTTCAGCAGTGAATGAGTTAAACTTAATTTTACTGATACTGCGATTCCCGAAGTTATCAAAAGTCATAATTATTTGATTAACCTATGTCATGGCCTTTTGCAAACTTTCCATTTAAAAGACTTCCGCTATTTTGATTCTAAGCTATGTATTTTCTGATTACAGGTCGACAGAAGCATATCAAATTGCTGCATGTGTCTGCATTGGAAGGACATGATGGCGATCCAGTCAAGATCCCGGAGAGCAAAGGATGCAGTGTATTCTGTACAGGACTAATCCGGCAGAGCTGCTGCTCTTGTCTATGTGTGGCTATTAAGCGGAATATACAGGTGTACGAACTCAACAAGACGCGCCAGAAGTATAGGAAAATGAAAGACATTCAGGTCCCGGGACTAGTGCAGTTTATAGAAATTATGAATGAAAGACTTTGTGTGGGATACCCGTCATACTTTGCAATTTACAGTGTCACAGGTGATGCCGCACCAATGAGTAAGTGTTCTGTCTGTGGAGACTTGTTACAATAAAACAGTTAATTGTAACATCCAAAGTGTCTTCCATGTACTTGCATAATTGCTACAATCAGATATTAAAGGTTTTATGCAGTTAAGAATTGATTTTGCCGATAAAAGGTTGTTGGGGGCAAAAATAATTCTGCCTGTTTAACAATACTTCCTAATTTTATAATATTTATGCTATAGTACATTAAATTATTTCGTTTCTTTTTGTTTGCAATTTGCAGCACTTGTAAATTCTGAGGACTGCAGTCTGCAGTTTATGATGCAGTCGCAACAAAACTCCCTGCAGGCAGTGGAGTTGTCTCCCAAGGAGTACCTTTTAGTATTTAGTAGTAAGTTGTGTTACCTTTTAGTATTTAGTGGTAAGTTGTGTTACCTTTTAGTATTTAGTGGTAAGTTGTGCTACCTTTTAGTATTTAGTGGTAAGTTGTGTTACCTTTTAGTATTTAGTGGTAAGTTGTGTTACCTTTTAGTATTTAGTGGTAAGTTGTGTTACCTTTTAGTATTTAGTGGTAAGTCATGTTCGCCACCAAGGAGTACCTTTTAGTATTTAGTGGTAAGTCGTGTTACCTTTTAGTATTTAGTGGTAAGTTGTGTTACCTTTTAGTATTTAGTGGTAAGTTGTGTTACCTTTTAGTATTTAGTGGTAAGTCATGTTCGCTTCCAAGGAGTACAATAATTCAGCACAATCACAATTTAGTGGAATGATTTTATAGCGAAAAGTCACTAAAATAAGATGAAATCTAAAAATATATATGTTTACAGTATAGTGTTGATCCAAATTGTATCAGTTTTCCTAAAAGGCTATCCACTACTTTGATGTATATATATTCAGTTGTGATTAAGTCGCTGTTTTCTTTCTAGTTTCTGGCATATATGTAGACAACACTGGTAGAAGGAGTAGAGCCCAGGAACTCATGTGGCCTGCTCCTCCAACAGCAGTTGGTAAGTTATCAAGTATACAGTGTTCATCCTGTGATACATATTAGCAATACCTACATTCTCTTAATTCATATCCATGCAAATCTGTTCTTCAAAGTATGTTTACGATTTAATAGATATATTCACAAACATACAGAATATTCTTGCAGATTTAAAATTGCAACCTGATTTGTAAGTTTTGTATAGAATACATTATGTCAATTTTTTTTCTTTAACATTTTATCAGAATTATTCAAGATTATATCACTAATACAAAACTGATTCACATGCTATAGTTAGATACTGGTGCTTGTTGTTGCTTTGTTGGACTATATGCCTGTGACATTGAATTGTACCACTGGGCAGTATCATTGTTGTGTTGTACTTCAAATAGAAATTGATCAATTAATTTTTATGCTATCCATGAACTAATAATAGAAAATCAAGCTAACACATTTGTGACATCTGACAGTGTGTGGTCAGGCGGCATTGTGAATAGTACACTTGCCATTCATGGAACCATGCAGGTTTTCTCTAGATTGTCTTGGTTTCCCTTCCAACATTAGGACCTCTGCATTTCCAGTTCAGGCAAACAAGGATGATTTATAATTTGGAAAATGTTGATGTGTATTTGTTGTAAAATGAAATTGCTGTGATGTCATCATTGTGTTATTTCAGCGTACAGTGATCCCTACCTCATGTGCTATTCAGAAAATGCCATATTTGTGTTCGATGTTCATTCAGCAGAGTGGATCCAGACTTTGTGCTTGAAAAAGGTAAGGATTAAATTGACAGGAGACCATTTTGTTCCCTAGTTGCTGAGGTATACGGGAAATGGTTGAGTTATGAAAGTGACATCTAATGGAACTCTCAAAAGGACAGATAAACATAGCACTTTCCAAAAGGTGAAAATATTGCCAAGTTACAGAACAATCAGCTGATTGTCGCATTAATGTTAGATTTACACCAAACTTATCGTCTTTATTATTAGTAGAATTAATAATAAAAACTGACATTTTCTATCATTCAAAGTATTGCAGGATAATTCCTTCACATTTTGATTAATATGATATTGCCTCTTAGAAAATTAATTCAATCAGTATTGTTTGAATATACTGATTACTGGAAAAATGTGGGTTTGTGATTTATTATGGTGATTTTATTATATATTTCTAAATAGATACTTGATGATAAATTCTCATTGTTTTTTTGTTGTAGACAAAGCCCCTGAACAGGGATGGCTCTCTGAACCTGATGAATATGATGGACTCCCAACACATCATTCACTTCAAGAATGTCCACCAGGGTATTAATACTTTGTAACACCCATAACTGTCCTTATGATGAATTATACTTGGGGAATCTCAGGTTTAAATCTGATCAAAGGAAATTGGTTTATTTTAACAACAGATTGTGTTAGTCCTGCAAAGTTATCTGTGAATACATATCCTTTGTTCAGTCATGTAAGGTGTGCTGTTGCAGGTGTCATTCATTAGGGTCAAAGAGATACATTTTAATCATGAAATATTTAAGATAGAAATATTTGTATTAATTTTTTTTTCATTTTTTGCAGGAAAACAGAATTTCGATATTTATTCATATATCTTCATGTTAAATTATGGATTAAATGGTATTAAATGTCTTTGAATGATAGAAGATGAAAGGCTGGCATGTTAAATTATAGAATAAATGGTATTAAATGTCTTTGAATTATAGAAGAAGAAAGGCTGGCCATCAAGGAAATCTTCAAAAACAGGAGTGTCAACAGGAACAAGAGGCGATTCTCCTTCAAGACGAGAGAAGATCATGACCGGGGCTCTAAAGGGTGAGAAAGGAGGCTCTGTCTGCATCCTGTTGGGTTATTCTTAGTGGAATGAATAGATGGTTTGCTCATCAAGTAACATTTATAATGAGATGAAATTTTATTTCAAGAGTTGGAATGATATTTAAAAGGAATGCATTGGGTTGATATTGATTTATGATACAATGTCCGGTTTTACAGCTTTTTGCCAACTGTTGTGAATGATTTATTTTTCAATGCTATTTTTTTGGCTAACTGAATGTTTCAAGTTTTTTGTTCTGTTGCAAAATGGCAGAAAAAATTGACCTCCTGTGATTAATAATGACCTTTTTATTATACGATTTATGTGCAGCATGTTTCTTATTTATTTGCTTTATATCATTACTACATGTATCTTATAATATATAGACTGACACACTGTAATATCAAAATACATTAATGTAACTCGGGCATATAGAATCTGGTGAGATGTGTTCGCCGGAATCACACTCTTCTATAACAATTCTGCTAATCTCTTCAAGCAAAGTTTGTGACTTAGATAAAAAAACGTTTATCGGGATGTATAAGATTTGGTTGCACAGACATATGTAGTCTAAAGCATCAGCTTGTCAATACTACAAGTTGGTGATAAGTCCTTGGGGAAGTCTACATAGTGAAAATTTAATTGATATCCTCAAAAATATGGATAGCATGACATCTTTAATTGCCATGAAAGCTTCATGAATTGCTTCTTTGAATGTTTCTTGCACACACTGATATATTCTACAGCTATCTGCCGATATTTTTGTTACGAAAATGACTCTGTTATTGACAAGCAGATGTTGGTCGTGGTCTTAACTCTATATATATGGAGATCTCTTGTGTTGTAGGATCATCAGAACTATTTACAGGAATAACATATAGCATCTCCACCCTATAACGACATCACATCTGACTGATGTTGTATTATGTCTTTGTACTTAATCTGACCGATACATGGTGCAAACGAAAAAATTACTTAGGATTCACTGTTTTATATGGGAAAATACTGTGGTCATAGGTGTTAACAGGTTCTGTAAGGTTTTGTTTAGAAATTGAGTTATTTAAAATTGAAAAAAAAAAACTACCCATGGATACAAAGGGATCAATCTAGGTCATTTATCACAAGAGGTAACAGTATTTTCCTGCAAGTGTTTATTAAGGTTTTACTTTGTTGTGGTTTCAAAACTTTAAAAAAAGAATGGTTCAATTATTGTTTACACCATCAATGCTTTGATGAATACTTAATCAGACAGTAAAGAGTCCATATGAAATAGGTGAATTTAAATTGAACATTATATATTTCAGTGCAATAAATGATTCAACAATAGCTTGTGTTGATATTTATACTTGTTAAGTATAAGATCCTCCCCCGTAAATAACAGATATTTGTTCCCTCGATCCCTAGATTGACCCCTGTTACCCTCGATCCCTAGATTGACCCCTGTTACAATGATATCCATCCTACCTACAATGAAGTCCAGTACATGTCGGTAAAGTTACCTGTTACGACTGTAGTAAACTGACTGAGTTACAAGACAGCTGCTATTTTGTGTTGACTACAGGCCCGAGCGGCGCTCTCGTGAAATTTCCGCACCAATATCATTCAGCCATGTAGCCCACATGGGTCCAGATCAGGTCTTTCCTTCAAGCATACCAATACCAGTAACCCACGGCCAGTAAGCTGTCTTACGTAAAATTGTACTGTGTAGTGGCTTAGTGCATGCTTCCCATATAATCTCTTTTTTCTTGGAATGTATAAATCATGCTGTCTTCTCCATGTATTTAATCACTGATCTACCAACTCAGCTATGCATGTTGCTTTTTACATAGAATTTTGGCTAGGTGCATGTTCGTTATCCAAGTTAAATACAATCAAATTGTCTGTCCCAAGACAGGTTACCATCGGTTCCTTGGGTGTAGTATTTAATCATTTGTTTTCAAACGTAACCGCTCTGTACAGTTTTACTAAATGCTTTGTGTTGTTAGCCTGACGTCTGCTATGTGCTATCTTGGTGCATGTGGTTACACGTGGTTACTTGGTGGCAGGGAAATTGTTATATTCCATTAGTGGTTCAGTTACGGTACAAGAACATGCGTTGATGGTGGATTTCAGCGGTTTGTTCTGGAAATATATACATTTCATGTTTGTTGCAGCTTATCAATAAATTATTCCCATCACACTTGTATTTAGAGGCTGTTTCATTGGTCCAGTTGTTTGGGCTCTGCCAATTATTACATTCATATGAACAAAATATTCTGACATGTAACAGATGGTATACAAGTTTTAGTTTAATTGTGGTGTCGGTGTATACAAGTAAATTACAAAAGGAAAATTAGTGGATGTTATTAAGGATTGTTCCAAAATTCATCATATGAGAGGGGCGGGAGGCTCCACCACCCATCAAATATTAAAAGTAAAAGTGATTTATTATATGGAACTGTACACAGATCTGGTTTTAACCCCATCACCCATGCTATATTAATACAGGTGCCTCCCACCTCCCCCACATGATTAATTCTGGAATAGCCCTAACTTGGGTCATATGTGCAATTTGCCATAACTGAAATTTATCGTTATTTAATTTAATTTAAAATATTATTCTGAAAAAAATGAACTAGAATATACAGATGTGTATAAAGATATTTTAGATTTACAGAGCATGTTAAGGGGAATGGATGCTGATACAATATTTAATGCAAGAAATAATAATTTCAACTGCACAAATCAAAAATTAAATCAAATTAGAATATAATTCACATCACACAAAACTTATAGTCTGCCTTTTACATAATGGAAAGCTTTATGCACTCGTGAACACACTTGTATGTGTCATGTGATGATCTCTTGCACAGCACGTTTCTTTCAAAATCTGGACCCGCTATCGAAACAAAAAGATGAATTTTTTAAATGTTATTTTAAACCTTTACACTCAAGAAACCACACTAAATTAGGATAGTTTAAGAATTTACAATTTTTTTAAATCTTTGCTGGAAACAGTGACCTGCTTAATCAGATTTCAATTACGTTATGTTGGAAAAATATAGAATCGACCTTCATGTATTTAGTGGCGAGATCAAGCATTCCGCTTTGAGCCTTTCACACAGCTTCAGCTATGTTTGCTTACCTTTGTACAAGATAAGCATATGCCGAAAACAACTGAATTGTTTATTTTGCTACCGTAATAATTGAAACAATTTGATAACAAATACAACTGCAGTTATTAATTAATTGTGTACTGTTCAATGATCACTGTTATAACCTTGGTAAATATTAAAATGTTGTAAAATTTGTTATGAAAGTGAAGTAATTATTAAATACATGAAGAACCTTTCAAAACTGTTAAAAGTAAGATTGAAGGTGATAAAAAGATGAAAGATTTTTTCTTGGGCTGACCAAATCTGTAAAATCTAAGATGTATTTATTGTGTTTTTCTAATAGGTCTGAGAGAAAATCCAGAATAATCTCCGGTCCAACCAACTTTACCCATGTGGCTCATATGGGTACAAACATGGACATGAAATCACTCATTGATCTTCCCAAGGTATTTACTGTTTACATTTAATCTCTGCGTGTAAATAAAACAACAAATTATATACGGAAATAGTGCCAAAAATATACAGACAGCTTTATATGAAAATGCTGCAATGTTTTATGATGATTTGATATTGCTGGTCAGTAAAGTCCAATCTTTTGAGTGGCTTCACCCTTGAATGGCAGGTTCCAACATGAAAGAGTCTGTGATTATCCAGATTGAACTCAGTGAAACTTTTGTCCTTGTTTAAGTACTATAATATCAGTTATTTCTGTGAGACCAAATTCTGTGGTTTCCCTGAAAAACATCCATTTCATGGGTACATGAATTCTTGGAATAACAGTACCCACTTGCTTTATGTATCAAACTTGTAAATACTCCATGGACTTGAGATATGTGTTAGCATTAAATTATCTCTTGTTTATATGCATGGAACATAGAGATTATTGGTGGATATATAGTGATAATATTGGTTCAACAATGGTTACACAACAACAGCAATTCAAACATCAGCTATAATGATTTTACTTGCTTTACCAGCCGGTTGGATCGTCGGCCCCTCCGCCTGTAGAGAGACCGCCCCCCGATACTACCATACAGAGGGTGCGCAACATCTTCCAACCTAGCATGAAGTCGGTACAGGAGGCTCAGTTGAGAGGTGCCCGGTCACAACCCAACGGTAGGTCAAACGGTGAGGATAATAGGGCATGCATGAATTGTCAATCAAAACGAAAAATGCACATTTTAAAATTTTAATAATTTCACTTTATAAAAACCAAATCAGTAAAAAGAGTAGATCAAAACTGGTCTAAAACAGATACCATTTAAATTTTACATCTGCATGAGACATTTAATTGAGGTTTATAGCGAAGTTTATTGATGAAGTTTGATGGCAAACATTTTCTTGATGAATGTCTTATCCATTTCCTTAACCCAAAAAGATGGCATCATACCTCGCACTCGTAAAAAATATGAAAATATTAGTCACGCTCATGAAATATATTTTGTGTTACTGAAGACACTGTTAGATATCCTTTATGTGTTTGTTAAGTCACAGCAAATTTAACCTCCAAACTGAAAAGTACATTGGAACAAACTTGATGTAGAGGAATACAATGCCCATTGTTTAAAACAGGCAGTGCGAGGCGTGAATCGCCGTCCAAAGTTGGGGGTGGAGCACGACCTACATCCTCCACCTCCTCCATCTCCGATAGTCCCGAGTTATCCTCCCATGACCAGTCCGCCTTCGCCGACGTCACCAGCAACATGTTTGAGGTAGGCTCGGCTCCTACAACCTAGCTAGCTTCACTTATAGGGCTTTCTTAGGACGATATATAGGCTTTTCCTTAAGACAATTTTGCAGTGTAATAATGCATTGATAGAGGCACATTAATTTATAGTCCACCCTGATGCTTCTGTAGAAATATACAATCAGTTATAAGTATTATTGATGATAAATACTTTTTATGAATTTTATATTATATATATGTTTAAGACAAGAAGCATTTGTTAAGGAAATATTGGATAAGGAATCACAAATCACTTGTTCTTTTTCTCTTTTTGATCTCACAATAGTAGAGCATATAATTATGGTGACTTGGTAATTATGTTGATGTTTCGTGTCCCTCCCTGTTACACGTGTAATGAAGCCCCCTTTCTGTTATGTACCGCCACTCGAAGGTTTCCGTTTCACACACTGTATGATCTGTGTCTTACTACATAGTCTATATATATATATTACTGCCTTCACACGGCCAGAACTGA
Organism: Mimachlamys varia; assembly: GCA_947623455.1. Lineage (NCBI taxonomy): Eukaryota > Metazoa > Mollusca > Bivalvia > Pectinida > Pectinidae > Mimachlamys > Mimachlamys varia. The sequence continues at coordinate 41,117,480 of OX392528.1, forward strand.
CTTGTGAGTTACATGTTTATTCACTGTACTGAAACAAACATATTTCTGTACTGTACAGAGGGGGCTCAGTTGTAACTGGACTACAATACTAAGACATGACTTACACATCTTTGCATCTTTTACAACATTTTCATTCCAAAGTATTAACATTTGAGGAAAAATTTAAGATTTTAGGGAATTTAAACGGCATAATAACCATATCAATTGAATGGCAAGGATGAAATCAAGACTAGGTAAAAATTGATGACATGGGCGAATGGCGGAAGTTTGCCTTTTGAACATTTCATTATATACAATTAATTGTATTGTTTTTTGTTCAAATTCAAAAGATTTTATGACAATGAATTTAAGTGATTGGGAATGATAAAGCAAGAAAAGAAAATGTAGAAGAAAAAAAATATGTAAGTCCTGATGTTAAGAGCCTTGTCTAGTTTGTTCTGGTATAGTCGCTAGATGTAACACAAATTAGTAAGGCTCCTGTGAAGAATTCTATGTCTGCACACACTGTGTGTCATATTCATCGTATGCACTGAAAGTCTATGTACTGTATTATTTATAATCTTCAACCAGTTCTCTTCTTGTGTGACCTGATTGGCCGGCGTTACTAATGGTGTACTACTACATAATCCATTTTGCTTCCCTTCAGGTGTTTAAAGGTCCCCCCGGGTCGCGCGAGTCTGTTAGTGGCAGTGTTTCCAATCATACATATGAAAGCACATGGCAAAACTACTGAACAAATGAGCACACAGATTATGTAGCTGAGGTTTCTCCACTTTTTACTTCCATATTTATATATTGTGCACTCCTTGATCTAACATCATTACCAGACCCCAAGCTTCTTATTCACTTCGTTTTCTGTTCCGTTGATGCCCTGGTGGGAATGGCTGATTGGTCCGTTAATATTTACCATAATTCATTCATATTTATTTTTTTTAAACAATTTAGTAACTGGTGTTCTGATCGTAATATTTAAAAACCTAATAAATATATTTGTTAATACATTTTTTATTTTTAAATACGACATATTCATAATCATTACTAATTACAGTAGTTTAGTTTTAACTTGAGCAAGTAACCGAACAGAAGTTACTATAATGGGTTAATTTTGTGTCTATTCTTCCGTGTTATTGCTGAAGTCATTCTCACCATAAGTTACTTGTTGTTTTACATTACAGCATTGCATGAGCCCAGGCTATCACCCTCTAGGTGTGTGCCACTCCTTCTTGGCATGTCCTATCACAGTTATCTCCCCTACCTAACCAGTTGTACCGGCTGGTCGACCAACTTGCCGTCTTTCAATGTTGTTGCATGTTTGTTCCTTTTGAGTTTTTAAACAGACAAAACAATATACTTTACATTCAAATATATTCATATAGCAATTCCATATCTTTGACAATTCTGTCCCATTAGGATTTCGATTTTTGATGGATCCAAGACCTAGTGCAGGTAGTATGATTGATATTGTTTACTGGGAATGAAATAACTATGTACTATAGGGCAACATCAGGGCAGCAGGCTTGCTGGCTATCTCATTCAGGCATGGTTGATTAATCCTCAAGTTGGAAAGCTTAGCAAGCTGGTGTCCAAACCTAATGGCCTGAAATCAGCATAGATCTAGATTCTGTGGAGAAAAGTAGCAGAAATGAGATGTTCAGTATTGACTGCATTCATAGTTGTGTTGTTGATTATTAGAAATGTAAAACAAAAATATTGATAGAATTTATATATATTGATAATTTACAGCATACAATGCATAAATATTCACAAACAAAACTTTGCATGGTGAGAGTTGATAGGTGTAACATAGGTTAGAACTATATGCAGTGGTATGTTTATAGTTAAAACAAGTTGGTCATTTCAAAGTTGCATAAAGAATATAATATGAAGTTGTTTATTAATAGAATGTATATGTTTTTTCACACTCTGCAAGTTGCAAGAAGTCATGAAATTTTTTTTTTTTTAAAGAATAATAAATGAATTGTGTTCATCAAATTGATATGAAAGGGAGATTACTCCAGACCAAAAAAAAAGAAGTCTGGAATGGAACTATTCTTTGTGCTTATGACTGGTGCAGAAGTACTTAAACCTTAAAATATAATATGTGGGTTTTTAAACGAATGATGATCAGCATTGCTTAAAGCAGAAGTCTTTTGACTTGGTGGGATAGTTAGATGGATTGGCATAGTCTAGTGGAAGGAGCATTTTAGTTAATCAACGAAGAATGGAAGATTGGGACTATATATCATAGCACTAGATAGTCTTGACAAGTTAGGGTACTGTTTAACTGTATTTGGTACCATACCAATGCAACTGACAGTGTTGTAGTATATTGTAAGTTTAAATTTGCATCATACAAGTGTTTTAAATTAGGCTTTCATGGTAAAACTAAACAATACATTCTAATATTCTTAACATTGCTTTGTATTAGCTTAGTCAAACTGTCCTTTTGTAAGCTGTCTGCAATACATTGTTGGCTTAGATATTATAAATTGATGTCCTTTGTCAGTGCTCTGTGATGCATTCTCGGCTTAGATTTAACATTGAATGTTTTTTCTGGGTCAGCTCTGTTTTATGTTGTCGTTGGCTGAGATATTGTTCTGATGGCAGTGGGCATTGATAACCCTTACATTAATGATGTACTGTAAATGTGTTATGTATAAACTGGCAACAGACAAGCAGTGTACAGTAGTTTGAGGCTGCTATGCCGAAACTGTTGCCAGGGTTGAAGGCATACTGAACCAAATCAAAGAAAGGGGAGAGCACTCCGGCAACTTGTTGTTATGGTAGCTTAAAAATAAGACAATTGTTTTAACCATGACTTAACATCAAATGACAATTAGGCATTGTTTAGTTGATGTATAATGTACAATGTAAAAGAATTAAGTTATTGTATTGTTTAAATCAAGTGAAATCAAAAAGATACTTCTATACAATAACATGATATACAAAAGAAAATAATCGACAGCGTAAATCTTCAGAACAAAACTTAAGCTTTTATTACAAGGTCATTTACACTTTTAATTAACATATTTAGGGAGATTGCTGTTGGCTTATAGCGATTAGGCAGTCAAAGTTTGGCGCAGCATGGTTAGATGAGTGTTATAGTTCCCAGTAGGGCTAATTATAGGTTGCTTTGTAATACTATGTAAATGTAAAAAACTATTTTTAAGAAAAGCATTATGCTAGGACGATTTAAACAAGTGTTATTTATGCTGATTTTGTCACTACCTTTATAACGTTATTTTGCTGTAATTAGATACAATGTAAATGCTGTACGATGCTAATGTTGGCCATGATAGCCAACTTCATCTTGTTGATGACTTGATGTTATAATCTGAACATGTACATGTAAGATATCCTCACAGATATTGATTCTATAGTCCTGACTATTGAATATGTATATATGACTTTCTCATCAATGAACTATAATATCCAGTATTGACTCAATACAGATGATGATATCTACTTGACCATGCATGTGATTGTGTATTAATTTAGGTTACCGTTGTGTTGTAGGACGGGGAGGGGTATGAGCGGCCACGTATGCGTCTGTCACTGGCCTCCACCAACAGTAACTTCAGTAGTCCCCCACACTCAACCAGTGGCAGTCTCTCCGAGGACCGAGACCCCGGCGACAATGACCAGGAGGTAGACTGTACTCGCCTCTGATTGGCTGGAATGTGACCCCAGAAAAAGGTCACATGTATCTCGCCATGGCTGGTTACTTTATGTAATGTGTGGTCTCCAGTCTCAAGTGTTGACAGCACGGAGCGATATCTCTACTTTGTCTGTACTTAGCAGGACAGTTGGCTACAGTCTGTGGCGACCTTACCACCACAGTCATATCAAATAAGACATCAAACCCAGCCGGATAAATAAATCAAGAAACGCAGCATTTTTTTCTTCTACAAAACAAAGCAATGGAATGCTTGCTTACTGCTGATAATTAACATAATCGGTATTAATCCCATGTATATTTAGTCCTATATATTTACCTGTAGCAGGAGCACAGCGTCTACTACTCACAATCGAAAATTCTCTATCCATTGTATTTTGGACTCGGTCAATTTAAACACATATTTAATCAAAGAAAAAAAACTTAACAAATATTAAGGTTAAACCATTTTGCAATTTTAAAAGGCAAAATGATTGTTTTGTTTTACTTTGTACAATATTATTTATCATGGAACCTTTTTGAATTCCTAAACCACGTTTTTGGTGAAGAATGAACATAACCATGTATTTATATAATGACGACTATCATAATTGAATGCTTTAACTTTACACTGCGAATTCCTTTCCAAGGAGTGATCTCTTCATGTTGCCCTTTGTAAGGAGTGATCTTTTGGTTGTTGTACACAGTATATTTCGCCTACATATTGCCGCCATTACAGATGAACCTGTCTCATTCTGGTGTGAACACGACGTACAAGGTGTGTGATATACGTGACGTGTTATTTACTTGATGCGACACATTACGGTCAGTTTGTATTGTCACTGCCCCCGAAAATCATCTTCATTTCATTGGTGTCGAAACCAGATCACCTCTTGGTGTATTTAGCTCATCATCACCTGATACAAAAGTCATAAATGTGAGACAAAGTCGTACATTTAAAATAGCTTAATCTCCATACCATGTTTGTAAAGACTTGTAGTCGTGTTAGGATATGCGAAATATCTCGTGTAAGGTGGGGTTTTTTTGTACAATTAAATATCAATGGTGGCATTATATGAACAAATGTGTAACTAGTGCAAGACTATAGTTTACATCTGAAATTGCATTTCAATTTTACACATTGTCATGATATTTAGAAAAAAGAATTACTAATTACCACTTTACGAAGTAAAGCATACCAATATACTGAAGAATAATGTAATTATCACAAAAAAGACTATGTAGGAACATTATGAAATTAACACATTTGTAGCTTCTATACTCTAACAGCAAAATGATTTTTGCCATTTCTTTCTTAAACAACGACTTGTAGCTAAAGGATAATATTGACAAGTTTATATAGTTTAGGTGTGACATGATAAAACTGTCTTTCATTTATACCAACACGACATGCCAGACCGGTGCTGTATTTTTTCTGTCTTTTTTTTTAATCCTTCGGTACTATTTACCCGGTATATGTATAAACATACATACATATCCTATGATGTTACAGGTTCAGCATTCAAAAAAATCTTCTCCAGAGTTTTCATTATAAGTTGTACTTTTGTCATTTGTATTGCTCCAATAAAGGGACACTAAAGGCTTGGTTTAAGTATGACCAATTTTCCAATAAGTTGTCAGAACATGAAGCTTTACAGTTTATGTCATTTGATCCATAAAGAATGAAAAATGGCTTGACAATAAATTGCAAATAAGATTTATTTTCCATTTTATGGATTTTCCATTTCAAAGAATATGATCTAAGAACTTGAGATCCACGTAAACGCAGGACCTTAAGATAGAATAGACTAGGGCGAAGTGTGTTGACCTCTTGAACTTTGACCTTCCTTGTCAAAGGATTGGTTAGCAACTTATCAATGCATGAAATCTTTAACTACTCTTTAAACAAAATCCCAAATCCAAATTTGTTGGCTGTTATGAAGAGTGTGACTCTTAGTGCTTATGCCCATGTTCCCGGAAGAGTTGGACATGTCTTGCTTTATATATATATAAATATATATGAAATGTATATATCATACGACAAATCCTGTTAGGATATTGTATAGAATCTAATGGCTTTAATTGGTCACACTGTAGCTTGTACATATAGATGTATTTAAAACACTAAACCATGTTAATAGCAACACAATATTCAGCCTTATTCATGTACAGTTGTATATTCATGTAGCGTCAGTAATGGAGTCTTGTCACATATGTAAATGTTTTGTACATAGTTATCGGCTATTGTTGACAGGTGAATTTGCCAAAAACCCTACGTTTTTCCTTTTTAATTGATCAATGACTTTTGAGTGAGAGCGAGACGAGCGGGCGTGACCATACACGCGGAGTTACTGCGAGATTTCCTGTACCTGCCACACAATTATCGGTGTGCTTTAGGTACGTTACCACTTTACCGAGTTCAGTGCTGTGATTGCTGCTCTTGCCGAGGGTCAACATTTCCCATCCCCTTACAATTATGTTGTTTTTTTATGGACAGGCTTCATATCAATTGTGTAAAGTTGAGTATCAATATTTGCAATTATTCATAAAAAGAAAGATTTGATATTAATGAGCAAGATTTGATTTGTGATAGAAACAATGTTTTTGGTACCTTTCCTACCGATTCCACCTAACTCGTACACCCCTAAATGTCATAATGAAGTATTCCAACCTTTGATTTAAAGAGTTCCATTGAGTCTTCAGGGATGAACGAGATAAAAGGAATGATTTTGGGGCAATATAAAAGAAAGCAATTTTAATTGAGATTCTGCAGAATTTTGGCACGTTGGCAAGATATTTCTTATTGTGTTATCGTAGAAGACATTTAGTCCCAATACCCGTTATGGTGTGTCTCTGTTGTTCAAATCAATTTAACACATTTCATGTCATATTGATGTGCCACAAGTAATATACTGCCAAAATATGGAAGTTCACACCCAGCCAATTATTTTTCTGTAAAGTGTAAAAGGTGAAACTCTGTGGTACCTGCCAGTGATTATTGTATTCATTCACTTAGGTTTTACAAGTCTTTCATTTGTGGTAGGAGATAGAACATTGGCCAAAAGTTGTTTATTTTAACATATCTGATATCGTGTTATTTTATGATATGGCGTAAAAGGTCGGGTAATTTTCCCAGAGAAAAACCTTGACAGTAGTTTTTACTCGATATACATATATACCAGTAGTAAGGTGTTACTATTTGTTATACATTATCATTCACAAATGATTGTCACAAATTATGCCCATAAAAGAGTTCACAATTCCTCTCACAGTAACTCCTCGTGTGTGGTTACCGGTTATTGTCGGATACCAACCACTGATTTTATTTTACTTACTTACTCACTGAGTAAGTGAAGCAAGATCAGCCGTGGGTATACGACAATGGTTACAAGTGTGCACAAGAGTCTTAGTGGCGAATACCTGATGTGTGAGGGTGGTGTTTCTACTGGAGATCTCCACAGTAAATACCTGATGTGTGAGAGTGGTGTTTCTACTGGAGATCTCCACAGTAAATACCTGGTGTGTGAGGGTGGTGTTTCTACTGGAGATCTCCACAGTAATACCTGAGGTGTGAGAGTGGAGATCTCCACAGTAAATACCTGAGGTGTGAGGGTGGTGTTTCTACTGGAGATCTCCACAGTAAATACCTGAGGTGTGAGGGTGGTGTTTCTACTGGAGATCTCCACAGTAATACCTGAGGTGTGAGGGTGGTGTTTCTACTGGAGATCTCCACAGTAATACCTGAGGTGTGAGGGTGGTGTTTCTACTGGAGATCTCCACAGTAAATACCTGGTGTGTGAGGGTGGTGTTTCTACTGGAGATCTCCACAGTAATACCTGAGGTGTGAGAGTGGAGATCTCCACAGTAAATACCTGAGGTGTGAGGGTGGTGTTTCTACTGGAGATCTCCACAGTAATACCTGAGGTGTGAGGGTGGTGTTTCTACTGGAGATCTCCACAGTAAATACCTGGTGTGTGAGGGTGGTGTTTCTACTGGAGATCTCCACAGTAAATACCTGGTGTGTGAGGGTGGTGTTTCTACTTGAGATCTGCACAGTAATACCTGGTGTGTGTGAGGGTGGTGTTTCTACTGGAGATCTCCACAGTAAATACCTGATGTGTGAGGGTGGAGATCTCCACAGTAAATACCTGATGTGTGAGAGTGGAGATCTCCACAGTAAATACCTGATGTGTGAGGATGGTGTTTCTACTGGAGATCTCCACAGTAAATACCTGATGTGTGAGAGTGGAGATCTCCACAGTAAATACCTGAGGTGTGAGGGTGGTGTTTCTACTGGAGATCTCCACAGTAAATACCTGAGGTGTGAGGGTGGTGTTTCTACTGGAGATCTGCACAGTAATACCTGATGTGTGTGAGTGGAGATCTCCACAGTAAATACCTGATGTGTGAGAGTGGAGATCTCCACAGTAAATACCTGAGGTGTGAGGGTGGTGTTTCTACTGGAGATCTCCACAGTAAATACCTGATGTGTGAGGGTGGTGTTTCTACTGGAGATCTGCACAGTAAATACCTGAGGTGTGAGGGTGGTGTTTCTACTGGAGATCTCCACAGTAAATACCTGAGGTGTGAGGGTGGTGTTTCTACTGGAGATCTCCACAGTAAATACCTGATGTGTGAGGGTGGTGTTTCTACTGGAGATCTGCACAGTAAATACCTGAGGTGTGAGGGTGGTGTTTCTACTGGAGATCTCCACAGTAAATACCTGATGTGTGAGGGTGGTGTTTCTACTGGAGATCTCCACAGTAATACCTGATGTGTGTGAGTGGAGATCTCCACAGTAAATACCTGGTGTGTGAGGATGTTAAGTGTTTCCACTAGGCATGTTATTTACAGCTAATCCTTCAAATTTTGATGCATGTCTCATGACGAACAAAGACCATGTTATTTTTGTCTCCCATAATTTTCTCATAAACTTTCGTTAAAGTGATCCACTAGCAGGATGACAAGCATTTAAGATTTGAATTGTACATGATGTGAACAATTCCATTTATTTAAGGGCGATTCAAAAGTTCCCCCAACACAATGTGATTCATTTTATGTTGTATTATTGAGAGAAGAAGAGATGAAGTAACTACGATTATGCAATATGAAATATAATACACACTGCTGTTAAAGAAAACTGTGGTCATTTGTAAAGTAACCCATACTTCCCAGAAAGTTTTATTTTAAATTTATTTTCATGACATCAGAATTATTCTGACAAAGAGAATTTCGCAAAGGATAATAGAATTATGATTACGTTGAAAATTCAAATGCATGATATTGCACTGTTAGAAACTGTTAATATGATAATGTCAGTGCATCATGAAGAAAAAAACAACCATGATAACAAATCTGGTAGTTATCTTGCAATTTGCTATCAATTTTTTAACCTGTTCAGGTTTATGAATAATGGAGAGAGATTTTTTTTTAATATTTTACTTTCTCAATTTTTTTTATCCTTTTGATTCCTTCATTTTACTTAAATGTTATGGTGATATTGAGTCAGTATTATAAAACAAGTGATCGTTTGTTACTGTTATAGTGTATAGTAAAGCTTGAAGGTCTTTCAGAAAAACGTAATCTTTGAACAAATGTTGAAAGTATCTTGGTTAACTTTCAGGTTACTGAAAAGTATGGTGGTCTTTTTTTTTTCGTTTCTTTTTTCTTCTTTCGAGAATGACTTACAGCAACACAAGGTATGATACTGACCTTGTGTGTTATGTTCCTGACATGGTGACAGGTATCTAGCATACGGTGCGTGGGGAGTAATGGTAGTTGTAGAATACATTCCATTTGACTTGGAAATGCACACACAAATCACACCATTTTACATCTACATACTGCTATAGTGAATCGGAACATCCGCAGCGCAATGAGTGGCCAGTTCACTCCTAACGAACTGCCTTTAATTGATTGTTAACTAATGGTGGATTAATTGACTTGTGATATGGTTGAAGAAGAGTCGCTTGTGCCTTTGGTTTGCTTGCTGAATGTTTTGGTTGGTGTCCTGTTGGAGACTTGATGATGATGATAATGTTAGTTGAGGTATTTATGTCCTTTTAGTGCGTAAGCGGAGTTAAATTCTTAATCTTTAAATTCTTCGTGCTAACCTAATACTTAATCGGAAATTAAGAATTTGCTTCAAGAGCTGTCCTGTATTTGGCTAATATATAGTTCTTGGTCTACAGCAGGCCGGGAGTGTGACCTCATACATTTTGTGTATCCTTGTCCACATTCCACTATCAAGTCTTGAACTTTCCAAATAGATTCAAAATATTCCTTTATTTGATTTGAATAAATCTACAATTGAGAACGAAGATGTGATCTATGGCATGATTGCAAAGAAAGAAAACAAAAGTTGAAAGATACATCGATTGGTTTCTTTAGTAAACAAATATCCTTAAAATCTAGATATGTTTAAATCAGTAGTGAAAGGGAAAAGCAGCTAACTAGGTTTAGGAAGGTGTCTGTTGTAGGCTAGGCATGGGTTACATCAGATGGAGGACTACAGTACTGTAGACAGACCGACTATATTGTTGTAGGCTGACTCCAGGTAGATAGACTATTGTGCTGTGGGCTGACTAGCTCAAGGTAGATAGACTATTGTGCTGTAGGCTGACTAGCTCAAGGTAGACGGACTATATTGCTGTAGGCTGACTCTAGGTAGATAGACTATTGTGCTGTAGGCTGACTAGCTCAAGGTAGATAGACTATTGTGCTGTGGGCTGACTAGCTCAAGGTAGACGGACTATATTGCTGTAGGCTGACTCTAGGTAGATAGACTATTGTGCTGTAGGCTGACTAGCTCAAGGTAGATAGACTATCTTGCTGTAGGCTGACTAGCTCAAGGTAGATAGACTATTGTGCTGTAGGCTGACTAGCTCAAGGTAAACGGAATTTATTGCTGTAGGCTGACTCTAGGTAATTTGACTATTGTGTTGTAGGCTGACTAGCTCAAGGTAGACGGAATTTATTGCTGTAGGCTGACTCTAGGTAGATAGCATATTGTGTTGTAGGCTGACTAGCTCAAGGTAGATGGACTTCAGTGCTGTAAGGCTGACTCTAGTTGGACTTACTGTGGTGCTGTAGTCTGACTCTAGGTACAAAGTCTATAGTGTTTTATTGTCGACTCTTAAGGTAAATGGACGAGTGTTTTTAGGCTCATGGTGAGTAGATTGACTACAGTGCTGTAGACTGAATGTAGGTAAATTGTCGATAGATTGACTACAGTGCTGTAGACTGAATATAGTTAGATTGTCGATAGATTGACTACAGTGCTGTAGTCCACCCTTTGGAGATAAATTACAGCAGATTGTGAAGACTACAGTGCTTTAGATAAATCGGCTTAGGACGAGTGGCTCCCCAGTTGTGATGGGGAGCATTACATGGTGCTGCCAATTGAGTGGTCAAAAAGTGATACTTTAGTAATAGAAAAACAAAACCTTAATTATTTAAATTACTTAATGATTGTAAATTTTAGCTTGAAGATTTTAATTATGCAAGATTATGAACTGATTGATGAGCACTATTTGCATATCATTTGTATATCTCCACGTTTGCTTTTATTGTCATTGTTTGAATGTTATTATTTTTTTCAGGAATCAAAACATTTCTTCCACAGAAATGAAGTATAAAAGTGCAATGATTTTTTCTCTCCCCTTATTATTATTGTTGTTATAGACAAAACGTGTTGACCTACCACACTATAGTTGTGTAGCCTACAGTGTATAGACTTGTACCATTGTATCCCTTGTATAGAGCCCGTTATTTACCCCGCATTACCACTGAGTTTTATAAACTACCATGTATGTGTGAGTGTCAGTGTGCATGTACAGTTTTGTATGCAATGTAGTGTTATTATATTACTTTTTTGGTGAAATCTTTAATTTGTTTTTGCCGAAAAGTTTCTGTGCGGATTTTAGGTGTGGCAGCCACCTTGTAGATACAGCCGATGGTATTTTGCTTTGGAGTTGTATAGCCCAAGGAAGGTTTATTATTATTGCAAAGTTCCCACCACTAATACATACAGATCTGTAAGGAGAGCTTAGCCAATTATTACGATTATTATTGTATAGTTTTATAACACAAATCAGTAACATGTAAGTGCAAGAAATGGTAAAATAAAACCGCAAAAATAATAAAATTACATAAATTCTTCTATACAGATTTGATGTTGTTATTTTTTGTTCTTTAAGAGAATGGACCTGTTATTTTGGTTTCCAATATTACAATGCATTAGAGATGGTGTCATGTGACTTTGTGTGTAGCTTACCAATCACCAAAGCAGCGATAATTGGCCTAAAACTGCTTGTTTAAAGGCTATTAACTTGTTCCAATACATAACTTGGACAACATTCTAGGTCGCAAGCAGCAATTGTTTATCATTGAGCATCAGGATTCAGGCCCTGTGAACCTCACTCAATGGTTTATTAACGCATATGTTACCTCCCTTGCAGTGTTAATCTCTGTATTCACAGTATTTTAATATGGAGAAGTTTTTCTGTCTGAGTTATTGTCTCCCCTTTGAGTGAAGGAAAAGGAAGACAGTGTATCACCTGATAGATCTAGTTCATGTTCTTCTAATATTATCTTGTAGGGGCCGTAACTTTAAAACCATTATGGATATGTTATGAAACTTTCAGTACACCTGTATTGGTCATGGACAATGTGTACACAGTCATTGGGTCATTTTGACCTTGATCCAAAGGTAAAATATGTGCAAATTTGCAGTACAGTCTATTCCGCGCTGTAACTTTCAAACCATTAAATATAACTTTTCCAGTTTAAATCCATCACCCAAAGATTAAGTGTAGTGCACAGTCAGAAGTTCATTGTAACCTTCATCCAGAGGTGACACATTTGCAAATTTTGATGGAACACCTTGTCCAGGCTGTTGAATTTAAACTTTAACTGATATTTTAATGAAACTTTCACCATACTTATCAAAAAGGATAAGTACTGCATTGTCATTAAGTCATTGTGACCTTGGCCCCAAGGTCAAAATATGCAGAATTGTCGGCTGCATCTTGTCTGGGCTTAATTTATGCGTGAAGATATCTTGATGAAACTTGCAGATGATGTGCCATGCATTGTCATATATCAAAAGGTGAAGAAAGTCTTGTTTCAAGCATTCCAGGGTGATGCCAACAGTACCTCACTGTATCTAATTAATATGTCATCTGACCAAACATGAAGGTCACCGAATCAAAGGTCAAGGCCATATTTACCTCAAGGTCAATGGATCAAAGGTTAATGTCAAATTTTGTATCTTTTAACTGTTGAACATTTTATGACATTTTGTTGAAGCAATGGTGATCAGAATCAAGCAAGGCTTTAACTGACCAAATCTCGAGGTCATTGGCGGTTTTTTTATTTCCTGATTGCTAACTTTACATCTTTTGGTCGCTAAATGTTTTTAATGAAATAACAAAATGTCAGCTGAAAATACCTCAAGATAAGATTTTACATTTCGTAGAGCAAGTCTTGTCTGGTCCATAACTGTATTGACATAAAAAACACTTCGGGGAATAACTGACTATAACATTTTTAATGGAGACATTTTGATGGTCCATTGAAAATGTTCATCTGCGGTCCATCTATGTAAATGAATTAACGTCAGATAGACGTCTTTGAACGAACATGGTTAGTTTATCATAGGCTATTTCTCGTTAACGTAGCAACGGATAATGACGAATCGTATTATACAAGTGGTAGAATCCCTCTTTGTCTGTACTTAATCATGCAGGCGAATCAGAAGATATGATGATTAAGAGAGAAAAAAGGCGATCCGACCATTTTTGGTATTGTGTGAATTAGGGAGGGGATGAAACATAACCCCATTTGTCCAAAAGCTGTGCATACTCCATTTTGTGATGGTCGTGAATCTTGTCTCCGTTACAAACCCTCAACTACTATGATTTGTATTACCACAGCGGTACAGATTTCTATATAACAAACAGGGGGAAATGATATTTCAATGGTGGACACCCAATCTTTTACCAAGTTTATAGAAATATTGGCAAATTAAACAACTTGGTTTGTGACTGGTTAAAATTCATAAAATCTCTGCAAAGTATTTTGTATTCTTGCAGTTTACACCCATTTATAAGTGTAGGTTAAACTGAACTGCTGTATGTCATGTGTTTGTAAATGTAACACTATATTCCCACTGAAAAGTAATGGTCCGCAGTAATATTCAGTTAGGTCCATTCATACACATAAAAGTAATGGCATTTGGAGTTTACATAAGCGATTTATTTAACAAAATATATTCCCTTGCTCATCCTCGATCACCTTCGCTCTCTACACCCCTGAAAAATGTCATGACAAAACGGAAGGCTCCGTGTACACCACCTTGTTGATGAGGCAAGAAGACTGGTCCGACCCTTTGATGCACATCAAAAGAATTGTGTGGTCACGTCACGGTAAAAATTGACAGACTTTGAAGTCCGTTGCGACTCCATTGTAATCGTCAAAGGACAGGAATGCAGCCTAGCGATTGGTCAGGATGTTTTACCTAAGCGTGTCTTCAGTTTTGTCATGACATATTCCAGGTGTGTAGAGAGCGAAGGTGATTGTAACTCCTGGATATCGAGGATGTCACTTGCTATGGCACACTCTGTGTGGAGCAAAATTAATTTAGTTCCTTCATAGGTCTACACCGCAAACTTATAATCCGTGTTTGAATTTCTAATTTCTTATTTACTTATTATATTAGTTATATTGAAAAGCAATAGAAATAGAAGAGACATCAAAATAAAAGAACCCTAGGCCTAAACTTTCACCACTCACATCCCATTTTGTCTAATGACTGGTTTCTCAAAAATTAACAGTATACGAACAAAAGCTTATATTGTATTCTTTTTCTGAACCTGTACAGTATTCAAAATGCTTTTAATTGGAAAAATGCATTTGAGCCATTCAGTTTCAGTACACCGATGTGGGTTAATACAACTTGAGCACCTCTAGACGGTGTCTTCAAGTGCCTTTCCAAGGTCAATGCCGATGATGGAAATAGACAAGTTTCTGATAAACTTAATTTGAAAATTCATAACTTTATGCAGGTGTATAAATGCTTTTCTAATGTTGTATTAATATAGTTGATACTAAATCGGCAGTGTAGACAGTGTCAAGGAGTGCTATTTTATTAACCGGAGCAGAACGAGTTCATTGATATTTTTAGACGCATGTTGGGCAATGGCATCTGAACCTAGAGATGCGGCGTCTACACAGTAAACTGTTTTTTGAAACACTTCGTTTTCCGAAACTGTCCGAGCGATGCATCTATGGTATGAAAAAGTTCGTTGACATAAGAAAATGTCATCATTTGAGTTAAGAAATCCACATGAAAAATCTCAATATCCCGTTACACGGAGATGGGCCAAGTGGTTAAGCCCCCCTACCTCTGGGTTGCGAGTTCGAACCCCACGTGGGACAGTTGCCAAATACTGACATTAGTTCGGTGGGTTTTTTCCGGGTAATCCGGCTTTCCTTCACCTCCAAAACCTGGCACATCTTTAAATAACACTGGCTGTTAATAGGACGTAAAACAAAATAAACCAAACCAAACGTTACATGGACTTACAGTGAGGGATGCGAGAGAGGGACCCCTCCCCAGATAAGTTCACATTAAAATTCTTTAAAAATCCTGTTGGCTACTCAGTGTTAAGCTCATCTACTCTTCCGAAGGGAATCTGGGCTTATGTCATGGTGTCCGTCGTCCATCGTCTTCTGTCCGCTTTCCCTTTAAACGACTTGATCTGGAAAAAATGGAATCATGACATTCTAAAAACGGAAATGACCTTAACCTACTCGTACCTTCATGATCCCAGGGGTCAAATGCGTCGCTCACTTCAAATGACCTTCTGGAAAATTGAAGGTTAGAGAACTTTTGTTATTGTCTAGTAGTGTTTTGGGAGCTGGAATTCAACAAATTATTAAAACGAAATTGGCCTTGGACCTCTGTCAAGGTCACAGGGGTTAAATGTGCCAAACACTTTAAATGTTTTGTGAATTTAAACGTATGGAATCTTAATATTTGGTCTGTTACTTCTCTGGATTGAGCACGACAAAGTTTGCAAATTGAAATGGCCATGACCTACTTTCATGGCCACAGGGGTCAAAATGTCAACACATCCAGGGACTTCTGAATAATGGAATGGTCTATTCATGAATTCTAGCTAATAGCTTCGACGTACTGAGCCGACAAAGTTTGCAATTGAAACATTTCCGTACAGTATACTATTGAATACGAATATTTTCCTATGCTACAGGACATTTAGGCCTCCTGTCCATTTGGCAAATTTGCTCTCTTGATCAGTCTAAACAACACTCGATATGCGTTACAAGGCGCCGACCGAATTTTCATGTGAAATGCATTACTGTCTGAGCAAAGCGCTACAAGTAACAACAAAATATGTTTTGAGATACGTCCAAACATACTTTATGCATAACCTGTTGTCCATGGATAGCTTTCATAAGAAATTCTAAAAGGATCTCTCCAGTTTCTTTTTGGGGAAATGATCCACCAAGAAAATTTTAAGGACGGGCAGGCGACGGGCCATGAACGAAGAGTGATTTGAATAGCCCACAATTTCATGATTATGATGGGCCATACAATGATGCACTTACATGTCATGGAAACAATTTACAAGAACTACGTTAAATATGTGTCCTTTTCGAGGATCATGTGTGCTTTTGGATGAAAAAATTATATGGTGTATCTGTTTTTATCAATAAGCAATTAACTTTACCGCATTGCAAATGATGGTGGCATGGATTTAAACAGCAGTTTTTTGGTTCACTTCCGATCAATTGCATTTTAAGCAATACAAACACTATGAGGATATCTCAATTATATTTCTCTCCGAGAAAAATAGGTTTTGACTTTTACACTTTTAAGAAAAATGACCATGTCTATTTTTCCCATTCTAAATGTGGTCACGACAGTCATAGGCGATTTAATACGTTAACGATATAATAAACCCTATGCCATAGATGTGTATTGTAGTCTTCGAATGCATACAATTTCAAAAAAACTACACCTCGGCTACGTCTCGTCATGGGTACTTTACACCTCGGCTACATCTAGTCAGGGGTACCGTACACCTCGGCTACATCTCGTCAGGTGTACCGTACACCTCGGCTACATCTCGTCAGGTATACTGTACACCTCGGCTACATCTCGTCAGGTGTACCATATACCTCGGCTACATCTCGTCAGGGGTACCGTACACCTCGGCTACATCTCGTCAGGGGTACTGTACACCTCGGCTACATCTCGTCAGGTGTACCATATACCTCGGCTACATCTCGTCAGGGGTACCGTACACCTCGGCTACATCTCGTCAGGGGTACTGTACACCTCGGCTACATCTCGTCAGGGGTACCGTACACCTCGGGTACATCTCGTCAGGGGTACTGTACATCTCGGCTACATCTCGTCAGGGGTACTGTACACCTCGGCTACATCACGTCAGGGGTCTCGTAGTTTATAACCATGATTAACATGTAACCGAATTGCGTTTATGCCAGCATCAATGCTAAAATATCCTGTATGAGTTTCGATTTCGACAAGGTCCATCGTTTGTCCTTACCGATGTAGCGGAACTAGACTGGGTCCATCGTTTGTCTTTACCAATGTAGCGGCGGAACTAGACTGGATCCATCGTTTGTCTTTACCAATGTGGCAGACCTAGACTGGTCCATCGTTTGTCCTTACCAATGTGGCAGACCTAGACTGGGTCCAGCATTTGTCCTTACCAATATAGCAGAACTAGACTGGGTCCATCGTTTGTCTTTACCAATGTGGCAGACCTAGACTGGTCCATCGTTTGTCCTTACCAATGTAGCGGAACTAGACTGGTCCATTGTTTACCCTTACCAATGTGGCAGACCTAGACTGGGTCCATCGTTTGTCTTTACCAATGTAGCGGAACTAGACTGGGTCCATCGTTTGTCTTTACCAATGTGGCAGACCTAGACTGGTCCATCGTTTGTCCTTACCAATGTAGCGGGACTAGACTGGGTCCAGCATTTGTCCTTACCAATGTAGCGGAACTAGACTAGGTCCAGTGTTTGTTACCAAGTAGCTCAATTGGTCTGCCTAGAGTCTTAAAGGTACCGGGTTCAAATCCCGGCCTGGCCTTGCATTTTCCCACTGTTGTTACACCATATTTCATTGTGACAAATCATTTTAATAATATTTGACATACCCATCATAGCGTAACAAGTCTATATGCCATATTGACTCTCAGGACAATTAATTGTGGAAGGCAACATATTTCATCCAGACTGTTGTTTTGTTTACATAATGAACCTTGACATATCCGTCTCCGTTCCCAAGAAGTGATGTCCCCGCGGGTAGACTGTGCCTGTCTGGTTACCCTGAGGTTCGGCTTCATCCTCCACATCATCAGATGGTGGTCTGTTGAAATCGACCTGCGTCCCATTTAAACGATCATGTTACCGCTGTATCTGGACGGGATCTTTCTCTTATTTCATATGCAGATTTCCCATGGTCCCTAGTTGCGCGTTTTCGATTTTGGGATGGATTTGAAAAACGAAATGGCTGACAGACAGCCATCTTTGATTTTTACAATGAAATTTTATGGCCTTTTCATGGACTGGATCTTTCTCAAAATATGTAAATTTCCCTTGGTCCATAGATGTGCATTTTTAATTTTGTGACTGGTTATAAAAACAAAATTTTTGACAGCGGAGACATCGTTGCTTTGAAGTATGAAAGTTTGTTATTGCTTTGTTCTTGAAATACAGAATGGCTCTTTTATTTTCATTTGAAATATCCCCTTGGGTTCTTAGTTGTGTTATTGTGATTATGGGACTGATCAGAACAACAAAGTGACTGGCACAGGCAACCATATTTGATTTGATTTCTGAAGACTATATTACAAATGTACAATAAATGTATTGCTATTCCTTAAGAAGAATTATCAAAATTCAAGTAATAAGAAAAGAATAGGAAAGAAGGGAAAATATCTCTTGTCATTTTAAGTTCACTCACTAACTGAACGAATCAAATTAGCAGAGGTGTCATCCAATTTGATTATGATTTCATGTTTTTTTTTTTTTTGTATACATATTTGTCAGTGTGATGCTTTGCAGTCTGCCTTTAATAACACCATGAATAGCCTGGAATCAATCGCTGGAGGACTCACACAACTAAATTATTTACTATATGTTATTACTAAGCTTTAGAGCTAATAACTTTAATATTTGAAGTTAAACACTAGTGACTAGTGACTGCCTGGATTCACAGATATATACATGGCAAAGACTTCAAATGACATTTTATCAGGAGTTTCGTCGCATTTTAGCTCGCTACGGGCGTCTGCTTCGCACAACTGGAAATTTACATGTCAAACCAGTGAAATGTGACGGGAACACCCTCTGACTTTTGACCCCATATCAATCCGCCATCACATGTCAAAATCTACCAAAAGTATACAATTTTTTAAAGTTAAATATCTATAGATTTCATTCAATGCAGAATATGTCAGCAATTACCTATTTGAATTATTGAGAATCAACTGTACTTAGCCGAAACAAATTTTCGGTAGGGACTACAAACGTATGAAACACGTAGTCATTGGCTCATTCTAGGCTAGTAGTTGTGCCAGTCCTCCAGTCACTCCGATTGTTCTAGCCTGGATTCAATCGCTGGAGTGACTCAGATGTTCTAGCCTGGAATCAATCGCTGGAGGGACTCAGATGTTCTAGCCTGGAATCAATCGCTGGAGGGACTCAGATTGTTCTTAGCCTGGAATATAGTGCTGCAGCGACTAGGTAAAGGGTTTCTGACTTGTGTGAACTATTTATAAATACAACCCTGCTGCAGAAACAAATATGTATTCTATGTTTGAAATGTGTTCATAAGTAGAAGAATTGATTTTAGACCAGAAAACATTTTTGATTTGTTGACAGAACCTGACAGAATCCTGATGGGGACTGAAGAGGGATTTATGTGGCACAGCTGAACAAAGATGGTAAGTTGTCCATTTAGCATTAACAAATTATAAACGTGTTCCTCTGTTTCTCTAGTCAGTGCATCGCTGTCAATCCCCCCTTGTTCGAAGAGAGAGTGCCACCAAAATTTACCAATCTCCCTCAAAACTACCTTCATTTCATTTAAGTTCAGACTCTGGCATCTCAAAATCTATATTTTATGGTCAAATCATCTCCTTGTTACTGCAAGGTATGTGTAGTGACCATAACAGGTGTGTCTGGCTCAATTAAATGCTTTTTGGAGTTATTTTGTTATTTATCAAGTTTTTGAGTATCTATTATCTTCACCATAATTATTTTGTGTTTTTTTTTGCCTTGACATGATGTCATTATGTCATGATGCAACATCTACTGTTGTAATTATTATATTACAATAGGTGTGAATACATAACACAAAGGTTTGGCACAGCAAAACACAAAAGGAATGCGACAAGTACTTTATAGATAAATATTAATTTTGTGTTACAGTACTGATCCGCATTGGAGACCGCAGTGAAAAGAAGACCGTCTACCAGTTAGAGCTGGTACTGGAGGAGCAGC
The DNA here is from genome assembly GCA_947623455.1 of Mimachlamys varia. Classification (NCBI taxonomy): domain Eukaryota; kingdom Metazoa; phylum Mollusca; class Bivalvia; order Pectinida; family Pectinidae; genus Mimachlamys; species Mimachlamys varia. The sequence goes on from OX392528.1 coordinate 41,137,701, forward strand.
TTGTGGTATTCATCAGTGGTGAGTTGATACTGGCACACAGGTTTTCCCTGACACACAAAAACCTGCATTTTGACTCCTAAAATTGTCAAAGGACTCCCAAAATTGATGAAGTGTTACTCTATATTATGTGTGATGGGAGTCCCAGGGCTCCTAAATTGATTAAATTTGAGAGTCCCAGGGAAAACCCTAAGTGATTTCCAGTGTTTGCATCTTCTGTTGGTCTCTCCGTCAATCTCTACAACATCTTGGGTGTATTTTTGTGTTAATTCATTCACCCCTGAAATTCCAGCTGTTGAATTGGACGAGTTCAAATGTGTCTTCAGGAGTGAATGAGTTAAACTTAATTTTACTGATACTGCAATTCCCGAAGTTATCAAAAGTCATAATTATTTGATTAACCTATGTCATGGCCTTTTGCAAACTTTCCATTTAAAAGACTTCCGCTATTTTGATTCTAAGCTATGTATTTTCTGATTACAGGTCGACAGAAGCATATCAAATTGCTGCATGTGTCTGCATTGGAAGGACATGATGGCGATCCAGTCAAGATCCCGGAGAGCAAAGGATGCAGTGTGTTCTGTACAGGACTAATCCGGCAGAGCTGCTGCTCTTGTCTATGTGTGGCTATTAAGCGGACTATACAGGTGTACGAACTCAACAAGACGCGCCAGAAGTATAGGAAAATGAAAGACATTCAGGTCCCGGGACTAGTGCAGTTTATAGAAATTATGAATGAAAGACTTTGTGTGGGATACCCGTCATACTTTGCAATTTACAGTGTCACAGGTGATGCCGCACCAATGAGTAAGTGTTCTGTCTGTGGAGACTTGTTACAATAAAACAGTTAATTGTAACATCCAAAGTGTCTTCCATGTACTTGCATAATTGCTACAATCAGATATTAAATGTTTTATGCAGTTAAGAATTGATTTTGCCGATAAAAGGTTGTTGGGGGGGGGGGGGGGGGGGGGAAGCAAAAATAATTCTGCCTGTTTAACAATACTTCCTAATTTTATAATATTTATTCTATAGTACATTAAATTATTTCGTTTCTTTTGTTTGCCATTTGCAGCACTTGTAAATTCTGAGGACTCCAGTCTGCAGTTTATGATGCAGTCGCAACAAAACTCCCTGCAGGCAGTGGAGTTGTCTCCCAAGGAGTACCTTTTAGTATTTAGTGGTAAGTTGTGTTACCTTTTAGTATTTAGTGGTAAGTTGTGTTACCTTTTAGTATTTAGTGGTAAGTTGTGTTACCTTTTAGTATTCAGTGGTAAGTTGTGTTACCTTTTAGTATTTAGTGGTAAGTTGTGTTACCTTTTAGTATTTAGTGGTAAGTCATGTTCGCTTCCAAGGAGTACCTTTTAGTATTTAGTGGTAAGTCATGTTACCTTTAAGTATTTAGTGGTAAGTCATGTTCGCTTCCAAGGAGTACCTTTTAGTACTTAGTGGTAAGTCGTGTTGTCTCCCAAGGAGTACCTTTTAGTATTTAGTGGTAAGTTGTGTTACCTTTTAGTATTTAGTGGTAAGTTGTGTTACCTTTTAGTATTTAGTGGTAAGTTGTGTTACCTTTTAGTATTTAGTGGTAAGTCATGTTCGCTTCCAAGGAGTACCTTTTAGTATTTAGTGGTAAGTCATGTTACCTTTAAGTATTTAGTGGTAAGTCATGTTCGCTTCCAAGGAGTACCTTTTAGTACTTAGTGGTAAGTCGTGTTGTCTCCCAATGAGTACCTTTTAGTATTTAGTGGTAAGTTGTGTTACCTTTAAGTATTTAGTGGTAAGTCATGTTCGCTTCCAAGGAGTACCTTTTAGTACTTAGTGGTAAGTCGTGTTGTCTCCCAATGAGTACCTTTTAGTATTTAGTGGTAAGTTGTGTTACCTTTTAGTATTTAGTGGTAAGTTGTGTTACCTTTTAGTATTTAGTGGTAAGTTGTTACCTTTTAGTATTTAGTGGTAAGTTGTGTTACCTTTTAGTATTTAGTGGTAAGTTGTGTTACCTTTTAGTATTTAGTGGTAAGTCATGTTCGCTTCCAAGGAGTACAATAATTCAGCACAATCATAATTTAGTGGAATGATTTTATAGCGAAAAGTCACTAAAATAAGATGACATCTAAAAATATATATGTTTACAGTATAGTGTTGATCCAAATTGTATCACTTTTCCTAAAAGGCTATCCACTACTTTGATGTATATATATTCAGTTGTGATTGAGTCGCTGTTTTCTTTCTAGTTTCTGGCATATATGTAGACAACACTGGTAGAAGGAGTAGAGCCCAGGAACTCATGTGGCCTGCTCCTCCAACAGCAGTTGGTAAGTTATCAAGTATACAGTGTACATTGCATATATACTTCATATAGAAGGTCGTAAGGCCATGTGAGGACGTAAAACTCTCAAAATAAATAAAACATCTCATATATACTCTCATGCTTGTAAGGAGAATTGATACACAGTATTTCTGATAATTGTTCAGAGACATTTTAACAAGGAATACATATTCCTTGAAGTACATTTTACAATTTAATAGAAATATTCAGTAACATTCAGAAAATTGTTGCATATTTAAAATTGCAACCTGATTTGTATGTTTTGTATAGAATACATATCAATTTGTTTTCTTTAACATGTTATCAGACTTATATCACTGATACAAAACTTTTGATTCATATCCTGGTGCTTGTTGTTGCTTTGTTGGACTATATGCCTGTGCCATTGAATTGTACCACTGGGCAGTATCATTGTTATGTTGTCGAGGTTACTATACTTCAAACAGAAATCGATTAATTAATTTTTATGCTATCCATGAACTATTGATAGAAAATCAAGTTAACACATTTGTGACATCTGACAGGGTGTTGTCAGGCGGTGTTGTGAATAGTACACTTGCCATTCACGGAACCATGTAGGTTTTCTCTAGATTGTCTTGGTTTCCCTTCCAACATTAGGACCTCTGAATTTCCATCCAGGCAAACAAGGATGATTTATAATTTGGAAAATGTTGATGTGTATTTGTTGTAAAATAAAATTGCTGTGATGTCATCATTGTGTTATTTCAGCGTACAGTGATCCCTACCTCATGTGCTATTCAGAAAATGCCATATTTGTGTTCGATGTTCATTCAGCAGAGTGGATCCAGACTTTGTGCTTGAAAAAGGTACGAATTAGATTGACAGGAGACCATTGTGTTCCCTCATTGCTGAGGTATGAGCTAAATGGTATTGAGTTATGAAAGTGACAGCTAATGGAACGCTTATATAGGACAGATTAACCAAAAGGTGAAAATATTGCCAAGTTACAGCACAATCAGCTGATTGTGGCATTAACGTTTGATTTACACCAAACTTATCGTCTTTATTACTGGAATTCACAATAAAACTGAGATATTTTATCATTTAAAGTATTGCAGGATAATTCCTTCACATTTTGATTAATATGATATTGCCTCTTAGAAAATTAATTCAATCAGTATTGTTTGAATATACTGATTACTGGTTTGTGATTTATTATGGTGATTTTATTATATATTTCTAAATAGATACTTGATGATAAATTCTCATTGTTTTTTTGTTGTAGACAAAGCCCCTGAACAGGGATGGCTCTCTGAACCTGATGAATATGATGGACTCCCAACACATCATTCACTTCAAGAATGTCCACCAGGGTATTGATACTTTGTAACACCCATAACTGTCCTTATGATGAATTATACTTGGGGAATCTCAGGTTTAAATCTGATCAAAGGAAATTGGTTTATTTTAACAACAGATTGTGTTAGTCCTGCAAAGTTATCTGGGAATACATATCCTTTGTTCAGTCATGTAAGGTGTGCTGTTGCAGGTGTCATTCATTAGGGTCAAAGAGATACATTTTAATCATGAAATATTTAAGATAGAAATATTTGTATTAATTTTTTTTTTTTTTTTTGCAGGAAAACAGAATTTCGATATTTATTCATATATCTTCATGTTAAATTATGGATTAAATGGTATTAAATGTCTTTGAATGATAGAAGACGAAAGGCTGGCATGTTAAATTATAGAATAAATGGTATTAAATGTCTTTGAATTATAGAAGAAGAAAGGCTGGCCATCAAGGAAATCTTCAAAAACAGGAGTGTCAACAGGAACAAGAGGCGATTCTCCTTCAAGACGAGAGAAGATCATGACCGGGGCTCTAAAGGGTGAGAAAGGAGGCTCTGTCTGCATCCTGTTGGGTTATTCTTAGTGGAATGAATAGATGGTTTGCTCATCAAGTAACATTTATTATGAGATGAAATTTTATTTCAAGAGTTGGAATGATATTTAAAAGGAATGCATTGGGTTGATATTGATTTATGATACAATGTCCGGTTTTACAGCTTTTTGCCAACTGTTGTGAATGATTTATTTTTCAATGCTATTTTTTTGGCTAACTGAATGTTTCAAGTTTTTTGTTCTGTTGCAAAATGGCAGAAAAAATTGACCTCCTGTGATTAATAATGACCTTTTTATTATACGATTTATGTGCAGCATGTTTCTTATTTATTTGCTTTATATCATTACTACATGTATCTTATAATATATAGACTGACACACTGTAATATCAAAATACATTAATGTAACTCGGGCATATAGAATCTGGTGAGATGTGTTCGCCGGAATCACACTCTTCTATAACAATTCTGCTAATCTCTTCAAGCAAAGTTTGTGACTTAGATAAAAAACGTTTATTGGGATGTATAAGATTTGGTTGCACAGACATATGTAGTCTAAAGCATCAGCTTGTCAATACTACAAGTTGGTGATAAGTCCTTGGGGAAGTCTACATAGTGAAAATTTAATTGATATCCTCAAAAATATGGATAGCATGACATCTTTAATTGCCATGAAAGCTTCATGAATTGCTTCTTTGAATGTTTCTTGCACACACTGATATATTCTACAGCTATCTGCCGATATTTTTTGTTACGAAAATGACTCTGTTATTGACAAGCAGATGTTGGTCGTGGTCTTAACTCTATATATATGGAGATCTCTTGTGTTGTAGGATCATCAGAACTATTTACAGGAATAACATATAGCATCTCCACCCTATAACGACATCACATCTGACTGATGTTGTATTATGTCTTTGTACTTAATCTGACCGATACATGGTGCAAACAAAAAAATTACTTAGGATTCACTGTTTTATATGGGAAAATACTGTGGTCATAGGTGTTAACAGGTTCTGTAAGGTTTTGTTTAGAAATTGAGTTATTTAAAATTGAAAAAAAAACTACCCATGGATACAAAGGGATCAATCTAGGTCATTTATCACAAGAGGTAACAGTATTTTCCTGCAAGTGTTTATTAAGGTTTTACTTTGTTGTGGTTTCAAAACTTTAAAAAAAGAATGGTTCAATTATTGTTTACACCATCAATGCTTTGATGAATACTTAATCAGACAGTAAAGAGTCCATATGAAATAGGTGAATTTAAATTGAACATTATATATTTCAGTGCAATAAATGATTCAACAATAGCTTGTGTTGATATTTATACTTGTTAAGTATAAGATCCTCCCCCGTAAATAACAGATATTTGTTCCCTCGATCCCTAGATTGACCCCTGTTACCCTCGATCCCTAGATTGACCCCTGTTACAATGATATCCATCCTACCTACAATGAAGTCCAGTACATGTCGGTAAAGTTACCTGTTACGACTGTAGTAAACTGACTGAGTTACAAGACAGCTGCTATTTTGTGTTGACTACAGGCCCGAGCGGCGCTCTCGTGAAATTTCCGCACCAATATCATTCAGCCATGTAGCCCACATGGGTCCAGATCAGGTCTTTCCTTCAAGCATACCAATACCAGTAACCCACGGCCAGTAAGCTGTCTTACGTAAAATTGTACTGTGTAGTGGCTTAGTGCATGCTTCCCATATAATCTCTTTTTTCTTGGAATGTATAAACCATGCTGTCTTCTCCATGTATTTAATCACTGATCTACCAACTCAGCTATGCATGTTGCTTTTTACATAGAATTTTGGCTAGGTGCATGTTCGTCATCCAAGTTAAATACAATCAAAATGTCTGTCCCAAGACAGGTTACCATCGGTTCCTTGGGTGTAGTATTTAATCATTTGTTTTCAAACGTAACCGCTCTGTACAGTTTGACTAAATGCTTTGTGTTGTTAGCCTGACGTCTGCTATGTGCTATCTTGGTGCATGTGGTTACACGTGGTTACTTGGTGGCAGGGAAATTGTTATATTCCATTAGTGGTTCAGTTACGGTACAAGAACATGCGTTGATGGTGGATTTCAGCGGTTTGTTCTGGAAATATATACATTTCATGTTTGTTGCAGCTTATCAATAAATTATTCCCATCACACTTGTATTTAGAGGCTGTTTCATTGGTCCAGTTGTTTGGGCTCTGCCAATTATTACATTCATATGAACAAAATATTCTGACATATAACAGATGGTATACAAGTTTTAGTTTAATTGTGGTGTCGGTGTATACAAGTAAATTACAAAAGGAAAATTAGTGGATGTTATTAAGGATTGTTCCAAAATTCATCATATGAGAGGGGCGGGAGGCTCCACCACCCATCAAATATTAAAAGTAAAAGTGATTTATTATATGGAACTGTACACAGATCTGGTTTTAACCCCATCACCCATGCTATATTAATACAAGTGCCTCCCACCTCCCCCACATGATTAATTCTGGAATAGCCCCAACTTGGGTCATTGTGCAATTTGCCATAACTGAAATTTATCGTTATTTAATTTAATTTAAAATATTATTCTGGAAAAAATGAACTAGAATATACAGATGTGTATAAAGATATTTTAGATTTACAGAGCATGTTAAGGGGAATGGATGCTGATACAATATTTAATGCAAGAAATAATAATTTCAACTGCACAAATCAAAAATTAAATCAAATTAGAATATAATTCACATCACACAAAACTTATAGTCTGCCTTTTACATAATGGAAAGCTTTATGCACTCGTGAACACACTTGTATGTGTCATGTGATGATCTCTTGCACAGCACGTTTCTTTCAAAATCTGGACCCGCTATCGAAACAAAAAGATGAATTTTGTAAATGTTATTTTAAACCTTTACACTCAAGAAACCACACTGAATTAGGATAGTTTAGGAATTTACAATTTTTTAAAATCTTTGCTGGAAACAGTGACCTGCTTAATCAGATTTCAATTATGTTATGTTGGAAAAATATAGAATCGACCTTCATGTATTTAGTGGCGAGATCAAGCATTCCGCTTTGAGCCTTTCACACAGCTTCAGCTATGTTTGCTTACCTTTGTACAAGATAAGCATATGCCGAAAACAACTGAATTGTTTATTTTGCTACCGTAATAATTGAAACAATTTGACAACAAATACAACTGCAGTTATTAATTAATTGTGTACTGTTCAATGATCACTGTTATAACCTTGGTTAATATTAAAATGTTGTAAAATTTGTTATGAAAGTGAAGTAATTATTAAATACATGAAGAACCTTTCAAAACTGTTAAAAGTAAGATTGAAGGTGATAAAAAGATGAAAGATTTTTTCTTGGGCTGACCAAATCTGTAAAATCTAAGATGTATTTATTGTGTTTTTCTAATAGGTCTGAGAGAAAATCCAGAATAATCTCCGGTCCAACCAACTTTACCCATGTGGCTCATATGGGTACAAACATGGACATGAAATCACTCATTGATCTTCCCAAGGTATTTACTGTTTACATTTAATCTCTGCGTGTAAATAAAACAACAAATTATATACAGAAATAGTGCCAAAAATATACAGACAGCTTTATATGAAAATGCTGCAATGTTTTATGATGATTTGATATTGCTGGTCAGTAAAGTCCAATCTTTTGAGTGGCTTCACTCTTGAATGGCAGGTTCCAACATGAAAGAGTCTGTGATGATCCAGACTGAAGTCAGTGAAACTTTAGTCCTTGTTTAAGTACTATAATATCAGTTATTTCTGTGAGACCAAATTCTGTGGTTTCCCTGAAAAACATCCATTTCATGGGTACATGAATTCTTGGAATAACAGTACCCACTTGCTTTATGTATCAAACTTGTAAATACTCCATGGACTTGAGATATGTGTTAGCATTAAATTATCTCTTGTTTATATGCATGGAACATCGAGATTATTGGTGGATATATAGTGATAATATTGGTTCAACAATGGTTACACAACAACAGCAATTCAAACATCAGCTATAAAGATTTTACTTGCTTTACCAGCCGGTTGGATCGTCGGCCCCTCCGCCTGTAGAGAGACCGCCCCCCGATACTACCATACAGAGGGTGCGCAACATCTTCCAACCTAGCATGAAGTCGGTACAGGAGGCTCAGTTGAGAGGTGCCCGGTCACAACCCAACGGTAGGTCAAACGGTGAGGATAATAGGGCATGCATGAATCGTCAATCAAAACGAAAAATGCACATTTTAAAATTTTAATAATTTCACTTTATAAAAACCAAATCAGTAAAAAGAGTAGATCAAAACTGGTCTAAAACAGATACCATTTAAATTTTTTACATCTGCATGAGACATTTAATTGAGGTTTATAGCGAAGTTTATTGATGAAGTTTGATGGCAAACATTTTCTTGATGAATGTCTTATCCATTTCCTTAACCCAAAAAGATGGCATCATACCTCGCACTCGTAAAAAATATGAAAATATTAGTCACGCTCATGAAATATATTTTGTGTTACTGAAGACACTGTTAGATATCCTTTATGTGTTTGTTAAGTCGCAGCAAATTTAACCTCCAAACTGAAAAGTACATTGGAACAAACTTGATGTAGAGGAATACAATGCCCATTGTTTAAAACAGGCAGTGCGAGGCGTGAATCGCCGTCCAAAGTTGGGGGTGGAGCACGACCTACATCCTCCACCTCCTCCATCTCCGATAGTCCCGAGTTATCCTCCCATGACCAGTCCGCCTTCGCCGACGTCACCAGCAACATGTTTGAGGTAGGCTCGGCTCCTACAACCTAGCTAGCTTCACTTATAGGGCTTTCTTAGGACGATTTATAGGCTTTTCCTTAAGACAATTTTGCAGTGTAATAATGCATTGATAGAGGCACATTAATTTATAGTCCACCCTGATGCTTCTGTAGAAATATACAATCAGTTATAAGTATTATTGATGATGAATACTTTTTATGAATTTTATGTTATATATATGTTTAAGACAAGAAGCATTTGTTAAGGAAATATTGGATAAGGAATCACAAATCATTTGTTCTCTTTCTCTTTTTGATCTCACAATAGTAGAGCATATAATTATGGTGACTTGGTAATTATGTTGATGTTTCGTGTCCCTCCCTGTTACACGTGTAATGAAGCCCCCTTTCTGTTATGTACCGCCACTCGAAGGTTTCCGTTTCACACACTGTATGATCTGTGTCTTACTACATAGTCTATGTACATATATTACTGCCTTCACACGGCCAGAACTGACTTGTGAGTTACATGTTTATTCACTGTACTGGAACAAACATATTTCTGTACTGTACAGAGGGGGCTCAGTTGTAACTGGACTACAATACTAAGACATGACTTACACATCTTTGCATCTTTTACAACATTTTCATTCCAAAGTATTAACATTTGAGGAAAAATTTAAGATTTTAGGGAATTTAAACGGCATAATAAACATATCAATTGAATGGCAAGGATGAAATCAAGACTAGGTAAAAATTGATGACATGGGCGAATGGCGGAAGTTTGCCTTTTGAACATTTCATTATATACAATTAATTGTATTGTTTTTTGTTCAAATTCGAAAGATTTTATGACAATGAATTTAAGTGATTGGGAATGATAAAGCAAGAAAAGAAAATGTAGAAGAAAAAAAAATATGTAAGTCCTGATGTTAAGAGCCTTGTCTAGTTTGTTCTGGTATAGTCGCTAGATGTAACACAAATTAGTAAGGCTCCTGTGAAGAATTCTATGTCTGCACACACTGTGTGTCATATTCATCGTATGCACTGAAAGTCTATGTACTGTATTATTTATAATCTTCAACCAGTTCTCTTCTTGTGTGACCTGATTGGCCGGCGTTACTAATGGTGTACTACTACATAATCCATTTTGCTTCCCTTCAGGTGTTTAAAGGTCCCCCCGGGTCGCGCGAGTCTGTTAGTGGCAGTGTTTCCAATCATACATATGAAAGCACATGGCAAAACTACTGAACAAATGAGCACACAGATTATGTAGCTGAGGTTTCTCCACTTTTTACTTCCATATTTATATATTGTGCACTCCTTGATCTAACATCATTACCAGACCCCAAGCTTCTTATTCACTTCGTTTTCTGTTCCGTTGATGCCCTGGTGGGAATGGCTGATTGGTCCGTTAATATTTACCATAATTCATTCATATTTATTTTTTTTAAACAATTTAGTAACTGGTGTTCTGATCTTAATATTTAAAAACCTAATATATATATTTGTTAATACATTTTTTATTTTTAAATACGACATATTCATAATCATTACTAATTACAGTAGTTTAGTTTTAACTTGAGCAAGTAACCGAACAGAAGTTACTATAATGGGTTAATTTTGTGTCTATACTTCCGTGTTATTGCTGAAGTCATTCTCACCATAGGTTACTTGTTGTTTTACATTACAGCATTGCATGAGCCCAGGCTATCACCCTCTAGGTGTGTGCCACTCTTTCTTGGCATGTCCTATCACAGTTATCTCCCCTACCTAACCAGTTGTACCGGCTGGTCGACCAACTTGCCGTCTTTCAATGTTGTTGCATGTTTGTTCCTTCTGAGTTTTTAAACAGACAAAACAATATACTTTACATTCAAATATATTCATATAGCAATTCCATATCTTTGACAATTCTGTCCCATTAGGATTTCGATTTTTGATGGATCCAAGACCTAGTGCAGGTAGTATGATTGATATTGTTTACTGGGAATGAAATAACTATGTACTATAGGGCAACATCAGGGCAGCAGGCTTGCTGGCTATCTCATTCTGGCATGGTTGATTAATCCTCAAGTTGGAAAGCTTAGCAAGCTGGTGTCCAAACCTAATGGCCTGAAATCAGCATAGATCTAGATTCTGTGGAGAAAAGTAGCAGAAATGAGATGTTCAGTATTGACTGCATTCATAGTTGTGTTGTTGGTTATTAGAAATATAAAACAAAAATATTGATATTTTATTATATATATTGATAATTTACAGCATACATTGCATAATATTCACAAACAAAACTGTTTGCATGGTGAGAGTCAATAGGTGTTACATATGTTAGAACTATATGCAGTGGTATGTTTATAGTTAAAACAAAATGAAGTTGGTCATTACAAAATTGCATAAAGATTATATGAAGTTGTTTATTAATAGAATGTATATGTTTTTCACACTCTGCAAGTTGCAAGAAGACCTGAAAAAAACTTTTTTTTTTAAATAATAAAAGGATTGTGTTCATCAAAATGATATGAAAGGGAGATTAGACAAAAAAAAGAACTCTGGAGTGGAACTATTCTTTGTGCTTATGACTGGTGCAGAATTACCCAAACCTTAAAATGTAATATGTGGTTTTGTAAACGAATGATGATCAGCATTGTTTAAAGCAGAAGTCTTTTGACTTGGTCGGATAGTTAGATGGATTGGCATAGTCTAGTGGAAGGGGCATTTTAGTTAATCAACGAAGAATGGAAGATTGGGACTATATATCATAGCACTAGATAGTCTTGACAAGTTAGGGTACTGTTTAACTGTATTTGGTACCATACCAATACAACTGACAGTGTTGTAGTATATTGTAAGTTTAAATTTGCATCGTACAAGTGTTTTAAATTAGGCTTTCATGGTAAAACTAAACAATACATTCTAATATTCTTAACATTGCTTTGTATTAGCTTAGTCAAACTGTCCTTTTGTAAGCTTATTATAAATTGATGTCCTTTGTCAGTGCTCTGTGATGCATTCTCGGCTTAGATTTAACATTGAATGTTTTTTTCTGGGTCAGCTCTGTTTTATGTTGTCGTTGGCTGAGATATTGTTCTGATGGCAGTGGGCATTGATAACCATTACATTAATGATGTACTGTAAATGTGTTATGTATAAACTGGCAACCAACAAGCAGTGTACAGTAGTTTGAGGCTGCTATGCCGAAACTGTTGCCAGGGTTGAAGGCATACTGAGCCAAATCAAAGAAAGGGGAGAGCACTCTGGCAACTTGTTGTTATGGTAGCTTAAAAATAAGACAATTGTTTTAACCATGACTTAACATCAAATGACAATTAGGCATTGTTTTGTTGATGTATAATGTACAATGTAAAAGAATTAAGTTATTGTATTGTTTAAATCAAGTGAAATCAAAAAGATACTTCTATACAATAACATGATATACAAAAGAAAATAATGGACAGTGTAAATCTTCAGAACAAAACTTAAGCTTTTATTACGAGGTCATTTACACTTTTAATTAACATATTTAGGGAGATTGCTGTTGGCTTATAGCGATTAGGCAGTCACAGTTTAGCGCAGCATGGTTAGATGAGCGTTATAGTTCCCAGTAGGGCTAATTATAGGTTGCTTTGTAATACTATGTAACAACCGTTACCAGATATCGTCGATTTTAGTTGTAACGCTTGACTCTCGGTTTGATTAACAATAATTGACTGGACTGTAAGCTTCACATGATGACTTGGTACACACACACAGTGTGGTGTTGTTGAAATCACAAGCTTGTTCAGCACCGACATCTACTGTCCCTAACCATGATATCCTTCAGACATAAAATGTGCTTATAAACACATTTCTTAACAAGTCAGGTTTTACCCCATCAAACATTAAAATTTACATCTTAATGTTTCAAATTTCCAGTTTTGTTATATTAAAAATTTCTTCATTATTTCGGTAGAGATCAGAAGTATTTATTTAAGGTACTTGGCTTTGACAGCAGATTATGAGTTACCTATGGTATAGTTAATAGCAAAGATGTCAAACTGTATATATGTGAGCAAGATGTTAAAATTTGTTATCATAAATCATCATTAATTCATTCTTGGTAATAATATGTAAAGCTAGTACCAATAAAGATATCATCATTCTAGATACACTGTACATAGATCACTGTCTGTAGTGGAAAGTAAAATTATTTAATAATCCTTTAAATATTTTGAATCAATTGATTTGCCCCATCACCATCTGTCCACCACATACCAGATAAGTATGTGTAGCGCTAGAACCTGCCCTGTTGTCTTCTCCTTTGCTTTACACATTATTACGAGGCAAACTATTATTAATTCAATGTTGAGTCATTCAAATTAAACTTTATGCATTTTACAAAGAACACAGAGATAATTGTATTTTTATTTGTCTAACTTAAAACCAGTTATTTTAATCTTATTTGATAAAAATGCATGATCTTAACTTTTTGAGAGAAAATCACAAAACTCCTATGCATTTGGACACATTTTGAAATGGCAATATGACTAAAAATGGCAAAGATGAAGATTTCGAGAAGTTGTTTGCTTTTACATTTCCTTATTACTCCATTTTCAGTGTGATTGTAATTATCGTAGGTAAATGTAATATACTATTTTTAAGAAAAGCATTATGCTAGGACGATTTAAACAAGTGTTATTTATGCTGATTTTGTCACTACCTTTATAACGTTATTTTGCTGTAATTAGATACAATGTAAATGCTGTACAGTGCTAATGTTGGGGCAATGTGATGCCATGATAGCCAACTTGATCTTGTTGATGACTTGATGTTATAATCTGAACATGTACATGTAAGATATTCTCACAGATATTGATTCTATAGTCCTGACTATTGAATATGTATATATGACTTTCTCATCAATGAACTATAATATCCAGTATTGACTCAATACAGATGATGATATCTACTTGACCATGCATGTGATTGTGTATTAATTTAGGTTACCGTTGTGTTGTAGGACGGGGAGGGGTATGAGCGGCCACGTATGCGTCTGTCTCTGGCCTCCACCAACAGTAACTTCAGTAGTCCCCCACACTCAACCAGTGGCAGTCTCTCCGAGGACCGAGACCCCGGCGACAATGACCAGGAGGTAGACTGTACTCGCCTCTGATTGGCTGGAATGTGACCCCAGAAAAAGGTCGCCTGTATATCTCGCCATGGCTGGTTACTTTATGTAATGTGTGGTCTCCAGTCTCAAGTGTTGACAGCATGGAGCGATATCTCTACTTTGACTGTACTTAGCAGGACAGTTGGCTACAGTCTGTGGCAACCTTACCACCACAGTCATATCAAATAAGACATCAAACCCAGCGGGATAAATAAATCAAGAAACGCAGCATTTTTTTCTTCTACAAAACAAAGCAATGGAATGCTTGCTTACTGCTGATAATTAACATAATCGGTATTAATCCCATGTATATTTAGTCCTATATATTTACCTGTAGCAGGAGCACAGCGTCTACTACTCACAATCGAAAATTCTCTATCCATTGTATTTTGGACTCGGTCAATTTAAACACATATTTAATCAAAGAAAAAAAACTTAACAAATATTAAGGTTAAACCATTTTGCAATTTTAAAAGGCAAAATGATTGTTTTGTTTTACTTTGTACAATATTATTTATCATGGAACCTTTTTGAATTCCTAAACCACGTTTTTGGTGAAGAATGAACATAACCATGTATTTATATAATGACGACTATCATAATTGAATGCTTTAACTTTACACTGCGAATTCCTTTCCAAGGAGTGATCTCTTCATGTTGCCCTTTGTAAGGAGTGATCTTTTGGTTGTTGTACACAGTATATTTCGCCTACATATTGCCGCCATTACAGATGAACCTGTCTCATTCTGGTGTGAACACGACGTACAAGGTGTGTGATATACGTGACGTGTTATTTACTTGATGCGACACATTACGGTCAGTTTGTATTGTCACTGCCCCCGAAAATCATCTTCATTTCATTGGTGTCGAAACCAGATCACCTCTTGGTGTATTTAGCTCATCATCACCTGATACAAAAGTCATAAATGTGAGACAAAGTCGTACATTTAAAATAGCTTAATCTCCATACCATGTTTGTAAAGACTTGTAGTCGTGTTAGGATATGCGAAATATCTCGTGTAAGGTGGGGTTTTTTTGTACAATTAAATATCAATGGTGGCATTATATGAACAAATGTGTAACTAGTGCAAGACTATAGTTTACATCTGAAATTGCATTTCAATTTTACACATTGTCATGATATTTAGAAAAAAGAATTACTAATTACCACTTTACGAAGTAAAGCATACCAATATACTGAAGAATAATGTAATTATCACAAAAAAGACTATGTAGGAACATTATGAAATTAACACATTTGTAGCTTCTATACTCTAACAGCAAAATGATTTTTGCCATTTCTTTCTTAAACAACGACTTGTAGCTAAAGGATAATATTGACAAGTTTATATAGTTTAGGTGTGACATGATAAAACTGTCTTTCATTTATACCAACACGACATGCCAGACCGGTGCTGTATTTTTTCTGTCTTTTTTTTTAATCCTTCGGTACTATTTACCCGGTATATGTATAAACATACATACATATCCTATGATGTTACAGGTTCAGCATTCAAAAAAATCTTCTCCAGAGTTTTCATTATAAGTTGTACTTTTGTCATTTGTATTGCTCCAATAAAGGGACACTAAAGGCTTGGTTTAAGTATGACCAATTTTCCAATAAGTTGTCAGAACATGAAGCTTTACAGTTTATGTCATTTGATCCATAAAGAATGAAAAATGGCTTGACAATAAATTGCAAATAAGATTTATTTTCCATTTTATGGATTTTCCATTTCAAAGAATATGATCTAAGAACTTGAGATCCACGTAAACGCAGGACCTTAAGATAGAATAGACTAGGGCGAAGTGTGTTGACCTCTTGAACTTTGACCTTCCTTGTCAAAGGATTGGTTAGCAACTTATCAATGCATGAAATCTTTAACTACTCTTTAAACAAAATCCCAAATCCAAATTTGTTGGCTGTTATGAAGAGTGTGACTCTTAGTGCTTATGCCCATGTTCCCGGAAGAGTTGGACATGTCTTGCTTTATATATATATAAATATATATGAAATGTATATATCATACGACAAATCCTGTTAGGATATTGTATAGAATCTAATGGCTTTAATTGGTCACACTGTAGCTTGTACATATAGATGTATTTAAAACACTAAACCATGTTAATAGCAACACAATATTCAGCCTTATTCATGTACAGTTGTATATTCATGTAGCGTCAGTAATGGAGTCTTGTCACATATGTAAATGTTTTGTACATAGTTATCGGCTATTGTTGACAGGTGAATTTGCCAAAAACCCTACGTTTTTCCTTTTTAATTGATCAATGACTTTTGAGTGAGAGCGAGACGAGCGGGCGTGACCATACACGCGGAGTTACTGCGAGATTTCCTGTACCTGCCACACAATTATCGGTGTGCTTTAGGTACGTTACCACTTTACCGAGTTCAGTGCTGTGATTGCTGCTCTTGCCGAGGGTCAACATTTCCCATCCCCTTACAATTATGTTGTTTTTTTATGGACAGGCTTCATATCAATTGTGTAAAGTTGAGTATCAATATTTGCAATTATTCATAAAAAGAAAGATTTGATATTAATGAGCAAGATTTGATTTGTGATAGAAACAATGTTTTTGGTACCTTTCCTACCGATTCCACCTAACTCGTACACCCCTAAATGTCATAATGAAGTATTCCAACCTTTGATTTAAAGAGTTCCATTGAGTCTTCAGGGATGAACGAGATAAAAGGAATGATTTTGGGGCAATATAAAAGAAAGCAATTTTAATTGAGATTCTGCAGAATTTTGGCACGTTGGCAAGATATTTCTTATTGTGTTATCGTAGAAGACATTTAGTCCCAATACCCGTTATGGTGTGTCTCTGTTGTTCAAATCAATTTAACACATTTCATGTCATATTGATGTGCCACAAGTAATATACTGCCAAAATATGGAAGTTCACACCCAGCCAATTATTTTTCTGTAAAGTGTAAAAGGTGAAACTCTGTGGTACCTGCCAGTGATTATTGTATTCATTCACTTAGGTTTTACAAGTCTTTCATTTGTGGTAGGAGATAGAACATTGGCCAAAAGTTGTTTATTTTAACATATCTGATATCGTGTTATTTTATGATATGGCGTAAAAGGTCGGGTAATTTTCCCAGAGAAAAACCTTGACAGTAGTTTTTACTCGATATACATATATACCAGTAGTAAGGTGTTACTATTTGTTATACATTATCATTCACAAATGATTGTCACAAATTATGCCCATAAAAGAGTTCACAATTCCTCTCACAGTAACTCCTCGTGTGTGGTTACCGGTTATTGTCGGATACCAACCACTGATTTTATTTTACTTACTTACTCACTGAGTAAGTGAAGCAAGATCAGCCGTGGGTATACGACAATGGTTACAAGTGTGCACAAGAGTCTTAGTGGCGAATACCTGATGTGTGAGGGTGGTGTTTCTACTGGAGATCTCCACAGTAAATACCTGATGTGTGAGAGTGGTGTTTCTACTGGAGATCTCCACAGTAAATACCTGGTGTGTGAGGGTGGTGTTTCTACTGGAGATCTCCACAGTAATACCTGAGGTGTGAGAGTGGAGATCTCCACAGTAAATACCTGAGGTGTGAGGGTGGTGTTTCTACTGGAGATCTCCACAGTAAATACCTGAGGTGTGAGGGTGGTGTTTCTACTGGAGATCTCCACAGTAATACCTGAGGTGTGAGGGTGGTGTTTCTACTGGAGATCTCCACAGTAATACCTGAGGTGTGAGGGTGGTGTTTCTACTGGAGATCTCCACAGTAAATACCTGGTGTGTGAGGGTGGTGTTTCTACTGGAGATCTCCACAGTAATACCTGAGGTGTGAGAGTGGAGATCTCCACAGTAAATACCTGAGGTGTGAGGGTGGTGTTTCTACTGGAGATCTCCACAGTAATACCTGAGGTGTGAGGGTGGTGTTTCTACTGGAGATCTCCACAGTAAATACCTGGTGTGTGAGGGTGGTGTTTCTACTGGAGATCTCCACAGTAAATACCTGGTGTGTGAGGGTGGTGTTTCTACTTGAGATCTGCACAGTAATACCTGGTGTGTGTGAGGGTGGTGTTTCTACTGGAGATCTCCACAGTAAATACCTGATGTGTGAGAGTGGAGATCTCCACAGTAAATACCTGAGGTGTGAGGGTGGTGTTTCTACTGGAGATCTCCACAGTAAATACCTGAGGTGTGAGGGTGGTGTTTCTACTGGAGATCTGCACAGTAATACCTGATGTGTGTGAGTGGAGATCTCCACAGTAAATACCTGATGTGTGAGAGTGGAGATCTCCACAGTAAATACCTGAGGTGTGAGGGTGGTGTTTCTACTGGAGATCTCCACAGTAAATACCTGATGTGTGAGGGTGGTGTTTCTACTGGAGATCTGCACAGTAAATACCTGAGGTGTGAGGGTGGTGTTTCTACTGGAGATCTCCACAGTAAATACCTGATGTGTGAGGGTGGTGTTTCTACTGGAGATCTCCACAGTAATACCTGATGTGTGTGAGTGGAGATCTCCACAGTAAATACCTGGTGTGTGAGGATGTTAAGTGTTTCCACTAGGCATGTTATTTACAGCTAATCCTTCAAATTTTGATGCATGTCTCATGACGAACAAAGACCATGTTATTTTTGTCTCCCATAATTTTCTCATAAACTTTCGTTAAAGTGATCCACTAGCAGGATGACAAGCATTTAAGATTTGAATTGTACATGATGTGAACAATTCCATTTATTTAAGGGCGATTCAAAAGTTCCCCCAACACAATGTGATTCATTTTATGTTGTATTATTGAGAGAAGAAGAGATGAAGTAACTACGATTATGCAATATGAAATATAATACACACTGCTGTTAAAGAAAACTGTGGTCATTTGTAAAGTAACCCATACTTCCCAGAAAGTTTTATTTTAAATTTATTTTCATGACATCAGAATTATTCTGACAAAGAGAATTTCGCAAAGGATAATAGAATTATG
The DNA here is from genome assembly GCA_947623455.1 of Mimachlamys varia. Classification (NCBI taxonomy): domain Eukaryota; kingdom Metazoa; phylum Mollusca; class Bivalvia; order Pectinida; family Pectinidae; genus Mimachlamys; species Mimachlamys varia. The sequence goes on from OX392528.1 coordinate 41,156,781, forward strand.
ATTACGTTGAAAATTCAAATGCATGATATTGCACTGTTAGAAACTGTTAATATGATAATGTCAGTGCATCATGAAGAAAAAAACAACCATGATAACAAATCTGGTAGTTATCTTGCAATTTGCTATCAATTTTTTAACCTGTTCAGGTTTATGAATAATGGAGAGAGATTTTTTTTTAATATTTTACTTTCTCAATTTTTTTTATCCTTTTGATTCCTTCATTTTACTTAAATGTTATGGTGATATTGAGTCAGTATTATAAAACAAGTGATCGTTTGTTACTGTTATAGTGTATAGTAAAGCTTGAAGGTCTTTCAGAAAAACGTAATCTTTGAACAAATGTTGAAAGTATCTTGGTTAACTTTCAGGTTACTGAAAAGTATGGTGGTCTTTTTTTTTTCGTTTCTTTTTTCTTCTTTCGAGAATGACTTACAGCAACACAAGGTATGATACTGACCTTGTGTGTTATGTTCCTGACATGGTGACAGGTATCTAGCATACGGTGCGTGGGGAGTAATGGTAGTTGTAGAATACATTCCATTTGACTTGGAAATGCACACACAAATCACACCATTTTACATCTACATACTGCTATAGTGAATCGGAACATCCGCAGCGCAATGAGTGGCCAGTTCACTCCTAACGAACTGCCTTTAATTGATTGTTAACTAATGGTGGATTAATTGACTTGTGATATGGTTGAAGAAGAGTCGCTTGTGCCTTTGGTTTGCTTGCTGAATGTTTTGGTTGGTGTCCTGTTGGAGACTTGATGATGATGATAATGTTAGTTGAGGTATTTATGTCCTTTTAGTGCGTAAGCGGAGTTAAATTCTTAATCTTTAAATTCTTCGTGCTAACCTAATACTTAATCGGAAATTAAGAATTTGCTTCAAGAGCTGTCCTGTATTTGGCTAATATATAGTTCTTGGTCTACAGCAGGCCGGGAGTGTGACCTCATACATTTTGTGTATCCTTGTCCACATTCCACTATCAAGTCTTGAACTTTCCAAATAGATTCAAAATATTCCTTTATTTGATTTGAATAAATCTACAATTGAGAACGAAGATGTGATCTATGGCATGATTGCAAAGAAAGAAAACAAAAGTTGAAAGATACATCGATTGGTTTCTTTAGTAAACAAATATCCTTAAAATCTAGATATGTTTAAATCAGTAGTGAAAGGGAAAAGCAGCTAACTAGGTTTAGGAAGGTGTCTGTTGTAGGCTAGGCATGGGTTACATCAGATGGAGGACTACAGTACTGTAGACAGACCGACTATATTGTTGTAGGCTGACTCCAGGTAGATAGACTATTGTGCTGTGGGCTGACTAGCTCAAGGTAGATAGACTATTGTGCTGTAGGCTGACTAGCTCAAGGTAGACGGACTATATTGCTGTAGGCTGACTCTAGGTAGATAGACTATTGTGCTGTAGGCTGACTAGCTCAAGGTAGATAGACTATTGTGCTGTGGGCTGACTAGCTCAAGGTAGACGGACTATATTGCTGTAGGCTGACTCTAGGTAGATAGACTATTGTGCTGTAGGCTGACTAGCTCAAGGTAGATAGACTATCTTGCTGTAGGCTGACTAGCTCAAGGTAGATAGACTATTGTGCTGTAGGCTGACTAGCTCAAGGTAAACGGAATTTATTGCTGTAGGCTGACTCTAGGTAATTTGACTATTGTGTTGTAGGCTGACTAGCTCAAGGTAGACGGAATTTATTGCTGTAGGCTGACTCTAGGTAGATAGCATATTGTGTTGTAGGCTGACTAGCTCAAGGTAGATGGACTTCAGTGCTGTAAGGCTGACTCTAGTTGGACTTACTGTGGTGCTGTAGTCTGACTCTAGGTACAAAGTCTATAGTGTTTTATTGTCGACTCTTAAGGTAAATGGACGAGTGTTTTTAGGCTCATGGTGAGTAGATTGACTACAGTGCTGTAGACTGAATGTAGGTAAATTGTCGATAGATTGACTACAGTGCTGTAGACTGAATATAGTTAGATTGTCGATAGATTGACTACAGTGCTGTAGTCCACCCTTTGGAGATAAATTACAGCAGATTGTGAAGACTACAGTGCTTTAGATAAATCGGCTTAGGACGAGTGGCTCCCCAGTTGTGATGGGGAGCATTACATGGTGCTGCCAATTGAGTGGTCAAAAAGTGATACTTTAGTAATAGAAAAACAAAACCTTAATTATTTAAATTACTTAATGATTGTAAATTTTAGCTTGAAGATTTTAATTATGCAAGATTATGAACTGATTGATGAGCACTATTTGCATATCATTTGTATATCTCCACGTTTGCTTTTATTGTCATTGTTTGAATGTTATTATTTTTTTCAGGAATCAAAACATTTCTTCCACAGAAATGAAGTATAAAAGTGCAATGATTTTTTCTCTCCCCTTATTATTATTGTTGTTATAGACAAAACGTGTTGACCTACCACACTATAGTTGTGTAGCCTACAGTGTATAGACTTGTACCATTGTATCCCTTGTATAGAGCCCGTTATTTACCCCGCATTACCACTGAGTTTTATAAACTACCATGTATGTGTGAGTGTCAGTGTGCATGTACAGTTTTGTATGCAATGTAGTGTTATTATATTACTTTTTTGGTGAAATCTTTAATTTGTTTTTGCCGAAAAGTTTCTGTGCGGATTTTAGGTGTGGCAGCCACCTTGTAGATACAGCCGATGGTATTTTGCTTTGGAGTTGTATAGCCCAAGGAAGGTTTATTATTATTGCAAAGTTCCCACCACTAATACATACAGATCTGTAAGGAGAGCTTAGCCAATTATTACGATTATTATTGTATAGTTTTATAACACAAATCAGTAACATGTAAGTGCAAGAAATGGTAAAATAAAACCGCAAAAATAATAAAATTACATAAATTCTTCTATACAGATTTGATGTTGTTATTTTTTGTTCTTTAAGAGAATGGACCTGTTATTTTGGTTTCCAATATTACAATGCATTAGAGATGGTGTCATGTGACTTTGTGTGTAGCTTACCAATCACCAAAGCAGCGATAATTGGCCTAAAACTGCTTGTTTAAAGGCTATTAACTTGTTCCAATACATAACTTGGACAACATTCTAGGTCGCAAGCAGCAATTGTTTATCATTGAGCATCAGGATTCAGGCCCTGTGAACCTCACTCAATGGTTTATTAACGCATATGTTACCTCCCTTGTAGTGTTAATCTCTGTATTCACAGTATTTTAATATGGAGAAGTTTTTCTGTCTGAGTTATTGTCTCCCCTTTGAGTGAAGGAAAAGGAAGACAGTGTATCACCTGATAGATCTAGTTCATGTTCTTCTAATATTATCTTGTAGGGGCCGTAACTTTAAAACCATTATGGATATGTTATGAAACTTTCAGTACACCTGTATTGGTCATGGACAATGTGTACACAGTCATTGGGTCATTTTGACCTTGATCCAAAGGTAAAATATGTGCAAATTTGCAGTACAGTCTATTCCGCGCTGTAACTTTCAAACCATTAAATATAACTTTTCCAGTTTAAATCCATCACCCAAAGATTAAGTGTAGTGCACAGTCAGAAGTTCATTGTAACCTTCATCCAGAGGTGACACATTTGCAAATTTTGATGGAACACCTTGTCCAGGCTGTTGAATTTAAACTTTAACTGATATTTTAATGAAACTTTCACCATACTTATCAAAAAGGATAAGTACTGCATTGTCATTAAGTCATTGTGACCTTGGCCCCAAGGTCAAAATATGCAGAATTGTCGGCTGCATCTTGTCTGGGCTTAATTTATGCGTGAAGATATCTTGATGAAACTTGCAGATGATGTGCCATGCATTGTCATATATCAAAAGGTGAAGAAAGTCTTGTTTCAAGCATTCCAGGGTGATGCCAACAGTACCTCACTGTATCTAATTAATATGTCATCTGACCAAACATGAAGGTCACCGAATCAAAGGTCAAGGCCATATTTACCTCAAGGTCAATGGATCAAAGGTTAATGTCAAATTTTGTATCTTTTAACTGTTGAACATTTTATGACATTTTGTTGAAGCAATGGTGATCAGAATCAAGCAAGGCTTTAACTGACCAAATCTCGAGGTCATTGGCGGTTTTTTTATTTCCTGATTGCTAACTTTACATCTTTTGGTCGCTAAATGTTTTTAATGAAATAACAAAATGTCAGCTGAAAATACCTCAAGATAAGATTTTACATTTCGTAGAGCAAGTCTTGTCTGGTCCATAACTGTATTGACATAAAAAACACTTCGGGGAATAACTGACTATAACATTTTTAATGGAGACATTTTGATGGTCCATTGAAAATGTTCATCTGCGGTCCATCTATGTAAATGAATTAACGTCAGATAGACGTCTTTGAACGAACATGGTTAGTTTATCATAGGCTATTTCTCGTTAACGTAGCAACGGATAATGACGAATCGTATTATACAAGTGGTAGAATCCCTCTTTGTCTGTACTTAATCATGCAGGCGAATCAGAAGATATGATGATTAAGAGAGAAAAAAGGCGATCCGACCATTTTTGGTATTGTGTGAATTAGGGAGGGGATGAAACATAACCCCATTTGTCCAAAAGCTGTGCATACTCCATTTTGTGATGGTCGTGAATCTTGTCTCCGTTACAAACCCTCAACTACTATGATTTGTATTACCACAGCGGTACAGATTTCTATATAACAAACAGGGGGAAATGATATTTCAATGGTGGACACCCAATCTTTTACCAAGTTTATAGAAATATTGGCAAATTAAACAACTTGGTTTGTGACTGGTTAAAATTCATAAAATCTCTGCAAAGTATTTTGTATTCTTGCAGTTTACACCCATTTATAAGTGTAGGTTAAACTGAACTGCTGTATGTCATGTGTTTGTAAATGTAACACTATATTCCCACTGAAAAGTAATGGTCCGCAGTAATATTCAGTTAGGTCCATTCATACACATAAAAGTAATGGCATTTGGAGTTTACATAAGCGATTTATTTAACAAAATATATTCCCTTGCTCATCCTCGATCACCTTCGCTCTCTACACCCCTGAAAAATGTCATGACAAAACGGAAGGCTCCGTGTACACCACCTTGTTGATGAGGCAAGAAGACTGGTCCGACCCTTTGATGCACATCAAAAGAATTGTGTGGTCACGTCACGGTAAAAATTGACAGACTTTGAAGTCCGTTGCGACTCCATTGTAATCGTCAAAGGACAGGAATGCAGCCTAGCGATTGGTCAGGATGTTTTACCTAAGCGTGTCTTCAGTTTTGTCATGACATATTCCAGGTGTGTAGAGAGCGAAGGTGATTGTAACTCCTGGATATCGAGGATGTCACTTGCTATGGCACACTCTGTGTGGAGCAAAATTAATTTAGTTCCTTCATAGGTCTACACCGCAAACTTATAATCCGTGTTTGAATTTCTAATTTCTTATTTACTTATTATATTAGTTATATTGAAAAGCAATAGAAATAGAAGAGACATCAAAATAAAAGAACCCTAGGCCTAAACTTTCACCACTCACATCCCATTTTGTCTAATGACTGGTTTCTCAAAAATTAACAGTATACGAACAAAAGCTTATATTGTATTCTTTTTCTGAACCTGTACAGTATTCAAAATGCTTTTAATTGGAAAAATGCATTTGAGCCATTCAGTTTCAGTACACCGATGTGGGTTAATACAACTTGAGCACCTCTAGACGGTGTCTTCAAGTGCCTTTCCAAGGTCAATGCCGATGATGGAAATAGACAAGTTTCTGATAAACTTAATTTGAAAATTCATAACTTTATGCAGGTGTATAAATGCTTTTCTAATGTTGTATTAATATAGTTGATACTAAATCGGCAGTGTAGACAGTGTCAAGGAGTGCTATTTTATTAACCGGAGCAGAACGAGTTCATTGATATTTTTAGACGCATGTTAGGCAATGGCATCTGAACCTAGAGATGCGGCGTCTACACAGTAAACTGTTTTTTGAAACACTTCGTTTTCCGAAACTGTCCGAGCGATGCATCTATGGTATGAAAAAGTTCGTTGACATAAGAAAATGTCATCATTTGAGTTAAGAAATCCACATGAAAAATCTCAATATCCCGTTACACGGAGATGGGCCAAGTGGTTAAGCCCCCCTACCTCTGGGTTGCGAGTTCGAACCCCACGTGGGACAGTTGCCAAATACTGACATTAGTTCGGTGGGTTTTTTCCGGGTAATCCGGCTTTCCTTCACCTCCAAAACCTGGCACATCTTTAAATAACACTGGCTGTTAATAGGACGTAAAACAAAATAAACCAAACCAAACGTTACATGGACTTACAGTGAGGGATGCGAGAGAGGGACCCCTCCCCAGATAAGTTCACATTAAAATTCTTTAAAAATCCTGTTGGCTACTCAGTGTTAAGCTCATCTACTCTTCCGAAGGGAATCTGGGCTTATGTCATGGTGTCCGTCGTCCATCGTCTTCTGTCCGCTTTCCCTTTAAACGACTTGATCTGGAAAAAATGGAATCATGACATTCTAAAAACGGAAATGACCTTAACCTACTCGTACCTTCATGATCCCAGGGGTCAAATGCGTCGCTCACTTCAAATGACCTTCTGGAAAATTGAAGGTTAGAGAACTTTTGTTATTGTCTAGTAGTGTTTTGGGAGCTGGAATTCAACAAATTATTAAAACGAAATTGGCCTTGGACCTCTGTCAAGGTCACAGGGGTTAAATGTGCCAAACACTTTAAATGTTTTGTGAATTTAAACGTATGGAATCTTAATATTTGGTCTGTTACTTCTCTGGATTGAGCACGACAAAGTTTGCAAATTGAAATGGCCATGACCTACTTTCATGGCCACAGGGGTCAAAATGTCAACACATCCAGGGACTTCTGAATAATGGAATGGTCTATTCATGAATTCTAGCTAATAGCTTCGACGTACTGAGCCGACAAAGTTTGCAATTGAAACATTTCCGTACAGTATACTATTGAATACGAATATTTTCCTATGCTACAGGACATTTAGGCCTCCTGTCCATTTGGCAAATTTGCTCTCTTGATCAGTCTAAACAACACTCGATATGCGTTACAAGGCGCCGACCGAATTTTCATGTGAAATGCATTACTGTCTGAGCAAAGCGCTACAAGTAACAACAAAATATGTTTTGAGATACGTCCAAACATACTTTATGCATAACCTGTTGTCCATGGATAGCTTTCATAAGAAATTCTAAAAGGATCTCTCCAGTTTCTTTTTGGGGAAATGATCCACCAAGAAAATTTTAAGGACGGGCAGGCGACGGGCCATGAACGAAGAGTGATTTGAATAGCCCACAATTTCATGATTATGATGGGCCATACAATGATGCACTTACATGTCATGGAAACAATTTACAAGAACTACGTTAAATATGTGTCCTTTTCGAGGATCATGTGTGCTTTTGGATGAAAAAATTATATGGTGTATCTGTTTTTATCAATAAGCAATTAACTTTACCGCATTGCAAATGATGGTGGCATGGATTTAAACAGCAGTTTTTTGGTTCACTTCCGATCAATTGCATTTTAAGCAATACAAACACTATGAGGATATCTCAATTATATTTCTCTCCGAGAAAAATAGGTTTTGACTTTTACACTTTTAAGAAAAATGACCATGTCTATTTTTCCCATTCTAAATGTGGTCACGACAGTCATAGGCGATTTAATACGTTAACGATATAATAAACCCTATGCCATAGATGTGTATTGTAGTCTTCGAATGCATACAATTTCAAAAAAACTACACCTCGGCTACGTCTCGTCATGGGTACTTTACACCTCGGCTACATCTAGTCAGGGGTACCGTACACCTCGGCTACATCTCGTCAGGTGTACCGTACACCTCGGCTACATCTCGTCAGGTATACTGTACACCTCGGCTACATCTCGTCAGGTGTACCATATACCTCGGCTACATCTCGTCAGGGGTACCGTACACCTCGGCTACATCTCGTCAGGGGTACTGTACACCTCGGCTACATCTCGTCAGGTGTACCATATACCTCGGCTACATCTCGTCAGGGGTACCGTACACCTCGGCTACATCTCGTCAGGGGTACTGTACACCTCGGCTACATCTCGTCAGGGGTACCGTACACCTCGGGTACATCTCGTCAGGGGTACTGTACATCTCGGCTACATCTCGTCAGGGGTACTGTACACCTCGGCTACATCACGTCAGGGGTCTCGTAGTTTATAACCATGATTAACATGTAACCGAATTGCGTTTATGCCAGCATCAATGCTAAAATATCCTGTATGAGTTTCGATTTCGACAAGGTCCATCGTTTGTCCTTACCGATGTAGCGGAACTAGACTGGGTCCATCGTTTGTCTTTACCAATGTAGCGGCGGAACTAGACTGGATCCATCGTTTGTCTTTACCAATGTGGCAGACCTAGACTGGTCCATCGTTTGTCCTTACCAATGTGGCAGACCTAGACTGGGTCCAGCATTTGTCCTTACCAATATAGCAGAACTAGACTGGGTCCATCGTTTGTCTTTACCAATGTGGCAGACCTAGACTGGTCCATCGTTTGTCCTTACCAATGTAGCGGAACTAGACTGGTCCATTGTTTACCCTTACCAATGTGGCAGACCTAGACTGGGTCCATCGTTTGTCTTTACCAATGTAGCGGAACTAGACTGGGTCCATCGTTTGTCTTTACCAATGTGGCAGACCTAGACTGGTCCATCGTTTGTCCTTACCAATGTAGCGGGACTAGACTGGGTCCAGCATTTGTCCTTACCAATGTAGCGGAACTAGACTAGGTCCAGTGTTTGTTACCAAGTAGCTCAATTGGTCTGCCTAGAGTCTTAAAGGTACCGGGTTCAAATCCCGGCCTGGCCTTGCATTTTCCCACTGTTGTTACACCATATTTCATTGTGACAAATCATTTTAATAATATTTGACATACCCATCATAGCGTAACAAGTCTATATGCCATATTGACTCTCAGGACAATTAATTGTGGAAGGCAACATATTTCATCCAGACTGTTGTTTTGTTTACATAATGAACCTTGACATATCCGTCTCCGTTCCCAAGAAGTGATGTCCCCGCGGGTAGACTGTGCCTGTCTGGTTACCCTGAGGTTCGGCTTCATCCTCCACATCATCAGATGGTGGTCTGTTGAAATCGACCTGCGTCCCATTTAAACGATCATGTTACCGCTGTATCTGGACGGGATCTTTCTCTTATTTCATATGCAGATTTCCCATGGTCCCTAGTTGCGCGTTTTCGATTTTGGGATGGATTTGAAAAACGAAATGGCTGACAGACAGCCATCTTTGATTTTTACAATGAAATTTTATGGCCTTTTCATGGACTGGATCTTTCTCAAAATATGTAAATTTCCCTTGGTCCATAGATGTGCATTTTTAATTTTGTGACTGGTTATAAAAACAAAATTTTTGACAGCGGAGACATCGTTGCTTTGAAGTATGAAAGTTTGTTATTGCTTTGTTCTTGAAATACAGAATGGCTCTTTTATTTTCATTTGAAATATCCCCTTGGGTTCTTAGTTGTGTTATTGTGATTATGGGACTGATCAGAACAACAAAGTGACTGGCACAGGCAACCATATTTGATTTGATTTCTGAAGACTATATTACAAATGTACAATAAATGTATTGCTATTCCTTAAGAAGAATTATCAAAATTCAAGTAATAAGAAAAGAATAGGAAAGAAGGGAAAATATCTCTTGTCATTTTAAGTTCACTCACTAACTGAACGAATCAAATTAGCAGAGGTGTCATCCAATTTGATTATGATTTCATGTTTTTTTTTTTTTTGTATACATATTTGTCAGTGTGATGCTTTGCAGTCTGCCTTTAATAACACCATGAATAGCCTGGAATCAATCGCTGGAGGACTCACACAACTAAATTATTTACTATATGTTATTACTAAGCTTTAGAGCTAATAACTTTAATATTTGAAGTTAAACACTAGTGACTAGTGACTGCCTGGATTCACAGATATATACATGGCAAAGACTTCAAATGACATTTTATCAGGAGTTTCGTCGCATTTTAGCTCGCTACGGGCGTCTGCTTCGCACAACTGGAAATTTACATGTCAAACCAGTGAAATGTGACGGGAACACCCTCTGACTTTTGACCCCATATCAATCCGCCATCACATGTCAAAATCTACCAAAAGTATACAATTTTTTAAAGTTAAATATCTATAGATTTCATTCAATGCAGAATATGTCAGCAATTACCTATTTGAATTATTGAGAATCAACTGTACTTAGCCGAAACAAATTTTCGGTAGGGACTACAAACGTATGAAACACGTAGTCATTGGCTCATTCTAGGCTAGTAGTTGTGCCAGTCCTCCAGTCACTCCGATTGTTCTAGCCTGGATTCAATCGCTGGAGTGACTCAGATGTTCTAGCCTGGAATCAATCGCTGGAGGGACTCAGATGTTCTAGCCTGGAATCAATCGCTGGAGGGACTCAGATTGTTCTTAGCCTGGAATATAGTGCTGCAGCGACTAGGTAAAGGGTTTCTGACTTGTGTGAACTATTTATAAATACAACCCTGCTGCAGAAACAAATATGTATTCTATGTTTGAAATGTGTTCATAAGTAGAAGAATTGATTTTAGACCAGAAAACATTTTTGATTTGTTGACAGAACCTGACAGAATCCTGATGGGGACTGAAGAGGGATTTATGTGGCACAGCTGAACAAAGATGGTAAGTTGTCCATTTAGCATTAACAAATTATAAACGTGTTCCTCTGTTTCTCTAGTCAGTGCATCGCTGTCAATCCCCCCTTGTTCGAAGAGAGAGTGCCACCAAAATTTACCAATCTCCCTCAAAACTACCTTCATTTCATTTAAGTTCAGACTCTGGCATCTCAAAATCTATATTTTATGGTCAAATCATCTCCTTGTTACTGCAAGGTATGTGTAGTGACCATAACAGGTGTGTCTGGCTCAATTAAATGCTTTTTGGAGTTATTTTGTTATTTATCAAGTTTTTGAGTATCTATTATCTTCACCATAATTATTTTGTGTTTTTTTTTGCCTTGACATGATGTCATTATGTCATGATGCAACATCTACTGTTGTAATTATTATATTACAATAGGTGTGAATACATAACACAAAGGTTTGGCACAGCAAAACACAAAAGGAATGCGACAAGTACTTTATAGATAAATATTAATTTTGTGTTACAGTACTGATCCGCATTGGAGACCGCAGTGAAAAGAAGACCGTCTACCAGTTAGAGCTGGTACTGGAGGAGCAGCTTGTGGTATTCATCAGTGGTGAGTTGATACTGGCACACAGGTTTTCCCTGACACACAAAAACCTGCATTTTGACTCCTAAAATTGTCAAAGGACTCCCAAAATTGATGAAGTGTTACTCTATATTATGTGTGATGGGAGTCCCAGGGCTCCTAAATTGATTAAATTTGAGAGTCCCAGGGAAAACCCTAAGTGATTTCCAGTGTTTGCATCTTCTGTTGGTCTCTCCGTCAATCTCTACAACATCTTGGGTGTATTTTTGTGTTAATTCATTCACCCCTGAAATTCCAGCTGTTGAATTGGACGAGTTCAAATGTGTCTTCAGGAGTGAATGAGTTAAACTTAATTTTACTGATACTGCAATTCCCGAAGTTATCAAAAGTCATAATTATTTGATTAACCTATGTCATGGCCTTTTGCAAACTTTCCATTTAAAAGACTTCCGCTATTTTGATTCTAAGCTATGTATTTTCTGATTACAGGTCGACAGAAGCATATCAAATTGCTGCATGTGTCTGCATTGGAAGGACATGATGGCGATCCAGTCAAGATCCCGGAGAGCAAAGGATGCAGTGTGTTCTGTACAGGACTAATCCGGCAGAGCTGCTGCTCTTGTCTATGTGTGGCTATTAAGCGGACTATACAGGTGTACGAACTCAACAAGACGCGCCAGAAGTATAGGAAAATGAAAGACATTCAGGTCCCGGGACTAGTGCAGTTTATAGAAATTATGAATGAAAGACTTTGTGTGGGATACCCGTCATACTTTGCAATTTACAGTGTCACAGGTGATGCCGCACCAATGAGTAAGTGTTCTGTCTGTGGAGACTTGTTACAATAAAACAGTTAATTGTAACATCCAAAGTGTCTTCCATGTACTTGCATAATTGCTACAATCAGATATTAAATGTTTTATGCAGTTAAGAATTGATTTTGCCGATAAAAGGTTGTTGGGGGGGGGGGGGGGGAAGCAAAAATAATTCTGCCTGTTTAACAATACTTCCTAATTTTATAATATTTATTCTATAGTACATTAAATTATTTCGTTTCTTTTGTTTGCCATTTGCAGCACTTGTAAATTCTGAGGACTCCAGTCTGCAGTTTATGATGCAGTCGCAACAAAACTCCCTGCAGGCAGTGGAGTTGTCTCCCAAGGAGTACCTTTTAGTATTTAGTGGTAAGTTGTGTTACCTTTTAGTATTTAGTGGTAAGTTGTGTTACCTTTTAGTATTTAGTGGTAAGTTGTGTTACCTTTTAGTATTCAGTGGTAAGTTGTGTTACCTTTTAGTATTTAGTGGTAAGTTGTGTTACCTTTTAGTATTTAGTGGTAAGTCATGTTCGCTTCCAAGGAGTACCTTTTAGTATTTAGTGGTAAGTCATGTTACCTTTAAGTATTTAGTGGTAAGTCATGTTCGCTTCCAAGGAGTACCTTTTAGTACTTAGTGGTAAGTCGTGTTGTCTCCCAAGGAGTACCTTTTAGTATTTAGTGGTAAGTTGTGTTACCTTTTAGTATTTAGTGGTAAGTTGTGTTACCTTTTAGTATTTAGTGGTAAGTTGTGTTACCTTTTAGTATTTAGTGGTAAGTCATGTTCGCTTCCAAGGAGTACCTTTTAGTATTTAGTGGTAAGTCATGTTACCTTTAAGTATTTAGTGGTAAGTCATGTTCGCTTCCAAGGAGTACCTTTTAGTACTTAGTGGTAAGTCGTGTTGTCTCCCAATGAGTACCTTTTAGTATTTAGTGGTAAGTTGTGTTACCTTTAAGTATTTAGTGGTAAGTCATGTTCGCTTCCAAGGAGTACCTTTTAGTACTTAGTGGTAAGTCGTGTTGTCTCCCAATGAGTACCTTTTAGTATTTAGTGGTAAGTTGTGTTACCTTTTAGTATTTAGTGGTAAGTTGTGTTACCTTTTAGTATTTAGTGGTAAGTTGTTACCTTTTAGTATTTAGTGGTAAGTTGTGTTACCTTTTAGTATTTAGTGGTAAGTCATGTTTGCTTCCAAGGAGTACCTTTTAGTATTTAGTGGTAAGTTGTGTTACCTTTTAGTATTTAGTGGTAAGTTGTGTTACCTTTTAGTATTTAGTGGTAAGTTGTGTTACCTTTTAGTATTTAGTGGTAAGTCATGTTCGCTTCCAAGGAGTACAATAATTCAGCACAATCATAATTTAGTGGAATGATTTTATAGCGAAAAGTCACTAAAATAAGATGACATCTAAAAATATATATGTTTACAGTATAGTGTTGATCCAAATTGTATCACTTTTCCTAAAAGGCTATCCACTACTTTGATGTATATATATTCAGTTGTGATTGAGTCGCTGTTTTCTTTCTAGTTTCTGGCATATATGTAGACAACACTGGTAGAAGGAGTAGAGCCCAGGAACTCATGTGGCCTGCTCCTCCAACAGCAGTTGGTAAGTTATCAAGTATACAGTGTACATTGCATATATACTTCATATAGAAGGTCGTAAGGCCATGTGAGGACGTAAAACTCTCAAAATAAATAAAACATCTCATATATACTCTCATGCTTGTAAGGAGAATTGATACACAGTATTTCTGATAATTGTTCAGAGACATTTTAACAAGGAATACATATTCCTTGAAGTACATTTTACAATTTAATAGAAATATTCAGTAACATTCAGAAAATTGTTGCATATTTAAAATTGCAACCTGATTTGTATGTTTTGTATAGAATACATATCAATTTGTTTTCTTTAACATGTTATCAGACTTATATCACTGATACAAAACTTTTGATTCATATCCTGGTGCTTGTTGTTGCTTTGTTGGACTATATGCCTGTGCCATTGAATTGTACCACTGGGCAGTATCATTGTTATGTTGTCGAGGTTACTATACTTCAAACAGAAATCGATTAATTAATTTTTATGCTATCCATGAACTATTGATAGAAAATCAAGTTAACACATTTGTGACATCTGACAGGGTGTTGTCAGGCGGTGTTGTGAATAGTACACTTGCCATTCACGGAACCATGTAGGTTTTCTCTAGATTGTCTTGGTTTCCCTTCCAACATTAGGACCTCTGAATTTCCATCCAGGCAAACAAGGATGATTTATAATTTGGAAAATGTTGATGTGTATTTGTTGTAAAATAAAATTGCTGTGATGTCATCATTGTGTTATTTCAGCGTACAGTGATCCCTACCTCATGTGCTATTCAGAAAATGCCATATTTGTGTTCGATGTTCATTCAGCAGAGTGGATCCAGACTTTGTGCTTGAAAAAGGTACGAATTAGATTGACAGGAGACCATTGTGTTCCCTCATTGCTGAGGTATGAGCTAAATGGTATTGAGTTATGAAAGTGACAGCTAATGGAACGCTTATATAGGACAGATTAACCAAAAGGTGAAAATATTGCCAAGTTACAGCACAATCAGCTGATTGTGGCATTAACGTTTGATTTACACCAAACTTATCGTCTTTATTACTGGAATTCACAATAAAACTGAGATATTTTATCATTTAAAGTATTGCAGGATAATTCCTTCACATTTTGATTAATATGATATTGCCTCTTAGAAAATTAATTCAATCAGTATTGTTTGAATATACTGATTACTGGTTTGTGATTTATTATGGTGATTTTATTATATATTTCTAAATAGATACTTGATGATAAATTCTCATTGTTTTTTTGTTGTAGACAAAGCCCCTGAACAGGGATGGCTCTCTGAACCTGATGAATATGATGGACTCCCAACACATCATTCACTTCAAGAATGTCCACCAGGGTATTGATACTTTGTAACACCCATAACTGTCCTTATGATGAATTATACTTGGGGAATCTCAGGTTTAAATCTGATCAAAGGAAATTGGTTTATTTTAACAACAGATTGTGTTAGTCCTGCAAAGTTATCTGGGAATACATATCCTTTGTTCAGTCATGTAAGGTGTGCTGTTGCAGGTGTCATTCATTAGGGTCAAAGAGATACATTTTAATCATGAAATATTTAAGATAGAAATATTTGTATTAATTTTTTTTTTTTTTTTGCAGGAAAACAGAATTTCGATATTTATTCATATATCTTCATGTTAAATTATGGATTAAATGGTATTAAATGTCTTTGAATGATAGAAGACGAAAGGCTGGCATGTTAAATTATAGAATAAATGGTATTAAATGTCTTTGAATTATAGAAGAAGAAAGGCTGGCCATCAAGGAAATCTTCAAAAACAGGAGTGTCAACAGGAACAAGAGGCGATTCTCCTTCAAGACGAGAGAAGATCATGACCGGGGCTCTAAAGGGTGAGAAAGGAGGCTCTGTCTGCATCCTGTTGGGTTATTCTTAGTGGAATGAATAGATGGTTTGCTCATCAAGTAACATTTATTATGAGATGAAATTTTATTTCAAGAGTTGGAATGATATTTAAAAGGAATGCATTGGGTTGATATTGATTTATGATACAATGTCCGGTTTTACAGCTTTTTGCCAACTGTTGTGAATGATTTATTTTTCAATGCTATTTTTTTGGCTAACTGAATGTTTCAAGTTTTTTGTTCTGTTGCAAAATGGCAGAAAAAATTGACCTCCTGTGATTAATAATGACCTTTTTATTATACGATTTATGTGCAGCATGTTTCTTATTTATTTGCTTTATATCATTACTACATGTATCTTATAATATATAGACTGACACACTGTAATATCAAAATACATTAATGTAACTCGGGCATATAGAATCTGGTGAGATGTGTTCGCCGGAATCACACTCTTCTATAACAATTCTGCTAATCTCTTCAAGCAAAGTTTGTGACTTAGATAAAAAACGTTTATTGGGATGTATAAGATTTGGTTGCACAGACATATGTAGTCTAAAGCATCAGCTTGTCAATACTACAAGTTGGTGATAAGTCCTTGGGGAAGTCTACATAGTGAAAATTTAATTGATATCCTCAAAAATATGGATAGCATGACATCTTTAATTGCCATGAAAGCTTCATGAATTGCTTCTTTGAATGTTTCTTGCACACACTGATATATTCTACAGCTATCTGCCGATATTTTTTGTTACGAAAATGACTCTGTTATTGACAAGCAGATGTTGGTCGTGGTCTTAACTCTATATATATGGAGATCTCTTGTGTTGTAGGATCATCAGAACTATTTACAGGAATAACATATAGCATCTCCACCCTATAACGACATCACATCTGACTGATGTTGTATTATGTCTTTGTACTTAATCTGACCGATACATGGTGCAAACAAAAAAATTACTTAGGATTCACTGTTTTATATGGGAAAATACTGTGGTCATAGGTGTTAACAGGTTCTGTAAGGTTTTGTTTAGAAATTGAGTTATTTAAAATTGAAAAAAAAACTACCCATGGATACAAAGGGATCAATCTAGGTCATTTATCACAAGAGGTAACAGTATTTTCCTGCAAGTGTTTATTAAGGTTTTACTTTGTTGTGGTTTCAAAACTTTAAAAAAAGAATGGTTCAATTATTGTTTACACCATCAATGCTTTGATGAATACTTAATCAGACAGTAAAGAGTCCATATGAAATAGGTGAATTTAAATTGAACATTATATATTTCAGTGCAATAAATGATTCAACAATAGCTTGTGTTGATATTTATACTTGTTAAGTATAAGATCCTCCCCCGTAAATAACAGATATTTGTTCCCTCGATCCCTAGATTGACCCCTGTTACCCTCGATCCCTAGATTGACCCCTGTTACAATGATATCCATCCTACCTACAATGAAGTCCAGTACATGTCGGTAAAGTTACCTGTTACGACTGTAGTAAACTGACTGAGTTACAAGACAGCTGCTATTTTGTGTTGACTACAGGCCCGAGCGGCGCTCTCGTGAAATTTCCGCACCAATATCATTCAGCCATGTAGCCCACATGGGTCCAGATCAGGTCTTTCCTTCAAGCATACCAATACCAGTAACCCACGGCCAGTAAGCTGTCTTACGTAAAATTGTACTGTGTAGTGGCTTAGTGCATGCTTCCCATATAATCTCTTTTTTCTTGGAATGTATAAACCATGCTGTCTTCTCCATGTATTTAATCACTGATCTACCAACTCAGCTATGCATGTTGCTTTTTACATAGAATTTTGGCTAGGTGCATGTTCGTCATCCAAGTTAAATACAATCAAAATGTCTGTCCCAAGACAGGTTACCATCGGTTCCTTGGGTGTAGTATTTAATCATTTGTTTTCAAACGTAACCGCTCTGTACAGTTTGACTAAATGCTTTGTGTTGTTAGCCTGACGTCTGCTATGTGCTATCTTGGTGCATGTGGTTACACGTGGTTACTTGGTGGCAGGGAAATTGTTATATTCCATTAGTGGTTCAGTTACGGTACAAGAACATGCGTTGATGGTGGATTTCAGCGGTTTGTTCTGGAAATATATACATTTCATGTTTGTTGCAGCTTATCAATAAATTATTCCCATCACACTTGTATTTAGAGGCTGTTTCATTGGTCCAGTTGTTTGGGCTCTGCCAATTATTACATTCATATGAACAAAATATTCTGACATATAACAGATGGTATACAAGTTTTAGTTTAATTGTGGTGTCGGTGTATACAAGTAAATTACAAAAGGAAAATTAGTGGATGTTATTAAGGATTGTTCCAAAATTCATCATATGAGAGGGGCGGGAGGCTCCACCACCCATCAAATATTAAAAGTAAAAGTGATTTATTATATGGAACTGTACACAGATCTGGTTTTAACCCCATCACCCATGCTATATTAATACAAGTGCCTCCCACCTCCCCCACATGATTAATTCTGGAATAGCCCCAACTTGGGTCATTGTGCAATTTGCCATAACTGAAATTTATCGTTATTTAATTTAATTTAAAATATTATTCTGGAAAAAATGAACTAGAATATACAGATGTGTATAAAGATATTTTAGATTTACAGAGCATGTTAAGGGGAATGGATGCTGATACAATATTTAATGCAAGAAATAATAATTTCAACTGCACAAATCAAAAATTAAATCAAATTAGAATATAATTCACATCACACAAAACTTATAGTCTGCCTTTTACATAATGGAAAGCTTTATGCACTCGTGAACACACTTGTATGTGTCATGTGATGATCTCTTGCACAGCACGTTTCTTTCAAAATCTGGACCCGCTATCGAAACAAAAAGATGAATTTTGTAAATGTTATTTTAAACCTTTACACTCAAGAAACCACACTGAATTAGGATAGTTTAGGAATTTACAATTTTTTTAAATCTTTGCTGGAAACAGTGACCTGCTTAATCAGATTTCAATTATGTTATGTTGGAAAAATATAGAATCGACCTTCATGTATTTAGTGGCGAGATCAAGCATTCCGCTTTGAGCCTTTCACACAGCTTCAGCTATGTTTGCTTACCTTTGTACAAGATAAGCATATGCCGAAAACAACTGAATTGTTTATTTTGCTACCGTAATAATTGAAACAATTTGACAACAAATACAACTGCAGTTATTAATTAATTGTGTACTGTTCAATGATCACTGTTATAACCTTGGTTAATATTAAAATGTTGTAAAATTTGTTATGAAAGTGAAGTAATTATTAAATACATGAAGAACCTTTCAAAACTGTTAAAAGTAAGATTGAAGGTGATAAAAAGATGAAAGATTTTTTCTTGGGCTGACCAAATCTGTAAAATCTAAGATGTATTTATTGTGTTTTTCTAATAGGTCTGAGAGAAAATCCAGAATAATCTCCGGTCCAACCAACTTTACCCATGTGGCTCATATGGGTACAAACATGGACATGAAATCACTCATTGATCTTCCCAAGGTATTTACTGTTTACATTTAATCTCTGCGTGTAAATAAAACAACAAATTATATACAGAAATAGTGCCAAAAATATACAGACAGCTTTATATGAAAATGCTGCAATGTTTTATGATGATTTGATATTGCTGGTCAGTAAAGTCCAATCTTTTGAGTGGCTTCACTCTTGAATGGCAGGTTCCAACATGAAAGAGTCTGTGATGATCCAGACTGAAGTCAGTGAAACTTTAGTCCTTGTTTAAGTACTATAATATCAGTTATTTCTGTGAGACCAAATTCTGTGGTTTCCCTGAAAAACATCCATTTCATGGGTACATGAATTCTTGGAATAACAGTACCCACTTGCTTTATGTATCAAACTTGTAAATACTCCATGGACTTGAGATATGTGTTAGCATTAAATTATCTCTTGTTTATATGCATGGAACATCGAGATTATTGGTGGATATATAGTGATAATATTGGTTCAACAATGGTTACACAACAACAGCAATTCAAACATCAGCTATAAAGATTTTACTTGCTTTACCAGCCGGTTGGATCGTCGGCCCCTCCGCCTGTAGAGAGACCGCCCCCCGATACTACCATACAGAGGGTGCGCAACATCTTCCAACCTAGCATGAAGTCGGTACAGGAGGCTCAGTTGAGAGGTGCCCGGTCACAACCCAACGGTAGGTCAAACGGTGAGGATAATAGGGCATGCATGAATCGTCAATCAAAACGAAAAATGCACATTTTAAAATTTTAATAATTTCACTTTATAAAAACCAAATCAGTAAAAAGAGTAGATCAAAACTGGTCTAAAACAGATACCATTTAAATTTTTTACATCTGCATGAGACATTTAATTGAGGTTTATAGCGAAGTTTATTGATGAAGTTTGATGGCAAACATTTTCTTGATGAATGTCTTATCCATTTCCTTAACCCAAAAAGATGGCATCATACCTCGCACTCGTAAAAAATATGAAAATATTAGTCACGCTCATGAAATATATTTTGTGTTACTGAAGACACTGTTAGATATCCTTTATGTGTTTGTTAAGTCGCAGCAAATTTAACCTCCAAACTGAAAAGTACATTGGAACAAACTTGATGTAGAGGAATACAATGCCCATTGTTTAAAACAGGCAGTGCGAGGCGTGAATCGCCGTCCAAAGTTGGGGGTGGAGCACGACCTACATCCTCCACCTCCTCCATCTCCGATAGTCCCGAGTTATCCTCCCATGACCAGTCCGCCTTCGCCGACGTCACCAGCAACATGTTTGAGGTAGGCTCGGCTCCTACAACCTAGCTAGCTTCACTTATAGGGCTTTCTTAGGACGATTTATAGGCTTTTCCTTAAGACAATTTTGCAGTGTAATAATGCATTGATAGAGGCACATTAATTTATAGTCCACCCTGATGCTTCTGTAGAAATATACAATCAGTTATAAGTATTATTGATGATGAATACTTTTTATGAATTTTATGTTATATATATGTTTAAGACAAGAAGCATTTGTTAAGGAAATATTGGATAAGGAATCACAAATCATTTGTTCTCTTTCTCTTTTTGATCTCACAATAGTAGAGCATATAATTATGGTGACTTGGTAATTATGTTGATGTTTCGTGTCCCTCCCTGTTACACGTGTAATGAAGCCCCCTTTCTGTTATGTACCGCCACTCGAAGGTTTCCGTTTCACACACTGTATGATCTGTGTCTTACTACATAGTCTATGTACATATATTACTGCCTTCACACGGCCAGAACTGACTTGTGAGTTACATGTTTATTCACTGTACTGGAACAAACATATTTCTGTACTGTACAGAGGGGGCTCAGTTGTAACTGGACTACAATACTAAGACATGACTTACACATCTTTGCATCTTTTACAACATTTTCATTCCAAAGTATTAACATTTGAGGAAAAATTTAAGATTTTAGGGAATTTAAACGGCATAATAAACATATCAATTGAATGGCAAGGATGAAATCAAGACTAGGTAAAAATTGATGACATGGGCGAATGGCGGAAGTTTGCCTTTTGAACATTTCATTATATACAATTAATTGTATTGTTTTTTGTTCAAATTCGAAAGATTTTATGACAATGAATTTAAGTGATTGGGAATGATAAAGCAAGAAAAGAAAATGTAGAAGAAAAAAAAATATGTAAGTCCTGATGTTAAGAGCCTTGTCTAGTTTGTTCTGGTATAGTCGCTAGATGTAACACAAATTAGTAAGGCTCCTGTGAAGAATTCTATGTCTGCACACACTGTGTGTCATATTCATCGTATGCACTGAAAGTCTATGTACTGTATTATTTATAATCTTCAACCAGTTCTCTTCTTGTGTGACCTGATTGGCCGGCGTTACTAATGGTGTACTACTACATAATCCATTTTGCTTCCCTTCAGGTGTTTAAAGGTCCCCCCGGGTCGCGCGAGTCTGTTAGTGGCAGTGTTTCCAATCATACATATGAAAGCACATGGCAAAACTACTGAACAAATGAGCACACAGATTATGTAGCTGAGGTTTCTCCACTTTTTACTTCCATATTTATATATTGTGCACTCCTTGATCTAACATCATTACCAGACCCCAAGCTTCTTATTCACTTCGTTTTCTGTTCCGTTGATGCCCTGGTGGGAATGGCTGATTGGTCCGTTAATATTTACCATAATTCATTCATATTTATTTTTTTTAAACAATTTAGTAACTGGTGTTCTGATCTTAATATTTAAAAACCTAATATATATATTTGTTAATACATTTTTTATTTTTAAATACGACATATTCATAATCATTACTAATTACAGTAGTTTAGTTTTAACTTGAGCAAGTAACCGAACAGAAGTTACTATAATGGGTTAATTTTGTGTCTATACTTCCGTGTTATTGCTGAAGTCATTCTCACCATAGGTTACTTGTTGTTTTACATTACAGCATTGCATGAGCCCAGGCTATCACCCTCTAGGTGTGTGCCACTCTTTCTTGGCATGTCCTATCACAGTTATCTCCCCTACCTAACCAGTTGTACCGGCTGGTCGACCAACTTGCCGTCTTTCAATGTTGTTGCATGTTTGTTCCTTCTGAGTTTTTAAACAGACAAAACAATATACTTTACATTCAAATATATTCATATAGCAATTCCATATCTTTGACAATTCTGTCCCATTAGGATTTCGATTTTTGATGGATCCAAGACCTAGTGCAGGTAGTATGATTGATATTGTTTACTGGGAATGAAATAACTATGTACTATAGGGCAACATCAGGGCAGCAGGCTTGCTGGCTATCTCATTCTGGCATGGTTGATTAATCCTCAAGTTGGAAAGCTTAGCAAGCTGGTGTCCAAACCTAATGGCCTGAAATCAGCATAGATCTAGATTCTGTGGAGAAAAGTAGCAGAAATGAGATGTTCAGTATTGACTGCATTCATAGTTGTGTTGTTGGTTATTAGAAATATAAAACAAAAATATTGATATTTTATTATATATATTGATAATTTACAGCATACATTGCATAATATTCACAAACAAAACTGTTTGCATGGTGAGAGTCAATAGGTGTTACATATGTTAGAACTATATGCAGTGGCATGTTTATAGTTAAAACAAAATGAAGTTGGTCATTACAAAATTGCATAAAGATTATATGAAGTTGTTTATTAATAGAATGTATATGTTTTTCACACTCTGCAAGTTGCAAGAAGACCTGAAAAAAACTTTTTTTTTTAAATAATAAAAGGATTGTGTTCATCAAAATGATATGAAAGGGAGATTAGACAAAAAAAAGAACTCTGGAGTGGAACTATTCTTTGTGCTTATGACTGGTGCAGAATTACCCAAACCTTAAAATGTAATATGTGGTTTTGTAAACGAATGATGATCAGCATTGTTTAAAGCAGAAGTCTTTTGACTTGGTCGGATAGTTAGATGGATTGGCATAGTCTAGTGGAAGGGGCATTTTAGTTAATCAACGAAGAATGGAAGATTGGGACTATATATCATAGCACTAGATAGTCTTGACAAGTTAGGGTACTGTTTAACTGTATTTGGTACCATACCAATACAACTGACAGTGTTGTAGTATATTGTAAGTTTAAATTTGCATCGTACAAGTGTTTTAAATTAGGCTTTCATGGTAAAACTAAACAATACATTCTAATATTCTTAACATTGCTTTGTATTAGCTTAGTCAAACTGTCCTTTTGTAAGCTTATTATAAATTGATGTCCTTTGTCAGTGCTCTGTGATGCATTCTCGGCTTAGATTTAACATTGAATGTTTTTTTCTGGGTCAGCTCTGTTTTATGTTGTCGTTGGCTGAGATATTGTTCTGATGGCAGTGGGCATTGATAACCATTACATTAATGATGTACTGTAAATGTGTTATGTATAAACTGGCAACCAACAAGCAGTGTACAGTAGTTTGAGGCTGCTATGCCGAAACTGTTGCCAGGGTTGAAGGCATACTGAGCCAAATCAAAGAAAGGGGAGAGCACTCTGGCAACTTGTTGTTATGGTAGCTTAAAAATAAGACAATTGTTTTAACCATGACTTAACATCAAATGACAATTAGGCATTGTTTTGTTGATGTATAATGTACAATGTAAAAGAATTAAGTTATTGTATTGTTTAAATCAAGTGAAATCAAAAAGATACTTCTATACAATAACATGATATACAAAAGAAAATAATGGACAGTGTAAATCTTCAGAACAAAACTTAAGCTTTTATTACGAGGTCATTTACACTTTTAATTAACATATTTAGGGAGATTGCTGTTGGCTTATAGCGATTAGGCAGTCACAGTTTAGCGCAGCATGGTTAGATGAGCGTTATAGTTCCCAGTAGGGCTAATTATAGGTTGCTTTGTAATACTATGTAACAACCGTTACCAGATATCGTCGATTTTAGTTGTAACGCTTGACTCTCGGTTTGATTAACAATAATTGACTGGACTGTAAGCTTCACATGATGACTTGGTACACACACACAGTGTGGTGTTGTTGAAATCACAAGCTTGTTCAGCACCGACATCTACTGTCCCTAACCATGATATCCTTCAGACATAAAATGTGCTTATAAACACATTTCTTAACAAGTCAGGTTTTACCCCATCAAACATTAAAATTTACATCTTAATGTTTCAAATTTCCAGTTTTGTTATATTAAAAATTTCTTCATTATTTCGGTAGAGATCAGAAGTATTTATTTAAGGTACTTGGCTTTGACAGCAGATTATGAGTTACCTATGGTATAGTTAATAGCAAAGATGTCAAACTGTATATATGTGAGCAAGATGTTAAAATTTGTTATCATAAATCATCATTAATTCATTCTTGGTAATAATATGTAAAGCTAGTACCAATAAAGATATCATCATTCTAGATACACTGTACATAGATCACTGTCTGTAGTGGAAAGTAAAATTATTTAATAATCCTTTAAATATTTTGAATCAATTGATTTGCCCCATCACCATCTGTCCACCACATACCAGATAAGTATGTGTAGCGCTAGAACCTGCCCTGTTGTCTTCTCCTTTGCTTTACACATTATTACGAGGCAAACTATTATTAATTCAATGTTGAGTCATTCAAATTAAACTTTATGCATTTTACAAAGAACACAGAGATAATTGTATTTTTATTTGTCTAACTTAAAACCAGTTATTTTAATCTTATTTGATAAAAATGCATGATCTTAACTTTTTGAGAGAAAATCACAAAACTCCTATGCATTTGGACACATTTTGAAATGGCAATATGACTAAAAATGGCAAAGATGAAGATTTCGAGAAGTTGTTTGCTTTTACATTTCCTTATTACTCCATTTTCAGTGTGATTGTAATTATCGTAGGTAAATGTAATATACTATTTTTAAGAAAAGCATTATGCTAGGACGATTTAAACAAGTGTTATTTATGCTGATTTTGTCACTACCTTTATAACGTTATTTTGCTGTAATTAGATACAATGTAAATGCTGTACAGTGCTAATGTTGGGGCAATGTGATGCCATGATAGCCAACTTGATCTTGTTGATGACTTGATGTTATAATCTGAACATGTACATGTAAGATATTCTCACAGATATTGATTCTATAGTCCTGACTATTGAATATGTATATATGACTTTCTCATCAATGAACTATAATATCCAGTATTGACTCAATACAGATGATGATATCTACTTGACCATGCATGTGATTGTGTATTAATTTAGGTTACCGTTGTGTTGTAGGACGGGGAGGGGTATGAGCGGCCACGTATGCGTCTGTCTCTGGCCTCCACCAACAGTAACTTCAGTAGTCCCCCACACTCAACCAGTGGCAGTCTCTCCGAGGACCGAGACCCCGGCGACAATGACCAGGAGGTAGACTGTACTCGCCTCTGATTGGCTGGAATGTGACCCCAGAAAAAGGTCGCCTGTATATCTCGCCATGGCTGGTTACTTTATGTAATGTGTGGTCTCCAGTCTCAAGTGTTGACAGCATGGAGCGATATCTCTACTTTGACTGTACTTAGCAGGACAGTTGGCTACAGTCTGTGGCAACCTTACCACCACAGTCATATCAAATAAGACATCAAACCCAGCGGGATAAATAAATCAAGAAACGCAGCATTTTTTTCTTCTACAAAACAAAGCAATGGAATGCTTGCTTACTGCTGATAATTAACATAATCGGTATTAATCCCATGTATATTTAGTCCTATATATTTACCTGTAGCAGGAGCACAGCGTCTACTACTCACAATCGAAAATTCTCTATCCATTGTATTTTGGACTCGGTCAATTTAAACACATATTTAATCAAAGAAAAAAAACTTAACAAATATTAAGGTTAAACCATTTTGCAATTTTAAAAGGCAAAATGATTGTTTTGTTTTACTTTGTACAATATTATTTATCATGGAACCTTTTTGAATTCCTAAACCACGTTTTTGGTGAAGAATGAACATAACCATGTATTTATATAATGACGACTATCATAATTGAATGCTTTAACTTTACACTGCGAATTCCTTTCCAAGGAGTGATCTCTTCATGTTGCCCTTTGTAAGGAGTGATCTTTTGGTTGTTGTACACAGTATATTTCGCCTACATATTGCCGCCATTACAGATGAACCTGTCTCATTCTGGTGTGAACACGACGTACAAGGTGTGTGATATACGTGACGTGTTATTTACTTGATGCGACACATTACGGTCAGTTTGTATTGTCACTGCCCCCGAAAATCATCTTCATTTCATTGGTGTCGAAACCAGATCACCTCTTGGTGTATTTAGCTCATCATCACCTGATACAAAAGTCATAAATGTGAGACAAAGTCGTACATTTAAAATAGCTTAATCTCCATACCATGTTTGTAAAGACTTGTAGTCGGGTTAGGATATGCGAAATATCTCGTGTAAGGTGGGGTTTTTTTGTACAATTAAATATCAATGGTGGCATTATATGAACAAATGTGTAACTAGTGCAAGACTATAGTTTACATCTGAAATTGCATTTCAATTTTACACATTGTCATGATATTTAGAAAAAAGAATTACTAACTACCACTTTACGAAGTAAAGCATACCAATATACTGAAGAATAATGTAATTATCACAAAAAAGACTATGTAGTAACATTATGAAATTAACACATTTGTAGCTTCTATACTCTAAACAGCAAAATGATTTTTGCCATTTCTTTCTTAAACAACGACTTGTAGCTAAAGGATAATATTGACAAGTTTATATAGTTTAGGTGTGACATGATGAAACTGTCTTTCATTTATACCAACACGACATGCCAGACCGGTGCTGTATTTTTCCCTGTCTTTTTTTTAATCCTTCGGTACTATTTACCCGGTATATGTATAAACATACATACATATCCTATGATGTTACAGGTTCAGCATTCAAAAAAATCTTCTCCAGAGTTTTCATTATAAGTTGTACTTTTGTCATTTGTATTGCTCCAATAAAGGGACACTAAAGGCTTGGTTTAAGTATGACCAATTTTCCAATAAGTTGTCAGAACATGAAGCTTTACAGTGAATGTCATTTTATCCATAAAGAATGAAAAATGGCTTGACAATAAATTGCAAATAAGATTTATTTTCCATTTTATGGATTTTCCATTTCAAAGAATATGATCTAAGAACTTGAGATCCACGTAAACGCAGGACCTTAAGATAGAATAGACTAGGGCGAAGTGTGTTGACCTCTTGAACTTTGACCTTCCTTGTCAAAGGATTGGTTAGCAACTTATCAATGCATGAAATCTTTAACTACTCTTTAAACAAAATCCTAAATCCAAATTTGTTGGCTGTTATGAAGAGTGTGACTCTTAGTGCTTATGCCCATGTTCCCGGAAGAGTTGGACATGTCTTGCTTTATATATATAAATATATATGAAATATATATATCATACGACAAATCCTGTTAGGATATTGTATAGAATCTAATGGCTTTAATTGGTCACACTGTAGCTTGTACATATAGATGTATTTAAAACACTAAACCATGTTAATAGCAACACAATATTCAGCCTTATTCATGTACAGTTGTATATTCATGTAGCGTCAGTAATGGAGTCTTGTCACATATGTAAATGTTTTGTACATAGTTATCGGCTATTGTTGACAGGTGAATTTGCCAAAAACCCTACGTTTTTCCTTTTTAATTGATCAATGACTTTTGAGTGAGAGTGAGACGAGCGGGCGTGACCATACACCCGGAGTTACTGCGAGATTTCCTGTACCTGCCACACAATTATCGGTGTGCTTTAGGTACGTTACCACTTTACCGAGTTCAGTGCTGTGATTGCTGCTCTTGCCGAGGGTCAACATTTCCCATCCCCTTACAATTATGTTGTTTTTTATGGACAGGCTTCATATCAATTGTGTAAAGTTGAGTATCAATATTTGCAATTATTCATAAATAAAAAGATTTGATATTAATGAGCAAGATTTGGTTTGTGATAGAAACAATGTTTTTGGTACCTTTCCTACCGATTCCACCTAACTCGTACACCCCTAAATGTCATAATGAAGTATTCCAACCTTTGATTTAAAGAGTTCCATTGGGTCTTCAGGGATGAACGAGATAAAAGGAATGATTTTGGGGCAATTTAAGAGAAAGCAATTTTAATTGAGATTCTGCAGGATTTTGGCACGTTGGCATAGATATGTCTTATTTGTGTTATCGTAGAAGACATTTAGTCCCAATACCCGTTATGGTGTGCACATTGTAATATAGTAATATACTGCCAAAATATGGAAGTTCCCACCCAGCCAATTATTTTTCTGTAAAGTGTAAAAGGTGAAACTCTGTGGTACCTGCCAGTGATTAGTGTATTCATTCACTTAGGTTTTACAAGTCTTTCATTTGTGGTAGGAGATAGAACATTGGCCAAAAGTTGTTTATTTTAACATATCTGATATCGTGTTATTTTATGATATGGCGTAAAAGGTCGGGTAATTTTCCCAGAGAAAAACCTTGACAGTAGTTTTTACTCGATATACATATATACCAGTAGTAAGGTGTTACTATTTGTTATACATTATCATTCACAAATGATTGTCACAAATTATGCCCATAAAAGAGTTCACAATTCCTCTCACAGTAACTCCTCGTGTGTGGTTACCGGTTATTGTCGGATACCAACCACTGATTTTATTTTACTTACTTACTCACTGAGTAAGTGAAGCAAGATCAGCCGTGGGTATACGACAATGGTTACAAGTGTGCACAAGAGTCTTAGTGGCGAATACCTGATGTGTGAGGGTGGTGTTTCTACTGGAGATCTCCACAGTAAATACCTGGTGTGTGAGAGTGGAGATCTCCACAGTAAATACCTGATGTGTGAGGGTGGTGTTTCTACTGGAGATCTCCACAGTAAATACCTGATGTGTGAGGGTGGTGTTTCTACTGGAGATCTCCACAGTAAATACCTGATGTGTGAGGGTGGTGTTTCTACTGGAGATCTCCACAGTAAATACCTGAGGTGTGAGGGTGGTGTTTCTACTGGAGATCTCCACAGTAAATACCTGGTGTGTGAGAGTGGAGATCTCCACAGTAAATACCTGAGGTGTGAGGGTGGTGTTTCTACTTGAGATCTCCACAGTAAATACCTGATGTGTGAGGGTGGTGTTTCTACTGGAGATCTCCACAGTAATACCTGATGTGTGTGAGTGGAGATCTCCACAGTAAATACCTGGTGTGTGAGGCTGTTAAGTGTTTCCACTAGGCATGTTATTTACAGCTAATCCTTCAAATTTTGATGCATGTCTCATGACGAACAAAGACCATGTTATTTTTGTCTCCCATAATTTTCTCATAAACTTTCGTTAAAGTGATCCACTAGCAGGATGACAAGCATTTAAGATTTGAATTGTACATGATGTGAACAATTTCATTTATTTAAGGGCGATTCAAAAGTTCCCCCAACACAATGTGATTCATTTTATGTTGTATTATTGAGAGAAGAAGAGATGAAGTAACTACGATTATGCAATATGAAATATAATACACACTGCTGTTAAAGAAAACTGTGGTCATTTGTAAAGTAACCCATACTTCCCAGAAAGTTTTATTTTAAATTTATTTTCATGACATCAGAATTATTCTGACAAAGAGAATTTCGCAAAGGATAATAGAATTATGATTACGTTGAAAATTCAAATGCATGATATTGCACTGTTAGAAACTGTTAATATGATAATGTCAGTGCATCATGAAGAAAAAAACAACCATGATAACAAATCTGGTAGTTATCTTGCAATTTGCTATCAATTTTTTAACCTGTTCAGGTTTATGAATAATGGAGAGAGATTTTTTTTTAATATTTTACTTTCTCAATTTTTTTTATCCTTTTGATTCCTTCATTTTACTTAAATGTTATGGTGATATTGAGTCAGTATTATAAAACAAGTGATCGTTTGTTACTGTTATAGTGTATAGTAAAGCTTGAAGGTCTTTCAGAAAAACGTAATCTTTGAACAAATGTTGAAAGTATCTTGGTTAACTTTCAGGTTACTGAAAAGTATGGTGGTCTTTTTTTTTCGTTTCTTTTTTCTTCTTTCGAGAATGACTTACAGCAACACAAGGTATAATACTGACCTTGTGTGTTATGTTCCTGACATGGTGACAGGTATCTAGCATACGGTACGTGGGGAGTAATGGTAGTTGTAGAATACATTCCATTTGACTTGGAAATGCACACACAAATCACACCATTTTACATCTACATACTGCTATAGTGAATCGGAACATCTGCAGCGCAATGAGTGGCCAGTTCACTCCTAACGAACTGCCTTTAATTGATTGTTAACTAATGGTGGATTAATTGACTTGTGATATGGTTGAAGAAGAGTCGCTTGTGCCTTTGGTTTGCTTGCTGAATGTTTTGGTTGGTGTCCTGTTGGAGACTTGATGATGATGATAATGTTAGTTGAGGTATTTATGTCCTTTTAGTGCGTAAGCGGAGTTAAATTCTTAATTTTTAAATTCTTCGTGCTAACCTAATACTTAATCGGAAATTAAGAATTTGCTTCAAGAGCTGTCCTGTATTTGGCTAATATATAGTTCTTGGTCTACAGCAGGCCGGGAGTGTGACCTCATACATTTTGTGTATCCTTGTCCACATTCCACTATCAAGTCTTGAACTTTCCAAATAGATTCAAAATATTCCTTTATTTGATTTGAATAAATCTACAATTGAGAACGAAGATGTGATCTATGGCATGATTGCAAAGAAAGAAAACAAAAGTTGAAAGATACATCGATTGGTTTCTTTAGTAAACAAATATCCTTAAAATCTAGATATGTTTAAATCAGTAGTGAAAGGGAAAAGCAGCTAACTAGGTTTAGGAAGGTGTCTGTTGTAGGCTAGGCATAGGTTACATCAGATGGAGGACTACAGTACTGTAGACAGACCGACTATATTGTTGTAGGCTGACTCCAGGTAGATAGACTATTGTGCTGTGGGCTGACTAGCTCAAGGTAGATAGACTATATTGCTGTAGGCTGACTAGGTAGAAAGACTATTGTGCTGTAGACTGACTAGCTCAAGGTAAACGGAATTTATTGCTGTAGGCTGACTCTAGGTAATTTGACTATTGTGTTGTAGGCTGACTAGCTCAAGGTAGACGGAATTTATTGCTGTAGGCTGACTCTAGGTAGATAGACTATTGTGTTGTAGGCTGACTAGCTCAAGGTAGATGGACTTCAGTGCTGTAAGGCTGACTCTAGGTGGACTTACTGTGGTGCTGTAGTCTGACTCTAGGTACAAAGTCTATAGTGTTTTATTGTCGACTCTTAGGTAAATGGACGAGTGTTTTTAGGCTCATGGTGAGTAGATTGACTACAGCGCTGTAGACTGAATGTAGGTAAATTGTCGATAGATTGACTACAGTGCTGTAGACTGAATGTAGGTAAATTGTCGATAGATTGACTACAGTGCAGTAGACTGAATGTAGGTAAATTGTCGATAGATTGACTACAGTGCAGTAGACTGAATGTAGGTAAATTGTCGATAGATTGACTACAGTGCAGTAGACTGAATGTAGGTAAATTGTCGATAGATTGACTACAGTGCAGTAGACTGAATGTAGGTAAATTGTCGATAGATTGACTACAGTGCAGTAGACTGAATGTAGGTAAATTGTCGATAGATTGACTACAGTGCAGTAGACTGAATATAGTTAGATTGTCGATAGATTGACTACAGTGCTGTAGTCCACCCTTTGGAGATAAATAACAGCAGATTGTGAAGACTACAGTGCTTTAGATAAATCGGCTTAGGACGAGTGGCTCCCCAGTTGTGATGGGGAGCATTACATGGTGCTGCCAATTGAGTGGTCAAAAAGTGATACTTTAGTAATAGAAAAACAAAACCTTAATTATTTAAATTACTTAATGATTGTAAATTTTAGCTTGAAGATTTTAATTATGCAAGATTATGAACTGATTGATGAGCACTATTTGCATATCATTTGTATATCTCCACGTTTGCTTTTATTGTCATTGTTTGAATGTTATTATTTTTTTCAGGAATCAAAACATTTCTTCCACAGAAATGAAGTATAAAAGTGCAATGATTTTTTCTCTCCCCTTATTATTATTGTTGTTATAGACAAAACGTGTTGACCTACCACACTATAGTTGTGTAGCCTACAGTGTATAGACTTGTACCATTGTATCCCTTGTATAGAGCCCGTTATTTACCCCGCATTACCACTGAGTTTTATAAACTACCATGTATGTGTGAGTGTCAGTGTGCATGTACAGTTTTGTATGCAATGTAGTGTTATTATATTACTTTTTTGGTGAAATCTTTAATTTGTTTTTGCCGAAAAGTTTCTGTGCGGATTTTAGGTGTGGCAGCCACCTTGTAGATACAGCCGATGGTATTTTGCTTTGGAGTTGTATAGCCCAAGGAAGGTTTATTATTATTGCAAAGTTCCCACCACTAATACATACAGATCTGTAAGGAGAGCTTAGCCAATTATTACGATTATTATTGTATAGTTTTATAACACAAATCAGTAACATGTAAGTGCAAGAAATGGTAAAATAAAACCGCAAAAATAATAAAATTACATAAATTCTTCTATACAGATTTGATGTTGTTATTTTTTGTTCTTTAAGAGAATGGACCTGTTATTTTGGTTTCCAATATTACAATGCATTAGAGATGGTGTCATGTGACTTTCTGTGTAGCTTACCAACCACGAAAGCAGGGATAATTGGCCTAAATACTGCTGGTTTAAAGGCTATTAACTTGTTCCAATACATAATTTTGACAACATTTTTGGTCACAAGCAGAAATTGTTTATCATTGAGCATTATGATTCAGGCCCTGTGAACCACACTCAATGGTTTATTAACACATATGTTACCTCCCTTGCAGTGTTAATCTCTGTATGCACAGTATTTTAATATGGAGGGGTTTTTCTGTTCTGAGTTATTGTCTCCCCTTCGAGTGAAGGGAAAGGAAGACATTGTATCATCTGGTAGATCTAGTTCATGTTCTTCTTATATTATCTTGTAGGGGTCGTAACTTGAAAACCATTATAGATATGTTATGAAACTTTCAGTATACCTGTATCGGTCATGGACAATGTGTAGTGCACAGTCATTAGGTCATTTTGACCTTGATCCAAAGGTAAAATATGTCCAAATTGCAGTACAGTCTATTCCGCGCTGTAACTTTCAAACCATGAAATATAACTTTTGCAGTTTAAATCCATCACCCAAAGATTATGTGCAGTGCACAGTCAGAAGTTCATTGTAACCTTCATCCAGAGGTGACACATTTTCAAATTCTGATGGAACACCTTGTCCAGGCTGTTGAATTCAAACTTTAAATGATATTTTAATGAAACTGTCACCATATTTGTATCAAAAAGGATAAGTATTGCATTGTCATTAAGTCATTGTGACCTTGGCCCCAAGGTCAAAATATGCAGAATTGTCGGCTGCATCTTGTCTGGGTTTAATTTATGCGTGAAGATATCTTGATGAAACTTGCAGATGGTGTGACATGCATTGTCATAAATCAAAAGGTGTTCCAAGCATTCCATGGTGATAGCAATAGTACCACACTGTATCTAATTAATATATTATCTGACCAACATGAAGGTCACTGAATCAAAGGTCAAGGCCATATTTACCTCAAGGTCAATGGATCAAAGGTTGATGACAAATTTTGTATCTTTTAACTGACATTTTGTTGAAGCAATGGTGATCAGAATCAAACAAGGCTTCAAATGACCAAATCTCGAGGTCATTGGTGTTGTTTTTTTTTTCTTTTTTTTTTCTTTTTTTCTTTCTTGATTGATAACTTTTACATCTCTTGGCCGCTAAGTCTTTTAAATGAAATAACAAAATGTCGGCTGATAATACCCCAAGATCAGGTTTTAAATTTCGTAGAGCAAGTCTTGTCTGGTCCATAACTGTAATTACATAAAAACTGGGGAATAACTGACTGCAACAATTTTAATGGAGACATTTTGATGGTCCATTGAAAATGTTCATCTGCGGTCCAACTTGCGATTCCATCTACATGTATGTAAATGAATTAACGTCAGATAGACGTCTTTGAACGAACATGGTTAGCTTATCAAAGGCTATTTCTCGGTAACGTAGCAACGGATAATGACGAATCGTATTATAAAAGTGGTAGACTCCCCCTTTGTCTCTACTTAATCATGCAGGCGAATCAGAAGATATGATGATTAAGAGAGAAAAAAGGCGATCCGACCATTTTTGGTATTGTGTGAATTAGGGAGGGGATGAAACATAACCCCATTTGTCCAAAAGCTGTGCATACTCCATTTTGTGATGGTCGGGAATCTTGTCTCCGTTACAAACCCTCAACTATTATATAGCAAATTGATTTGTATTACCACAGCGGTACAGATTTCTATATAACAAACAGGGGGAAATGATATATCAATGGTGGACACCCAATCTTTTACCAAGTTTATAGAAATATTGGCAAATTAAACAACTTGGTTTGTGACTGGTTAAAATTCATAAAATCTCTACAAAGTATTTTGTATTCTTGCAGTTTACACCCATTTATAAGTGTAGGTAAAACTGAACTGCTGTATGTCATGTGTTTGTAAATGTAACACTATATTCCCACTGAAAAGTAATGGTCCGCAGTAATATTCAGTTAGGTCCATTCATACACATAAAAGTAATGGCATTTGGAGTTTACATAAGCGATTTATTTAACAAAATATATTCACTTGCTCATCCTCGATCACCTTCGCTCTCTACACCCCTGAAAAATGTCATGACAAAACGGAAGGCTCCGTGTACACCACCTTGTTGATGAGGCAAGAAGACTGGTCCGACCTTTTGATGCACATCAAAAGAATTGTGTGGTCACGTAACGGTAAAAAATGACAGCGTTTGAAGTCCGTTGCGACTCCATTGTAATCGTCAAAGGACAGGAATGCAGCCTAGCGATTGGTCAGGATGTTTTACCTAAGCGTGTCTTCAGTTTTGTCATGACATATTCCAGGTGTGTAGAGAGCGAAGGTGATTGTAACTCCTGGATATCGAGGATGTCACTTGCTATGGCACACTCTGTGTAGAGCAAAATTAATTTAGTTCCTTCATAGGTCTACACCGCAAACTTATAATCCGTGTTTGAATTTCTAATTTCTTATTTACTTATTATATTAGTTATATTGAAAAGCAATAGAAATAGAAGAGACATCAAAATAAAAGAACCCTAGGCCTAAACTTTCACCACTCACATCCCATTTTGTCTAATGACTGGTTTCTCAAACATTAACAGTATACGTACAAAAGCTTATATTGTATTCTTTTTCTGAACCTGTACAGTTTTCAAAATGCTTTTAATTGGAAAAATGCATTTGAGCCATTCAGTTTCAGTACACCGATGTGGGTTAATACAACTTGAGCACCTCTAGACGGTGTCTTCAAGTGCCTTTCCAAGGTCAATGCCGATGATGGAAATAGACAAGTTTCTGATACACTTAATTTGAACATTCATAACTTTATGCAGGTGTATAAACGCTTTTCTAATGTTGTATTAATATAGTTGATACTAAATCGGCAGTGTAGACAGTGTCAAGGAGTGCTATTTTATTAACCGGAGCAGAACGAGTTCATTGATATTTTTAGACGCATGTTGGGCAATGGCATCTGAACCTAGAGATGCGGCGTCTACACAGTAAACTGTTTTTTGAAACACTTCGTTTTCCGAAACTGTCCGAGCGCATCCATGGTATGAAAAAGTTCGTTGACATAAGAAAATGTCATCATTTGAGTTAAGAAATCCACATGAAAAATCTCAATATCCCGTTACACGGAGATGGGCCAAGTGGTTAAGCCCCCCCCCCCTACCTCTGGGTTGCGAGTTTGAACCCCACGTGGGACAGTTGCCAAATACTGACATTAGTTCGGTGGGTTTTTTCCGGGTAATCCGGCTTTCCTTCACCTCCAAAACCTGGCACATCTTTAAATAACACTGGCTGTTAATAGGACGTAAAACAAAATAAACCAAACCAAACGTTACATGGACTTACAGTGAGGGATGCGAGAGAGGGACCTCTCCCCAGATAAGTTCACATTAAAATTCTTTAAAAATCCTGTTGGCTATTCAGTGTTAAGCTCATCTACTCTTCCGAAGGGAATCTGGGCTTATGTCATGGTGTCCGTCGTCCATCGTCTTCTGTCCGCTTTCCCTTTAAACGACTTGATCTGGAAAAAATGGAATCATGACATTCTAAAAACGGAAATGACCTTAACCTACTCGTACCTTCATGATCCCAGGGGTCAAATGCGTCGCTCACTTCAAATGACCTTCTGGAAAATTGAAGTTTAGAGAACTTTTGTTATTGTCTAGTAGTGTTTTGGGAGCTGGAATTCAACAAATTATTAAAACGAAATTGGCCTTGGACTTCTATCAAGGTCACAGGGGTTAAATGTGCCAAACACTTTAAATGTTTTGTGAATTTAAACGTATGGAATCTTAATATTTGGTCTGTTACTTCTCTGGATTGAGCACGGAAAAGTTTGCAAATTGAAATGGCCATGACCTACTTTCAAGGCCACAGGGGTCAAAATGTCAACACATCCAGGGACTTCTGAATAATGGAATTGTCTATTCATGAATTCTAGCTAATAGCTTCGACGTACTGAGCCGACAAAGTTTGCAATTGAAACATTTCCGTACAGTATACTATTGAATACGAATATTATCCTTTGCTACATGACATTTAGGCCTCCTGTCCATTTGGCAAATTTGCTCTCTTGATCAGTCTAAACAACACTCGATATGCGTAACAAGGCGCCGACCGAATTTTCATGTGAAATGCAGTACTGTCTGAGCAAAGCGCTACATGTAACAACAAAATATGTTTTGAGATACGTCCAAACATACTTTATGCATAACCTGTTGTCCATGGATAGCTTTCATAAGAAATTCTAAAAGGATCTCTCCAGTTTCTTTTTGGGGAAATGATCCACCAAGAAAATATTAAGGACGGTATGACGGACTTACGGGCAGGCGACGGGCCATGAACGAAGAGTGATTTGAATAGCCCACAATTTCATGATTATGATGGGCCATACAATGATGCACTTACATGTTATTGAAACATTTTACAATGAACTACGTTAAATTGTGTTCTTTTCGAGGACGTCCTGTACGCTGTCATTGTGAAGTCGCTACATCTAATCTAAAAATAGAACCGATAGGAGTTCGACACCGCTCTGTGATACAAGTGAACGGCTGAGCTGTAGGAGTTTATACACATGGGCCGTTCTCAGTTCGGGTAGCACTGCAGTAAACAGCAGTTTTTTTGGTTCACTTCCGATCAATTGCATTTTAAGCAATACAAACACCATGAGTATATCTCAATTATATTTCTCTCCGAGAAAAATAGGGTTTGACTTTTACACTTTTAAGAAAAATAACCATGTCTATTTTTCCCATTCTAAATGTGGTCACGACAGTCATAGGCGATTTAATACGTTAACGATATAATAAACCCTTTGGCATGTTTTTACATAGATGTGTATTGTAGTCTTCGAATGCATACAGTTTCAAAAAAAATACACCTCGGCTACGTCTCGTCATGGGTACTGTACACCTCGGCTACATCTAGACAGGGTACCGTACACCTCGGCTACATCTCGTAAGGGGTACCGTACACCTCGGCTACATCTCGTTAGGGGTACCGTACACCTCGTCTACATCTCGTTAGGGGTACCGTACACCTCGTCTACATCTCGTCAGGTGTACCGTACACCTCGGCTACATCTCCTCAGGGGTACTGTACATCTCGGCTACATCTAGTCAGGGGTACTGTACATCTCGGCTACATCTAGTCAGGGGTTCTGTACATCTCGGCTTCATCTCCTCAGGGGTACTGTACATCTCGGCTACATCTAGTCAGGGGTACTGTACACCTCGACTACATCTAGTCAGGGGTACCGTACACCTCGGCTACATCTCGTTAGGGGTACCGTACACCTCGACAACATCTCGTTAGGGGTACCGTACACCTCGTCTACATCTCGTCAGGTGTACCGTACACCTCGGCTACATCTCCTCAGGGGTACTGTACATCTCGGCTACATCTAGTCAGGGGTACTGTACATCTCGGCTACATCTAGTCAGGGGTTCTGTACATCTCGGCTTCATCTCCTCAGGGGTACTGTACATCTCGGCTACATCTAGTCAGGGGTACTGTACACCTCGACTACATCTAGTCAGGGGTACTGTACATCTCGGCTACATCTCATCAGGAGTACTGTACACCTCAACTACATCTAGTCAGGGGTACCGTACACCTCGGCTACATCTAGTCAGGGGTACTGTTCATCTCGGCTACATCTCGTCAGGGGTCTTGTAGGTTATAACCATGATTAACATGTAACCGAATTGCGTTTATACCAGCATCAATGCTAAAATATCCTGTATGAATTTCGATTTCGACAAGGTCCATCGTTTGTCCTTACCGATGTAGCGTAACTAGACTGGGTCCATCATTTGTCCTTACCAATGTAGCGGAACTAGACTGGTCCATTGTTTACCCTTACCAATGTGGCAGACCTAGACTGGGTCCATCGTTTGTCTTTACCAATGTAGCGGAACTAGACTGGGCCCATCGTTTGTCTTTACCAATGTGGCAGACCTAGACTGGTCCATCGTTTGTCCTTACCAATGTAGCGGGACTAGACTGGGTCCAGCATTTGTCCTTACCAATATAACAGAACTAGACTAGGTCCAGTGTTTGTTACCAAGTACCTAGAGTTTTAAAGGTACCGGGTTCAAATCCCGGCCTGGCTTTGCATTTTCCCACTCTTGTTACACCATATTTCATTGTGACATGTTATTTTAATAATATTTGACATACCGATCATAGCATAACAAGTCTATATGCCATATTGACTCTCAGGACAATTAATTGTGGAAGGCAACATATTTCATCCAGACTGTTGTTTTGTTTACATAATGAACCTTGACATATCCGCCTCTGTTCCCAAGAAGTGATTTCGTGGCTACTACCCGCGGGTAGACTGTCCCTGTCTGGCTATCCTGAGGTTCGGCTTCATCCTCCACATCATCAGATGGAGGTCTGTTGAAATCGACCTGCGTCCCATTTAAACGATCATGTTACCGCTGTATCTGGACTGGATCTTTCTCTTATTTCATATGCAGATTTCCCATGGTCCTTAGTTGCGCTTTTTCGATTTTGGGATTGATTTGAAAAACGAGATGGCTGACAGACAGCCATCTTTGTTTTTTACAATGAAATTTTATGGCCTTTTCATGGGATGGATCTTTCTCAAAATATGTAAATTTCCCTTGGTCCATAGATGTGCATTTTTAATTTTGTGACTGGTTATAAAAACAAAATTTTTGACAGCGGAGACATCGTTGCTTTGAAGTATGAAAGTTTGTTATTGCTTTGTTCTTGAAATACAGAATGGCTCTTTTTTTTTCATTTAAAATGTCCCCTTGGGTTCTTAGTTGTGGTATTGTGATTATGGGACTGATCAGAACAACAAAGTGACTGGCACGGGCAACCATATTTGATTTGATT
The DNA here is from genome assembly GCA_947623455.1 of Mimachlamys varia. Classification (NCBI taxonomy): domain Eukaryota; kingdom Metazoa; phylum Mollusca; class Bivalvia; order Pectinida; family Pectinidae; genus Mimachlamys; species Mimachlamys varia. The sequence goes on from OX392528.1 coordinate 41,196,483, forward strand.
TCTGAAGACTATATTACAAATGTACAATAAATGTATTGCTATTCCTTAAGAAGAATTATCGAAATTCAAGTAATAAGAAAAGAAAAGGAAAGAAGGGAAAATATCTCTTGTCATTTTAAGTTCACTCACTAACTGAACGAATCAAATTAGCAAAGGTGTCATCCAATTTGATTATGATTTCATGTTGTTTTTTTTTGTATATATATATTTGTCAGTGTGATGCTTTGCAGCCTGCCTTTAATAACACCATGAATAGACTGGAATCAATCGCTGGAGGACTCACACAACTAAATTATTTACTATATGTTATTGCTAAGCTTTAGAGCTAATAACTTTAATATTTGAAGTTCAACACCAGTGACTAGTGACTGCCTGGATTCACAGATACATACATGGCAAAGACTTCAAATGACATTTTATCAGGAGTTTCGTCGCATTTTAGCTCGCTACGGGCGTCTGCTTCGCACAACTGGAAATTTAAATGTCAAACCAGTGAAATGTGAAGGGAACACCCTCTGACTTTTGACCCCATATCAATCCGCCATCACATGTCAAAATCTACCAAAAGTATACAAGTTTGTAAAGTTAAATATCTATAGATTTCATTCAATGCAGAATATGTCAGCAATTACCTATTTAAATTATTGAGAATCAACTGTACTTAGCCGAAACAAATTTTCGGTAGGGACTACAAACGTATGAAACACGTAGTCATTGGCTCATTCTAGGCTAGTAGTTGTGCCAGTCCTCCAGTCACTCCGATTGTTCTAGCCTGGATTCAATCGCTGGAGTGACTCAGATGTTCTAGCCTGGAATCAATCGCTGGAGGGACTCAGATGTTCTAGCCTGGAATCAATCGCTTGAGGGACTCAGATTGTTCTTAGCCTGGAATATAGTGCTGCAGCGACTAGGTAAAGGTTTTCTGACTTGTGTGAACTATTTATAAATACAACCCTGCTGCAGAAACATATATGTATTCTATGTTTGAAACGTTTTCATAGATAGAAGAATTGATTTTAGACCAGATAACATTTTTGATTTGTTTACAGAACCTGACAGAATCCTGATGGGGACTGAAGAGGGATTGTATGTGGCACAGCTGAACAAAGATGGTAAGTTGTCCATTTAGGGTTAACAAATTTTACAGACTTCTGAACCAGACTTTATAAACGTGTTCCTCTGTTTCTCTAGTCAATGCATCGCTATCAATCCTCCCTTGTTCGAAGAGAGAGTGCCACCAAAATTTACCAATCTCCCTCAAAACTACCTTCATTTCATTTAAGTTCAGACTCTGGCATCTCAAAATCTATATTTTATGGTCAAATGATCTCCTTGTTACTGCAAGGTATGTGTAGTGACCATGACAGGTGTGTCTGGCTCAATTGAATGCTTTTTGGAGTTATTTTGTTATTTTTCAAGTTTTTGAGTATCTATTATCTTCACCATAATGATTTGTGTTTATTGCCTTGATATGATGTCATTATGTCATGATGCAACATCTATTGTTGTAATTATTATGTTACAATAGGTGTGAATACATAACACAAAAGTTTGGCACAGCATGACACAAAAATTATTACACAGCAAAACACAAAAGGAATGCGACAAGTACTTAATAGATAAATATTAATTTTGTGTTACAGTACTGATCCGCATTGGAGACCGCAGTGAAAAGAAGACCGTCTACCAGTTAGAGCTGGTACTGGAGGAGCAGCTTGTGGTATTCATCAGTGGTGAGTTGATACTGGCACACAGGTTTTCCCTGACGCACAAAAACCTGCATTTTGACTCCTAAAATTGTCAAAGGACTCCCAAAATTGATGAAGTTTTACTAAATATTATTTGTGATGGGAGTCCCAGGACTCCTAAATTGATTAAATTTGAGAGTCCCATGGAAACCCCTAAGTGATTCCCAGTGTTTGCATCTTCTGTTGGTCTCTCTGTCAATCTCTACAACATCTTGGGTGTACTTTTGTGTTAATTCATTCACCCCTGAAATTCCAGCTGTTGAATTGGACGAGTTCAAATGTGTCTTCAGGAGTGAATGAGTTAAACTTAATTTTACTGATACTGCAATTCCAGAAGTTATCAAAAGTCATAATTATTTGATTAACCTATGTCATGGCCTTTTGCAAACTTTCCATTTAAAAGACTTCCGCTATTTTGATTCTAAGCTATGTATTTTCTGATTACAGGTCGACAGAAGCATATCAAATTGCTGCATGTGTCTGCATTGGAAGGACATGATGGCGATCCAGTCAAGATCCCGGAGAGCAAAGGATGCAGTGTATTCTGTACAGGACTAATCCGGCAGAGCTGCTGCTCTTGTCTATGTGTGGCTATTAAGCGGACTATACAGGTGTACGAACTCAACAAGACGCGCCAGAAGTATAGGAAAATGAAAGACATTCAGGTCCCGGGACTAGTGCAGTTTATAGAAATTATGAATGAAAGACTTTGTGTGGGATACCCGTCATACTTTGCAATTTACAGTGTCACAGGTGATGCCGCACCAATGAGTAAGTGTTCTGTCTGTGGAGACTTGTTACAATAAAACAGTTAATTGTAACATCCAAAGTGTCTTCCATGTACTTGCATAATTGCTACAATCAGATATTAAAGGTTTTATGCAGTTAAGAATTGATTTTGCCGATAAAAGGTTGTTGGGGGGAAAAAAAGCAAAAATAATTCTGCCTGTTTAACAATACTTCCTAATTTTATAATATTTATTCTATAGTACATTAAATTATTTCGTTTCTTTTTGTTTGGCATTTGCAGCACTTGTAAATTCTGAGGACTCCAGTCTGCAGTTTATGATGCAGTCGCAACAAAACTCCCTGCAGGCAGTGGAGTTGTCTCCCAAGGAGTACCTTTTAGTATTTAGTGGTAAGTCGTGTTACCTTTTAGTATTTAGTGGTAAGTTGTGTTGTCTCCCAAGGAGTACCTTTTAGAATTAAGTGGTAAGTCGTGTTGTCTCCCAAGGAGTACCTTTTAGTATTTAGTGGTAAGTTATGTTACCTTTTAGTATTTAGTGGTAAGTTGTGTTACCTTTTAGTATTTAGTGGTAAGTTGTGTTACCTTTTAGTATTTAGTGGTAAGTTGTGTTACCTTTTAGTATTTAGTGGTAAGTCATGTTCGCTTCCAAGGAGTATCTTTTAGTATTTAGTGGTAAGTCGTGTTACCTTTTAGTATTTAGTGGTAAGTCGTGTTACCTTTTAGTATTTAGTGGTAAGTTGTGTTGTCTCCCATGGAGTACCTTTAAGTACTTAGTGGTAAGTCGTGTTGTCTCCCAAGGAGTACCTTTTAGTATTTAGTGGTAAGTTGTGTTACCTTTTAGTATTTAGTGGTAAGTTGTGTTACCTTTTAGTATTTAGTGGTAAGTCGTGTTACCTTTTAGTATTTAGTGGTAAGTCATGTTCGCTTCCAAGGAGTACATTAATTCAGCACAATCATAATTTAGTGGAATGATTTTATAGCGAAAAGTCACTAAAATAAGATGACATCTAAAAATATATATGTTTACAGTATAGTGTTGATCCAATTTGTATCAGTTTTTCTAAAAGGCTATCCACTACTTTGATGTATATATATTCAGTTGTGATTAAGTCGCTGTTTTCTTTCTAGTTTCTGGCATATATGTAGACAACACTGGTAGAAGGAGTAGAGCCCAGGAACTCATGTGGCCTGCTCCTCCAACAGCAGTTGGTAAGTTATCAAGTATACAGTGTACATTGCATAAATACTTCATATCGAAGGTCGTAAGGCCATGTGAGGACGTAAAACTCAAAATAAATAAAACATCTCATATATACTCTCATACTTGTAAGGAGAATTGATACACAGTATTTCTGATAATTGTTCAGAGACATTTTAACAAGGAATACATATTCCTTGAAGTACATTTTACAATTTAATAGAAATATTCAGTAACATTCAGAAAATTGCTGCATATTTAAAATTGCAACCTGATTTGTATGTTTTGTATAGAATACATATCAATTTGTTTTCTTTAACATGTAATCAGACTTATATTACTGATACAAAACTTTTGATTCATATCCTGGTGCTTGTTGTTGCTTTGTTGGACTATATGCCTGTGCCATTGAATTGTACCACTGGGCAGTATCATTGTTATGTTGTCGAGGTTACTATACTTCAAACAGAAATCGATTAATTAATTTTTATGCTATCCATGAACTATTAAAAGTACATCAAGTTAACACATTTGTGACATATGACAGGGTGTTGTCAGGCGGTGTTGTGAATAGTACGCTTGCCATTCACGGAACCATGCAGGTTTTCTTTAGATTGTCTTGGTTTCCCTTCCAACATTAGGACCTCTGAATTTCCATCCAGGCAAACAAGGATGATTTATAATTTGGAAAATGTTGATGTGTATTTGTTGTAAAATGAAATTGCTGTGATGTCATCATTGTGTTATTTCAGCGTACAGTGATCCCTACCTCATGTGCTATTCAGAAAATGCCATATTTGTGTTCGATGTTCATTCAGCAGAGTGGATCCAGACTTTGTGCTTGAAAAAGGTACGAATTAGATTGACAGGAGAACATTATGTTCCCTCATTGCTGAGGTATGAGCAAAATGGTATGAGTTATGAAAGTGACAGCTAATGGAACTCTTATATTGGACAGATTAACCAAAAGGTGAAAATATTGCCAAGTTACAGCACAATCAGCTGATTGTGGCATTAATGTTAGATTTACACCAAACTTATCGTCTTTATTACTGGAATTCACAATAAAACTGAGATATTTTATCATTTAAAGTATTGCAGGATAATTCCTTCACATTTTGATTAATATGATATTGCCTCTTAGAAAATTAATTCAATCAGTATTGTTTGAATATACTGATTACTGGAAAAATGTGGGTTTGTGATTTATTATGGTGATTCTATTATATATTTCTAAATAGATACTTGATGATAAATTCTCATTGTTTTTTTGTTGTAGACAAAGCCCCTGAACAGGGATGGCTCTCTGAACCTGATGAATATGATGGACTCCCAACACATCATTCACTTCAAGAATGTCCACCAGGGTATTGATACTTTGTAACACCCATAACTGTCCTTATGATGAATTATACTTGGGGAATCTCAGGTTTAAATCTGATCAAAGGAAATTGGTTTATTTTAACAACAGATTGTGTTAGTCCTGCAAAGTTATCTGGGAATACATATCCTTTGTTCAGTCATGTAAGGTGTGCTGTTGCAGGTGTCATTCATTAGGGTCAAAGAGATACATTTTAATAATGAAATATTTAAGATAGAAATATTTGTATTAATTTTTTCTTTTTTTTTTGCAGGAAAACAGAATTTCGATATTTATTCATATATCTTCATGTTAAATTATGGATTAAATGGTATTAAATGTCTTTGAATGATAGAAGACAAAAGGCTGGCATGTTAAATTATAGAATAAATGGTATTAAATGTCTTTGAATTATAGAAGAAGAAAGGCTGGCCATCAAGGAAATCTTCAAAAACAGGAGTGTCAACAGGAACAAGAGGCGATTCTCCTTCAAGACGAGAGAAGATCATGACCGGGGCTCTAAAGGGTGAGAAAGGAGGCTCTGTCTGCATCCTGTTGGGTTATTCTTAGTGGAATGAATAGATGGTTTGCTCATCAAGTAACATTTATTATGAGATGAAATTTTATTTCAAGAGTTGGAATGATATTTAAAAGGAATGCATTGGGTTGATATTGATTTATGATACAATGTCCGGTTTTACAGCTTTTTGCCAACTGTTGTGAATGATTTATTTTTCAATGCTATTTTTTTGGCTAACTGAATGTTTCAAGTTTTTTGTTCTGTTGCAAAATGGCAGAAAAAATTGACCTCCTGTGATTAATAATGACCTTTTTATTATACGATTTATGTGCAGCATGTTTCTTATTTATTTGCTTTATATCATTACTACATGTATCTTATAATATATAGACTGACACACTGTAATATCAAAATACATTAATGTAACTCGGGCATATAGAATCTGGTGAGATGTGTTCGCCGGAATCACACTCTTCTATAACAATTCTGCTAATCTCTTCAAGCAAAGTTTGTGACTTAGATAAAAAAACGTTTATCGGGATGTATAAGATTTGGTTGCACAGACATATGTAGTCTAAAGCATCAGCTTGTCAATACTACAAGTTGGTGATAAGTCCTTGGGGAAGTCTACATAGTGAAAATTTAATTGATATCCTCAAAAATATGGATAGCATGACATCTTTAATTGCCATGAAAGCTTCATGAATTGCTTCTTTGAATGTTTCTTGCACACACTGATATATTCTACAGCTATCTGCCGATATTTTTGTTACGAAAATGACTCTGTTATTGACAAGCAGATGTTGGTCGTGGTCTTAACTCTATATATATGGAGATCTCTTGTGTTGTAGGATCATCAGAACTTTTTACAGGAATAACATATAGCATCTCCACCCTATAACGACATCACATCTGACTGATGTTGTATTATGTCTTTGTACTTAATCTGACCGATATATGGTGCAAACAAAAAAATTACTTAGGATTCACTGTTTTATATGGGAAAATACTGTGGTCATAGGTGTTAACAGGTTCTGTAAGGTTTTGTTTAGAAATTGAGTTATTTAAAATTGAAAAAAAAACTACCCATGGATACAAAGGGATCAATCTAGGTCATTTATCACAAGAGGTTACAGTATTTTCCTGCAAGTGTTTATTAAGGTTTTACTTTGTTGTGGTTTCAAAACTTTAAAAAAAGAATGGTTCAATTATTGTTTACACCATCAATGCTTTGATGAATACTTAATCAGACAGTAAAGAGTCCATATGAAATAGGTGAATTTAAATTGAACATTATATATTTCAGTGCAATAAATGATTCAACAATAGCTTGTGTTGATATTTATACTTGTTAAGTATAAGATCCTCCCCCGTAAATAACAGATATTTGTTCCCTCGATCCCTAGATTGACCCCTGTTACCCTCGATCCCTAGATTGACCCCTGTTACAATGATATCCATCCTACCTACAATGAAGTCCAGTACATGTCGGTAAAGTTACCTGTTACGACTGTAGTAAACTGACTGAGTTACAAGACAGCTGCTATTTTGTGTTGACTACAGGCCCGAGCGGCGCTCTCGTGAAATTTCCGCACCAATATCATTCAGCCATGTAGCCCACATGGGTCCAGATCAGGTCTTTCCTTCAAGCATACCAATACCAGTAACCCACGGCCAGTAAGCTGTCTTACGTAAAATTGTACTGTGTAGTGGCTTAGTGCATGCTTCCCATATAATCTCTTTTTTCTTGGAATGTATAAACCATGCTGTCTTCTCCATGTATTTAATCACTGATCTACCAACTCAGCTATGCATGTTGCTTTTTACATAGAATTTTGGCTAGGTGCATGTTCGTCATCCAAGTTAAATACAATCAAAATGTCTGTCCCAAGACAGGTTACCATCGGTTCCTTGGGTGTAGTATTTAATCATTTGTTTTCAAACGTAACCGCTCTGTACAGTTTGACTAAATGCTTTGTGTTGTTAGCCTGACGTCTGCTATGTGCTATCTTGGTGCATGTGGTTACACGTGGTTACTTGGTGGCAGGGAAATTGTTATATTCCATTAGTGGTTCAGTTACGGTACAAGAACATGCGTTGATGGTGGATTTCAGCGGTTTGTTCTGGAAATATATACATTTCATGTTTGTTGCAGCTTATCAATAAATTATTCCCATCACACTTGTATTTAGAGGCTGTTTCATTGGTCCAGTTGTTTGGGCTCTGCCAATTATTACATTCATATGAACAAAATATTCTGACATATAACAGATGGTATACAAGTTTTAGTTTAATTGTGGTGTCGGTGTATACAAGTAAATTACAAAAGGAAAATTAGTGGAAGTTATTAAGGATTGTTCCAAAATTCATCATATGAGAGGGGCGGGAGGCTCCACCACCCATCAAATATTAAAAGTAAAAGTGATTTATTATATAGAACTGTACACAGATCTGGTTTTAACCCCATCACCCATGCTATATTAATACAAGTGCCTCCCACCTCCCCCACATGATTAATTCTGGAATAGCCCCAACTTGGGTCATTGTGCAATTTGCCATAACTGAAATTTATCGTTATTTAATTTAATTTAAAATATTATTCTGGAAAAAATGAACTAGAATATACAGATGTGTATAAAGATATTTTAGATTTACAGAGCATGTTAAGGGGAATGGATGCTGATACAATATTTAATGCAAGAAATAATAATTTCAACTGCACAAATCAAAAATTAAATCAAATTAGAATATAATTCACATCACACAAAACTTATAGTCTGCCTTTTACATAATGGAAAGCTTTATGCACTCGTGAACACACTTGTATGTGTCATGTGATGATCTCTTGCACAGCACGTTTCTTTCAAAATCTGGACCCGCTATCGAAACAAAAAGATGAATTTTGTAAATGTTATTTTAAACCTTTACACTCAAGAAACCACACTGAATTAGGATAGTTTAGGAATTTACAATTTTTTTAAATCTTTGCTGGAAACAGTGACCTGCTTAATCAGATTTCAATTATGTTATGTTGGAAAAATATAGAATCGACCTTCATGTATTTAGTGGCGAGATCAAGCATTCCGCTTTGAGCCTTTCACACAGCTTCAGCTATGTTTGCTTACCTTTGTACAAGATAAGCATATGCCGAAAACAACTGAATTGTTTATTTTGCTACCGTAATAATTGAAACAATTTGACAACAAATACAACTGCAGTTATTAATTAATTGTGTACTGTTCAATGATCACTGTTATAACCTTGGTTAATATTAAAATGTTGTAAAATTTGTTATGAAAGTGAAGTAATTATTAAATACATGAAGAACCTTTCAAAACTGTTAAAAGTAAGATTGAAGGTGATAAAAAGATGAAAGATTTTTTCTTGGGCTGACCAAATCTGTAAAATCTAAGATGTATTTATTGTGTTTTTCTAATAGGTCTGAGAGAAAATCCAGAATAATCTCCGGTCCAACCAACTTTACCCATGTGGCTCATATGGGTACAAACATGGACATGAAATCACTCATTGATCTTCCCAAGGTATTTACTGTTTACATTTAATCTCTGCGTGTAAATAAAACAACAAATTATATACAGAAATAGTGCCAAAAATATACAGACAGCTTTATATGAAAATGCTGCAATGTTTTATGATGATTTGATATTGCTGGTCAGTAAAGTCCAATCTTTTGAGTGGCTTCACTCTTGAATGGCAGGTTCCAACATGAAAGAGTCTGTGATGATCCAGACTGAAGTCAGTGAAACTTTAGTCCTTGTTTAAGTACTATAATATCAGTTATTTCTGTGAGACCAAATTCTGTGGTTTCCCTGAAAAACATCCATTTCATGGGTACATGAATTCTTGGAATAACAGTACCCACTTGCTTTATGTATCAAACTTGTAAATACTCCATGGACTTGAGATATGTGTTAGCATTAAATTATCTCTTGTTTATATGCATGGAACATCGAGATTATTGGTGGATATATAGTGATAATATTGGTTCAACAATGGTTACACAACAACAGCAATTCAAACATCAGCTATAAAGATTTTACTTGCTTTACCAGCCGGTTGGATCGTCGGCCCCTCCGCCTGTAGAGAGACCGCCCCCCGATACTACCATACAGAGGGTGCGCAACATCTTCCAACCTAGCATGAAGTCGGTACAGGAGGCTCAGTTGAGAGGTGCCCGGTCACAACCCAACGGTAGGTCAAACGGTGAGGATAATAGGGCATGCATGAATCGTCAATCAAAACGAAAAATGCACATTTTAAAATTTTAATAATTTCACTTTATAAAAACCAAATCAGTAAAAAGAGTAGATCAAAACTGGTCTAAAACAGATACCATTTAAATTTTTTACATCTGCATGAGACATTTAATTGAGGTTTATAGCGAAGTTTATTGATGAAGTTTGATGGCAAACATTTTCTTGATGAATGTCTTATCCATTTCCTTAACCCAAAAAGATGGCATCATACCTCGCACTCGTAAAAAATATGAAAATATTAGTCACGCTCATGAAATATATTTTGTGTTACTGAAGACACTGTTAGATATCCTTTATGTGTTTGTTAAGTCGCAGCAAATTTAACCTCCAAACTGAAAAGTACATTGGAACAAACTTGATGTAGAGGAATACAATGCCCATTGTTTAAAACAGGCAGTGCGAGGCGTGAATCGCCGTCCAAAGTTGGGGGTGGAGCACGACCTACATCCTCCACCTCCTCCATCTCCGATAGTCCCGAGTTATCCTCCCATGACCAGTCCGCCTTCGCCGACGTCACCAGCAACATGTTTGAGGTAGGCTCGGCTCCTACAACCTAGCTAGCTTCACTTATAGGGCTTTCTTAGGACGATTTATAGGCTTTTCCTTAAGACAATTTTGCAGTGTAATAATGCATTGATAGAGGCACATTAATTTATAGTCCACCCTGATGCTTCTGTAGAAATATACAATCAGTTATAAGTATTATTGATGATGAATACTTTTTATGAATTTTATGTTATATATATGTTTAAGACAAGAAGCATTTGTTAAGGAAATATTGGATAAGGAATCACAAATCATTTGTTCTTTTTCTCTTTTTGATCTCACAATAGTAGAGCATATAATTATGGTGACTTGGTAATTATGTTGATGTTTCGTGTCCCTCCCTGTTACACGTGTAATGAAGCCCCCTTTCTGTTATGTACCGCCACTCGAAGGTTTCCGTTTCACACACTGTATGATCTGTGTCTTACTACATAGTCTATATACATATATTACTGCCTTCACACGGCCAGAACTGACTTGTGAGTTACATGTTTATTCACTGTACTGGAACAAACATATTTCTGTACTGTACAGAGGGGGCTCAGTTGTAACTGGACTACAATACTAAGACATGACTTACACATCTTTGCATCTTTTACAACATTTTCATTCCAAAGTATTAACATTTGAGGAAAAATTTAAGATTTTAGGGAATTTAAACGGCATAATAAACATATCAATTGAATGGCAAGGATGAAATCAAGACTAGGTAAAAATTGATGACATGGGCGAATGGCGGAAGTTTGCCTTTTGAACATTTCATTATATACAATTAATTGTATTGTTTTTTGTTCAAATTCGAAAGATTTTATGACAATGAATTTAAGTGATTGGGAATGATAAAGCAAGAAAAGAAAATGTAGAAGAAAAAAAAATATGTAAGTCCTGATGTTAAGAGCCTTGTCTAGTTTGTTCTGGTATAGTCGCTAGATGTAACACAAATTAGTAAGGCTCCTGTGAAGAATTCTATGTCTGCACACACTGTGTGTCATATTCATCGTATGCACTGAAAGTCTATGTACTGTATTATTTATAATCTTCAACCAGTTCTCTTCTTGTGTGACCTGATTGGCCGGCGTTACTAATGGTGTACTACTACATAATCCATTTTGCTTCCCTTCAGGTGTTTAAAGGTCCCCCCGGGTCGCGCGAGTCTGTTAGTGGCAGTGTTTCCAATCATACATATGAAAGCACATGGCAAAACTACTGAACAAATGAGCACACAGATTATGTAGCTGAGGTTTCTCCACTTTTTACTTCCATATTTATATATTGTGCACTCCTTGATCTAACATCATTACCAGACCCCAAGCTTCTTATTCACTTCGTTTTCTGTTCCGTTGATGCCCTGGTGGGAATGGCTGATTGGTCCGTTAATATTTACCATAATTCATTCATATTTATTTTTTTTAAACAATTTAGTAACTGGTGTTCTGATCTTAATATTTAAAAACCTAATATATATATTTGTTAATACATTTTTTATTTTTAAATACGACATATTCATAATCATTACTAATTACAGTAGTTTAGTTTTAACTTGAGCAAGTAACCGAACAGAAGTTACTATAATGGGTTAATTTTGTGTCTATACTTCCGTGTTATTGCTGAAGTCATTCTCACCATAGGTTACTTGTTGTTTTACATTACAGCATTGCATGAGCCCAGGCTATCACCCTCTAGGTGTGTGCCACTCTTTCTTGGCATGTCCTATCACAGTTATCTCCCCTACCTAACCAGTTGTACCGGCTGGTCGACCAACTTGCCGTCTTTCAATGTTGTTGCATGTTTGTTCCTTCTGAGTTTTTAAACAGACAAAACAATATACTTTACATTCAAATATATTCATATAGCAATTCCATATCTTTGACAATTCTGTCCCATTAGGATTTCGATTTTTGATGGATCCAAGACCTAGTGCAGGTAGTATGATTGATATTGTTTACTGGGAATGAAATAACTATGTACTATAGGGCAACATCAGGGCAGCAGGCTTGCTGGCTATCTCATTCTGGCATGGTTGATTAATCCTCAAGTTGGAAAGCTTAGCAAGCTGGTGTCCAAACCTAATGGCCTGAAATCAGCATAGATCTAGATTCTGTGGAGAAAAGTAGCAGAAATGAGATGTTCAGTATTGACTGCATTCATAGTTGTGTTGTTGGTTATTAGAAATATAAAACAAAAATATTGATATTTTATTATATATATTGATAATTTACAGCATACATTGCATAATATTCACAAACAAAACTGTTTGCATGGTGAGAGTCAATAGGTGTTACATATGTTAGAACTATATGCAGTGGTATGTTTATAGTTAAAACAAAATGAAGTTGGTCATTACAAAATTGCATAAAGATTATATGAAGTTGTTTATTAATAGAATGTATATGTTTTTCACACTCTGCAAGTTGCAAGAAGACCTGAAAAAAACTTTTTTTTTTAAATAATAAAAGGATTGTGTTCATCAAAATGATATGAAAGGGAGATTAGACAAAAAAAAGAACTCTGGAGTGGAACTATTCTTTGTGCTTATGACTGGTGCAGAATTACCCAAACCTTAAAATGTAATATGTGGTTTTGTAAACGAATGATGATCAGCATTGTTTAAAGCAGAAGTCTTTTGACTTGGTCGGATAGTTAGATGGATTGGCATAGTCTAGTGGAAGGGGCATTTTAGTTAATCAACGAAGAATGGAAGATTGGGACTATATATCATAGCACTAGATAGTCTTGACAAGTTAGGGTACTGTTTAACTGTATTTGGTACCATACCAATGCAACTGACAGTGTTGTAGTATATTGTAAGTTTAAATTTGCATCATACAAGTGTTTTAAATTAGGCTTTCATGGTAAAACTAAACAATACATTCTAATATTCTTAACATTGCTTTGTATTAGCTTAGTCAAACTGTCCTTTTGTAAGCTGTCTGCAATACATTGTTGGCTTAGATATTATAAATTGATGTCCTTTGTCAGTGCTCTGTGATGCATTCTCGGCTTAGATTTAACATTGAATGTTTTTTCTGGGTCAGCTCTGTTTTATGTTGTCGTTGGCTGAGATATTGTTCTGATGGCAGTGGGCATTGATAACCCTTACATTAATGATGTACTGTAAATGTGTTATGTATAAACTGGCAACAGACAAGCAGTGTACAGTAGTTTGAGGCTGCTATGCCGAAACTGTTGCCAGGGTTGAAGGCATACTGAGCCAAATCAAAGAAAGGGGAGAGCACTCTGGCAACTTGTTGTTATGGTAGCTTAAAAATAAGACAATTGTTTTAACCATGACTTAACATCAAATGACAATTAGGCATTGTTTAGTTGATGTATAATGTACAATGTAAAAGAATTAAGTTATTGTATTGTTTAAATCAAGTGAAATCAAAAAGATACTTCTATACAATAACATGATATACAAAAGAAAATAATCGACAGCGTAAATCTTCAGAACAAAACTTAAGCTTTTATTACAAGGTCATTTACACTTTTAATTAACATATTTAGGGAGATTGCTGTTGGCTTATAGCAATTAGGCAGTCACAGTTTAGCGCAGCATGGTTAGATGAGCGTTATAGTTCCCAGTAGGGCTAATTATAGGTTGCTTTGTAATACTATGTAACAACCGTTACCAGATATCGTCGATTTTAGTTGTAACGCTTGACTCTCGGTTTGATTAACAATAATTGACTGGACTGTAAGCTTCACATGATGACTTGGTACACACACACAGTGTGGTGTTGTTGAAATCACAAGCTTGTTCAGCACCGACATCTACTGTCCCTAACCATGATATCCTTCAGACATAAAATGTGCTTATAAACACATTTCTTAACAAGTCAGGTTTTACCCCATCAAACATTAAAATTTACATCTTAATGTTTCAAATTTCCAGTTTTGTTATATTAAAAATGTCTTCATTATTTTGGTAGAGATCAGAAGTATTTATTTAAGGTACTTGGCTTTAACAGCAGATTATGAGTTACCTATGGTATAGTTAATAGCAAAGATGTCAAACTGTATATATGTGAGCAAGATGTTAAAATTTGTTATCATAAATCATCATTAATTCATTCTTGGTAATAATATGTAAAGCTAGTACCAATAAAGATATCATCATTCTAGATACACTGTACATAGATCACTGTCTGTAGTGGAAAGTAAAATTATTTAATAATCCTTTAAATATTTTGAATCAATTGATTTGCCCCATCACCATCTGTCCACCACATACCAGATAAGTATGTGTAGCGCTAGAACCTGCCCTGTTGTCTTCTCCTTTGCTTTACACATTATTACGAGGCAAACTATTATTAATTCAATGTTGAGTCATTCAAATTAAACTTTATGCATTTTACAAAGAACACAGAGATAATTGTATTTTTATTTGTCTAACTTAAAACCAGTTATTTTAATCTTATTTGATAAAAATGCATGATCTTAACTTTTTGAGAGAAAATCACAAAACTCCTATGCATTTGGACACATTTTGAAATGGCAATATGACTAAAAATGGCAAAGATGAAGATTTCGAGAAGTTGTTTGCTTTTACATTTCCTTATTACTCCATTTTCAGTGTGATTGTAATTATCGTAGGTAAATGTAATATACTATTTTTAAGAAAAGCATTATGCTAGGACGATTTAAACAAGTGTTATTTATGCTGATTTTGTCACTACCTTTATAACGTTATTTTGCTGTAATTAGATACAATGTAAATGCTGTACAGTGCTAATGTTGGGGCAATGTGATGCCATGATAGCCAACTTGATCTTGTTGATGACTTGATGTTATAATATGAACATGTACATGTAAGATATTCTCACAGATATTGATTCTATAGTCCTGACTATTGAATATGTATATATGACTTTCTCATCAATGAACTATAATATCCAGTATTGACTCAATACAGATGATGATATCTACTTGACCATGCATGTGATTGTGTATTAATTTAGGTTACCGTTGTGTTGTAGGACGGGGAGGGGTATGAGCGGCCACGTATGCGTCTGTCTCTGGCCTCCACCAACAGTAACTTCAGTAGTCCCCCACACTCAACCAGTGGCAGTCTCTCCGAGGACCGAGACCCCGGCGACAATGACCAGGAGGTAGACTGTACTCGCCTCTGAATGGCTGGAATGTGACCCCAGAAAAAGGTCGCCTGTATATCTCGCCATGGCTGGTTACTTTATGTAATGTGTGGTCTCCAGTCTCAAGTGTTGACAGCATGGAGCGATATCTCTACTTTGTCTGTACTTAGCAGGACAGTTTGCTACAGTCTGTGGCGACCTTACCACCACAGTCATATCAAATAAGACATCAAACCCAGCCGGATAAATAAATCAAGAAACGCAGCATTTTTTTCTTCTACAAAACAAAGCAATGGAATGCTTGCTTACTGCTGATAATTAACATAATCGGTATTAATCCCATGTATATTTAGTCCTATATATTTACCTGTAGCAGGAGCACAGCGTCTACTACTCACAATCGAAAATTCTCTATCCATTGTATTTTGGACTCGGTCAATTTAAACACATATTTAATCAAAGAAAAAAAACTTAACAAATATTAAGGTTAAACCATTTTGCAATTTT
Source organism: Mimachlamys varia (assembly GCA_947623455.1). Lineage (NCBI taxonomy): Eukaryota > Metazoa > Mollusca > Bivalvia > Pectinida > Pectinidae > Mimachlamys > Mimachlamys varia. The sequence goes on from OX392528.1 coordinate 41,212,480, forward strand.
AAAAGGCAAAATGATTGTTTTGTTTTACTTTGTACAATATTATTTATCATGGAACCTTTTTGAATTCCTAAACCACGTTTTTGGTGAAGAATGAACATAACCATGTATTTATATAATGACGACTATCATAATTGAATGCTTTAACTTTACACTGCGAATTCCTTTCCAAGGAGTGATCTCTTCATGTTGCCCTTTGTAAGGAGTGATCTTTTGGTTGTTGTACACAGTATATTTCGCCTACATATTGCCGCCATTACAGATGAACCTGTCTCATTCTGGTGTGAACACGACGTACAAGGTGTGTGATATACGTGACGTGTTATTTACTTGATGCGACACATTACGGTCAGTTTGTATTGTCACTGCCCCCGAAAATCATCTTCATTTCATTGGTGTCGAAACCAGATCACCTCTTGGTGTATTTAGCTCATCATCACCTGATACAAAAGTCATAAATGTGAGACAAAGTCGTACATTTAAAATAGCTTAATCTCCATACCATGTTTGTAAAGACTTGTAGTCGGGTTAGGATATGCGAAATATCTCGTGTAAGGTGGGTTTTTTTTGTACAATTAAATATCAATGGTGGCATTATATGAACAAATGTGTAACTAGTGCAAGACTATAGTTTACATCTGAAATTGCATTTCAATTTTACACATTGTCATGATATTTAGAAAAAAGAATTACTAACTACCACTTTACGAAGTAAAGCATACCAATATACTGAAGAATAATGTAATTATCACAAAAAAGACTATGTAGGAACATTATGAAATTAACACATTTGTAGCTTCTATACTCTAAACAGCAAAATGATTTTTGCCATTTCTTTCTTAAACAACGACTTGTAGCTAAAGGATAATATTGACAAGTTTATATAGTTTAGGTGTGACATGATGAAACTGTCTTTCATTTATACCAACACGACATGCCAGACCGGTGCTGTATTTTTCCCTGTCTTTTTTTTAATCCTTCGGTACTATTTACCCGGTATATGTATAAACATACATACATATACTATGATGTTACAGGTTCAGCATTCAAAAAAATCTTCTCCAGAGTTTTCATTATAAGTTGTACTTTTGTCATTTGTATTGCTCCAATAAAGGGACACTAAAGGCTTGGTTTAAGTATGACCAATTTTCCAATAAGTTGTCAGAACATGAAGCTTTACAGTTTATGTCATTTGATCCATAAAGAATGAAAAATGGCTTGACAATAAATTGCAAATAAGATTCATTTTCCATTTTATGGATTTTCCATTTCAAGGAATATGATCTAAGAACTTGAGATCCACGTAAATGCAGGACTTTAAGATAGAATAGACTAGGGCGAAGTGTGTTGACCTCTTGAACTTTGACCTTCCTTGTCAAAGGGTTGGTTAGCAACTTATCAATGCATGAAATCTTTAACTACTCTTTAAACAAAATCCCAAATCCAAATTTGTTGGCTGTTATGAAGAGTGTGACTCTTAGTGCTTATGCCCATGTTCCCGGAAGAGTTGGACATGTCTTGCTTTATATATATAAATATATATGAAATATGTATATCATACGACAAATCCTGTTAGGATATTGTATAGAATCTAATGGCTTTAATTGGTCACACTGTAGCTTGTACATATAGATGTATTTAAAACACTAAACCATGTTAATAGCAACACAATATTCAGCCTTATTCATGTACAGTTGTATATTAATGTAGCGTCAGTAATGGAGTCTTGTCACATATGTAAATGTTTTGTACATAGTTATCTGCTATTGTTGACAGGTGAATTTGCCAAAAACCCTACGTTTTTCCTTTTTAATTGATCAATGACTTTTGAGTGAGAGCGAGACGAGCGGGCGTGACCATACACCCGGAGTTACTGCGAGATTTCCTGTACCTGCCACACAATTATCGGTGTGCTTTAGGTACGTTACCACTTTACCGAGTTCAGTGCTGTGATTGCTGCTCTTGCCGAGGGTCAACATTTCCCATCCCCTTACAATTATGTTGTTTTTTTATGGACAGGCTTCATATCAATTGTGTAAAGTTGAGTATCAATATTTGCAATTATTCATAAATAAAAAGTTTTGATATTAATGAGCAAGATTTGATTTGTGATAGAAACAATGTTTTTGGTACCTTTCCTACCGATTCCATCTAACTCGTACACCCCTAAATGTCATAATGAAGTATTCCAACCTTTGATTAAAAGAGTTCCATTGAGTCTTCAGTGATGAACGAGATAAAATGAATGATTTTGGGGCAATATAAAAGAAAGCAATTTTAATTGAGATTCTGCAGGATTTTGGCACGTTGGCATAGATATGTCTTATTTGTGTTATCGTAGAAGACATTTAGTCCCAATACCCATTATGGTGTGCACATTTCATGTCATATTGATGTGCCACAAGTAATATACTGCCAAAATATGGAAGTTCCCACCCAGCCAATTATTTTTCTGTAAAGTGTAAAAGGTGAAACTCTGTGGTACCTGCCAGTGATTATTGTATTCATTCACTTAGGTTTTACAAGTCTTTCATTTGTGGTAGGAGATAGAACATTGGCCAAAAGTTGTTTATTTTAACATATCTGATATCGTGTTATTTTATGATATGGCATAAAAGGTCGGGTAATTTTCTCAGAGAAAAACCTTGACAGTAGTTTTTACTTGATATACATATATACCAGTAGCAAGGTGTTACTATTTGTTATACATTATCATTCACAAATGATTGTCACAAATTATGCCCATAAAAGAGTTCACAATTCCTCTCACAGTAACTCCTCGTGTGTGGTTACCGGTTATTGTCGGATACCAACCACTGATTTTATTTTACTTACTGAGTAAGTGAAGCAAGATCAGCCGTGGGTATACGACAATGGTTACAAGTGTGCACAAGAGTCTTAGTGGCGAATACCTGATGTGTGAGGGTGGTGTTTCTACTGGAGATCTCCACAGTAAATACCTGATGTGTGAGGGTGGTGTTTCTACTGGAGATCTCCACAGTAAATACCTGATGTGTGAGGCTGTTAAGTGTTTCCACTAGGCATGTTTTTTACAGCTAATCCTTCAAATTTTGATGCATGTCTCATGACGAACAAAGACCATGTTATTTTTGTCTCCCATAATTTTCTCATAAACTTTCGTTAAAGTGATCCACTAGCAGGATGACAAGCATTTAAGATTTGAATTGTACATGATATGAACAATTCCATTTATTTAAGGGCGATTCAAAAGTTCCCCCAACACAATGTGATTCATTTTATGTTGTATTATTGAGAGAAGAAGAGATGAAGTAACTACGATTATGCAATATGAAATATAATACACACTGCTGTTAAAGAAAACTGTGGTCATTGATAAAGTAACCCATACTTCCCAGAAAGTTTTATTTTAAATTTATTTCATGACATCAGAATTATTTTGACAGAGAATTTCGCAAAGGATAATAGAATTATGATAACGTTGAAAATTTAAATGCATGATATTGCACTGTTAGAAACTGTTATTATAATATCAGTGCATCATGAAGAAAAAACAATCATGATAACAAATCTGGTAGTTATCTTGCAATTTGCTATCAATGTTTTAACCTGTTCAGGTTTATGAATAATGAGAGAGATTTTTTTTTTAATATTTTACTTTCTCAATTTTTTTTATCCTTTTGATTCCTTCATTTTACTTAAATGTTATGGTGATATTGAGTCAGTATTATAAAACAAGTGATCGTTTGTTACTGTTATAGTGTATAGTAAAGCTTGAAGGTCTTTCAGAAAAACGTAATCTTTGAACAAATGTTGAAAGTATCTTAGTTAACTTTCAGGTTACTGAAAAGTATGGTGGTCTTTTTTTTTCGTTTCTTTTTTCTTCTTTCGAGAATGACTTACAGCAACACAAGGTATGATACTGACCTTGTGTGTTATGTTCCTGACATGGTGACAGGTATCTAGCATACGGTGCGTGGGGAGTAATGGTAGTTGTAGAATACATTCCATTTGACTTGGAAATGCACACACAAATCACACCATTTTACATCTACATACTGCTATAGTGAATCGGAACATCCGCAGCGCAATGAGTGGCCAGTTCACTCCTAACGAACTGCCTTTAATTGATTGTTAACTAATGGTGGATTAATTGACTTGTGATATGGTTGAAGAAGAGTCGCTTGTGCCTTTGGTTTGCTTGCTGAATGTTTTGGTTGGTGTCCTGTTGGAGACTTGATGATGATGATGATAATGTTAGTTGAGGTATTTATGTCCTTTTAGTGCGTAAGCGGAGTTAAATTCTTAATTTTTAAATTCTTCGTGCTAACCTAATACTTAATCGGAAATTAAGAATTTGCTTCAAGAGCTGTCCTGTATTTGGCTAATATATAGTTCTTGGTCTACAGCAGGCCGGGAGTGTGACCTCATACATTTTGTGTATCCTTGTCCACATTCCACTATCAAGTCTTGAACTTTCCAAATAGATTCAAAATATTCCTTTATTTGATTTGAATAAATCTACAATTGAGAACGAAGATGTGATCTATGGCATGATTGCAAAGAAAGAAAACAAAAGTTGAAAGATACATCGATTGGTTTCTTTAGTAAACAAATATCCTTAAAATCTAGATATGTTTAAATCAGTAGTGAAAGGGAAAAGCAGCTAACTAGGTTTAGGAAGGTGTCTGTTGTAGGCTAGGCATGGGTTACATCAGATGGAGGACTACAGTACTGTAGACAGACCGACTATATTGTTGTAGGCTGACTCCAGGTAGATAGACTATTGTGCTGTGGGCTGACTAGCTCAAGGTAGATAGACTATTGTGCTGTAGGCTGACTAGCTCAAGGTAGACGGACTATATTGCTGTAGGCTGACTCAAGGTAGATAGACTATTGTGCTGTAGGCTGACTAGCTCAAGGTAGATAGACTATTGTGCTGTGGGCTGACTAGCTCAAGGTAGATAGACTATTGTGCTGTAGGCTGACTAGCTCAAGGTAGACGGACTATATTGCTGTAGGCTGACTCAAGGTAGATAGACTATTGTGCTGTAGGCTGACTAGCTCAAGGTAGATAGACTATTGTGCTGTGGGCTGACTAGCTCAAGGTAGATAGATTATATTGCTGTAGGCTGACTCCAGGTAGATAGACTATTGGGCTGTGGGCTGACTAGCTCAAGGTAGATAGATTATTGTGCTGTAGGCTGACTAGCTCAAGGTAGACGGACTATATTGCTGTAGGCTGACTCTAGGTAGATAGACTATTGTGCTGTAGGCTGACTAGCTCAAGGTAGATAGACTATATTGCTGTAGGCTGACTAGGTAGATAGACTATTGTGCTGTAGGCTGACTAGCTCAAGGTAAACGGAATTTATTGCTGTAGGCTGACTCCAGGTAATTTGACTATTGTGTTGTAGGCTGACTAGCTCAAGGTAGACGGAATTTATTGCTGTAGGCTGACTCTAGGTAGATAGAATATTGTGTTGTAGGCTGACTAGCTCAAGGTAGATGGACTTCAGTGCTGTAAGGCTGACTCTAGGTGGACTTACTGTGGTGCTGTAGTCTGACTCTAGGTACAAAGTCTATAGTGTTTTATTGTCGACTCTTAGGTAAATGGACGAGTGTTTTTAGGCTCATGGTGAGTAGATTGACTACAGTGCTGTAGTCTGAATGTAGGTAAATTGTCGATAGATTGACTACAGTGCAGTAGACTGAATATAGTTAGATTGTCGATAGATTGACTACAGTGCTGTAGTCCACCCTTTGGAGATAAATTACAGCAGATTGTGAAGACTACTGTGCTTTAGATAAATCGGCTTAGGACGAGTGGCTCCCCAGTTGTGATGGGGAGCATTACATGGTGCTGCCAATTGAGTGGTCAAAAAGTGATACTTTAGTAATAGAAAAACAAAACCTTAATTATTTAAATTACTTAATGATTGTAAATTTTAGCTTGAAGATTTTAATTATGCAAGATTATGAACTGATTGATGAGCACTATTTGCATATCATTTGTATATCTCCACGTTTGCTTTTATTGTCATTGTTTGAATGTTATTATTTTTTTCAGGAATCAAAACATTTCTTCCACAGAAATGAAGTATAAAAGTGCAATGATTTTTCTCTCCCCTTATTATTATTGTTGTTATAGACAAAACGTGTTGACCTACCACACTATAGTTGTGTAGCCTACAGTGTATAGACTTGTACCATTGTATCCCTTGTATAGAGCCCGTTATTTACCCCGCATTACCACTGAGTTCTATAAACTACCATGTATGTGTGAGTGTCAGTGTGCATGTACAGTTTTGTATGCAATGTAGTGTTATTATATTACTTTTTTGGTGAAATCTTTAAATTGTTTTTGCCGAAAAGTTTCTGTGCGGATTTTAGGTGTGGCAGCCACCTTGTAGATACAGCCGATGGTATTTTGCTTTGGAGTTGTATAGCCCAAGGAAGGTTTATTATTATTGCAAAGTTCCCACCACTAATACATACAGATCTGTAAGGAGAGCTTAGCCAATTATTACGATTATTATTGTATAGTTTTATAACACAAATCAGTAACATGTAAGTGCAAGAAATGGTAAAATAAAACCGCAAAAATAATAAAATTACATAAATTCTTCTATACAGATTTGATGTTGTTATTTTGTGTTCTTTAAGAGAATGGACCTGTTATTTTGGTTTCCAATATTACAATGCATTAGAGATGGTGTCATGTGACTTTCTGTGTAGCTTACCAATCACCAAAGCAGCAATAATTGGCCTAAAACTGCTTGTTTAAAGGCTATTAACTTGTTCCAATACATAACTTGGACAACATTCTAGGTCACAAGCAGCAATTGTTAATCATTGAGCATCAGGATTCAGGCCCTGTGAACCTCACTCAATGGTTTATTAACACATATGTTACCTCCCTTGCAGTGTTAATCTCTGTATTCACAGTATTTTAATATGGAGAAGTTTTTCTGTCTGAGTTATTGTCTCCACTTTGAGTGAAGGAAAAGGAAGACATTGTATCACCTGATAGATCTAGTTCATGTTCTTCTTATACTATCTTGTAGGGGTCGTAACTTGAAAACCATTATAGATATGTTATGAAACTTTCAGTATACCGGTATTGGTCATGGACAATGTGTACAGTCATTAGGTCATTTTGACCTTGATCCAAAGGTAAAATATGTGCAAATTTGCAGTACAGTCTATTCCGCGCTGTGACTTTCAAACCATTAAATATAACTTTTCCAGTCTAAATCCACCACCCAAAGATTATGTGTAGTGCACAGTCAGAAGTTCATTGTAACCTTCATCCAGAGGTGACACATTTGCAAATTTTGATGGAACACCTTGTCCAGGCTGTTGAATTTAAACTTTAAATGATATTTTAATGAAACTTTCACCATACTTATCAAAACGGATAAGTACTGCATTGTCATTAAGTCATTGTGACCTTGGCCCCAAGGTCAAAATATGCAGAATTGTCGGCTGCATCTTGTCTGGGCTTAATTTATGCGTGAAGATATCTTGATGAAACTTGCAGATGATGTGCCATGCATTGTCATATATCAAAAGGTGAAGAAAGTCTTGTTTCAAGCATTCCAGGGTGATGCCAACAGTACCTCACTGTATCTAATTAATATGTCATCTGACCAAACATGAAGGTCACCGAATCAAAGGTCAAGGCCATATTTACCTCAAGGTCAATGGATCAAAGGTTAATGTCAAATTTTGTATCTTTTAACTGTTGAACATTTTATGACATTTTGTTGAAGCAATGGTGATCAGAATCAAGCAAGGCTTTAACTGACCAAATCTCTAGGTCAGTGGCGGTTTTTTTATTTCCTGATTGCTAACTTTACATCTTTTGGTCGCTAAATGTTTTTAATGAAATAACAAGATGTCAGCTGATAATACCTCAAGATAAGATTTTACATTTCGTAGAGCAAGTCTTGTCTGGTCCATAACTGTATTGACATAAAAAAACACTTCGGGGAATAACTGACTATAACATTTTTAATGGAGACATTTTGATGGTCCATTGAAAATGTTCATCTGCGGTCCATCTATGTAAATGAATTAACGTCAGATAGACGTCTTTGAACGAACATGGTTAGTTTATCATAGGCTATTTCTCGGTAACGTAGCAACGGATAATGACGAATCGTATTATACAAGTGGTAGAATCCCCCTTTGTCTCTACTTAATCTTGCAGGCGAATCAGAAGATATGATGATTAAAAGAGAAAAAAGGCGATCCGACCATTTTTGGTATTGTGTGAATTAGGGAGGGGAAGAAACATAACCCCATTTGTCTAAAAGCTGTGCATACTCCATTTTGTGATGGTCGGGAATCTTGTCTCCGTTACAAACCCTCAACTATTTTGATTTGTATTACCACAGCGGTACAGATTTCTATATAACAAACAGGGGGAAATGATATTTCAATGGTGGACACCCAATCTTTTACCAAGTTTATAGAAATATTGGCAAATTAAACAACTTGGTTTGTGACTGGTTAAAATTCATAAAATCTCTGCAAAGTATTTTGTATTCTTGCAGTTTACACCCATTTATAAGTGTAGGTTAAACTGAACTGCTGTATGTCATGTGTTTGTAAATGTAACACTATATTCCCACTGAAAAGTAATGGTCCGCAGTAATATTCAGTTAGGTCCATTCATACACATAAAAGTAATGACATTTGGAGTTTACATAAGCGATTTATTTAACAAAATATATTCACTTGCTCATCCTCGATCACCTTCGCTCTCTACACCCCTGAAAAATGTCATGACAAAACGGAAGGCTCCGTGTACACCACCTTGTTGATGAGGCAAGAAGACTGGTCCGACCCTTTGATGCACATCAAAAGAATTGTGTGGTCACGTCACGGTAAAAAAAGTCCGTTGCGACTCCATTGTAATCGTCAAAGGACAGGAATGCAGCCTAGCGATTGGTCAGGATGTTTTACCTAAGCGTGTCTTCAGTTTTGTCATGACATATTCCAGGTGTGTAGAGAGCGAAGGTGATTGTAACTCCTGGATATCGAGGATGTCACTTGCTATGGCACACTCTGTGTAGAGCAAAATTAATTTAGTTCCTTCATAGGTCTACACCGCAAACTTATAATCCGTGTTTGAATTTCTAATTTCTTATTTACTTATTATATTAGTTATATTGAAAAGCAATAGAAATAGAAGAGACATCAAAATAAAAGAACCCTAGGCCTAAACTTTCACCACTCACATCCCATTTTGTCTAATGACTGGTTTCTCAAACATTAACAGTATACGTACAAAAGCTTATATTGTATTCTTTTTCTGAACCTGTACAGTATTCAAAATGCTTTTAATTGGAAAAATGCATTTGAGCCATTCAGTTTCAGTACACCGATGTGGGTTAATACAACTTGAGCACCTCTAGACGGTGTCTTCAAGTGCCTTTCCAAGGTCAATGCCGATGATGGAAATAGACAAGTTTCTGATACACTTAATTTGAACATTCATAACTTTATGCAGGTGTATAAACGCTTTTCTAATGTTGTATTAATATAGTTGATACTAAATCGGCAGTGTAGACAGTGTCAAGGAGTGCTATTTTATTAACCGGAGCAGAACGAGTTCATTGATATTTTTAGACGCATGTTGGGCAATGGCATCTGAACCTAGAGATGCGGCGTCTACACAGTAAACTGTTTTTTGAAACACTTCGTTTTCCGAAACTGTCCGAGCGCATCCATGGTATGAAAAAGTTCGTTGACATAAGAAAATGTCATCATTTGAGTTAAGAAATCCACATGAAAAATCTCAATATCCCGTTACACGGAGATGGGCCAAGTGGTTAAGCCCCCCCCCCCCCCCCTACCTCTGGGTTGCGAGTTTGAACCCCACGTGGGACAGTTGCCAAATACTGACATTAGTTCGGTGGGTTTTTTCCGGGTAATCCGGCTTTCCTTCACCTCCAAAACCTGGCACATCTTTAAATAACACTGGCTGTTAATAGGACGTAAAACAAAATAAACCAAACCAAACGTTACATGGACTTACAGTGAGGGATGCGAGAGAGGGACCTCTCCCCAGATAAGTTCACATTAAAATTCTTTAAAAATCCTGTTGGCTATTCAGTGTTAAGCTCATCTACTCTTCCGAAGGGAATCTGGGCTTATGTCATGGTGTCCGTCGTCCATCGTCTTCTGTCCGCTTTCCCTTTAAACGACTTGATCTGGAAAAAATGGAATCATGACATTCTAAAAACGGAAATGACCTTAACCTACTCGTACCTTCATGATCCCAGGGGTCAAATGCGTCGCTCACTTCAAATGACCTTCTGGAAAATTGAAGTTTAGAGAACTTTTGTTATTGTCTAGTAGTGTTTTGGGAGCTGGAATTCAACAAATTATTAAAACGAAATTGGCCTTGGACTTCTATCAAGGTCACAGGGGTTAAATGTGCCAAACACTTTAAATGTTTTGTGAATTTAAACGTATGGAATCTTAATATTTGGTCTGTTACTTCTCTGGATTGAGCACGGAAAAGTTTGCAAATTGAAATGGCCATGACCTACTTTCAAGGCCACAGGGGTCAAAATGTCAACACATCCAGGGACTTCTGAATAATGGAATTGTCTATTCATGAATTCTAGCTAATAGCTTCGACGTACTGAGCCGACAAAGTTTGCAATTGAAACATTTCCGTACAGTATACTATTGAATACGAATATTATCCTTTGCTACATGACATTTAGGCCTCCTGTCCATTTGGCAAATTTGCTCTCTTGATCAGTCTAAACAACACTCGATATGCGTAACAAGGCGCCGACCGAATTTTCATGTGAAATGCAGTACTGTCTGAGCAAAGCGCTACATGTAACAACAAAATATGTTTTGAGATACGTCCAAACATACTTTATGCATAACCTGTTGTCCATGGATAGCTTTCATAAGAAATTCTAAAAGGATCTCTCCAGTTTCTTTTTGGGGAAATGATCCACCAAGAAAATATTAAGGACGGTATGACGGACTTACGGGCAGGCGACGGGCCATGAACGAAGAGTGATTTGAATAGCCCACAATTTCATGATTATGATGGGCCATACAATGATGCACTTACATGTTATTGAAACATTTTACAATGAACTACGTTAAATTGTGTTCTTTTCGAGGACGTCCTGTACGCTGTCATTGTGAAGTCGCTACATCTAATCTAAAAATAGAACCGATAGGAGTTCGACACCGCTCTGTGATACAAGTGAACGGCTGAGCTGTAGGAGTTTATACACATGGGCCGTTCTCAGTTCGGGTAGCACTGCAGTAAACAGCAGTTTTTTTGGTTCACTTCCGATCAATTGCATTTTAAGCAATACAAACACCATGAGTATATCTCAATTATATTTCTCTCCGAGAAAAATAGGGTTTGACTTTTACACTTTTAAGAAAAATAACCATGTCTATTTTTCCCATTCTAAATGTGGTCACGACAGTCATAGGCGATTTAATACGTTAACGATATAATAAACCCTTTGGCATGTTTTTACATAGATGTGTATTGTAGTCTTCGAATGCATACAGTTTCAAAAAAAATACACCTCGGCTACGTCTCGTCATGGGTACTGTACACCTCGGCTACATCTAGACAGGGTACCGTACACCTCGGCTACATCTCGTAAGGGGTACCGTACACCTCGGCTACATCTCGTTAGGGGTACCGTACACCTCGTCTACATCTCGTTAGGGGTACCGTACACCTCGTCTACATCTCGTCAGGTGTACCGTACACCTCGGCTACATCTCCTCAGGGGTACTGTACATCTCGGCTACATCTAGTCAGGGGTACTGTACATCTCGGCTACATCTAGTCAGGGGTTCTGTACATCTCGGCTTCATCTCCTCAGGGGTACTGTACATCTCGGCTACATCTAGTCAGGGGTACTGTACACCTCGACTACATCTAGTCAGGGGTACCGTACACCTCGGCTACATCTCGTTAGGGGTACCGTACACCTCGACAACATCTCGTTAGGGGTACCGTACACCTCGTCTACATCTCGTCAGGTGTACCGTACACCTCGGCTACATCTCCTCAGGGGTACTGTACATCTCGGCTACATCTAGTCAGGGGTACTGTACATCTCGGCTACATCTAGTCAGGGGTTCTGTACATCTCGGCTTCATCTCCTCAGGGGTACTGTACATCTCGGCTACATCTAGTCAGGGGTACTGTACACCTCGACTACATCTAGTCAGGGGTACTGTACATCTCGGCTACATCTCATCAGGAGTACTGTACACCTCAACTACATCTAGTCAGGGGTACCGTACACCTCGGCTACATCTAGTCAGGGGTACTGTTCATCTCGGCTACATCTCGTCAGGGGTCTTGTAGGTTATAACCATGATTAACATGTAACCGAATTGCGTTTATACCAGCATCAATGCTAAAATATCCTGTATGAATTTCGATTTCGACAAGGTCCATCGTTTGTCCTTACCGATGTAGCGTAACTAGACTGGGTCCATCATTTGTCCTTACCAATGTAGCGGAACTAGACTGGTCCATTGTTTACCCTTACCAATGTGGCAGACCTAGACTGGGTCCATCGTTTGTCTTTACCAATGTAGCGGAACTAGACTGGGCCCATCGTTTGTCTTTACCAATGTGGCAGACCTAGACTGGTCCATCGTTTGTCCTTACCAATGTAGCGGGACTAGACTGGGTCCAGCATTTGTCCTTACCAATATAACAGAACTAGACTAGGTCCAGTGTTTGTTACCAAGTACCTAGAGTTTTAAAGGTACCGGGTTCAAATCCCGGCCTGGCTTTGCATTTTCCCACTCTTGTTACACCATATTTCATTGTGACATGTTATTTTAATAATATTTGACATACCGATCATAGCATAACAAGTCTATATGCCATATTGACTCTCAGGACAATTAATTGTGGAAGGCAACATATTTCATCCAGACTGTTGTTTTGTTTACATAATGAACCTTGACATATCCGCCTCTGTTCCCAAGAAGTGATTTCGTGGCTACTACCCGCGGGTAGACTGTCCCTGTCTGGCTATCCTGAGGTTCGGCTTCATCCTCCACATCATCAGATGGAGGTCTGTTGAAATCGACCTGCGTCCCATTTAAACGATCATGTTACCGCTGTATCTGGACTGGATCTTTCTCTTATTTCATATGCAGATTTCCCATGGTCCTTAGTTGCGCTTTTTCGATTTTGGGATTGATTTGAAAAACGAGATGGCTGACAGACAGCCATCTTTGTTTTTTACAATGAAATTTTATGGCCTTTTCATGGGATGGATCTTTCTCAAAATATGTAAATTTCCCTTGGTCCATAGATGTGCATTTTTAATTTTGTGACTGGTTATAAAAACAAAATTTTTGACAGCGGAGACATCGTTGCTTTGAAGTATGAAAGTTTGTTATTGCTTTGTTCTTGAAATACAGAATGGCTCTTTTTTTTTCATTTAAAATGTCCCCTTGGGTTCTTAGTTGTGGTATTGTGATTATGGGACTGATCAGAACAACAAAGTGACTGGCACGGGCAACCATATTTGATTTGATTTCTGAAGACTATATTACAAATGTACAATAAATGTATTGCTATTCCTTAAGAAGAATTATCGAAATTCAAGTAATAAGAAAAGAAAAGGAAAGAAGGGAAAATATCTCTTGTCATTTTAAGTTCACTCACTAACTGAACGAATCAAATTAGCAAAGGTGTCATCCAATTTGATTATGATTTCATGTTGTTTTTTTTTGTATATATATATTTGTCAGTGTGATGCTTTGCAGCCTGCCTTTAATAACACCATGAATAGACTGGAATCAATCGCTGGAGGACTCACACAACTAAATTATTTACTATATGTTATTGCTAAGCTTTAGAGCTAATAACTTTAATATTTGAAGTTCAACACCAGTGACTAGTGACTGCCTGGATTCACAGATACATACATGGCAAAGACTTCAAATGACATTTTATCAGGAGTTTCGTCGCATTTTAGCTCGCTACGGGCGTCTGCTTCGCACAACTGGAAATTTAAATGTCAAACCAGTGAAATGTGAAGGGAACACCCTCTGACTTTTGACCCCATATCAATCCGCCATCACATGTCAAAATCTACCAAAAGTATACAAGTTTGTAAAGTTAAATATCTATAGATTTCATTCAATGCAGAATATGTCAGCAATTACCTATTTAAATTATTGAGAATCAACTGTACTTAGCCGAAACAAATTTTCGGTAGGGACTACAAACGTATGAAACACGTAGTCATTGGCTCATTCTAGGCTAGTAGTTGTGCCAGTCCTCCAGTCACTCCGATTGTTCTAGCCTGGATTCAATCGCTGGAGTGACTCAGATGTTCTAGCCTGGAATCAATCGCTGGAGGGACTCAGATGTTCTAGCCTGGAATCAATCGCTTGAGGGACTCAGATTGTTCTTAGCCTGGAATATAGTGCTGCAGCGACTAGGTAAAGGTTTTCTGACTTGTGTGAACTATTTATAAATACAACCCTGCTGCAGAAACATATATGTATTCTATGTTTGAAACGTTTTCATAGATAGAAGAATTGATTTTAGACCAGATAACATTTTTGATTTGTTTACAGAACCTGACAGAATCCTGATGGGGACTGAAGAGGGATTGTATGTGGCACAGCTGAACAAAGATGGTAAGTTGTCCATTTAGGGTTAACAAATTTTACAGACTTCTGAACCAGACTTTATAAACGTGTTCCTCTGTTTCTCTAGTCAATGCATCGCTATCAATCCTCCCTTGTTCGAAGAGAGAGTGCCACCAAAATTTACCAATCTCCCTCAAAACTACCTTCATTTCATTTAAGTTCAGACTCTGGCATCTCAAAATCTATATTTTATGGTCAAATGATCTCCTTGTTACTGCAAGGTATGTGTAGTGACCATGACAGGTGTGTCTGGCTCAATTGAATGCTTTTTGGAGTTATTTTGTTATTTTTCAAGTTTTTGAGTATCTATTATCTTCACCATAATGATTTGTGTTTATTGCCTTGATATGATGTCATTATGTCATGATGCAACATCTATTGTTGTAATTATTATGTTACAATAGGTGTGAATACATAACACAAAAGTTTGACACAGCATGACACAAAAATTATTACACAGCAAAACACAAAAGGAATGCGACAAGTACTTAATAGATAAATATTAATTTTGTGTTACAGTACTGATCCGCATTGGAGACCGCAGTGAAAAGAAGACCGTCTACCAGTTAGAGCTGGTACTGGAGGAGCAGCTTGTGGTATTCATCAGTGGTGAGTTGATACTGGCACACAGGTTTTCCCTGACGCACAAAAACCTGCATTTTGACTCCTAAAATTGTCAAAGGACTCCCAAAATTGATGAAGTTTTACTAAATATTATTTGTGATGGGAGTCCCAGGACTCCTAAATTGATTAAATTTGAGAGTCCCATGGAAACCCCTAAGTGATTCCCAGTGTTTGCATCTTCTGTTGGTCTCTCTGTCAATCTCTACAACATCTTGGGTGTACTTTTGTGTTAATTCATTCACCCCTGAAATTCCAGCTGTTGAATTGGACGAGTTCAAATGTGTCTTCAGGAGTGAATGAGTTAAACTTAATTTTACTGATACTGCAATTCCAGAAGTTATCAAAAGTCATAATTATTTGATTAACCTATGTCATGGCCTTTTGCAAACTTTCCATTTAAAAGACTTCCGCTATTTTGATTCTAAGCTATGTATTTTCTGATTACAGGTCGACAGAAGCATATCAAATTGCTGCATGTGTCTGCATTGGAAGGACATGATGGCGATCCAGTCAAGATCCCGGAGAGCAAAGGATGCAGTGTATTCTGTACAGGACTAATCCGGCAGAGCTGCTGCTCTTGTCTATGTGTGGCTATTAAGCGGACTATACAGGTGTACGAACTCAACAAGACGCGCCAGAAGTATAGGAAAATGAAAGACATTCAGGTCCCGGGACTAGTGCAGTTTATAGAAATTATGAATGAAAGACTTTGTGTGGGATACCCGTCATACTTTGCAATTTACAGTGTCACAGGTGATGCCGCACCAATGAGTAAGTGTTCTGTCTGTGGAGACTTGTTACAATAAAACAGTTAATTGTAACATCCAAAGTGTCTTCCATGTACTTGCATAATTGCTACAATCAGATATTAAAGGTTTTATGCAGTTAAGAATTGATTTTGCCGATAAAAGGTTGTTGGGGGGAAAAAAAGCAAAAATAATTCTGCCTGTTTAACAATACTTCCTAATTTTATAATATTTATTCTATAGTACATTAAATTATTTCGTTTCTTTTTGTTTGCCATTTGCAGCACTTGTAAATTCTGAGGACTCCAGTCTGCAGTTTATGATGCAGTCGCAACAAAACTCCCTGCAGGCAGTGGAGTTGTCTCCCAAGGAGTACCTTTTAGTATTTAGTGGTAAGTCGTGTTACCTTTTAGTATTTAGTGGTAAGTTGTGTTGTCTCCCAAGGAGTACCTTTTAGAATTAAGTGGTAAGTCGTGTTGTCTCCCAAGGAGTACCTTTTAGTATTTAGTGGTAAGTTATGTTACCTTTTAGTATTTAGTGGTAAGTTGTGTTACCTTTTAGTATTTAGTGGTAAGTTGTGTTACCTTTTAGTATTTAGTGGTAAGTTGTGTTACCTTTTAGTATTTAGTGGTAAGTCATGTTCGCTTCCAAGGAGTATCTTTTAGTATTTAGTGGTAAGTCGTGTTACCTTTTAGTATTTAGTGGTAAGTCGTGTTACCTTTTAGTATTTAGTGGTAAGTTGTGTTGTCTCCCATGGAGTACCTTTAAGTACTTAGTGGTAAGTCGTGTTGTCTCCCAAGGAGTACCTTTTAGTATTTAGTGGTAAGTTGTGTTACCTTTTAGTATTTAGTGGTAAGTTGTGTTACCTTTTAGTATTTAGTGGTAAGTCGTGTTACCTTTTAGTATTTAGTGGTAAGTCATGTTCGCTTCCAAGGAGTACATTAATTCAGCACAATCATAATTTAGTGGAATGATTTTATAGCGAAAAGTCACTAAAATAAGATGACATCTAAAAATATATATGTTTACAGTATAGTGTTGATCCAATTTGTATCAGTTTTTCTAAAAGGCTATCCACTACTTTGATGTATATATATTCAGTTGTGATTAAGTCGCTGTTTTCTTTCTAGTTTCTGGCATATATGTAGACAACACTGGTAGAAGGAGTAGAGCCCAGGAACTCATGTGGCCTGCTCCTCCAACAGCAGTTGGTAAGTTATCAAGTATACAGTGTACATTGCATAAATACTTCATATCGAAGGTCGTAAGGCCATGTGAGGACGTAAAACTCAAAATAAATAAAACATCTCATATATACTCTCATACTTGTAAGGAGAATTGATACACAGTATTTCTGATAATTGTTCAGAGACATTTTAACAAGGAATACATATTCCTTGAAGTACATTTTACAATTTAATAGAAATATTCAGTAACATTCAGAAAATTGCTGCATATTTAAAATTGCAACCTGATTTGTATGTTTTGTATAGAATACATATCAATTTGTTTTCTTTAACATGTAATCAGACTTATATTACTGATACAAAACTTTTGATTCATATCCTGGTGCTTGTTGTTGCTTTGTTGGACTATATGCCTGTGCCATTGAATTGTACCACTGGGCAGTATCATTGTTATGTTGTCGAGGTTACTATACTTCAAACAGAAATCGATTAATTAATTTTTATGCTATCCATGAACTATTAAAAGTACATCAAGTTAACACATTTGTGACATATGACAGGGTGTTGTCAGGCGGTGTTGTGAATAGTACGCTTGCCATTCACGGAACCATGCAGGTTTTCTTTAGATTGTCTTGGTTTCCCTTCCAACATTAGGACCTCTGAATTTCCATCCAGGCAAACAAGGATGATTTATAATTTGGAAAATGTTGATGTGTATTTGTTGTAAAATGAAATTGCTGTGATGTCATCATTGTGTTATTTCAGCGTACAGTGATCCCTACCTCATGTGCTATTCAGAAAATGCCATATTTGTGTTCGATGTTCATTCAGCAGAGTGGATCCAGACTTTGTGCTTGAAAAAGGTACGAATTAGATTGACAGGAGAACATTATGTTCCCTCATTGCTGAGGTATGAGCAAAATGGTATGAGTTATGAAAGTGACAGCTAATGGAACTCTTATATTGGACAGATTAACCAAAAGGTGAAAATATTGCCAAGTTACAGCACAATCAGCTGATTGTGGCATTAATGTTAGATTTACACCAAACTTATCGTCTTTATTACTGGAATTCACAATAAAACTGAGATATTTTATCATTTAAAGTATTGCAGGATAATTCCTTCACATTTTGATTAATATGATATTGCCTCTTAGAAAATTAATTCAATCAGTATTGTTTGAATATACTGATTACTGGAAAAATGTGGGTTTGTGATTTATTATGGTGATTCTATTATATATTTCTAAATAGATACTTGATGATAAATTCTCATTGTTTTTTTGTTGTAGACAAAGCCCCTGAACAGGGATGGCTCTCTGAACCTGATGAATATGATGGACTCCCAACACATCATTCACTTCAAGAATGTCCACCAGGGTATTGATACTTTGTAACACCCATAACTGTCCTTATGATGAATTATACTTGGGGAATCTCAGGTTTAAATCTGATCAAAGGAAATTGGTTTATTTTAACAACAGATTGTGTTAGTCCTGCAAAGTTATCTGGGAATACATATCCTTTGTTCAGTCATGTAAGGTGTGCTGTTGCAGGTGTCATTCATTAGGGTCAAAGAGATACATTTTAATAATGAAATATTTAAGATAGAAATATTTGTATTAATTTTTTCTTTTTTTTTTGCAGGAAAACAGAATTTCGATATTTATTCATATATCTTCATGTTAAATTATGGATTAAATGGTATTAAATGTCTTTGAATGATAGAAGACAAAAGGCTGGCATGTTAAATTATAGAATAAATGGTAT
Source organism: Mimachlamys varia (assembly GCA_947623455.1). NCBI lineage: Eukaryota > Metazoa > Mollusca > Bivalvia > Pectinida > Pectinidae > Mimachlamys > Mimachlamys varia. Next base: position 41,231,483 of record OX392528.1, read on the forward strand.
TAAATGTCTTTGAATTATAGAAGAAGAAAGGCTGGCCATCAAGGAAATCTTCAAAAACAGGAGTGTCAACAGGAACAAGAGGCGATTCTCCTTCAAGACGAGAGAAGATCATGACCGGGGCTCTAAAGGGTGAGAAAGGAGGCTCTGTCTGCATCCTGTTGGGTTATTCTTAGTGGAATGAATAGATGGTTTGCTCATCAAGTAACATTTATTATGAGATGAAATTTTATTTCAAGAGTTGGAATGATATTTAAAAGGAATGCATTGGGTTGATATTGATTTATGATACAATGTCCGGTTTTACAGCTTTTTGCCAACTGTTGTGAATGATTTATTTTTCAATGCTATTTTTTTGGCTAACTGAATGTTTCAAGTTTTTTGTTCTGTTGCAAAATGGCAGAAAAAATTGACCTCCTGTGATTAATAATGACCTTTTTATTATACGATTTATGTGCAGCATGTTTCTTATTTATTTGCTTTATATCATTACTACATGTATCTTATAATATATAGACTGACACACTGTAATATCAAAATACATTAATGTAACTCGGGCATATAGAATCTGGTGAGATGTGTTCGCCGGAATCACACTCTTCTATAACAATTCTGCTAATCTCTTCAAGCAAAGTTTGTGACTTAGATAAAAAAACGTTTATCGGGATGTATAAGATTTGGTTGCACAGACATATGTAGTCTAAAGCATCAGCTTGTCAATACTACAAGTTGGTGATAAGTCCTTGGGGAAGTCTACATAGTGAAAATTTAATTGATATCCTCAAAAATATGGATAGCATGACATCTTTAATTGCCATGAAAGCTTCATGAATTGCTTCTTTGAATGTTTCTTGCACACACTGATATATTCTACAGCTATCTGCCGATATTTTTGTTACGAAAATGACTCTGTTATTGACAAGCAGATGTTGGTCGTGGTCTTAACTCTATATATATGGAGATCTCTTGTGTTGTAGGATCATCAGAACTTTTTACAGGAATAACATATAGCATCTCCACCCTATAACGACATCACATCTGACTGATGTTGTATTATGTCTTTGTACTTAATCTGACCGATATATGGTGCAAACAAAAAAATTACTTAGGATTCACTGTTTTATATGGGAAAATACTGTGGTCATAGGTGTTAACAGGTTCTGTAAGGTTTTGTTTAGAAATTGAGTTATTTAAAATTGAAAAAAAAACTACCCATGGATACAAAGGGATCAATCTAGGTCATTTATCACAAGAGGTAACAGTATTTTCCTGCAAGTGTTTATTAAGGTTTTACTTTGTTGTGGTTTCAAAACTTTAAAAAAAGAATGGTTCAATTATTGTTTACACCATCAATGCTTTGATGAATACTTAATCAGACAGTAAAGAGTCCATATGAAATAGGTGAATTTAAATTGAACATTATATATTTCAGTGCAATAAATGATTCAACAATAGCTTGTGTTGATATTTATACTTGTTAAGTATAAGATCCTCCCCCGTAAATAACAGATATTTGTTCCCTCGATCCCTAGATTGACCCCTGTTACCCTCGATCCCTAGATTGACCCCTGTTACAATGATATCCATCCTACCTACAATGAAGTCCAGTACATGTCGGTAAAGTTACCTGTTACGACTGTAGTAAACTGACTGAGTTACAAGACAGTTGCTATTTTGTGTTGACTACAGGCCCGAGCGGCGCTCTCGTGAAATTTCCGCACCAATATCATTCAGCCATGTAGCCCACATGGGTCCAGATCAGGTCTTTCCTTCAAGCATACCAATACCAGTAACCCACGGCCAGTAAGCTGTCTTACGTAAAATTGTACTGTGTAGTGGCTTAGTGCATGCTTCCCATATAATCTCTTTTTTCTTGGAATGTATAAACCATGCTGTCTTCTCCATGTATTTAATCACTGATCTACCAACTCAGCTATGCATGTTGCTTTTTACATAGAATTTTGGCTAGGTGCATGTTCGTTATCCAAGTTAAATACAATCAAAATGTCTGTCCCTAGACAGGTTACCATCGGTTCCTTGGGTGTAGTATTTAATCATTTGTTTTCAAACGTAACAGCTCTGTACAGTTTGACTAAATGCTTTGTGTTGTTAGCCTGACGTCTGCTATGTGCTATCTTGGTGCATGTGGTTACACGTGGTTACTTGGTGGCAGGGAAATTGTTATATTCCATTAGTGGTTCAGTTACGGTACAAGAACATGCGTTGATGGTGGATTTCAGCGGTTTGTTCTGGAAATATATACATTTCATGTTTGTTGCAGCTTATCAATAAATTATTCCCATCACACTTGTATTTAGAGGCTGTTTCATTGGTCCAGTTGTTTGGGCTCTGCCAATTATTACATTCATATGAACAAAATATTCTGACATATAACAGATGGTATACAAGTTTTAGTTTAATTGTGGTGTCGGTGTATACAAGTAAATTACAAAAGGAAAATTAGTGGATGTTATTAAGGATTGTTCCAAAATTCATCATATGAGAGGGGCGGGAGGCTCCACCACCCATCAAATATTAAAAGTAAAAGTAATTTATTATATGGAACTGTACACAGATCTAGTTTTAACCCCATCACCCATGCTATATTAATACAGGTGCCTCCCACCTCCCCCACATGATTAATTCTGGAATAGCCCCAACTTGGGTCATATGTGCAATTTGCCATAACTGAAATTTATCGTTATTTAATTTAATTTAAAATATTATTCTGAAAAAAATGAACTAGAACATACAGATGTGTATAAAGATATTTTAGATTTACAGAGCATGTTAAGGGGAATGGATGCTGATACAATATTTAATGCAAGAAATAATAATTTCAACTGCACAAATCAAAAATTAAATCAAATTAGAATATAATTCACATCACACAAAACTTATAGTCTGCCTTTTACATAATGGAAAGCTTTATGCACTCGTGAACACACTTGTATGTGTCATGTGATGATCTCTTGCACAGCACGTTTCTTTCAAAATCTGGACCCGCTATCGAAACAAAAAGATGAATTTTTTAAATGTTATTTTAAACCTTTACACTCAAGAAACCACACTAAATTAGGATAGTTTAGGAATTTACAATTTTTTAAAATCTTTGCTGGAAACAGTGACCTGCTTAATCAGATTTCAATTACGTTATGTTGGAAAAATATAGAATCGACCTTCATGCATTTAGTGGCGAGATCAAGCATTCCGCTTTGAGCCTTTCACACAGCTTCAGCTATGTTTGCTTACCTTTGTACAAGATAAGCATATGCCGAAAACAACTGAATTGTTTATTTTGCTACCATAATAATTGAAACAATTTGACAACAAATACAACTGCAGTTATTAATTAATTGTGTACTGTTCAATGATCACTGTTATAACCTTGGTAAATATTAAAATGTTGTAAAATTTGTTATGAAAGTGAAGTAATTATTAAATACATGAAGAACCTTTCAAAACTGTTAAAAGTAAGATTGAAGGTGATAAAAAGATGAAAGATTTTTTCTTGGGCTGACCAAATCTGTAAAATCTAAGATGTATTTATTGTGTTTTTCTAATAGGTCTGAGAGAAAATCCAGAATAATCTCCGGTCCAACCAACTTTACCCATGTGGCTCATATGGGTACAAACATGGACATGAAATCACTCATTGATCTTCCCAAGGTATTTACTGTTTACATTTAATCTCTGCGTGTAAATAAAACAACAAATTATATACAGAAATAGTGCCAAAAATATACAGACAGCTTTATATGAAAATGCTGCAATGTTTTATGATGATTTGATATTGCTGGTCAGTAAAGTCCAATCTTTTGAGTGGCTTCACCCTTGAATGGCAGGTTCCAACATGAAAGAGTCTGTGATGATCCAGACTGAAGTCAGTGAAACTTTAGTCCTTGTTTAAGTACTATAATATCAGTTATTTCTGTGAGACCAAATTCTGTGGTTTCCCTGAAAAACATCCATTTTATGGGTACATGAATTCTTGGAATAACAGTACCCACTTGCTTTATGTATCAAATTTGTAAATACTCCATGGACTTGAGATATGTGTTAGCATTAAATTATCTCTTGTTTATATGCATGGAACATCGAGATTATTGGTGGATATAAAGTGATAATATTGGTTCAACAATGGTTACACAACAACAGCAATTCAAACATCAGCTATAATGATTTTACTTGCTTTACCAGCCGGTCGGATCGTCGGCCCCTCCGCCTGTAGAGAGACCGCCCCCCGATACTACCATACAGAGGGTGCGCAACATCTTCCAACCTAGCATGAAGTCGGTACAGGAGGCTCAGTTGAGAGGTGCCCGGTCACAACCCAACGGTAGGTCAAACGGTGAGGATAATAGGGCATGCATGAATCGTCAATCAAAACGAAAAATGCACATTTTAAAATTTTAATAATTTCACTTTATAAAAACCAAATCAGTAAAAAGAGTAGATCAAAACTGGTCTAAAACAGATACCATTTAAATTTTTTACATCTGCATGAGACATTTAATTGAGGTTTATAGCGAAGTTTATTGATGAAGTTTGATGGCAAACATTTTCTTGATGAATGTCTTATCCATTTCCTTAACCCAAAAAGATGGCATCATACCTCGCACTCGTAAAAAATATGAAAATATTAGTCACGCTCATGAAATATATTTTGTGTTACTGAAGACACTGTTAGATATCCTTTATGTGTTTGTTAAGTCACAGCAAATTTAACCTCCAAACTGAAAAGTACATTGGAACAAACTTGATGTAGAGGAATACAATGCCCATTGTTTAAAACAGGCAGTGCGAGGCGTGAATCGCCGTCCAAAGTTGGGGGTGGAGCACGACCTACATCCTCCACCTCCTCCATCTCCGATAGTCCCGAGTTATCCTCCCATGACCAGTCCGCCTTCGCCGACGTCACCAGCAACATGTTTGAGGTAGGCTCGGCTCCTACAACCTAGCTAGCTTCACTTATAGGGCTTTCTTAGGACGATATATAGGCTTTTCCTTAAGACAATTTTGCAGTGTAATAATGCATTGATAGAGGCACATTGATTTATAGTCCACCCTGATGCTTCTGTAGAAATATACAATCAGTTATAAGTATTATTGATGATAAATACTTTTTATGAATTTTATGATATTATATGTATGTTTAAGACAAGAAACATTTGTTAAGGAAATATTGGTAAGGAATCACGAATCACTTGTTCTTTTTCTCTTTTTGATCTCGCAATAGTAGAGCATATAATAATGGTGACTTGGTAATTATGTTGATGTTTCGTGTCCCTCCCTGTTACACGTGTAATGAAGCCCCCTTTCTGTTATGTACCGCCACTCGAAGGTTTCCGTTTCACACACTGTATGATCTGTGTCTTACTACATAGTCTATATATATATATTACTGCCTTCACACGGCCAGAACTGACTTGTGAGTTACATGTTTATTCACTGTACTGGAACAAACATATTTCTGTACTGTACAGAGAGGGCTCAGTTGTAACTGGACTACAATACTAGGACATGATTTACACATCTTTGCATCTTTTACAACATTTTCATTCCAAAGGATCAACATTTGGGGACAAATTTATCATTTTAGGGAATTTAAACGGCATAATGAACATATCAATTGAATGGCAAGGATGAAATCAAGACTAGGTAAAAATTGATGACATGGGCGAATGGCAGAAGTTTGCCTTTTGAACATTTTATTATATACAGTTAATTGTGTTGTTTTGTGTTCAAAATTTGAAACATTTTATGACAATGAATTGGAGTGATTGGGAATGATAAAGCAGGAAAAGAAAATGTAGAAAAGAACTGTGGAAGTCCTGATGTTAAGAGCTTAGTCTAGTTTGTTCTGGTATAGCCGGTAGATGTAACACAAGTTAGTGAGGCTCCTGTGAGGTATTCTATGTCTGCACACACTGTGTGTCATATTCATCGTATGCACTGAAAGTCTATGTACTGTGTTATTTATAATCTTCAACCAGTTCTCTTCTTGTGTGACCTGATTGGCCAGCGTTACTAATGGTGTACTACTACATAATCCATTTTGCTTCCCTTCAGGTGTTTAAAGGTCCCCCCGGGTCGCGCGAGTCTGTTAGTGGCAGTGTTTCCAATCATACATATGAAAGCACATGGCAAAACTACTGAACAAATGAGCACACAGATTATGTAGCTGAGGTTTCTCCACTTTTTACTTCCATATTTATATATTGTGCACTCCTTGATCTAACATCATTACCAGACCCCAAGCTTCTTATTCACTTCGTTTTCTGTTCCGTTGATGCCCTGGTGGGAATGGCTGATTGGTCCGTTAATATTTGCCATAATTTATTCACATTTATTTTTTTAAACAATTTAGTAACTGGTGTTCTGATCGTAATATCTAAAAACCTAATAAATATATTTGTTAATATATTTTTTTATTTTTAAATACAACATATTCATAATCATTACTAATTACAGTAGTTTAGTTTTAACTTGAGCAAGTAACCGAACAGAAGTTACCGTAAGGGGTTAATTTTGTGTCTATACTTCCGTGTTATTGCTGAAGTCATTCTCACCATAGGTTACTTGTTGTTTTACATTACAGCATTGCATGAGCCCAGGCTATCACCCTCTAGGTGTGTGCCACTCTTTCTTGGCATGTCCTATCACAGTTATCTCCCCTACCTAACCAGTTGTACCGGCTGGTCGACCAACTTGCCGTCTTTCAATGTTGTTGCATGTTTGTTCCTTCTGAGTTTTTAAACAGACAAAACAATATACTTTACATACAGATATATTCATTTAGCAATTCCATATCTTTGACAATTCTGTCCCATTAGGATTTCGATTTTTGATGGATCCAAGACCTAGTGCAGGTAGTATGATTGATATTGTTTACTGGGAATGAAATAACTATGTACTATAGGACAACATCAGGGCAGCAGGCTTGCTGGCTATCTCATTCTGGCATGGTTGATTAATCCTCAAGTTGGAAAGCTTAGCAAGCTGGTGTCCAAACCTAATGGCCTGAAATCAGCATAGATCTAGATTCTGTGGAGAAAAGTAGCAGAAATGAGATGTTCAGTATTGACTGCATTCATAGTTGTGTTGTTGATTATTAGAAATGTAAAACAAAAATATTGATAGAATTTATATAAATTGATAATTTACAGCATACAATGCATAAATATTCACAAACAAAACTTTGCATGGTGAGAGTTGATAGGTGTAACATAGGTTAGAACTATATGCAGTGGTATGTTTATAGTTAAAACAAGTTGGTCATTTCAAAGTTGCATAAAGAATATAATATGAAGTTGTTTATTAATAGAATGTATATGTTTTTTCACACTCTGCAAGTTGCTAGAAGTCATGAAATTTTTTTTTTTAAAGAATAATAAATGAATTGTGTTCATCAAATTGATATGAAAGGGAGATTACTCCAGCCAAAAAAAAAGAAGTCTGGAATGGAACTATTCTTTGTGCTTATGACTGGTGCAGAAGTACTTAAACCTTAAAATATAATATGTGGGTTTTTAAACGAATGATGATCAGCATTGCTTAAAGCAGAAGTCTTTTGACTTGGTGGGGTAGTTAGATGGATTGGCATAGTCTAGTGGAAGGGGCATTTTAGTTAATCAACGAAGAATGGAAGATTGGGACTATATATCATAGCACTAGATAGTCTTGACAAGTTAGGGTACTGTTTAACTGTATTTGGTACCATACCAATGCAAGTGACAGTGTTGTAGTATATTGTAAGTTTAAATTTGCATCGTACAAGTGTTTTAAATTAGGCTTTCATGGTAAAACTAAACAATACGTTCTAATATTCTTAACATTGCTTTGTATTAGCTTAGTCAAACTGTCCTTTTGTAAGCTGTCTGCAATACATTGTTGGCTTAGATATTATAAATTGATGTCCTTTGTCAGTGCTCTGTGATGCATTCTCGGCTTAGATTTAACATTGAATGTTTTTTCTGGGTCAGCTCTGTTTTATGTTGTCGTTGGCTGAGATATTGTTCTGATGGCAGTGGGCATTGGTAACCCTTACATTAATGATGTACTGTAAATGTGTTATGTATAAACTGGCAACAGACAAGCAGTGTACAGTAGTTTGAGGCTGCTATGCCGAAACTGTTGCCAGGGTTGAAGGCATACTGAGCCAAATCAAAGAAAGGGGAGAGCACTCTGGCAACTTGTTGTTATGGTAGCTTAAACATAAGACAATTGTTTTAACCATGACTTAACATCAAATGACAATTAGGCATTGTTTAGTTGATGTATAATGTACAATGTAAAAGAATTAAGTTATTGTATTGTTTAAATCAAGTGAAATCAAAAAGATACTTCTATACAATAACATGATATACAAAAGGAAATAATGAACAGTGTAAATCTTCAGAACAAAACTTAAGCTTTTATTACAAGGTCATTTACACTTTTAATCAACATATTTAGGGAGATTGCTGTTGGCTTATAGCGATTAGGCAGTCACAGTTTAGCGCAGCATGGTTAGATGAGCGTTATAGTTCCCAGTAGGGCTAATTATAGGTTGCTTTGTAATACTATGTAACAACCGTTACCAGATATCGTCGATTTTAGTTGTAACGCTTGACTCTCGGTTTGATTAACAATAATTGACTGGACTGTAAGCTTCACATGATGACTTGGTACACACACACAGTGTGGTGTTGTTGAAATCACAAGCTTGTTCAGCACCGACGTCTACTGTCCCTAACCATGATATCCTTCAGACATAAAATGTGCTTATAAACACATTTCTTAACAAGTCAGGTTTTACCCCCATCAAACATTAAAATTTACATCTTAATGTTTCAAATTTTGTCAACATTTCCAGTTTTGTTAAAAACATATATTTCTTCATTATTTTGGTAGAGATGAGAAGTATTTATATAAGATACTTAACAGCAGACTAGCAGTTACCTATGGTATAGTTAATAGCAAAGATGTCAAACTGTATATATGTGAGCAAGATGTTAAAATTTGTTATCATAAATCATCATTAATTCATTCTTGGTAATAATATGTAAAGCTAGTACCAATTAAGATATCATCATTCTAGATACACTGTACATAGATCACTGTCTGTAGTGGAAAGTAAAATTATTTAATAATCCTTTAAATATTTTGAATCAATTGATTTGCCCCATCACCATCTGTCCACCACATACCAGATAAGTATGTGTAGCGCTAGAACCTGCCCTGTTGTCTTCTCCTTTGCTTTACACATTATTACGAGGCAAACTATTATTAATTCAATGTTGAGTCATTCAAATTAAACTTTATGCATTTTACAAAGAACACAGAGATAATTGTATTTTTATTTGTCTAACTTAAAACCAGTTATTTTAATCTTATTTGATAAAAATGCATGATCTTAACTTTTTGAGGGAAAATCACAAAACTCCTATGCATTTGGACACATTTTGAAATGGCAATATGACTAAAAATGGCAAAGATGAAGATTTAGAGAAGTTGTTTGCTTTTACATTTCCTTATTACTCAATTTTCAGTGTGATTGTAATTATCGTAGGTAAATGTAATATACTATTTTTAAGAAAAGCATTATGCTAGGACGATTTAAACAAGTGTTATTTATGCTGATTTTGTCACTACCTTTATAACGTTATTTTGCTGTAATTAGATACAATGTAAATGCTGTACAGTGCTAATGTTGGGGCAATGTGATGCCATGATAGCCAACTTGATCTTGTTGATGACTTGATGTTATAATCTGAACATGTACATGTAAGATATTCTCACAGATATTGATTCTATAGTCCTGACTATTGAATATGTATATATGACTTTCTCATCAATGAACTATAATATCCAGTATTGACTCAATACAGATGATGATATATACTTGACCATGCATGTGATTGTGTATTAATTTAGGTTACCGTTGTGTTGTAGGACGGGGAGGGGTATGAGCGGCCACGTATGCGTCTGTCTCTGGCCTCCACCAACAGTAACTTCAGTAGTCCCCCACACTCAACCAGTGGCAGTCTCTCCGAGGACCGAGACCCCGGCGACAATGACCAAGAGGTAGACTGTACTCGCCTCTGATTGGCTGGAATGTGACCCCAGAAAAAGGTCGCCTGTATATCTCGCCATGGCTGGTTACTTTATGTAATGTGTTGTCTCCAGTCTCAAGTGTTGACAGCATGGAGCGATATCTCTACTTTGTCTGTACTTAGCAGGACAGTTGGCTACAGTCTGTGGCGACCTTACCACCACAGTCATATCAAATAAGACATCAAACCCAGCGGGATAAATAAATCAAGAAACGCAGCATTTTTTTCTTCTACAAAACAAAGCAATGGAATGCTTGCTTACTGCTGATAATTAACATAATCGGTATTAATCCCATGTATATTTAGTCCTATATATTTACCTGTAGCAGGAGCACAGCGTCTACTACTCACAATCGAAAATTCTCTATCCATTGTATTTTGGACTCGGTCAATTTAAACACATATTTAATCAAAGAAAAAAAACTTAACAAATATTAAGGTTAAACCATTTTGCAATTTTAAAAGGCAAAATGATTGTTTTGTTTTACTTTGTACAATATTATTTATCATGGAACCTTTTTGAATTCCTAAACCACGTTTTTGGTGAAGAATGAACATAACCATGTATTTATATAATGACGACTATCATAATTGAATGCTATAACTTTACACTGCGAATTCCTTTCCAAGGAGTGATCTCTTCATGTTGCCCTTTGTAAGGAGTGATCTTTTGGTTGTTGTACACAGTATATTTCGCCTACATATTGCCGCCATTACAGATGAACCTGTCTCATTCTGGTGTGAACACGACGTACAAGGTGTGTGATATACGTGACGTGTTATTTACTTGATGCGACACATTACGGTCAGTTTGTATTGTCACTGCCCCCGAAAATCATCTTCATTTCATTGGTGTCGAAACCAAATCACCTCTTGGTGTATTTAGCTCATCATCACCTGATACAAAAATCATAAATGTGAGACAAAGTCGTACATTTAAAATAGCTTAATCTCCATACCATGTTTGTAAAGACTTGTAGTCGGGTTAGGATATGCGAAATATCTCGTGTAAGGTGGGTTTTTTTTGTACAATTAAATATCAATGGTGGCATTATATGAACAAATGTGTAACTAGTGCAAGACTATAGTTTACATCTGAAATTGCATTTCAATTTTACACATTGTCATGATATTTAGAAAAATGAATTACTAATTACCACTTTACGAAGTAAAGCATACCAATATACTGAAGAATAATGTAATTATCACAAAAAAAGACTATGTAGGAACATTATGAAATTAACACATTTGTAGCTTCTATACTCTAAACAGCAAAATGATTTTTGCCATTTCTTTCTTAAACAACGACTTGTAGCTAAAGGATAATATTGACAAGTTTATATAGTTTAGGTGTGACATGATGAAACTGTCTTTCATTTATACCAACACGACATGCCAGACCGGTGCTGTATTTTTCCCTGTCTTTTTTTTAATCCTTCGGTACTATTTACCCGGTATATGTATAAACATACATACATATCCTATGATGTTACAGGTTCAGCATTCAAAAAAATCTTCTCCAGAGTTTTCATTATAAGTTGTACTTTTGTCATTTGTATTGCTCCAATAAAGGGACACTAAAGGCTTATTTTAAGTATGACCAATTTTCCAATAAGTTGTCAGAACATGAAGCTTTACAGTGAATGTCATTTTATCCATAAAGAATGAAAAATGGCTTGACAATAAATTGCAAATAAGATTTATTTTCCATTGTATGGATTTTCCATTTCAAAGAATATGATCTAAGAACTTGAGATCCACGTAAACGCAGGACCTTAAGATAGAATAGACTAGGGCGAAGTGTGTTGACCTCTTGAACTTTGACCTTCCTTGTCAAAGGATTGGTTAGCAACTTATCAATGCATGAAATCTTTAACTACTCTTTAAACAAAATCCTAAATCCAAATTTGTTGGCTGTTATGAAGAGTGTGACTCTTAGTGCTTATGCCCATGTTCCCGGAAGAGTTGGACATGTCTTGCTTTATATATATAAATATATATGAAATATATATATCATACGACAAATCCTGTTAGGATATTGTATAGAATCTAATGGCTTTAATTGGTCACACTGTAGCTTGTACATATAGATGTATTTAAAACACTAAACCATGTTAATAGCAACACAATATTCAGCCTTATTCATGTACAGTTGTATATTCATGTAGCGTCAGTAATGGAGTCTTGTCACATATGTAAATGTTTTGTACATAGTTATCGGCTATTGTTGACAGGTGAATTTGCCAAAAACCCTACGTTTTTCCTTTTTAATTGATCAATGACTTTTGAGTGAGAGTGAGACGAGCGGGCGTGACCATACACCCGGAGTTACTGCGAGATTTCCTGTACCTGCCACACAATTATCGGTGTGCTTTAGGTATGTTACCACTTTACCGAGTTCAGTGCTGTGATTGCTGCTCTTGCCGAGGGTCAACATTTCCCATCCCCTTACAATTATGTTGTTTTTTATGGACAGGCTTCATATCAATTGTGTAAAGTTGAGTATCAATATTTGCAATTATTCATAAATAAAAAGATTTGATATTAATGAGCAAGATTTGATTTGTGATAGAAACAATGTTTTTGGTACCTTTCCTACCGATTCCACCTAACTCGTACACCCCTAAATGTCATAATGAAGTATTCCAACCTTTGATTTAAAGAGTTCCATTGAGTCTTCAGGGATGAACGAGATAAAAGGAATGATTTTGGGGCAATATAAGAGAAAGCAATTTTAATTGAGATTCTGCAGGATTTTGGCACGTTGGCATAGATATGTCTTATTTGTGTTATCGTAGAAGACATTTAGTCCCAATACCCGTTATGGTGTGCACATTTCATGTCATATTGATGTGCCACAAGTAATATACTGCCAAAATATGGAAGTTCCCACCCAGCCAATTATTTTTCTGTAAAGTGTAAAAGGTGAAACTCTGTGGTACCTGCCAGTGATTAGTGTATTCATTCACTTAGGTTTTACAAGTCTTTCATTTGTGGTAGGAGATAGAACATTGGCCAAAAGTTGTTTATTTTAACATATCTGATATCGTGTTATTTTATGATATGGCGTAAAAGGTCGGGTAATTTTCCCAGAGAAAAACCTTGACAGTAGTTTTTACTCGATATACGTATATACCAGTAGTAAGGTGTTACTATTTGTTATACATTATCATTCACAAATGATTGTCACAAATTATGCCCATAAAAGAGTTCACAATTCCTCTCACAGTAACTCCTCGTGTGTGGTTACCGGTTATTGTCGGATACCAACCACTGATTTTATTTTACTTACTTACTCACTGAGTAAGTGAAGCAAGATCAGCCGTGGGTATACGACAATGGTTACAAGTGTGCACAAGAGTCTTAGTGGCGAATACCTGATGTGTGAGGGTGGTGTTTCTACTGGAGATCTCCACAGTAAATACCTGAGGTGTGAGAGTGGAGATCTCCACAGTAAATACCTGAGGTGTGAGGGTGGAGATCTCCACAGTAAATACCTGAGGTGTGAGGGTGGTGTTTCTACTGGAGATCTCCACAGTAATACCTGATGTGTGAGGGTGGTGTTTCTACTGGAGATCTCCACAGTAAATACCTGAGTAGTGAGGGTGGAGATCTCCACAGTAAATACCTGATGTGTGAGGGTGGTGTTTCTACTGGAGATCTCCACAGTAAATACCTGATGTGTGAGGGTGGTGTTTCTACTGGAGATCTCCACAGTAAATACCTGGTGTGTGAGAGTGGAGATCTCCACAGTAAATACCTGAGGTGTGAGGGTGGTGTTTCTACTGGAGATCTCCACAGTAAATACCTGAGGTGTGAGGGTGGTGTTTCTACTGGAGATCTCCACAGTAATACCTGAGGTGTGAGGGTGGTGTTTCTACTGGAGATCTCCACAGTAAATACCTGAGGTGTGAGGGTGGTGTTTCTACTTGAGATCTCCACAGTAAATACCTGATGTGTGAGGGTGGTGTTTCTACTGGAGATCTCCACAGTAAATACCTGATGTGTGAGGGTGGTGTTTCTACTGGAGATCTCCACAGTAAATACCTGACGTGTGAGGGTGGTGTTTCTACTGGAGATCTCCACAGTAATACCTGATGTGTGAGGGTGGTGTTTCTACTGGAGATCTCCACAGTAAATACCTGATGTGTGAGTGGAGATCTCCACAGTAATACCTGACGTGTGAGGGTGGTGTTTCTACTGGAGATCTCCACAGTAAATACCTGATGTGTGAGAGTGGAGATCTCCACAGTAATACCTGATGTGTGAGGGTGGTGTTTCTACTTGAGATCTCCACAGTAAATACCTGATGTGTGAGGGTGGTGTTTCTACTGGAGATCTCCACAGTAATACCTGATGTGTGTGAGTGGAGATCTCCACAGTAAATACCTGGTGTGTGAGGCTGTTAAGTGTTTCCACTAGGCATGTTATTTACAGCTAATCCTTCAAATTTTGATGCATGTCTCATGACGAACAAAGACCATGTTATTTTTGTCTCCCATAATTTTCTCATAAACTTTCGTTAAAGTGATCCACTAGCAGGATGACAAGCATTTAAGATTTGAATTGTACATGATGTGAACAATTCCATTTATTTAAGGGCGATTCAAAAGTTCCCCCAACACAATGTGATTCATTTTATGTTGTATTATTGAGAGAAGAAGAGATGAAGTAACTACGATTATGCAATATGAAATATAATACACACTGCTGTTAAAGAAAACTGTGGTCATTTGTAAAGTAACCCATACTTCCCAGAAAGTTTTATTTTAAATTTATTTTCATGACATCAGAATTATTCTGACAAAGAGAATTTCGCAAAGGATAATAGAATTATGATTACGTTGAAAATTCAAATGCATGATATTGCACTGTTAGAAACTGTTAATATGATAATGTCAGTGCATCATGAAGAAAAAAACAACCATGATAACAAATCTGGTAGTTATCTTGCAATTTGCTATCAATTTTTTAACCTGTTCAGGTTTATGAATAATGGAGAGAGATTTTTTTTTAATATTTTACTTTCTCAATTTTTTTTATCCTTTTGATTCCTTCATTTTACTTAAATGTTATGGTGATATTGAGTCAGTATTATAAAACAAGTGATCATTTGTTACTGTTATAGTGTATAGTAAAGCTTGAAGGTCTTTCAGAAAAACGTAATCTTTGAACAAATGTTGAAAGTATCTTGGTTAACTTTCAGGTTACTGAAAAGTATGGTGGTCTTTTTTTTTCGTTTCTTTTTTCTTCTTTCGAGAATGACTTACAGCAACACAAGGTATGATACTGACCTTGTGTGTTATGTTCCTGACATGGTGACAGGTATCTAGCATACGGTGCGTGGGGAGTAATGGTAGTTGTAGAATACATTCCATTTGACTTGGAAATGCACACACAAATCACACCATTTTACATCTACATACTGCTATAGTGAATCGGAACATCCGCAGCGCAATGAGTGGCAAGTTCACTCCTAACGAACTGCCTTTAATTGATTGTTAACTAATGGTGGATTAATTGACTTGTGATATGGTTGAAGAAGAGTCGCTTGTGCCTTTGGTTTGCTTGCTGAATGTTTTGGTTGGTGTCCTGTTGGAGACTTGATGATGATGATAATGTTAGTTGAGGTATTTATGTCCTTTTAGTGCGTAAGCGGAGTTAAATTCTTAATTTTTAAATTCTTCGTGCTAACCTAATACTTAATCGGAAATTAAGAATTTGCTTCAAGAGCTGTCCTGTATTTGGCTAATATATAGTTCTTGGTCTACAGCAGGCCGGGAGTGTGACCTCATACATTTTGTGTATCCTTGTCCACATTCCACTATCAAGTCTTGAACTTTCCAAATAGATTCAAAATATTCCTTTATTTGATTTGAATAAATCTACAATTGAGAACGAAGATGTGATCTATGGCATGATTGCAAAGAAAGAAAACAAAAATTGAAAGATACATCGATTGGTTTCTTTAGTAAACAAATATCCTTAAAATCTAGATATGTTTAAATCAGTAGTGAAAGGGAAAAGCAGCTAACTAGGTTTAGGAAGGTGTCTGTTGTAGGCTAGGCATGGGTTACATCAGATGGAGGACTACAGTACTGTAGACAGACCGACTATATTGTTGTAGGCTGACTCCAGGTAGATAGACTATTGTGCTGTGGGCTGACTAGCTCAAGGAGATAGACTATTGTGCTGTAGGCTGACTAGCTCAAGGTAGACGGACTATATTGCTGTAGGCTGACTCTAGGTAGATAGACTATTGTGCTGTAGGCTGACTAGCTCAAGGTAGATAGACTATTGTGCTGTGGGCTGACTAGCTCAAGGTAGATAGACTATATTGCTGTAGGCTGACTCCAGGTAGATAGACTATTGTGCTGTTGGCTGACTAGCTCAAGGTAGATAGACTATTGTGCTGTAGGCTGACTAGCTCAAGGTAGACGGACTATATTGCTGTAGGCTGACTCTAGGTAGATAGACTATTGTGCTGTAGGCTGACTAGCTCAAGGTAGACGGACTATTTTGCTGTAGGCTGACTCTAGGTAGATAGACTATTTTGCTGTAGGCTGACTAGCTCAAGGTAGATAGACTATATTGCTGTAGGCTGACTAGCTCAAGGTAGATAGACTATATTGCTGTAAACTGACTAGGTAGATAGACTATTGTGCTGTAGGCTGACTAGCTCAAGGTAAACGGAATGTATTGCTGTAGGCTGACTCTAGGTAATTTGACTATTGTGTTGTAGGCTGACTAGCTCAAGGTAGACGGAATTTGTTGCTGTAGGCTGACTCTAGGTAGATAGAATATTGTGTTGTAGGCTGACTAGCTCAAGGTAGATGGACTTCAGTGCTGTAAGGCTGACTCTAGGTGGACTTACTGTGGTGCTGTAGTCTGACTCTAGGTACAAAGTCTATAGTGTTTTATTGTCGACTCTTAGGTAAATGGACGAGTGTTTTTAGGCTCATGGTGAGTAGATTGACTACAGCGCTGTAGACTGAATGTAGGTAAATTGTCGATAGATTGACTACAGTGCTGTAGACTGAATGTAGGTAAATTGTCGATAGATTGACTACAGTGCTGTAGACTGAATGTAGGTAAATTGTCGATAGATTGACTACAGCGCTGTAGACTGAATGTAGGTAAATTGTCGATAGATTGACTACAGCGCTGTAGACTGAATGTAGGTAAATTGTCGATAGATTGACTACAGTGATGTAGACTGAATATAGTTAGATTGTCGATAGATTGACTACAGTGCTGTAGTCCACCCTTTGGAGATAAATTACAGCAGATTGTGAAGACTACAGTGCTTTAGATAAATCGGCTTATGACGAGTGGTTCCCCAGTTGTGATGGGGAGCATTACATGGTGCTGCCAATTGAGTGGTCAAAAAGTGATACTTTAGTAATAGAAAAACAAAACCTTAATTATTTAAATTACTT
Source organism: Mimachlamys varia (assembly GCA_947623455.1). Taxonomy (NCBI): domain Eukaryota; kingdom Metazoa; phylum Mollusca; class Bivalvia; order Pectinida; family Pectinidae; genus Mimachlamys; species Mimachlamys varia. Next base: position 41,249,016 of record OX392528.1, read on the forward strand.
AATGATTGTAAATTTTTAGCTTGAAGATTTTAATTATGCAAGATTATGAACTGATTGATGAGCACTATTTGCATATCATTTGTATATCTCCACGTTTGCTTTTATTGTCATTGTTTGAATGTTATTATTTTTTTCAGGAATCAAAACATTTCTTCCACAGAAATGAAGTATAAAAGTGCAATGATTTTTTCTCTCCCCTTATTATTATTGTTGTTATAGACAAAACGTGTTGACCTACCACACTATAGTTGTGTAGCCTACAGTGTATAGACTTGTACCATTGTATCCCTTGTATAGAGCCCGTTATTTACCCCGCATTACCACTGAGTTTTATAAACTACCATGTATGTGTGAGTGTCAGTGTGCATGTACAGTTTTGTATGCAATGTAGTGTTATTATATTACTTTTTTGGTGAAATCTTTAATTTGTTTTTGCCGAAAAGTTTCTGTGCGGATTTTAGGTGTGGCAGCCACCTTGTAGATACAGCCGATGGTATTTTGCTTTGGAGTTGTATAGCCCAAGGAAGGTTTATTATTATTGCAAAGTTCCCACCACTAATACATACAGATCTGTAAGGAGAGCTTAGCCAATTATTACGATTATTATTGTATAGTTTTATAACACAAATCAGTAACATGTAAGTGCAAGAAATGGTAAAATAAAACCGCAAAAATAATAAAATTACATAAATTCTTCTATACAGATTTGATGTTGTTATTTTGTGTTCTTTAAGAGAATGGACCTGTTATTTTGGTTTCCAATATTACAATGCATTAGAGATGGTGTCATGTGATTTTCTGTGTAGCTTACCAATCACCAAAGCAGCGATAATTGGCCTAAAACTGCTGTTTAAAGGCTATTAACTTGTTCCAATACATAATTTGGACAACATTCTAGGTCACAAGCAGCAATTGTTTATCATTGAGCATCAGGATTCAGGCCCTGTGAACCTCACTCAATGGTTTATTAACACATATGTTACCTCCCTTGCAGTGTTAATCTCTGTATTCACAGTATTTTAATATGGAGAAGTTTTTATACCCCCCCGCAACGAAGTTAGGGGGGGTATACTGGAATCAGCTTGTCTGTCCGTCTGTCTGTCCGTAGAAAAATGTTGTCCGGACAACTCCTCCTAAACTACTGGATCGATTTCAATAAAACTTGACAGTATTGTTGGGGACCATGTGTAGATGTGCATGCAGGGTTTTGTTTGTCAAAATTTTGGTTGCCATGGTAACCAGGTCACTATACACAGGTTTCCATAATAAAATGTTGTCCGGACAACTCCTCCTAAACTACTGGATCGATTTCAATAAAACTTGGCAGTATTGTTGGGGACCATGTGTAGATGTGCATGCAGAGTTTTGTTTGTCAAAATTTTGGTTGCAATGGTAACCAGGTCACTATACACAGGTTTCGGTAATAACGTGTTGTCCGGACAACTTCCTATAAACCACTGGATCGAGTTTAATGAAACTTGGCAGTATTGTTGGGGACCATGTGTAGATGTGCATGCAGAGTTTTGTTTGTCAAAATTTTGGTTGCCATGGTAACCAGGTCACTATACACAGGTTTCCATTATAATGTGTTGTCCGGACAACTCCTCCTAAACTACTGGATCAATTTCAGTGAAACTTGGCAGTATTGTTGGGGACCATGTATAGATTTGCATACAGGGTTTCGTTTGTCAAAATTTTGGTTGCCATGGTAATGAGGTGACTATACACAGATTTCCGTAATAACATGATGTCTGGACAACTTCTTCTAAACTACTGGGTCATTTTCAATGAAACTTCGCAGTAAGTAATGTTGAGGATTACTATACACAGGTTAAATTTCAGCCATGTATAAGTCTACCAACACATCGTAGAGGAGGACTGCTGGACCAAATCTACATCAACTTTCCTATGAGGGGTGTCCTGGCCGATATTCTTCCAAAGCACTACTCGGACCATTTTCTCATATCACTGGCTTTCCCATGGGCTAATTTACACCACTATTAATATAAACGTAAGATGCATTGTATTGAAACAATCAGCATCATAAATTTTCTTATTAATATGTATATCACCTTTCTTTATTCATTCAGTGAGTTTCACAAGTTGAAACATACATATGCATCCACATTGTTGATATGAAATCTACACTGTAATGTATGTAAGACCAAAGGTGCCTTCTTTGTTTTTGTTTTTTAGATATGCGGTGATACATAGTAATATAAAATAATACATTATATAATGCATGTTATATACAACTTGTACTACATCATGTTCTTTTCAAAAACATGTCAGACACCTCTAATAAGAGGTAGCGGGGGGGGGGGAGGGTATTAGTCAGCCATCGGCTTACAGTTCTAGTTCTGTCTGAGTTATTGTCTCCACTTTGAGTGAATGAAAAGGAAGACATTGTATCACCTGATAGATCTAGTTCATGCTCTTCTTATATTATCTTGTAGGGGTCGTAACTTGAAAACCATTATAGATATGTTATGAAACTTTCAGTATACCTGTATTGGTCATGGACAATGTGTACACAGTCATTAGGTCATTTTGACCTTGATCCAAAGGTAAAATATGTGCAAATTTGCAGTACAGTCTATTCCGCGCTGTAACTTTCAAACCATTAAATATAACTTTTCCAGTTTAAATCCATCACCCAAAGATTATGTGTAGTGCACAGTCAGAAGTTCATTGTAACCTTCATCCAGAGGTGACACATTTGCAAATTTTGATGGAACACCTTTTCCAGGCTGTTGAATTTAAACTTTAAATGATATTTTAATGAAACTTTCACCATACTTATCAAAAAGGATAAGTACTGCATTGTCATTAAGTCATTGTGACCTTGGCCCCAAGGTCAAAATATGCAGAATTGTCGGCTGCATCTTGTCTGGGCTTAATTTATGCGTGAAGATATCTTGATGAAACTTGCAGATGATGTGCCATGCATTGTCATATATCAAAAGGTGAAGAAAGTCTTGTTTCAAGCATTCCAGGGTGATGCCAACAGTACCTCACTGTATCTAATTAATATGTCATCTGACCAAACATGAAGGTCACCGAATCAAAGGTCAAGGCCATATTTACCTCAAGGTCAATGGATCAAAGGTTAATGTCAAATTTTGTATCTTTTAACTGTTGAACATTTTATGACATTTTGTTGAAGCAATGGTGATCAGAATCAAGCAAGGCTTTAACTGACCAAATCTCGAGGTCATTGGCGGTTTTTTTATTTCCTGATTGCTAACTTTACATCTTTTGGTCGCTAAATGTTTTTAATGAAATAACAAAATGTCAGCTGATAATACCTCAAGATAAGATTTTACATTTCGTAGAGCAAGTCTTGTCTGGTCCATAACTGTATTGACATAAAAAACACTTCGGGGAATAACTGACTATAACATTTTTAATGGAGACATTTTGATGGTCCATTGAAAATGTTCATCTGCGGTCGATCTATGTAAATGAATTAACGTCAGATAGACGTCTTTGAACGAACATGGTTAGTTTATCATAGGCTATTTCTCGGTAACGTAGCAACGGATAATGACGAATCGTATTATACAAGTGGTAGAACCCCCTTTGTCTCTACTTAATCATGCTGGCGAATCGGAAGATATGATGATTAAGAGAGAAAAAGGCGATCCGACCATTTTTGGTATTGTGTGAATTAGGGAGGGGATGAAACATAACCCCATTTGTCCAAAAGCTGTGCATACTCCATTTTGTGATGGTCGGGAATCTTGTCTCCGTTACAAACCCTCAACTATTATGATTTGTATTACCACAGCGGTACAGATTTCTATATAACAAACAGGGGGAAATGCTATTTCAATGGTGGACACCCAATCTTTTACCAAGTTTATAGAAATATTGGCAAATTAAACAACTTGGTTTGTGACTGGTTAAAATTCATAAAATCTCTGCAAAGTATTTTGTATTCTTGCAGTTTACACCCATTTATAAGTGTAGGTTAAACTGAACTGCTGTATGTCATGTGTTTGTAAATGTAACACTATATTCCCACTGAAAAGTAATGGTCCGCAGTAATATTCAGTTAGGTCCATTCATACACATAAAAGTAATGGCATATGGAGTTTACATAAGCGATTTATTTAACAAAATATATTCCCTTGCTCATCCTCGATCACCTTCGCTCTCTACACCCCTGAAAAATGTCATGACAAAACGGAAGGCTCCGTGTACACCACCTTGTTGATGAGGCAAGAAGACTGGTCCGACCCTTTGATGCACATCAAAAGAATTGTGTGGTCACGTAACGGTAAAAATTGACAGCGTTTGAAGTCCGTTGCGACTCCATTGTAATCGTCAAAGGACAGGAATGCAGCCTAGCGATTGGTCAGGATGTTTTACCTAAGCGTGTCTTCAGTTTTGCCATGACATATTCCAGGTGTGTAGAGAGCGAAGGTGATTGTAACTCCTGGATATCGAGGATGTCACTTGCTATGGTACACTCTGTGTAGAGCAAACTTTAGTTCCTTCATAGGTCTACACCGCAAACTTATAATCCGTGTTTGAATTTCTAATTTCTTATGTACTTATTATATTAGTTATATTGAAAAGCAATAGAAATAGAAGAGACATCAAAATAAAAGAACCCTAGGCCTAAACTTTCACCACTCACATTCCATTTTGTCTAATGACTGGTTTCTCAAACATTAACAGTATACGTACAAAAGCTTTCATTGTATTCTTTTTCTGAACCTGTACAGCATTCAAAATGCTTTTAATTGGAAAAATGCATTTGAGCCATTCAGTTTCAGTACACCGATGTGGGTTAATACAACTTGAGCACCTCTAGACGGTGTCTTCAAGTGCCTTTCCAAGGTCAATGCCGATGATGGAAATAGACAAGTTTCTGATAAACTTAATTTGAAAATTCATAACTTTATGCAGGTGTATAAATGCTTTTCTAATGTTGTATTAATATAGTTGATACTAAATCGGCAGTGTAGACAGTGTCAAGGAGTGCTATTTTATTAACCGGAGCAGAACGAGTTCATTGATATTTTTAGACGCATGTTGGGCAATGGCATCTGAACCTAGAGATGCGGCGTCTATACAGTAAACTGTTTTGGGAGCTGGAATTCAACAAATTATTAAAACGAAATTGGCGTTGGACTTCTGTCAAGGTCACAGGGGTTGAATGTGCCAAACACTTTAAATGTTTTGTGAATTTAAACGTATGGAATCTTAATATTTGGTCTGTTACTTCTCTGGATTGAGCACGACAAAGTTTGCAAATTGAAATGGCCATGACCTACTTTCAAGGCCACAGGGGTCAAAATGTCAACACATCCAGGGACTTCTGAATAATGGACAGGTCTAGTCATGAATTCTATCTAATAGCTTCGACGTACTGAGCCGACAAAGTTTGCAATTGAAACATTTCCGTACAGTATACTATTGAATACGAATATTTTCCTGTGCTACAGGACATTTAGGCCTCCTGTCCATTTGGCAAATTTGCTCTCTTGATCAGTCTAAACAACACTCGATATGCGTAACAAGGCGCCGACCGAACTTTCATGTGAAATGCATTACTGTCTGAGCAAAGCGCTACATGTAACAACAAAATATGTTTTGAGATACGTCCAAACATACTTTATGCATAACCTGTTGTCCATGGATAGCTTTCATAAGAAATTCTAAAAGGATCTCTCCAGTTTCTTTTTGGGGAAATGATCCACCAAGAAAATTTTAAGGACGGTATGACGGACTTACGGGCAGGCGACGGGCCATGAACGAAGAGTGATTTGAATAGCCCTCAATTTCATGATTATGATGGGCCATGCAATGATGCACTTACATGTCATGGAAACATTTTACAAGAACTACGTTAAATATGTGTCCTTTTCGAGGATCATGTGTACTTTTGGATGAAAAAATTATATGGTGTATCTGTTTTTATCAATAAGCAATTAACTTTACCGCATTGCAAATGATGGTGGCATGGATTTAAACAGCAGTTTTTTGGTTCACTTCCGATCAATTGCATTTTAAGCAATACAAACACTATGAGTATATCTCAATTATATTTCTCTCCGAGAAAAATAGGTGTTGACTTTTACACTTTTAAGAAAAATGACCATGTCTATTTTTCCCATTATAAATGTGGTCACGACAGTCATAGGCGATTTAATACGTTAACGATATAATAAACCCTATGCCATAGATGTGTATTGTAGTCTTCGAATGCATACAATTTCAAAAAACTACACCTCGGCTACATCTAGTCAGGGGTACCGTACACCTCGGCTACATCTCGTCAGGTGTACCGTACACCTCGGCTACATCTCGTCAGGTGTACCGTACACCTCGGCTACATCTCGTCAGGTATACTGTACACCTCGGCAACATCTCGTCAGGGGTACCGTATACCTCGGCTACATCTCGTCAGGGGTACTGTACACCTCGGCTACATCTCGTCAGGGGTACTGTACACCTCGGCTACATCTCGTCAGGGGTACCGTACACCTCGGGTACATCTCGTCAGGGGTACCGTACACCTCGGCTACATCTCGTCAGGGGTACTGTACACCTCGGCTACATCACGTCAGGGGTCTCGTAGGTTATAACCATGATTAACATGTAACCGAATTGCATTTATGCCAGCATCAATGCTAAAATATCCTGTATGAGTTTCGATTTCGACAAGGTCCATCGTTTGTTCTTACCGATGTAGCGGAACTAGACTGGGTCCATCGTTTGTTCTTACCAATGTAGCGGAACTAGACTGGGTCCATCGTTTGTCTTTACCAATGTAGCGGCGGAACTAGACTGGATCCATCGTTTGTCTTTACCAATGTGGCAGACCTAGACTGGGTCCATCGTTTGTCCTTACCTATGTGGCAGACCTAGACTGGGTCCAGCATTTGTCCTTACCAATATAGCAGAACTAGACTAGGTCCATCGTTTACCCTTACCAATGTGGCAGACCTAGACTGGGTCCATCGTTTGTCCTTACCAATGTAGCGGAACTAGACTGGGTCCATCGTCTGTCCTTACCAATGTAGCGGAACTAGACTGGGTCCATCGTTTGTCCTTACCAATGTGGCAGACCTAGACTGGGTCCATCGTTTGTCTTTACCAATGTGGCAGACCTAGACTGGGTCCATCGTTTGTCTTTACCAATATAGCAGAACTAGACTAGGTCCAGTGTTTGTTACCAAGTAGCTCAATTGGTCTGCCTAGAGTTTTAAAGGTACCGGGTTCAAATCCCGGCCTGGCCTTGCATTTTCCCACTCTTGTAACACCATATTTCATTGTGACAAATTATTTTAATAATATTTGACATATCCATCATAGCATAACAAGTCTATATGCCATATTGACTCTCAGGACAATTAATTGTGAAAGGCAATATATTTCATCCGGACTGTTGTTTTGTTTACATAATGAACCTTGACATATCCGCCTCTGTTCCCAAGAAGTGATGTCGTGGCTACTACCCGCGGGTAGACTGTGCCTGTCTGGTTACCCTGAGGTTCGGCTTCATCCTCCACATCATCAGATGGTGGTCTGTTGAAATCGACCTGCGTCCCATTTAAACGATCATGTTACCGCTGTATCTGGACGGGATCTTTCTCTTATTGCATATGCAGATTTCCCATGGTCCCTAGTTGCCCTTTTTCGATTTTGGGATTGATTTGAAAAACGAGATGGCTGACAGACAGCCATCTTTGTTTTTTACAATGAAATTTTATGGCCTTTTCATGGGATGGATCTTTCTCAAAATATGTAAATTTCCCTTGGTCCATAGATGTGCATTTTTAATTTTGTGACTGGTTATAAAAACAAATTTTTTGACAGCGGAGACATCGTTGCTTTGAAGTATGAAAGTTTGTTATTGCTTTGTTCTTGAAATACAGAATGGCTCTTTTTTTCATTTAAAATATCCCCTTGGGTTCTTAGTTGTGGTATTGTGATTATGGGACTGATCAGAACAACAAAGTGACTGGCACAGGCAACCATATTTGATTTGATTTCGGAAGACTATATTACAAATGTACAATAAATGTATTGCTATTCCTTAAGAAGAATTATCAAAATTCAAGTAATAAGAAAAGAATAGGAAAGAAGGGAAAATATCTCTTGTCATTTTAAGTTCACTAACTGAACGAATCAAATTAGCAGAGGTGTCATCCAATTTGATTATGATTTCATTTTTTTTTATATATATATATATTTGTCAGTGTGATGCTTTGCAGTCTGCCTTTAATAACACCATGAATAGCCTGGAATCAACCGCTGGAGGACTCACACAACTAAATTATTTACTATATGTTATTACTAAGCTTTAGAGCTAATAACTTCAATATTTGAAGTTCAACACTTGTGACTAGTGACTGCCTGGATTCACAGATATATACATGGCAAAGACTTCAAATGACATTTTATCAGGAGTTTCGTCGCATTTTAGCTCGCTACGGGCGTCTGCTTCGCACAACTGGAAATTTACATATCAAACTAGTGAAATGGGACGGGAACACCCTCTGACTTTTGACCCCATATCAATCCGCCATCACATGTCAAAATCTACCAAAAGTATACAATTTTGTAAAGTTAAATATCTATAGATTTCATTCAATGCAGAATATGTCAGCAATTACCTATTTAAATTATTAAGAATCAACTGTACTTAGCCGAAACAAATTTTCGGTAGGGACTACAAACGTATGAAACACGTAGTCATTGGCTCATTCTAGGCTAGTCCTCCAGTCACTCAGATTGTTCTAGCCTGGATTCAATCGCTGGAGTGACTCAGATGTTCTAGCCTGGAATCAATCGCTGGAGTGACTCAGATGTTCTAGCCTGGAATCAATCGCTTGAGGGACTCAGATTGTTCTTAGCCTGGAATATAGTGCTGCAGCGACTAGGTAAAGGTTTTCTGACTTGTGTGAACTATTTATAAATACAACACTGATGCAGAAACAAATACGTATTCTATGTTTGAAATGTTTTCATAAATAGTAGAATTGATTTTAGACAAGATAACATTTTTGATTTGTTGACAGAACCTGACAGAATCCTGATGGGGACTGAAGAGGGATTGTATGTGGCACAGCTGAACAAAGATGGTAAGTTGTCCATTTAGCATTAACAAATTTTACAGACTTCTGAATCAGACTTTATAAACATTTTCTTCTGTTTCTCTAGCCAATGCATCGCTGTCAATCCTCCCTTGTTCGAAGAGAGAGTGCCACCAAAATTTACCAATCTCCCTCAAAACTACCTTCATTTCATTTAAGTTCAGACTCTGGCATCTCAAAATCTATATTTTATGGTCAAATGATCTCCTTGTTACTGCAAGGTATGTGTAGTGACCATGACAGGTGTGTCTGGCTCAATTAAATGCTTTTTGGAGTTATTTTGTTATTTATCAAGTTTTTGAGTATCTATTATCTTCACCATAATGATTTTGTGTTTATTGTCTTGATATGATGTCATTATGTCATGATGCAACATCTACTGTTGTAATTATTATGTTACAATTGGTGTGAATACATAACACAAAAGTTTGGCACAGCATAACACAAAAATTATGACACAGCAAAACACAAAAGGAATGCGACAAGTACTCTATAGATAAATACTAATTTTGTGTTACAGTACTGATCCGCATTGGGGACCGCAGTGAAAAGAAGACCGTCTACCAGTTAGAGCTGGTACTGGAGGAACAGCTTGTGGTTTTCATCAGTGGTGAGTTGATACTGGCACACAGGTTTTTCCCAACGCACAAAAACCTGCATTTTGACTCCTAATATTGTCAAAGGACTCCCAAAATTGATGAAGTGTTACTCTATATTATGTGTGATGGGAGTCCCAGGACTCCTAAATTGATTAAATTTGAGAGTCCCAGGGAAAACCCTATGTGATTTCCAGTGTTTGCATCTTCTGTTGGTCTCTCCGTCAATCTCTACAACATCTTGAGTGTACTTTTGTGTTAATTCATTCACCCCTGAAATTCCAGCTGTTGAATTGGACGAGTTCAAATGTGTCTTCAGGAGTGAATGAGTTAAACTCAATTTTACTAATACTGCAATTCCCGAAGTTATCAAAAGTCATAATTATTTGATTAACCTATGTCATGGCCTTTTGCAAACTTTCCATTTAAAAGACTTCCGCTATTTTGATTCTAAGCTATGTATTTTCTGATTACAGGTCGACAGAAGCATATCAAATTGCTGCATGTGTCTGCATTGGAAGGACATGATGGCGATCCAGTCAAGATCCCGGAGAGCAAAGGATGCAGTGTATTCTGTACAGGACTAATCCGGCAGAGCTGCTGCTCTTGTCTATGTGTGGCTATTAAGCGGACTATACAGGTGTACGAACTCAACAAGACGCGCCAGAAGTATAGGAAAATGAAAGACATTCAGGTCCCGGGACTAGTGCAGTTTATAGAAATTATGAATGAAAGACTTTGTGTGGGATACCCGTCATACTTTGCAATTTACAGTGTCACAGGTGATGCCGCACCAATGAGTAAGTGTTCTGTCTGTGGAGACTTGTTACAATAAAACAGTTAATTGTAACATCCAAAGTGTCTTCCATGTACTTGCATAATTGCTACAAACAGATATTAAAGGTTTTATGTAGTTAAGAATTGATTTTGCCGATAAAAGGTTGTTGGGGGGGGGGGGGGGGGGGGGGAAAGCAAAAATAATTCTGCCTGTTTAACAATAGTTCCTAATTTTATAATATTTATTCTATAGTACATTTAATTATTTCGTTTCTTTTTGTTTGCCATTTGCAGCACTTGTAAATTCTGAGGACTCCAGTCTGCAGTTTATGATGCAGTCGCAACAAAACTCCCTGCAGGCAGTGGAGTTGTCTCCGAAGGAGTACCTTTTAGTATTTAGTGGTAAGTCGTGTTGTCTCCCAAGGAGTACCTTTAAGTATTTAGTGGTAAGTCATGTTCGCTTCCAAGGAGTACCTTTTAGTATTTAGTGGTAAGTTGTGTTATCTTTTAGTATTTAGTGGTAAGTTGTGTTACCTTTTAGTATTTAGTGGTAAGTCATGTTCGCTTCCAAGGAGTACCTTTTAGTATTCAGTGGTAAGTTGTGTTGTCTCCCAAGGAGTACCTTTTAGTATTTAGTGGTAAGTCGTGTTACCTTTTAGTATTTAGTGGTAAGTTGTGTTGTCTCCCATGGAGTACCTTTAAGTACTTAGTGGTAAGTCGTGTTGTCTCCCAAGGAGTACCTTTTAGTATTTAGTGGTAAGTTGTGTTACCTTTTAGTATTTTGTGGTAAGTCATGTTCGCTTCCAAGGAGTACCTTTAAGTACTTAGTGGTAAGTCGTGTTGTCTCCCAAGGAGTACCTTTTAGTATTTAGTGGTAAGTCGTGTTACCTTTTAGTATTTAGTGGTAAGTTGTGTTGTCTCCCATGGAGTACCTTTAAGTACTTAGTGGTAAGTCGTGTTGTCTCCCAAGGAGTACCTTTTAGTATTTAGTGGTAAGTTGTGTTACCTTTTAGTATTTTGTGGTAAGTCATGTTCGCTTCCAAGGAGTACCTTTAAGTACTTAGTGGTAAGTCGTGTTGTCTCCCAAGGAGTACCTTTTAGTATTTAGTGGTAAGTCGTGTTACCTTTTAGTATTTAGTGGTAAGTTGTGTTGTCTCCCATGGAGTACCTTTAAGTACTTAGTGGTAAGTCGTGTTGTCTCCCAAGGAGTACCTTTTAGTATTTAGTGGTAAGTTGTGTTACCTTTTAGTATTTTGTGGTAAGTCATGTTCGCTTCCAAGGAGTACCTTTAAGTACTTAGTGGTAAGTCGTGTTGTCTCCCAAGGAGTACCTTTTAGTATTTAGTGGTAAGTTGTGTTACCTTTTAGTATTTAGTGGTAAGTCATGTTCGCTTCCAAGGAGTACCTTTTAGTATTCAGTGGTAAGTTGTGTTGTCTCCCATGGAGTACCTTTAAGTACTTAGTGGTAAGTCGTGTTGTTTCCCAAGGAGTACCTTTTAGTATTTAGTGGTAAGTTGTGTTACCTTTTAGTATTTAGTGGTAAGTCGTGTTACCTTTTAGTATTTAGTGGTAAGTTGTGTTGTCTCCCATGGAGTACCTTTAAGTACTTAGTGGTAAGTCGTGTTGTCTCCCAAGGAGTACCTTTTAGTATTTAGTGGTAAGTTGTGTTACCTTTTAGTATTTAGTGGTAAGTTGTGCTACCTTTTAGTATTTAGTGGTAAGTTGTATTACCTTTTAGTATTTAGTGGTAAGTCATGTTCGCTTCCGAGGAGTACAATAATTCAGCACAATCATAATTTAGTGGAATGATTTTATAGCGAAAAGTCACTAAGATAAGATGACATCTAAAAATATATATGTTTACAGTATAGTGTTGATCCAATTTGTATCAGTTTTTCTAAAAGGCTATCCACTACTTTGATGTTTATATATTCAGTTGTGATTAAGTCGCTGTTTTCTTTCTAGTTTCTGGCATATATGTAGACAACACTGGTAGAAGGAGTAGAGCCCAGGAACTCATGTGGCCTGCTCCTCCAACAGCAGTTGGTAAGTTATCAAGTATACAGTGTACATTGCATATATACTTCATATCGAAGGTCGTAAGGCCATGTGAGGACGTAAAACTCTCAAAATAAATAAAACATCTCATATATACTCTCATGCTTGTAAGGAGATTTGATACACAGTATTTCTGATAATTGTTCAGAGACATTTTAACAAGGAATACATATTCCTTGAAGTACATTTTACAATTTAATAGAAATATTCAGTAACATTCAGAAAATTGCTGCATATTTAAAATTGCAACCTGATTTGTATGTTTTGTATAGAATACATATCAATTTGTTTTCTTTAACATGTTATCAGACTTATATCACTGATACAAAACTTTTGATTCATATCCTGGTGCTTGTTGTTGCTTTGTTGGACTATATGCCAGTGCCATTGAATTGTACCACTGGGCAGTATCATTGTTATGTTGTCAAGGTTACTATACTTCAAACAGAAATCGATTAATTAATTTTTCTGCTATCCATGAACTATTAAAAGTACATCAAGTTAACACATTTGTGACATCTGACAGGGTGTTGTCAGGCGGTGTTGTGAATAGTACACTTGCCATTCACGGAACCATGCAGGTTTTCTCTAGATTGTCTTGGTTTCCCTTCCAACATTAGGACCTCTGAATTTCCATCCAGGCAAACAAGGATGATTTATAATTTGGAAAATGTTGATGTGTATTTGTTGTAAAATAAAATTGCTGTGATGTCATCATTGTGTTATTTCAGCGTACAGTGATCCCTACCTCATGTGCTATTCAGAAAATGCCATATTTGTGTTCGATGTTCATTCAGCAGAGTGGATCCAGACTTTGTGCTTGAAAAAGGTACGAATTAGATTGACAGGAGACCATTATGTTCCCTCATTGCTGAGGTATGAGCAAAATGGTATTGAGTTATGAAAGTGACAGCTAATGGAACTCTTATATAGGACAGATTAACCAAAAGGTGAAAATATTGCCAAGTTACAGCACAATCAGCTGATTGTGGCATTAATGTTAGATTTACACCAAACTTATCGTCTTTATTACTGGAATTCACAATAAAACTGAGATATTTTATCATTTAAAGTATTGCAGGATAATTCATTCACATTTTGATTAATATGATATTGCCTCTTAGAAAATTAATTCAATCAGTATTGTTTGAATATACTGATTACTGGAAAAATGTGGGTTTGTGATTTATTATGGTGATTCTATTATATATTTCTAAATAGATACTTGATGATAAATTCTTATTGTTTTTTTGTTGTAGACAAAGCCCCTGAACAGGGATGGCTCTCTGAACCTGATGAATATGATGGACTCCCAACACATCATTCACTTCAAGAATGTCCACCAGGGTATTGATACTTTGTAACACCCATAACTGTCCTTATGATGAATTATACTTGGGGAATCTCAGGTTTAAATCTGATCAAACGAAATTGGTTTATTTTAACAACAGATTGTGTTAGTCCTACAAAGTTATCTGGGAATACATATCCTTTGTTCAGTCATGTAAGGTGTGCTGTTGCAGGTGTCATTCATTAGGGTCAAAGAGATACATTTTAATAATGAAATATTTAAGATAGATATATTTGTATTAATTTTTTTTTTTTTTTTTTGCAGGAAAACAGAATTTCGATATTTATTCATATATCTTCATGTTAAATTATGGATTAAATGGTATTAAATGTCTTTGAATGATAGAAGACAAAAGGCTGGCATGTTAAATTATAGAATAAATGGTATTAAATGTCTTTGAATTATAGAAGAAGAAAGGCTGGCCATCAAGGAAATCTTCAAAAACAGGAGTGTCAACAGGAACAAGAGGCGATTCTCCTTCAAGACGAGAGAAGATCATGACCGGGGCTCTAAAGGGTGAGAAAGGAGGCTCTGTCTGCATCCTGTTGGGTTATTCTTAGTGGAATGAATAGATGGTTTGCTCATCAAGTAACATTTATTATGAGATGAAATTTTATTTCAAGAGTTGGAATGATATTTAAAAGGAATGCATTGGGTTGATATTGATTTATGATACAATGTCCGGTTTTACAGCTTTTTGCCAACTGTTGTGAATGATTTATTTTTCAATGCTATTTTTTGGCTAACTGAATGTTTCAAGTTTTTTGTTCTGTTGCAAAATGGCAGAAAAAATTGACCTCCTGTGATTAATAATGACCTTTTTATAATACGATTTATGTGCAGCATGTTTCTTATTTATTTGCTTTATATCATTACTACATGTATCTTATAATATATAGACTGACACACTGTAATATCAAAATACATTAATGTAACTCGGGCATATAGAATCTGGTGAGAGGTGTTCGCCGGAATCACACTCTTCTATAACAATTCTGCTAATCTCTTCAAGCAAAGTTTGTGACTTAGATAAAAAAACGTTTATCGGGATGTATAAGATTTGGTTGCACAGACATATGTAGTCTAAAGCATCAGCTTGTCAATACTACAAGTTGGTGATAAGTCCTTGGGGAAGTCTACATAGTGAAAATTGAATTGATATCCTCAAAAATATGGATAGCATGACATCTTTAATTGCCATGAAAGCTTCATGAATTGCTTCTTTGAATGTTTCTTGCACACACTGATATATTCTACAGCTATCTGCCGATATTTTTGTTACGAAAATGACTGTTATTGACAAGCAGATGTTGGTCGTGGTCTTAACTCTATATATATGGAGATCTCTTGTGTTGTAGGATCATCAGAACTATTTACAGGAATAACATATAGCATCTCCACCCTATAACGACATCACATCTGACTGATGTTGTATTATGTCTTTGTACTTAATCTGACCGATACATGGTGCAAACGAAAAAATTACTTAGGATTCACTGTTTTATATGGGAAAATACTGTGGTCATAGGTGTTAACAGGTTCTGTAAGGTTTTGTTTAGAAATTGAGTTATTTAAAATTGAAAAAAAAAACTACCCATGGATACAAAGGGATCAATCTAGGTCATTTATCACAAGAGGTAACAGTATTTTCCTGCAAGTGTTTATTAAGGTTTTACTTTTTTGTGGTTTCAAAACTTTAAAAAAAGAATGGTTCAATTATTGTTTACACCATCAATGCTTTGATGAATACTTAATCAGACGGTAAAGAGTCCATATGAAATAGGTGAATTTAAATTGAACATTATATATTTCAGTGCAATAAATGATTCAACAATAGCTAGTGTTGATATTTATACTTGTTAAGTATAAGATCCTCTCCCGTAAATAACAGATATTTGTTCCCTCGATCCCTAGATTGACCCCTGTTACCCTCGATCCCTAGATTGACCCCTGTTACAATGATATCCATCCTACCTACAATGAAGTCCAGTACATGTCGGTAAAGTTACCTGTTACGACTGTAGTAAACTGACTGAGTTACAAGACAGCTGCTATTTTGTGTTGACTACAGGCCCGAGCGGCGCTCTCGTGAAATTTCCGCACCAATATCATTCAGCCATGTAGCCCACATGGGTCCAGATCAGGTCTTTCCTTCAAGCATACCAATACCAGTAACCCACGGCCAGTAAGCTGTCTTACGTAAAATTGTACTGTGTAGTGGCTTAGTGCATGCTTCCCATATAATCTCTTTTTTCTTGGAATGTATAAACCATGCTGTCTTCTCCGTGTATTTAATCACTGATCTACCAACTCAGCTATGCATGTTGCTTTTTACATAGAATTTTGGCTAGGTGCATGTTCGTTATCCAAGTTAAATACAATCAAAATGTCTGTCCCAAGACAGGTTACCATCGGTTCCTTGGGTGTAGTATTTAATCATTTGTTTTCAAACGTAACCGCTCTGTACAGTTTGACTAAATGCTTTGTGTTGTTAGCCTGACGTCTGCTATGTGCTATCTTGGTGCATGTGGTTACACGTGGTTACTTGGTGGCAGGGAAATTGTTATATTCCATTAGTGGTTCAGTTACGGTACAAGAACATGCGTTGATGGTGGATTTCAGCGGTTTGTTCTGGATATATATACATTTCATGTTTGTTGCAGCTTATCAATAAATTATTCCCATCACACTTGTATTTAGAGGCTGTTTCATTGGTCCAGTTGTTTGGGCTCTGCCAATTATTACATTCATATGAACAAAATATTCTGACATATAACAGATGGTATACAAGTTTTAGTTTAATTGTGGTGTCGGTGTATACAAGTAAATTACAAAAGGAAAATTAGTGGAAGTTATTAAGGATTGTTCCAAAATTCATCATATGAGAGGGGCGGGAGGCTCCACCACCCATCAAATATTAAAAGTAAAAGTGATTTATTATATGGAACTGTACACCGATCTGGTTTTAACCCCATCACCCATGCTATATTAATACAGGTGCCTCCCACCTCCCCCACATGATTAATTCTGGAATAGCCCCAACTTGGGTCATTTGTGCAATTTGCCATAACTGAAATTTATCGTTATTTAATTTAATTTAAAATATTATTCTGAAAAAAAATGAACTAGAATATAATTCACACTACACAAAACTTATAGTCTGCCTTTTACATAATGGAAAGCTTTATGCACTCGTGAACACACTTGTATGTGTCATGTGATGATCTCTTGCACAGCACGTTTCTTTCAAAATCTGGACCCGCTATCGAAACAAAAAGATGAATTTTTTAAAATGTTATTTTAAACCTTTACACTCAAGAAACCACACTAAATTAGGATAGTTTAGGAATTTACAATTTTTTTAAATCTTTGCTGGAAACAGTGACCTGCTTAATCAGATTTCAATTACGTTATGTTGGAAAAATATAGAATCGACCTTCATGTATTTAGTGGCGAGATCAAGCATTCCGCTTTGAGCCTTTCACACAGCTTCAGCTATGTTTGCTTACCTTTGTACAAGATAAGCATATGCCGAAAACAACTGAATTGTTTATTTTGCTACCGTAATAATTGAAACAATTTGACAACAAAAATACAACTGCAGTTATTAATTAATTGTGTACTGTTCAATGATCACTGTTATAACCTTGGTAAATATTAAAATGTTGTAAAATTTGTTATGAAAGTGAAGTAATTATTAAATACATGAAGAACCTTTCAAAACTGTTAAAAGTAAGATTGAAGGTGATAAAAAGATGAAAGATTTTTTCTTGGGCTGACCAAATCTGTAAAATCTAAGATGTATTTATTGTGTTTTTCTAATAGGTCTGAGAGAAAATCCAGAATAATCTCCGGTCCAACCAACTTTACCCATGTGGCTCATATGGGTACAAACATGGACATGAAATCACTCATTGATCTTCCCAAGGTATTTACTGTTTACATTTAATCTCTGCGTGTAAATAAAACAACAAATTATATACAGAAATAGTGCCAAAAATATACAGACAGCTTTATATGAAAATGCTGCAATGTTTTATGATGATTTGATATTGCTGGTCAGTAAAGTCCAATCTTTTGAGTGGCTTCACCCTTGAATGGCAGGTTCCAACATGAAAAAGTCTGTGATTATCCAGACTGAAGTCAGTGAAACTTTTGTCCTTGTTTAAGTACTATAATATCAGTTATTTCTGTGAGACCAAATTCTGTGGTTTCCCTGAAAAACATCCATTTCATGGGTACATGAGTTCTTGGAATAACAGTACCCACTTGCTTTATGTATCAAACTTGTAAATACTCCATGGACTTGAGATATGTGTTAGCATTAAATTATCTCTTGTTTATATGCATGGAACATCGAGATTATTGGTGGATATAAAGTGATAATATTGGTTCAACAATGGTTACACAACAACAGCAATTCAAACATCAGCTATAATGATTTTACTTGCTTTACCAGCCGGTTGGATCGTCGGCCCCTCCGCCTGTAGAGAGACCGCCCCCCGATACTACCATACAGAGGGTGCGCAACATCTTCCAACCTAGCATGAAGTCGGTACAGGAGGCTCAGTTGAGAGGTGCCCGGTCACAACCCAACGGTAGGTCAAACGGTGAGGATAATAGGGCATGCATGAATCGTCAATCAAAACGAAAAATGCACATTTTAAAATTTTAATAATTTCACTTTATAAAAACCAAATCAGTAAAAAGAGTAGATCAAAACTGGTCTAAAACAGATACCATTTAAATTTTTTACATCTGCATGAGACATTTAATTGAGGTTTATTGATGAAGTTTGATGGCAAACATTTTCTTGATGAATGTCTTATCCATTTCCTTAACCCAAAAAGATGGCATCATACCTCGCACTCGTAAAAAATATGAAAATATTAGTCACACTCATGAAATATATTTTGTGTTACTGAAGACACTGTTAGATATCCTTTATGTGTTTGTTAAGTCACAGCAAATTTAACCTCCAAACTGAAAAGTACATTGGAACAAACTTGATGTAGAGGAATACATTTTCAATGCCCATTGTTTAAAACAGGCAGTGCGAGGCGTGAATCGCCGTCCAAAGTTGGGGGTGGAGCACGACCTACATCCTCCACCTCCTCCATCTCCGATAGTCCCGAGTTATCCTCCCATGACCAGTCCGCCTTCGCCGACGTCACCAGCAACATGTTTGAGGTAGGCTCGGCTCCTACAACCTAGCTAGCTTCACTTATAGGGCTTTCTTAGGACGATATATAGGCTTTTCCTTAGGACAATTTTGCAGTGTAATAATGCATTGATAGAGGCACATTAATTTATAGTCCACCCTGATGCTTCTGTAGAAATATACAATCAGTTATAAGTATTATTGATGATAAATACTTTTTATGAATTTTATGATATTATATGTATGTTTAAGACAAGAAACATTTGTTAAGGAAATATTGGTAAGGAATCACGAATCACTTGTTCTTTTTCTCTTTTTGATCTCGCAATAGTAGAGCATATAATTATGGTGACTTGGTAATTATGTTGATGTTTCGTGTCCCTCCCTGTTACACGTGTAATGAAGCCCCCTTTCTGTTATGTACCGCCACTCGAAGGTTTCCGTTTCACACACTGTATGATCTGTGTCTTACTACATAGTCTATATATATATATTACTGCCTTCACACGGCCAGAACTGACTTGTGAGTTACATGTTTATTCACTGTACTGGAACAAACATATTTCTGTACTGTACAGAGGGGGCTCAGTTGTAACTGGACTACAATACTAAGACATGACTTACACATCTTTGCATCTTTTACAACATTTTCATTCCAAAGTATTAACATTTGAGGAAAAATTTAAGATTTTAGGGAATTTAAACGGCATAATAAACATATCAATTGAATGGCAAGGATGAAATCAAGACTAGGTAAAAATTGATGACATGGGCGAATGGCGGAAGTTTGCCTTTTGAACATTTCATTATATACAATTAATTGTATTGTTTTTTGTTCAAATTCGAAAGATTTTATGACAATGAATTTAAGTGATTGGGAATGATAAAGCAAGAAAAGAAAATGTAGAAGAAAAAAAATATGTAAGTCCTGATGTTAAGAGCCTTGTCTAGTTTGTTCTGGTATAGTCGCTAGATGTAACACAAATTAGTAAGGCTCCTGTGAAGAATTCTATGTCTGCACACACTGTGTGTCATATTCATCGTATGCACTGAAAGTCTATGTACTGTATTATTTATAATCTTCAACCAGTTCTCTTCTTGTGTGACCTGATTGGCCGGCGTTACTAATGGTGTACTACTACATAATCCATTTTGCTTCCCTTCAGGTGTTTAAAGGTCCCCCCGGGTCGCGCGAGTCTGTTAGTGGCAGTGTTTCCAATCATACATATGAAAGCACATGGCAAAACTACTGAACAAATGAGCACACAGATTATGTAGCTGAGGTTTCTCCACTTTTTACTTCCATATTTATATATTGTGCACTCCTTGATCTAACATCATTACCAGACCCCAAGCTTCTTATTCACTTCGTTTTCTGTTCCGTTGATGCCCTGGTGGGAATGGCTGATTGGTCCGTTAATATTTACCATAATTCATTCATATTTATTTTTTTTAAACAATTTAGTAACTGGTGTTCTGATCTTAATATTTAAAAACCTAATATATATATTTGTTAATACATTTTTTATTTTTAAATACGACATATTCATAATCATTACTAATTACAGTAGTTTAGTTTTAACTTGAGCAAGTAACCGAACAGAAGTTACTATAATGGGTTAATTTTGTGTCTATACTTCCGTGTTATTGCTGAAGTCATTCTCACCATAGGTTACTTGTTGTTTTACATTACAGCATTGCATGAGCCCAGGCTATCACCCTCTAGGTGTGTGCCACTCTTTCTTGGCATGTCCTATCACAGTTATCTCCCCTACCTAACCAGTTGTACCGGCTGGTCGACCAACTTGCCGTCTTTCAATGTTGTTGCATGTTTGTTCCTTCTGAGTTTTTAAACAGACAAAACAATATACTTTACATTCAAATATATTCATATAGCAATTCCATATCTTTGACAATTCTGTCCCATTAGGATTTCGATTTTTGATGGATCCAAGACCTAGTGCAGGTAGTATGATTGATATTGTTTACTGGGAATGAAATAACTATGTACTATAGGGCAACATCAGGGCAGCAGGCTTGCTGGCTATCTCATTCTGGCATGGTTGATTAATCCTCAAGTTGGAAAGCTTAGCAAGCTGGTGTCCAAACCTAATGGCCTGAAATCAGCATAGATCTAGATTCTGTGGAGAAAAGTAGCAGAAATGAGATGTTCAGTATTGACTGCATTCATAGTTGTGTTGTTGGTTATTAGAAATATAAAACAAAAATATTGATATTTTATTATATATATTGATAATTTACAGCATACATTGCATAATATTCACAAACAAAACTGTTTGCATGGTGAGAGTCAATAGGTGTTACATATGTTAGAACTATATGCAGTGGTATGTTTATAGTTAAAACAAAATGAAGTTGGTCATTACAAAATTGCATAAAGATTATATGAAGTTGTTTATTAATAGAATGTATATGTTTTTCACACTCTGCAAGTTGCAAGAAGACCTGAAAAAAACTTTTTTTTTTAAATAATAAAAGGATTGTGTTCATCAAAATGATATGAAAGGGAGATTAGACAAAAAAAAGAACTCTGGAGTGGAACTATTCTTTGTGCTTATGACTGGTGCAGAATTACCCAAACCTTAAAATGTAATATGTGGTTTTGTAAACGAATGATGATCAGCATTGTTTAAAGCAGAAGTCTTTTGACTTGGTCGGATAGTTAGATGGATTGGCATAGTCTAGTGGAAGGGGCATTTTAGTTAATCAACGAAGAATGGAAGATTGGGACTATATATCATAGCACTAGATAGTCTTGACAAGTTAAGGTACTGTTTAACTGTATTTGGTACCATACCAATGCAACTGACAGTGTTGTAGTATATTGTAAGTTTAAATTTGCATCATACAAGTGTTTTAAATTAGGCTTTCATGGTAAAACTAAACAATACATTCTAATATTCTTAACATTGCTTTGTATTAGCTTAGTCAAACTGTCCTTTTGTAAGCTGTCTGCAATACATTGTTGGCTTAGATATTATAAATTGATGTCCTTTGTCAGTGCTCTGTGATGCATTCTCGGCTTAGATTTAACATTGAATGTTTTTTCTGGGTCAGCTCTGTTTTATGTTGTCGTTGGCTGAGATATTGTTCTGATGGCAGTGGGCATTGATAACCCTTACATTAATGATGTACTGTAAATGTGTTATGTATAAACTGGCAACAGACAAGCAGTGTACAGTAGTTTGAGGCTGCTATGCCGAAACTGTTGCCAGGGTTGAAGGCATACTGAGCCAAATCAAAGAAAGGGGAGAGCACTCTGGCAACTTGTTGTTATGGTAGCTTAAAAATAAGACAATTGTTTTAACCATGACTTAACATCAAATGACAATTAGGCATTGTTTAGTTGATGTATAATGTACAATGTAAAAGAATTAAGTTATTGTATTGTTTAAATCAAGTGAAATCAAAAAGATACTTCTATACAATAACATGATATACAAAAGAAAATAATCGACAGCGTAAATCTTCAGAACAAAACTTAAGCTTTTATTACAAGGTCATTTACACTTTTAATTAACATATTTAGGGAGATTGCTGTTGGCTTATAGCAATTAGACAGTCACAGTTAAGCGCAGCATGGTTAGATGAGCGTTATAGTTCCCAGTAGGGCTAATTATAGGTTGCTTTGTAATACTATGTAACAACCGTTACCAGATATCGTCGATTTTAGTTGTAACGCTTGACTCTCGGTTTGATTAACAATAATTGACTGGACTGTAAGCTTCACATGATGACTTGGTACACACACACAGTGTGGTGTTGTTGAAATCACAAGCTTGTTCAGCACCGACATCTACTGTCCCTAACCATGATATCCTTCAGACATAAAATGTGCTTATAAACACATTTCTTAACAAGTCAGGTTTTACCCCATCAAACATTAAAATTTACATCTTAATGTTTCAAATTTCCAGTTTTGTTATATTAAAAATTTCTTCATTATTTTGGTAGAGATCAGAAGTATTTATTCAAGGTACTTGGCTTTGACAGCAGATTATGAGTTATCTATGGTATAGTTAATAGCAAAGATGTCAAACTGTATATATGTGAGCAAGATGTTAAAATTTGTTATCATTAATCATCATTAATTCATTCTTGGTAATAATATGTAAAGCTAGTACCAATAAAGATATCATCATTCTAGATACACTGTACATAGATCACTGTCTGTAGTGGAAAGTAAAATTATTTAATAATCCTTTAAATATTTTGAATCAATTGATTTGCCCCATCACCATCTGTCCACCACATACCAGATAAGTATGTGTAGCGCTAGAACCTGCCCTGTTGTCTTCTCCTTTGCTTTACACATTATTACGAGGCAAACTATTATTAATTCAATGTTGAGTCATTCAAATTAAACTTTATGCATTTTACAAAGAACACAGAGATAATTGTATTTTTATTTGTCTGACTTAAAACCAGTTATTTTAATCTTATTTGATAAAAATGCATGATCTTAACTTTTTGAGGGAAAATCACAAAACTCCTATGCATTTGGACACATTTTGAAATGGCAATATGACTAAAAATGGCAAAGATGAAGATTTCGAGAAGTTGTTTGCTTTTACATTTCCTTATTACTCCATTTTCAGTGTGATTGTAATTATCGTAGGTAAATGTAATATACTATTTTTAAGAAAAGCATTATGCTAGGACGATTTAAACAAGTGTTATTTATGCTGATTTTGTCACTACCTTTATAACGTTATTTTGCTGTAATTAGATACAATGTAAATGCTGTACAGTGCTAATGTTGGGGCAATGTGATGCCATGATAGCCAACTTGATCTTGTTGATGACTTGATGTTATAATATGAACATGTACATGTAAGATATTCTCACAGATATTGATTCTATAGTCCTGACTTTTGAATATGTATATATGACTTTCTCATCAATGAACTATAATATCCAGTATTGACTCAATACAGATGATGATATCTACTTGACCATGCATGTGATTGTGTATTAATTCAGGTTACCGTTGTGTTGTAGGACGGGGAGGGGTATGAGCGGCCACGTATGCGTCTGTCTCTGGCCTCCACCAACAGTAACTTCAGTAGTCCCCCACACTCAACCAGTGGCAGTCTCTCCGAGGACCGAGACCCCGGCGACAATGACCAGGAGGTAGACTGTACTCGCCTCTGATTGGCTGGAATGTGACCCCAGAAAAAGGTCGCCTGTATATCTCGCCATGGCTGGTTACTTTATGTAATGTGTGGTCTCCAGTCTCAAGTGTTGACAGCATGGAGCGATATCTCTACTTTGTCTGTACTTAGCAGGACAGTTGGCTACAGTCTGTGGCGACCTTACCACCACAGTCATATCAAATAAGACATCAAACCCAGCCGGATAAATAAATCAAGAAACGCAGCATTTTTTTCTTCTACAAAACAAAGCAATGGAATGCTTGCTTACTGCTGATAATTAACATAATCGGTATTAATCCCATGTATATTTAGTCCTATATATTTACCTGTAGCAGGAGCACAGCGTCTACTACTCACAATCGAAAATTCTCTATCCATTGTATTTTGGACTCGGTCAATTTAAACACATATTTAATCAAAGAAAAAAAACTTAACAAATATTAAGGTTAAACCATTTTGCAATTTTGAAATGCAAAATGATTGTTTTGTTTTACTTTGTACAATATTATTTATCATGGAACCTTTTTGAATTCCTAAACCACGTTTTTGGTGAAGAATGAACATAACCATGTATTTATATAATGACGACTATCATAATTGAATGCTTTAACTTTACACTGCGAATTCCTTTCCAAGGAGTGATCTCTTCATGTTGCCCTTTGTAAGGAGTGATCTTTTGGTTGTTGTACACAGTATATTTCGCCTACATATTGCCGCCATTACAGATGAACCTGTCTCATTCTGGTGTGAACACGACGTACAAGGTGTGTGATATACGTGACGTGTTATTTACTTGATGCGACACATTACGGTCAGTTTGTATTGTCACTGCCCCCGAAAATCATCTTCATTTCATTGGTGTCGAAACCAAATCACCTCTTGGTGTATTTAGCTCATCATCACCTGATACAAAAATCATAAATGTGAGACAAAGTCGTACATTTAAAATAGCTTAATCTCCATACCATGTTTGTAAAGACTTGTAGTCGGGTTAGGATATGCGAAATATCTCGTGTAAGGTGGGTTTTTTTTGTACAATTAAATATCAATGGTGGCATTATATGAACAAATGTGTAACTAGTGCAAGACTATAGTTTACATCTGAAATTGCATTTCAATTTTACACATTGTCATGATATTTAGAAAAATGAATTACTAATTACCACTTTACGAAGTAAAGCATACCAATATACTGAAGAATAATGTAATTATCACAAAAAAAGACTATGTAGGAACATTATGAAATTAACACATTTGTAGCTTCTATACTCTAAACAGCAAAATGATTTTTGCCATTTCTTTCTTAAACAACGACTTGTAGCTAAAGGATAATATTGACAAGTTTATATAGTTTAGGTGTGACATGATGAAACTGTCTTTCATTTATACCAACACGACATGCCAGACCGGTGCTGTATTTTTCCCTGTCTTTTTTTTAATCCTTCGGTACTATTTACCCGGTATATGTATAAACATACATACATATCCTATGATGTTACAGGTTCAGCATTCAAAAAAATCTTCTCCAGAGTTTTCATTATAAGTTGTACTTTTGTCATTTGTATTGCTCCAATAAAGGGACACTAAAGGCTTATTTTAAGTATGACCAATTTTCCAATAAGTTGTCAGAACATGAAGCTTTACAGTGAATGTCATTTTATCCATAAAGAATGAAAAATGGCTTGACAATAAATTGCAAATAAGATTTATTTTCCATTGTATGGATTTTCCATTTCAAAGAATATGATCTAAGAACTTGAGATCCACGTAAACGCAGGACCTTAAGATAGAATAGACTAGGGCGAAGTGTGTTGACCTCTTGAACTTTGACCTTCCTTGTCAAAGGATTGGTTAGCAACTTATCAATGCATGAAATCTTTAACTACTCTTTAAACAAAATCCTAAATCCAAATTTGTTGGCTGTTATGAAGAGTGTGACTCTTAGTGCTTATGCCCATGTTCCCGGAAGAGTTGGACATGTCTTGCTTTATATATATAAATATATATGAAATATATATATCATACGACAAATCCTGTTAGGATATTGTATAGAATCTAATGGCTTTAATTGGTCACACTGTAGCTTGTACATATAGATGTATTTAAAACACTAAACCATGTTAATAGCAACACAATATTCAGCCTTATTCATGTACAGTTGTATATTCATGTAGCGTCAGTAATGGAGTCTTGTCACATATGTAAATGTTTTGTACATAGTTATCGGCTATTGTTGACAGGTGAATTTGCCAAAAACCCTACGTTTTTCCTTTTTAATTGATCAATGACTTTTGAGTGAGAGTGAGACGAGCGGGCGTGACCATACACCCGGAGTTACTGCGAGATTTCCTGTACCTGCCACACAATTATCGGTGTGCTTTAGGTATGTTACCACTTTACCGAGTTCAGTGCTGTGATTGCTGCTCTTGCCGAGGGTCAACATTTCCCATCCCCTTACAATTATGTTGTTTTTTATGGACAGGCTTCATATCAATTGTGTAAAGTTGAGTATCAATATTTGCAATTATTCATAAATAAAAAGATTTGATATTAATGAGCAAGATTTGATTTGTGATAGAAACAATGTTTTTGGTACCTTTCCTACCGATTCCACCTAACTCGTACACCCCTAAATGTCATAATGAAGTATTCCAACCTTTGATTTAAAGAGTTCCATTGAGTCTTCAGGGATGAACGAGATAAAAGGAATGATTTTGGGGCAATATAAGAGAAAGCAATTTTAATTGAGATTCTGCAGGATTTTGGCACGTTGGCATAGATATGTCTTATTTGTGTTATCGTAGAAGACATTTAGTCCCAATACCCGTTATGGTGTGCACATTTCATGTCATATTGATGTGCCACAAGTAATATACTGCCAAAATATGGAAGTTCCCACCCAGCCAATTATTTTTCTGTAAAGTGTAAAAGGTGAAACTCTGTGGTACCTGCCAGTGATTAGTGTATTCATTCACTTAGGTTTTACAAGTCTTTCATTTGTGGTAGGAGATAGAACATTGGCCAAAAGTTGTTTATTTTAACATATCTGATATCGTGTTATTTTATGATATGGCGTAAAAGGTCGGGTAATTTTCCCAGAGAAAAACCTTGACAGTAGTTTTTACTCGATATACGTATATACCAGTAGTAAGGTGTTACTATTTGTTATACATTATCATTCACAAATGATTGTCACAAATTATGCCCATAAAAGAGTTCACAATTCCTCTCACAGTAACTCCTCGTGTGTGGTTACCGGTTATTGTCGGATACCAACCACTGATTTTATTTTACTTACTTACTCACTGAGTAAGTGAAGCAAGATCAGCCGTGGGTATACGACAATGGTTACAAGTGTGCACAAGAGTCTTAGTGGCGAATACCTGATGTGTGAGGGTGGTGTTTCTACTGGAGATCTCCACAGTAAATACCTGAGGTGTGAGAGTGGAGATCTCCACAGTAAATACCTGAGGTGTGAGGGTGGAGATCTCCACAGTAAATACCTGAGGTGTGAGGGTGGTGTTTCTACTGGAGATCTCCACAGTAATACCTGATGTGTGAGGGTGGTGTTTCTACTGGAGATCTCCACAGTAAATACCTGAGTAGTGAGGGTGGAGATCTCCACAGTAAATACCTGATGTGTGAGGGTGGTGTTTCTACTGGAGATCTCCACAGTAAATACCTGATGTGTGAGGGTGGTGTTTCTACTGGAGATCTCCACAGTAAATACCTGGTGTGTGAGAGTGGAGATCTCCACAGTAAATACCTGATGTGTGAGGGTGGTGTTTCTACTGGAGATCTCCACAGTAAATACCTGAGGTGTGAGGGTGGTGTTTCTACTGGAGATCTCCACAGTAATACCTGAGGTGTGAGGGTGGTGTTTCTACTGGAGATCTCCACAGTAAATACCTGAGGTGTGAGAGTGGAGATCTCCACAGTAAATACCTGATGTGTGAGGGTGGTGTTTCTACTGGAGATCTCCACAGTAAATACCTGAGGTGTGAGGGTGGTGTTTCTACTGGAGATCTCCACAGTAAATACCTGATGTGTGAGGGTGGTGTTTCTACTGGAGATCTCCACAGTAAATACCTGACGTGTGAGGGTGGTGTTTCTACTGGAGATCTCCACAGTAATACCTGATGTGTGAGGGTGGTGTTTCTACTGGAGATCTCCACAGTAAATACCTGATGTGTGAGTGGAGATCTCCACAGTAATACCTGACGTGTGAGGGTGGTGTTTCTACTGGAGATCTCCACAGTAAATACCTGATGTGTGAGAGTGGAGATCTCCACAGTAATACCTGATGTGTGAGGGTGGTGTTTCTACTTGAGATCTCCACAGTAAATACCTGATGTGTGAGGGTGGTGTTTCTACTGGAGATCTCCACAGTAATACCTGATGTGTGTGAGTGGAGATCTCCACAGTAAATACCTGGTGTGTGAGGCTGTTAAGTGTTTCCACTAGGCATGTTATTTACAGCTAATCCTTCAAATTTTGATGCATGTCTCATGACGAACAAAGACCATGTTATTTTTGTCTCCCATAATTTTCTCATAAACTTTCGTTAAAGTGATCCACTAGCAGGATGACAAGCATTTAAGATTTGAATTGTACATGATGTGAACAATTCCATTTATTTAAGGGCGATTCAAAAGTTCCCCCAACACAATGTGATTCATTTTATGTTGTATTATTGAGAGAAGAAGAGATGAAGTAACTACGATTATGCAATATGAAATATAATACACACTGCTGTTAAAGAAAACTGTGGTCATTTGTAAAGTAACCCATACTTCCCAGAAAGTTTTATTTTAAATTTATTTTCATGACATCAGAATTATTCTGACAAAGAGAATTTCGCAAAGGATAATAGAATTATGATTACGTTGAAAATTCAAATGCATGATATTGCACTGTTAGAAACTGTTAATATGATAATGTCAGTGCATCATGAAGAAAAAAACAACCATGATAACAAATCTGGTAGTTATCTTGCAATTTGCTATCAATTTTTTAACCTGTTCAGGTTTATGAATAATGGAGAGAGATTTTTTTTTAATATTTTACTTTCTCAATTTTTTTTATCCTTTTGATTCCTTCATTTTACTTAAATGTTATGGTGATATTGAGTCAGTATTATAAAACAAGTGATCATTTGTTACTGTTATAGTGTATAGTAAAGCTTGAAGGTCTTTCAGAAAAACGTAATCTTTGAACAAATGTTGAAAGTATCTTGGTTAACTTTCAGGTTACTGAAAAGTATGGTGGTCTTTTTTTTTCGTTTCTTTTTTCTTCTTTCGAGAATGACTTACAGCAACACAAGGTATGATACTGACCTTGTGTGTTATGTTCCTGACATGGTGACAGGTATCTAGCATACGGTGCGTGGGGAGTAATGGTAGTTGTAGAATACATTCCATTTGACTTGGAAATGCACACACAAATCACACCATTTTACATCTACATACTGCTATAGTGAATCGGAACATCCGCAGCGCAATGAGTGGCAAGTTCACTCCTAACGAACTGCCTTTAATTGATTGTTAACTAATGGTGGATTAATTGACTTGTGATATGGTTGAAGAAGAGTCGCTTGTGCCTTTGGTTTGCTTGCTGAATGTTTTGGTTGGTGTCCTGTTGGAGACTTGATGATGATGATAATGTTAGTTGAGGTATTTATGTCCTTTTAGTGCGTAAGCGGAGTTAAATTCTTAATTTTTAAATTCTTCGTGCTAACCTAATACTTAATCGGAAATTAAGAATTTGCTTCAAGAGCTGTCCTGTATTTGGCTAATATATAGTTCTTGGTCTACAGCAGGCCGGGAGTGTGACCTCATACATTTTGTGTATCCTTGTCCACATTCCACTATCAAGTCTTGAACTTTCCAAATAGATTCAAAATATTCCTTTATTTGATTTGAATAAATCTACAATTGAGAACGAAGATGTGATCTATGGCATGATTGCAAAGAAAGAAAACAAAAATTGAAAGATACATCGATTGGTTTCTTTAGTAAACAAATATCCTTAAAATCTAGATATGTTTAAATCAGTAGTGAAAGGGAAAAGCAGCTAACTAGGTTTAGGAAGGTGTCTGTTGTAGGCTAGGCATGGGTTACATCAGATGGAGGACTACAGTACTGTAGACAGACCGACTATATTGTTGTAGGCTGACTCCAGGTAGATAGACTATTGTGCTGTGGGCTGACTAGCTCAAGGAGATAGACTATTGTGCTGTAGGCTGACTAGCTCAAGGTAGACGGACTATATTGCTGTAGGCTGACTCTAGGTAGATAGACTATTGTGCTGTAGGCTGACTAGCTCAAGGTAGATAGACTATTGTGCTGTGGGCTGACTAGCTCAAGGTAGATAGACTATATTGCTGTAGGCTGACTCCAGGTAGATAGACTATTGTGCTGTTGGCTGACTAGCTCAAGGTAGATAGACTATTGTGCTGTAGGCTGACTAGCTCAAGGTAGACGGACTATATTGCTGTAGGCTGACTCTAGGTAGATAGACTATTGTGCTGTAGGCTGACTAGCTCAAGGTAGACGGACTATTTTGCTGTAGGCTGACTCTAGGTAGATAGACTATTTTGCTGTAGGCTGACTAGCTCAAGGTAGATAGACTATATTGCTGTAGGCTGACTAGCTCAAGGTAGATAGACTATATTGCTGTAAACTGACTAGGTAGATAGACTATTGTGCTGTAGGCTGACTAGCTCAAGGTAAACGGAATGTATTGCTGTAGGCTGACTCTAGGTAATTTGACTATTGTGTTGTAGGCTGACTAGCTCAAGGTAGACGGAATTTGTTGCTGTAGGCTGACTCTAGGTAGATAGAATATTGTGTTGTAGGCTGACTAGCTCAAGGTAGATGGACTTCAGTGCTGTAAGGCTGACTCTAGGTGGACTTACTGTGGTGCTGTAGTCTGACTCTAGGTACAAAGTCTATAGTGTTTTATTGTCGACTCTTAGGTAAATGGACGAGTGTTTTTAGGCTCATGGTGAGTAGATTGACTACAGCGCTGTAGACTGAATGTAGGTAAATTGTCGATAGATTGACTACAGTGCTGTAGACTGAATGTAGGTAAATTGTCGATAGATTGACTACAGTGCTGTAGACTGAATGTAGGTAAATTGTCGATAGATTGACTACAGCGCTGTAGACTGAATGTAGGTAAATTGTCGATAGATTGACTACAGCGCTGTAGACTGAATGTAGGTAAATTGTCGATAGATTGACTACAGTGATGTAGACTGAATATAGTTAGATTGTCGATAGATTGACTTCAGTGCTGTAGTCCACCCTTTGGAGATAAATTACAGCAGATTGTGAAGACTACAGTGCTTTAGATAAATCGGCTTATGACGAGTGGTTCCCCAGTTGTGATGGGGAGCATTACATGGTGCTGCCAATTGAGTGGTCAAAAAGTGATACTTTAGTAATAGAAAAACAAAACCTTAATTATTTAAATTACTTAATGATTGTAAATTTTTAGCTTGAAGATTTTAATTATGCAAGATTATGAACTGATTGATGAGCACTATTTGCATATCATTTGTATATCTCCACGTTTGCTTTTATTGTCATTGTTTGAATGTTATTATTTTTTTCAGGAATCAAAACATTTCTTCCACAGAAATGAAGTATAAAAGTGCAATGATTTTTTCTCTCCCCTTATTATTATTGTTGTTATAGACAAAACGTGTTGACCTACCACACTATAGTTGTGTAGCCTACAGTGTATAGACTTGTACCATTGTATCCCTTGTATAGAGCCCGTTATTTACCCCGCATTACCACTGAGTTTTATAAACTACCATGTATGTGTGAGTGTCAGTGTGCATGTACAGTTTTGTATGCAATGTAGTGTTATTATATTACTTTTTTGGTGAAATCTTTAATTTGTTTTTGCCGAAAAGTTTCTGTGCGGATTTTAGGTGTGGCAGCCACCTTGTAGATACAGCCGATGGTATTTTGCTTTGGAGTTGTATAGCCCAAGGAAGGTTTATTATTATTGCAAAGTTCCCACCACTAATACATACAGATCTGTAAGGAGAGCTTAGCCAATTATTACGATTATTATTGTATAGTTTTATAACACAAATCAGTAACATGTAAGTGCAAGAAATGGTAAAATAAAACCGCAAAAATAATAAAATTACATAAATTCTTCTATACAGATTTGATGTTGTTATTTTGTGTTCTTTAAGAGAATGGACCTGTTATTTTGGTTTCCAATATTACAATGCATTAGAGATGGTGTCATGTGATTTTCTGTGTAGCTTACCAATCACCAAAGCAGCGATAATTGGCCTAAAACTGCTGTTTAAAGGCTATTAACTTGTTCCAATACATAATTTGGACAACATTCTAGGTCACAAGCAGCAATTGTTTATCATTGAGCATCAGGATTCAGGCCCTGTGAACCTCACTCAATGGTTTATTAACACATATGTTACCTCCCTTGCAGTGTTAATCTCTGTATTCACAGTATTTTAATATGGAGAAGTTTTTATACCCCCCCGCAACGAAGTTAGGGGGGGTATACTGGAATCAGCTTGTCTGTCCGTCTGTCTGTCCGTAGAAAAATGTTGTCCGGACAACTCCTCCTAAACTACTGGATCGATTTCAATAAAACTTGACAGTATTGTTGGGGACCATGTGTAGATGTGCATGCAGGGTTTTGTTTGTCAAAATTTTGGTTGCCATGGTAACCAGGTCACTATACACAGGTTTCCATAATAAAATGTTGTCCGGACAACTCCTCCTAAACTACTGGATCGATTTCAATAAAACTTGGCAGTATTGTTGGGGACCATGTGTAGATGTGCATGCAGAGTTTTGTTTGTCAAAATTTTGGTTGCAATGGTAACCAGGTCACTATACACAGGTTTCGGTAATAACGTGTTGTCCGGACAACTTCCTATAAACCACTGGATCGAGTTTAATGAAACTTGGCAGTATTGTTGGGGACCATGTGTAGATGTGCATGCAGAGTTTTGTTTGTCAAAATTTTGGTTGCCATGGTAACCAGGTCACTATACACAGGTTTCCATTATAATGTGTTGTCCGGACAACTCCTCCTAAACTACTGGATCAATTTCAGTGAAACTTGGCAGTATTGTTGGGGACCATGTATAGATTTGCATACAGGGTTTCGTTTGTCAAAATTTTGGTTGCCATGGTAATGAGGTGACTATACACAGATTTCCGTAATAACATGATGTCTGGACAACTTCTTCTAAACTACTGGGTCATTTTCAATGAAACTTCGCAGTAAGTAATGTTGAGGATTACTATACACAGGTTAAATTTCAGCCATGTATAAGTCTACCAACACATCGTAGAGGAGGACTGCTGGACCAAATCTACATCAACTTTCCTATGAGGGGTGTCCTGGCCGATATTCTTCCAAAGCACTACTCGGACCATTTTCTCATATCACTGGCTTTCCCATGGGCTAATTTACACCACTATTAATATAAACGTAAGATGCATTGTATTGAAACAATCAGCATCATAAATTTTCTTATTAATATGTATATCACCTTTCTTTATTCATTCAGTGAGTTTCACAAGTTGAAACATACATATGCATCCACATTGTTGATATGAAATCTACACTGTAATGTATGTAAGACCAAAGGTGCCTTCTTTGTTTTTGTTTTTTAGATATGCGGTGATACATAGTAATATAAAATAATACATTATATAATGCATGTTATATACAACTTGTACTACATCATGTTCTTTTCAAAAACATGTCAGACACCTCTAATAAGAGGTAGCGGGGGGGGGGGGAGGGTATTAGTCAGCCATCGGCTTACAGTTCTAGTTCTGTCTGAGTTATTGTCTCCACTTTGAGTGAATGAAAAGGAAGACATTGTATCACCTGATAGATCTAGTTCATGCTCTTCTTATATTATCTTGTAGGGGTCGTAACTTGAAAACCATTATAGATATGTTATGAAACTTTCAGTATACCTGTATTGGTCATGGACAATGTGTACACAGTCATTAGGTCATTTTGACCTTGATCCAAAGGTAAAATATGTGCAAATTTGCAGTACAGTCTATTCCGCGCTGTAACTTTCAAACCATTAAATATAACTTTTCCAGTTTAAATCCATCACCCAAAGATTATGTGTAGTGCACAGTCAGAAGTTCATTGTAACCTTCATCCAGAGGTGACACATTTGCAAATTTTGATGGAACACCTTTTCCAGGCTGTTGAATTTAAACTTTAAATGATATTTTAATGAAACTTTCACCATACTTATCAAAAAGGATAAGTACTGCATTGTCATTAAGTCATTGTGACCTTGGCCCCAAGGTCAAAATATGCAGAATTGTCGGCTGCATCTTGTCTGGGCTTAATTTATGCGTGAAGATATCTTGATGAAACTTGCAGATGATGTGCCATGCATTGTCATATATCAAAAGGTGAAGAAAGTCTTGTTTCAAGCATTCCAGGGTGATGCCAACAGTACCTCACTGTATCTAATTAATATGTCATCTGACCAAACATGAAGGTCACCGAATCAAAGGTCAAGGCCATATTTACCTCAAGGTCAATGGATCAAAGGTTAATGTCAAATTTTGTATCTTTTAACTGTTGAACATTTTATGACATTTTGTTGAAGCAATGGTGATCAGAATCAAGCAAGGCTTTAACTGACCAAATCTCGAGGTCATTGGCGGTTTTTTTATTTCCTGATTGCTAACTTTACATCTTTTGGTCGCTAAATGTTTTTAATGAAATAACAAAATGTCAGCTGATAATACCTCAAGATAAGATTTTACATTTCGTAGAGCAAGTCTTGTCTGGTCCATAACTGTATTGACATAAAAAACACTTCGGGGAATAACTGACTATAACATTTTTAATGGAGACATTTTGATGGTCCATTGAAAATGTTCATCTGCGGTCGATCTATGTAAATGAATTAACGTCAGATAGACGTCTTTGAACGAACATGGTTAGTTTATCATAGGCTATTTCTCGGTAACGTAGCAACGGATAATGACGAATCGTATTATACAAGTGGTAGAACCCCCTTTGTCTCTACTTAATCATGCTGGCGAATCGGAAGATATGATGATTAAGAGAGAAAAAGGCGATCCGACCATTTTTGGTATTGTGTGAATTAGGGAGGGGATGAAACATAACCCCATTTGTCCAAAAGCTGTGCATACTCCATTTTGTGATGGTCGGGAATCTTGTCTCCGTTACAAACCCTCAACTATTATGATTTGTATTACCACAGCGGTACAGATTTCTATATAACAAACAGGGGGAAATGCTATTTCAATGGTGGACACCCAATCTTTTACCAAGTTTATAGAAATATTGGCAAATTAAACAACTTGGTTTGTGACTGGTTAAAATTCATAAAATCTCTGCAAAGTATTTTGTATTCTTGCAGTTTACACCCATTTATAAGTGTAGGTTAAACTGAACTGCTGTATGTCATGTGTTTGTAAATGTAACACTATATTCCCACTGAAAAGTAATGGTCCGCAGTAATATTCAGTTAGGTCCATTCATACACATAAAAGTAATGGCATATGGAGTTTACATAAGCGATTTATTTAACAAAATATATTCCCTTGCTCATCCTCGATCACCTTCGCTCTCTACACCCCTGAAAAATGTCATGACAAAACGGAAGGCTCCGTGTACACCACCTTGTTGATGAGGCAAGAAGACTGGTCCGACCCTTTGATGCACATCAAAAGAATTGTGTGGTCACGTAACGGTAAAAATTGACAGCGTTTGAAGTCCGTTGCGACTCCATTGTAATCGTCAAAGGACAGGAATGCAGCCTAGCGATTGGTCAGGATGTTTTACCTAAGCGTGTCTTCAGTTTTGCCATGACATATTCCAGGTGTGTAGAGAGCGAAGGTGATTGTAACTCCTGGATATCGAGGATGTCACTTGCTATGGTACACTCTGTGTAGAGCAAACTTTAGTTCCTTCATAGGTCTACACCGCAAACTTATAATCCGTGTTTGAATTTCTAATTTCTTATGTACTTATTATATTAGTTATATTGAAAAGCAATAGAAATAGAAGAGACATCAAAATAAAAGAACCCTAGGCCTAAACTTTCACCACTCACATCCCATTTTGTCTAATGACTGGTTTCTCAAACATTAACAGTATACGTACAAAAGCTTTCATTGTATTCTTTTTCTGAACCTGTACAGCATTCAAAATGCTTTTAATTGGAAAAATGCATTTGAGCCATTCAGTTTCAGTACACCGATGTGGGTTAATACAACTTGAGCACCTCTAGACGGTGTCTTCAAGTGCCTTTCCAAGGTCAATGCCGATGATGGAAATAGACAAGTTTCTGATAAACTTAATTTGAAAATTCATAACTTTATGCAGGTGTATAAATGCTTTTCTAATGTTGTATTAATATAGTTGATACTAAATCGGCAGTGTAGACAGTGTCAAGGAGTGCTATTTTATTAACCGGAGCAGAACGAGTTCATTGATATTTTTAGACGCATGTTGGGCAATGGCATCTGAACCTAGAGATGCGGCGTCTATACAGTAAACTGTTTTGGGAGCTGGAATTCAACAAATTATTAAAACGAAATTGGCGTTGGACTTCTGTCAAGGTCACAGGGGTTGAATGTGCCAAACACTTTAAATGTTTTGTGAATTTAAACGTATGGAATCTTAATATTTGGTCTGTTACTTCTCTGGATTGAGCACGACAAAGTTTGCAAATTGAAATGGCCATGACCTACTTTCAAGGCCACAGGGGTCAAAATGTCAACACATCCAGGGACTTCTGAATAATGGACAGGTCTAGTCATGAATTCTATCTAATAGCTTCGACGTACTGAGCCGACAAAGTTTGCAATTGAAACATTTCCGTACAGTATACTATTGAATACGAATATTTTCCTGTGCTACAGGACATTTAGGCCTCCTGTCCATTTGGCAAATTTGCTCTCTTGATCAGTCTAAACAACACTCGATATGCGTAACAAGGCGCCGACCGAACTTTCATGTGAAATGCATTACTGTCTGAGCAAAGCGCTACATGTAACAACAAAATATGTTTTGAGATACGTCCAAACATACTTTATGCATAACCTGTTGTCCATGGATAGCTTTCATAAGAAATTCTAAAAGGATCTCTCCAGTTTCTTTTTGGGGAAATGATCCACCAAGAAAATTTTAAGGACGGTATGACGGACTTACGGGCAGGCGACGGGCCATGAACGAAGAGTGATTTGAATAGCCCTCAATTTCATGATTATGATGGGCCATGCAATGATGCACTTACATGTCATGGAAACATTTTACAAGAACTACGTTAAATATGTGTCCTTTTCGAGGATCATGTGTACTTTTGGATGAAAAAATTATATGGTGTATCTGTTTTTATCAATAAGCAATTAACTTTACCGCATTGCAAATGATGGTGGCATGGATTTAAACAGCAGTTTTTTGGTTCACTTCCGATCAATTGCATTTTAAGCAATACAAACACTATGAGTATATCTCAATTATATTTCTCTCCGAGAAAAATAGGTGTTGACTTTTACACTTTTAAGAAAAATGACCATGTCTATTTTTCCCATTATAAATGTGGTCACGACAGTCATAGGCGATTTAATACGTTAACGATATAATAAACCCTATGCCATAGATGTGTATTGTAGTCTTCGAATGCATACAATTTCAAAAAACTACACCTCGGCTACATCTAGTCAGGGGTACCGTACACCTCGGCTACATCTCGTCAGGTGTACCGTACACCTCGGCTACATCTCGTCAGGTGTACCGTACACCTCGGCTACATCTCGTCAGGTATACTGTACACCTCGGCAACATCTCGTCAGGGGTACCGTATACCTCGGCTACATCTCGTCAGGGGTACTGTACACCTCGGCTACATCTCGTCAGGGGTACTGTACACCTCGGCTACATCTCGTCAGGGGTACCGTACACCTCGGGTACATCTCGTCAGGGGTACCGTACACCTCGGCTACATCTCGTCAGGGGTACTGTACACCTCGGCTACATCACGTCAGGGGTCTCGTAGGTTATAACCATGATTAACATGTAACCGAATTGCATTTATGCCAGCATCAATGCTAAAATATCCTGTATGAGTTTCGATTTCGACAAGGTCCATCGTTTGTTCTTACCGATGTAGCGGAACTAGACTGGGTCCATCGTTTGTTCTTACCAATGTAGCGGAACTAGACTGGGTCCATCGTTTGTCTTTACCAATGTAGCGGCGGAACTAGACTGGATCCATCGTTTGTCTTTACCAATGTGGCAGACCTAGACTGGGTCCATCGTTTGTCCTTACCTATGTGGCAGACCTAGACTGGGTCCAGCATTTGTCCTTACCAATATAGCAGAACTAGACTAGGTCCATCGTTTACCCTTACCAATGTGGCAGACCTAGACTGGGTCCATCGTTTGTCCTTACCAATGTAGCGGAACTAGACTGGGTCCATCGTCTGTCCTTACCAATGTAGCGGAACTAGACTGGGTCCATCGTTTGTCCTTACCAATGTGGCAGACCTAGACTGGGTCCATCGTTTGTCTTTACCAATGTGGCAGACCTAGACTGGGTCCATCGTTTGTCTTTACCAATATAGCAGAACTAGACTAGGTCCAGTGTTTGTTACCAAGTAGCTCAATTGGTCTGCCTAGAGTTTTAAAGGTACCGGGTTCAAATCCCGGCCTGGCCTTGCATTTTCCCACTCTTGTAACACCATATTTCATTGTGACAAATTATTTTAATAATATTTGACATATCCATCATAGCATAACAAGTCTATATGCCATATTGACTCTCAGGACAATTAATTGTGAAAGGCAATATATTTCATCCGGACTGTTGTTTTGTTTACATAATGAACCTTGACATATCCGCCTCTGTTCCCAAGAAGTGATGTCGTGGCTACTACCCGCGGGTAGACTGTGCCTGTCTGGTTACCCTGAGGTTCGGCTTCATCCTCCACATCATCAGATGGTGGTCTGTTGAAATCGACCTGCGTCCCATTTAAACGATCATGTTACCGCTGTATCTGGACGGGATCTTTCTCTTATTGCATATGCAGATTTCCCATGGTCCCTAGTTGCCCTTTTTCGATTTTGGGATTGATTTGAAAAACGAGATGGCTGACAGACAGCCATCTTTGTTTTTTACAATGAAATTTTATGGCCTTTTCATGGGATGGATCTTTCTCAAAATATGTAAATTTCCCTTGGTCCATAGATGTGCATTTTTAATTTTGTGACTGGTTATAAAAACAAATTTTTTGACAGCGGAGACATCGTTGCTTTGAAGTATGAAAGTTTGTTATTGCTTTGTTCTTGAAATACAGAATGGCTCTTTTTTTCATTTAAAATATCCCCTTGGGTTCTTAGTTGTGGTATTGTGATTATGGGACTGATCAGAACAACAAAGTGACTGGCACAGGCAACCATATTTGATTTGATTTCGGAAGACTATATTACAAATGTACAATAAATGTATTGCTATTCCTTAAGAAGAATTATCAAAATTCAAGTAATAAGAAAAGAATAGGAAAGAAGGGAAAATATCTCTTGTCATTTTAAGTTCACTAACTGAACGAATCAAATTAGCAGAGGTGTCATCCAATTTGATTATGATTTCATTTTTTTTTATATATATATATATTTGTCAGTGTGATGCTTTGCAGTCTGCCTTTAATAACACCATGAATAGCCTGGAATCAACCGCTGGAGGACTCACACAACTAAATTATTTACTATATGTTATTACTAAGCTTTAGAGCTAATAACTTCAATATTTGAAGTTCAACACTTGTGACTAGTGACTGCCTGGATTCACAGATATATACATGGCAAAGACTTCAAATGACATTTTATCAGGAGTTTCGTCGCATTTTAGCTCGCTACGGGCGTCTGCTTCGCACAACTGGAAATTTACATATCAAACTAGTGAAATGGGACGGGAACACCCTCTGACTTTTGACCCCATATCAATCCGCCATCACATGTCAAAATCTACCAAAAGTATACAATTTTGTAAAGTTAAATATCTATAGATTTCATTCAATGCAGAATATGTCAGCAATTACCTATTTAAATTATTAAGAATCAACTGTACTTAGCCGAAACAAATTTTCGGTAGGGACTACAAACGTATGAAACACGTAGTCATTGGCTCATTCTAGGCTAGTCCTCCAGTCACTCAGATTGTTCTAGCCTGGATTCAATCGCTGGAGTGACTCAGATGTTCTAGCCTGGAATCAATCGCTGGAGTGACTCAGATGTTCTAGCCTGGAATCAATCGCTTGAGGGACTCAGATTGTTCTTAGCCTGGAATATAGTGCTGCAGCGACTAGGTAAAGGTTTTCTGACTTGTGTGAACTATTTATAAATACAACACTGATGCAGAAACAAATACGTATTCTATGTTTGAAATGTTTTCATAAATAGTAGAATTGATTTTAGACAAGATAACATTTTTGATTTGTTGACAGAACCTGACAGAATCCTGATGGGGACTGAAGAGGGATTGTATGTGGCACAGCTGAACAAAGATGGTAAGTTGTCCATTTAGCATTAACAAATTTTACAGACTTCTGAATCAGACTTTATAAACATTTTCTTCTGTTTCTCTAGCCAATGCATCGCTGTCAATCCTCCCTTGTTCGAAGAGAGAGTGCCACCAAAATTTACCAATCTCCCTCAAAACTACCTTCATTTCATTTAAGTTCAGACTCTGGCATCTCAAAATCTATATTTTATGGTCAAATGATCTCCTTGTTACTGCAAGGTATGTGTAGTGACCATGACAGGTGTGTCTGGCTCAATTAAATGCTTTTTGGAGTTATTTTGTTATTTATCAAGTTTTTGAGTATCTATTATCTTCACCATAATGATTTTGTGTTTATTGTCTTGATATGATGTCATTATGTCATGATGCAACATCTACTGTTGTAATTATTATGTTACAATTGGTGTGAATACATAACACAAAAGTTTGGCACAGCATAACACAAAAATTATGACACAGCAAAACACAAAAGGAATGCGACAAGTACTCTATAGATAAATACTAATTTTGTGTTACAGTACTGATCCGCATTGGGGACCGCAGTGAAAAGAAGACCGTCTACCAGTTAGAGCTGGTACTGGAGGAACAGCTTGTGGTTTTCATCAGTGGTGAGTTGATACTGGCACACAGGTTTTTCCCAACGCACAAAAACCTGCATTTTGACTCCTAATATTGTCAAAGGACTCCCAAAATTGATGAAGTGTTACTCTATATTATGTGTGATGGGAGTCCCAGGACTCCTAAATTGATTAAATTTGAGAGTCCCAGGGAAAACCCTATGTGATTTCCAGTGTTTGCATCTTCTGTTGGTCTCTCCGTCAATCTCTACAACATCTTGAGTGTACTTTTGTGTTAATTCATTCACCCCTGAAATTCCAGCTGTTGAATTGGACGAGTTCAAATGTGTCTTCAGGAGTGAATGAGTTAAACTCAATTTTACTAATACTGCAATTCCCGAAGTTATCAAAAGTCATAATTATTTGATTAACCTATGTCATGGCCTTTTGCAAACTTTCCATTTAAAAGACTTCCGCTATTTTGATTCTAAGCTATGTATTTTCTGATTACAGGTCGACAGAAGCATATCAAATTGCTGCATGTGTCTGCATTGGAAGGACATGATGGCGATCCAGTCAAGATCCCGGAGAGCAAAGGATGCAGTGTATTCTGTACAGGACTAATCCGGCAGAGCTGCTGCTCTTGTCTATGTGTGGCTATTAAGCGGACTATACAGGTGTACGAACTCAACAAGACGCGCCAGAAGTATAGGAAAATGAAAGACATTCAGGTCCCGGGACTAGTGCAGTTTATAGAAATTATGAATGAAAGACTTTGTGTGGGATACCCGTCATACTTTGCAATTTACAGTGTCACAGGTGATGCCGCACCAATGAGTAAGTGTTCTGTCTGTGGAGACTTGTTACAATAAAACAGTTAATTGTAACATCCAAAGTGTCTTCCATGTACTTGCATAATTGCTACAAACAGATATTAAAGGTTTTATGTAGTTAAGAATTGATTTTGCCGATAAAAGGTTGTTGGGGGGGGGGGGGGGGGGGGGAAAGCAAAAATAATTCTGCCTGTTTAACAATAGTTCCTAATTTTATAATATTTATTCTATAGTACATTTAATTATTTCGTTTCTTTTTGTTTGCCATTTGCAGCACTTGTAAATTCTGAGGACTCCAGTCTGCAGTTTATGATGCAGTCGCAACAAAACTCCCTGCAGGCAGTGGAGTTGTCTCCGAAGGAGTACCTTTTAGTATTTAGTGGTAAGTCGTGTTGTCTCCCAAGGAGTACCTTTAAGTATTTAGTGGTAAGTCATGTTCGCTTCCAAGGAGTACCTTTTAG
The DNA here is from genome assembly GCA_947623455.1 of Mimachlamys varia. Classification (NCBI taxonomy): domain Eukaryota; kingdom Metazoa; phylum Mollusca; class Bivalvia; order Pectinida; family Pectinidae; genus Mimachlamys; species Mimachlamys varia. Next base: position 41,291,696 of record OX392528.1, read on the forward strand.
TATTTAGTGGTAAGTTGTGTTATCTTTTAGTATTTAGTGGTAAGTTGTGTTACCTTTTAGTATTTAGTGGTAAGTCATGTTCGCTTCCAAGGAGTACCTTTTAGTATTCAGTGGTAAGTTGTGTTGTCTCCCAAGGAGTACCTTTTAGTATTTAGTGGTAAGTCGTGTTACCTTTTAGTATTTAGTGGTAAGTTGTGTTGTCTCCCATGGAGTACCTTTAAGTACTTAGTGGTAAGTCGTGTTGTCTCCCAAGGAGTACCTTTTAGTATTTAGTGGTAAGTTGTGTTACCTTTTAGTATTTTGTGGTAAGTCATGTTCGCTTCCAAGGAGTACCTTTAAGTACTTAGTGGTAAGTCGTGTTGTCTCCCAAGGAGTACCTTTTAGTATTTAGTGGTAAGTCGTGTTACCTTTTAGTATTTAGTGGTAAGTTGTGTTGTCTCCCATGGAGTACCTTTAAGTACTTAGTGGTAAGTCGTGTTGTCTCCCAAGGAGTACCTTTTAGTATTTAGTGGTAAGTTGTGTTACCTTTTAGTATTTTGTGGTAAGTCATGTTCGCTTCCAAGGAGTACCTTTAAGTACTTAGTGGTAAGTCGTGTTGTCTCCCAAGGAGTACCTTTTAGTATTTAGTGGTAAGTCGTGTTACCTTTTAGTATTTAGTGGTAAGTTGTGTTGTCTCCCATGGAGTACCTTTAAGTACTTAGTGGTAAGTCGTGTTGTCTCCCAAGGAGTACCTTTTAGTATTTAGTGGTAAGTTGTGTTACCTTTTAGTATTTTGTGGTAAGTCATGTTCGCTTCCAAGGAGTACCTTTAAGTACTTAGTGGTAAGTCGTGTTGTCTCCCAAGGAGTACCTTTTAGTATTTAGTGGTAAGTTGTGTTACCTTTTAGTATTTAGTGGTAAGTCATGTTCGCTTCCAAGGAGTACCTTTTAGTATTCAGTGGTAAGTTGTGTTGTCTCCCATGGAGTACCTTTAAGTACTTAGTGGTAAGTCGTGTTGTTTCCCAAGGAGTACCTTTTAGTATTTAGTGGTAAGTTGTGTTACCTTTTAGTATTTAGTGGTAAGTCGTGTTACCTTTTAGTATTTAGTGGTAAGTTGTGTTGTCTCCCATGGAGTACCTTTAAGTACTTAGTGGTAAGTCGTGTTGTCTCCCAAGGAGTACCTTTTAGTATTTAGTGGTAAGTTGTGTTACCTTTTAGTATTTAGTGGTAAGTTGTGCTACCTTTTAGTATTTAGTGGTAAGTTGTATTACCTTTTAGTATTTAGTGGTAAGTCATGTTCGCTTCCGAGGAGTACAATAATTCAGCACAATCATAATTTAGTGGAATGATTTTATAGCGAAAAGTCACTAAGATAAGATGACATCTAAAAATATATATGTTTACAGTATAGTGTTGATCCAATTTGTATCAGTTTTTCTAAAAGGCTATCCACTACTTTGATGTTTATATATTCAGTTGTGATTAAGTCGCTGTTTTCTTTCTAGTTTCTGGCATATATGTAGACAACACTGGTAGAAGGAGTAGAGCCCAGGAACTCATGTGGCCTGCTCCTCCAACAGCAGTTGGTAAGTTATCAAGTATACAGTGTACATTGCATATATACTTCATATCGAAGGTCGTAAGGCCATGTGAGGACGTAAAACTCTCAAAATAAATAAAACATCTCATATATACTCTCATGCTTGTAAGGAGATTTGATACACAGTATTTCTGATAATTGTTCAGAGACATTTTAACAAGGAATACATATTCCTTGAAGTACATTTTACAATTTAATAGAAATATTCAGTAACATTCAGAAAATTGCTGCATATTTAAAATTGCAACCTGATTTGTATGTTTTGTATAGAATACATATCAATTTGTTTTCTTTAACATGTTATCAGACTTATATCACTGATACAAAACTTTTGATTCATATCCTGGTGCTTGTTGTTGCTTTGTTGGACTATATGCCAGTGCCATTGAATTGTACCACTGGGCAGTATCATTGTTATGTTGTCAAGGTTACTATACTTCAAACAGAAATCGATTAATTAATTTTTCTGCTATCCATGAACTATTAAAAGTACATCAAGTTAACACATTTGTGACATCTGACAGGGTGTTGTCAGGCGGTGTTGTGAATAGTACACTTGCCATTCACGGAACCATGCAGGTTTTCTCTAGATTGTCTTGGTTTCCCTTCCAACATTAGGACCTCTGAATTTCCATCCAGGCAAACAAGGATGATTTATAATTTGGAAAATGTTGATGTGTATTTGTTGTAAAATAAAATTGCTGTGATGTCATCATTGTGTTATTTCAGCGTACAGTGATCCCTACCTCATGTGCTATTCAGAAAATGCCATATTTGTGTTCGATGTTCATTCAGCAGAGTGGATCCAGACTTTGTGCTTGAAAAAGGTACGAATTAGATTGACAGGAGACCATTATGTTCCCTCATTGCTGAGGTATGAGCAAAATGGTATTGAGTTATGAAAGTGACAGCTAATGGAACTCTTATATAGGACAGATTAACCAAAAGGTGAAAATATTGCCAAGTTACAGCACAATCAGCTGATTGTGGCATTAATGTTAGATTTACACCAAACTTATCGTCTTTATTACTGGAATTCACAATAAAACTGAGATATTTTATCATTTAAAGTATTGCAGGATAATTCATTCACATTTTGATTAATATGATATTGCCTCTTAGAAAATTAATTCAATCAGTATTGTTTGAATATACTGATTACTGGAAAAATGTGGGTTTGTGATTTATTATGGTGATTCTATTATATATTTCTAAATAGATACTTGATGATAAATTCTTATTGTTTTTTTGTTGTAGACAAAGCCCCTGAACAGGGATGGCTCTCTGAACCTGATGAATATGATGGACTCCCAACACATCATTCACTTCAAGAATGTCCACCAGGGTATTGATACTTTGTAACACCCATAACTGTCCTTATGATGAATTATACTTGGGGAATCTCAGGTTTAAATCTGATCAAACGAAATTGGTTTATTTTAACAACAGATTGTGTTAGTCCTACAAAGTTATCTGGGAATACATATCCTTTGTTCAGTCATGTAAGGTGTGCTGTTGCAGGTGTCATTCATTAGGGTCAAAGAGATACATTTTAATAATGAAATATTTAAGATAGATATATTTGTATTAATTTTTTTTTTTTTTTTTTGCAGGAAAACAGAATTTCGATATTTATTCATATATCTTCATGTTAAATTATGGATTAAATGGTATTAAATGTCTTTGAATGATAGAAGACAAAAGGCTGGCATGTTAAATTATAGAATAAATGGTATTAAATGTCTTTGAATTATAGAAGAAGAAAGGCTGGCCATCAAGGAAATCTTCAAAAACAGGAGTGTCAACAGGAACAAGAGGCGATTCTCCTTCAAGACGAGAGAAGATCATGACCGGGGCTCTAAAGGGTGAGAAAGGAGGCTCTGTCTGCATCCTGTTGGGTTATTCTTAGTGGAATGAATAGATGGTTTGCTCATCAAGTAACATTTATTATGAGATGAAATTTTATTTCAAGAGTTGGAATGATATTTAAAAGGAATGCATTGGGTTGATATTGATTTATGATACAATGTCCGGTTTTACAGCTTTTTGCCAACTGTTGTGAATGATTTATTTTTCAATGCTATTTTTTGGCTAACTGAATGTTTCAAGTTTTTTGTTCTGTTGCAAAATGGCAGAAAAAATTGACCTCCTGTGATTAATAATGACCTTTTTATAATACGATTTATGTGCAGCATGTTTCTTATTTATTTGCTTTATATCATTACTACATGTATCTTATAATATATAGACTGACACACTGTAATATCAAAATACATTAATGTAACTCGGGCATATAGAATCTGGTGAGAGGTGTTCGCCGGAATCACACTCTTCTATAACAATTCTGCTAATCTCTTCAAGCAAAGTTTGTGACTTAGATAAAAAAACGTTTATCGGGATGTATAAGATTTGGTTGCACAGACATATGTAGTCTAAAGCATCAGCTTGTCAATACTACAAGTTGGTGATAAGTCCTTGGGGAAGTCTACATAGTGAAAATTGAATTGATATCCTCAAAAATATGGATAGCATGACATCTTTAATTGCCATGAAAGCTTCATGAATTGCTTCTTTGAATGTTTCTTGCACACACTGATATATTCTACAGCTATCTGCCGATATTTTTGTTACGAAAATGACTGTTATTGACAAGCAGATGTTGGTCGTGGTCTTAACTCTATATATATGGAGATCTCTTGTGTTGTAGGATCATCAGAACTATTTACAGGAATAACATATAGCATCTCCACCCTATAACGACATCACATCTGACTGATGTTGTATTATGTCTTTGTACTTAATCTGACCGATACATGGTGCAAACGAAAAAATTACTTAGGATTCACTGTTTTATATGGGAAAATACTGTGGTCATAGGTGTTAACAGGTTCTGTAAGGTTTTGTTTAGAAATTGAGTTATTTAAAATTGAAAAAAAAAACTACCCATGGATACAAAGGGATCAATCTAGGTCATTTATCACAAGAGGTAACAGTATTTTCCTGCAAGTGTTTATTAAGGTTTTACTTTTTTGTGGTTTCAAAACTTTAAAAAAAGAATGGTTCAATTATTGTTTACACCATCAATGCTTTGATGAATACTTAATCAGACGGTAAAGAGTCCATATGAAATAGGTGAATTTAAATTGAACATTATATATTTCAGTGCAATAAATGATTCAACAATAGCTAGTGTTGATATTTATACTTGTTAAGTATAAGATCCTCTCCCGTAAATAACAGATATTTGTTCCCTCGATCCCTAGATTGACCCCTGTTACCCTCGATCCCTAGATTGACCCCTGTTACAATGATATCCATCCTACCTACAATGAAGTCCAGTACATGTCGGTAAAGTTACCTGTTACGACTGTAGTAAACTGACTGAGTTACAAGACAGCTGCTATTTTGTGTTGACTACAGGCCCGAGCGGCGCTCTCGTGAAATTTCCGCACCAATATCATTCAGCCATGTAGCCCACATGGGTCCAGATCAGGTCTTTCCTTCAAGCATACCAATACCAGTAACCCACGGCCAGTAAGCTGTCTTACGTAAAATTGTACTGTGTAGTGGCTTAGTGCATGCTTCCCATATAATCTCTTTTTTCTTGGAATGTATAAACCATGCTGTCTTCTCCGTGTATTTAATCACTGATCTACCAACTCAGCTATGCATGTTGCTTTTTACATAGAATTTTGGCTAGGTGCATGTTCGTTATCCAAGTTAAATACAATCAAAATGTCTGTCCCAAGACAGGTTACCATCGGTTCCTTGGGTGTAGTATTTAATCATTTGTTTTCAAACGTAACCGCTCTGTACAGTTTGACTAAATGCTTTGTGTTGTTAGCCTGACGTCTGCTATGTGCTATCTTGGTGCATGTGGTTACACGTGGTTACTTGGTGGCAGGGAAATTGTTATATTCCATTAGTGGTTCAGTTACGGTACAAGAACATGCGTTGATGGTGGATTTCAGCGGTTTGTTCTGGATATATATACATTTCATGTTTGTTGCAGCTTATCAATAAATTATTCCCATCACACTTGTATTTAGAGGCTGTTTCATTGGTCCAGTTGTTTGGGCTCTGCCAATTATTACATTCATATGAACAAAATATTCTGACATATAACAGATGGTATACAAGTTTTAGTTTAATTGTGGTGTCGGTGTATACAAGTAAATTACAAAAGGAAAATTAGTGGAAGTTATTAAGGATTGTTCCAAAATTCATCATATGAGAGGGGCGGGAGGCTCCACCACCCATCAAATATTAAAAGTAAAAGTGATTTATTATATGGAACTGTACACCGATCTGGTTTTAACCCCATCACCCATGCTATATTAATACAGGTGCCTCCCACCTCCCCCACATGATTAATTCTGGAATAGCCCCAACTTGGGTCATTTGTGCAATTTGCCATAACTGAAATTTATCGTTATTTAATTTAATTTAAAATATTATTCTGAAAAAAAATGAACTAGAATATAATTCACATTACACAAAACTTATAGTCTGCCTTTTACATAATGGAAAGCTTTATGCACTCGTGAACACACTTGTATGTGTCATGTGATGATCTCTTGCACAGCACGTTTCTTTCAAAATCTGGACCCGCTATCGAAACAAAAAGATGAATTTTTTAAAATGTTATTTTAAACCTTTACACTCAAGAAACCACACTAAATTAGGATAGTTTAGGAATTTACAATTTTTTTAAATCTTTGCTGGAAACAGTGACCTGCTTAATCAGATTTCAATTACGTTATGTTGGAAAAATATAGAATCGACCTTCATGTATTTAGTGGCGAGATCAAGCATTCCGCTTTGAGCCTTTCACACAGCTTCAGCTATGTTTGCTTACCTTTGTACAAGATAAGCATATGCCGAAAACAACTGAATTGTTTATTTTGCTACCGTAATAATTGAAACAATTTGACAACAAAAATACAACTGCAGTTATTAATTAATTGTGTACTGTTCAATGATCACTGTTATAACCTTGGTAAATATTAAAATGTTGTAAAATTTGTTATGAAAGTGAAGTAATTATTAAATACATGAAGAACCTTTCAAAACTGTTAAAAGTAAGATTGAAGGTGATAAAAAGATGAAAGATTTTTTCTTGGGCTGACCAAATCTGTAAAATCTAAGATGTATTTATTGTGTTTTTCTAATAGGTCTGAGAGAAAATCCAGAATAATCTCCGGTCCAACCAACTTTACCCATGTGGCTCATATGGGTACAAACATGGACATGAAATCACTCATTGATCTTCCCAAGGTATTTACTGTTTACATTTAATCTCTGCGTGTAAATAAAACAACAAATTATATACAGAAATAGTGCCAAAAATATACAGACAGCTTTATATGAAAATGCTGCAATGTTTTATGATGATTTGATATTGCTGGTCAGTAAAGTCCAATCTTTTGAGTGGCTTCACCCTTGAATGGCAGGTTCCAACATGAAAAAGTCTGTGATTATCCAGACTGAAGTCAGTGAAACTTTTGTCCTTGTTTAAGTACTATAATATCAGTTATTTCTGTGAGACCAAATTCTGTGGTTTCCCTGAAAAACATCCATTTCATGGGTACATGAGTTCTTGGAATAACAGTACCCACTTGCTTTATGTATCAAACTTGTAAATACTCCATGGACTTGAGATATGTGTTAGCATTAAATTATCTCTTGTTTATATGCATGGAACATCGAGATTATTGGTGGATATAAAGTGATAATATTGGTTCAACAATGGTTACACAACAACAGCAATTCAAACATCAGCTATAATGATTTTACTTGCTTTACCAGCCGGTTGGATCGTCGGCCCCTCCGCCTGTAGAGAGACCGCCCCCCGATACTACCATACAGAGGGTGCGCAACATCTTCCAACCTAGCATGAAGTCGGTACAGGAGGCTCAGTTGAGAGGTGCCCGGTCACAACCCAACGGTAGGTCAAACGGTGAGGATAATAGGGCATGCATGAATCGTCAATCAAAACGAAAAATGCACATTTTAAAATTTTAATAATTTCACTTTATAAAAACCAAATCAGTAAAAAGAGTAGATCAAAACTGGTCTAAAACAGATACCATTTAAATTTTTTACATCTGCATGAGACATTTAATTGAGGTTTATTGATGAAGTTTGATGGCAAACATTTTCTTGATGAATGTCTTATCCATTTCCTTAACCCAAAAAGATGGCATCATACCTCGCACTCGTAAAAAATATGAAAATATTAGTCACACTCATGAAATATATTTTGTGTTACTGAAGACACTGTTAGATATCCTTTATGTGTTTGTTAAGTCACAGCAAATTTAACCTCCAAACTGAAAAGTACATTGGAACAAACTTGATGTAGAGGAATACATTTTCAATGCCCATTGTTTAAAACAGGCAGTGCGAGGCGTGAATCGCCGTCCAAAGTTGGGGGTGGAGCACGACCTACATCCTCCACCTCCTCCATCTCCGATAGTCCCGAGTTATCCTCCCATGACCAGTCCGCCTTCGCCGACGTCACCAGCAACATGTTTGAGGTAGGCTCGGCTCCTACAACCTAGCTAGCTTCACTTATAGGGCTTTCTTAGGACGATATATAGGCTTTTCCTTAGGACAATTTTGCAGTGTAATAATGCATTGATAGAGGCACATTAATTTATAGTCCACCCTGATGCTTCTGTAGAAATATACAATCAGTTATAAGTATTATTGATGATAAATACTTTTTATGAATTTTATGATATTATATGTATGTTTAAGACAAGAAACATTTGTTAAGGAAATATTGGTAAGGAATCACGAATCACTTGTTCTTTTTCTCTTTTTGATCTCGCAATAGTAGAGCATATAATTATGGTGACTTGGTAATTATGTTGATGTTTCGTGTCCCTCCCTGTTACACGTGTAATGAAGCCCCCTTTCTGTTATGTACCGCCACTCGAAGGTTTCCGTTTCACACACTGTATGATCTGTGTCTTACTACATAGTCTATATATATATATTACTGCCTTCACACGGCCAGAACTGACTTGTGAGTTACATGTTTATTCACTGTACTGGAACAAACATATTTCTGTACTGTACAGAGGGGGCTCAGTTGTAACTGGACTACAATACTAAGACATGACTTACACATCTTTGCATCTTTTACAACATTTTCATTCCAAAGTATTAACATTTGAGGAAAAATTTAAGATTTTAGGGAATTTAAACGGCATAATAAACATATCAATTGAATGGCAAGGATGAAATCAAGACTAGGTAAAAATTGATGACATGGGCGAATGGCGGAAGTTTGCCTTTTGAACATTTCATTATATACAATTAATTGTATTGTTTTTTGTTCAAATTCGAAAGATTTTATGACAATGAATTTAAGTGATTGGGAATGATAAAGCAAGAAAAGAAAATGTAGAAGAAAAAAAATATGTAAGTCCTGATGTTAAGAGCCTTGTCTAGTTTGTTCTGGTATAGTCGCTAGATGTAACACAAATTAGTAAGGCTCCTGTGAAGAATTCTATGTCTGCACACACTGTGTGTCATATTCATCGTATGCACTGAAAGTCTATGTACTGTATTATTTATAATCTTCAACCAGTTCTCTTCTTGTGTGACCTGATTGGCCGGCGTTACTAATGGTGTACTACTACATAATCCATTTTGCTTCCCTTCAGGTGTTTAAAGGTCCCCCCGGGTCGCGCGAGTCTGTTAGTGGCAGTGTTTCCAATCATACATATGAAAGCACATGGCAAAACTACTGAACAAATGAGCACACAGATTATGTAGCTGAGGTTTCTCCACTTTTTACTTCCATATTTATATATTGTGCACTCCTTGATCTAACATCATTACCAGACCCCAAGCTTCTTATTCACTTCGTTTTCTGTTCCGTTGATGCCCTGGTGGGAATGGCTGATTGGTCCGTTAATATTTACCATAATTCATTCATATTTATTTTTTTTAAACAATTTAGTAACTGGTGTTCTGATCTTAATATTTAAAAACCTAATATATATATTTGTTAATACATTTTTTATTTTTAAATACGACATATTCATAATCATTACTAATTACAGTAGTTTAGTTTTAACTTGAGCAAGTAACCGAACAGAAGTTACTATAATGGGTTAATTTTGTGTCTATACTTCCGTGTTATTGCTGAAGTCATTCTCACCATAGGTTACTTGTTGTTTTACATTACAGCATTGCATGAGCCCAGGCTATCACCCTCTAGGTGTGTGCCACTCTTTCTTGGCATGTCCTATCACAGTTATCTCCCCTACCTAACCAGTTGTACCGGCTGGTCGACCAACTTGCCGTCTTTCAATGTTGTTGCATGTTTGTTCCTTCTGAGTTTTTAAACAGACAAAACAATATACTTTACATTCAAATATATTCATATAGCAATTCCATATCTTTGACAATTCTGTCCCATTAGGATTTCGATTTTTGATGGATCCAAGACCTAGTGCAGGTAGTATGATTGATATTGTTTACTGGGAATGAAATAACTATGTACTATAGGGCAACATCAGGGCAGCAGGCTTGCTGGCTATCTCATTCTGGCATGGTTGATTAATCCTCAAGTTGGAAAGCTTAGCAAGCTGGTGTCCAAACCTAATGGCCTGAAATCAGCATAGATCTAGATTCTGTGGAGAAAAGTAGCAGAAATGAGATGTTCAGTATTGACTGCATTCATAGTTGTGTTGTTGGTTATTAGAAATATAAAACAAAAATATTGATATTTTATTATATATATTGATAATTTACAGCATACATTGCATAATATTCACAAACAAAACTGTTTGCATGGTGAGAGTCAATAGGTGTTACATATGTTAGAACTATATGCAGTGGTATGTTTATAGTTAAAACAAAATGAAGTTGGTCATTACAAAATTGCATAAAGATTATATGAAGTTGTTTATTAATAGAATGTATATGTTTTTCACACTCTGCAAGTTGCAAGAAGACCTGAAAAAAACTTTTTTTTTTAAATAATAAAAGGATTGTGTTCATCAAAATGATATGAAAGGGAGATTAGACAAAAAAAAGAACTCTGGAGTGGAACTATTCTTTGTGCTTATGACTGGTGCAGAATTACCCAAACCTTAAAATGTAATATGTGGTTTTGTAAACGAATGATGATCAGCATTGTTTAAAGCAGAAGTCTTTTGACTTGGTCGGATAGTTAGATGGATTGGCATAGTCTAGTGGAAGGGGCATTTTAGTTAATCAACGAAGAATGGAAGATTGGGACTATATATCATAGCACTAGATAGTCTTGACAAGTTAAGGTACTGTTTAACTGTATTTGGTACCATACCAATGCAACTGACAGTGTTGTAGTATATTGTAAGTTTAAATTTGCATCATACAAGTGTTTTAAATTAGGCTTTCATGGTAAAACTAAACAATACATTCTAATATTCTTAACATTGCTTTGTATTAGCTTAGTCAAACTGTCCTTTTGTAAGCTGTCTGCAATACATTGTTGGCTTAGATATTATAAATTGATGTCCTTTGTCAGTGCTCTGTGATGCATTCTCGGCTTAGATTTAACATTGAATGTTTTTTCTGGGTCAGCTCTGTTTTATGTTGTCGTTGGCTGAGATATTGTTCTGATGGCAGTGGGCATTGATAACCCTTACATTAATGATGTACTGTAAATGTGTTATGTATAAACTGGCAACAGACAAGCAGTGTACAGTAGTTTGAGGCTGCTATGCCGAAACTGTTGCCAGGGTTGAAGGCATACTGAGCCAAATCAAAGAAAGGGGAGAGCACTCTGGCAACTTGTTGTTATGGTAGCTTAAAAATAAGACAATTGTTTTAACCATGACTTAACATCAAATGACAATTAGGCATTGTTTAGTTGATGTATAATGTACAATGTAAAAGAATTAAGTTATTGTATTGTTTAAATCAAGTGAAATCAAAAAGATACTTCTATACAATAACATGATATACAAAAGAAAATAATCGACAGCGTAAATCTTCAGAACAAAACTTAAGCTTTTATTACAAGGTCATTTACACTTTTAATTAACATATTTAGGGAGATTGCTGTTGGCTTATAGCAATTAGACAGTCACAGTTAAGCGCAGCATGGTTAGATGAGCGTTATAGTTCCCAGTAGGGCTAATTATAGGTTGCTTTGTAATACTATGTAACAACCGTTACCAGATATCGTCGATTTTAGTTGTAACGCTTGACTCTCGGTTTGATTAACAATAATTGACTGGACTGTAAGCTTCACATGATGACTTGGTACACACACACAGTGTGGTGTTGTTGAAATCACAAGCTTGTTCAGCACCGACATCTACTGTCCCTAACCATGATATCCTTCAGACATAAAATGTGCTTATAAACACATTTCTTAACAAGTCAGGTTTTACCCCATCAAACATTAAAATTTACATCTTAATGTTTCAAATTTCCAGTTTTGTTATATTAAAAATTTCTTCATTATTTTGGTAGAGATCAGAAGTATTTATTCAAGGTACTTGGCTTTGACAGCAGATTATGAGTTATCTATGGTATAGTTAATAGCAAAGATGTCAAACTGTATATATGTGAGCAAGATGTTAAAATTTGTTATCATTAATCATCATTAATTCATTCTTGGTAATAATATGTAAAGCTAGTACCAATAAAGATATCATCATTCTAGATACACTGTACATAGATCACTGTCTGTAGTGGAAAGTAAAATTATTTAATAATCCTTTAAATATTTTGAATCAATTGATTTGCCCCATCACCATCTGTCCACCACATACCAGATAAGTATGTGTAGCGCTAGAACCTGCCCTGTTGTCTTCTCCTTTGCTTTACACATTATTACGAGGCAAACTATTATTAATTCAATGTTGAGTCATTCAAATTAAACTTTATGCATTTTACAAAGAACACAGAGATAATTGTATTTTTATTTGTCTGACTTAAAACCAGTTATTTTAATCTTATTTGATAAAAATGCATGATCTTAACTTTTTGAGGGAAAATCACAAAACTCCTATGCATTTGGACACATTTTGAAATGGCAATATGACTAAAAATGGCAAAGATGAAGATTTAGAGAAGTTGTTTGCTTTTACATTTCCTTATTACTCCATTTTCAGTGTGATTGTAATTATCGTAGGTAAATGTAATATACTATTTTTAAGAAAAGCATTATGCTAGGACGATTTAAACAAGTGTTATTTATGCTGATTTTGTCACTACCTTTATAACGTTATTTTGCTGTTATTAGATACAATGTAAATGCTGTACAGTGCTAATGTTGGGACAATGTGATGCCATGATAGACAACTTGATCTTGTTGATGACTTGATGTTATAATCTGAACATGTACATGTAAGATATTCTCACAGATATTGATTATATAGTCCTGACTATTGAATATGTATATATGACTTTCTCATCAATGAACTATAATATCCAGTATTGACTCAATACAGATGATGATATCTACTTGACCATGCATGTGATTGTGTATTAATTAAGGTTACCGTTGTGTTGTAGGACGGGGAGGGGTATGAGCGGCCACGTATGCGTCTGTCTCTGGCCTCCACCAACAGTAACTTCAGTAGTCCCCCACACTCAACCAGTGGCAGTCTCTCCGAGGACCGAGACCCCGGCGACAATGACCAGGAGGTAGACTGTACTCGCCTCTGATTGGCTGGAATGTGACCCCAGAAAAAGGTCGCCTGTATATCTCGCCATGGCTGGTTACTTTATGTAATGTGTGGTCTCCAGTCTCAAGTGTTGACAGCATGGAGCGATATCTCTACTTTGTCTGTACTTAGCAGGACAGTTGGCTACAGTCTGTGGCGACCTTACCACCACAGTCATATCAAATAAGACATCAAACCCAGCCAGATAAATAAATCAAGAAACGCAGCATTTTTTTCTTCTACAAAACAAAGCAATGGAATGCTTGCTTACTGCTGATAATTAACATAATCGGTATTAATCCCATGTATATTTAGTCCTATATATTTACCTGTAGCAGGAGCACAGCGTCTACTACTCACAATCGAAAATTCTCTATCCATTGTATTTTGGACTCGGTCAATTTAAACACATATTTAATCAAAGAAAAAAAACTTACCCCGGTAACAAATATTAAGGTTAAACCATTTTGCAATTTTAAAAGGCAAAATGATTGTTTTGTTTTACTTTGTACAATATTATTTATCATGGAACCTTTTTGAATTCCTAAACCACGTTTTTGGTGAAGAATGAACATAACCATGTATTTATATAATGACGACTATCATAATTGAATGCTTTAACTTTACACTGCGAATTCCTTTCCAAGGAGTGATCTCTTCATGTTGCCCTTTGTAAGGAGTGATCTTTTGGTTGTTGTACACAGTATATTTCGCCTACATATTGCCGCCATTACAGATGAACCTGTCTCATTCTGGTGTGAACACGACGTACAAGGTGTGTGATATACGTGACGTGTTATTTACTTGATGCGACACATTACGGTCAGTTTGTATTGTCACTGCCCCCGAAAATCATCTTCATTTCATTGGTGTCGAAACCAGATCACCTCTTGGTGTATTTAGCTCATCATCACCTGATACAAAAGTCATAAATGTGAGACAAAGTCGTACATTTAAAATAGCTTAATCTCCATACCATGTTTGTAAAGACTTGTAGTCGGGTTAGGATATGCGAAATATCTCGTGTAAGATGGGGTTTTTTTTTGTACAATTAAATATCAATGGTGGCATTATATGAACAAATGTGTAACTAGTGCAAGACTATAGTTTACATCTGAAATTGCATTTCAATTTTACACATTGTCATGATATTTAGAAAAAAGAATTACTAACTACCACTTTACGAAGTAAAGCATACCAATATACTGAAGAATAATGTAATTATCACAAAAAAGACTATGTAGGAACATTATAAAATTAACACATTTGTAGCTTCTATACTCTAAACAGCAAAATGATTTTTGCCATTTCTTTCTTAAACAACGACTTGTAGCTAAAGGATAATATTGACAAGTTTATATAGTTTAGGTGTGACATGATGAAACTGTCTTTCATTTATTCCAACACGACATGCCAGACCGGTGCTGTATTTTTCCTGTCTTTTTTTTTAATCCTTCGGTACTATTTACCCGGTATATGTATAAACATACATACATATACTATGATGTTACAGGTTCAGCATTCAAAAAAATCTTCTCCAGAGTTTTCATTATAAGTTGTACTTTTGTCATTTGTATTGCTCCAATAAAGGGACACTAAAGGCTTGGTTTAAGTATGACCAATTTTCCAATAAGTTGTCAGAACATGAAGCTTTACAGTTTATGTCATTTGATCCATAAAGAATGAAAAATGGCTTGACAATAAATTGCAAATAAGATTTATTTTCCATTTTATGGATTTTCCATTTCAAGGAATATGATCTAAGAAATTGAGATCCACGTAAATGCAGGACTTTAAGATAGAATAGACTAGGGCGAAGTGTGTTGACCTCTTGAACTTTGACCTTCCTTGTCAAAGGGTTGGTTAGCAACTTATCAATGCATGAAATCTTTAACTACTCTTTAAACAAAATCCCCAATCCAAATTTGTTGGCTGTTATGAAGAGTGTGACTCTTAGTGCTTATGCCCATGTTCCCGGAAGAGTTGGACATGTCTTGCTTTATATATATAAATATATATGAAATATATATATCATACGACAAATCCTGTTAGGATATTGTATAGAATCTAATGGCTTTAATTGGTCACACTGTAGCTTGTACATATAGATGTATTTAAAACACTAAACCATGTTAATAGCAACACAATATTCAGCCTTATTCATGTACAGTTGTATATTAATGTAGCATCAGTAATGGAGTCTTGTCACATATGTAAATGTTTTGTACATAGTTATCGGCTATTGTTGACAGGTGAATTTGCCAAAAACCCTACGTTTTTCCTTTTTAATTGATCAATGACTTTTGAGTGAGAGCGAGACGAGCGAGCGTGACCATACACCCGGAGTTACTGCGAGATTTCCTGTACCTGCCACACAATTATCGGTGTGCTTTAGGTACGTTACCACTTTACCGAGTTCAGTGCTGTGATTGCTGCTCTTGCCGAGGGTCAACATTTCCCATCCCCTTACAATTATGATGTTTTTATGGACAGGCTTCATATCAATTGTGTAAAATTGAGTATCAATATTTGCAATTATTCATAAATAAAAAGATTTGATATTAATGAGCAAGATTTGATTTGTGATAGAAACAATGTTTTTGGTACCTTTCCTACCGATTCCATCTAACTCGTACACCCCTAAATGTCATAATGAAGTATTCCAACCTTTGATTAAAAGAGTTCCATTGAGTCTTCAGGGATGAACGAGATAAAAGGAATGATTTTGGGGCAATATAAAAGAAAGCAATTTTAATTGAGATTCTGCAGGATTTTGGCACGTTGGCATAGATATGTCTTATTTGTGTTATCGTAGAAGACATTTAGTCCCAATACGCATTATGGTGTGCACATTTCATGTCATATTGATGTGCCACAAGTAATATACTGCCAAAATATGGAAGTTCCCACCCAGCCAATCATTTTTCTGTAAAGTGTAAAAGGTGAAACTCTGTGGTACCTGCCAGTGATTATTGTATTCATTCACTTAGGTTTTACAAGTCTTTCATTTGTGGTAGGAGATAGAACATTGGCCAAAAGTTGTTTATTTTAACATATCTGATATCGTGTTATTTTATGATATGGCGTAAAAGGTCGGGTAATTTTCCCAGAGAAAAACCTTGACAGTAGTTTTTACTCGATATACATATATACCAGTAGTAAGGTGTTACTATTTGTTATACATTATCATTCACAAATGATTGTCACAAATTATGCCCATAAAAGAGTTCACAATTCCTCTCACAGTAACTCCTCGTGTGTGGTTACCGGTTATTGTCGGAAACCAACCACTGATTTTATTTTACTTACTTACTCACTGAGTAAGTGAAGCAAGATCAGCCGTGGGTATACGACAATGGTTACAAGTGTGCACAAGAGTCTTAGTGGCGAATACCTGATGTGTGAGGGTGGTGTTTCTACTGGAGATCTCCACAGTAAATACCTGGTGTGTGAGGGTGGTGTTTCTACTTGAGATCTCCACAGTAAATACCTGGTGTGTGAGAGTGGAGATCTCCACAGTAAATACCTGAGGTGTGAGAGTGGAGATCTCCACAGTAAATACCTGAGGTGTGAGGGTGGTGTTTCTACTGGAGATCTCCACAGTAAATACCTGATGTGTGAGAGTGGAGATCTCCACAGTAAATACCTGGTGTGTGAGGGTGGTGTTTCTACTGGAGATCTGCACAGTGATACCTGGTGTGTGATGGTGGTGTTTCTACTTGAGATCTCCACAGTAAATACCTGATGTGTGAGGGTGGTGTTTCTACTGGAGACCTCCACAGTAATACCTGGTGTGTGAGGGTGGTGTTTCTACTGGAGACCTCCACAGTAATACCTGGTGTGTGAGGGTGGTGTTTCTACTGGAGATCTCCACAGTAAATACCTGGTGTGTGAGAGTGGAGATCTCCACAGTAAATACCTGAGGTGTGAGGGTGGTGTTTCTACTTGAGATCTCCACAGTAAATACCTGATGTGTGAGGGTGGTGTTTCTACTGGAGATCTGCACAGTGATACCTGGTGTGTGATGGTGGTGTTTCTACTTGAGATCTCCACAGTAAATACCTGATGTGTGAGGGTGGTGTTTCTACTGGAGATCTGCACAGTGATACCTGGTGTGTGATGGTGGTGTTTCTACTTGAGATCTCCACAGTAAATACCTGATGTGTGAGGGTGGTGTTTCTACTGGAGATCTGCACAGTAATACCTGATGTGTGTGAGTGGAGATCTCCACAGTAAATACCTGATGTGTGAGGCTGTTAAGTGTTTCCACTAGGCATGTTATTTACAGCTAATCCTTCAAATTTTGATGCATGTCTCATGACGAACAAAGACCATGTTATTTTTGTCTCCCATAATTTTCTCATAAACTTTCGTTAAAGTGATCCACTAGCAGGATGACAAGCATTTAAGATTTGAATTGTACATGATGTGAACAATTCCATTTATTTAAGGGCGATTCAAAAGTTCCCCCAACACAATGTGATTCATTTTATGTTCTATTATTGAGAGAAGAAGAGATGAAGTAACTACGATTATGCAATATGAAATATAATACACACTGCTGTTAAAGAAAACTGTGGTCATTTGTAAAGTAACCCATACTTCCCAGAAAGTTTTATTTTAAATTTATTTTCATGACATCAGAATTATTCTGACAAAGAGAATTTCGCAAAGGATAATAGAATTATGATTACGTTGAAAATTCAAATGCATGATATTGCACTGTTAGAAACTGTTAATATGATAATGTCAGTGCATCATGAAGAAAAAAACAACCATGATAACAAATCTGGTAGTTATCTTGCAATTTGCTATCAATTTTTTAACCTGTTCAGGTTTATGAATAATGGAGAGAGATTTTTTTTTAATATTTTACTTTCTCAATTTTTTTTATCCTTTTGATTCCTTCATTTTACTTAAATGTTATGGTGATATTGAGTCAGTATTATAAAACAAGTGATCGTTTGTTACTGTTATAGTGTATAGTAAAGCTTGAAGGTCTTTCAGAAAAACGTAATCTTTGAACAAATGTTGAAAGTATCTTGGTTAACTTTCAGGTTACTGAAAAGTATGGTGGTCTTTTTTTTCGTTTCTTTTTTCTTCTTTCGAGAATGACTTACAGCAACACAAGGTATGATACTGACCTTGTGTGTTATGTTCCTGACATGGTGACAGGTATCTAGCATACGGTGCGTGGGGAGTAATGGTAGTTGTAGAATACATTCCATTTGACTTGGAAATGCACACACAAATCACACCATTTTACATCTACATACTGCTATAGTGAATCGGAACATCCGCAGCGCAATGAGTGGCCAGTTCACTCCTAACGAACTGCCTTTAATTGATTGTTAACTAATGGTGGATTAATTGACTTGTGATATGGTTGAAGAAGAGTCGCTTGTGCCTTTGGTTTGCTTGCTGAATGTTTTGGTTGGTGTCCTGTTGGAGACTAGATGATGATGATAATGTTAGTTGAGGTATTTATGTCCTTTTAGTGCGTAAGCGGAGTTAAATTCTTAATTTTTAAATTCTTCGTGCTAACCTAATACTTAATCGGAAATTAAGAATTTGCTTCAAGAGCTGTCCTGTATTTGGCTAATATATAGTTCATGGTCTACAGCAGGCCGGGAGTGTGACCTCATACATTTTGTGTATCCTTGTCCACATTCCACTATCAAGTCTTGAACTTTCCAAATAGATTCAAAATATTCCTTTATTTGATTTGAATAAATCTACAATTGAGAACGAAGATGTGATCTATGGCATGATTGCAAAGAAAGAAAACAAAAGTTGAAAGATACATCGATTGGTTTCTTTAGTAAACAAATATCCTTAAAATCTAGATATGTTTAAATCAGTTGTGAAAGGGAAAAGCAGCTAACTAGGTTTAGGAAGGTGTCTGTTGTAGGCTAGGCATGGGTTACATCAGATGGAGGACTACAGTACTGTAGACAGACCGACTATATTGTTGTAGGCTGACTCCAGGTAGATAGACTATTGTGTTGTGGGCTGACTAGCTCAAGGTAGATAGACTATTGTGCTGTAGGCTGACTAGCTCAAGGTAGACGGACTATATTGCTGTAGGCTGACTCTAGGTAGATAGACTATTGTGCTGTAGGCTGTCTAGCTCAAGGTAGATAGACTATTGTGCTGTGGGCTGACTAGCTCAAGGTAGATAGACTATATTGCTGTAGGCTGACTCCAGGTAGATAGACTATTGTGCTGTGGGCTGACTAGCTCAAGGTAGATAGAATATTGTGCTGTAGGCTGGCTAGCTCAAGGTAGACGGACTATATTGCTGTAGGCTGACTAGGTAGATAGACTATTGTGCTGTAGGCTGACTAGCTCAAGGTAGATAGACTATATTGCTGTAGGCTGACTAGGTAGATAGACTATTGTGCTGTAGGCTGATTAGCTCAAGGTAAACGGAATTTATTGCTGTAGGCTGACTCTAGGTAGATAGAATATTGTGTTGTAGGCTGACTAGCTCAAGGTAGATGGACTTCAGTGCTGTAAGGCTGACTCTAGGTGGACTTACTGTGGTGCTGTAGTCTGACTCTAGGTACAAAGTCTATAGTGTTTTATTGTCGACTCTTAGGTAAATGGACGAGTGTTTTTAGGCTCATGGTGAGTAGATTGACTACAGCGCTGTAGACTGAATGTAGGTAAATTGTCGATAGATTGACTACAGTGCAGTAGACTGAATGTAGGTAAATTGTCGATAGATTGACTACAGTGCTGTAGACTGAATGTAGGTAAATTGTCGATAGATTGACTACAGCGCTGTAGACTGAATGTAGGTAAATTGTCGATAGATTGACTACAGTGCTGTAGACTGAATGTAGGTAAATTGTCGATAGATTGACTACAGTGCTGTAGACTGAATGTAGGTAAATTGTCGATAGATTGACTACAGTGCTGTAGTCCACCCTTTGGAGATAAATTACAGCAGATTGTGAAGACTACAGTGCTTTAGATAAATCGGCTTAGGACGAGTGGCTCCCCAGTTGTGATGGGGAGCATTACATGGTGCTGCCAATTGAGTGGTCAAAAAGTGATACTTTAGTAATAGAAAAACAAAACCTTAATTATTTAAATTACTTAATGATTGTAAATTTTAGCTTGAAGATTTTAATTATGCAAGATTATGAACTGATTGATGAGCACTATTTGCATATCATTTGTATATCTCCACGTTTGCTTTTATTGTCATTGTTTGAATGTTATTATTTTTTTCAGGAATCAAAACATTTCTTCCACAGAAATGAAGTATAAAAGTGCAATGATTTTTTCTCTCCCCTTATTATTATTGTTGTTATAGACAAAACGTGTTGACCTACCACACTATAGTTGTGTAGCCTACAGTGTATAGACTTGTACCATTGTATCCCTTGTATAGAGCCCGTTATTTACCCCGCATTACCACTGAGTTTTATAAACTACCATGTATGTGTGAGTGTCAGTGTGCATGTACAGTTTTGTATGCAATGTAGTGTTATTATATTACTTTTTTGGTGAAATCTTTAATTTGTTTTTGCCGAAAAGTTTCTGTGCGGATTTTAGGTGTGGCAGCCACCTTGTAGATACAGCCGATGGTATTTTGCTTTGGAGTTGTATAGCCCAAGGAAGGTTTATTATTATTGCAAAGTTCCCACCACTAATACATACAGATCTGTAAGGAGAGCTTAGCCAATTATTACGATTATTATTGTATAGTTTTATAACACAAATCAGTAACATGTAAGTGCAAGAAATGGTAAAATAAAACCGCAAAAATAATAAAATTACATAAATTCTTCTATACAGATTTGATGTTGTTATTTTGTGTTCTTTAAGAGAATGGACCTGTTATTTTGGTTTCCAATATTACAATGCATTAGAGATGGTGTCATGTGACTTTATGTGTAGCTTACCAATCACCAAAGCAGCAATAATTGGCCTAAAACTGCTTGTTTAAAGGCTATTAACTTGTTCCAATACATAACTTGGACAACATTCTAGGTCACAAGCAGCAATTGTTAATCATTGAGCATCAGGATTCAGGCCCTGTGAACCTCACTCAATGGTTTATTAACACATATGTTACCTCCCTTGCAGTGTTAATCTCTGTATTCACAGTATTTTAATATGGAGAAGTTTTTCTGTCTTGAGTTATTGTCTCCACTTTGAGTGAAGGAAAAGGAAGACATTGTATCACCTGATAGATCTAGTTCATGTTCTTCTTATATTATCTTGTAGGGGTCGTAACTTGAAAACCATTATAGATATGTTATGAAACTTTCAGTATACCTGTATTGGTCATGGACAATGTGTACACAGTCATTAGGTCATTTTGACCTTGATCCAAAGGTAAAATATGTGCAAATTTGCAGTACAGTCTTTTCCGCGCTGTAACTTTCAAACCATTAAATATAACTTTTCCAGTTTAAATCCATCACCCAAAGGTTATGTGTAGTGCACAGTCAGAAGTTCATTTTAACCTTCATCCAGAGGTGACACATTTGCAAATTTTGATGGAACACCTTGTCCAGGCTGTTGAATTTAAACTTTAAATGATATTTTAATGAAACTTTCACCATACTTATCAAAAAGGATAAGTACTGCATTGTCATTAAGTCATTGTGACCTTGGCCCCAAGGTCAAAATATGCAGAATTGTCGGCTGCATCTTGTCTGGGCTTAATTTATGCGTGAAGATATCTTGATGAAACTTGCAGATGATGTGCCATGCATTGTCATATATCAAAAGGTGAAGAAAGTCTTGTTTCAAGCATTCCAGGGTGATGCCAACAGTACCTCACTGTATCTAATTAATATGTCATCTGACCAAACATGAAGGTCACCGAATCAAAGGTCAAGGTCAATGGATCAAAGGTTAATGTCAAATTTTGTATCTTTTAACTGTTGAACATTTTATGACATTTTGTTGAAGCAATGGTGATCAGAATCAAGCAAGGCTTTAACTGACCAAATCTCGAGGTCATTGGCGGTTTTTTTATTTCCTGATTACTAACTTTACATCTTTTGGTCGCTAAATGTTTTTAATGAAATAACAAAATGTCAGCTGATAATACCTCAAGATAAGATTTTACATTTCGTAGAGCAAGTCTTGTCTGGTCCATAACTGTATTGACATAAAAAACACTTCGGGGAATAACTGACCATAACATTTTTAATGGAGACATTTTGATGGTCCATTGAAAATGTTCATCTGCGGTCCATCTATGTAAATGCATTAACGTCAGATAGACGTCTTTGAACGAACATGGTTAGTTTATCATAGGCTATTTCTCGGTAACGTAGCAACGGATAATGACGAATCGTATTATACAAGTGGTAGAATCCCCCTTTGTCTCTACTTAATCATGCAGGCGAATCAGAAGATATGATGATTAAGAGA
Organism: Mimachlamys varia; assembly: GCA_947623455.1. Classification (NCBI taxonomy): domain Eukaryota; kingdom Metazoa; phylum Mollusca; class Bivalvia; order Pectinida; family Pectinidae; genus Mimachlamys; species Mimachlamys varia. The sequence goes on from OX392528.1 coordinate 41,314,360, forward strand.
GAAAAAAGGCGACCCGACCATTTTTGGTATTGTGTGAATTAGGGAGGGGATGAAACATAACCCCATTTGTCCAAAAGCTGTGCATTCTCCATTTTGTGATGGTCGGGAATCTTGTCTCCGTTACAAACCCTCAACTATTATGATTTGTATTACCACAACGGTACAGATTTCTATATAACAAACAGGGGGAAATGATATTTCAATGGTGGTCACCCAATCTTTTACCAAGTTTATAGAAATATTAGCAAATTAATCAACTTGGTTTGTGACTGGTTAAAATTCATAAAATCTCTGCAAAGTATTTTGTATTCTTGCAGTTTACACCCATTTATAAGTGTTGGTTAAACTGAACTGCTGTATGTCATGTGTTTGCAAATGTAACACTATATTCCCACTGAAAAGTAATGGTCCGCAGTAATATTCAGTTAGGTCCATTCATACACATAAAAGTAATGGCATTTGGAGTTTACATAAGCGATTTATTTAACAAAATATATTCACTTGCTCATTCTCGATCACCTTCGCTCTCTACACCCCTGAAAAATGTCATGACAAAACGGAAGGCTCCGTGTACACCACCTTGTTGATGAGGCAAGAAGACTGGTCCGACCCTTTGATGCACATCAAAAGAATTGTGTGGTCACGTAACGGTAAAAATTGACAGCGTTTGAAGTCCGTTGCGACTCCATTGTAATCGTCAAAGGACAGGAATGCAGCCTAGCGATTGGTCAGGATGTTTTACCTAAGCGTGTCTTCAGTTTTGCCATGACATATTCCAGGTGTGTAGAGAGCGAAGGTGATTGTAACTCCTGGATATCGAGGATGTCACTTGCTATGGTACACTCTGTGTAGAGCAAACTTTAGTTCCTTCATAGGTCTACACCGCAAACTTATAATCCGTGTTTGAATTTCTAATTTCTTATGTACTTATTATATTAGTTATATTGAAAAGCAATAGAAATAGAAGAGACATCAAAATAAAAGAACCCTAGGCCTAAACTTTCACCACTCACATCCCATTTTGTCTAATGACTGGTTTCTCAAACATTAACAGTATACGTACAAAAGCTTTCATTGTATTCTTTTTCTGAACCTGTACAGCATTCAAAATGCTTTTAATTGGAAAAATGCATTTGAGCCATTCAGTTTCAGTACACCGATGTGGGTTAATACAACTTGAGCACCTCTAGACGGTGTCTTCAAGTGCCTTTCCAAGGTCAATGCCGATGATGGAAATAGACAAGTTTCTGATAAACTTAATTTGAAAATTCATAACTTTATGCAGGTGTATAAATGCTTTTCTAATGTTGTATTAATATAGTTGATACTAAATCGGCAGTGTAGACAGTGTCAAGGAGTGCTATTTTATTAACCGGAGCAGAACGAGTTCATTGATATTTTTAGACGCATGTTGGGCAATGGCATCTGAACCTAGAGATGCGGCGTCTATACAGTAAACTGTTTTGGGAGCTGGAATTCAACAAATTATTAAAACGAAATTGGCGTTGGACTTCTGTCAAGGTCACAGGGGTTGAATGTGCCAAACACTTTAAATGTTTTGTGAATTTAAACGTATGGAATCTTAATATTTGGTCTGTTACTTCTCTGGATTGAGCACGACAAAGTTTGCAAATTGAAATGGCCATGACCTACTTTCAAGGCCACAGGGGTCAAAATGTCAACACATCCAGGGACTTCTGAATAATGGACAGGTCTAGTCATGAATTCTATCTAATAGCTTCGACGTACTGAGCCGACAAAGTTTGCAATTGAAACATTTCCGTACAGTATACTATTGAATACGAATATTTTCCTGTGCTACAGGACATTTAGGCCTCCTGTCCATTTGGCAAATTTGCTCTCTTGATCAGTCTAAACAACACTCGATATGCGTAACAAGGCGCCGACCGAACTTTCATGTGAAATGCATTACTGTCTGAGCAAAGCGCTACATGTAACAACAAAATATGTTTTGAGATACGTCCAAACATACTTTATGCATAACCTGTTGTCCATGGATAGCTTTCATAAGAAATTCTAAAAGGATCTCTCCAGTTTCTTTTTGGGGAAATGATCCACCAAGAAAATTTTAAGGACGGTATGACGGACTTACGGGCAGGCGACGGGCCATGAACGAAGAGTGATTTGAATAGCCCTCAATTTCATGATTATGATGGGCCATGCAATGATGCACTTACATGTCATGGAAACATTTTACAAGAACTACGTTAAATATGTGTCCTTTTCGAGGATCATGTGTACTTTTGGATGAAAAAATTATATGGTGTATCTGTTTTTATCAATAAGCAATTAACTTTACCGCATTGCAAATGATGGTGGCATGGATTTAAACAGCAGTTTTTTGGTTCACTTCCGATCAATTGCATTTTAAGCAATACAAACACTATGAGTATATCTCAATTATATTTCTCTCCGAGAAAAATAGGTGTTGACTTTTACACTTTTAAGAAAAATGACCATGTCTATTTTTCCCATTATAAATGTGGTCACGACAGTCATAGGCGATTTAATACGTTAACGATATAATAAACCCTATGCCATAGATGTGTATTGTAGTCTTCGAATGCATACAATTTCAAAAAACTACACCTCGGCTACATCTAGTCAGGGGTACCGTACACCTCGGCTACATCTCGTCAGGTGTACCGTACACCTCGGCTACATCTCGTCAGGTGTACCGTACACCTCGGCTACATCTCGTCAGGTATACTGTACACCTCGGCAACATCTCGTCAGGGGTACCGTATACCTCGGCTACATCTCGTCAGGGGTACTGTACACCTCGGCTACATCTCGTCAGGGGTACTGTACACCTCGGCTACATCTCGTCAGGGGTACCGTACACCTCGGGTACATCTCGTCAGGGGTACCGTACACCTCGGCTACATCTCGTCAGGGGTACTGTACACCTCGGCTACATCACGTCAGGGGTCTCGTAGGTTATAACCATGATTAACATGTAACCGAATTGCATTTATGCCAGCATCAATGCTAAAATATCCTGTATGAGTTTCGATTTCGACAAGGTCCATCGTTTGTTCTTACCGATGTAGCGGAACTAGACTGGGTCCATCGTTTGTTCTTACCAATGTAGCGGAACTAGACTGGGTCCATCGTTTGTCTTTACCAATGTAGCGGCGGAACTAGACTGGATCCATCGTTTGTCTTTACCAATGTGGCAGACCTAGACTGGGTCCATCGTTTGTCCTTACCTATGTGGCAGACCTAGACTGGGTCCAGCATTTGTCCTTACCAATATAGCAGAACTAGACTAGGTCCATCGTTTACCCTTACCAATGTGGCAGACCTAGACTGGGTCCATCGTTTGTCCTTACCAATGTAGCGGAACTAGACTGGGTCCATCGTCTGTCCTTACCAATGTAGCGGAACTAGACTGGGTCCATCGTTTGTCCTTACCAATGTGGCAGACCTAGACTGGGTCCATCGTTTGTCTTTACCAATGTGGCAGACCTAGACTGGGTCCATCGTTTGTCTTTACCAATATAGCAGAACTAGACTAGGTCCAGTGTTTGTTACCAAGTAGCTCAATTGGTCTGCCTAGAGTTTTAAAGGTACCGGGTTCAAATCCCGGCCTGGCCTTGCATTTTCCCACTCTTGTAACACCATATTTCATTGTGACAAATTATTTTAATAATATTTGACATATCCATCATAGCATAACAAGTCTATATGCCATATTGACTCTCAGGACAATTAATTGTGAAAGGCAATATATTTCATCCGGACTGTTGTTTTGTTTACATAATGAACCTTGACATATCCGCCTCTGTTCCCAAGAAGTGATGTCGTGGCTACTACCCGCGGGTAGACTGTGCCTGTCTGGTTACCCTGAGGTTCGGCTTCATCCTCCACATCATCAGATGGTGGTCTGTTGAAATCGACCTGCGTCCCATTTAAACGATCATGTTACCGCTGTATCTGGACGGGATCTTTCTCTTATTGCATATGCAGATTTCCCATGGTCCCTAGTTGCCCTTTTTCGATTTTGGGATTGATTTGAAAAACGAGATGGCTGACAGACAGCCATCTTTGTTTTTTACAATGAAATTTTATGGCCTTTTCATGGGATGGATCTTTCTCAAAATATGTAAATTTCCCTTGGTCCATAGATGTGCATTTTTAATTTTGTGACTGGTTATAAAAACAAATTTTTTGACAGCGGAGACATCGTTGCTTTGAAGTATGAAAGTTTGTTATTGCTTTGTTCTTGAAATACAGAATGGCTCTTTTTTTCATTTAAAATATCCCCTTGGGTTCTTAGTTGTGGTATTGTGATTATGGGACTGATCAGAACAACAAAGTGACTGGCACAGGCAACCATATTTGATTTGATTTCGGAAGACTATATTACAAATGTACAATAAATGTATTGCTATTCCTTAAGAAGAATTATCAAAATTCAAGTAATAAGAAAAGAATAGGAAAGAAGGGAAAATATCTCTTGTCATTTTAAGTTCACTAACTGAACGAATCAAATTAGCAGAGGTGTCATCCAATTTGATTATGATTTCATTTTTTTTTATATATATATATATTTGTCAGTGTGATGCTTTGCAGTCTGCCTTTAATAACACCATGAATAGCCTGGAATCAACCGCTGGAGGACTCACACAACTAAATTATTTACTATATGTTATTACTAAGCTTTAGAGCTAATAACTTCAATATTTGAAGTTCAACACTTGTGACTAGTGACTGCCTGGATTCACAGATATATACATGGCAAAGACTTCAAATGACATTTTATCAGGAGTTTCGTCGCATTTTAGCTCGCTACGGGCGTCTGCTTCGCACAACTGGAAATTTACATATCAAACTAGTGAAATGGGACGGGAACACCCTCTGACTTTTGACCCCATATCAATCCGCCATCACATGTCAAAATCTACCAAAAGTATACAATTTTGTAAAGTTAAATATCTATAGATTTCATTCAATGCAGAATATGTCAGCAATTACCTATTTAAATTATTAAGAATCAACTGTACTTAGCCGAAACAAATTTTCGGTAGGGACTACAAACGTATGAAACACGTAGTCATTGGCTCATTCTAGGCTAGTCCTCCAGTCACTCAGATTGTTCTAGCCTGGATTCAATCGCTGGAGTGACTCAGATGTTCTAGCCTGGAATCAATCGCTGGAGTGACTCAGATGTTCTAGCCTGGAATCAATCGCTTGAGGGACTCAGATTGTTCTTAGCCTGGAATATAGTGCTGCAGCGACTAGGTAAAGGTTTTCTGACTTGTGTGAACTATTTATAAATACAACACTGATGCAGAAACAAATACGTATTCTATGTTTGAAATGTTTTCATAAATAGTAGAATTGATTTTAGACAAGATAACATTTTTGATTTGTTGACAGAACCTGACAGAATCCTGATGGGGACTGAAGAGGGATTGTATGTGGCACAGCTGAACAAAGATGGTAAGTTGTCCATTTAGCATTAACAAATTTTACAGACTTCTGAATCAGACTTTATAAACATTTTCTTCTGTTTCTCTAGCCAATGCATCGCTGTCAATCCTCCCTTGTTCGAAGAGAGAGTGCCACCAAAATTTACCAATCTCCCTCAAAACTACCTTCATTTCATTTAAGTTCAGACTCTGGCATCTCAAAATCTATATTTTATGGTCAAATGATCTCCTTGTTACTGCAAGGTATGTGTAGTGACCATGACAGGTGTGTCTGGCTCAATTAAATGCTTTTTGGAGTTATTTTGTTATTTATCAAGTTTTTGAGTATCTATTATCTTCACCATAATGATTTTGTGTTTATTGTCTTGATATGATGTCATTATGTCATGATGCAACATCTACTGTTGTAATTATTATGTTACAATTGGTGTGAATACATAACACAAAAGTTTGGCACAGCATAACACAAAAATTATGACACAGCAAAACACAAAAGGAATGCGACAAGTACTCTATAGATAAATACTAATTTTGTGTTACAGTACTGATCCGCATTGGGGACCGCAGTGAAAAGAAGACCGTCTACCAGTTAGAGCTGGTACTGGAGGAACAGCTTGTGGTTTTCATCAGTGGTGAGTTGATACTGGCACACAGGTTTTTCCCAACGCACAAAAACCTGCATTTTGACTCCTAATATTGTCAAAGGACTCCCAAAATTGATGAAGTGTTACTCTATATTATGTGTGATGGGAGTCCCAGGACTCCTAAATTGATTAAATTTGAGAGTCCCAGGGAAAACCCTATGTGATTTCCAGTGTTTGCATCTTCTGTTGGTCTCTCCGTCAATCTCTACAACATCTTGAGTGTACTTTTGTGTTAATTCATTCACCCCTGAAATTCCAGCTGTTGAATTGGACGAGTTCAAATGTGTCTTCAGGAGTGAATGAGTTAAACTCAATTTTACTAATACTGCAATTCCCGAAGTTATCAAAAGTCATAATTATTTGATTAACCTATGTCATGGCCTTTTGCAAACTTTCCATTTAAAAGACTTCCGCTATTTTGATTCTAAGCTATGTATTTTCTGATTACAGGTCGACAGAAGCATATCAAATTGCTGCATGTGTCTGCATTGGAAGGACATGATGGCGATCCAGTCAAGATCCCGGAGAGCAAAGGATGCAGTGTATTCTGTACAGGACTAATCCGGCAGAGCTGCTGCTCTTGTCTATGTGTGGCTATTAAGCGGACTATACAGGTGTACGAACTCAACAAGACGCGCCAGAAGTATAGGAAAATGAAAGACATTCAGGTCCCGGGACTAGTGCAGTTTATAGAAATTATGAATGAAAGACTTTGTGTGGGATACCCGTCATACTTTGCAATTTACAGTGTCACAGGTGATGCCGCACCAATGAGTAAGTGTTCTGTCTGTGGAGACTTGTTACAATAAAACAGTTAATTGTAACATCCAAAGTGTCTTCCATGTACTTGCATAATTGCTACAAACAGATATTAAAGGTTTTATGTAGTTAAGAATTGATTTTGCCGATAAAAGGTTGTTGGGGGGGGGGGGGGGGGGGGAAAGCAAAAATAATTCTGCCTGTTTAACAATAGTTCCTAATTTTATAATATTTATTCTATAGTACATTTAATTATTTCGTTTCTTTTTGTTTGCCATTTGCAGCACTTGTAAATTCTGAGGACTCCAGTCTGCAGTTTATGATGCAGTCGCAACAAAACTCCCTGCAGGCAGTGGAGTTGTCTCCGAAGGAGTACCTTTTAGTATTTAGTGGTAAGTCGTGTTGTCTCCCAAGGAGTACCTTTAAGTATTTAGTGGTAAGTCATGTTCGCTTCCAAGGAGTACCTTTTAGTATTTAGTGGTAAGTTGTGTTATCTTTTAGTATTTAGTGGTAAGTTGTGTTACCTTTTAGTATTTAGTGGTAAGTCATGTTCGCTTCCAAGGAGTACCTTTTAGTATTTAGTGGTAAGTCGTGTTACCTTTTAGTATTTAGTGGTAAGTTGTGTTGTCTCCCATGGAGTACCTTTAAGTACTTAGTGGTAAGTCGTGTTGTCTCCCAAGGAGTACCTTTTAGTATTTAGTGGTAAGTTGTGTTACCTTTTAGTATTTTGTGGTAAGTCATGTTCGCTTCCAAGGAGTACCTTTAAGTACTTAGTGGTAAGTCGTGTTGTCTCCCAAGGAGTACCTTTTAGTATTTAGTGGTAAGTTGTGTTACCTTTTAGTATTTAGTGGTAAGTCATGTTCGCTTCCAAGGAGTACCTTTTAGTATTCAGTGGTAAGTTGTGTTGTCTCCCATGGAGTACCTTTAAGTACTTAGTGGTAAGTCGTGTTGTTTCCCAAGGAGTACCTTTTAGTATTTAGTGGTAAGTTGTGTTACCTTTTAGTATTTAGTGGTAAGTCGTGTTACCTTTTAGTATTTAGTGGTAAGTTGTGTTGTCTCCCATGGAGTACCTTTAAGTACTTAGTGGTAAGTCGTGTTGTCTCCCAAGGAGTACCTTTTAGTATTTAGTGGTAAGTTGTGTTACCTTTTAGTATTTAGTGGTAAGTTGTGCTACCTTTTAGTATTTAGTGGTAAGTTGTATTACCTTTTAGTATTTAGTGGTAAGTCATGTTCGCTTCCGAGGAGTACAATAATTCAGCACAATCATAATTTAGTGGAATGATTTTATAGCGAAAAGTCACTAAGATAAGATGACATCTAAAAATATATATGTTTACAGTATAGTGTTGATCCAATTTGTATCAGTTTTTCTAAAAGGCTATCCACTACTTTGATGTTTATATATTCAGTTGTGATTAAGTCGCTGTTTTCTTTCTAGTTTCTGGCATATATGTAGACAACACTGGTAGAAGGAGTAGAGCCCAGGAACTCATGTGGCCTGCTCCTCCAACAGCAGTTGGTAAGTTATCAAGTATACAGTGTACATTGCATATATACTTCATATCGAAGGTCGTAAGGCCATGTGAGGACGTAAAACTCTCAAAATAAATAAAACATCTCATATATACTCTCATGCTTGTAAGGAGATTTGATACACAGTATTTCTGATAATTGTTCAGAGACATTTTAACAAGGAATACATATTCCTTGAAGTACATTTTACAATTTAATAGAAATATTCAGTAACATTCAGAAAATTGCTGCATATTTAAAATTGCAACCTGATTTGTATGTTTTGTATAGAATACATATCAATTTGTTTTCTTTAACATGTTATCAGACTTATATCACTGATACAAAACTTTTGATTCATATCCTGGTGCTTGTTGTTGCTTTGTTGGACTATATGCCAGTGCCATTGAATTGTACCACTGGGCAGTATCATTGTTATGTTGTCAAGGTTACTATACTTCAAACAGAAATCGATTAATTAATTTTTCTGCTATCCATGAACTATTAAAAGTACATCAAGTTAACACATTTGTGACATCTGACAGGGTGTTGTCAGGCGGTGTTGTGAATAGTACACTTGCCATTCACGGAACCATGCAGGTTTTCTCTAGATTGTCTTGGTTTCCCTTCCAACATTAGGACCTCTGAATTTCCATCCAGGCAAACAAGGATGATTTATAATTTGGAAAATGTTGATGTGTATTTGTTGTAAAATAAAATTGCTGTGATGTCATCATTGTGTTATTTCAGCGTACAGTGATCCCTACCTCATGTGCTATTCAGAAAATGCCATATTTGTGTTCGATGTTCATTCAGCAGAGTGGATCCAGACTTTGTGCTTGAAAAAGGTACGAATTAGATTGACAGGAGACCATTATGTTCCCTCATTGCTGAGGTATGAGCAAAATGGTATTGAGTTATGAAAGTGACAGCTAATGGAACTCTTATATAGGACAGATTAACCAAAAGGTGAAAATATTGCCAAGTTACAGCACAATCAGCTGATTGTGGCATTAATGTTAGATTTACACCAAACTTATCGTCTTTATTACTGGAATTCACAATAAAACTGAGATATTTTATCATTTAAAGTATTGCAGGATAATTCATTCACATTTTGATTAATATGATATTGCCTCTTAGAAAATTAATTCAATCAGTATTGTTTGAATATACTGATTACTGGAAAAATGTGGGTTTGTGATTTATTATGGTGATTCTATTATATATTTCTAAATAGATACTTGATGATAAATTCTTATTGTTTTTTTGTTGTAGACAAAGCCCCTGAACAGGGATGGCTCTCTGAACCTGATGAATATGATGGACTCCCAACACATCATTCACTTCAAGAATGTCCACCAGGGTATTGATACTTTGTAACACCCATAACTGTCCTTATGATGAATTATACTTGGGGAATCTCAGGTTTAAATCTGATCAAACGAAATTGGTTTATTTTAACAACAGATTGTGTTAGTCCTACAAAGTTATCTGGGAATACATATCCTTTGTTCAGTCATGTAAGGTGTGCTGTTGCAGGTGTCATTCATTAGGGTCAAAGAGATACATTTTAATAATGAAATATTTAAGATAGATATATTTGTATTAATTTTTTTTTTTTTTTTTTGCAGGAAAACAGAATTTCGATATTTATTCATATATCTTCATGTTAAATTATGGATTAAATGGTATTAAATGTCTTTGAATGATAGAAGACAAAAGGCTGGCATGTTAAATTATAGAATAAATGGTATTAAATGTCTTTGAATTATAGAAGAAGAAAGGCTGGCCATCAAGGAAATCTTCAAAAACAGGAGTGTCAACAGGAACAAGAGGCGATTCTCCTTCAAGACGAGAGAAGATCATGACCGGGGCTCTAAAGGGTGAGAAAGGAGGCTCTGTCTGCATCCTGTTGGGTTATTCTTAGTGGAATGAATAGATGGTTTGCTCATCAAGTAACATTTATTATGAGATGAAATTTTATTTCAAGAGTTGGAATGATATTTAAAAGGAATGCATTGGGTTGATATTGATTTATGATACAATGTCCGGTTTTACAGCTTTTTGCCAACTGTTGTGAATGATTTATTTTTCAATGCTATTTTTTGGCTAACTGAATGTTTCAAGTTTTTTGTTCTGTTGCAAAATGGCAGAAAAAATTGACCTCCTGTGATTAATAATGACCTTTTTATAATACGATTTATGTGCAGCATGTTTCTTATTTATTTGCTTTATATCATTACTACATGTATCTTATAATATATAGACTGACACACTGTAATATCAAAATACATTAATGTAACTCGGGCATATAGAATCTGGTGAGAGGTGTTCGCCGGAATCACACTCTTCTATAACAATTCTGCTAATCTCTTCAAGCAAAGTTTGTGACTTAGATAAAAAAACGTTTATCGGGATGTATAAGATTTGGTTGCACAGACATATGTAGTCTAAAGCATCAGCTTGTCAATACTACAAGTTGGTGATAAGTCCTTGGGGAAGTCTACATAGTGAAAATTGAATTGATATCCTCAAAAATATGGATAGCATGACATCTTTAATTGCCATGAAAGCTTCATGAATTGCTTCTTTGAATGTTTCTTGCACACACTGATATATTCTACAGCTATCTGCCGATATTTTTGTTACGAAAATGACTGTTATTGACAAGCAGATGTTGGTCGTGGTCTTAACTCTATATATATGGAGATCTCTTGTGTTGTAGGATCATCAGAACTATTTACAGGAATAACATATAGCATCTCCACCCTATAACGACATCACATCTGACTGATGTTGTATTATGTCTTTGTACTTAATCTGACCGATACATGGTGCAAACGAAAAAATTACTTAGGATTCACTGTTTTATATGGGAAAATACTGTGGTCATAGGTGTTAACAGGTTCTGTAAGGTTTTGTTTAGAAATTGAGTTATTTAAAATTGAAAAAAAAAACTACCCATGGATACAAAGGGATCAATCTAGGTCATTTATCACAAGAGGTAACAGTATTTTCCTGCAAGTGTTTATTAAGGTTTTACTTTTTTGTGGTTTCAAAACTTTAAAAAAAGAATGGTTCAATTATTGTTTACACCATCAATGCTTTGATGAATACTTAATCAGACAGTAAAGAGTCCATATGAAATAGGTGAATTTAAATTGAACATTATATATTTCAGTGCAATAAATGATTCAACAATAGCTAGTGTTGATATTTATACTTGTTAAGTATAAGATCCTCTCCCGTAAATAACAGATATTTGTTCCCTCGATCCCTAGATTGACCCCTGTTACCCTCGATCCCTAGATTGACCCCTGTTACAATGATATCCATCCTACCTACAATGAAGTCCAGTACATGTCGGTAAAGTTACCTGTTACGACTGTAGTAAACTGACTGAGTTACAAGACAGCTGCTATTTTGTGTTGACTACAGGCCCGAGCGGCGCTCTCGTGAAATTTCCGCACCAATATCATTCAGCCATGTAGCCCACATGGGTCCAGATCAGGTCTTTCCTTCAAGCATACCAATACCAGTAACCCACGGCCAGTAAGCTGTCTTACGTAAAATTGTACTGTGTAGTGGCTTAGTGCATGCTTCCCATATAATCTCTTTTTTCTTGGAATGTATAAACCATGCTGTCTTCTCCGTGTATTTAATCACTGATCTACCAACTCAGCTATGCATGTTGCTTTTTACATAGAATTTTGGCTAGGTGCATGTTCGTTATCCAAGTTAAATACAATCAAAATGTCTGTCCCAAGACAGGTTACCATCGGTTCCTTGGGTGTAGTATTTAATCATTTGTTTTCAAACGTAACCGCTCTGTACAGTTTGACTAAATGCTTTGTGTTGTTAGCCTGACGTCTGCTATGTGCTATCTTGGTGCATGTGGTTACACGTGGTTACTTGGTGGCAGGGAAATTGTTATATTCCATTAGTGGTTCAGTTACGGTACAAGAACATGCGTTGATGGTGGATTTCAGCGGTTTGTTCTGGATATATATACATTTCATGTTTGTTGCAGCTTATCAATAAATTATTCCCATCACACTTGTATTTAGAGGCTGTTTCATTGGTCCAGTTGTTTGGGCTCTGCCAATTATTACATTCATATGAACAAAATATTCTGACATATAACAGATGGTATACAAGTTTTAGTTTAATTGTGGTGTCGGTGTATACAAGTAAATTACAAAAGGAAAATTAGTGGAAGTTATTAAGGATTGTTCCAAAATTCATCATATGAGAGGGGCGGGAGGCTCCACCACCCATCAAATATTAAAAGTAAAAGTGATTTATTATATGGAACTGTACACCGATCTGGTTTTAACCCCATCACCCATGCTATATTAATACAGGTGCCTCCCACCTCCCCCACATGATTAATTCTGGAATAGCCCCAACTTGGGTCATTTGTGCAATTTGCCATAACTGAAATTTATCGTTATTTAATTTAATTTAAAATATTATTCTGAAAAAAAATGAACTAGAATATAATTCACATTACACAAAACTTATAGTCTGCCTTTTACATAATGGAAAGCTTTATGCACTCGTGAACACACTTGTATGTGTCATGTGATGATCTCTTGCACAGCACGTTTCTTTCAAAATCTGGACCCGCTATCGAAACAAAAAGATGAATTTTTTAAAATGTTATTTTAAACCTTTACACTCAAGAAACCACACTAAATTAGGATAGTTTAGGAATTTACAATTTTTTTAAATCTTTGCTGGAAACAGTGACCTGCTTAATCAGATTTCAATTACGTTATGTTGGAAAAATATAGAATCGACCTTCATGTATTTAGTGGCGAGATCAAGCATTCCGCTTTGAGCCTTTCACACAGCTTCAGCTATGTTTGCTTACCTTTGTACAAGATAAGCATATGCCGAAAACAACTGAATTGTTTATTTTGCTACCGTAATAATTGAAACAATTTGACAACAAAAATACAACTGCAGTTATTAATTAATTGTGTACTGTTCAATGATCACTGTTATAACCTTGGTAAATATTAAAATGTTGTATACATGAAGAACCTTTCAAAACTGTTAAAAGTAAGATTGAAGGTGATAAAAAGATGAAAGATTTTTTCTTGGGCTGACCAAATCTGTAAAATCTAAGATGTATTTATTGTGTTTTTCTAATAGGTCTGAGAGAAAATCCAGAATAATCTCCGGTCCAACCAACTTTACCCATGTGGCTCATATGGGTACAAACATGGACATGAAATCACTCATTGATCTTCCCAAGGTATTTACTGTTTACATTTAATCTCTGCGTGTAAATAAAACAACAAATTATATACAGAAATAGTGCCAAAAATATACAGACAGCTTTATATGAAAATGCTGCAATGTTTTATGATGATTTGATATTGCTGGTCAGTAAAGTCCAATCTTTTGAGTGGCTTCACCCTTGAATGGCAGGTTCCAACATGAAAAAGTCTGTGATTATCCAGACTGAAGTCAGTGAAACTTTTGTCCTTGTTTAAGTACTATAATATCAGTTATTTCTGTGAGACCAAATTCTGTGGTTTCCCTGAAAAACATCCATTTCATGGGTACATGAGTTCTTGGAATAACAGTACCCACTTGCTTTATGTATCAAACTTGTAAATACTCCATGGACTTGAGATATGTGTTAGCATTAAATTATCTCTTGTTTATATGCATGGAACATCGAGATTATTGGTGGATATAAAGTGATAATATTGGTTCAACAATGGTTACACAACAACAGCAATTCAAACATCAGCTATAATGATTTTACTTGCTTTACCAGCCGGTTGGATCGTCGGCCCCTCCGCCTGTAGAGAGACCGCCCCCCGATACTACCATACAGAGGGTGCGCAACATCTTCCAACCTAGCATGAAGTCGGTACAGGAGGCTCAGTTGAGAGGTGCCCGGTCACAACCCAACGGTAGGTCAAACGGTGAGGATAATAGGGCATGCATGAATCGTCAATCAAAACGAAAAATGCACATTTTAAAATTTTAATAATTTCACTTTATAAAAACCAAATCAGTAAAAAGAGTAGATCAAAACTGGTCTAAAACAGATACCATTTAAATTTTTTACATCTGCATGAGACATTTAATTGAGGTTTATTGATGAAGTTTGATGGCAAACATTTTCTTGATGAATGTCTTATCCATTTCCTTAACCCAAAAAGATGGCATCATACCTCGCACTCGTAAAAAATATGAAAATATTAGTCACACTCATGAAATATATTTTGTGTTACTGAAGACACTGTTAGATATCCTTTATGTGTTTGTTAAGTCACAGCAAATTTAACCTCCAAACTGAAAAGTACATTGGAACAAACTTGATGTAGAGGAATACATTTTCAATGCCCATTGTTTAAAACAGGCAGTGCGAGGCGTGAATCGCCGTCCAAAGTTGGGGGTGGAGCACGACCTACATCCTCCACCTCCTCCATCTCCGATAGTCCCGAGTTATCCTCCCATGACCAGTCCGCCTTCGCCGACGTCACCAGCAACATGTTTGAGGTAGGCTCGGCTCCTACAACCTAGCTAGCTTCACTTATAGGGCTTTCTTAGGACGATATATAGGCTTTTCCTTAGGACAATTTTGCAGTGTAATAATGCATTGATAGAGGCACATTAATTTATAGTCCACCCTGATGCTTCTGTAGAAATATACAATCAGTTATAAGTATTATTGATGATAAATACTTTTTATGAATTTTATGATATTATATGTATGTTTAAGACAAGAAACATTTGTTAAGGAAATATTGGTAAGGAATCACGAATCACTTGTTCTTTTTCTCTTTTTGATCTCGCAATAGTAGAGCATATAATTATGGTGACTTGGTAATTATGTTGATGTTTCGTGTCCCTCCCTGTTACACGTGTAATGAAGCCCCCTTTCTGTTATGTACCGCCACTCGAAGGTTTCCGTTTCACACACTGTATGATCTGTGTCTTACTACATAGTCTATATATATATATTACTGCCTTCACACGGCCAGAACTGACTTGTGAGTTACATGTTTATTCACTGTACTGGAACAAACATATTTCTGTACTGTACAGAGGGGGCTCAGTTGTAACTGGACTACAATACTAAGACATGACTTACACATCTTTGCATCTTTTACAACATTTTCATTCCAAAGTATTAACATTTGAGGAAAAATTTAAGATTTTAGGGAATTTAAACGGCATAATAAACATATCAATTGAATGGCAAGGATGAAATCAAGACTAGGTAAAAATTGATGACATGGGCGAATGGCGGAAGTTTGCCTTTTGAACATTTCATTATATACAATTAATTGTATTGTTTTTTGTTCAAATTCGAAAGATTTTATGACAATGAATTTAAGTGATTGGGAATGATAAAGCAAGAAAAGAAAATGTAGAAGAAAAAAAATATGTAAGTCCTGATGTTAAGAGCCTTGTCTAGTTTGTTCTGGTATAGTCGCTAGATGTAACACAAATTAGTAAGGCTCCTGTGAAGAATTCTATGTCTGCACACACTGTGTGTCATATTCATCGTATGCACTGAAAGTCTATGTACTGTATTATTTATAATCTTCAACCAGTTCTCTTCTTGTGTGACCTGATTGGCCGGCGTTACTAATGGTGTACTACTACATAATCCATTTTGCTTCCCTTCAGGTGTTTAAAGGTCCCCCCGGGTCGCGCGAGTCTGTTAGTGGCAGTGTTTCCAATCATACATATGAAAGCACATGGCAAAACTACTGAACAAATGAGCACACAGATTATGTAGCTGAGGTTTCTCCACTTTTTACTTCCATATTTATATATTGTGCACTCCTTGATCTAACATCATTACCAGACCCCAAGCTTCTTATTCACTTCGTTTTCTGTTCCGTTGATGCCCTGGTGGGAATGGCTGATTGGTCCGTTAATATTTACCATAATTCATTCATATTTATTTTTTTTAAACAATTTAGTAACTGGTGTTCTGATCTTAATATTTAAAAACCTAATATATATATTTGTTAATACATTTTTTATTTTTAAATACGACATATTCATAATCATTACTAATTACAGTAGTTTAGTTTTAACTTGAGCAAGTAACCGAACAGAAGTTACTATAATGGGTTAATTTTGTGTCTATACTTCCGTGTTATTGCTGAAGTCATTCTCACCATAGGTTACTTGTTGTTTTACATTACAGCATTGCATGAGCCCAGGCTATCACCCTCTAGGTGTGTGCCACTCTTTCTTGGCATGTCCTATCACAGTTATCTCCCCTACCTAACCAGTTGTACCGGCTGGTCGACCAACTTGCCGTCTTTCAATGTTGTTGCATGTTTGTTCCTTCTGAGTTTTTAAACAGACAAAACAATATACTTTACATTCAAATATATTCATATAGCAATTCCATATCTTTGACAATTCTGTCCCATTAGGATTTCGATTTTTGATGGATCCAAGACCTAGTGCAGGTAGTATGATTGATATTGTTTACTGGGAATGAAATAACTATGTACTATAGGGCAACATCAGGGCAGCAGGCTTGCTGGCTATCTCATTCTGGCATGGTTGATTAATCCTCAAGTTGGAAAGCTTAGCAAGCTGGTGTCCAAACCTAATGGCCTGAAATCAGCATAGATCTAGATTCTGTGGAGAAAAGTAGCAGAAATGAGATGTTCAGTATTGACTGCATTCATAGTTGTGTTGTTGGTTATTAGAAATATAAAACAAAAATATTGATATTTTATTATATATATTGATAATTTACAGCATACATTGCATAATATTCACAAACAAAACTGTTTGCATGGTGAGAGTCAATAGGTGTTACATATGTTAGAACTATATGCAGTGGTATGTTTATAGTTAAAACAAAATGAAGTTGGTCATTACAAAATTGCATAAAGATTATATGAAGTTGTTTATTAATAGAATGTATATGTTTTTCACACTCTGCAAGTTGCAAGAAGACCTGAAAAAAACTTTTTTTTTTAAATAATAAAAGGATTGTGTTCATCAAAATGATATGAAAGGGAGATTAGACAAAAAAAAGAACTCTGGAGTGGAACTATTCTTTGTGCTTATGACTGGTGCAGAATTACCCAAACCTTAAAATGTAATATGTGGTTTTGTAAACGAATGATGATCAGCATTGTTTAAAGCAGAAGTCTTTTGACTTGGTCGGATAGTTAGATGGATTGGCATAGTCTAGTGGAAGGGGCATTTTAGTTAATCAACGAAGAATGGAAGATTGGGACTATATATCATAGCACTAGATAGTCTTGACAAGTTAAGGTACTGTTTAACTGTATTTGGTACCATACCAATGCAACTGACAGTGTTGTAGTATATTGTAAGTTTAAATTTGCATCATACAAGTGTTTTAAATTAGGCTTTCATGGTAAAACTAAACAATACATTCTAATATTCTTAACATTGCTTTGTATTAGCTTAGTCAAACTGTCCTTTTGTAAGCTGTCTGCAATACATTGTTGGCTTAGATATTATAAATTGATGTCCTTTGTCAGTGCTCTGTGATGCATTCTCGGCTTAGATTTAACATTGAATGTTTTTTCTGGGTCAGCTCTGTTTTATGTTGTCGTTGGCTGAGATATTGTTCTGATGGCAGTGGGCATTGATAACCCTTACATTAATGATGTACTGTAAATGTGTTATGTATAAACTGGCAACAGACAAGCAGTGTACAGTAGTTTGAGGCTGCTATGCCGAAACTGTTGCCAGGGTTGAAGGCATACTGAGCCAAATCAAAGAAAGGGGAGAGCACTCTGGCAACTTGTTGTTATGGTAGCTTAAAAATAAGACAATTGTTTTAACCATGACTTAACATCAAATGACAATTAGGCATTGTTTAGTTGATGTATAATGTACAATGTAAAAGAATTAAGTTATTGTATTGTTTAAATCAAGTGAAATCAAAAAGATACTTCTATACAATAACATGATATACAAAAGAAAATAATCGACAGCGTAAATCTTCAGAACAAAACTTAAGCTTTTATTACAAGGTCATTTACACTTTTAATTAACATATTTAGGGAGATTGCTGTTGGCTTATAGCAATTAGACAGTCACAGTTAAGCGCAGCATGGTTAGATGAGCGTTATAGTTCCCAGTAGGGCTAATTATAGGTTGCTTTGTAATACTATGTAACAACCGTTACCAGATATCGTCGATTTTAGTTGTAACGCTTGACTCTCGGTTTGATTAACAATAATTGACTGGACTGTAAGCTTCACATGATGACTTGGTACACACACACAGTGTGGTGTTGTTGAAATCACAAGCTTGTTCAGCACCGACATCTACTGTCCCTAACCATGATATCCTTCAGACATAAAATGTGCTTATAAACACATTTCTTAACAAGTCAGGTTTTACCCCATCAAACATTAAAATTTACATCTTAATGTTTCAAATTTCCAGTTTTGTTATATTAAAAATTTCTTCATTATTTTGGTAGAGATCAGAAGTATTTATTCAAGGTACTTGGCTTTGACAGCAGATTATGAGTTATCTATGGTATAGTTAATAGCAAAGATGTCAAACTGTATATATGTGAGCAAGATGTTAAAATTTGTTATCATTAATCATCATTAATTCATTCTTGGTAATAATATGTAAAGCTAGTACCAATAAAGATATCATCATTCTAGATACACTGTACATAGATCACTGTCTGTAGTGGAAAGTAAAATTATTTAATAATCCTTTAAATATTTTGAATCAATTGATTTGCCCCATCACCATCTGTCCACCACATACCAGATAAGTATGTGTAGCGCTAGAACCTGCCCTGTTGTCTTCTCCTTTGCTTTACACATTATTACGAGGCAAACTATTATTAATTCAATGTTGAGTCATTCAAATTAAACTTTATGCATTTTACAAAGAACACAGAGATAATTGTATTTTTATTTGTCTGACTTAAAACCAGTTATTTTAATCTTATTTGATAAAAATGCATGATCTTAACTTTTTGAGGGAAAATCACAAAACTCCTATGCATTTGGACACATTTTGAAATGGCAATATGACTAAAAATGGCAAAGATGAAGATTTAGAGAAGTTGTTTGCTTTTACATTTCCTTATTACTCCATTTTCAGTGTGATTGTAATTATCGTAGGTAAATGTAATATACTATTTTTAAGAAAAGCATTATGCTAGGACGATTTAAACAAGTGTTATTTATGCTGATTTTGTCACTACCTTTATAACGTTATTTTGCTGTTATTAGATACAATGTAAATGCTGTACAGTGCTAATGTTGGGACAATGTGATGCCATGATAGACAACTTGATCTTGTTGATGACTTGATGTTATAATCTGAACATGTACATGTAAGATATTCTCACAGATATTGATTATATAGTCCTGACTATTGAATATGTATATATGACTTTCTCATCAATGAACTATAATATCCAGTATTGACTCAATACAGATGATGATATCTACTTGACCATGCATGTGATTGTGTATTAATTAAGGTTACCGTTGTGTTGTAGGACGGGGAGGGGTATGAGCGGCCACGTATGCGTCTGTCTCTGGCCTCCACCAACAGTAACTTCAGTAGTCCCCCACACTCAACCAGTGGCAGTCTCTCCGAGGACCGAGACCCCGGCGACAATGACCAGGAGGTAGACTGTACTCGCCTCTGATTGGCTGGAATGTGACCCCAGAAAAAGGTCGCCTGTATATCTCGCCATGGCTGGTTACTTTATGTAATGTGTGGTCTCCAGTCTCAAGTGTTGACAGCATGGAGCGATATCTCTACTTTGTCTGTACTTAGCAGGACAGTTGGCTACAGTCTGTGGCGACCTTACCACCACAGTCATATCAAATAAGACATCAAACCCAGCCAGATAAATAAATCAAGAAACGCAGCATTTTTTTCTTCTACAAAACAAAGCAATGGAATGCTTGCTTACTGCTGATAATTAACATAATCGGTATTAATCCCATGTATATTTAGTCCTATATATTTACCTGTAGCAGGAGCACAGCGTCTACTACTCACAATCGAAAATTCTCTATCCATTGTATTTTGGACTCGGTCAATTTAAACACATATTTAATCAAAGAAAAAAAACTTACCCCGGTAACAAATATTAAGGTTAAACCATTTTGCAATTTTAAAAGGCAAAATGATTGTTTTGTTTTACTTTGTACAATATTATTTATCATGGAACCTTTTTGAATTCCTAAACCACGTTTTTGGTGAAGAATGAACATAACCATGTATTTATATAATGACGACTATCATAATTGAATGCTTTAACTTTACACTGCGAATTCCTTTCCAAGGAGTGATCTCTTCATGTTGCCCTTTGTAAGGAGTGATCTTTTGGTTGTTGTACACAGTATATTTCGCCTACATATTGCCGCCATTACAGATGAACCTGTCTCATTCTGGTGTGAACACGACGTACAAGGTGTGTGATATACGTGACGTGTTATTTACTTGATGCGACACATTACGGTCAGTTTGTATTGTCACTGCCCCCGAAAATCATCTTCATTTCATTGGTGTCGAAACCAGATCACCTCTTGGTGTATTTAGCTCATCATCACCTGATACAAAAGTCATAAATGTGAGACAAAGTCGTACATTTAAAATAGCTTAATCTCCATACCATGTTTGTAAAGACTTGTAGTCGGGTTAGGATATGCGAAATATCTCGTGTAAGATGGGGTTTTTTTTTGTACAATTAAATATCAATGGTGGCATTATATGAACAAATGTGTAACTAGTGCAAGACTATAGTTTACATCTGAAATTGCATTTCAATTTTACACATTGTCATGATATTTAGAAAAAAGAATTACTAACTACCACTTTACGAAGTAAAGCATACCAATATACTGAAGAATAATGTAATTATCACAAAAAAGACTATGTAGGAACATTATAAAATTAACACATTTGTAGCTTCTATACTCTAAACAGCAAAATGATTTTTGCCATTTCTTTCTTAAACAACGACTTGTAGCTAAAGGATAATATTGACAAGTTTATATAGTTTAGGTGTGACATGATGAAACTGTCTTTCATTTATTCCAACACGACATGCCAGACCGGTGCTGTATTTTTCCTGTCTTTTTTTTTAATCCTTCGGTACTATTTACCCGGTATATGTATAAACATACATACATATACTATGATGTTACAGGTTCAGCATTCAAAAAAATCTTCTCCAGAGTTTTCATTATAAGTTGTACTTTTGTCATTTGTATTGCTCCAATAAAGGGACACTAAAGGCTTGGTTTAAGTATGACCAATTTTCCAATAAGTTGTCAGAACATGAAGCTTTACAGTTTATGTCATTTGATCCATAAAGAATGAAAAATGGCTTGACAATAAATTGCAAATAAGATTTATTTTCCATTTTATGGATTTTCCATTTCAAGGAATATGATCTAAGAAATTGAGATCCACGTAAATGCAGGACTTTAAGATAGAATAGACTAGGGCGAAGTGTGTTGACCTCTTGAACTTTGACCTTCCTTGTCAAAGGGTTGGTTAGCAACTTATCAATGCATGAAATCTTTAACTACTCTTTAAACAAAATCCCCAATCCAAATTTGTTGGCTGTTATGAAGAGTGTGACTCTTAGTGCTTATGCCCATGTTCCCGGAAGAGTTGGACATGTCTTGCTTTATATATATAAATATATATGAAATATATATATCATACGACAAATCCTGTTAGGATATTGTATAGAATCTAATGGCTTTAATTGGTCACACTGTAGCTTGTACATATAGATGTATTTAAAACACTAAACCATGTTAATAGCAACACAATATTCAGCCTTATTCATGTACAGTTGTATATTAATGTAGCATCAGTAATGGAGTCTTGTCACATATGTAAATGTTTTGTACATAGTTATCGGCTATTGTTGACAGGTGAATTTGCCAAAAACCCTACGTTTTTCCTTTTTAATTGATCAATGACTTTTGAGTGAGAGCGAGACGAGCGAGCGTGACCATACACCCGGAGTTACTGCGAGATTTCCTGTACCTGCCACACAATTATCGGTGTGCTTTAGGTACGTTACCACTTTACCGAGTTCAGTGCTGTGATTGCTGCTCTTGCCGAGGGTCAACATTTCCCATCCCCTTACAATTATGATGTTTTTATGGACAGGCTTCATATCAATTGTGTAAAATTGAGTATCAATATTTGCAATTATTCATAAATAAAAAGATTTGATATTAATGAGCAAGATTTGATTTGTGATAGAAACAATGTTTTTGGTACCTTTCCTACCGATTCCATCTAACTCGTACACCCCTAAATGTCATAATGAAGTATTCCAACCTTTGATTAAAAGAGTTCCATTGAGTCTTCAGGGATGAACGAGATAAAAGGAATGATTTTGGGGCAATATAAAAGAAAGCAATTTTAATTGAGATTCTGCAGGATTTTGGCACGTTGGCATAGATATGTCTTATTTGTGTTATCGTAGAAGACATTTAGTCCCAATACGCATTATGGTGTGCACATTTCATGTCATATTGATGTGCCACAAGTAATATACTGCCAAAATATGGAAGTTCCCACCCAGCCAATCATTTTTCTGTAAAGTGTAAAAGGTGAAACTCTGTGGTACCTGCCAGTGATTATTGTATTCATTCACTTAGGTTTTACAAGTCTTTCATTTGTGGTAGGAGATAGAACATTGGCCAAAAGTTGTTTATTTTAACATATCTGATATCGTGTTATTTTATGATATGGCGTAAAAGGTCGGGTAATTTTCCCAGAGAAAAACCTTGACAGTAGTTTTTACTCGATATACATATATACCAGTAGTAAGGTGTTACTATTTGTTATACATTATCATTCACAAATGATTGTCACAAATTATGCCCATAAAAGAGTTCACAATTCCTCTCACAGTAACTCCTCGTGTGTGGTTACCGGTTATTGTCGGAAACCAACCACTGATTTTATTTTACTTACTTACTCACTGAGTAAGTGAAGCAAGATCAGCCGTGGGTATACGACAATGGTTACAAGTGTGCACAAGAGTCTTAGTGGCGAATACCTGATGTGTGAGGGTGGTGTTTCTACTGGAGATCTCCACAGTAAATACCTGGTGTGTGAGGGTGGTGTTTCTACTTGAGATCTCCACAGTAAATACCTGGTGTGTGAGAGTGGAGATCTCCACAGTAAATACCTGGTGTGTGAGAGTGGAGATCTCCACAGTAAATACCTGAGGTGTGAGGGTGGTGTTTCTACTGGAGATCTCCACAGTAAATACCTGATGTGTGAGAGTGGAGATCTCCACAGTAAATACCTGGTGTGTGAGGGTGGTGTTTCTACTTGAGATCTCCACAGTAAATACCTGATGTGTGAGGGTGGTGTTTCTACTGGAGACCTCCACAGTAATACCTGGTGTGTGAGGGTGGTGTTTCTACTGGAGACCTCCACAGTAATACCTGGTGTGTGAGGGTGGTGTTTCTACTGGAGATCTCCACAGTAAATACCTGGTGTGTGAGAGTGGAGATCTCCACAGTAAATACCTGAGGTGTGAGGGTGGTGTTTCTACTTGAGATCTCCACAGTAAATACCTGATGTGTGAGGGTGGTGTTTCTACTGGAGATCTGCACAGTGATACCTGGTGTGTGATGGTGGTGTTTCTACTTGAGATCTCCACAGTAAATACCTGATGTGTGAGGGTGGTGTTTCTACTGGAGATCTGCACAGTGATACCTGGTGTGTGATGGTGGTGTTTCTACTTGAGATCTCCACAGTAAATACCTGATGTGTGAGGGTGGTGTTTCTACTGGAGATCTGCACAGTAATACCTGATGTGTGTGAGTGGAGATCTCCACAGTAAATACCTGATGTGTGAGGCTGTTAAGTGTTTCCACTAGGCATGTTATTTACAGCTAATCCTTCAAATTTTGATGCATGTCTCATGACGAACAAAGACCATGTTATTTTTGTCTCCCATAATTTTCTCATAAACTTTCGTTAAAGTGATCCACTAGCAGGATGACAAGCATTTAAGATTTGAATTGTACATGATGTGAACAATTCCATTTATTTAAGGGCGATTCAAAAGTTCCCCCAACACAATGTGATTCATTTTATGTTCTATTATTGAGAGAAGAAGAGATGAAGTAACTACGATTATGCAATATGAAATATAATACACACTGCTGTTAAAGAAAACTGTGGTCATTTGTAAAGTAACCCATACTTCCCAGAAAGTTTTATTTTAAATTTATTTTCATGACATCAGAATTATTCTGACAAAGAGAATTTCGCAAAGGATAATAGAATTATGATTACGTTGAAAATTCAAATGCATGATATTGCACTGTTAGAAACTGTTAATATGATAATGTCAGTGCATCATGAAGAAAAAAACAACCATGATAACAAATCTGGTAGTTATCTTGCAATTTGCTATCAATTTTTTAACCTGTTCAGGTTTATGAATAATGGAGAGAGATTTTTTTTTAATATTTTACTTTCTCAATTTTTTTTATCCTTTTGATTCCTTCATTTTACTTAAATGTTATGGTGATATTGAGTCAGTATTATAAAACAAGTGATCGTTTGTTACTGTTATAGTGTATAGTAAAGCTTGAAGGTCTTTCAGAAAAACGTAATCTTTGAACAAATGTTGAAAGTATCTTGGTTAACTTTCAGGTTACTGAAAAGTATGGTGGTCTTTTTTTTCGTTTCTTTTTTCTTCTTTCGAGAATGACTTACAGCAACACAAGGTATGATACTGACCTTGTGTGTTATGTTCCTGACATGGTGACAGGTATCTAGCATACGGTGCGTGGGGAGTAATGGTAGTTGTAGAATACATTCCATTTGACTTGGAAATGCACACACAAATCACACCATTTTACATCTACATACTGCTATAGTGAATCGGAACATCCGCAGCGCAATGAGTGGCCAGTTCACTCCTAACGAACTGCCTTTAATTGATTGTTAACTAATGGTGGATTAATTGACTTGTGATATGGTTGAAGAAGAGTCGCTTGTGCCTTTGGTTTGCTTGCTGAATGTTTTGGTTGGTGTCCTGTTGGAGACTAGATGATGATGATAATGTTAGTTGAGGTATTTATGTCCTTTTAGTGCGTAAGCGGAGTTAAATTCTTAATTTTTAAATTCTTCGTGCTAACCTAATACTTAATCGGAAATTAAGAATTTGCTTCAAGAGCTGTCCTGTATTTGGCTAATATATAGTTCATGGTCTACAGCAGGCCGGGAGTGTGACCTCATACATTTTGTGTATCCTTGTCCACATTCCACTATCAAGTCTTGAACTTTCCAAATAGATTCAAAATATTCCTTTATTTGATTTGAATAAATCTACAATTGAGAACGAAGATGTGATCTATGGCATGATTGCAAAGAAAGAAAACAAAAGTTGAAAGATACATCGATTGGTTTCTTTAGTAAACAAATATCCTTAAAATCTAGATATGTTTAAATCAGTTGTGAAAGGGAAAAGCAGCTAACTAGGTTTAGGAAGGTGTCTGTTGTAGGCTAGGCATGGGTTACATCAGATGGAGGACTACAGTACTGTAGACAGACCGACTATATTGTTGTAGGCTGACTCCAGGTAGATAGACTATTGTGTTGTGGGCTGACTAGCTCAAGGTAGATAGACTATTGTGCTGTAGGCTGACTAGCTCAAGGTAGACGGACTATATTGCTGTAGGCTGACTCTAGGTAGATAGACTATTGTGCTGTAGGCTGTCTAGCTCAAGGTAGATAGACTATTGTGCTGTGGGCTGACTAGCTCAAGGTAGATAGACTATATTGCTGTAGGCTGACTCCAGGTAGATAGACTATTGTGCTGTGGGCTGACTAGCTCAAGGTAGATAGAATATTGTGCTGTAGGCTGGCTAGCTCAAGGTAGACGGACTATATTGCTGTAGGCTGACTAGGTAGATAGACTATTGTGCTGTAGGCTGACTAGCTCAAGGTAGATAGACTATATTGCTGTAGGCTGACTAGGTAGATAGACTATTGTGCTGTAGGCTGATTAGCTCAAGGTAAACGGAATTTATTGCTGTAGGCTGACTCTAGGTAGATAGAATATTGTGTTGTAGGCTGACTAGCTCAAGGTAGATGGACTTCAGTGCTGTAAGGCTGACTCTAGGTGGACTTACTGTGGTGCTGTAGTCTGACTCTAGGTACAAAGTCTATAGTGTTTTATTGTCGACTCTTAGGTAAATGGACGAGTGTTTTTAGGCTCATGGTGAGTAGATTGACTACAGCGCTGTAGACTGAATGTAGGTAAATTGTCGATAGATTGACTACAGTGCAGTAGACTGAATGTAGGTAAATTGTCGATAGATTGACTACAGTGCTGTAGACTGAATGTAGGTAAATTGTCGATAGATTGACTACAGCGCTGTAGACTGAATGTAGGTAAATTGTCGATAGATTGACTACAGTGCTGTAGACTGAATGTAGGTAAATTGTCGATAGATTGACTACAGTGCTGTAGACTGAATGTAGGTAAATTGTCGATAGATTGACTACAGTGCTGTAGTCCACCCTTTGGAGATAAATTACAGCAGATTGTGAAGACTACAGTGCTTTAGATAAATCGGCTTAGGACGAGTGGCTCCCCAGTTGTGATGGGGAGCATTACATGGTGCTGCCAATTGAGTGGTCAAAAAGTGATACTTTAGTAATAGAAAAACAAAACCTTAATTATTTAAATTACTTAATGATTGTAAATTTTAGCTTGAAGATTTTAATTATGCAAGATTATGAACTGATTGATGAGCACTATTTGCATATCATTTGTATATCTCCACGTTTGCTTTTATTGTCATTGTTTGAATGTTATTATTTTTTTCAGGAATCAAAACATTTCTTCCACAGAAATGAAGTATAAAAGTGCAATGATTTTTTCTCTCCCCTTATTATTATTGTTGTTATAGACAAAACGTGTTGACCTACCACACTATAGTTGTGTAGCCTACAGTGTATAGACTTGTACCATTGTATCCCTTGTATAGAGCCCGTTATTTACCCCGCATTACCACTGAGTTTTATAAACTACCATGTATGTGTGAGTGTCAGTGTGCATGTACAGTTTTGTATGCAATGTAGTGTTATTATATTACTTTTTTGGTGAAATCTTTAATTTGTTTTTGCCGAAAAGTTTCTGTGCGGATTTTAGGTGTGGCAGCCACCTTGTAGATACAGCCGATGGTATTTTGCTTTGGAGTTGTATAGCCCAAGGAAGGTTTATTATTATTGCAAAGTTCCCACCACTAATACATACAGATCTGTAAGGAGAGCTTAGCCAATTATTACGATTATTATTGTATAGTTTTATAACACAAATCAGTAACATGTAAGTGCAAGAAATGGTAAAATAAAACCGCAAAAATAATAAAATTACATAAATTCTTCTATACAGATTTGATGTTGTTATTTTGTGTTCTTTAAGAGAATGGACCTGTTATTTTGGTTTCCAATATTACAATGCATTAGAGATGGTGTCATGTGACTTTATGTGTAGCTTACCAATCACCAAAGCAGCAATAATTGGCCTAAAACTGCTTGTTTAAAGGCTATTAACTTGTTCCAATACATAACTTGGACAACATTCTAGGTCACAAGCAGCAATTGTTAATCATTGAGCATCAGGATTCAGGCCCTGTGAACCTCACTCAATGGTTTATTAACACATATGTTACCTCCCTTGCAGTGTTAATCTCTGTATTCACAGTATTTTAATATGGAGAAGTTTTTCTGTCTTGAGTTATTGTCTCCACTTTGAGTGAAGGAAAAGGAAGACATTGTATCACCTGATAGATCTAGTTCATGTTCTTCTTATATTATCTTGTAGGGGTCGTAACTTGAAAACCATTATAGATATGTTATGAAACTTTCAGTATACCTGTATTGGTCATGGACAATGTGTACACAGTCATTAGGTCATTTTGACCTTGATCCAAAGGTAAAATATGTGCAAATTTGCAGTACAGTCTTTTCCGCGCTGTAACTTTCAAACCATTAAATATAACTTTTCCAGTTTAAATCCATCACCCAAAGGTTATGTGTAGTGCACAGTCAGAAGTTCATTTTAACCTTCATCCAGAGGTGACACATTTGCAAATTTTGATGGAACACCTTGTCCAGGCTGTTGAATTTAAACTTTAAATGATATTTTAATGAAACTTTCACCATACTTATCAAAAAGGATAAGTACTGCATTGTCATTAAGTCATTGTGACCTTGGCCCCAAGGTCAAAATATGCAGAATTGTCGGCTGCATCTTGTCTGGGCTTAATTTATGCGTGAAGATATCTTGATGAAACTTGCAGATGATGTGCCATGCATTGTCATATATCAAAAGGTGAAGAAAGTCTTGTTTCAAGCATTCCAGGGTGATGCCAACAGTACCTCACTGTATCTAATTAATATGTCATCTGACCAAACATGAAGGTCACCGAATCAAAGGTCAAGGTCAATGGATCAAAGGTTAATGTCAAATTTTGTATCTTTTAACTGTTGAACATTTTATGACATTTTGTTGAAGCAATGGTGATCAGAATCAAGCAAGGCTTTAACTGACCAAATCTCGAGGTCATTGGCGGTTTTTTTATTTCCTGATTACTAACTTTACATCTTTTGGTCGCTAAATGTTTTTAATGAAATAACAAAATGTCAGCTGATAATACCTCAAGATAAGATTTTACATTTCGTAGAGCAAGTCTTGTCTGGTCCATAACTGTATTGACATAAAAAACACTTCGGGGAATAACTGACCATAACATTTTTAATGGAGACATTTTGATGGTCCATTGAAAATGTTCATCTGCGGTCCATCTATGTAAATGCATTAACGTCAGATAGACGTCTTTGAACGAACATGGTTAGTTTATCATAGGCTATTTCTCGGTAACGTAGCAACGGATAATGACGAATCGTATTATACAAGTGGTAGAATCCCCCTTTGTCTCTACTTAATCATGCAGGCGAATCAGAAGATATGATGATTAAGAGAGAAAAAAGGCGACCCGACCATTTTTGGTATTGTGTGAATTAGGGAGGGGATGAAACATAACCCCATTTGTCCAAAAGCTGTGCATTCTCCATTTTGTGATGGTCGGGAATCTTGTCTCCGTTACAAACCCTCAACTATTATGATTTGTATTACCACAACGGTACAGATTTCTATATAACAAACAGGGGGAAATGATATTTCAATGGTGGTCACCCAATCTTTTACCAAGTTTATAGAAATATTAGCAAATTAATCAACTTGGTTTGTGACTGGTTAAAATTCATAAAATCTCTGCAAAGTATTTTGTATTCTTGCAGTTTACACCCATTTATAAGTGTTGGTTAAACTGAACTGCTGTATGTCATGTGTTTGCAAATGTAACACTATATTCCCACTGAAAAGTAATGGTCCGCAGTAATATTCAGTTAGGTCCATTCATACACATAAAAGTAATGGCATTTGGAGTTTACATAAGCGATTTATTTAACAAAATATATTCACTTGCTCATTCTCGATCACCTTCGCTCTCTACACCCCTGAAAAATGTCATGACAAAACGGAAGGCTCCGTGTACACCACCTTGTTGATGAGGCAAGAAGACTGGTCCGACCCTTTGATGCACATCAAAAGAATTGTGTGGTCACGTAACGGTAAAAATTGACAGCGTTTGAAGTCCGTTGCGACTCCATTGTAATCGTCAAAGGACAGGAATGCAGCCTAGCGATTGGTCAGGATGTTTTACCTAAGCGTGTCTTCAGTTTTGCCATGACATATTCCAGGTGTGTAGAGAGCGAAGGTGATTGTAACTCCTGGATATCGAGGATGTCACTTGCTATGGTACACTCTGTGTAGAGCAAACTTTAGTTCCTTCATAGGTCTACACCGCAAACTTATAATCCGTGTTTGAATTTCTAATTTCTTATGTACTTATTATATTAGTTATATTGAAAAGCAATAGAAATAGAAGAGACATCAAAATAAAAGAACCCTAGGCCTAAACTTTCACCACTCACATCCCATTTTGTCTAATGACTGGTTTCTCAAACATTAACAGTATACGTACAAAAGCTTTCATTGTATTCTTTTTCTGAACCTGTACAGCATTCAAAATGCTTTTAATTGGAAAAATGCATTTGAGCCATTCAGTTTCAGTACACCGATGTGGGTTAATACAACTTGAGCACCTCTAGACGGTGTCTTCAAGTGCCTTTCCAAGGTCAATGCCGATGATGGAAATAGACAAGTTTCTGATAAACTTAATTTGAAAATTCATAACTTTATGCAGGTGTATAAATGCTTTTCTAATGTTGTATTAATATAGTTGATACTAAATCGGCAGTGTAGACAGTGTCAAGGAGTGCTATTTTATTAACCGGAGCAGAACGAGTTCATTGATATTTTTAGACGCATGTTGGGCAATGGCATCTGAACCTAGAGATGCGGCGTCTATACAGTAAACTGTTTTGGGAGCTGGAATTCAACAAATTATTAAAACGAAATTGGCGTTGGACTTCTGTCAAGGTCACAGGGGTTGAATGTGCCAAACACTTTAAATGTTTTGTGAATTTAAACGTATGGAATCTTAATATTTGGTCTGTTACTTCTCTGGATTGAGCACGACAAAGTTTGCAAATTGAAATGGCCATGACCTACTTTCAAGGCCACAGGGGTCAAAATGTCAACACATCCAGGGACTTCTGAATAATGGACAGGTCTAGTCATGAATTCTATCTAATAGCTTCGACGTACTGAGCCGACAAAGTTTGCAATTGAAACATTTCCGTACAGTATACTATTGAATACGAATATTTTCCTGTGCTACAGGACATTTAGGCCTCCTGTCCATTTGGCAAATTTGCTCTCTTGATCAGTCTAAACAACACTCGATATGCGTAACAAGGCGCCGACCGAACTTTCATGTGAAATGCATTACTGTCTGAGCAAAGCGCTACATGTAACAACAAAATATGTTTTGAGATACGTCCAAACATACTTTATGCATAACCTGTTGTCCATGGATAGCTTTCATAAGAAATTCTAAAAGGATCTCTCCAGTTTCTTTTTGGGGAAATGATCCACCAAGAAAATTTTAAGGACGGTATGACGGACTTACGGGCAGGCGACGGGCCATGAACGAAGAGTGATTTGAATAGCCCTCAATTTCATGATTATGATGGGCCATGCAATGATGCACTTACATGTCATGGAAACATTTTACAAGAACTACGTTAAATATGTGTCCTTTTCGAGGATCATGTGTACTTTTGGATGAAAAAATTATATGGTGTATCTGTTTTTATCAATAAGCAATTAACTTTACCGCATTGCAAATGATGGTGGCATGGATTTAAACAGCAGTTTTTTGGTTCACTTCCGATCAATTGCATTTTAAGCAATACAAACACTATGAGTATATCTCAATTATATTTCTCTCCGAGAAAAATAGGTGTTGACTTTTACACTTTTAAGAAAAATGACCATGTCTATTTTTCCCATTATAAATGTGGTCACGACAGTCATAGGCGATTTAATACGTTAACGATATAATAAACCCTATGCCATAGATGTGTATTGTAGTCTTCGAATGCATACAATTTCAAAAAACTACACCTCGGCTACATCTAGTCAGGGGTACCGTACACCTCGGCTACATCTCGTCAGGTGTACCGTACACCTCGGCTACATCTCGTCAGGTGTACCGTACACCTCGGCTACATCTCGTCAGGTATACTGTACACCTCGGCAACATCTCGTCAGGGGTACCGTATACCTCGGCTACATCTCGTCAGGGGTACTGTACACCTCGGCTACATCTCGTCAGGGGTACTGTACACCTCGGCTACATCTCGTCAGGGGTACCGTACACCTCGGGTACATCTCGTCAGGGGTACCGTACACCTCGGCTACATCTCGTCAGGGGTACTGTACACCTCGGCTACATCACGTCAGGGGTCTCGTAGGTTATAACCATGATTAACATGTAACCGAATTGCATTTATGCCAGCATCAATGCTAAAATATCCTGTATGAGTTTCGATTTCGACAAGGTCCATCGTTTGTTCTTACCGATGTAGCGGAACTAGACTGGGTCCATCGTTTGTTCTTACCAATGTAGCGGAACTAGACTGGGTCCATCGTTTGTCTTTACCAATGTAGCGGCGGAACTAGACTGGATCCATCGTTTGTCTTTACCAATGTGGCAGACCTAGACTGGGTCCATCGTTTGTCCTTACCTATGTGGCAGACCTAGACTGGGTCCAGCATTTGTCCTTACCAATATAGCAGAACTAGACTAGGTCCATCGTTTACCCTTACCAATGTGGCAGACCTAGACTGGGTCCATCGTTTGTCCTTACCAATGTAGCGGAACTAGACTGGGTCCATCGTCTGTCCTTACCAATGTAGCGGAACTAGACTGGGTCCATCGTTTGTCCTTACCAATGTGGCAGACCTAGACTGGGTCCATCGTTTGTCTTTACCAATGTGGCAGACCTAGACTGGGTCCATCGTTTGTCTTTACCAATATAGCAGAACTAGACTAGGTCCAGTGTTTGTTACCAAGTAGCTCAATTGGTCTGCCTAGAGTTTTAAAGGTACCGGGTTCAAATCCCGGCCTGGCCTTGCATTTTCCCACTCTTGTAACACCATATTTCATTGTGACAAATTATTTTAATAATATTTGACATATCCATCATAGCATAACAAGTCTATATGCCATATTGACTCTCAGGACAATTAATTGTGAAAGGCAATATATTTCATCCGGACTGTTGTTTTGTTTACATAATGAACCTTGACATATCCGCCTCTGTTCCCAAGAAGTGATGTCGTGGCTACTACCCGCGGGTAGACTGTGCCTGTCTGGTTACCCTGAGGTTCGGCTTCATCCTCCACATCATCAGATGGTGGTCTGTTGAAATCGACCTGCGTCCCATTTAAACGATCATGTTACCGCTGTATCTGGACGGGATCTTTCTCTTATTGCATATGCAGATTTCCCATGGTCCCTAGTTGCCCTTTTTCGATTTTGGGATTGATTTGAAAAACGAGATGGCTGACAGACAGCCATCTTTGTTTTTTACAATGAAATTTTATGGCCTTTTCATGGGATGGATCTTTCTCAAAATATGTAAATTTCCCTTGGTCCATAGATGTGCATTTTTAATTTTGTGACTGGTTATAAAAACAAATTTTTTGACAGCGGAGACATCGTTGCTTTGAAGTATGAAAGTTTGTTATTGCTTTGTTCTTGAAATACAGAATGGCTCTTTTTTTCATTTAAAATATCCCCTTGGGTTCTTAGTTGTGGTATTGTGATTATGGGACTGATCAGAACAACAAAGTGACTGGCACAGGCAACCATATTTGATTTGATTTCGGAAGACTATATTACAAATGTACAATAAATGTATTGCTATTCCTTAAGAAGAATTATCAAAATTCAAGTAATAAGAAAAGAATAGGAAAGAAGGGAAAATATCTCTTGTCATTTTAAGTTCACTAACTGAACGAATCAAATTAGCAGAGGTGTCATCCAATTTGATTATGATTTCATTTTTTTTTATATATATATATATTTGTCAGTGTGATGCTTTGCAGTCTGCCTTTAATAACACCATGAATAGCCTGGAATCAACCGCTGGAGGACTCACACAACTAAATTATTTACTATATGTTATTACTAAGCTTTAGAGCTAATAACTTCAATATTTGAAGTTCAACACTTGTGACTAGTGACTGCCTGGATTCACAGATATATACATGGCAAAGACTTCAAATGACATTTTATCAGGAGTTTCGTCGCATTTTAGCTCGCTACGGGCGTCTGCTTCGCACAACTGGAAATTTACATATCAAACTAGTGAAATGGGACGGGAACACCCTCTGACTTTTGACCCCATATCAATCCGCCATCACATGTCAAAATCTACCAAAAGTATACAATTTTGTAAAGTTAAATATCTATAGATTTCATTCAATGCAGAATATGTCAGCAATTACCTATTTAAATTATTAAGAATCAACTGTACTTAGCCGAAACAAATTTTCGGTAGGGACTACAAACGTATGAAACACGTAGTCATTGGCTCATTCTAGGCTAGTCCTCCAGTCACTCAGATTGTTCTAGCCTGGATTCAATCGCTGGAGTGACTCAGATGTTCTAGCCTGGAATCAATCGCTGGAGTGACTCAGATGTTCTAGCCTGGAATCAATCGCTTGAGGGACTCAGATTGTTCTTAGCCTGGAATATAGTGCTGCAGCGACTAGGTAAAGGTTTTCTGACTTGTGTGAACTATTTATAAATACAACACTGATGCAGAAACAAATACGTATTCTATGTTTGAAATGTTTTCATAAATAGTAGAATTGATTTTAGACAAGATAACATTTTTGATTTGTTGACAGAACCTGACAGAATCCTGATGGGGACTGAAGAGGGATTGTATGTGGCACAGCTGAACAAAGATGGTAAGTTGTCCATTTAGCATTAACAAATTTTACAGACTTCTGAATCAGACTTTATAAACATTTTCTTCTGTTTCTCTAGCCAATGCATCGCTGTCAATCCTCCCTTGTTCGAAGAGAGAGTGCCACCAAAATTTACCAATCTCCCTCAAAACTACCTTCATTTCATTTAAGTTCAGACTCTGGCATCTCAAAATCTATATTTTATGGTCAAATGATCTCCTTGTTACTGCAAGGTATGTGTAGTGACCATGACAGGTGTGTCTGGCTCAATTAAATGCTTTTTGGAGTTATTTTGTTATTTATCAAGTTTTTGAGTATCTATTATCTTCACCATAATGATTTTGTGTTTATTGTCTTGATATGATGTCATTATGTCATGATGCAACATCTACTGTTGTAATTATTATGTTACAATTGGTGTGAATACATAACACAAAAGTTTGGCACAGCATAACACAAAAATTATGACACAGCAAAACACAAAAGGAATGCGACAAGTACTCTATAGATAAATACTAATTTTGTGTTACAGTACTGATCCGCATTGGGGACCGCAGTGAAAAGAAGACCGTCTACCAGTTAGAGCTGGTACTGGAGGAACAGCTTGTGGTTTTCATCAGTGGTGAGTTGATACTGGCACACAGGTTTTTCCCAACGCACAAAAACCTGCATTTTGACTCCTAATATTGTCAAAGGACTCCCAAAATTGATGAAGTGTTACTCTATATTATGTGTGATGGGAGTCCCAGGACTCCTAAATTGATTAAATTTGAGAGTCCCAGGGAAAACCCTATGTGATTTCCAGTGTTTGCATCTTCTGTTGGTCTCTCCGTCAATCTCTACAACATCTTGAGTGTACTTTTGTGTTAATTCATTCACCCCTGAAATTCCAGCTGTTGAATTGGACGAGTTCAAATGTGTCTTCAGGAGTGAATGAGTTAAACTCAATTTTACTAATACTGCAATTCCCGAAGTTATCAAAAGTCATAATTATTTGATTAACCTATGTCATGGCCTTTTGCAAACTTTCCATTTAAAAGACTTCCGCTATTTTGATTCTAAGCTATGTATTTTCTGATTACAGGTCGACAGAAGCATATCAAATTGCTGCATGTGTCTGCATTGGAAGGACATGATGGCGATCCAGTCAAGATCCCGGAGAGCAAAGGATGCAGTGTATTCTGTACAGGACTAATCCGGCAGAGCTGCTGCTCTTGTCTATGTGTGGCTATTAAGCGGACTATACAGGTGTACGAACTCAACAAGACGCGCCAGAAGTATAGGAAAATGAAAGACATTCAGGTCCCGGGACTAGTGCAGTTTATAGAAATTATGAATGAAAGACTTTGTGTGGGATACCCGTCATACTTTGCAATTTACAGTGTCACAGGTGATGCCGCACCAATGAGTAAGTGTTCTGTCTGTGGAGACTTGTTACAATAAAACAGTTAATTGTAACATCCAAAGTGTCTTCCATGTACTTGCATAATTGCTACAAACAGATATTAAAGGT
This sequence comes from Mimachlamys varia, assembly GCA_947623455.1. Taxonomy (NCBI): domain Eukaryota; kingdom Metazoa; phylum Mollusca; class Bivalvia; order Pectinida; family Pectinidae; genus Mimachlamys; species Mimachlamys varia. Next base: position 41,350,744 of record OX392528.1, read on the forward strand.
TTTATGTAGTTAAGAATTGATTTTGCCGATAAAAGGTTGTTGGGGGGGGGGGGGGGGGGGGAAGCAAAAATAATTCTGCCTGTTTAACAATAGTTCCTAATTTTATAATATTTATTCTATAGTACATTTAATTATTTCGTTTCTTTTTGTTTGCCATTTGCAGCACTTGTAAATTCTGAGGACTCCAGTCTGCAGTTTATGATGCAGTCGCAACAAAACTCCCTGCAGGCAGTGGAGTTGTCTCCGAAGGAGTACCTTTTAGTATTTAGTGGTAAGTCGTGTTGTCTCCCAAGGAGTACCTTTAAGTATTTAGTGGTAAGTCATGTTCGCTTCCAAGGAGTACCTTTTAGTATTTAGTGGTAAGTTGTGTTATCTTTTAGTATTTAGTGGTAAGTTGTGTTACCTTTTAGTATTTAGTGGTAAGTCATGTTCGCTTCCAAGGAGTACCTTTTAGTATTTAGTGGTAAGTCGTGTTACCTTTTAGTATTTAGTGGTAAGTTGTGTTGTCTCCCATGGAGTACCTTTAAGTACTTAGTGGTAAGTCGTGTTGTCTCCCAAGGAGTACCTTTTAGTATTTAGTGGTAAGTTGTGTTACCTTTTAGTATTTTGTGGTAAGTCATGTTCGCTTCCAAGGAGTACCTTTAAGTACTTAGTGGTAAGTCGTGTTGTCTCCCAAGGAGTACCTTTTAGTATTTAGTGGTAAGTTGTGTTACCTTTTAGTATTTAGTGGTAAGTCATGTTCGCTTCCAAGGAGTACCTTTTAGTATTCAGTGGTAAGTTGTGTTGTCTCCCATGGAGTACCTTTAAGTACTTAGTGGTAAGTCGTGTTGTTTCCCAAGGAGTACCTTTTAGTATTTAGTGGTAAGTTGTGTTACCTTTTAGTATTTAGTGGTAAGTCGTGTTACCTTTTAGTATTTAGTGGTAAGTTGTGTTGTCTCCCATGGAGTACCTTTAAGTACTTAGTGGTAAGTCGTGTTGTCTCCCAAGGAGTACCTTTTAGTATTTAGTGGTAAGTTGTGTTACCTTTTAGTATTTAGTGGTAAGTTGTGCTACCTTTTAGTATTTAGTGGTAAGTTGTATTACCTTTTAGTATTTAGTGGTAAGTCATGTTCGCTTCCGAGGAGTACAATAATTCAGCACAATCATAATTTAGTGGAATGATTTTATAGCGAAAAGTCACTAAGATAAGATGACATCTAAAAATATATATGTTTACAGTATAGTGTTGATCCAATTTGTATCAGTTTTTCTAAAAGGCTATCCACTACTTTGATGTTTATATATTCAGTTGTGATTAAGTCGCTGTTTTCTTTCTAGTTTCTGGCATATATGTAGACAACACTGGTAGAAGGAGTAGAGCCCAGGAACTCATGTGGCCTGCTCCTCCAACAGCAGTTGGTAAGTTATCAAGTATACAGTGTACATTGCATATATACTTCATATCGAAGGTCGTAAGGCCATGTGAGGACGTAAAACTCTCAAAATAAATAAAACATCTCATATATACTCTCATGCTTGTAAGGAGATTTGATACACAGTATTTCTGATAATTGTTCAGAGACATTTTAACAAGGAATACATATTCCTTGAAGTACATTTTACAATTTAATAGAAATATTCAGTAACATTCAGAAAATTGCTGCATATTTAAAATTGCAACCTGATTTGTATGTTTTGTATAGAATACATATCAATTTGTTTTCTTTAACATGTTATCAGACTTATATCACTGATACAAAACTTTTGATTCATATCCTGGTGCTTGTTGTTGCTTTGTTGGACTATATGCCAGTGCCATTGAATTGTACCACTGGGCAGTATCATTGTTATGTTGTCAAGGTTACTATACTTCAAACAGAAATCGATTAATTAATTTTTCTGCTATCCATGAACTATTAAAAGTACATCAAGTTAACACATTTGTGACATCTGACAGGGTGTTGTCAGGCGGTGTTGTGAATAGTACACTTGCCATTCACGGAACCATGCAGGTTTTCTCTAGATTGTCTTGGTTTCCCTTCCAACATTAGGACCTCTGAATTTCCATCCAGGCAAACAAGGATGATTTATAATTTGGAAAATGTTGATGTGTATTTGTTGTAAAATAAAATTGCTGTGATGTCATCATTGTGTTATTTCAGCGTACAGTGATCCCTACCTCATGTGCTATTCAGAAAATGCCATATTTGTGTTCGATGTTCATTCAGCAGAGTGGATCCAGACTTTGTGCTTGAAAAAGGTACGAATTAGATTGACAGGAGACCATTATGTTCCCTCATTGCTGAGGTATGAGCAAAATGGTATTGAGTTATGAAAGTGACAGCTAATGGAACTCTTATATAGGACAGATTAACCAAAAGGTGAAAATATTGCCAAGTTACAGCACAATCAGCTGATTGTGGCATTAATGTTAGATTTACACCAAACTTATCGTCTTTATTACTGGAATTCACAATAAAACTGAGATATTTTATCATTTAAAGTATTGCAGGATAATTCATTCACATTTTGATTAATATGATATTGCCTCTTAGAAAATTAATTCAATCAGTATTGTTTGAATATACTGATTACTGGAAAAATGTGGGTTTGTGATTTATTATGGTGATTCTATTATATATTTCTAAATAGATACTTGATGATAAATTCTTATTGTTTTTTTGTTGTAGACAAAGCCCCTGAACAGGGATGGCTCTCTGAACCTGATGAATATGATGGACTCCCAACACATCATTCACTTCAAGAATGTCCACCAGGGTATTGATACTTTGTAACACCCATAACTGTCCTTATGATGAATTATACTTGGGGAATCTCAGGTTTAAATCTGATCAAACGAAATTGGTTTATTTTAACAACAGATTGTGTTAGTCCTACAAAGTTATCTGGGAATACATATCCTTTGTTCAGTCATGTAAGGTGTGCTGTTGCAGGTGTCATTCATTAGGGTCAAAGAGATACATTTTAATAATGAAATATTTAAGATAGATATATTTGTATTAATTTTTTTTTTTTTTTTTTGCAGGAAAACAGAATTTCGATATTTATTCATATATCTTCATGTTAAATTATGGATTAAATGGTATTAAATGTCTTTGAATGATAGAAGACAAAAGGCTGGCATGTTAAATTATAGAATAAATGGTATTAAATGTCTTTGAATTATAGAAGAAGAAAGGCTGGCCATCAAGGAAATCTTCAAAAACAGGAGTGTCAACAGGAACAAGAGGCGATTCTCCTTCAAGACGAGAGAAGATCATGACCGGGGCTCTAAAGGGTGAGAAAGGAGGCTCTGTCTGCATCCTGTTGGGTTATTCTTAGTGGAATGAATAGATGGTTTGCTCATCAAGTAACATTTATTATGAGATGAAATTTTATTTCAAGAGTTGGAATGATATTTAAAAGGAATGCATTGGGTTGATATTGATTTATGATACAATGTCCGGTTTTACAGCTTTTTGCCAACTGTTGTGAATGATTTATTTTTCAATGCTATTTTTTGGCTAACTGAATGTTTCAAGTTTTTTGTTCTGTTGCAAAATGGCAGAAAAAATTGACCTCCTGTGATTAATAATGACCTTTTTATAATACGATTTATGTGCAGCATGTTTCTTATTTATTTGCTTTATATCATTACTACATGTATCTTATAATATATAGACTGACACACTGTAATATCAAAATACATTAATGTAACTCGGGCATATAGAATCTGGTGAGAGGTGTTCGCCGGAATCACACTCTTCTATAACAATTCTGCTAATCTCTTCAAGCAAAGTTTGTGACTTAGATAAAAAAACGTTTATCGGGATGTATAAGATTTGGTTGCACAGACATATGTAGTCTAAAGCATCAGCTTGTCAATACTACAAGTTGGTGATAAGTCCTTGGGGAAGTCTACATAGTGAAAATTGAATTGATATCCTCAAAAATATGGATAGCATGACATCTTTAATTGCCATGAAAGCTTCATGAATTGCTTCTTTGAATGTTTCTTGCACACACTGATATATTCTACAGCTATCTGCCGATATTTTTGTTACGAAAATGACTGTTATTGACAAGCAGATGTTGGTCGTGGTCTTAACTCTATATATATGGAGATCTCTTGTGTTGTAGGATCATCAGAACTATTTACAGGAATAACATATAGCATCTCCACCCTATAACGACATCACATCTGACTGATGTTGTATTATGTCTTTGTACTTAATCTGACCGATACATGGTGCAAACGAAAAAATTACTTAGGATTCACTGTTTTATATGGGAAAATACTGTGGTCATAGGTGTTAACAGGTTCTGTAAGGTTTTGTTTAGAAATTGAGTTATTTAAAATTGAAAAAAAAAACTACCCATGGATACAAAGGGATCAATCTAGGTCATTTATCACAAGAGGTAACAGTATTTTCCTGCAAGTGTTTATTAAGGTTTTACTTTTTTGTGGTTTCAAAACTTTAAAAAAAGAATGGTTCAATTATTGTTTACACCATCAATGCTTTGATGAATACTTAATCAGACGGTAAAGAGTCCATATGAAATAGGTGAATTTAAATTGAACATTATATATTTCAGTGCAATAAATGATTCAACAATAGCTAGTGTTGATATTTATACTTGTTAAGTATAAGATCCTCTCCCGTAAATAACAGATATTTGTTCCCTCGATCCCTAGATTGACCCCTGTTACCCTCGATCCCTAGATTGACCCCTGTTACAATGATATCCATCCTACCTACAATGAAGTCCAGTACATGTCGGTAAAGTTACCTGTTACGACTGTAGTAAACTGACTGAGTTACAAGACAGCTGCTATTTTGTGTTGACTACAGGCCCGAGCGGCGCTCTCGTGAAATTTCCGCACCAATATCATTCAGCCATGTAGCCCACATGGGTCCAGATCAGGTCTTTCCTTCAAGCATACCAATACCAGTAACCCACGGCCAGTAAGCTGTCTTACGTAAAATTGTACTGTGTAGTGGCTTAGTGCATGCTTCCCATATAATCTCTTTTTTCTTGGAATGTATAAACCATGCTGTCTTCTCCGTGTATTTAATCACTGATCTACCAACTCAGCTATGCATGTTGCTTTTTACATAGAATTTTGGCTAGGTGCATGTTCGTTATCCAAGTTAAATACAATCAAAATGTCTGTCCCAAGACAGGTTACCATCGGTTCCTTGGGTGTAGTATTTAATCATTTGTTTTCAAACGTAACCGCTCTGTACAGTTTGACTAAATGCTTTGTGTTGTTAGCCTGACGTCTGCTATGTGCTATCTTGGTGCATGTGGTTACACGTGGTTACTTGGTGGCAGGGAAATTGTTATATTCCATTAGTGGTTCAGTTACGGTACAAGAACATGCGTTGATGGTGGATTTCAGCGGTTTGTTCTGGATATATATACATTTCATGTTTGTTGCAGCTTATCAATAAATTATTCCCATCACACTTGTATTTAGAGGCTGTTTCATTGGTCCAGTTGTTTGGGCTCTGCCAATTATTACATTCATATGAACAAAATATTCTGACATATAACAGATGGTATACAAGTTTTAGTTTAATTGTGGTGTCGGTGTATACAAGTAAATTACAAAAGGAAAATTAGTGGAAGTTATTAAGGATTGTTCCAAAATTCATCATATGAGAGGGGCGGGAGGCTCCACCACCCATCAAATATTAAAAGTAAAAGTGATTTATTATATGGAACTGTACACCGATCTGGTTTTAACCCCATCACCCATGCTATATTAATACAGGTGCCTCCCACCTCCCCCACATGATTAATTCTGGAATAGCCCCAACTTGGGTCATTTGTGCAATTTGCCATAACTGAAATTTATCGTTATTTAATTTAATTTAAAATATTATTCTGAAAAAAAATGAACTAGAATATAATTCACATTACACAAAACTTATAGTCTGCCTTTTACATAATGGAAAGCTTTATGCACTCGTGAACACACTTGTATGTGTCATGTGATGATCTCTTGCACAGCACGTTTCTTTCAAAATCTGGACCCGCTATCGAAACAAAAAGATGAATTTTTTAAAATGTTATTTTAAACCTTTACACTCAAGAAACCACACTAAATTAGGATAGTTTAGGAATTTACAATTTTTTTAAATCTTTGCTGGAAACAGTGACCTGCTTAATCAGATTTCAATTACGTTATGTTGGAAAAATATAGAATCGACCTTCATGTATTTAGTGGCGAGATCAAGCATTCCGCTTTGAGCCTTTCACACAGCTTCAGCTATGTTTGCTTACCTTTGTACAAGATAAGCATATGCCGAAAACAACTGAATTGTTTATTTTGCTACCGTAATAATTGAAACAATTTGACAACAAAAATACAACTGCAGTTATTAATTAATTGTGTACTGTTCAATGATCACTGTTATAACCTTGGTAAATATTAAAATGTTGTAAAATTTGTTATGAAAGTGAAGTAATTATTAAATACATGAAGAACCTTTCAAAACTGTTAAAAGTAAGATTGAAGGTGATAAAAAGATGAAAGATTTTTTCTTGGGCTGACCAAATCTGTAAAATCTAAGATGTATTTATTGTGTTTTTCTAATAGGTCTGAGAGAAAATCCAGAATAATCTCCGGTCCAACCAACTTTACCCATGTGGCTCATATGGGTACAAACATGGACATGAAATCACTCATTGATCTTCCCAAGGTATTTACTGTTTACATTTAATCTCTGCGTGTAAATAAAACAACAAATTATATACAGAAATAGTGCCAAAAATATACAGACAGCTTTATATGAAAATGCTGCAATGTTTTATGATGATTTGATATTGCTGGTCAGTAAAGTCCAATCTTTTGAGTGGCTTCACCCTTGAATGGCAGGTTCCAACATGAAAAAGTCTGTGATTATCCAGACTGAAGTCAGTGAAACTTTTGTCCTTGTTTAAGTACTATAATATCAGTTATTTCTGTGAGACCAAATTCTGTGGTTTCCCTGAAAAACATCCATTTCATGGGTACATGAGTTCTTGGAATAACAGTACCCACTTGCTTTATGTATCAAACTTGTAAATACTCCATGGACTTGAGATATGTGTTAGCATTAAATTATCTCTTGTTTATATGCATGGAACATCGAGATTATTGGTGGATATAAAGTGATAATATTGGTTCAACAATGGTTACACAACAACAGCAATTCAAACATCAGCTATAATGATTTTACTTGCTTTACCAGCCGGTTGGATCGTCGGCCCCTCCGCCTGTAGAGAGACCGCCCCCCGATACTACCATACAGAGGGTGCGCAACATCTTCCAACCTAGCATGAAGTCGGTACAGGAGGCTCAGTTGAGAGGTGCCCGGTCACAACCCAACGGTAGGTCAAACGGTGAGGATAATAGGGCATGCATGAATCGTCAATCAAAACGAAAAATGCACATTTTAAAATTTTAATAATTTCACTTTATAAAAACCAAATCAGTAAAAAGAGTAGATCAAAACTGGTCTAAAACAGATACCATTTAAATTTTTTACATCTGCATGAGACATTTAATTGAGGTTTATTGATGAAGTTTGATGGCAAACATTTTCTTGATGAATGTCTTATCCATTTCCTTAACCCAAAAAGATGGCATCATACCTCGCACTCGTAAAAAATATGAAAATATTAGTCACACTCATGAAATATATTTTGTGTTACTGAAGACACTGTTAGATATCCTTTATGTGTTTGTTAAGTCACAGCAAATTTAACCTCCAAACTGAAAAGTACATTGGAACAAACTTGATGTAGAGGAATACATTTTCAATGCCCATTGTTTAAAACAGGCAGTGCGAGGCGTGAATCGCCGTCCAAAGTTGGGGGTGGAGCACGACCTACATCCTCCACCTCCTCCATCTCCGATAGTCCCGAGTTATCCTCCCATGACCAGTCCGCCTTCGCCGACGTCACCAGCAACATGTTTGAGGTAGGCTCGGCTCCTACAACCTAGCTAGCTTCACTTATAGGGCTTTCTTAGGACGATATATAGGCTTTTCCTTAGGACAATTTTGCAGTGTAATAATGCATTGATAGAGGCACATTAATTTATAGTCCACCCTGATGCTTCTGTAGAAATATACAATCAGTTATAAGTATTATTGATGATAAATACTTTTTATGAATTTTATGATATTATATGTATGTTTAAGACAAGAAACATTTGTTAAGGAAATATTGGTAAGGAATCACGAATCACTTGTTCTTTTTCTCTTTTTGATCTCGCAATAGTAGAGCATATAATTATGGTGACTTGGTAATTATGTTGATGTTTCGTGTCCCTCCCTGTTACACGTGTAATGAAGCCCCCTTTCTGTTATGTACCGCCACTCGAAGGTTTCCGTTTCACACACTGTATGATCTGTGTCTTACTACATAGTCTATATATATATATTACTGCCTTCACACGGCCAGAACTGACTTGTGAGTTACATGTTTATTCACTGTACTGGAACAAACATATTTCTGTACTGTACAGAGGGGGCTCAGTTGTAACTGGACTACAATACTAAGACATGACTTACACATCTTTGCATCTTTTACAACATTTTCATTCCAAAGTATTAACATTTGAGGAAAAATTTAAGATTTTAGGGAATTTAAACGGCATAATAAACATATCAATTGAATGGCAAGGATGAAATCAAGACTAGGTAAAAATTGATGACATGGGCGAATGGCGGAAGTTTGCCTTTTGAACATTTCATTATATACAATTAATTGTATTGTTTTTTGTTCAAATTCGAAAGATTTTATGACAATGAATTTAAGTGATTGGGAATGATAAAGCAAGAAAAGAAAATGTAGAAGAAAAAAAATATGTAAGTCCTGATGTTAAGAGCCTTGTCTAGTTTGTTCTGGTATAGTCGCTAGATGTAACACAAATTAGTAAGGCTCCTGTGAAGAATTCTATGTCTGCACACACTGTGTGTCATATTCATCGTATGCACTGAAAGTCTATGTACTGTATTATTTATAATCTTCAACCAGTTCTCTTCTTGTGTGACCTGATTGGCCGGCGTTACTAATGGTGTACTACTACATAATCCATTTTGCTTCCCTTCAGGTGTTTAAAGGTCCCCCCGGGTCGCGCGAGTCTGTTAGTGGCAGTGTTTCCAATCATACATATGAAAGCACATGGCAAAACTACTGAACAAATGAGCACACAGATTATGTAGCTGAGGTTTCTCCACTTTTTACTTCCATATTTATATATTGTGCACTCCTTGATCTAACATCATTACCAGACCCCAAGCTTCTTATTCACTTCGTTTTCTGTTCCGTTGATGCCCTGGTGGGAATGGCTGATTGGTCCGTTAATATTTACCATAATTCATTCATATTTATTTTTTTTAAACAATTTAGTAACTGGTGTTCTGATCTTAATATTTAAAAACCTAATATATATATTTGTTAATACATTTTTTATTTTTAAATACGACATATTCATAATCATTACTAATTACAGTAGTTTAGTTTTAACTTGAGCAAGTAACCGAACAGAAGTTACTATAATGGGTTAATTTTGTGTCTATACTTCCGTGTTATTGCTGAAGTCATTCTCACCATAGGTTACTTGTTGTTTTACATTACAGCATTGCATGAGCCCAGGCTATCACCCTCTAGGTGTGTGCCACTCTTTCTTGGCATGTCCTATCACAGTTATCTCCCCTACCTAACCAGTTGTACCGGCTGGTCGACCAACTTGCCGTCTTTCAATGTTGTTGCATGTTTGTTCCTTCTGAGTTTTTAAACAGACAAAACAATATACTTTACATTCAAATATATTCATATAGCAATTCCATATCTTTGACAATTCTGTCCCATTAGGATTTCGATTTTTGATGGATCCAAGACCTAGTGCAGGTAGTATGATTGATATTGTTTACTGGGAATGAAATAACTATGTACTATAGGGCAACATCAGGGCAGCAGGCTTGCTGGCTATCTCATTCTGGCATGGTTGATTAATCCTCAAGTTGGAAAGCTTAGCAAGCTGGTGTCCAAACCTAATGGCCTGAAATCAGCATAGATCTAGATTCTGTGGAGAAAAGTAGCAGAAATGAGATGTTCAGTATTGACTGCATTCATAGTTGTGTTGTTGGTTATTAGAAATATAAAACAAAAATATTGATATTTTATTATATATATTGATAATTTACAGCATACATTGCATAATATTCACAAACAAAACTGTTTGCATGGTGAGAGTCAATAGGTGTTACATATGTTAGAACTATATGCAGTGGTATGTTTATAGTTAAAACAAAATGAAGTTGGTCATTACAAAATTGCATAAAGATTATATGAAGTTGTTTATTAATAGAATGTATATGTTTTTCACACTCTGCAAGTTGCAAGAAGACCTGAAAAAAACTTTTTTTTTTAAATAATAAAAGGATTGTGTTCATCAAAATGATATGAAAGGGAGATTAGACAAAAAAAAGAACTCTGGAGTGGAACTATTCTTTGTGCTTATGACTGGTGCAGAATTACCCAAACCTTAAAATGTAATATGTGGTTTTGTAAACGAATGATGATCAGCATTGTTTAAAGCAGAAGTCTTTTGACTTGGTCGGATAGTTAGATGGATTGGCATAGTCTAGTGGAAGGGGCATTTTAGTTAATCAACGAAGAATGGAAGATTGGGACTATATATCATAGCACTAGATAGTCTTGACAAGTTAAGGTACTGTTTAACTGTATTTGGTACCATACCAATGCAACTGACAGTGTTGTAGTATATTGTAAGTTTAAATTTGCATCATACAAGTGTTTTAAATTAGGCTTTCATGGTAAAACTAAACAATACATTCTAATATTCTTAACATTGCTTTGTATTAGCTTAGTCAAACTGTCCTTTTGTAAGCTGTCTGCAATACATTGTTGGCTTAGATATTATAAATTGATGTCCTTTGTCAGTGCTCTGTGATGCATTCTCGGCTTAGATTTAACATTGAATGTTTTTTCTGGGTCAGCTCTGTTTTATGTTGTCGTTGGCTGAGATATTGTTCTGATGGCAGTGGGCATTGATAACCCTTACATTAATGATGTACTGTAAATGTGTTATGTATAAACTGGCAACAGACAAGCAGTGTACAGTAGTTTGAGGCTGCTATGCCGAAACTGTTGCCAGGGTTGAAGGCATACTGAGCCAAATCAAAGAAAGGGGAGAGCACTCTGGCAACTTGTTGTTATGGTAGCTTAAAAATAAGACAATTGTTTTAACCATGACTTAACATCAAATGACAATTAGGCATTGTTTAGTTGATGTATAATGTACAATGTAAAAGAATTAAGTTATTGTATTGTTTAAATCAAGTGAAATCAAAAAGATACTTCTATACAATAACATGATATACAAAAGAAAATAATCGACAGCGTAAATCTTCAGAACAAAACTTAAGCTTTTATTACAAGGTCATTTACACTTTTAATTAACATATTTAGGGAGATTGCTGTTGGCTTATAGCAATTAGACAGTCACAGTTAAGCGCAGCATGGTTAGATGAGCGTTATAGTTCCCAGTAGGGCTAATTATAGGTTGCTTTGTAATACTATGTAACAACCGTTACCAGATATCGTCGATTTTAGTTGTAACGCTTGACTCTCGGTTTGATTAACAATAATTGACTGGACTGTAAGCTTCACATGATGACTTGGTACACACACACAGTGTGGTGTTGTTGAAATCACAAGCTTGTTCAGCACCGACATCTACTGTCCCTAACCATGATATCCTTCAGACATAAAATGTGCTTATAAACACATTTCTTAACAAGTCAGGTTTTACCCCATCAAACATTAAAATTTACATCTTAATGTTTCAAATTTCCAGTTTTGTTATATTAAAAATTTCTTCATTATTTTGGTAGAGATCAGAAGTATTTATTCAAGGTACTTGGCTTTGACAGCAGATTATGAGTTATCTATGGTATAGTTAATAGCAAAGATGTCAAACTGTATATATGTGAGCAAGATGTTAAAATTTGTTATCATTAATCATCATTAATTCATTCTTGGTAATAATATGTAAAGCTAGTACCAATAAAGATATCATCATTCTAGATACACTGTACATAGATCACTGTCTGTAGTGGAAAGTAAAATTATTTAATAATCCTTTAAATATTTTGAATCAATTGATTTGCCCCATCACCATCTGTCCACCACATACCAGATAAGTATGTGTAGCGCTAGAACCTGCCCTGTTGTCTTCTCCTTTGCTTTACACATTATTACGAGGCAAACTATTATTAATTCAATGTTGAGTCATTCAAATTAAACTTTATGCATTTTACAAAGAACACAGAGATAATTGTATTTTTATTTGTCTGACTTAAAACCAGTTATTTTAATCTTATTTGATAAAAATGCATGATCTTAACTTTTTGAGGGAAAATCACAAAACTCCTATGCATTTGGACACATTTTGAAATGGCAATATGACTAAAAATGGCAAAGATGAAGATTTAGAGAAGTTGTTTGCTTTTACATTTCCTTATTACTCCATTTTCAGTGTGATTGTAATTATCGTAGGTAAATGTAATATACTATTTTTAAGAAAAGCATTATGCTAGGACGATTTAAACAAGTGTTATTTATGCTGATTTTGTCACTACCTTTATAACGTTATTTTGCTGTTATTAGATACAATGTAAATGCTGTACAGTGCTAATGTTGGGACAATGTGATGCCATGATAGACAACTTGATCTTGTTGATGACTTGATGTTATAATCTGAACATGTACATGTAAGATATTCTCACAGATATTGATTATATAGTCCTGACTATTGAATATGTATATATGACTTTCTCATCAATGAACTATAATATCCAGTATTGACTCAATACAGATGATGATATCTACTTGACCATGCATGTGATTGTGTATTAATTAAGGTTACCGTTGTGTTGTAGGACGGGGAGGGGTATGAGCGGCCACGTATGCGTCTGTCTCTGGCCTCCACCAACAGTAACTTCAGTAGTCCCCCACACTCAACCAGTGGCAGTCTCTCCGAGGACCGAGACCCCGGCGACAATGACCAGGAGGTAGACTGTACTCGCCTCTGATTGGCTGGAATGTGACCCCAGAAAAAGGTCGCCTGTATATCTCGCCATGGCTGGTTACTTTATGTAATGTGTGGTCTCCAGTCTCAAGTGTTGACAGCATGGAGCGATATCTCTACTTTGTCTGTACTTAGCAGGACAGTTGGCTACAGTCTGTGGCGACCTTACCACCACAGTCATATCAAATAAGACATCAAACCCAGCCAGATAAATAAATCAAGAAACGCAGCATTTTTTTCTTCTACAAAACAAAGCAATGGAATGCTTGCTTACTGCTGATAATTAACATAATCGGTATTAATCCCATGTATATTTAGTCCTATATATTTACCTGTAGCAGGAGCACAGCGTCTACTACTCACAATCGAAAATTCTCTATCCATTGTATTTTGGACTCGGTCAATTTAAACACATATTTAATCAAAGAAAAAAAACTTACCCCGGTAACAAATATTAAGGTTAAACCATTTTGCAATTTTAAAAGGCAAAATGATTGTTTTGTTTTACTTTGTACAATATTATTTATCATGGAACCTTTTTGAATTCCTAAACCACGTTTTTGGTGAAGAATGAACATAACCATGTATTTATATAATGACGACTATCATAATTGAATGCTTTAACTTTACACTGCGAATTCCTTTCCAAGGAGTGATCTCTTCATGTTGCCCTTTGTAAGGAGTGATCTTTTGGTTGTTGTACACAGTATATTTCGCCTACATATTGCCGCCATTACAGATGAACCTGTCTCATTCTGGTGTGAACACGACGTACAAGGTGTGTGATATACGTGACGTGTTATTTACTTGATGCGACACATTACGGTCAGTTTGTATTGTCACTGCCCCCGAAAATCATCTTCATTTCATTGGTGTCGAAACCAGATCACCTCTTGGTGTATTTAGCTCATCATCACCTGATACAAAAGTCATAAATGTGAGACAAAGTCGTACATTTAAAATAGCTTAATCTCCATACCATGTTTGTAAAGACTTGTAGTCGGGTTAGGATATGCGAAATATCTCGTGTAAGATGGGGTTTTTTTTTGTACAATTAAATATCAATGGTGGCATTATATGAACAAATGTGTAACTAGTGCAAGACTATAGTTTACATCTGAAATTGCATTTCAATTTTACACATTGTCATGATATTTAGAAAAAAGAATTACTAACTACCACTTTACGAAGTAAAGCATACCAATATACTGAAGAATAATGTAATTATCACAAAAAAGACTATGTAGGAACATTATAAAATTAACACATTTGTAGCTTCTATACTCTAAACAGCAAAATGATTTTTGCCATTTCTTTCTTAAACAACGACTTGTAGCTAAAGGATAATATTGACAAGTTTATATAGTTTAGGTGTGACATGATGAAACTGTCTTTCATTTATTCCAACACGACATGCCAGACCGGTGCTGTATTTTTCCTGTCTTTTTTTTTAATCCTTCGGTACTATTTACCCGGTATATGTATAAACATACATACATATACTATGATGTTACAGGTTCAGCATTCAAAAAAATCTTCTCCAGAGTTTTCATTATAAGTTGTACTTTTGTCATTTGTATTGCTCCAATAAAGGGACACTAAAGGCTTGGTTTAAGTATGACCAATTTTCCAATAAGTTGTCAGAACATGAAGCTTTACAGTTTATGTCATTTGATCCATAAAGAATGAAAAATGGCTTGACAATAAATTGCAAATAAGATTTATTTTCCATTTTATGGATTTTCCATTTCAAGGAATATGATCTAAGAAATTGAGATCCACGTAAATGCAGGACTTTAAGATAGAATAGACTAGGGCGAAGTGTGTTGACCTCTTGAACTTTGACCTTCCTTGTCAAAGGGTTGGTTAGCAACTTATCAATGCATGAAATCTTTAACTACTCTTTAAACAAAATCCCCAATCCAAATTTGTTGGCTGTTATGAAGAGTGTGACTCTTAGTGCTTATGCCCATGTTCCCGGAAGAGTTGGACATGTCTTGCTTTATATATATAAATATATATGAAATATATATATCATACGACAAATCCTGTTAGGATATTGTATAGAATCTAATGGCTTTAATTGGTCACACTGTAGCTTGTACATATAGATGTATTTAAAACACTAAACCATGTTAATAGCAACACAATATTCAGCCTTATTCATGTACAGTTGTATATTAATGTAGCATCAGTAATGGAGTCTTGTCACATATGTAAATGTTTTGTACATAGTTATCGGCTATTGTTGACAGGTGAATTTGCCAAAAACCCTACGTTTTTCCTTTTTAATTGATCAATGACTTTTGAGTGAGAGCGAGACGAGCGAGCGTGACCATACACCCGGAGTTACTGCGAGATTTCCTGTACCTGCCACACAATTATCGGTGTGCTTTAGGTACGTTACCACTTTACCGAGTTCAGTGCTGTGATTGCTGCTCTTGCCGAGGGTCAACATTTCCCATCCCCTTACAATTATGATGTTTTTATGGACAGGCTTCATATCAATTGTGTAAAATTGAGTATCAATATTTGCAATTATTCATAAATAAAAAGATTTGATATTAATGAGCAAGATTTGATTTGTGATAGAAACAATGTTTTTGGTACCTTTCCTACCGATTCCATCTAACTCGTACACCCCTAAATGTCATAATGAAGTATTCCAACCTTTGATTAAAAGAGTTCCATTGAGTCTTCAGGGATGAACGAGATAAAAGGAATGATTTTGGGGCAATATAAAAGAAAGCAATTTTAATTGAGATTCTGCAGGATTTTGGCACGTTGGCATAGATATGTCTTATTTGTGTTATCGTAGAAGACATTTAGTCCCAATACGCATTATGGTGTGCACATTTCATGTCATATTGATGTGCCACAAGTAATATACTGCCAAAATATGGAAGTTCCCACCCAGCCAATCATTTTTCTGTAAAGTGTAAAAGGTGAAACTCTGTGGTACCTGCCAGTGATTATTGTATTCATTCACTTAGGTTTTACAAGTCTTTCATTTGTGGTAGGAGATAGAACATTGGCCAAAAGTTGTTTATTTTAACATATCTGATATCGTGTTATTTTATGATATGGCGTAAAAGGTCGGGTAATTTTCCCAGAGAAAAACCTTGACAGTAGTTTTTACTCGATATACATATATACCAGTAGTAAGGTGTTACTATTTGTTATACATTATCATTCACAAATGATTGTCACAAATTATGCCCATAAAAGAGTTCACAATTCCTCTCACAGTAACTCCTCGTGTGTGGTTACCGGTTATTGTCGGAAACCAACCACTGATTTTATTTTACTTACTTACTCACTGAGTAAGTGAAGCAAGATCAGCCGTGGGTATACGACAATGGTTACAAGTGTGCACAAGAGTCTTAGTGGCGAATACCTGATGTGTGAGGGTGGTGTTTCTACTGGAGATCTCCACAGTAAATACCTGGTGTGTGAGGGTGGTGTTTCTACTTGAGATCTCCACAGTAAATACCTGGTGTGTGAGAGTGGAGATCTCCACAGTAAATACCTGGTGTGTGAGGGTGGTGTTTCTACTGGAGATCTGCACAGTGATACCTGGTGTGTGAGGGTGGTGTTTCTACTTGAGATCTCCACAGTAAATACCTGGTGTGTGAGAGTGGAGATCTCCACAGTAAATACCTGAGGTGTGAGGGTGGTGTTTCTACTGGAGATCTCCACAGTAAATACCTGATGTGTGAGAGTGGAGATCTCCACAGTAAATACCTGGTGTGTGAGGGTGGTGTTTCTACTGGAGATCTGCACAGTGATACCTGGTGTGTGATGGTGGTGTTTCTACTTGAGATCTCCACAGTAAATACCTGATGTGTGAGGGTGGTGTTTCTACTGGAGACCTCCACAGTAATACCTGGTGTGTGAGGGTGGTGTTTCTACTGGAGACCTCCACAGTAATACCTGGTGTGTGAGGGTGGTGTTTCTACTGGAGATCTCCACAGTAAATACCTGGTGTGTGAGAGTGGAGATCTCCACAGTAAATACCTGAGGTGTGAGGGTGGTGTTTCTACTTGAGATCTCCACAGTAAATACCTGATGTGTGAGGGTGGTGTTTCTACTGGAGATCTGCACAGTGATACCTGGTGTGTGATGGTGGTGTTTCTACTTGAGATCTCCACAGTAAATACCTGATGTGTGAGGGTGGTGTTTCTACTGGAGATCTGCACAGTGATACCTGGTGTGTGATGGTGGTGTTTCTACTTGAGATCTCCACAGTAAATACCTGATGTGTGAGGGTGGTGTTTCTACTGGAGATCTGCACAGTAATACCTGATGTGTGTGAGTGGAGATCTCCACAGTAAATACCTGATGTGTGAGGCTGTTAAGTGTTTCCACTAGGCATGTTATTTACAGCTAATCCTTCAAATTTTGATGCATGTCTCATGACGAACAAAGACCATGTTATTTTTGTCTCCCATAATTTTCTCATAAACTTTCGTTAAAGTGATCCACTAGCAGGATGACAAGCATTTAAGATTTGAATTGTACATGATGTGAACAATTCCATTTATTTAAGGGCGATTCAAAAGTTCCCCCAACACAATGTGATTCATTTTATGTTCTATTATTGAGAGAAGAAGAGATGAAGTAACTACGATTATGCAATATGAAATATAATACACACTGCTGTTAAAGAAAACTGTGGTCATTTGTAAAGTAACCCATACTTCCCAGAAAGTTTTATTTTAAATTTATTTTCATGACATCAGAATTATTCTGACAAAGAGAATTTCGCAAAGGATAATAGAATTATGATTACGTTGAAAATTCAAATGCATGATATTGCACTGTTAGAAACTGTTAATATGATAATGTCAGTGCATCATGAAGAAAAAAACAACCATGATAACAAATCTGGTAGTTATCTTGCAATTTGCTATCAATTTTTTAACCTGTTCAGGTTTATGAATAATGGAGAGAGATTTTTTTTTAATATTTTACTTTCTCAATTTTTTTTATCCTTTTGATTCCTTCATTTTACTTAAATGTTATGGTGATATTGAGTCAGTATTATAAAACAAGTGATCGTTTGTTACTGTTATAGTGTATAGTAAAGCTTGAAGGTCTTTCAGAAAAACGTAATCTTTGAACAAATGTTGAAAGTATCTTGGTTAACTTTCAGGTTACTGAAAAGTATGGTGGTCTTTTTTTTCGTTTCTTTTTTCTTCTTTCGAGAATGACTTACAGCAACACAAGGTATGATACTGACCTTGTGTGTTATGTTCCTGACATGGTGACAGGTATCTAGCATACGGTGCGTGGGGAGTAATGGTAGTTGTAGAATACATTCCATTTGACTTGGAAATGCACACACAAATCACACCATTTTACATCTACATACTGCTATAGTGAATCGGAACATCCGCAGCGCAATGAGTGGCCAGTTCACTCCTAACGAACTGCCTTTAATTGATTGTTAACTAATGGTGGATTAATTGACTTGTGATATGGTTGAAGAAGAGTCGCTTGTGCCTTTGGTTTGCTTGCTGAATGTTTTGGTTGGTGTCCTGTTGGAGACTAGATGATGATGATAATGTTAGTTGAGGTATTTATGTCCTTTTAGTGCGTAAGCGGAGTTAAATTCTTAATTTTTAAATTCTTCGTGCTAACCTAATACTTAATCGGAAATTAAGAATTTGCTTCAAGAGCTGTCCTGTATTTGGCTAATATATAGTTCATGGTCTACAGCAGGCCGGGAGTGTGACCTCATACATTTTGTGTATCCTTGTCCACATTCCACTATCAAGTCTTGAACTTTCCAAATAGATTCAAAATATTCCTTTATTTGATTTGAATAAATCTACAATTGAGAACGAAGATGTGATCTATGGCATGATTGCAAAGAAAGAAAACAAAAGTTGAAAGATACATCGATTGGTTTCTTTAGTAAACAAATATCCTTAAAATCTAGATATGTTTAAATCAGTTGTGAAAGGGAAAAGCAGCTAACTAGGTTTAGGAAGGTGTCTGTTGTAGGCTAGGCATGGGTTACATCAGATGGAGGACTACAGTACTGTAGACAGACCGACTATATTGTTGTAGGCTGACTCCAGGTAGATAGACTATTGTGTTGTGGGCTGACTAGCTCAAGGTAGATAGACTATTGTGCTGTAGGCTGACTAGCTCAAGGTAGACGGACTATATTGCTGTAGGCTGACTCTAGGTAGATAGACTATTGTGCTGTAGGCTGTCTAGCTCAAGGTAGATAGACTATTGTGCTGTGGGCTGACTAGCTCAAGGTAGATAGACTATATTGCTGTAGGCTGACTCCAGGTAGATAGACTATTGTGCTGTGGGCTGACTAGCTCAAGGTAGATAGAATATTGTGCTGTAGGCTGGCTAGCTCAAGGTAGACGGACTATATTGCTGTAGGCTGACTAGGTAGATAGACTATTGTGCTGTAGGCTGACTAGCTCAAGGTAGATAGACTATATTGCTGTAGGCTGACTAGGTAGATAGACTATTGTGCTGTAGGCTGATTAGCTCAAGGTAAACGGAATTTATTGCTGTAGGCTGACTCTAGGTAGATAGAATATTGTGTTGTAGGCTGACTAGCTCAAGGTAGATGGACTTCAGTGCTGTAAGGCTGACTCTAGGTGGACTTACTGTGGTGCTGTAGTCTGACTCTAGGTACAAAGTCTATAGTGTTTTATTGTCGACTCTTAGGTAAATGGACGAGTGTTTTTAGGCTCATGGTGAGTAGATTGACTACAGCGCTGTAGACTGAATGTAGGTAAATTGTCGATAGATTGACTACAGTGCAGTAGACTGAATGTAGGTAAATTGTCGATAGATTGACTACAGTGCTGTAGACTGAATGTAGGTAAATTGTCGATAGATTGACTACAGCGCTGTAGACTGAATGTAGGTAAATTGTCGATAGATTGACTACAGTGCTGTAGACTGAATGTAGGTAAATTGTCGATAGATTGACTACAGTGCTGTAGACTGAATGTAGGTAAATTGTCGATAGATTGACTACAGTGCTGTAGTCCACCCTTTGGAGATAAATTACAGCAGATTGTGAAGACTACAGTGCTTTAGATAAATCGGCTTAGGACGAGTGGCTCCCCAGTTGTGATGGGGAGCATTACATGGTGCTGCCAATTGAGTGGTCAAAAAGTGATACTTTAGTAATAGAAAAACAAAACCTTAATTATTTAAATTACTTAATGATTGTAAATTTTAGCTTGAAGATTTTAATTATGCAAGATTATGAACTGATTGATGAGCACTATTTGCATATCATTTGTATATCTCCACGTTTGCTTTTATTGTCATTGTTTGAATGTTATTATTTTTTTCAGGAATCAAAACATTTCTTCCACAGAAATGAAGTATAAAAGTGCAATGATTTTTTCTCTCCCCTTATTATTATTGTTGTTATAGACAAAACGTGTTGACCTACCACACTATAGTTGTGTAGCCTACAGTGTATAGACTTGTACCATTGTATCCCTTGTATAGAGCCCGTTATTTACCCCGCATTACCACTGAGTTTTATAAACTACCATGTATGTGTGAGTGTCAGTGTGCATGTACAGTTTTGTATGCAATGTAGTGTTATTATATTACTTTTTTGGTGAAATCTTTAATTTGTTTTTGCCGAAAAGTTTCTGTGCGGATTTTAGGTGTGGCAGCCACCTTGTAGATACAGCCGATGGTATTTTGCTTTGGAGTTGTATAGCCCAAGGAAGGTTTATTATTATTGCAAAGTTCCCACCACTAATACATACAGATCTGTAAGGAGAGCTTAGCCAATTATTACGATTATTATTGTATAGTTTTATAACACAAATCAGTAACATGTAAGTGCAAGAAATGGTAAAATAAAACCGCAAAAATAATAAAATTACATAAATTCTTCTATACAGATTTGATGTTGTTATTTTGTGTTCTTTAAGAGAATGGACCTGTTATTTTGGTTTCCAATATTACAATGCATTAGAGATGGTGTCATGTGACTTTATGTGTAGCTTACCAATCACCAAAGCAGCAATAATTGGCCTAAAACTGCTTGTTTAAAGGCTATTAACTTGTTCCAATACATAACTTGGACAACATTCTAGGTCACAAGCAGCAATTGTTAATCATTGAGCATCAGGATTCAGGCCCTGTGAACCTCACTCAATGGTTTATTAACACATATGTTACCTCCCTTGCAGTGTTAATCTCTGTATTCACAGTATTTTAATATGGAGAAGTTTTTCTGTCTTGAGTTATTGTCTCCACTTTGAGTGAAGGAAAAGGAAGACATTGTATCACCTGATAGATCTAGTTCATGTTCTTCTTATATTATCTTGTAGGGGTCGTAACTTGAAAACCATTATAGATATGTTATGAAACTTTCAGTATACCTGTATTGGTCATGGACAATGTGTACACAGTCATTAGGTCATTTTGACCTTGATCCAAAGGTAAAATATGTGCAAATTTGCAGTACAGTCTTTTCCGCGCTGTAACTTTCAAACCATTAAATATAACTTTTCCAGTTTAAATCCATCACCCAAAGGTTATGTGTAGTGCACAGTCAGAAGTTCATTTTAACCTTCATCCAGAGGTGACACATTTGCAAATTTTGATGGAACACCTTGTCCAGGCTGTTGAATTTAAACTTTAAATGATATTTTAATGAAACTTTCACCATACTTATCAAAAAGGATAAGTACTGCATTGTCATTAAGTCATTGTGACCTTGGCCCCAAGGTCAAAATATGCAGAATTGTCGGCTGCATCTTGTCTGGGCTTAATTTATGCGTGAAGATATCTTGATGAAACTTGCAGATGATGTGCCATGCATTGTCATATATCAAAAGGTGAAGAAAGTCTTGTTTCAAGCATTCCAGGGTGATGCCAACAGTACCTCACTGTATCTAATTAATATGTCATCTGACCAAACATGAAGGTCACCGAATCAAAGGTCAAGGTCAATGGATCAAAGGTTAATGTCAAATTTTGTATCTTTTAACTGTTGAACATTTTATGACATTTTGTTGAAGCAATGGTGATCAGAATCAAGCAAGGCTTTAACTGACCAAATCTCGAGGTCATTGGCGGTTTTTTTATTTCCTGATTACTAACTTTACATCTTTTGGTCGCTAAATGTTTTTAATGAAATAACAAAATGTCAGCTGATAATACCTCAAGATAAGATTTTACATTTCGTAGAGCAAGTCTTGTCTGGTCCATAACTGTATTGACATAAAAAACACTTCGGGGAATAACTGACCATAACATTTTTAATGGAGACATTTTGATGGTCCATTGAAAATGTTCATCTGCGGTCCATCTATGTAAATGCATTAACGTCAGATAGACGTCTTTGAACGAACATGGTTAGTTTATCATAGGCTATTTCTCGGTAACGTAGCAACGGATAATGACGAATCGTATTATACAAGTGGTAGAATCCCCCTTTGTCTCTACTTAATCATGCAGGCGAATCAGAAGATATGATGATTAAGAGAGAAAAAAGGCGACCCGACCATTTTTGGTATTGTGTGAATTAGGGAGGGGATGAAACATAACCCCATTTGTCCAAAAGCTGTGCATTCTCCATTTTGTGATGGTCGGGAATCTTGTCTCCGTTACAAACCCTCAACTATTATGATTTGTATTACCACAACGGTACAGATTTCTATATAACAAACAGGGGGAAATGATATTTCAATGGTGGTCACCCAATCTTTTACCAAGTTTATAGAAATATTAGCAAATTAATCAACTTGGTTTGTGACTGGTTAAAATTCATAAAATCTCTGCAAAGTATTTTGTATTCTTGCAGTTTACACCCATTTATAAGTGTTGGTTAAACTGAACTGCTGTATGTCATGTGTTTGCAAATGTAACACTATATTCCCACTGAAAAGTAATGGTCCGCAGTAATATTCAGTTAGGTCCATTCATACACATAAAAGTAATGGCATTTGGAGTTTACATAAGCGATTTATTTAACAAAATATATTCACTTGCTCATTCTCGATCACCTTCGCTCTCTACACCCCTGAAAAATGTCATGACAAAACGGAAGGCTCCGTGTACACCACCTTGTTGATGAGGCAAGAAGACTGGTCCGACCCTTTGATGCACATCAAAAGAATTGTGTGGTCACGTAACGGTAAAAATTGACAGCGTTTGAAGTCCGTTGCGACTCCATTGTAATCGTCAAAGGACAGGAATGCAGCCTAGCGATTGGTCAGGATGTTTTACCTAAGCGTGTCTTCAGTTTTGCCATGACATATTCCAGGTGTGTAGAGAGCGAAGGTGATTGTAACTCCTGGATATCGAGGATGTCACTTGCTATGGTACACTCTGTGTAGAGCAAACTTTAGTTCCTTCATAGGTCTACACCGCAAACTTATAATCCGTGTTTGAATTTCTAATTTCTTATGTACTTATTATATTAGTTATATTGAAAAGCAATAGAAATAGAAGAGACATCAAAATAAAAGAACCCTAGGCCTAAACTTTCACCACTCACATCCCATTTTGTCTAATGACTGGTTTCTCAAACATTAACAGTATACGTACAAAAGCTTTCATTGTATTCTTTTTCTGAACCTGTACAGCATTCAAAATGCTTTTAATTGGAAAAATGCATTTGAGCCATTCAGTTTCAGTACACCGATGTGGGTTAATACAACTTGAGCACCTCTAGACGGTGTCTTCAAGTGCCTTTCCAAGGTCAATGCCGATGATGGAAATAGACAAGTTTCTGATAAACTTAATTTGAAAATTCATAACTTTATGCAGGTGTATAAATGCTTTTCTAATGTTGTATTAATATAGTTGATACTAAATCGGCAGTGTAGACAGTGTCAAGGAGTGCTATTTTATTAACCGGAGCAGAACGAGTTCATTGATATTTTTAGACGCATGTTGGGCAATGGCATCTGAACCTAGAGATGCGGCGTCTATACAGTAAACTGTTTTGGGAGCTGGAATTCAACAAATTATTAAAACGAAATTGGCGTTGGACTTCTGTCAAGGTCACAGGGGTTGAATGTGCCAAACACTTTAAATGTTTTGTGAATTTAAACGTATGGAATCTTAATATTTGGTCTGTTACTTCTCTGGATTGAGCACGACAAAGTTTGCAAATTGAAATGGCCATGACCTACTTTCAAGGCCACAGGGGTCAAAATGTCAACACATCCAGGGACTTCTGAATAATGGACAGGTCTAGTCATGAATTCTATCTAATAGCTTCGACGTACTGAGCCGACAAAGTTTGCAATTGAAACATTTCCGTACAGTATACTATTGAATACGAATATTTTCCTGTGCTACAGGACATTTAGGCCTCCTGTCCATTTGGCAAATTTGCTCTCTTGATCAGTCTAAACAACACTCGATATGCGTAACAAGGCGCCGACCGAACTTTCATGTGAAATGCATTACTGTCTGAGCAAAGCGCTACATGTAACAACAAAATATGTTTTGAGATACGTCCAAACATACTTTATGCATAACCTGTTGTCCATGGATAGCTTTCATAAGAAATTCTAAAAGGATCTCTCCAGTTTCTTTTTGGGGAAATGATCCACCAAGAAAATTTTAAGGACGGTATGACGGACTTACGGGCAGGCGACGGGCCATGAACGAAGAGTGATTTGAATAGCCCTCAATTTCATGATTATGATGGGCCATGCAATGATGCACTTACATGTCATGGAAACATTTTACAAGAACTACGTTAAATATGTGTCCTTTTCGAGGATCATGTGTACTTTTGGATGAAAAAATTATATGGTGTATCTGTTTTTATCAATAAGCAATTAACTTTACCGCATTGCAAATGATGGTGGCATGGATTTAAACAGCAGTTTTTTGGTTCACTTCCGATCAATTGCATTTTAAGCAATACAAACACTATGAGTATATCTCAATTATATTTCTCTCCGAGAAAAATAGGTGTTGACTTTTACACTTTTAAGAAAAATGACCATGTCTATTTTTCCCATTATAAATGTGGTCACGACAGTCATAGGCGATTTAATACGTTAACGATATAATAAACCCTATGCCATAGATGTGTATTGTAGTCTTCGAATGCATACAATTTCAAAAAACTACACCTCGGCTACATCTAGTCAGGGGTACCGTACACCTCGGCTACATCTCGTCAGGTGTACCGTACACCTCGGCTACATCTCGTCAGGTGTACCGTACACCTCGGCTACATCTCGTCAGGTATACTGTACACCTCGGCAACATCTCGTCAGGGGTACCGTATACCTCGGCTACATCTCGTCAGGGGTACTGTACACCTCGGCTACATCTCGTCAGGGGTACTGTACACCTCGGCTACATCTCGTCAGGGGTACCGTACACCTCGGGTACATCTCGTCAGGGGTACCGTACACCTCGGCTACATCTCGTCAGGGGTACTGTACACCTCGGCTACATCACGTCAGGGGTCTCGTAGGTTATAACCATGATTAACATGTAACCGAATTGCATTTATGCCAGCATCAATGCTAAAATATCCTGTATGAGTTTCGATTTCGACAAGGTCCATCGTTTGTTCTTACCGATGTAGCGGAACTAGACTGGGTCCATCGTTTGTTCTTACCAATGTAGCGGAACTAGACTGGGTCCATCGTTTGTCTTTACCAATGTAGCGGCGGAACTAGACTGGATCCATCGTTTGTCTTTACCAATGTGGCAGACCTAGACTGGGTCCATCGTTTGTCCTTACCTATGTGGCAGACCTAGACTGGGTCCAGCATTTGTCCTTACCAATATAGCAGAACTAGACTAGGTCCATCGTTTACCCTTACCAATGTGGCAGACCTAGACTGGGTCCATCGTTTGTCCTTACCAATGTAGCGGAACTAGACTGGGTCCATCGTCTGTCCTTACCAATGTAGCGGAACTAGACTGGGTCCATCGTTTGTCCTTACCAATGTGGCAGACCTAGACTGGGTCCATCGTTTGTCTTTACCAATGTGGCAGACCTAGACTGGGTCCATCGTTTGTCTTTACCAATATAGCAGAACTAGACTAGGTCCAGTGTTTGTTACCAAGTAGCTCAATTGGTCTGCCTAGAGTTTTAAAGGTACCGGGTTCAAATCCCGGCCTGGCCTTGCATTTTCCCACTCTTGTAACACCATATTTCATTGTGACAAATTATTTTAATAATATTTGACATATCCATCATAGCATAACAAGTCTATATGCCATATTGACTCTCAGGACAATTAATTGTGAAAGGCAATATATTTCATCCGGACTGTTGTTTTGTTTACATAATGAACCTTGACATATCCGCCTCTGTTCCCAAGAAGTGATGTCGTGGCTACTACCCGCGGGTAGACTGTGCCTGTCTGGTTACCCTGAGGTTCGGCTTCATCCTCCACATCATCAGATGGTGGTCTGTTGAAATCGACCTGCGTCCCATTTAAACGATCATGTTACCGCTGTATCTGGACGGGATCTTTCTCTTATTGCATATGCAGATTTCCCATGGTCCCTAGTTGCCCTTTTTCGATTTTGGGATTGATTTGAAAAACGAGATGGCTGACAGACAGCCATCTTTGTTTTTTACAATGAAATTTTATGGCCTTTTCATGGGATGGATCTTTCTCAAAATATGTAAATTTCCCTTGGTCCATAGATGTGCATTTTTAATTTTGTGACTGGTTATAAAAACAAATTTTTTGACAGCGGAGACATCGTTGCTTTGAAGTATGAAAGTTTGTTATTGCTTTGTTCTTGAAATACAGAATGGCTCTTTTTTTCATTTAAAATATCCCCTTGGGTTCTTAGTTATGGTATTGTGATTATGGGACTGATCAGAACAACAAAGTGACTGGCACAGGCAACCATATTTGATTTGATTTCGGAAGACTATATTACAAATGTACAATAAATGTATTGCTATTCCTTAAGAAGAATTATCAAAATTCAAGTAATAAGAAAAGAATAGGAAAGAAGGGAAAATATCTCTTGTCATTTTAAGTTCACTAACTGAACGAATCAAATTAGCAGAGGTGTCATCCAATTTGATTATGATTTCATTTTTTTTTATATATATATATATTTGTCAGTGTGATGCTTTGCAGTCTGCCTTTAATAACACCATGAATAGCCTGGAATCAACCGCTGGAGGACTCACACAACTAAATTATTTACTATATGTTATTACTAAGCTTTAGAGCTAATAACTTCAATATTTGAAGTTCAACACTTGTGACTAGTGACTGCCTGGATTCACAGATATATACATGGCAAAGACTTCAAATGACATTTTATCAGGAGTTTCGTCGCATTTTAGCTCGCTACGGGCGTCTGCTTCGCACAACTGGAAATTTACATATCAAACTAGTGAAATGGGACGGGAACACCCTCTGACTTTTGACCCCATATCAATCCGCCATCACATGTCAAAATCTACCAAAAGTATACAATTTTGTAAAGTTAAATATCTATAGATTTCATTCAATGCAGAATATGTCAGCAATTACCTATTTAAATTATTAAGAATCAACTGTACTTAGCCGAAACAAATTTTCGGTAGGGACTACAAACGTATGAAACACGTAGTCATTGGCTCATTCTAGGCTAGTCCTCCAGTCACTCAGATTGTTCTAGCCTGGATTCAATCGCTGGAGTGACTCAGATGTTCTAGCCTGGAATCAATCGCTGGAGTGACTCAGATGTTCTAGCCTGGAATCAATCGCTTGAGGGACTCAGATTGTTCTTAGCCTGGAATATAGTGCTGCAGCGACTAGGTAAAGGTTTTCTGACTTGTGTGAACTATTTATAAATACAACACTGATGCAGAAACAAATACGTATTCTATGTTTGAAATGTTTTCATAAATAGTAGAATTGATTTTAGACAAGATAACATTTTTGATTTGTT
The DNA here is from genome assembly GCA_947623455.1 of Mimachlamys varia. Lineage (NCBI taxonomy): Eukaryota > Metazoa > Mollusca > Bivalvia > Pectinida > Pectinidae > Mimachlamys > Mimachlamys varia. The sequence continues at coordinate 41,378,738 of OX392528.1, forward strand.
GACAGAACCTGACAGAATCCTGATGGGGACTGAAGAGGGATTGTATGTGGCACAGCTGAACAAAGATGGTAAGTTGTCCATTTAGCATTAACAAATTTTACAGACTTCTGAATCAGACTTTATAAACATTTTCTTCTGTTTCTCTAGCCAATGCATCGCTGTCAATCCTCCCTTGTTCGAAGAGAGAGTGCCACCAAAATTTACCAATCTCCCTCAAAACTACCTTCATTTCATTTAAGTTCAGACTCTGGCATCTCAAAATCTATATTTTATGGTCAAATGATCTCCTTGTTACTGCAAGGTATGTGTAGTGACCATGACAGGTGTGTCTGGCTCAATTAAATGCTTTTTGGAGTTATTTTGTTATTTATCAAGTTTTTGAGTATCTATTATCTTCACCATAATGATTTTGTGTTTATTGTCTTGATATGATGTCATTATGTCATGATGCAACATCTACTGTTGTAATTATTATGTTACAATTGGTGTGAATACATAACACAAAAGTTTGGCACAGCATAACACAAAAATTATGACACAGCAAAACACAAAAGGAATGCGACAAGTACTCTATAGATAAATACTAATTTTGTGTTACAGTACTGATCCGCATTGGGGACCGCAGTGAAAAGAAGACCGTCTACCAGTTAGAGCTGGTACTGGAGGAACAGCTTGTGGTTTTCATCAGTGGTGAGTTGATACTGGCACACAGGTTTTTCCCAACGCACAAAAACCTGCATTTTGACTCCTAATATTGTCAAAGGACTCCCAAAATTGATGAAGTGTTACTCTATATTATGTGTGATGGGAGTCCCAGGACTCCTAAATTGATTAAATTTGAGAGTCCCAGGGAAAACCCTATGTGATTTCCAGTGTTTGCATCTTCTGTTGGTCTCTCCGTCAATCTCTACAACATCTTGAGTGTACTTTTGTGTTAATTCATTCACCCCTGAAATTCCAGCTGTTGAATTGGACGAGTTCAAATGTGTCTTCAGGAGTGAATGAGTTAAACTCAATTTTACTAATACTGCAATTCCCGAAGTTATCAAAAGTCATAATTATTTGATTAACCTATGTCATGGCCTTTTGCAAACTTTCCATTTAAAAGACTTCCGCTATTTTGATTCTAAGCTATGTATTTTCTGATTACAGGTCGACAGAAGCATATCAAATTGCTGCATGTGTCTGCATTGGAAGGACATGATGGCGATCCAGTCAAGATCCCGGAGAGCAAAGGATGCAGTGTATTCTGTACAGGACTAATCCGGCAGAGCTGCTGCTCTTGTCTATGTGTGGCTATTAAGCGGACTATACAGGTGTACGAACTCAACAAGACGCGCCAGAAGTATAGGAAAATGAAAGACATTCAGGTCCCGGGACTAGTGCAGTTTATAGAAATTATGAATGAAAGACTTTGTGTGGGATACCCGTCATACTTTGCAATTTACAGTGTCACAGGTGATGCCGCACCAATGAGTAAGTGTTCTGTCTGTGGAGACTTGTTACAATAAAACAGTTAATTGTAACATCCAAAGTGTCTTCCATGTACTTGCATAATTGCTACAAACAGATATTAAAGGTTTTATGTAGTTAAGAATTGATTTTGCCGATAAAAGGTTGTTGGGGGGGGGGGGGGGGGGGGGAAAGCAAAAATAATTCTGCCTGTTTAACAATAGTTCCTAATTTTATAATATTTATTCTATAGTACATTTAATTATTTCGTTTCTTTTTGTTTGCCATTTGCAGCACTTGTAAATTCTGAGGACTCCAGTCTGCAGTTTATGATGCAGTCGCAACAAAACTCCCTGCAGGCAGTGGAGTTGTCTCCGAAGGAGTACCTTTTAGTATTTAGTGGTAAGTCGTGTTGTCTCCCAAGGAGTACCTTTAAGTATTTAGTGGTAAGTCATGTTCGCTTCCAAGGAGTACCTTTTAGTATTTAGTGGTAAGTTGTGTTATCTTTTAGTATTTAGTGGTAAGTTGTGTTACCTTTTAGTATTTAGTGGTAAGTCATGTTCGCTTCCAAGGAGTACCTTTTAGTATTTAGTGGTAAGTCGTGTTACCTTTTAGTATTTAGTGGTAAGTTGTGTTGTCTCCCATGGAGTACCTTTAAGTACTTAGTGGTAAGTCGTGTTGTCTCCCAAGGAGTACCTTTTAGTATTTAGTGGTAAGTTGTGTTACCTTTTAGTATTTTGTGGTAAGTCATGTTCGCTTCCAAGGAGTACCTTTAAGTACTTAGTGGTAAGTCGTGTTGTCTCCCAAGGAGTACCTTTTAGTATTTAGTGGTAAGTTGTGTTACCTTTTAGTATTTAGTGGTAAGTCATGTTCGCTTCCAAGGAGTACCTTTTAGTATTCAGTGGTAAGTTGTGTTGTCTCCCATGGAGTACCTTTAAGTACTTAGTGGTAAGTCGTGTTGTTTCCCAAGGAGTACCTTTTAGTATTTAGTGGTAAGTTGTGTTACCTTTTAGTATTTAGTGGTAAGTCGTGTTACCTTTTAGTATTTAGTGGTAAGTTGTGTTGTCTCCCATGGAGTACCTTTAAGTACTTAGTGGTAAGTCGTGTTGTCTCCCAAGGAGTACCTTTTAGTATTTAGTGGTAAGTTGTGTTACCTTTTAGTATTTAGTGGTAAGTTGTGCTACCTTTTAGTATTTAGTGGTAAGTTGTATTACCTTTTAGTATTTAGTGGTAAGTCATGTTCGCTTCCGAGGAGTACAATAATTCAGCACAATCATAATTTAGTGGAATGATTTTATAGCGAAAAGTCACTAAGATAAGATGACATCTAAAAATATATATGTTTACAGTATAGTGTTGATCCAATTTGTATCAGTTTTTCTAAAAGGCTATCCACTACTTTGATGTTTATATATTCAGTTGTGATTAAGTCGCTGTTTTCTTTCTAGTTTCTGGCATATATGTAGACAACACTGGTAGAAGGAGTAGAGCCCAGGAACTCATGTGGCCTGCTCCTCCAACAGCAGTTGGTAAGTTATCAAGTATACAGTGTACATTGCATATATACTTCATATCGAAGGTCGTAAGGCCATGTGAGGACGTAAAACTCTCAAAATAAATAAAACATCTCATATATACTCTCATGCTTGTAAGGAGATTTGATACACAGTATTTCTGATAATTGTTCAGAGACATTTTAACAAGGAATACATATTCCTTGAAGTACATTTTACAATTTAATAGAAATATTCAGTAACATTCAGAAAATTGCTGCATATTTAAAATTGCAACCTGATTTGTATGTTTTGTATAGAATACATATCAATTTGTTTTCTTTAACATGTTATCAGACTTATATCACTGATACAAAACTTTTGATTCATATCCTGGTGCTTGTTGTTGCTTTGTTGGACTATATGCCAGTGCCATTGAATTGTACCACTGGGCAGTATCATTGTTATGTTGTCAAGGTTACTATACTTCAAACAGAAATCGATTAATTAATTTTTCTGCTATCCATGAACTATTAAAAGTACATCAAGTTAACACATTTGTGACATCTGACAGGGTGTTGTCAGGCGGTGTTGTGAATAGTACACTTGCCATTCACGGAACCATGCAGGTTTTCTCTAGATTGTCTTGGTTTCCCTTCCAACATTAGGACCTCTGAATTTCCATCCAGGCAAACAAGGATGATTTATAATTTGGAAAATGTTGATGTGTATTTGTTGTAAAATAAAATTGCTGTGATGTCATCATTGTGTTATTTCAGCGTACAGTGATCCCTACCTCATGTGCTATTCAGAAAATGCCATATTTGTGTTCGATGTTCATTCAGCAGAGTGGATCCAGACTTTGTGCTTGAAAAAGGTACGAATTAGATTGACAGGAGACCATTATGTTCCCTCATTGCTGAGGTATGAGCAAAATGGTATTGAGTTATGAAAGTGACAGCTAATGGAACTCTTATATAGGACAGATTAACCAAAAGGTGAAAATATTGCCAAGTTACAGCACAATCAGCTGATTGTGGCATTAATGTTAGATTTACACCAAACTTATCGTCTTTATTACTGGAATTCACAATAAAACTGAGATATTTTATCATTTAAAGTATTGCAGGATAATTCATTCACATTTTGATTAATATGATATTGCCTCTTAGAAAATTAATTCAATCAGTATTGTTTGAATATACTGATTACTGGAAAAATGTGGGTTTGTGATTTATTATGGTGATTCTATTATATATTTCTAAATAGATACTTGATGATAAATTCTTATTGTTTTTTTGTTGTAGACAAAGCCCCTGAACAGGGATGGCTCTCTGAACCTGATGAATATGATGGACTCCCAACACATCATTCACTTCAAGAATGTCCACCAGGGTATTGATACTTTGTAACACCCATAACTGTCCTTATGATGAATTATACTTGGGGAATCTCAGGTTTAAATCTGATCAAACGAAATTGGTTTATTTTAACAACAGATTGTGTTAGTCCTACAAAGTTATCTGGGAATACATATCCTTTGTTCAGTCATGTAAGGTGTGCTGTTGCAGGTGTCATTCATTAGGGTCAAAGAGATACATTTTAATAATGAAATATTTAAGATAGATATATTTGTATTAATTTTTTTTTTTTTTTTTTGCAGGAAAACAGAATTTCGATATTTATTCATATATCTTCATGTTAAATTATGGATTAAATGGTATTAAATGTCTTTGAATGATAGAAGACAAAAGGCTGGCATGTTAAATTATAGAATAAATGGTATTAAATGTCTTTGAATTATAGAAGAAGAAAGGCTGGCCATCAAGGAAATCTTCAAAAACAGGAGTGTCAACAGGAACAAGAGGCGATTCTCCTTCAAGACGAGAGAAGATCATGACCGGGGCTCTAAAGGGTGAGAAAGGAGGCTCTGTCTGCATCCTGTTGGGTTATTCTTAGTGGAATGAATAGATGGTTTGCTCATCAAGTAACATTTATTATGAGATGAAATTTTATTTCAAGAGTTGGAATGATATTTAAAAGGAATGCATTGGGTTGATATTGATTTATGATACAATGTCCGGTTTTACAGCTTTTTGCCAACTGTTGTGAATGATTTATTTTTCAATGCTATTTTTTGGCTAACTGAATGTTTCAAGTTTTTTGTTCTGTTGCAAAATGGCAGAAAAAATTGACCTCCTGTGATTAATAATGACCTTTTTATAATACGATTTATGTGCAGCATGTTTCTTATTTATTTGCTTTATATCATTACTACATGTATCTTATAATATATAGACTGACACACTGTAATATCAAAATACATTAATGTAACTCGGGCATATAGAATCTGGTGAGAGGTGTTCGCCGGAATCACACTCTTCTATAACAATTCTGCTAATCTCTTCAAGCAAAGTTTGTGACTTAGATAAAAAAACGTTTATCGGGATGTATAAGATTTGGTTGCACAGACATATGTAGTCTAAAGCATCAGCTTGTCAATACTACAAGTTGGTGATAAGTCCTTGGGGAAGTCTACATAGTGAAAATTGAATTGATATCCTCAAAAATATGGATAGCATGACATCTTTAATTGCCATGAAAGCTTCATGAATTGCTTCTTTGAATGTTTCTTGCACACACTGATATATTCTACAGCTATCTGCCGATATTTTTGTTACGAAAATGACTGTTATTGACAAGCAGATGTTGGTCGTGGTCTTAACTCTATATATATGGAGATCTCTTGTGTTGTAGGATCATCAGAACTATTTACAGGAATAACATATAGCATCTCCACCCTATAACGACATCACATCTGACTGATGTTGTATTATGTCTTTGTACTTAATCTGACCGATACATGGTGCAAACGAAAAAATTACTTAGGATTCACTGTTTTATATGGGAAAATACTGTGGTCATAGGTGTTAACAGGTTCTGTAAGGTTTTGTTTAGAAATTGAGTTATTTAAAATTGAAAAAAAAAACTACCCATGGATACAAAGGGATCAATCTAGGTCATTTATCACAAGAGGTAACAGTATTTTCCTGCAAGTGTTTATTAAGGTTTTACTTTTTTGTGGTTTCAAAACTTTAAAAAAAGAATGGTTCAATTATTGTTTACACCATCAATGCTTTGATGAATACTTAATCAGACAGTAAAGAGTCCATATGAAATAGGTGAATTTAAATTGAACATTATATATTTCAGTGCAATAAATGATTCAACAATAGCTAGTGTTGATATTTATACTTGTTAAGTATAAGATCCTCTCCCGTAAATAACAGATATTTGTTCCCTCGATCCCTAGATTGACCCCTGTTACCCTCGATCCCTAGATTGACCCCTGTTACAATGATATCCATCCTACCTACAATGAAGTCCAGTACATGTCGGTAAAGTTACCTGTTACGACTGTAGTAAACTGACTGAGTTACAAGACAGCTGCTATTTTGTGTTGACTACAGGCCCGAGCGGCGCTCTCGTGAAATTTCCGCACCAATATCATTCAGCCATGTAGCCCACATGGGTCCAGATCAGGTCTTTCCTTCAAGCATACCAATACCAGTAACCCACGGCCAGTAAGCTGTCTTACGTAAAATTGTACTGTGTAGTGGCTTAGTGCATGCTTCCCATATAATCTCTTTTTTCTTGGAATGTATAAACCATGCTGTCTTCTCCGTGTATTTAATCACTGATCTACCAACTCAGCTATGCATGTTGCTTTTTACATAGAATTTTGGCTAGGTGCATGTTCGTTATCCAAGTTAAATACAATCAAAATGTCTGTCCCAAGACAGGTTACCATCGGTTCCTTGGGTGTAGTATTTAATCATTTGTTTTCAAACGTAACCGCTCTGTACAGTTTGACTAAATGCTTTGTGTTGTTAGCCTGACGTCTGCTATGTGCTATCTTGGTGCATGTGGTTACACGTGGTTACTTGGTGGCAGGGAAATTGTTATATTCCATTAGTGGTTCAGTTACGGTACAAGAACATGCGTTGATGGTGGATTTCAGCGGTTTGTTCTGGATATATATACATTTCATGTTTGTTGCAGCTTATCAATAAATTATTCCCATCACACTTGTATTTAGAGGCTGTTTCATTGGTCCAGTTGTTTGGGCTCTGCCAATTATTACATTCATATGAACAAAATATTCTGACATATAACAGATGGTATACAAGTTTTAGTTTAATTGTGGTGTCGGTGTATACAAGTAAATTACAAAAGGAAAATTAGTGGAAGTTATTAAGGATTGTTCCAAAATTCATCATATGAGAGGGGCGGGAGGCTCCACCACCCATCAAATATTAAAAGTAAAAGTGATTTATTATATGGAACTGTACACCGATCTGGTTTTAACCCCATCACCCATGCTATATTAATACAGGTGCCTCCCACCTCCCCCACATGATTAATTCTGGAATAGCCCCAACTTGGGTCATTTGTGCAATTTGCCATAACTGAAATTTATCGTTATTTAATTTAATTTAAAATATTATTCTGAAAAAAAATGAACTAGAATATAATTCACATTACACAAAACTTATAGTCTGCCTTTTACATAATGGAAAGCTTTATGCACTCGTGAACACACTTGTATGTGTCATGTGATGATCTCTTGCACAGCACGTTTCTTTCAAAATCTGGACCCGCTATCGAAACAAAAAGATGAATTTTTTAAAATGTTATTTTAAACCTTTACACTCAAGAAACCACACTAAATTAGGATAGTTTAGGAATTTACAATTTTTTTAAATCTTTGCTGGAAACAGTGACCTGCTTAATCAGATTTCAATTACGTTATGTTGGAAAAATATAGAATCGACCTTCATGTATTTAGTGGCGAGATCAAGCATTCCGCTTTGAGCCTTTCACACAGCTTCAGCTATGTTTGCTTACCTTTGTACAAGATAAGCATATGCCGAAAACAACTGAATTGTTTATTTTGCTACCGTAATAATTGAAACAATTTGACAACAAAAATACAACTGCAGTTATTAATTAATTGTGTACTGTTCAATGATCACTGTTATAACCTTGGTAAATATTAAAATGTTGTAAAATTTGTTATGAAAGTGAAGTAATTATTAAATACATGAAGAACCTTTCAAAACTGTTAAAAGTAAGATTGAAGGTGATAAAAAGATGAAAGATTTTTTCTTGGGCTGACCAAATCTGTAAAATCTAAGATGTATTTATTGTGTTTTTCTAATAGGTCTGAGAGAAAATCCAGAATAATCTCCGGTCCAACCAACTTTACCCATGTGGCTCATATGGGTACAAACATGGACATGAAATCACTCATTGATCTTCCCAAGGTATTTACTGTTTACATTTAATCTCTGCGTGTAAATAAAACAACAAATTATATACAGAAATAGTGCCAAAAATATACAGACAGCTTTATATGAAAATGCTGCAATGTTTTATGATGATTTGATATTGCTGGTCAGTAAAGTCCAATCTTTTGAGTGGCTTCACCCTTGAATGGCAGGTTCCAACATGAAAAAGTCTGTGATTATCCAGACTGAAGTCAGTGAAACTTTTGTCCTTGTTTAAGTACTATAATATCAGTTATTTCTGTGAGACCAAATTCTGTGGTTTCCCTGAAAAACATCCATTTCATGGGTACATGAGTTCTTGGAATAACAGTACCCACTTGCTTTATGTATCAAACTTGTAAATACTCCATGGACTTGAGATATGTGTTAGCATTAAATTATCTCTTGTTTATATGCATGGAACATCGAGATTATTGGTGGATATAAAGTGATAATATTGGTTCAACAATGGTTACACAACAACAGCAATTCAAACATCAGCTATAATGATTTTACTTGCTTTACCAGCCGGTTGGATCGTCGGCCCCTCCGCCTGTAGAGAGACCGCCCCCCGATACTACCATACAGAGGGTGCGCAACATCTTCCAACCTAGCATGAAGTCGGTACAGGAGGCTCAGTTGAGAGGTGCCCGGTCACAACCCAACGGTAGGTCAAACGGTGAGGATAATAGGGCATGCATGAATCGTCAATCAAAACGAAAAATGCACATTTTAAAATTTTAATAATTTCACTTTATAAAAACCAAATCAGTAAAAAGAGTAGATCAAAACTGGTCTAAAACAGATACCATTTAAATTTTTTACATCTGCATGAGACATTTAATTGAGGTTTATTGATGAAGTTTGATGGCAAACATTTTCTTGATGAATGTCTTATCCATTTCCTTAACCCAAAAAGATGGCATCATACCTCGCACTCGTAAAAAATATGAAAATATTAGTCACACTCATGAAATATATTTTGTGTTACTGAAGACACTGTTAGATATCCTTTATGTGTTTGTTAAGTCACAGCAAATTTAACCTCCAAACTGAAAAGTACATTGGAACAAACTTGATGTAGAGGAATACATTTTCAATGCCCATTGTTTAAAACAGGCAGTGCGAGGCGTGAATCGCCGTCCAAAGTTGGGGGTGGAGCACGACCTACATCCTCCACCTCCTCCATCTCCGATAGTCCCGAGTTATCCTCCCATGACCAGTCCGCCTTCGCCGACGTCACCAGCAACATGTTTGAGGTAGGCTCGGCTCCTACAACCTAGCTAGCTTCACTTATAGGGCTTTCTTAGGACGATATATAGGCTTTTCCTTAGGACAATTTTGCAGTGTAATAATGCATTGATAGAGGCACATTAATTTATAGTCCACCCTGATGCTTCTGTAGAAATATACAATCAGTTATAAGTATTATTGATGATAAATACTTTTTATGAATTTTATGATATTATATGTATGTTTAAGACAAGAAACATTTGTTAAGGAAATATTGGTAAGGAATCACGAATCACTTGTTCTTTTTCTCTTTTTGATCTCGCAATAGTAGAGCATATAATTATGGTGACTTGGTAATTATGTTGATGTTTCGTGTCCCTCCCTGTTACACGTGTAATGAAGCCCCCTTTCTGTTATGTACCGCCACTCGAAGGTTTCCGTTTCACACACTGTATGATCTGTGTCTTACTACATAGTCTATATATATATATTACTGCCTTCACACGGCCAGAACTGACTTGTGAGTTACATGTTTATTCACTGTACTGGAACAAACATATTTCTGTACTGTACAGAGGGGGCTCAGTTGTAACTGGACTACAATACTAAGACATGACTTACACATCTTTGCATCTTTTACAACATTTTCATTCCAAAGTATTAACATTTGAGGAAAAATTTAAGATTTTAGGGAATTTAAACGGCATAATAAACATATCAATTGAATGGCAAGGATGAAATCAAGACTAGGTAAAAATTGATGACATGGGCGAATGGCGGAAGTTTGCCTTTTGAACATTTCATTATATACAATTAATTGTATTGTTTTTTGTTCAAATTCGAAAGATTTTATGACAATGAATTTAAGTGATTGGGAATGATAAAGCAAGAAAAGAAAATGTAGAAGAAAAAAAATATGTAAGTCCTGATGTTAAGAGCCTTGTCTAGTTTGTTCTGGTATAGTCGCTAGATGTAACACAAATTAGTAAGGCTCCTGTGAAGAATTCTATGTCTGCACACACTGTGTGTCATATTCATCGTATGCACTGAAAGTCTATGTACTGTATTATTTATAATCTTCAACCAGTTCTCTTCTTGTGTGACCTGATTGGCCGGCGTTACTAATGGTGTACTACTACATAATCCATTTTGCTTCCCTTCAGGTGTTTAAAGGTCCCCCCGGGTCGCGCGAGTCTGTTAGTGGCAGTGTTTCCAATCATACATATGAAAGCACATGGCAAAACTACTGAACAAATGAGCACACAGATTATGTAGCTGAGGTTTCTCCACTTTTTACTTCCATATTTATATATTGTGCACTCCTTGATCTAACATCATTACCAGACCCCAAGCTTCTTATTCACTTCGTTTTCTGTTCCGTTGATGCCCTGGTGGGAATGGCTGATTGGTCCGTTAATATTTACCATAATTCATTCATATTTATTTTTTTTAAACAATTTAGTAACTGGTGTTCTGATCTTAATATTTAAAAACCTAATATATATATTTGTTAATACATTTTTTATTTTTAAATACGACATATTCATAATCATTACTAATTACAGTAGTTTAGTTTTAACTTGAGCAAGTAACCGAACAGAAGTTACTATAATGGGTTAATTTTGTGTCTATACTTCCGTGTTATTGCTGAAGTCATTCTCACCATAGGTTACTTGTTGTTTTACATTACAGCATTGCATGAGCCCAGGCTATCACCCTCTAGGTGTGTGCCACTCTTTCTTGGCATGTCCTATCACAGTTATCTCCCCTACCTAACCAGTTGTACCGGCTGGTCGACCAACTTGCCGTCTTTCAATGTTGTTGCATGTTTGTTCCTTCTGAGTTTTTAAACAGACAAAACAATATACTTTACATTCAAATATATTCATATAGCAATTCCATATCTTTGACAATTCTGTCCCATTAGGATTTCGATTTTTGATGGATCCAAGACCTAGTGCAGGTAGTATGATTGATATTGTTTACTGGGAATGAAATAACTATGTACTATAGGGCAACATCAGGGCAGCAGGCTTGCTGGCTATCTCATTCTGGCATGGTTGATTAATCCTCAAGTTGGAAAGCTTAGCAAGCTGGTGTCCAAACCTAATGGCCTGAAATCAGCATAGATCTAGATTCTGTGGAGAAAAGTAGCAGAAATGAGATGTTCAGTATTGACTGCATTCATAGTTGTGTTGTTGGTTATTAGAAATATAAAACAAAAATATTGATATTTTATTATATATATTGATAATTTACAGCATACATTGCATAATATTCACAAACAAAACTGTTTGCATGGTGAGAGTCAATAGGTGTTACATATGTTAGAACTATATGCAGTGGTATGTTTATAGTTAAAACAAAATGAAGTTGGTCATTACAAAATTGCATAAAGATTATATGAAGTTGTTTATTAATAGAATGTATATGTTTTTCACACTCTGCAAGTTGCAAGAAGACCTGAAAAAAACTTTTTTTTTTAAATAATAAAAGGATTGTGTTCATCAAAATGATATGAAAGGGAGATTAGACAAAAAAAAGAACTCTGGAGTGGAACTATTCTTTGTGCTTATGACTGGTGCAGAATTACCCAAACCTTAAAATGTAATATGTGGTTTTGTAAACGAATGATGATCAGCATTGTTTAAAGCAGAAGTCTTTTGACTTGGTCGGATAGTTAGATGGATTGGCATAGTCTAGTGGAAGGGGCATTTTAGTTAATCAACGAAGAATGGAAGATTGGGACTATATATCATAGCACTAGATAGTCTTGACAAGTTAAGGTACTGTTTAACTGTATTTGGTACCATACCAATGCAACTGACAGTGTTGTAGTATATTGTAAGTTTAAATTTGCATCATACAAGTGTTTTAAATTAGGCTTTCATGGTAAAACTAAACAATACATTCTAATATTCTTAACATTGCTTTGTATTAGCTTAGTCAAACTGTCCTTTTGTAAGCTGTCTGCAATACATTGTTGGCTTAGATATTATAAATTGATGTCCTTTGTCAGTGCTCTGTGATGCATTCTCGGCTTAGATTTAACATTGAATGTTTTTTCTGGGTCAGCTCTGTTTTATGTTGTCGTTGGCTGAGATATTGTTCTGATGGCAGTGGGCATTGATAACCCTTACATTAATGATGTACTGTAAATGTGTTATGTATAAACTGGCAACAGACAAGCAGTGTACAGTAGTTTGAGGCTGCTATGCCGAAACTGTTGCCAGGGTTGAAGGCATACTGAGCCAAATCAAAGAAAGGGGAGAGCACTCTGGCAACTTGTTGTTATGGTAGCTTAAAAATAAGACAATTGTTTTAACCATGACTTAACATCAAATGACAATTAGGCATTGTTTAGTTGATGTATAATGTACAATGTAAAAGAATTAAGTTATTGTATTGTTTAAATCAAGTGAAATCAAAAAGATACTTCTATACAATAACATGATATACAAAAGAAAATAATCGACAGCGTAAATCTTCAGAACAAAACTTAAGCTTTTATTACAAGGTCATTTACACTTTTAATTAACATATTTAGGGAGATTGCTGTTGGCTTATAGCAATTAGACAGTCACAGTTAAGCGCAGCATGGTTAGATGAGCGTTATAGTTCCCAGTAGGGCTAATTATAGGTTGCTTTGTAATACTATGTAACAACCGTTACCAGATATCGTCGATTTTAGTTGTAACGCTTGACTCTCGGTTTGATTAACAATAATTGACTGGACTGTAAGCTTCACATGATGACTTGGTACACACACACAGTGTGGTGTTGTTGAAATCACAAGCTTGTTCAGCACCGACATCTACTGTCCCTAACCATGATATCCTTCAGACATAAAATGTGCTTATAAACACATTTCTTAACAAGTCAGGTTTTACCCCATCAAACATTAAAATTTACATCTTAATGTTTCAAATTTCCAGTTTTGTTATATTAAAAATTTCTTCATTATTTTGGTAGAGATCAGAAGTATTTATTCAAGGTACTTGGCTTTGACAGCAGATTATGAGTTATCTATGGTATAGTTAATAGCAAAGATGTCAAACTGTATATATGTGAGCAAGATGTTAAAATTTGTTATCATTAATCATCATTAATTCATTCTTGGTAATAATATGTAAAGCTAGTACCAATAAAGATATCATCATTCTAGATACACTGTACATAGATCACTGTCTGTAGTGGAAAGTAAAATTATTTAATAATCCTTTAAATATTTTGAATCAATTGATTTGCCCCATCACCATCTGTCCACCACATACCAGATAAGTATGTGTAGCGCTAGAACCTGCCCTGTTGTCTTCTCCTTTGCTTTACACATTATTACGAGGCAAACTATTATTAATTCAATGTTGAGTCATTCAAATTAAACTTTATGCATTTTACAAAGAACACAGAGATAATTGTATTTTTATTTGTCTGACTTAAAACCAGTTATTTTAATCTTATTTGATAAAAATGCATGATCTTAACTTTTTGAGGGAAAATCACAAAACTCCTATGCATTTGGACACATTTTGAAATGGCAATATGACTAAAAATGGCAAAGATGAAGATTTAGAGAAGTTGTTTGCTTTTACATTTCCTTATTACTCCATTTTCAGTGTGATTGTAATTATCGTAGGTAAATGTAATATACTATTTTTAAGAAAAGCATTATGCTAGGACGATTTAAACAAGTGTTATTTATGCTGATTTTGTCACTACCTTTATAACGTTATTTTGCTGTTATTAGATACAATGTAAATGCTGTACAGTGCTAATGTTGGGACAATGTGATGCCATGATAGACAACTTGATCTTGTTGATGACTTGATGTTATAATCTGAACATGTACATGTAAGATATTCTCACAGATATTGATTATATAGTCCTGACTATTGAATATGTATATATGACTTTCTCATCAATGAACTATAATATCCAGTATTGACTCAATACAGATGATGATATCTACTTGACCATGCATGTGATTGTGTATTAATTAAGGTTACCGTTGTGTTGTAGGACGGGGAGGGGTATGAGCGGCCACGTATGCGTCTGTCTCTGGCCTCCACCAACAGTAACTTCAGTAGTCCCCCACACTCAACCAGTGGCAGTCTCTCCGAGGACCGAGACCCCGGCGACAATGACCAGGAGGTAGACTGTACTCGCCTCTGATTGGCTGGAATGTGACCCCAGAAAAAGGTCGCCTGTATATCTCGCCATGGCTGGTTACTTTATGTAATGTGTGGTCTCCAGTCTCAAGTGTTGACAGCATGGAGCGATATCTCTACTTTGTCTGTACTTAGCAGGACAGTTGGCTACAGTCTGTGGCGACCTTACCACCACAGTCATATCAAATAAGACATCAAACCCAGCCAGATAAATAAATCAAGAAACGCAGCATTTTTTTCTTCTACAAAACAAAGCAATGGAATGCTTGCTTACTGCTGATAATTAACATAATCGGTATTAATCCCATGTATATTTAGTCCTATATATTTACCTGTAGCAGGAGCACAGCGTCTACTACTCACAATCGAAAATTCTCTATCCATTGTATTTTGGACTCGGTCAATTTAAACACATATTTAATCAAAGAAAAAAAACTTACCCCGGTAACAAATATTAAGGTTAAACCATTTTGCAATTTTAAAAGGCAAAATGATTGTTTTGTTTTACTTTGTACAATATTATTTATCATGGAACCTTTTTGAATTCCTAAACCACGTTTTTGGTGAAGAATGAACATAACCATGTATTTATATAATGACGACTATCATAATTGAATGCTTTAACTTTACACTGCGAATTCCTTTCCAAGGAGTGATCTCTTCATGTTGCCCTTTGTAAGGAGTGATCTTTTGGTTGTTGTACACAGTATATTTCGCCTACATATTGCCGCCATTACAGATGAACCTGTCTCATTCTGGTGTGAACACGACGTACAAGGTGTGTGATATACGTGACGTGTTATTTACTTGATGCGACACATTACGGTCAGTTTGTATTGTCACTGCCCCCGAAAATCATCTTCATTTCATTGGTGTCGAAACCAGATCACCTCTTGGTGTATTTAGCTCATCATCACCTGATACAAAAGTCATAAATGTGAGACAAAGTCGTACATTTAAAATAGCTTAATCTCCATACCATGTTTGTAAAGACTTGTAGTCGGGTTAGGATATGCGAAATATCTCGTGTAAGGTGGGTTTTTTTTGTACAATTAAATATCAATGGTGGCATTATATGAACAAATGTGTAACTAGTGCAAGACTATAGTTTACATCTGAAATTGCATTTCAATTTTACACATTGTCATGATATTTAGAAAAAAGAATTACTAACTACCATTTTACGAAGTAAAGCATACCAATATACTGAAGAATAATGTAATTATCACAAAAAAGACTATGTAGGAACATTATAAAATTAACACATTTGTAGCTTCTATACTCTAAACAGCAAAATGATTTTGCCATTTCTTTCTTAAACAACGACTTGTAGCTAAAGGATAATATTGACAAGTTTATATAGTTTAGGTGTGACATGATGAAACTGTCTTTCATTTATACCAACACGACATGCCAGACCGGTGCTGTATTTTTCCCTGTCTTTTTTTTAATCCTTCGGTACTATTTACCCGGTATATGTATAAACATACATACATATCCTATGATGTTACAGGTTCAGCATTCAAAAAAATCTTCTCCAGAGTTTTCATCATAAGTTGTACTTTTGTCATTTGTATTGCTCCAATAAAGGGACACTAAAGGCTTGGTTTAAGTATGACCAATTTTCCAATAAGTTGTCAGAACATGAAGCTTTACAGTGAATGTCATTTGATCCATAAAGAATGAAAAATGGCTTGACAATAAATTGCAAGTAAGATTCATTTTCCATTTTATGGATTTTCCATTTCAAGGAATATGATCTAAGAAATTGAGATCCACGTAAATGCAAGACTTTAAGATAGAATAGACTAGGGCGAAGTGTGTTGACCTCTTGAACTTTGAACTTCCTTGTCAAAGGGTTGGTTAGCAACTTATCAATGCATGAAATCTTTAACTACTCTTTAAACAAAATCCCAAATCCAAATTTGTTGGCTGTTATGAAGAGTGAGACTCTTAGTGCTTATGCCCATGTTCCCGGAAGAGTTGGACATGTCTTGCTTTATATATATAAATATATATGAAATATATATATCATACGACAAATCCTGTTAGGATATTGTATAGAATCTAATGGCTTTAATTGGTCACACTGTAGCTTGTACATATAGATGTATTTAAAACACTAAACCATGTTAATAGCAACACAATATTCAGCCTTATTCATGTACAGTTGTATATTCATGTAGCGTCAGTAATGGAGTCTTGTCACATATGTAAATGTTTTGTACATAGTTATCGGCTATTGTTGACAGGTGAATTTGCCAAAAACCCTACGTTTTTCCTTTTTAATTGATCAATGACTTTTGAGTGAGAGCGAGACGAGCGGGCGTGACCATACACCCGGAGTTACTGTGAGATTTCCTGTACCTGCCACACAATTATCGGTGTGCTTTAGGTACGTTACCACTTTACCGAGTTCAGTGCTGTGATTGCTGCTCTTGCCGAGGGTCAACATTTCCCATCCCCTTACAATTATGTTGTTTTTATGGACAGGCTTCATATCAATTGTGTAAAGTTGAGTATCAATATTTGCAATTATTCATAAATAAAAAGATTTGATATTAATGAGCAAGATTTGATTTGTGATAGAAACAATGTTTTTGGTACCTTTCCTACCGATTCCATCTAACTCGTACACCCCTAAATGTCATAATGAAGTATTCCAACCTTTGATTAAAAGAGTTCCATTGAGTCTTCAGGGATGAACGAGATAAAAGGAATGATTTTGGGGCAATATAAAAGAAAGCAATTTTAATTGAGATTCTGCAGGATTTTGGCACGTTGGCATAGCTATGTCTTATTTGTGTTATCGTAGAAGACATTTAGTCCCAATACCCATTATGGTGTGCACATTTCATGTCATATTGATGTGCCACAAGTAATATACTGCCAAAATATGGAAGTTCCCACCCAGCCAATTATTTTTCTGTAAAGTGTAAAAGGTGAAACTCTGTGGTACCTGCCAGTGATTATTGTATTCATTCACTTAGGTTTTACAAGTCTTTCATTTGTGGTAGGAGATAGAACATTGGCCAAAAGTTGTTTATTTTAACATATCTGATATCGTGTTATTTTATGATATGGCGTAAAAGGTCGGGTAATTTTCCCAGAGAAAAACCTTGACAGTAGTTTTTACTCGATATACATATATACCAGTAGTAAGGTGTTACTATTTGTTATACATTATCATTCACAAATGATTGTCACAAATTATGCCCATAAAAGAGTTCACAATTCCTCTCACAGTAACTCCTCGTGTGTGGTTACCGGTTATTGTCGGATACCAACCACTGATTTTATTTTACTTACTTACTCACTGAGTAAGTGAAGCAAGATCAGCCGTGGGTATACGACAATGGTTACAAGTGTGCACAAGAGTCTTAGTGGCGAATACCTGATGTGTGAGGGTGGTGTTTCTACTGGAGATCTCCACAGTAAATACCTGGTGTGTGAGAGTGGAGATCTCCACAGTAAATACCTGAGGTGTGAGGGTGGTGTTTCTACTGGAGATCTCCACAGTAATACCTGGTGTGTGAGGGTGGTGTTTCTACTGGAGATCTCCACAGTAAATACCTGATGTGTGAGGGTGGTGTTTCTACTGGAGATCTCCACAGTAAATACCTGAGGTGTGAGGGTGGTGTTTCTACTGGAGATCTGCACAGTAAATACCTGATGTGTGAGGGTGGTGTTTCTACTGGAGATCTGCACAGTAAATACCTGATGTGTGAGGGTGGTGTTTCTACTGGAGATCTGCACAGTAATACCTGGTGTGTGAGAGTGGAGATCTCCACAGTAAATACCTGATGTGTGAGGGTGGTGTTTCTACTGGAGATCTCCACAGTAAATACCTGATGTGTGAGGGTGGTGTTTCTACTGGAGATCTGCACAGTAAATACCTGATGTGTGAGGGTGGTGTTTCTACTGGAGATCTGCACAGTAAATACCTGAGGTGTGAGGGTGGTGTTTCTACTTGAGATCTGCACAGTAAATACCTGAGGTGTGAGGGTGGTGTTTCTACTTGAGATCTCCACAGTAAATACCTGATGTGTGAGGGTGGTGTTTCTACTGGAGATCTGCACAGTAATACCTGGTGTGTGAGGGTGGTGTTTCTACTGGAGATCTCCACAGTGATACCTGGTGTGTGAGGGTGGTGTTTCTACTTGAGATCTCCACAGTAAATACCTGATGTGTGAGGGTGGTGTTTCTACTGGAGATCTCCACAGTAATACCTGATGTGTGTGAGTGGAGATCTCCACAGTAAATACCTGATGTGTGTGAGTGGAGATCTCCACAGTAAATACCTGGTGTGTGAGGCTGTTAAAGTGTTTCCACTAGGCATGTTATTTACAGCTAATCCTTCAAATTTTGATGCATGTCTCATGACGAACAAAGACCATGTTATTTTTGTCTCCCATAATTTTCTCATAAACTTTCGTTAAAGTGATCCACTAGCAGGATGACAAGCATTTAAGATTTGAATTGTACATGATGTGAACAATTCCATTTATTTAAGGGCGATTCAAAAGTTCCCCCAACACAATGTGATTCATTTTATGTTGTATTATTGAGAGAAGAAGAGATGAAGTAACTACGATTATGCAATATGAAATATAATACACACTGCTGTTAAAGAAAACTGTGGTCATTTGTAAAGTAACCCATACTTCCCAGAAAGTTTTATTTTAAATTTATTTTCATGACATCAGAATTATTCTGACAAAGAGAATTCCGCAAACGATAATAGAATTATGATTACGTTGAAAATTCAAATGCATGATATTGCACTGTTAGAAACTGTTAATATGATAATGTCAGTGCATCATGAAGAAAAAAACAACCATGATAACAAATCTGGTAGTAATCTTGCAATTTGATATCAATTTTTTAACCTGTTCAGGTTTATGAATAATGGAGAGAGATTTTTTTTTAATATTTTACTTTCTCAATTTTTTTTATCATTTTGATTCCTTCATTTTACCTAAATGTTATGGTGATATTGAGTCAGTATTATAAAACAAGTGATCGTTTGTTACTGTTATAGTGTATAGTAAAGCTTGAAGGTCTTTCAGAAAAACGTAATCTTTGAACAAATGTTGAAAGTATCTTGGTTAACTTTCAGGTTACTGAAAAGTATGGTGGTCTTTTTTTTTCGTTTCTTTTTTCTTCTTTCGAGAATGACTTACAGCAACACAAGGTATGATACTGACCTTGTGTGTTATGTTCCTGACATGGTGACAGGTATCTAGCATACGGTGCGTGGGGAGTAATGGTAGTTGTAGAATACATTCCATTTGACTTGGAAATGCACACACAAATCACACCATTTTACATCTACATACTGCTATAGTGAATCGGAACATCCGCAGCGCAATGAGTGGCCAGTTCACTCCTAACGAACTGTCTTTAATTGATTGTTAACTAATGGTGGATTAATTGACTTGTGATATGGTTGAAGAAGAGTCGCTTGTGCCTTTGGTTTGCTTGCTGAATGTTTTGGTTGGTGTCCTGTTGGAGACTTGATGATGATGATAATGTTAGTTGAGGTATTTATGTCCTTTTAGTGCGTAAGCGGAGTTAAATTCTTAATTTTCAAATTCTTCGTGCTAACCTAATACTTAATCGGAAATTAAGAATTTGCTTCAAGAGCTGTCCTGTATTTGGCTAATATATAGTTCTTGGTCTACAGCAGGCCGGGAGTGTGACCTCATACATTTTGTGTATCCTTGTCCACATTCCACTATCAAGTCTTGAACTTTCCAAATAGATTCAAAATATTCCTTTATTTGATTTGAATAAATCTACAATTGAGAACGAAGATGTGATCTATGGCATGATTGCAAAGAAAGAAAACAAAAGTTGAAAGATACATCGATTGGTTTCTTTAGTAAACAAATATCCTTAAAATCTAGGTATGTTTAAATCAGTAGTGAAAGGGAAAAGCAGCTAACTAGGTTAAGGAAGGTGTCTGTTGTAGGCTAGGCATGGGTTACATCAGATGGAGGACTACAGTACTGTAGACAGACCGACTATATTGTTGTAGGCTGACTCCAGGTAGATAGACTATTGTGCTGATGGCTGACTAGCTCAAGGTAGATAGACTATATTGTGCTGTAGGCTGACTAGCTCAAGGTAGACGGACTATATTGCTGTAGGCTGACTCTAGGTAGATAGACTATTGTGCTGTGGGCTGACTAGCTCAAGGTAGATAGACTATTTTGCTGTAGGCTGACTCTAGGTAGATATACTATTGTGCTGTGGGCTGACTAGCTCAAGGTAGATAGACTATTGTGCTGTAGGCTGACTAGCTCAAGGTAGACGGACTATATTACTGTAGGCTGACTCTAGGTAGATAGACTATTGTGCTGTAGGCTGACTAGCTCAAGGTAGATAGACTATATTGCTGTAGGCTGACTCTAGGTAATTTGACTATTGTGTTGTAGGCTGACTAGCTCAAGGTAGACGGAATTTATTGCTGTAGGCTGACTCTAGTTAGATAGAATATTGTGTTGTAGGCTGACTAGCTCAAGGTAGATGGACTTCAGTGCTGTAAGGCTGACTCTAGGTGGACTTACTGTGGTGCTGTAGTCTGACTCTAGGTACAAAGTCTATAGTGTTTTATTGTCGACTCTTAGGTAAATGGACGAGTGTTTTTAGGCTCATGGTGAGTAGATTGACTACAGCGCTGTAGACTGAATGTAGGTAAATTGTCGATAGATTGACTACAGCGCTGTAGACTGAATGTAGGTAAATTGTCGATAGATTGACTACAGTGCTGTAGACTGAATATAGTTAGATTGTCGATAGATTGACTACAGTGCTGTAGACTGAATGTAGGTAAATTGTCGATAGATTGACTACAGTGCTGTAGACTGAATGTAGTTAGATTGTCGATAGATTGACTACAGTGCTGTAGTCCACCCTTTGGAGATAAATTACAGCAGATTGTGAAGACTACAGTGCTTTAGATAAATCGGCTTAGGACGAGTGGCTCCCCAGTTGTGATGGGGAGCATTACATGGTGCTGCCAATTGAGTGGTCAAAAAGTGATACGTTAGTAATAGAAAAACAAAACCTTAATTATTTAAATTACTTAATGATTGTAAATTTTTAGCTTGAAGATTTTAATTATGCAAGATTATGAACTGATTGATGAGCACTATTTGCATATCATTTGTATATCTCCACGTTTGCTTTTATTGTCATTGTTTGAATGTTATTATTTTTTTCAGGAATCAAAACATTTCTTCCACAGAAATGAAGTATAAAAGTGCAATGATTTTTTCTCTCCCCTTATTATTATTGTTGTTATAGACAAAACGTGTTGACCTACCACACTATAGTTGTGTAGCATACAGTGTATAGACTTGTACCATTGTATCCCTTGTATAGAGCCCGTTATTTACCCCGCATTACCACTGAGTTTTATAAACTACCATGTATGTGTGAGTGTCAGTGTGCATGTACAGTTTTGTATGCAATGTAGTGTTATTATATTACTTTTTTGGTGAAATCTTTAATTTGTTTTTGCCGAAAAGTTTCTGTGCGGATTTTAGGTGTGGCAGCCACCTTGTAGATACAGCCGATGGTATTTTGCTTTGGAGTTGTATAGCCCAAGGAAGGTTTATTATTATTGCAAAGTTCCCACCACTAATACATACAGATCTGTAAGGAGAGCTTAGCCAATTATTACGATTATTATTGTATAGTTTTATAACACAAATCAGTAACATGTAAGTGCAAGAAATGGTAAAATAAAACCGCAAAAATAATAAAATTACATAAATTCTTCTATACAGATTTGATGTTGTTATTTTGTGTTCTTTAAGAGAATGGACCTGTTATTTTGGTTTCCAATATTACAATGCATTAGAGATGGTGTCATGTGACTTTCTGTGTAGCTTACCAATCACCAAAGCAGCGATAATTGGCCTAAAACTGCTTGTTTAAAGGCTATTAACTTGTTCCAATACATAACTTGGACAACATTCTAGGTCACAAGCAGCAATTGTTTATCATTGAGCATCAGGATTCAGGCCCTGTGAACCTCACTCAATGGTTTATTAACACATATGTTACCTCCCTTGCAGTGTTAATCTCAGTATTCACAGTATTTTAATATGGAGAAGTTTTTCTGTCTGAGTTATTGTCTCCACTTTGAGTGAAGGAAAAGGAAGACATTGTATCACCTGATAGATCTAGTTCATGTTCTTCTTATATTATCTTGTAGGGGTCGTAACTTGAAAACCATTATAGATATGTTATGAAACTTTCAGTATACCTGTATTGGTCATGGACAATGTGTACACAGTCATTAGGTCATTTTGACCTTGATCCAAAGGTAAAATATGTGCAAATTTGCAGTACAGTCTATTCCGCGCTGTAACTTTCAAACCATTAAATATAACTTTTCCAGTTTAAATCCATCACCCAAAGATTATGTGTAGTGCACAGTCAGAAGTTCATTGTAACCTTCATCCAGAGGTGACACATTTGCAAATTTTGATGGAACACCTTGTCCAGGCTGTTGAATTTAAACTTTAAATGATATTTTAATGAAACTTTCACCATGCTTATCAAAAAGGATAAGTACTGCATTGTCATTAAGTCATTGTGACCTTGGCCCCAAGGTCAAAATATGCAGAATTGTCGGCTGCATCTTATCTGGGCTTAATTTATACGTGAAGATATCTTGATGAAACTTGCAGATGATGTGCCATGCATTGTCATATATCAAAAGGTGAAGAAAGTCTTGTTTCAAGCATTCCAGGGTGATGCCAACAGTACCTCACTGTATCTAATTAATATGTCATCTGACCAAACATGAAGGTCACCGAATCAAAGGTCAAGGCCATATTTACCTCAAGGTCAATGGATCAAAGGTTAATGTCAAATTTTGTATCTTTTAACTGTTGAACATTTTATGACATTTTGTTGAAGCAATGGTGATCAGAATCAAGCAAGGCTTTAACTGACCAAATCTCGAGGTCATTGGCGGTTTTTTTATTTCCTGATTGCTAACTTTACATCTTTTGGTCGCTAAATGTTTTTAATGAAATAACAAAATGTCAGCTGATAATACCTCAAGATAAGATTTTACATTTCGTAGAGCAAGTCTTGTCTGGTCCATAACTGTATTGACATAAAAAACACTTCGGGGAATAACTGACTATAACATTTTTAATGGAGACATTTTGATGGTCCATTGAAAATGTTCATCTGCGGTCGATCTATGTAAATGAATTAACGTCAGATAGACGTCTTTGAACGAACATGGTTAGTTTATCATAGGCTATTTCTCGGTAACGTAGCAACGGATAATGACGAATCGTATTATACAAGTGGTAGAATCCCCCTTTGTCTATACTTAATCATGCAGGCGAATCAGAAGATATGATGATTAAGAGAGAAAAAAGGCGATCCGACCATTTTTGGTATTGTGTGAATTAGGGAGAGGATGAAACATAACCCCATTTGTCCAAAAGCTGTGCATACTCCATTTTGTGATGGTCGGGAATCTTGTCTCCGTTACAAAGCCTCAACTATTATGATTTGTATTACCACAGCGGTACAGATTTCTTTATAACAAACAGGGGGAAATGATATTTCAATGGTGGACACCCAATCTTTTACCAAGTTTATAGAAATATTGGCAAATTAAACAACTTGGTTTGTGACTGGTTAAAATTCATAAAATCTCTGCAAAGTATTTTGTATTCTTGCAGTTTACACCCATTTATAAGTGTAGGTTAAACTGAACTGCTGTATGTCATGTGTTTGTAAATGTAACACTATATTCCCACTGAAAAGTAATGGTCCGCAGTAATATTCAGTTAGGTCCATTCATGCACATAAAAGTAATGGCATTTGGAGTTTACATAAGCGATTTATTTAACAAAATATATTCACTTGCTCATCCTCGATCACCTTCGCTCTCTACACCCCTGAAAAATGTCATGACAAAACGGAAGGCTCCGTGTACACCACCTTGTTGATGAGGCAAGAAGACTGGTCCGACCCTTTGATGCACATCAAAAGAATTGTGTGGTCACGTAACGGTAAAAATTGACAGGCTTTGAAGTCCGTTGCGACTCCATTGTAATCGTCAAAGGACAGGAATGCAGCCTAGCGATTGGTCAGGATGTTTTACCTAAGCGTGTCTTCAGTTTTGCCATGACATATTCCAGGTGTGTAGAGAGCGAAGGTGATTGTAACTCCTGGATATCGAGGATGTCACTTGCTATGGCACACTCTGTGTAGAGCAAAATTTAGTTTCTTCATAGGTCTACACCGCAAACTTATAATCCGTGTTTGAATTTCTAATTTCTTATTTACTTATTATATTAGTTATATTGAAAAGCAATAGAAATAGAAGAGACATCAAAATAAAAGAACCCTAGGCCTAAACTTTCACCACTCGCATCCCATTTTGTCTAATGACTGGTTTCTCAAACATTAACAGTATACGTACAAAAGCTTATATTGTATTCTTTTTCTGAACCTGTACAGTATTCAAAATGCTTTTAATTGGAAAAATGCATTTGAGCCATTCAGTTTCAGTACACCGATGTGGGTTAATACAACTTGAGCACCTCTAGACGGTGTCTTCAAGTGCCTTTCCAAGGTCAATGCCGATGATGGAAATAGACAAGTTTCTGATACACTTAATTTGAACATTCATAACTTTATGCAGGTGTATAAACGCTTTTCTAATGTTGTATTAATATAGTTGATACTAAATCGGCAGTGTAGACAGTGTCAAGGAGTGCTATTTTATTAACCGGAGCAGAACGAGTTCATTGATATTTTTAGACGCATGTTGGGCAATGGCATCTGAACCTAGAGATGCGGCGTCTACACAGTAAACTGTTTTTTGAAACACTTCGTTTTCCGAAACTGTCCGAGCGCATCCATGGTATGAAAAAGTTCGTTGACATAAGAAAATGTCATCATTTGAGTTAAGAAATCCACATGAAAAATCTCAATATCCCGTTACACGGAGATGAGCCAAGTGGTTAAGCCCCCCCCCCCCCTACCTCTGGGTTGCGAGTTTGAACCCCACGTGGGACAGTTGCCAAATACTGACATTAGTTCGGTGGGTTTTTTCCGGGTAATCCGGCTTTCCTTCACCTCCAAAACCTGGCACATCTTTAAATAACACTGGCTGTTAATAGGACGTAAAACAAAATAAACCAAACCAAACGTTACATGGACTTACAGTGAGGGATGCGAGAGAGGGACCTCTCCCCAGATAAGTTCACATTAAAATTCTTTAAAAATCCTGTTGGCTATTCAGTGTTAAGCTCATCTACTCTTCCGAAGGGAATCTGGGCTTATGTCATGGTGTCCGTCGTCCATCGTCTTCTGTCCGCTTTCCCTTTAAACGACTTGATCTGGAAAAAATGGAATCATGACATTCTAAAAACGGAAATGACCTTAACCTACTCGTACCTTCATGATCCCAGGGGTCAAATGCGTCGCTCACTTCAAATGACCTTCTGGAAAATTGAAGTTTAGAGAACTTTTGTTATTGTCTAGTAGTGTTTTGGGAGCTGGAATTCAACAAATTATTAAAACGAAATTGGCCTTGGACTTCTATCAAGGTCACAGGGGTTAAATGTGCCAAACACTTTAAATGTTTTGTGAATTTAAACGTATGGAATCTTAATATTTGGTCTGTTACTTCTCTGGATTGAGCACGGAAAAGTTTGCAAATTGAAATGGCCATGACCTACTTTCAAGGCCACAGGGGTCAAAATGTCAACACATCCAGGGACTTCTGAATAATGGAATTGTCTATTCATGAATTCTAGCTAATAGCTTCGACGTACTGAGCCGACAAAGTTTGCAATTGAAACATTTCCGTACAGTATACTATTGAATACGAATATTTTCCTTTGCTACATGACATTTAGGCCTCCTGTCCATTTGGCAAATTTGCTCTCTTGATCAGTCTAAACAACACTCGATATGCGTAACAAGGCGCCGACCGAATTTTCATGTGAAATGCAGTACTGTCTGAGCAAAGCGCTACATGTAACAACAAAATATGTTTTGAGATACGTCCAAACATACTTTATGCATAACCTGTTGTCCATGGATAGCTTTCATAAGAAATTCTAAAAGGATCTCTCCAGTTTCTTTTTGGGGAAATGATCCACCAAGAAAATATTAAGGACGGTATGACGGACTTACGGGCAGGCGACGGGCCATGAACGAAGAGTGATTTGAATAGCCCACAATTTCATGATTATGATGGGCCATACAATGATGCACTTACATGTTATTGAAACATTTTACAATGAACTACGTTAAATTGTGTTCTTTTCGAGGACGTCCTGTACGCTGTCATTGTGAAGTCGCTACATCTAATCTAAAAATAGAACCGATAGGAGTTCGACACCGCTCTGTGATACAAGTGAACGGCTGAGCTGTAGGAGTTTATACACATGGGCCGTTCTCAGTTCGGTTAGCACTGCAGTAAACAGCAGTTTTTTTGGTTCACTTCCGATCAATTGCATTTTAAGCAATACAAACACCATGAGTATATCTCAATTATATTTCTCTCCGAGAAAAATAGGGTTTGACTTTTACACTTTTAAGAAAAATAACCATGTCTATTTTTCCCATTCTAAATGTGGTCACGACAGTCATAGGCGATTTAATACGTTAACGATATAATAAACCCTTTGGCATGTTTTTACATAGATGTGTATTGTAGTCTTCGAATGCATACAGTTTCAAAAAAAATACACCTCGGCTACGTCTCGTAATGGGTACTGTACACCTCGGCTACATCTAGACAGGGTATCGTACACCTCGGCTACATCTCGTAAGGGGTACCGTACACCTCGGCTACATCTCGTTAGGGGTACCGTACACCTCGACAACATCTCGTTAGGGGTACCGTACACCTCGTCTACATCTCGTCAGGTGTACCGTACACCTCGGCTACATCTCCTCAGGGGTACTGTACATCTCGGCTACATCTAGTCAGGGGTACTGTACATCTCGGCTACATCTAGTCAGGGGTTCTGTACATCTCGGCTTCATCTCTTCAGGGGTACTGTACATCTCGGCTACATCTAGTCAGGGGTACTGTACACCTCGACTACATCTAGTCAGGGGTACTGTACATCTCGGCTACATCTCATCAGGAGTACTGTACACCTCAACTACATCTAGTCAGGGGTACCGTACACCTCGGCTACATCTAGTCAGGGGTACTGTTCATCTCGGCTACATCTCGTCAGGGGTCTTGTAGGTTATAACCATGATTAACATGTAACCGAATTGCGTTTATACCAGCATCAATGCTAAAATATCCTGTATGAATTTCGATTTCGACAAGGTCCATCGTTTGTCCTTACCGATGTAGCGTAACTAGACTGGGTCCATCATTTGTCCTTACCAATGTAGCGGAACTAGACTGGTCCATTGTTTACCCTTACCAATGTGGCAGATCTAGACTGGGTCCATCGTTTGTCTTTACCAATGTAGCGGAACTAGACTGGGCCCATCGTTTGTCTTTACCAATGTGGCAGACCTAGACTGGTCCATCGTTTGTCCTTACCAATGTAGCGGGACTAGACTGGGTCCAGCATTTGTCCTTACCAATATAACAGAACTAGACTAGGTCCAGTGTTTGTTACCAAGTACCTAGAGTTTTAAAGGTACCGGGTTCAAATCCCGGCCTGGCTTTGCATTTTCCCACTCTTGTTACACCATATTTCATTGTGACATATTATTTTAATAATATTTGACATACCGATCATAGCATAACAAGTCTATATGCCATATTGACTCTCAGGACAATTAATTGTGGAAGGCAACATATTTCATCCAGACTGTTGTTTTGTTTACATAATGAACCTTGACATATCCGCCTCTGTTCCCAAGAAGTGATTTCGTGGCTACTACCCGCGGGTAGACTGTCCCTGTCTGGCTATCCTGAGGTTCGGCTTCATCCTCCACATCATCAGATGGAGGTCTGTTGAAATCGACCTGCGTCCCATTTAAACGATCATGTTACCGCTGTATCTGGACTGGATCTTTCTCTTATTTCATATGCAGATTTCCCATGGTCCCTAGTTGCGCTTTTTTGATTTTGGGATTGATTTGAAAAACGAGATGGCTGACAGACAGCCATCTTTGTTTTTTACAATGAAATTGTATGGCCTTTTCATGGGATGGATCTTTCTCAAAATATGTAAATTTCCCTTGGTCCATAGATGTGCATTTTTAATTTTGTGACTGGTTATAAAAACAAAATTTTTGACAGCGGAGACATCGTTGCTTTGAAGTATGAAAGTTTGTTATTGCTTTGTTCTTGAAATACAGAATGGCTCTTTTTTTTCATTTAAAATATCCCCTTGGGTTCTTAGTTGTGGTATTTTGATTATGGGACTGATCAGAACAACAAAGTGACTGGCACAGGCAACCATATTTGATTTGATTTCTGAAGACTATATTACAAATGTACAATAAATGTATTGCTATTCCTTAAGAAGAATTATCGAAATTCAAGTAATAAGAAAAGAAAAGGAAAGAAGGGAAAATATCTCTTGTCATTTTAAGTTCACTCACTAACTGAACGAATCAAATTAGCAAAGGTGTCATCCAATTTGATTATGATTTCATGTTGTTTTTTTTTGTATATATATATTTGTCAGTGTGATGCTTTGCAGCCTGCCTTTAATAACACCATGAATAGACTGGAATCAATCGCTGGAGGACTCACACAACTAAATTATTTACTATATGTTATTGCTAAGCTTTAGAGCTAATAACTTTAATATTTGAAGTTCAACACCAGTGACTAGTGACTGCCTGGATTCACAGATACATACATGGCAAAGACTTCAAATGACATTTTATCAGGAGTTTCGTCGCATTTTAGCTCGCTACGGGCGTCTGCTTCGCACAACTGGAAATTTACATGTCAAACCAGTGAAATGTGAAGGGAACACCCTCTGACTTTTGACCCCATATCAATCCGCCATCACATGTCAAAATCTACCAAAAGTATACAAGTTTGTAAAGTTAAATATCTATAGATTTCATTCAATGCAGAATATGTCAGCAATTACCTATTTAAATTATTGAGAATCAACTGTACTTAGCCGAAACAAATTTTCGGTAGGGACTACAAACGTATGAAACACGTAGTCATTGGCTCATTCTAGGCTAGTAGTTGTGCCAGTCCTCCAGTCACTCCGATTGTTCTAGCCTGGATTCAATCGCTGGAGTGACTCAGATGTTCTAGCCTGGAATCAATCGCTGGAGGGACTCAGATGTTCTAGCCTGGAATCAATCGCTTGAGGGACTCAGATTGTTCTTAGCCTGGAATATAGTGCTGCAGCGACTAGGTAAAGGTTTTCTGACTTGTGTGAACTATTTATAAATACAACCCTGCTGCAGAAACATATATGTATTCTATGTTTGAAATGTTTTCATAGATAGAAGAATTGATTTTAGACCAGATAACATTTTTGATTTGTTTACAGAACCTGACAGAATCCTGATGGGGACTGAAGAGGGATTGTATGTGGCACAGCTGAACAAAGATGGTAAGTTGTCCATTTAGGGTTAACAAATTTTACAGACTTCTGAACCAGACTTTATAAACGTGTTCCTCTGTTTCTCTAGTCAATGCATCGCTATCAATCCTCCCTTGTTCGAAGAGAGAGTGCCACCAAAATTTACCAATCTCCCTCAAAACTACCTTCATTTCATTTAAGTTCAGACTCTCGCATCTCAAAATCTATATTTTATGGTCAAATGATCTCCTTGTTACTGCAAGGTATGTGGAGTGACCATGACAGGTGTGTCTGGCTCAATTAAATGCTTTTTGGAGTTATTTTTGTTATTTTTCAAGTTTTTGAGTATCTATTATCTTCGCCATAATGATTTTGTGTTTATTGCCTTGACATGATGTCATTATGTCATGATGCAACATCTACTGTTGTAATTATTATGTTACAATAGGTGTAAATACATAACACAAAAGTTTGGCACAGCATAACACAAAAATTATGACACAGCAAAACACATTGGAGACCGCAGTGAAAAGAAGACCGTCTACCAGTTAGAGCTGGTACTGGAGGAGCAGCTTGTGGTATTCATCAGTGGTGAGTTGATACTGGCACACAGGTTTTCCCTGACGCACAAAAACCTGCATTTTGACTCCTAAAATTGTCAAAGGACTCCCAAAATTGATGAAATTTTACTAAATATTATTTGTGATGGGAGTCCCAGGACTCCTAAATTGATTAAATTTGAGAGTCCCATGGAAACCCCTAAGTGATTCCCAGTGTTTGCATCTTCTGTTGGTCTCTCCGTCAATCTCTACAACATCTTGGGTGTACTTTTGTGTTAATTCATTCACCCCTGAAATTCCAGCTGTTGAATTGGACGAGTTCAAATGTGTCTTCAGGAGTGAATGAGTTAAACTTAATTTTACTGATACTGCAATTCCCGAAGTTATCAAAAGTCATAATTATTTGATTAACCTATGTCATGGCCTTTTGCAAACTTTCCATTTAAAAGACTTCCGCTATTTTGATTCTAAGCTATGTATTTTCTGATTACAGGTCGACAGAAGCATATCAAATTGCTGCATGTGTCTGCATTGGAAGGACATGATGGCGATCCAGTCAAGATCCCGGAGAGCAAAGGATGCAGTGTATTCTGTACAGGACTAATCCGGCAGAGCTGCTGCTCTTGTCTATGTGTGGCTATTAAGCGGACTATACAGGTGTACGAACTCAACAAGACGCGCCAGAAGTATAGGAAAATGAAAGACATTCAGGTCCCGGGACTAGTGCAGTTTATAGAAATTATGAATGAAAGACTTTGTGTGGGATACCCGTCATACTTTGCAATTTACAGTGTCACAGGTGATGCCGCACCAATGAGTAAGTGTTCTGTCTGTGGAGACTTGTTACAATAAAACAGTTAATTGTAACATCCAAAGTGTCTTCCATGTACTTGCATAATTGCTACAATCAGATATTAAAGGTTTTATGCAGTTAAGAATTGATTTTGCCGATAAAAGGTTGTTGGGGGGGGGGGGGGGGGGGGAAGCAAAAATAATTCTGCCTGATTAACAATACTTCCTAATTTTATAATATTTATTTTATAGTACATTAAATTATTTCGTTTCTTTTTGTTTGCCATTTGCAGCACTTGTAAATTCTGAGGACTCCAGTCTGCAGTTTATGATGCAGTCGCAACAAAACTCCCTGCAGGCAGTGGAGTTGTCTCCCAAGGAGTACCTTTTAGTATTTAGTGGTAAGTTGTGTTACCTTTTAGTATTTAGTGGTAAGTTGTGTTACCTTTTAGTATTTAGTGGTAAGTTGTGTTACCTTTTAGTATTTAGTGGTAAGTCATGTTCGCTTCCAAGGAGTACCTTTTAGTATTTAGTGGTAAGTCGTGTTACCTTTTAGTATTTAGTGGTAAGTTGTGTTGTCTTCCATGGAGTACCTTTAAGTACTTAGTGGTAAGTCGTGTTGTCTCCCAAGGAGTACCTTTTAGTATTTAGTGGTAAGTTGTGTTACCTTTTAGTATTTAGTGGTAAGTCATGTTCGCTTCCAAGGAGTACCTTTAAGTACTTAGTGGTAAGTCGTGTTGTCTCCCAAGGAGTACCTTTTAGTATTTAGTGGTAAGTTGTGTTACCTTTTAGTATTTAGTGGTAAGTCGTGTTACCTTTTAGTATTTAGTGGTAAGTTGTGTTACCTTTTAGTATTTAGTGGTAAGTTGTGTTACCTTTTAGTATTTAGTGGTAAGTCATGTTCGCTTCCAAGGAGTACAATAATTCAGCACATTCACAATTTAGTGGAATGATTTTATAGCGAAAAGTCACTAAAATAAGATGACATCTAAAAATATATATGTTTACAGTATAGTGTTGATCCAATTTGTATCAGTTTTTCTAAAAGGCTATCCACTACTTTGATGTATATATATTCAGTTGTGATTAAGTCGCTGTTTTCTTTCTAGTTTCTGGCATATATGTAGACAACACTGGTAGAAGGAGTAGAGCCCAGGAACTCATGTGGCCTGCTCCTCCAACAGCAGTTGGTAAGTTATCAAGTATACAGTGTACATTGCATATATACTTCATATCGAAGGTCGTAAGGCCATGTGAGGACGTAAAACTCTCAAAATAAATAAAACATCTCCTATATACTCTCATGCTTGTAAGGAGAATTGATACACAGTATTTCTGATAATTGTTCAGAGACATTTTAACAAGGAAAACGTATTCCTTGAAGTACATTTTACAATTTAATAGAAATATTCAGTAACATTCAGAAAATTGCTGCATATTTAAAATTGCAACCTGATTTGTATGTTTTGTATAGAATACATATCAATTTGTTTTCTTTAACATGTTATCAGACTTATATCACTGATACAAAACTTTTGATTCATATCCTGGTGCTTGTTGTTGCTTTGTTGGACTATATGCCTGTGCCATTGAATTGTACCACTGGGCAGTATCATTGTTATGTTGTCGAGGTTACTATACTTCAAACAGAAATCGATTAATTAATTTTTATGCTATCCATGAACTATTAAAAGTAAATCAAGTTAACACATTTGTGACATCTGACAGGGTGTTGTCAGGCGGCGTTGTGAATAGTACACTTGCCATTCACGGAACCATGCAGGTTTTCTCTAGATTGTCTTGGTTTCCCTTCCAACATTAGGACCTCTGAATTTCCATCCAGGCAAACAAGGATGATTTATAATTTGGAAAATGTTGATGTGTATTTGTTGTAAAATAAAATTGCTGTGATGTCATCATTGTGTTATTTCAGCGTACAGTGATCCCTACCTCATGTGCTATTCAGAAAATGCCATATTTGTGTTCGATGTTCATTCAGCAGAGTGGATCCAGACTTTGTGCTTGAAAAAGGTACGAATTAGATTGACAGGAGACCATTATGTTCCCTCATTGCTGAGGTATGAGCAAAATGGTATTGAGTTATGAAAGTGACAGCTAATGGAACTCTTATATAGGACAGATTAACCAAAAGGTGAAAATATTGCCAAGTTGCAGCACAATCAGCTGATTGTGGCATTAATGTTAGATTTACACCAAACTTATCGTCTTTATTACTGGAATTCACAATAAAACTGAGATATTTTATCATTTAAAGTATTGCAGGATAATTCCTTCACATTTTGATTAATATGATATTGCCTCTTAGAAAATTAATTCAATCAGTATTGTTTGAAGATACTGATTACTGGAAAAATGTGGGTTTGTGATTTATTATGGTGATTTTATTATATATTTCTAAATAGGTACTTGATGATAAATTCTCCTTGTTTTGTTGTTGTAGACAAAGCCCCTGAACAGGGATGGCTCTCTGAACCTGATGAATATGATGGACTCCCAACACATCATTCACTTCAAGAATGTCCACCAGGGTATTGATACTTTGTAACATCCATAACTGTCCTTATGATGAATTATACTTGGGGAATCTCAGGTTTAAATCTGATCAAAGGAAATTGGTTTATTTTAACAACAGATTGTGTTAGTCCTGCAAAGTTATCTGGGAATACATATCCTTTGTTCAGTCATGTAAGGTGTGCTGTTGCAGGTGTCATTCATTAGGGTCAAAGAGATACATTTTAATCATGAAATATTTAAGATAGAAATATTTGTATTAATTTTTTTTTTTTTTTTTTGCAGGAAAACAGAATTTCGATATTTATTCATATATCTTCATGTTAAATTATGGATTAAATGGTATTAAATGTCTTTGAATGATAGAAGATGAAAGGCTGGCATGTTAAATTATAGAATAAATGGTATTAAATGTCTTTGAATTATAGAAGAAGAAAGGCTGGCCATCAAGGAAATCTTCAAAAACAGGAGTGTCAACAGGAACAAGAGGCGATTCTCCTTCAAGACGAGAGAAGATCATGACCGGGGCTCTAAAGGGTGAGAAAGGAGGCTCTGTCTGCATCCTGTTGGGTTATTCTTAGTGGAATGAATAGATGGTTTGCTCATCAAGTAACATTTATTATGAGATGAAATTTTATTTCAAGAGTTGGAATGATATTTAAAAGGAATGCATTGGGTTGATATTGATTTATGATACAATGTCCGGTTTTACAGCTTTTTGCCAACTGTTGTGAATGATTTATTTTTCAATGCTATTTTTTGGCTAACTGAATGTTTCAAGTTTTTTGTTCTGTTGCAAAATGGCAGAAAAAATTGACCTCCTGTGATTAATAATGACCTTTTTATAATACGATTTATGTGCAGCATGTTTCTTATTTATTTGCTTTATATCATTACTACATGTATCTTATAATATATAGACTGACACACTGTAATATCAAAATACATTAATGTAACTCGGGCATATAGAATCTGGTGAGAGGTGTTCGCCGGAATCACACTCTTCTATAACAATTCTGCTAATCTCTTCAAGCAAAGTTTGTGACTTAGATAAAAAAACGTTTATCGGGATGTATAAGATTTGGTTGCACAGACATATGTAGTCTAAAGCATCAGCTTGTCAATACTACAAGTTGGTGATAAGTCATTGGGGAAGTCTACATAGTGAAAATTTAATTGATATCCTCAAAAATATGGATAGCATGACATCTTTAATTGCCATGAAAGCTTCATGAATTGCTTCTTTGAATGTTTCTTGCACACACTGATATATTCTACAGCTATCTGCCAATATTTTTGTTACGAAAATGACTCTGTTATTGACAAGCAGATGTTGGTCGTGGTCTTAACTCTATATATATGGAGATCTCTTGTGTTGTAGGATCATCAGAACTATTTACAGGAATAGCATATAGCATCTCCACCCTATAACGACATCATATCTGACTGATGTTGTATTATGTCTTTGTACTTAATCTGACCGATACATGGTGCAAACGAAAAAATTACTTAGGATTCACTGTTTTATATGGGAAAATACTGTGGTCATAGGTGTTAACAGGTTCTGTAAGGTTTTGTTTAGAAATTGAGTTATTTAAAATTGAAAAAAAAACTACCCATGGATACAAAGGGATCAATCTAGGTCATTTATCACAAGAGGTAACAGTATTTTCCTGCAAGTGTTTATTTAGGTTTTACTTTGTTGTGGTTTCAAAACTTTAAAAAAAGAATGGTTCAATTATTGTTTACACCATCAATGCTTTGATGAATACTTAATCAGACAGTAAAGAGTCCATATGAAATAGGTGAATTTAAATTGAACATTATATATTTCAGTGCAATAAATGATTCGGCAATAGCTAGTGTTGATATTTATACTTGTTAAGTATAAGATCCTCCCCCCGTAAATAACAGATATTTGTTCCCTCGATCCCTAGATTGACCCCTGTTACCCTTGATCCCTAGATTGACCCCTGTTACAATGATATCCATCCTACCTACAATGAAGTCCAGTACATGTCGGTAAAGTTACCTGTTACGACTGTAGTAAACTGACTGAGTTACAAGACAGCTGCTATTTTGTGTTGACTACAGGCCCGAGCGGCGCTCTCGTGAAATTTCCGCACCAATATCATTCAGCCATGTAGCCCACATGGGTCCAGATCAGGTCTTTCCTTCAAGCATACCAATACCAGTAACCCACGGCCAGTAAGCTGTCTTACGTAAAATTGTACTGTGTAGTGGCTTAGTGCATGCTTCCCATATAATCTCTTTTTTCTTGGAATGTATAAACCATGCTGTCTTCTCCATGTATTTAATCACTGATCTACCAACTCAGCTATGCATGTTGCTTTTTACATAGAATTTTGGCTAGGTGCATGTTCGTTATCCAAGTTAAATACAATCAAAATGTCTGTCCCAAGACAGGTTACCATCGGTTCCTTGGGTGTAGTATTTAATCATTTGTTTTCAAACGTAACCGCTCAGTACAGTTTGACTAAATGCTTTGTGTTGTTAGCCTGACGTCTGCTATGTGCTATCTTGGTGCATGTGGTTACACGTGGTTACTTGGTGGCAGGGAAATTGTTATATTCCATTAGTGGTTCAGTTACGGTACAAGAACATGCGTTGATGGTGGATTTCAGCGGTTTGTTCTGGAAATATATACATTTCATGTTTGTTGCAGCTTATCAATAAATTATTCCCATCACACTTGTATTTAGAGGCTGTTTCATTGGTCCAGTTGTTTGGGCTCTGCCAATTATTACATTCATATGAACAAAATATTCTGACATATAACAGATGGTATACAAGTTTTAGTTTAATTGTGGTGTCGGTGTATACAAGTAAATTACAAAAGGAAAATTAGTGGAAGTTATTAAGGATTGTTCCAAAATTCATCATATGAGAGGGGCGGGAGGCTCCACCACCCATCAAATATTAAAAGTAAAAGTGATTTATTATATGGAACTGTACACAGATCTGGTTTTAACCCCATCACCCATGCTATATTAATACAGGTGCCTCCCACCTCCCCCACATGATTAATTCTGGAATAGCCCCAACTTGGGTCATTTGTGCAATTTGCCATAACTGAAATTTATCGTTATTTAATTTAATTTAAAATATTATTCTGAAAAAAAATGAACTAGAATATACAGATGTGTATAAAGATATTTTAGATTTACAGAGCATGTTAAGGGGAATGGATGCTGATACAATATTTAATGCAAGAAATAATAATTTCAACTGCACAAATCAAAAATTAAATCAAATTAGAATATAATTCACATCACACAAAACTTATAGTCTGCCTTTTACATAATGGAAAGCTTTATGCACTCGTGAACACACTTGTATGTGTCATGTGATGATCTCTTGCACAGCACGTTTCTTTCAAAATCTGGACCCGCTATCGAAACAAAAAGATGAATTTTTCAAATGTTATTTTAAACCTTTACACTCAAGAAACCACACTAAATTAGGATAGTTTAGGAATTTACAATTTTTTAAAATCTTTGCTGGAAACAGTGACCTGCTTAATCAGATTTCAATTACGTTATGTTGGAAAAATATAGAATCGACCTTCATGCATTTAGTGGCGAGATCAAGCATTCCGCTTTGAGCCTTTCACACAGCTTCAGCTATGTTTGCTTACCTTTGTACAAGATAAGCATATGCCGAAAACAACTGAATTGTTTATTTTGCTACCGTAATAATTGAAACAATTTGACAACAAAAATACAACTGCAGTTATTAATTAATTGTGTACTGTTCAATGATCACTGTTATAACCTTGGTAAATATTAAAATGTTGTAAAATTTGTTATGAAAGTGAAGTAATTATTAAATACATGAATAACCTTTCAAAACTGTTAAAAGTAAGATTGAAGGTGATAAAAAGATGAAAGATTTTTTCTTGGGCTGACCAAATCTGTAAAATCTAAGATGTATTTATTGTGTTTTTCTAATAGGTCTGAGAGAAAATCCAGAATAATCTCCGGTCCAACCAACTTTACCCATGTGGCTCATATGGGTACAAACATGGACATGAAATCACTCATTGATCTTCCCAAGGTATTTACTGTTTACATTTAATCTTTGCGTGTAAATAAAACAACAAATTATATACAGAAATAGTGCCAAAAATATACAGACAGCTTTATATGAAAATGCTGCAATGTTTTATGATGATTTGATCTTGCTGGTCAGTAAAGTCCAATCTTTTGAGTGGCTTCACCCTTGAATGGCAGGTTCCAACATGAAAGAGTCTGTGATGATCCAGACTGAAGTCAGTGAAACTTTAGTCCTTGTTTAAGTACTATAATATCAGTTATTTCTGTGAGACCAAATTCTGTGGTTTCCCTGAAAAACATCCATTTCATGGGTACATGAATTCTTGGAATAACAGTACCCACTTGCTTTATGTATCAAATTTGTAAATACTCCATGGACTTGAGATATGTGTTAGCATTAAATTATCTCTTGTTTATATGCATGGAACATCGAGATTATTGGTGGATATATAGTGATAATATTGGTTCAACAATGGTTACACAACAACAGCAATTCAAACATCAGCTATAATGATTTTACTTGCTTTACCAGCCGGTTGGATCGTCGGCCCCTCCGCCTGTAGAGAGACCGCCCCCCGATACTACCATACAGAGGGTGCGCAACATCTTCCAACCTAGCATGAAGTCGGTACAGGAGGCTCAGTTGAGAGGTGCCCGGTCACAACCCAACGGTAGGTCAAACGGTGAGGATAATAGGGCATGCATGAATCGTCAATCAAAACGAAAAATGCACATTTTAAAATTTTAATAATTTCACTTTATAAAAACCAAATCAGTATAAAGAGTAGATCAAAACTGGTCTAAAACAGATACCATTTAAATTTTTTACATCTGCATGAGACATTTAATTGAGGTTTATAGCGAAGTTTATTGATGAAGTTTGATGGCAAACATTTTCTTGATGAATGTCTTATCCATTTCCTTAACCCAAAAAGATGGCATCATACCTCGCACTCGTAAAAATATGAAAATATTAGTCACGCTCAGGAAATATATTTTGTGTTACTGAAGACACTGTTAGATATCCTTTATGTGTTTGTTAAGTCACAGCAAATTTAACCTCCAAACTGAAAAGTACATTGGAACAAACTTGATGTAGAGGAATACAATGCCCATTGTTTAAAACAGGCAGTGCGAGGCGTGAATCGCCGTCCAAAGTTGGGGGTGGAGCACGACCTACATCCTCCACCTCCTCCATCTCCGATAGTCCCGAGTTATCCTCCCATGACCAGTCCGCCTTCGCCGACGTCACCAGCAACATGTTTGAGGTAGGCTTGGCTCCTACAACCTAGCTAGCTTCACTTATAGGGCTTTCTTAGGACGATATATAGGCTTTTCCTTAAGACAATTTTGCAGTGTAATAATGCATTGATAGAGGCACATTAATTTATAGTCCACCCTGATGCTTCTGTAGAAATATACAATCAGTTATAAGTATTATTGATGATAAATACTTTTTATGAATTTTATATTATATATATGTTTAAGACAAGAAGCATTTGTTAAGGAAATATTGGATAAGGAATCACAAATCACTTGTTCTTTTTCTCTTTTTGATCTCACAATAGTAGAGCATATAATTATGGTGACTTGGTAATTATGTTGATGTTTCGTGTCCCTCCCTGTTACACGTGTAATGAAGCCCCCTTTCTGTTATGTACCGCCACTCGAAGGTTTCCGTTTCACACACTGTATGATCTGTGTCTTACTACATAGTCTATATATATATATATTACTGCCTTCACACGGCCAGAACTGACTTGTGAGTTACATGTTTATTCACTGTACTGGAACAAACATATTTCTGTACTGTACAGAGGGGGCTCAGTTGTAACTGGACTACAATACTAAGACATGACTTACACATCTTTGCATCTTTTACAACATTTTCATTCCAAAGTATTAACATTTGAGGAAAAATTTAAGATTTTAGGGAATTTAAACGGCATAATAAACATATCAATTGAATGGCAAGGATGAAATCAAGACTAGGTAAAAATTGATGACATGGGCGAATGGCGGAAGTTTGCCTTTTGAACATTTCGTTATATACAATTAATTGTATTGTTTTTTGTTCAAATTCGAAAGATTTTATGACAATGAATTTAAGTGATTGGGAATGATAAAGCAAGAAAAGAAAATGTAGAAGAAAAAAAAAATGGAAGTCCTGATGTTAAGAGCCTTGTCTAGTTTGTTCTGGTATAGTCGCTAGATGTAACACAAATTAGTAAGGCTCCTGTGAAGAATTCTATGTATGCACACACTGTGTGTCATATTCATCGTATGCACTGAAAGTCTATGTACTGTATTATTTATAATCTTCAACCAGTTCTCTTCTTGTGTGACCTGATTGGCCGGCGTTACTAATGGTGTACTACTACATAATCCATTTTGCTTCCCTTCAGGTGTTTAAAGGTCCCCCCGGGTCGCGCGAGTCTGTTAGTGGCAGTGTTTCCAATCATACATATGAAAGCACATGGCAAAACTACTGAACAAATGAGCACACAGATTATGTAGCTGAGGTTTCTCCACTTTTTACTTCCATATTTATATATTGTGCACTCCTTGATCTAACATCATTACCAGACCCCAAGCTTCTTATTCACTTCGTTTTCTGTTCCATTGATGCCCTGGTGGGAATGGCTGATTGGTCCGTTAATATTTACCATAATTCATTCATATTTATTTTTTTTAAACAATTTAGTAACTGGTGTTCTGATCGTAATATTTAAAAACCTAATAAATATATTTGTTAATACATTTTTTATTCTTAAATACGACATATTCATAATCATTACTAATTACAGTAGTTTAGTTTTAACTTGAGCAAGTAACCGAACAGAAGTTACTATAATGGGTTAATTTTGTGTCTATACTTCCGTGTTATTGCTGAAGTCATTCTCACCATAGGTTACTTGTTGTTTTACATTACAGCATTGCATGAGCCCAGGCTATCACCCTCTAGGTGTGTGCCACTCTTTTCTTGGCATGTCCTATCACAGTTATCTCCCCTACCTAACCAGTTGTACCGGCTGGTCGACCAACTTGCCGTCTTTCAATGTTGTTGCATGTTTGTTCCTTCTGAGTTTTTAAACAGACAAAACAATATACTTTACATACAGATATATTCATATAGCAATTCCATATCTTTGACAATTCTGTCCCATTAGGATTTCGATTTTTGATGGATCCAAGACCTAGTGCAGGTAGTATGATTGATATTGTTTACTGGGAATGAAATAACTATGTACTATAGGGCAACATCAGGGCAGCAGGCTTGCTGGCTATCTCATTCTGGCATGGTTGATTAATCCTCAAGTTGGAAAGCTTAGCAAGCTGGTGTCCAAACCTAATGGCCTGAAATCAGCATAGATCTAGATTCTGTGGAGAAAAGTAGCAGAAATGAGATGTTCAGTATTGACTGCATTCATAGTTGTGTTGTTGATTATTAGAAATGTAAAACAAACATATTGATAGAATTTATATATATTGATAATTTACAGCATACAATGCATAAATATTCACAAACAAAACTTTGCATGGTGAGAGTTGATAGGTGTAACATAGGTTAGAACTATATGCAGTGGTATGTTTATAGTTAAAACAAGTTGGTCATTTCAAAGTTGCATAAAGAATATAATATGAAGTTGTTTATTAATAGAATGTATATGTTTTTTCACACTCTGCAAGTTGCAAGAAGTCATGAATTTTTTTTTTAAAGAATAATAAATGAATTGTGTTCATCAAATGGATATGAAAGGGAGATTACTCCAGACCAAAAAAAAAAAGAAGTCTGGAATGGAACTATTCTTTGTGCTTATGACTGGTGCAGAAGTACTTAAACCTTAAAATATAATATGTGGGTTTTTAAACGAATGATGATCAGCATTGCTTAAAGCAGAAGTCTTTTGACTTGGTGGGATAGTTAGATGGATTGGCATAGTCTAGTGGAAGGGGCATTTTAGTTAATCAACGAAGAATGGAAGATTGGGACTATATATCATAGCACTAGATAGTCTTGACAAGTTAGGGTACTGTTTAACTGTATTTGGTACCATACCAATGCAACTGACAGTGTTGTAGTATATTGTAAGTTTAAATTTGCATCGTACAAGTGTTTTAAATTAGGCTTTCATGGTAAAACTAAACAATACATTCTAATATTCTTAACATTGCTTTGTATTAGCTTAGTCAAACTGTCCTTTTGTAAGCTGTCTGCAATACATTGTTGGCTTAGATATTATAAATTGATGTCCTTTGTCAGTGCTCTGTGATGCATTCTCGGCTTAGATTTAACATTGAATGTTTTTTTCTGGGTCAGCTCTGTTTTATGTTGTCGTTGGCTGAGATATTGTTCTGATGGCAGTGGGCATTGATAACCCTTACATTAATGATGTACTGTAAATGTGTTATGTATAAACTGGCAACAGACAAGCAGTGTACAGTAGTTTGAGGCTGCTATGCCGAAACTGTTGCCAGGGTTGAAGGCATACTGAGCCAAATCAAAGAAAGGGGAGAGCACTCTTGCAACTTGTTGTTATGGTAGCTTAAAAATATGACAATTGTTTTAACCATGACTTAACATCAAATGACAATTAGGCATTGTTTAGTTGATGTATAATGTACAATGTAAAAGAATTAAGTTATTGTATTGTTTAAATCAAGTGAAATCAAAAAGATACTTCTATACAATAACATGATATACAAAAGAAAATAATCAACAGCGTAAATCTTCAGAACAAAACTTAAGCTTTTATTACAAGGTCATTTACACTTTTAATTAACATATTTAGGGAGATTGCTGTTGGTTTATAGCGATAAGGCAGTCACAGTTTAGCGCAGCATGGTTAGATGAGCGTTATAGTTCCCAGTAGGGCTAATTATAGGTTGCTTTGTAATACTATGTAACAACCGTTACCAGATATCGTCGATTTTAGTTGTAACGCTTGACTCTCGGTTTGATTAACAATAATTGACTGGACTGTAAGCTTCACATGATGACTTGGTACACACACAGTGTGGTGTTGTTGAAATCACAAGCTTGTTCAGCACCGACATCTACTGTCCCTAACCATGATATCCTTCAGACATAAAATGTGCTTATAAACACATTTCTTAACAAGTCAGGTTTTACCCCATCAAACATTAAAATTTACATCTTAATGTTTCAAATTTCCAGTTTTGTTATATTAAAAATTTCTTCATTATTTTGGTAGAGATCATAAGTATTTATTTAAGGTACTTGGCTTTGACAGCAGATTATGAGTTACCTATGGTATAGTTAATAGCAAAGATGTCAAACTGTATATATGTGAGCAAGATGTTAAAATTTGTTATCATAAATCATCATTAATTCATTCTTGGTAATAATATGTAAAGCTAGTACCAATAAAGATATCATCATTCTAGATACACTGTACATATATAGATCACTGTCTGTAGTGGAAAGTAAAATTATTTAATAATCCTTTAAATATTTTGAATCAATTGATTTGCCCCATCACCATCTGTCCACCACATACCAGATAAGTATGTGTAGCGCTAGAACCTGCCCTGTTGTCTTCTCCTTTGCTTTACACATTATTACGAGCCAAACTATTATTAATTCAATGTTGAGTCATTCAAATTAAACTTTATGCATTTTACAAAGAACACAGAGATAATTGTATTTTTATTTGTCTTACTTAAAACCAGTTATTTTAATCTTATTTGATAAAAATGCATGATCTTAACTTTTTGAGGGAAAATCACAAAACTCCTATGCATTTGGACACATTTTGAAATGGCAATATGACTAAAAATGGCAAAGATGAAGATTTAGAGAAGTTGTTTGCTTTTACATTTCCTTATTACTCCATTTTCAGTGTGATTGTAATTATCGTAGGTAAATGTAATATACTATTTTTAAGAAAAGCATTATGCTAGGACGATTTAAACAAGTGTTATTTATGCTGATTTTGTCACTACCTTTATAACGTTATTTTGCTGTAATTAGATACAATGTAAATGCTGTACAGTGCTAATGTTGGGGCAATGTGATGCCATGATAGACAACTTGATCTTGTTGATGACTTGATGTTATAATCTGAACATGTACATGTAAGATATTCTCACAGATATTGATTACATAGTGCTGACTTTTGAATATGTATTTATGACTTTCTCATCAATGAACTATAATATCCAGTATTGACTCAATACAGATGATGATATCTACTTGACCATGCATGTGATTGTGTATTAATTTAGCTTACCGTTGTGTTGTAGGACGGGGAGGGGTATGAGCGGCCACGTATGCGTCT
Organism: Mimachlamys varia; assembly: GCA_947623455.1. Classification (NCBI taxonomy): domain Eukaryota; kingdom Metazoa; phylum Mollusca; class Bivalvia; order Pectinida; family Pectinidae; genus Mimachlamys; species Mimachlamys varia. Next base: position 41,423,212 of record OX392528.1, read on the forward strand.
GTCTCTGGCCTCCACCAACAGTAACTTCAGTAGTCCCCCACACTCAACCAGTGGCAGTCTCTCCGAGGACCGAGACCCCGGCGACAATGACCAGGAGGTAGACTGTACTCGCCTCTGATTGGCTGGAATGTGACCCCAGAAAAAGGTCGCCTGTATATCTCGCCATGGCTGGTTACTTTATGTAATGTGTGGTCTCCAGTCTCAAGTGTTGACAGCATGGAGCGATATCTCTACTTTGTCTGTACTTAGCAGGACAGTTGGCTACAGTCTGTGGCGACCTTACCACCACAGTCATATCAAATAAGACATCAAACCCAGCCGGATAAATAAATCAAGAAACGCAGCATTTTTTTCTTCTACAAAACAAAGCAATGGAATGCTTGCTTACTGCTGATAATTAACATAATCGGTATTAATCCCATGTATATTTAGTCCTATATATTTACCTGTAGCAGGAGCACAGCGTCTACTACTCACAATCGAAAATTCTCTATCCATTGTATTTTGGACTCGGTCAATTTAAACACATATTTAATCAAAGAAAAAAAACTTCACAAATATTAAGGTTAAACCATTTTGCAATTTTAAAAGGCAAAATGATTGTTTTGTTTTACTTTGTACAATATTATTTATCATGGAACCTTTTTGAATTCCTAAACCACGTTTTTGGTGAAGAATGAACATAACCATGTATTTATATAATGACGACTATCATAATTGAATGCTTTAACTTTACACTGCGAATTCCTTTCCAAGGAGTGATCTCTTCATGTTGCCCTTTGTAAGGAGTGATCTTTTGGTTGTTGTACACAGTATATTTCGCCTACATATTGCCGCCATTACAGATGAACCTGTCTCATTCTGGTGTGAACACGACGTACAAGGTGTGTGATATACGTGACGTGTTATTTACTTGATGCGACACATTACGGTCAGTTTGTATTGTCACTGCCCCCGAAAATCATCTTCATTTCATTGGTGTCGAAACCAGATCACCTCTTGGTGTATTTAGCTCATCATCACCTGATACAAAAGTCATAAATGTGAGACAAAGTCGTACATTTAAAATAGCTTAATCTCCATACCATGTTTGTAAAGACTTGTAGTCGGGTTAGGATATGCGAAATATCTCGTGTAAGGTGGGGTTTTTTTGTACAATTAAATATCAATGGTGGCATTATATGAACAAATGTGTAACTAGTGCAAGACTATAGTTTACATCTGAAATTGCATTTCAATTTTACACATTGTCATGATATTTAGAAAAAAGAATTACTAACTACCACTTTACGAAGTAAAGCATACCAATATACTGAAGAATAATGTAATTATCACAAAAAAGACTGTAGGAACATTATGAAATTAACACATTTGTAGCTTCTATACTCTAAACAGCAAAATGATTTTTGCCATTTCTTTCTTAAACAACGACTTGTAGCTAAAGGATAATATTGACAAGTTTATATAGTTTAGGTGTGACATGATAAAACTGTCTTTCATTTATACCAACACGACATGCCAGACCGGTGCTGTATTTTTCCTGTCTTTTTTTTTAATCCTTCGGTACTATTTACCCGGTATATGTATAAACATACATACATATCCTATGATGTTACAGGTTCAGCATTCAAAAAAATCTTCTCCAGAGTTTTCATTATAAGTTGTACTTTTGTCATTTGATTGCTCCAATAAAGGGACACTAAAGGCTTGGTTTAAGTATGACCAATTTTCCAATAAGTTGTCAGAACATGAAGCTTTACAGTGAATGTCATTTGATCCATAAAGAATGAAAAATGGCTTGACAATAAATTGCAAATTAGATTTATTTTCCATTTTATGGATTTTCCATTTCAAAGAATATGATCTAAGAACTTGAGATCCACGTTAACGCAGGACCTTAAGATAGAATAGACTAGGGCGAAGTGTGTTGACCTCTTGAACTTTGACCTTCCTTGTCAAAGGATTGGTTAGCAACTTATCAATGCATGAAATCTTTAACTACTCTTTAAACAAAATCCCAAATCCAAATTTGTTGGCTGTTATGAAGAGTGTGACTCTTAGTGCTTATGCCCATGTTCCCGGAAGAGTTGGACATGTCTTGCTTTATATATATAAATATATATGAAATATATATATCATACGACAAATCCTGTTAGGATATTGTATAGAATCTAATGGCTTTAATTGGTCACACTGTAGCTTGTACATATAGATGTATTTAAAACACTAAACCATGTTAATAGCAACACAATATTCAGCCTTATTCATGTACAGTTGTATATTCATGTAGCGTCAGTAATGGAGTCTTGTCACATATGTAAATGTTTTGTACATAGTTATCGGCTATTGTTGACAGGTGAATTTGCCAAAAACCCTACGTTTTTCCTTTTTAATTGATCAATGACTTTTGAGTGAGAGCGAGATGAGCGGGCGTGACTATACACCCGGAGTTACTGCGAGATTTCCTGTACCTGCCACACAATTATCGGTGTGCTTTAGGTACGTTACCACTTTACCGAGTTCAGTTCTGTGATTGCTGCTCTTGCCGAGGGTCAACATTTCCCATCCCCTTACAATTATGTTGTTTTTATGGACAGGCTTCATATCAATTGTGTAAAGTTGAGTATCAATATTTGCAATTATTCATAAATAAAAAGATTTCATATTAATGAGCAAGATTTGATTTGTGATAGAAACAATGTTTTTGGTACCTTTCCTACCGATTCCATCTAACTCGTACACCCCTAAATGTCATAATGAAGTATTCCAACCTTTGATTAAAAGAGTTCCATTGAGTCTTCAGGGATGAACGAGATAAAAGGAATGATTTTGGGGCAATATAAAAGAAAGCAATTTTAATTGAGATTCTGCAGGATTTTGGCACGTTGGCATAGATATGTCTTATTTGTGTTATCGTAGAAGACATTTAGTCCCAATACCCATTATGGTGTGCACATTTCATGTCATATTGATGTGCCACAAGTAATATACTGCCAAAATATGGAAGTTCCCACCCAGCCAATTATTTTTCTGTAAAGTGTAAAAGGTGAAACACTGTGGTACCTGCCAGTGATTATTGTATTCATTCACTTAGGTTTTACAAGTCTTTCATTTGTGTTGGGAGATAGAACATTGGCCAAAAGTTGTTTATTTTAACATATCTGATATCGTGTTATTTTATGATATGGCGTAAAAGGTCGGGTAATTTTCCCAGAGAAAAACCTTGACAGTAGTTTTTACTCGATATACATATATACCAGTAGTAAGGTGTTACTATTTGTTATACATTATCATTCACAAATGATTGTCACAAATTATGCCCATAAAAGAGTTCACAATTCCTCTCACAGTAACTCCTCGTGTGTGGTTACCGGTTATTGTCGGATACCAGCCACTGATTTTATTTTACTTACTTACTCACCGAGTAAGTGAAGCAAGATCAGCCGTGGGTATACGACAATGGTTACAAGTGTGCACAAGAGTCTTAGTGGCGAATACCTGATGTGTGAGAGTGGTGTTTCTACTGGAGATCTCCACAGTAAATACCTGGTGTGTGAGGGTGGTGTTTCTACTGGAGATCTGCACAGTAATACCTGATGTGTGAGGGTGGAGATCTCCACAGTAAATACCTGATGTGTGAGGGTGGTGTTTCTACTGGAGATCTCCACAGTAAATATACCTGGTGTGTGAGGGTGGTGTTTCTACTGGAGATCTCCACAGTAAATACCTGATGTGTGAGAGTGGAGATCTCCACAGTAATACCTGATGTGTGAGGGTGGAGATCTCCACAGTAAATACCTGATGTGTGAGGGTGGTGTTTCTACTTGAGATCTGCACAGTAAATACCTGATGTGTGAGGGTGGTGTTTCTACTGGAGATCTCCACAGTAAATACCTGATGTGTGAGGGTGGTGTTTCTACTGGAGATCTGCACAGTAATACCTGATGTGTGAGGGTGGTGTTTCTACTGGAGATCTCCACAGTAATACCTGAGGTGTGAGGGTGGTGTTTCTACTGGAGATCTCCACAGTAAATACCTGATGTGTGAGGGTGGTGTTTCTACTGGAGATCTCCACAGTAAATACCTGATGTGTGAGGGTGGTGTTTCTACTGGAGATCCCCACAGTAAATACCTGATGTGTGTGGGTGGTGTTTCTACTGGAGATCTCCACAGTAAATACCTGATGTGTGAGGGTGGTGTTTCTACTGGAGATCTCCACAGTAAATACCTGATGTGTGAGGGTGGTGTTTCTACTGGAGATCTCCACAGTAAATACCTGATGTGTGAGGGTGGTGTTTCTACTGGAGATCTGCACAGTAAATACCTGAGGTGTGAGGGTGGTGTTTCTACTGGAGATCTCCACAGTAAATACCTGATGTGTGAGGGTGGTGTTTCTACTGGAGATCTCCACAGTAATACCTGATGTGTGTGAGTGGAGATCTCCACAGTAAATACCTGGTGTGTGAGGATGTTAAGTGTTTCCACTAGGCATGTTATTTACAGCTAATCCTTCAAATTTTGATGCATGTCTCATGACGAACAAAGACCATGTTATTTTTGTCTCCCATAATTTTCTCATAAACTTTCGTTAAAGTGATCCACTAGCAGGATGACAAGCATTTAAGATTTGAATTGTACATGATGTGAACAATTCCATTTATTTAAGGGTGATTCAAAAGTTCCCCCAACACAATGTGATTCATTTTATGTTGTATTATTGAGAGAAGAAGAGATGAAGTAACTACGATTATGCAATATGAAATATAATACACACTGCTGTTAAAGAAAACTGTGGTCATTTGTAAAGTAACCCATACTTCCCAGAAAGTTTTATTTTAAATTTATTTTCATGACATCAGAATTATTCTGACAAAGAGAATTTCGCAAAGGATAATAGAATTATGATTACGTTGAAAATTCAAATGCATGATATTGCACTGTTAGAAACTGTTAATATGATAATGTCAGTGCATCATGAAGAAAAAAACAACCATGATAACAAATCTGGTAGTTATCTTGCAATTTGCTATCAATTTTTTAACCTGTTCAGGTTTATGAATAATGGAGAGAGATTTTTTTTTAATATTTTACTTTCTCAATTTTTTTATCCTTTTGATTCCTTCATTTTACTTAAATGTTATGGTGATATTGAGTCAGTATTATAAAACAAGTGATCGTTTGTTACTGTTATAGTGTATAGTAAAGCTTGAAGGTCTTTCAGAAAAACGTAATCTTTGAACAAATGTTGAAAGTATCTTGGTTAACTTTCAGGTTACTGAAAAGTATGGTGGTCTTTTTTTTCGTTTCTTTTTTCTTCTTTCGAGAATGACTTACAGCAACACAAGGTATGATACTGACCTTGTGTGTTATGTTCCTGACATGGTGACAGGTATCTAGCATACGGTGCGTGGGGAGTAATGGTAGTTGTAGAATACATTCCATTTGACTGGAAATGCACACACAAATCACACCATTTTACATCTACATACTGCTATAGTGAATCGGAACATCCGCAGCGCAATGAGTGGCCAGTTCACTCCTAACGAACTGCCTTTAATTGATTGTTAACTAATGGTGGATTAATTGACTTGTGATATGGTTGAAGAAGAGTCGCTTGTGCCTTTGGTTTGCTTGCTGAATGTTTTGGTTGGTGTCCTGTTGGAGACTTGATGATGATGATAATGTTAGTTGAGGTATTTATGTCCTTTTAGTGCGTAAGCGGAGTTAAATTCTTAATTTTTAAATTCTTCGTGCTAACCTAATACTTAATCGGAAATTAAGAATTTGCTTCAAGAGCTGTCCTGTATTTGGCTAATATATAGTTCTTGGTCTACAGCAGGCCGGGAGTGTGACCTCATACATTTTGTGTATCCTTGTCCACATTCCACTATCAAGTCTTGAACTTTCCAAATAGATTCAAAATATTCCTTTATTTGATTTGAATAAATCTACAATTGAGAACGAAGATGTGATCTATGGCATGATTGCAAAGAAAGAAAACAAAAGTTGAAAGATACATCGATTGGTTTCTTTAGTAAACAAATATCCTTAAAATCTAGATATGTTTAAATCAGTAGTGAAAGGGAAAAGCAGCTAACTAGGTTTAGGAAGGTGTCTGTTGTAGGCTAGGCATGGGTTACATCAGATGGAGGACTACAGTACTGTAGACAGACCGACTATATTGTTGTAGGCTGACTCCAGGTAGATAGACTATTGTGCTGTGGGCTGACTAGCTCAAGGTAGATAGACTATATTGCTGTAGGCTGACTAGGTAGATAGACTATTGTGCTGTAGGCTGACTAGCTCAAGGTAAACGGAATTTATTGCTGTAGGCTGACTCTAGGTAATTTGACTATTGTGTTGTAGGCTGACTAGCTCAAGGTAGACGGAATTTATTGCTGTAGGCTGACTCTAGGTAGATAGAATATTGTGTTTTAGGATGACTAGCTCAAGGTAGATGGACTTCAGTGCTGTAAGGCTGTCTCTAGGTGGACTTACTGTGCTGCTGTAGTCTGACTCTAGGTACAAAGTCTATAGTGTTTTATTGTCGACTCTTAGGTAAATGGACGAGTGTTTTTAGGCTCATGGTGAGTAGATTGACTACAGCGCTGTAGACTGAATGTAGGTAAATTGTCGATAGATTGACTACAGTGCTGTAGACTGAATGTAGGTAAATTGTCGATAGATTGACTACAGTGCAGTAGACTGAATGTAGGTAAATTGTCGATAGATTGACTACAGCGCTGTAGACTGACTGTAGGTAAATTGTCGATAGATTGACTACAGCGCTGTAGACTGAATGTAGGTAAGTTGTCGACAGATTGACTACAGTGCAGTAGACTGAATGTAGGTAAATTGTCGATAGATTGACTACAGCGCTGTAGACTGAATGTAGGTAAATTGTCGATAGATTGACTACAGTGCTGTAGACTGAATGTAGGTAAATTGTCGATAGATTGACTACAGCGCTGTAGACTGAATGTAGGTAAATTGTCGACAGATTGACTACAGTGCAGTAGACTGAATATAGTTAGATTGTCGATAGATTGACTACAGTGCTGTAGTCCACCCTTTGGAGATAAATTACAGCAGATTGTGAAGACTACAGTGCTTTAGATAAATCGGCTTAGGACGAGTGGCTCCCCAGTTATGATGGGGAGCATTACATGGTGCTGCCAATTGAGTGGTCAAAAAGTGATACTTTAGTAATAGAAAAACAAAACCTTAATTATTCAAATTACTTAATGATTGTAAATTTTAGCTTGAAGATTTTAATTATGCAAGATTATGAACTGATTGATGAGCACTATTTGCATATCATTTGTATATCTCCACGTTTGCTTTTATTGTCATTGTTTGAATGTTATTATTTTTTTCAGGAATCAAAACATTTCTTCCACAGAAATGAAGTATAAAAGTGCAATGATTTTTTCTCTCCCCTTATTATTATTGTTGTTATAGACAAAACGTGTTGACCTACCACACTATAGTTGTGTAGCCTACAGTGTATAGACTTGTACCATTGTATCCCTTGTATAGAGCCCGTTATTTACCCCGCATTACCACTGAGTTTTATAAACTACCATGTATGTGTGAGTGTCAGTGTGCATGTACAGTTTTGTATGCAATGTAGTGTTATTATATTACTTTTTTGGTGAAATCTTTAATTTGTTTTTGCCGAAAAGTTTCTGTGCGGATTTTAGGTGTGGCAGCCACCTTGTAGATACAGCCGATGGTATTTTGCTTTGGAGTTGTATAGCCCAAGGAAGGTTTATTATTATTGCAAAGTTCCCACCACTAATACATACAGATCTGTAAGGAGAGCTTAGCCAATTATTACGATTATTATTGTATAGTTTTATAACACAAATCAGTAACATGTAAGTGCAAGAAATGGTAAAATAAAACCGCAAAAATAATAAAATTACATAAATTCTTCTATACAGATTTGATGTTGTTATTTTGTGTTCTTTAAGAGAATGGACCTGTTATTTTGGTTTCCAATATTACAATGCATTAGAGATGGTGTCATGTGACTTTCTGTGTAGCTTACCAATCACCAAAGCAGCGATAATTGGCCTAAAACTGCTTGTTTAAAGGCTATTAACTTGTTCCAATACATAACTTGGACAACATTCTAGGTCACAAGCAGCAATTGTTTATCATTGAGCATCAGGGTTCAGGCCCTGTGAACCTCACTCAATGGTTTATTAACACATATGTTACCTCCCTTGCAGTGTTAATCTCTGTATTCACAGTATTTTAATATGGAGAAGTTTTTCTGTCTGAGTTATTGTCTCCACTTTGAGTGAAGGAAAAGGAAGACACTGTATCACCTGATAGATCTAGTTCATGTTCTTCTTATATTATCTTGTAGGGGTCGTAACTTGAAAACCATTATAGATATGTTATGAAACTTTCAGTATACCTGTATTGGTCATGGACAATGTGTACATGGTCATTAGGTCATTTTGACCTTGATCCAAAGGTAAAATATGTGCAAATTTGCAGTACAGTCTATTCCGCGCTGTAACTTTCAAACCATTAAATATAACTTTTCCAGTTTAAATCCATCACCCAAAGGTTATGTGTAGTGCACAGTCAGAAGTTCATTGTAACCTTCATCCAGAGGTGACACATTTGCAAATTTTGATGGAACACCTTGTCCAGGCTGTTGAATTTAAACTTTAAATGATATTTTAATGAAACTTTCACCATACTTATCAAAAAGGATAAGTACTGCATTGTCATTAAGTCATTGTGACCTTGGCCCCAAGGTCAAAATATGCAGAATTGTCGGCTGCATCTTGTCTGGGCTTAATTTATGCGTGAAGATATCTTGATGAAACTTGCAGATGATGTGCCATGCATTGTCATATATCAAAAGGTGAAGAAAGTCTTGTTTCAAGCATTCCAGGGTGATGCCAACAGTACCTCACTGTATCTAATTAATATGTCATCTGACCAAACATGAAGGTCACCGAATCAAAGGTCAAGGCCATATTTACCTCAAGGTCAATGGATCAAAGGTTAATGTCAAATTTTGTATCTTTTAACTGTTGAACATTTTATGACATTTTGTTGAAGCAATGGTGATCAGAATCAAGCAAGGCTTTAACTGACCAAATCTCGAGGTCATTGGCGGTTTTTTTATTTCCTGATTGCTAACTTTACATCTTTTGGTCGCTAAATGTTTTTAATGAAATAACAAAATGTCAGCTGATAATACCTCAAGATAAGATTTTACATTTCGTAGAGCAAGTCTTGTCTGGTCCATAACTGTATTGACATAAAAAACACTTCGGGGAATAACTGACTATAACATTTTTAATGGAGATATTTTGATGGTCCATTGAAAATGTTCATCTGCGGTCCATCTATGTAAATGCATTAACGTCAGATAGACGTCTTTGAACGAACATGGTTAGTTTATCATAGGCTATTTCTCGGTAACGTAGCAACGGATAATGACGAATCGTATTATACAAGTGGTAGAATCCCCCTTTGTCTCTACTTAATCATGCAGGCGAATCAGAAGATATGATGATTAAGAGAGAAAAAAGGCGACCCGACCATTTTTGGTATTGTGTGAATTAGGGAGGGGATCTTGTCTCCGTTACAAACCCTCAACTATTATGATTTGTATTACCACAACGGTACAGATTTCTATATAACAAACAGGGGGAAATGATATTTCAATGGTGGTCACCCAATCTTTTACCAAGTTTATAGAAATATTGGCAAATTAAACAACTTGGTTTGTGACTGGTTAAAATTCATAAAATCTCTGCAAAGTATTTTGTATTCTTGCAGTTTACACCAATTTATAAGTGTAGGTTAAACTGAACTGCTGTATGTCATGTGTTTGTAAATGTAACACTATATTCCCACTGAAAAGTAATGGTCCGAAGTAATATTCAGTTAGGTCCAGACATGCACATAAAAGTAATGGCATTTGGAGTTTACATAAGCGATTTATTTAACAAAATATATTCACTTGCTCATCCTCGATCACCTTCGCTCTCTACACCCCTGAAAAATGTCATGACAAAACGGAAGGCTCCCTGTACACCACCTTGTTGATGAGGCAAGAAGACTGGTCCGACCCTTTGATGCACATCAAAAGAATTGTGTGGTCACGTAACGGTAAAAATTGACAGGCTTTGAAGTCCGTTGCGACTCCATTGTAATCGTCAAAGGACAGGAATGCAGCCTAGCGATTGGTCAGGATGTTTTACCTAAGCGTGTCTTCAGTTTTGTCATGACATATTCCAGGTGTGTAGAGAGCGAAGGTGATTGTAACTCCTGGATATCGAGGATGTCACTTGCTATGGCACACTCTGTGTAGAGCAAAATTAATTTAGTTCCTTCATAGGTCTACACCGCAAACTTATAATCCGTGTTTGAATTTCTAATTTCTTATTTACTTATTATATTAGTTATATTGAAAAGCAATAGAAATAGAAGAGACATCAAAATAAAAGAACCCTAGGCCTAAACTTTCACCACTCACATCCCATTTTGTCTAATGACTGGTTTCTCAAACATTAACAGTATACGTACAAAAGCTTATATTGTATTCTTTTTCTGAACCTGTACAGTATTCAAAATGCTTTTAATTGGAAAAATGCATTTGAGCCATTCAGTTTCAGTACACCGATGTGGGTTAATACAACTTGAGCACCTCTAGACGGTGTCTTCAAGTGCCTTTCCAAGGTCAATGCCGATGATGGAAATAGACAAGTTTCTGATAAACTTAATTTGAAAATTCATAACTTTATGCAGGTTTATAAATGCTTTTCTAATGTTGTATTAATATAGTTGATACTAAATCGGCAGTGAAGACAGTGTCAAGGAGTGCTATTTTATTAACCGGAGCAGAACGAGTTCATTGATATTTTTAGACGCATGTTGGGCAATGGCATCTGAACCTAGAGATGCGGCGTCTACACAGTAAACTGTTTTTTGAAACACTTCGTTTTCCGAAACCGTCCGAGCGCATCCATGGTATGAAAAAGTTCGTTGACATAAGAAAATGTCATCATTTGAGTTAAGAAATCCACATGAAAAATCTCAATATCCCGTTACACGGAGATGGGCCAAGTGGTTAAGCCCCCCTACCTCTGGGTTGCGAGTTCGAACCCCACGTGGGACAGTTGCCAAATACTGACATTAGTTCGGTGGGTTTTTTCCGGGTAATCCGGCTTTCCTTCACCTCCAAAACCTGGCACATCTTTAAATAACACTGGCTGTTAATAGGACGTAAAACAAAATAAACCAAACCAAACGTTACATGGACTTACAGTGAGGGATGCGAGAGAGGGACCTCTCCCCAGATAAGTTCACATTAAAATTCTTTAAAAATCCTGTTGGCTATTCAGTGTTAAGCTCATCTACTCTTCCGAAGGGAATCTGGGCTTATGTCATGGTGTCCGTCGTCCATCGTCTTCTGTCCGCTTTCCCTTTAAACGACTTGATCTGGAAAAAATGGAATCATGACATTCTAAAAACGGAAATGACCTTAACCTACTCGTACCTTCATGATCCCAGGGGTCAAATGCGTCGCTCACTTCAAATGACCTTCTGGAAAATTGAAGGTTAGAGAACTTTTGTTATTGTCTAGTAGTGTTTTGGGAGCTGGAATTCAACAAATTATTAAAACGAAATTGGCCTTGGACTTCTGTCAAGGTCACAGGGGTTAAATGTGCCAAACACTTTAAATGTTTTGTGAATTTAAACGTATGGAATCTTAATATTTGGTCTGTTACTTCTCTGGATTGAGCACGACAAAGTTTGCAAATTGAAATGGCCATGACCTACTTTCAAGGCCACAGGGGTCAAAATGTCAACACATCCAGGGACTTCTGAATAATGGAATGGTCTATTCATGAATTCTAGCTAATAGCTTCGACGTACTGAGCCGACAAAGTTTGCAATTGAAACATTTCCGTACAGTATACTATTGAATACGAATATTTTCCTATGCTACAGGACATTTAGGCCTCCTGTCCATTTGGCAAATTTGCTCTCTTGATCAGTCTAAACAACACTCGATATGCGTAACAAGGCGCCGGCCGAATTTTCATGTGAAATGCATTACTGTCTAAGCAAAGCGCTACATGTTACAACAAAATATGTTTTGAGATACGTCCAAACATACTTTATGCATAACCTGTTGTCCATGGATAGCTTTCATAAGAAATTCTAAAAGGATCTCTCCAGTTTCTTTTTGGGGAAATGATCCACCAAGAAAATTTTAAGGACGGTATGACGGACTTACGGGCAGGCGATGGGCCATGAACGAAGAGTGATTTGAATAGCCCACAATTTCATGATTATGATGGGCCATACAATGATGCACTTACATGTTATTGAAACATTTTACAATGAACTACGTTAAATTGTGTCCTTTTCGAGGATCATGTGTACTTTTGGATGAAAAAATTATATGGTGTATCTGTTTTTATTAATAAGCAATTAACTTTACCGCAATGCAAATGATGGTGGCATGGATTTACTGCAGTGCTACCCGAACTGAGAACGGCCCAGGTGTATAAACTCCTACCGCTCAGCCGTTCACTTGTATCACAGCGATGTCAAACTCCTATCGGTGCTATTTTTAGATTGGTATAGCTGTGACCTTTCATCTGTTGGATAATCGGGCTACTCGGTAGTGAAACCACTAAAAATAAAAACAATATGAATATGAGTTGAGAAATCTTAATATATTTGTACAAAAGGATACAGTCAGATATTTGGATCATTCATCGAAAAATGCTGGGTTTTTTCATAATAGTTAAAGGCCAATATACGTAACTTCGGGACATTTTTCTGAAAAAAATCAAGTTGATAACCATGCACAAATAAGCCTAAAACGAAGTAAACCTGAGCGGTAACTAACAAGAAACTCTTGACAGAAAAATCCAAATAATTGAAAATAATTCAGGTTGGGCCCACTTCAACAACAAGTCGAAGTTAGAAGACAGTTCAAAATAGACGCGTGTTTACAAATACCGCATTTCAACTGCTGCTGTACCGGTAACCGCGTAAGAATTGATCTTGAATATTGCTGATATCAGTAAATCTTAACTAAATTTATTAATATAAAAAGTTATTAGGCTTGGTTTTCGCTTCAAGTTTTGCCGAATGTTACGTATATTGGGCCTTTAAACAACTTTCAATTACACATAGCCACACAGGCTAAAATAATTCCCCAACTGTCAGCTCCCGATTTGGAATGTCACCGAGGGCCGTGACTGCCGGCCAGCTCCTGAAAAGTCTCTGCAAAAACGGAAGTGTTTCGGAGACGGGTGTCTCATTGCTGTAGCTTTTTTAACTTTTGGTAGGCATACAACTGACATTCTTTTCACTTTAGGGTTCGATAGATTACCACTTGCAATTTTGTGACACGCAGATTTCGACACTCGCGTCTGTTTTGATATTTCCCAGAACGAAAGACCTTCAACATAAAGACGGATAATGGTGTTCCTTGAATTACAATCCAAAGGTTTTCCGTGTTGACAAACACGACCGAAAGTGTTTTCATCCATTAGGCCTACTGCCAATCAGAATCAAGCGGCCGGAGCCTGCAGAGGCACATGTTTTTTTATCGATAGACGTTTCAGCTGCGTATTGGCGGTCTCAAAACTGAAAATGTGTTACCTGTACGCTGTCATTGTGAAGTCGCTACATCTAATCTAAAAATAGAACCGATAGGAGTTCGACACCACTCTGTGATACAAGTGAACGGCTGAGTTGTAGGAGTTTATACACATTGGCCGTTCTCAGTTCGGGTAGCACTGCAGTAAACAGCAGTTTTTTGGTTCACTTCCGATCAATTGCATTTTAAGCAATACAAACACCATGAGTATATCTCAATTATATTTCTCTCCGAGAAAAATAGGGTTTGACTTTTACACTTTTAAGAAAAATAACCATGTCTATTTTTCCCATTCTAAATGTGGTCACGACAGTCGTAGGCGATTTAATACGTTAACGATATAATAAATCCTATGCCATGTTTTTACATAGATGTGTATTGTAGTCTTCGAATGCATACAAAAAAAATACACCTCGGCTACGTCTCGTCATGGGTACTGTACACCTCGGCTACATCTCGTCAGGGGTACCGTACAACTCGGCTACATCTAGACAGGGGTACTGAACACCTGTAACACGGTACCCCTGACATCTCGTCAGGGGTACCGTACACCTCGACTACATCTCGTCAGGGGTACTGTACACCTCGTCTACATGGCTCATTCCCCGAACACCAACTCTGGTAACTTGAAAGAAAGGTGTTTATATAGGAAATCCTTTGAAGTTTAAGTTATAGTCTGTTTCAACTAAGAATGTCAACTCATTTGATTTTTAGACATGATACTAAACTCAGTAATAAAATTGATATAATATTTTCATATAGCTTTAAGCAATAGAAAATGATCATTAAATATTATTTTTTTAGATTCAATAAATAAAAAATAGTAATTGAAATACATTATTTGAAAAATAAATCTCCTTAATTGAATCATTTAAAGCATATTGGTAATAAAATAAAGTTTCTATTCATACATGTTATAGTAATACATATTTAATACAGCACCGAAAAATAATATTTAGACATCAGTATTTAAACTGAAAAACATTAAATGAAGACAGATAATACTAAACTGATGTCACACAAATTAAACGCAATTAAATCTGTATAAGTTTAACTAATATATTCTGTGATATAAATAAGGCATTTGACAGGGTTCGGCGGGCATGTAAGTATTTTGTATAAACTTAACAAAAATGGTATAAAAAGAAAAAAATATTTGTGTGGTTTAAAGCTTGATTATCTGACAGAAAACCAAAGGGAAATTATTGATGGATATCAATCAAATACTTGATCCATATCTCCATGAGTTCCTCAAGGATCTGTTCTTTGGCCCTTTTTATTTCTATCCGTTATTGATATAACAGCTGATGTAACTTCTTATATTAACTTGTTTACAATTTATACTTCTCTATATGTTATTAAAGATAGTGATGATGACCCTAATACACCTGCTGATATACTAAATGATGATCTTTCATCAATCCCTGCTTGGGCCAATAAATGAATGGCATATTATTTTGATCCAACTACAACAGTAGCATTAAATTTTACTCTACCTTAGCCTTCTAATCCTCATCACCTTCTTTTCTTTAATGACCATACTATAATGCAGGTTTTTTTAATGGTGTAGTTGGTATATCAGATGAAATAAATTCAACTATACTAATTATACTAGCTCATACATATATGTACATTTTATGTAAAGCACTAACATATTCTGGATGTATAATGCATTCATATTTAAATAACTAAAGGAGTTCTCAAAATCTGAAAGAATGTAAACTTATATACCTATCAATAAATATGATCATTTACACATATCTGTAATCAGGTGTAATATATATGATAATTTTCCTAAATCTGCAGCTGTTTTATGCAGTACCTTTTTATCATTTATTTGCAAATAGCATTAGTTATTGAGCATCTGATTAGTTACCAGAAGTTGATTTACCTGTGTAACTTACCTGTACAACATTTCTGCTATAGACTATAACTCACTATCATCACAACTGACCACCTAAGTAAACATGTTTTTATAAGCAGAGTTGGTGTTCGGGGAAGTCCCCGTCTACATCTCGTCAGGTGTACCGTACACCTCGGCTACATCTCGTCAGGGGTACCGTACACCTCGGCTACATCTCGGCAGGGGTACCGTACACCTCGGCTACATCTAGTCAGGTGTACCGTACACCTCGGCTACATCTCGTCAGGGGTACCGTACACCTCGGCTACATCTCGTCAGGGGTACCGTACACCTCGGCTACATCCCGGCAGGGGTACCGTACACCTCGGCTACATCTAGTCAGGTGTACCGTACACCTCGACTACATCTCGTTAGGGGTACCGTACACCTCGACTACATCTCGTTAGGGGTAGCGTACACCTCGGCTACATCTCGTTAGGGGTACCGTACACCTCGACTACATCTCGTTAGGGGTACCGTACATCTCGGCTACATCTCCTCAGGGGTACTGTACATCTCGGCTACATCTAGTCAGGGGGACTGTACATCTCGGCTACATCTAGTCAGGGGTACTGTACACCTCGACTACATCTGGTCATGGGTTCTGTACATCTCGGCTTCATCTCCTCAGAGGTACTGTACATCTCGGCTACATCTAGACAGGGGTACTGAACACCTCGACTACACCTCATCAGGTGTACCGTACACCTCGGCTACATCTAGACAGGGTACCGTACACCTCGGCTACATCTCGTAAGGGGTACCGTACACCTCGGCTACATCTCGTAAGGGGTACCGTACACCTCGACTACATCTCGTCAGGGGTACTGTACACCTCGACTACATCTAGTCATGGGTTCTGTACATCTCGGCTTCATCTCCTCAGGGGTACTGTACATCTCGGCTACATCTAGTCAGGGGTACTGTACATCTCGGCTACATCTCGTCAGGGGACTTGTAGGTTATAACCATGATTAACATGTAACCGAATTGCGTTTATACCAGCATCAATGCTAAAATATCCTGTATGAATTTCGATTTCGACAAGGTCCATCGTTTGTCCTTACCGATGTAGCGGAACTAGACTGGGTCCATCGTTTGTCCTTACCAATGTAGCGGAACTAGACTGGTCCATTGTTTACCCTTACCAATGTGGCAGACCTAGACTGGGTCCATCGTTTGTCTTTACCAATGTAGCGGAACTAGACTGGGTCCATCGTTTGTCTTTACCAATGTGGCAGACCTAGACTGGTCCATCGTTTGTCCTTACCAATGTAGCGGAACTAGACTGGGTCCATCGTTTGTCCTTACCAATGTAGCGGAACTGGACTGGTCAATTGTTTACCCTTACCAATGTGGCAGACCTAGACTGACAGACAGCCATCTTTGTTTTTTACAATGAAATTTTATGGCCTTTTCATGGGATGGATCTTTCTCAAAATATGTAAATTTCCCTTGGTCCATAGATGTGCATTTTTAATTTTGTGACTGGTTATAAAAATAAAATTTTTGACAGCGGAGACATCGTTGCTTTGAAGTATGAAAGTTTGTTATTGCTTTGTTCTTGAAATACAGAATGGCTCTTTTTTTCATTTAAAATATCCCCTTGGGTTCTTAGTTGTGGTATTGTGATTATGGGACTGATCAGAACAACAAAGAGACTGGCACAGGCAACCATATTTGATTTGATTTCTGAAGACTATATTACAAATGTACAATAAATGTATTGCTATTCCTTAAGAAGAATTATCAAAATTCAAGTAATAAGAAAAGAATAGGAAAGAAGGGAAAATATCTCTTGTCATTTTAAGTTCACTCACTAACTGAACGAATCAAATTAGCAGAGGTGTCATCCAATTTGATTATGATTTCATGTTTTTTTTTTTTTTTGTATATATATATTTGTCAGTGTGATGCTTTGCAGTCTGTCTTTAATAACACCATGAATAGCCTGGAATCAATCGCTGGAGGACTCACACAACTAAATTATTTACTATATGTTATTACTAAGCTTTAGAGCTAATAACTTTAATATTTGAAGTTCAACACTAGTGACTAGTGACTGCCTGGGTTCACAGATACATACATGGCAAAGACTTCAAATGACATTTTATCAGGAGTTTCGTCGCATTTTAGCTCGCTACGGGCGTTTGCTTCGCACAACTGGAAATTTACATGTCAAACCAGTGAAATGTGACGGGAACACCCTCTGACTTTTGACCCCATATCAATCCGCCATCACATGTCAAAATCTACCAAAAGTATACAATTTTTTAAAGTTAAATATCTATAGATTTCATTCAATGCAGAATATGTCAGCAATTACCTATTTGAATTATTGAGAATCAACTGTACTTAGCCGAAACAAATTTTCGGTAGGGACTACAAACGTATGAAACACGTAGTCATTGGCTCATTCTAGGCTAGTAGTTGTGCCAGTCCTCCAGTCACTCCTATTGTTCTAGCCTGGATTCAATCGCTGGAGTGACTCAGATGTTCTAGCCTGGAATCAATCGCTGGAGGGACTCAGATGTTCTAGCCTGGAATCAATCGCTGGAGGGACTCAGATTGTTCTTAGCCTGGAATATAGTGCTGCAGCGACTAGGTAAAGGGTTTCTGACTTGTGTGAACTATTTATAAATACAACCCTGCTGCAGAAACAAATATGTATTCTATGTTTGAAATGTGTTCATAAGTAGAAGAATTGATTTTAGACCAGAAAACATTTTTGATTTGTTGACAGAACCTGACAGAATCCTGAAGGGGACTGAAGAGGGATTTATGTGGCACAGCTGAACAAAGATGGTAAGTTGTCCATTTAGCATTAACAAATTATAAACATGTTCCTCTGTTTCTCTAGTCGGTGCATCGCTGTCAATCCCCCCTTGTTCGAAGAGAGAATGCCACCAAAATTTACCAATCTCCCTCAAAACTACCTTCATTTCATTTAAGTTCAGACTCTGGCATCTCAAAATCTATATTTTATGGTCAAATGATCTCCTAGTTACTGCAAGGTATGTGTAGTGACCATGACAGGTGTGTCTGGCTCAATTAAATGCTTTTTGGAGTTATTTTTGTTATTTATCAAGTTTTTGAGTATCTATTATCTTCACCATAATGATTTTGTGTTTATTGTCTTGATATGATGTCATTATGTCATGATGCAACATCTACTGTTGTAATTATTATGTTACAATAGGTGTGAATACATAACACAAAGGTTTGGCACAGCATAACACAAAAATTATGACACAGCAAAACACAAAAGGAATGCGACAAGTACTTTATAGATAAATATTAATTTTGTGTTACAGTACTGATCCGCATTGGAGACCGCAGTGAAAAGAAGACCGTCTACCAGTTAGAGCTGGTACTGGAGGAGCAGCTTGTGGTATTCATCAGTGGTGAGTTGATACTGGCACACAGGTTTTCCCTGACGCACAAAAACCTGCATTTTGACTCCTAAAATTGTCAAAGGACTCCCAAAATTGATGAAGTTTTACTATATATTATTTATGATGGGAGTCCCAGGGAAACCCCTAAAGTGATTGCCAGTGTTTGCATCTTCTGTTGGTCTCTCCGTCAATCTCTACAACATCTTGGGTGTACTTTTGTGTTAATTCATTCACCCCTGAAATTCCAGCTGTTGAATTGGACGAGTTCAAATGTGTCTTCAAGAGTGAATGAGTTAAACTTAATTTTACTGATACTGCAATTCCCGAAGTTATCAAAAGTCATAATTATTTGATTAACCTATGTCATGGCCTTTTGCAAACTTTCCATTTAAAAGACTTCCGCTATTTTGATTCTAAGCTATGTATTTTCTGATTACAGGTCGACAGAAGCATATCAAATTGCTGCATGTGTCTGCATTGGAAGGACATGATGGCGATCCAGTCAAGATCCCGGAGAGCAAAGGATGCAGTGTGTTCTGTACAGGACTTATCCGGCAGAGTTGCTGCTCTTGTCTATGTGTGGCTATTAAGCGGACTATACAGGTGTACGAACTCAACAAGACGCGCCAGAAGTATAGGAAAATGAAAGACATTCAGGTCCCGGGACTAGTGCAGTTTATTGAAATTATGAATGAAAGACTTTGTGTGGGATACCCGTCATACTTTGCAATTTACAGTGTCACAGGTGATGCCGCACCAATGAGTAAGTGTTCTGTCTGTGGAGACTTGTTACAATAAAACAGTTAATTGTAACATCCAAAGTGTCTTCCATGTACTTGCATAATTGCTACAATCAGATATTAAAGGTTTTATGCAGTTAAGAATTGATTTTGCCGATAAAAGGTTGTTGGGGGGGAAAAAAGCAAAAATAATTCTGCCTGTTTAACAATACTTCCTAATTTTATAATATTTATTCTATAGTACATTAAATTATTTCGTTTCTTTTTGTTTGCCATTTGCAGCACTTGTAAATTCTGAGGACTCCAGTCTGCAGTTTATGACGCAGTCGCAACAAAACTCCCTGCAGGCAGTGGAGTTGTCTCCCAAGGAGTACCTTTTAGTATTTAGTGGTAAGTTGTGTTACCTTTTAGTATTTAGTGGTAAGTCGTGTTACCTTTTAGTATTTAGTGGTAAGTTGTGTTACCTTTTAGTATTTAGTGGTAAGTTGTGTTACCTTTTAGTATTTAGTGGTAAGTTGTGTTACCTTTTAGAATTAAGTGGTAAGTCGTGTTACCTGTTAGTATTTACTGGTAAGTTGTGTTACCTTTTAGTATTTAGTGGTAAGTCATGTTCGCTTCCAAGGAGTACCTTTTAGTATTTAGTGGTAAGTCATGTTCGCTTCCAAGGAGTACCTTTTAGTATTTAGTGGTAAGTTGTGTTACCTTTTAGTATTTAGTGGTAAGTTGTGTTACCTTTTAGTATTTAGTGGTAAGTCATGTTCGCTTCCAAGGAGTACAATAATTCAGCACAATCATAATTTAGTGGAATGATTTTATAGCGAAAAGTCACTAAAATAAGATGACATCTAAAAATATATATGTTTACAGTATAGTGTTGATCCAATTTGTATCAGTTTTTCTAAAAGGCTATCCACTACTTTGATGTATATATATTCAGTTTTGATTAAGTCGCTGTTTTCTTTCTAGTTTCTGGCATATATGTAGACAACACTGGTAGAAGGAGTAGAGCCCAGGAACTCATGTGGCCTGCTCCTCCAACAGCAGTTGGTAAGTTATCAAGTATACAGTGTACATTGCATATATACTTCATATGGAAGGTCGTAAGGCCATGTGAGGACGTAAAACTCTCAAAATAAATAAAACATCTCATATATACTCTCATGCTTGTAAGGAGAATTGATACACAGTATTTCTGATAATTGTTCAGAGACATTTTAACAAGGAATACATATTCCTTGAAGTACATTTTACAATTTAATAGAAATATTCAGTAACATTCAGAAAATTGCTGCATATTTAAAATTGCAACCTGATTTGTATGTTTTGTATAGAATACATATCAATTTGTTTTCTTTAACATGTTATCAGACTTATATCACTGATACAAAACTTTTGATTCATATCCTGGTGCTTGTTGTTGCTTTGTTGGACTATATGCCTGTGCCATTGAATTGTACCACTGGGCAGTATCATTGTTATGTTGTCGAGGTTACTATACTTCAAACAGAAATCGATTAATTAATTTTTATGCTATCCATGAACTATTAAAAGTACATCAAGTTAACACATTTGTGACATCTGACAGGGTGTTGTCAGGCGGTGTTGTGAATAGTACACTTGCCATTCACGGAACCATGCAGGTTTTCTCTAGATTGTCTTGGTTTCCCTTCCAACATTAGGACCTCTGAATTTCCATCCAGGCAAACAAGGATGATTTATAATTTGGAAAATGTTGATGTGTATTTGTTGTAAAATAAAATTGCTGTGATGTCATCATTGTGTTATTTCAGCGTACAGTGATCCCTACCTCATGTGCTATTCAGAAAATGCCATATTTGTGTTCGATGTTCATTCAGCAGAGTGGATCCAGACTTTGTGCTTGAAAAAGGTACGAATTAGATTGACAGGAGACCATTATGTTCCCTCATTGCTGAGGTATGAGCAAAATGGTATTGAGTTATGAAAGTGACAGCTAATGGAACTCTTATATAGGACAGATTAACCAAAACGTGAAAATATTGCCAAGTTACAGCACAATCAGCTGATTGTGGCATTAACGTTAGATTTACACCAAACTTATCGTCTTTATTACTGGAATTCACAATAAAACTGAGATATTTTATCATTTAAAGTATTGCAGGATAATTCCTTCACATTTCGATTAATATGATATTGCCTCTTAGAAAATTAATTCAATCAGTATTGTTTGAATATACTGATTACTGGAAAAATGTGGGTTTGTGATTTATTATGGTGATTCTATTATATATTTCTAAATAGATACTTGATGATAAATTCTCATTGTTTTTTTGTTGTAGACAAAGCCCCTGAACAGGGATGGCTCTCTGAACCTGATGAATATGATGGACTCCCAACACATCATTCACTTCAAGAATGTCCACCAGGGTATTGATACTTTGTAACACCCATAACTGTCCTTATGATGAATTATACTTGGGGAATCTCAGGTTTAAATCTGATCAAAGGAAATTGGTTTATTTTAACAACAGATTGTGTTAGTCCTGCAAAGTTATCTGGGAATACATATCCTTTGTTCAGTCATGTAAGGTGTGCTGTTGCAGGTGTCATTCATTTGGGTCAAAGAGATACATTTTAATAATGAAATATTTAAGATAGAAATATTTGTATTAATTTTTTTTTTTTTTTTTTGCAGGAAAACAGAATTTCGATATTTATTCATATATCTTCATGTTAAATTATGGATTAAATGGTATTAAATGTCTTTGAATGATAGAAGACAAAAGGCTGGCATGTTAAATTATAGAATAAATGGTATTAAATGTCTTTGAATTATAGAAGAAGAAAGGCTGGCCATCAAGGAAATCTTCAAAAACAGGAGTGTCAACAGGAACAAGAGGCGATTCTCCTTCAAGACGAGAGAAGATCATGACCGGGGCTCTAAAGGGTGAGAAAGGAGGCTCTGTCTGCATCCTGTTGGGTTATTCTTAGTGGAATGAATAGATGGTTTGCTCATCAAGTAACATTTATTATGAGATGAAATTTTATTTCAAGAGTTGGAATGATATTTAAAAGGAATGCATTGGGTTGATATTGATTTATGATACAATGTCCGGTTTTACAGCTTTTTGCCAACTGTTGTGAATGATTTATTTTTCAATGCTATTTTTTTGGCTAACTGAATGTTTCAAGTTTTTTGTTCTGTTGCAAAATGGCAGAAAAAATTGACCTCCTGTGATTAATAATGACCTTTTTATTATACGATTTATGTGCAGCATGTTTCTTATTTATTTGCTTTATATCATTACTACATGTATCTTATAATATATAGACTGACACACTGTAATATCAAAATACATTAATGTAACTCGGGCATATAGAATCTGGTGAGATGTGTTCGCCGGAATCACACTCTTCTATAACAATTCTGCTAATCTCTTCAAGCAAAGTTTGTGACTTAGATAAAAAACGTTTATCGGGATGTATAAGATTTGGTTGCACAGACATATGTAGTCTAAAGCATCAGCTTGTCAATACTACAAGTTGGTGATAAGTCCTTGGGGAAGTCTACATAGTGAAAATTTAATTGATATCCTCAAAAATATGGATAGCATGACATCTTTAATTGCCATGAAAGAAAGCTTCATGAATTGCTTCTTTGAATGTTTCTTGCACACACTGATATATTCTACAGCTATCTGCCGATATTTTTGTTACGAAAATGACTCTGTTATTGACAAGCAGATGTTGGTCGTGGTCTTAACTCTATATATATGGAGATCTCTTGTGTTGTAGGATCATCAGAACTATTTACAGGAATAACATATAGCATCTCCACCCTATAACGACATCTGTGGTCATAGGTGTTAACAGGTTCTGTAAGGTTTTGTTTAGAAATTGAGTTATTTAAAATTGAAAAAAAAAACTACCCATGGATACAAAGGGATCAATCTAGGTCATTTATCACAAGAGGTAACAGTATTTTCCTGCAAGTGTTTATTAAGGTTTTACTTTGTTGTGGTTTCAAAACTTTAAAAAAAGAATGGTTCAATTATTGTTTACACCATCAATGCTTTGATGAATACTTAATCAGACAGTAAAGAGTCCATATGAAATAGGTGAATTTAAATTGAACATTATATATTTCAGTGCAATAAATGATTCGGCAATAGCTGGTGTTGATATTTATACTTGTTCAGTATAAGATCCTCCCCCGTAAATAACAGATATTTGTTCCCTCGATCCCTAGATTGACCCCTGTTACCCTCGATCCCTAGATTGACCCCTGTTACAATGATATCCATCCTACCTACAATTAAGTCCAGTACATGTCGGTAAAGTTACCTGTTACGACTGTAGTAAACTGACTGAGTTACAAGACAGCTGCTATTTTGTGTTTGACTACAGGCCCGAGCGGCGCTCTCGTGAAATTTCCGCACCAATATCATTCAGCCATGTAGCCCACATGGGTCCAGATCAGGTCTTTCCTTCAAGCATACCAATACCAGTAACCCACGGCCAGTAAGCTGTCTTACGTAAAATTGTACTGTGTAGTGGCTTAGTGCATGCTTCCCATATAATCTCTTTTTTCTTGGAATGTATAAACCATGCTGTCTTCTCCATGTATTTAATCACTGATCTACCAACTCAGCTATGCATGTTGCTTTTTACATAGAATTTTGGCTAGGTGCATGTTCGTTATCCAAGTTAAATACAATCAAAATGTCTGTCCCAAGACAGGTTACCATCGGTTCCTTGGGTGTAGTATTTAATCATTTGTTTTCAAACGTAACCGCTCTGTACAGTTTGACTAAATGCTTTGTGTTGTTAGCCTGACGTCTGCTATGTGCTATCTTGGTGCATGTGGTTACACGTGGTTACTTGGTGGCAGGGAAATTGTTATATTCCATTAGTGGTTCAGTTACGGTACAAGAACATGCGTTGATGGTGGATTTCAGCGGTTTGTTCTGGAAATATATACATTTCATGTTTGTTGCAGCTTATCAATAAATTATTCCCATCACACTTGTATTTAGAGGCTGTTTCATTGGTCCAGTTGTTTGGGCTCTGCCAATTATTACATTCAAATGAACAAAATATTCTGACATATAACTGATGGTATACAAGTTTTAGTTTCCTTGTGGTGTCGGTGTATACAAGTAAATTACAAAAGGAAAATTAGTGGAAGTTATTAAGGATTGTTCCAAAATTCATCATATGAGAGGGGCGGGAGGCTCCACCACCCATCAAATATTAAAAGTAAAAGTGATTTATTATATGGAACTGTACACAGATCTAGTTTTAACCCCATCACCCATGCTATATTAATACAGGTGCCTCCCACCTCCCCCACATGATTAATTCTGGAATAGCCCCAACTTGGGTCATATGTGCAATTTGCCATAACTGAAATTTATCGTTATTTAATTTAATTTAAAATATTATTCTGAAAAAAAATGAACTAGAATATACAGATGTGTATAAAGATATTTTAGATTTACAGAGCATGTTAAGGGGAATGGATGCTGATACAATATTTAATGCAAGAAATAATAATTTCAACTGCACAAATCAAAAATTAAATCAAATTAGAATATAATTCACATCACACAAAACTTATAGTCTGCCTTTTACATAATGGAAAGCTTTATGCACTCGTGAACACACTTGTATGTGTCATGTGATGATCTCTTGCACAGCACGTTTCTTTCAAAATCTGGACCCGCTATCGAAACAAAAAGATGAATTTTTTAAATGTTATTTTAAACCTTTACACTCAAGAAACCACACTAAATTAGGATAGTTTAGGAATTTACAATTTTTTTAAATCTTCGCTGGAAACAGTGACCTGCTTAATCAGATTTCAATTACGTTATGTTGGAAAAATATAGAATCGACCTTCATGCATTTAGTGGCGAGATCAAGCATTCCGCTTTGGGCCTTTCACACAGCTTCAGCTATGTTTGCTTACCTTTGTACAAGATAAGCATATGCCGAAAACAACTAAATTGTTTATTTTGCTACCGTAATAATTGAAACAATTTGACAACAAATACAACTGCAGTTATTAATTAATTGTGTACTGTTCAATGATCACTGTTATAACCTTGGTAAATATTAAAATGTTGTAAAATTTGTTATGAAAGTGAAGTAATTATTAAATACATGAAGAACCTTTCAAAACTTTTAAAAGTTAGATTGAAGGTGATAAAAAGATGAAAGATTTTTTCTTGGGCTGACCAAATCTGTAAAATCTAAGATGTATTTATTGTGTTTTTTCTAATAGGTCTGAGAGAAAATCCAGAATAATCTCCGGTCCAACCAACTTTACCCATGTGGCTCATATGGGTACAAACATGGACATGAAATCACTCATTGATCTTCCCAAGGTATTTACTGTTTACATTTAATCTCTGCGTGTAAATAAAACAACAAATTATATACAGAAATAGTGCCAAAAATATTCAGACAGCTTTATGTGAAAATGCTGCAATGTTTTATGATGATTTGATATTGCTGGTCAGTAAAGTCCAATCTTTTGAGTGGCTTCACCCTTGAATGGCAGGTTCCAACATGAAAGAGTCTGTGATTATCCAGACTGAAGTCAGTGAAACTTTTGTCCTTGTTTAAGTACTATAATATCAGTTATTTCTGTGAGACCAAATTCTGTGGTTTCCCTGAAAAACATCCATTTCATGGGTACATGAATTCTTGGAATAACAGTACCCACTTGATTTTTGTATCAAATTTGTAAATACTCCATGGACTTGAGATATGTGTTAGCATTAAATTATCTCTTGTTTATATGCATGGAACATCGAGATTATTGGTGGATATAAAGTGATAATATTGGTTCAACAATGGTTACACAACAACAGCAATTCAAACATCAGCTATAATGATTTTACTTGCTTTACCAGCCGGTTGGATCGTCGGCCCCTCCGCCTGTAGAGAGACCGCCCCCCGATACTACCATACAGAGGGTGCGCAACATCTTCCAACCTAGCATGAAGTCGGTACAGGAGGCTCAGTTGAGAGGTGCCCGGTCACAACCCAACGGTAGGTCAAACGGTGAGGATAATAGGGCATGCATGAATCGTCAATCAAAACGAAAAATGCACATTTTAAAATTTTAATAATTTCACTTTATAAAAACCAAATCAGTAAAAAGAGTAGATCAAAACTGGTCTAAAACAGATACCATTTAAATTTTTTTACATCTGCATGAGACATTTAATTGAGGTTTATAGCAAAGTTTATTGATGAAGTTTGATGGCAAACATTTTCTTGATGAATGTCTTATCCATTTCCTTAACCCAAAAAGATGGCATCATACCTCGCACTCGTAAAAAATATGAAAATATTAGTCACGCTCATGAAATATATTTTGTGTTACTGAAGACACTGTTAGATATCCTTTATGTGTTTGTTAAGTCGCAGCAAATTTAACCTCCAAACTGAAAAGTACATTGGAACAAACTTGATGTAGAGGAATACAATGCCCATTGTTTAAAACAGGCAGTGCGAGGCGTGAATCACCGTCCAAAGTTGGGGGTGGAGCACGACCTACATCCTCCACCTCCTCCATCTCCGATAGTCCCGAGTTATCCTCCCATGACCAGTCCGCCTTCGCCGACGTCACCAGCAACATGTTTGAGGTAGGCTCGGCTCCTACAACCTAGCTAGCTTCACTTATAGGGCTTTCTTAGGACGATATATAGGCTTTTCCTTAAGACAATTTTGCAGTGTAATAATGCATTGATAGAGGCACATTAATTTATAGTCCACCCTGATGCTTCTGTAGAAATATACAATCAGTTATAAGTATTATTGATGATAAATACTTTTTATGAATTTTATATTATATATATGTTTAAGACAAGAAGCATTTGTTAAGGAAATATTGGATAAGGAATCACAAATCACTTGTTCTTTTTCTCTTTTTGATCTCACAATAGTAGAGCATATAATTATGGTGACTTGGTAATTATGTTGATGTTTCGTGTCCCTCCCTGTTACACGTGTAATGAAACCCCCTTTCTGTTATGTACCGCCACTCGAAGGTTTCCGTTTCACACACTGTATGATCTGTGTCTTACTACATAGTCTATATATATATATTACTGCCTTCACACGGCCAGAACTGACTTGTGAGTTACATGTTTATTCACTGTACTGGAACAAACATATTTCTGTACTGTACAGAGAGGGCTCAGTTGTAACTGGACTACAATACTAGGACATGATTTACACATCTTTGCATCTTTTACAACATTTTCATTCCAAAGGATCAACATTTGGGGACAAATTTATCATTTTAGGGAATTTAAATGGCATAATGAACATATCAATTGAATGGCAAGGATGAAATCAAGACTAGGTAAAAATTGATGACATGGGCGAATGGCGGAAGTTTGCCTTTTGAACATTTTATTATATACAGTTAATTGTGTTGTTTTGTGTTCAAAATTTTAAACATTTTATGACAATGAATTGGAGTGATTGGGAATGATAAAGCAGGAAAAGAAAATGTAGAAAAGAACTGTGGAAGTCCTGATGTTAAGAGCCTAGTCTAGTTTGTTCTGGTATAGCCGGTAGATGTAACACAAGTTAGTGAGGCTCTTGTGAAGAATTCTATGTCTGCACACACTGTGTGTCATATTCATCGTATGCACTGAAAGTCTATGTACTGTATTATTTATAATCTTCAACCAGTTCTCTTCTTGTGTGATCTGATTGGCCGGCGTTACTAATGGTGTACTACTACATAATCCATTTTGCTTCCCTTCAGGTGTTTAAAGGTCCCCCCGGGTCGCGCGAGTCTGTTAGTGGCAGTGTTTCCAATCATACATATGAAAGCACATGGCAAAACTACTGAACAAATGAGCACACAGATTATGTAGCTGAGGTTTCTCCACTTTTTACTTCCATATTTATATATTGTGCACTCCTTGATCTAACATCATTACCAGACCCCAAGCTTCTTATTCACTTCGTTTTCTGTTCCGTTGATGCCCTGGTGGGAATGGCTGATTGGTCCGTTAATATTTACCATAATTCATTCATATTTATTTTTTTTAAACAATTTAGTAACTGGTGTTCTGATCGTAATATTTAAAAACCTAATAAATATATTTGTTAATACATTTTTTATTTTTAAATACGACATATTCATAATCATTACTAATTACAGTAGTTTAGTTTTAACTTGAGCAAGTAACCGAACAGAAGTTACTATAATGGGTTAATTTTGTGTCTATACTTCCGTGTTATTGCTGAAGTCATTCTCACCATAGGTTACTTGTTGTTTTACATTACAGCATTGCATGAGCCCAGGCTATCACCCTCTAGGTGTGTGCCACTCCTTCTTGGCATGTCCTATCACAGTTATCTCCCCTACCTAACCAGTTGTACCGGCTGGTCGACCAACTTGCCGTCTTTCAATGTTGTTGCATGTTTGTTCCTTCTGAGTTTTTAAACAGACAAAACAATATACTTTACATACAGATATATTCATATAGCAATTCCATATCTTTGACAATTCTGTCCCATTAGGATTTCGATTTTTGATGGATCCAAGACCTAGTGCAGGTAGTATGATTGATATTGTTTACTGGGAATGAAATAACTATGTACTATAGGGCAACATCAGGGCAGCAGGCTTGCTGGCTATCTCATTCTGGCATGGTTGATTAATCCTCAAGTTGGAAAGCTTAGCAAGCTGGTGTCCAAACCTAATGGCCTGAAATCAGCATAGATCTAGATTCTGTGGAGAAAAGTAGCAGAAATGAGATGTTCAGTATTGACTGCATTCATAGTTGTGTTGTTGATTATTAGAAATGTAAAACAAAAATATTGATAGAATTTATATATATTGATAATTTACAGCATACAATGCATAAATATTCACAAACAAAACTTTGCATGGTGAGAGTTGATAGGTGTAACATAGGTTAGAACTATATGCAGTGGTATGTTTATAGTTAAAACAAGTTGGTCATTTCAAAGTTGCATAAAGAATATAATATGAAGTTGTTTATTAATAGAATGTATATGTTTTTTCACACTCTGCAAGTTGCAAGAAGTCATGAAATTTTTTTTTTTAAAGAATAATAAATTAATTGTGTTCATCAAATTGATATGAAAGGGAGATTACTCCAGACCAAAAAAAAAAGTCTGGAATGGAACTATTCTTTGTGCTTATGACTGGTGCAGAAGTACTTAAACCTTAAAATATAATATGTGGGTTTTTAAACGAATGATGATCAGCATTGCTTAAAGCAAAGTCTTTTGACTTGGTAGGATAGTTAGATGGATTGGCATAGTCTAGTGGAAGGGGCATTTTAGTTAATCAACGAAGAATGGAAGATTGGGACTATATATCATAGCACTAGATAGTCTTGACAAGTTAGGGTACTGTTTAACTGTATTTGGTACCATACCAATGCAACTGACAGTGTTGTAGTATATTGTAAGTTTAAATTTGCATCATACAAGTGTTTTAAATTAGGCTTTCATGGTAAAACTAAACAATACATTCTAATATTTTTAACATTGCTTTGTATTAGCTTAGTCAAACTGTCCTTTTGTAAGCTGTCTGCAATACATTGTTGGCTTAGATATTATAAATTGATGTCCTTTGTCAGTGCTCTGTGATGCATTCTCGGCTTAGATTTAACATTGAATGTTTTTTCTGGGTCAGCTCTGTTTTATGTTGTCGTTGGCTGAGATATTGTTCTGATGGCAGTGGGCATTGATAACCCTTACATTAATGATGTACTGTAAATGTGTTATGTATAAACTGGCAACAGACAAGCAGTGTACAGTAGTTTGAGGCTGCTATGCCGAAACTGTTGCCAGGGTTGAAGGCATACTGAGCCAAATCAAAGAAAGGGGAGAGCACTCTGGCAACTTGTTGTTATGGTAGCTTAAAAATATGACAACTGTTTTAACCATGACTTAACATCAAATGATAATTAGGCATTGTTTAGTTGATGTATAATGTACAATGTAAAAGAATTAAGTTATTGTATTGTTTAAATCAAGTGAAATCAAAAAGATACTTCTATACAATAACATGATATACAAAAGAAAATAATCAACAGTGTAAATCTTCAGAACAAAACTTAAGCTTTTATTACAAGGTCATTTACACTTTTAATTAACATATTTAGGGAGATTGCTGTTGGCTTATAGCGATTAGGCAGTCACAGTTTAGCGCAGCATGGTTAGATGAGCGTTATAGTTCCCAGTAGGGCTAATTATAGGTTGCTTTGTAATACTATGTAACAACCGTTACCAGATATCGTCGATTTTAGTTGTAACGCTTGACTCTCGGTTTGATTAACAATAATTGACTGGACTGTAAGCTTCACATGATGACTTGGTACATACACACAGTGTGGTGTTGTTGAAATCACAAGCTTGTTCAGCACCGACATCTACTGTCCCTAACCATGATATCCTTCAGACATAAAATGTGCTTATAAACACATTTCTTAACAAGTCAGGTTTTACCCCATCAAACATTAAAATTTACATCTTAATGTTTCAGATTTCCAGTTTTGTTATATTAAAAATTTCTTCATTATTTTGGTAGAGATCAGAAGTATTTATTTAAGGTACTTGGCTTTGACAGCAGATTATAAGTTACCTATGGTATAGTTAATAGCAAAGATGTCAAACTGTATATATGTGAGCAAGATGTTAAAATTTGTTATCATAAATCATCATTAATTCATTCTTGGTAATAATATGTAAAGCTAGTACCAATGAAGATATCATCATTCTAGATACACTGTACATAGATTACTGTCTGTAGTGGAAAGTAAAATTATTTAATAATCCTTTAAATATTTTGAATCAATTGATTTGCCCCATCACCATCTGTCCACCACATACCAGATAAGTATGTGTAGCGCTAGAACCTGCCCTGTTGTCTTCTCCTTTGCTTTACACATTATTACGAGGCAAACTATTATTAATTCAATGTTGAGTCAGCCAAATTAAACTTTATGCATTTTACAAAGAACACAGAGATAATTGTATTTCTATTTGTCTAACTTAAAACCAGTTATTTTAATCTTATTTGATTAAAATGCATGATCTTAACTTTTTGAGGGAAAATCACAAAACTCCTATGCATTTGGACACATTTTGAAATGGCAATATGACTAAAAATGGCAAAGATGAAGATTTCGAGAAGTTGTTTGCTTTTACATTTCCTTATTACTCCATTTTCAGTGTGATTGTAATTATCGTAGGTAAATGTAATATACTATTTTTAAGAAAAGCATTATGCTAGGACGATTTAAACAAGTGTTATTTATGCTGATTTTGTCACTACCTTTATAACGTTATTTTGCTGTAACTAGCAATGATAGCCAACTTGATCTTGTTGATGACTTGAGGTTATAATCTGAACATGTACATGTAAGATATTCTCACAGATATTGATTACATAGTGCTGACTATTGAATATGTATATATGACTTTCTCATCAATGAACTATAATATCCCGTATTGACTCAATACAGATGATGATATCTACTTGACCATGCATGTGATTGTGTATTAATTTAGGTTACCGTTGTGTTGTAGGACGGGGAGGGGTATGAGCGGCCACGTATGCGTCTGTCTCTGGCCTCCACCAACAGTAACTTCAGTAGTCCCCCACACTCAACCAGTGGCAGTCTCTCCGAGGACCGAGACCCCGGCGACAATGACCAGGAGGTAGACTGTACTCGCCTCTGAATGGCTGGAATGTGACCCCAGAAAAAGGTCGCCTGTATATCTCGCCATGGCTGGTTACTTTATGTAATGTGTGGTCTCCAGTCTCAAGTGTTGACAGCATGGAGCGATATCTCTACTTTGTCTGTACTTAGCAGGACAGTTGGCTACAGTCTGTGGCGACCTTACCACCACAGTCATATCAAATAAGACATCAAACCCAGCCGGATAAATAAATCAAGAAACGCAGCATTTTTTTCTTCTACAAAACAAAGCAATGGAATGCTTGCTTACTGCTGATAATTAACATAATCGGTATTAATCCCATGTATATTTAGTCCTATATATTTACCTGTAGCAGGAGCACAGCGTCTACCACTCACAATCGAAAATTCTCTATCCATTGTATTTTGGACTTGGTCAATTTAAACACATATTTAATCAAAGAAAAAAAACTTAACAAATATTAAGGTTAAACCATTTTGCAATTTTAAAAGGCAAAATGATTGTTTTGTTTTACTTTGTACAATATTATTTATCATGGAACCTTTTTGAATTCCTAAACCACGTTTTTGGTGAAGAATGAACATAACCATGTATTTATATAATGACGACTATCATAATTGAATGCTTTAACTTTACACTGCGAATTCCTTTCCAAGGAGTGATCTCTTCATGTTGCCCTTTGTAAGGAGTGATCTTTTGGTTGTTGTACACAGTATATTTCGCCTACATATTGCCGCCATTACAGATGAACCTGTCTCATTCTGGTGTGAACACGACGTACAAGGTGTGTGATATACGTGACGTGTTATTTACTTGATGCGACACATTACGGTCAGTTTGTATTGTCACTGCCCCCGAAATTCATCTTCATTTCATTGGTGTCGAAACCAGATCACCTCTTGGTGTATTTAGCTCATCATCACCTGATACAAAAGTCATAAATGTGAGACAAAGTCGTACATTTAAAATAGCTTAATCTCCATACCATGTTTGTAAAGACTTGTAGTCGGGTTAGGATATGCGAAATATCTCGTGTAAGGTGGGTTTTTTTGTACAATTAAATATCAATGGTGGCATTATATGAACAAATGTGTAACTAGTGCAAGACTATAGTTTACATCTGAAATTGCATTTCAATTTTACACATTGTCATGATATTTAGAAAAAAGAATTACTAATTACCACTTTACGGAGTAAAGCATACCAATATACTGAAGAATAATGTAATTATCACAAAAAGACTATGTAGGAACATTATAAAATTAACACATTTGTAGCTTCTATACTCTAAACAGCAAAATGATTTTTGCCATTTCTTTCTTAAACAACGACTTGTAGCTAAAGGATAATATTGACAAGTTTATATAGTTTAGGTGTGACATGATGAAACTGTCTTTCATTTATACCAACACGACATGCCAGACCGGTGCTGTATTTTTCCTGTCTTTTTTTTTTAATCCTTCGGTACTATTTACCCGGTATATGTATAAACATACATACATATCCTATGATGTTACAGGTTCAGCATTCAAAAAAATCTTCTCCAGAGTTTTCATTATAAGTTGTACTTTTGTCATTTGTATTGCTCCAATAAAGGGACACTAAAGGCTTGGTTTAAGTATGACCAATTTTCCAATAAGTTGTCAGAACATGAAGCTTTACAGTTAATGTCATTTGATCCATAAAGAATGAAACATGGCTTGACAATAAATTGCAAATAAGATTTATTTTCCATTTTATGGCTTTTCCATTTCAAAGAAAATCATCTAAGAACTTGAGATCCACGTAAACGCAGGACCTTAAGATAGAATAGACTAGGGCGAAGTGTGTTGACCTCTTGAACTTTGACCTTCCTTGTCAAAGGATTGGTTAGCAACTTATCAATGCATGAAATCTTTAACTACTCTTTAAACAAAATCCCAAATCCAAATTTGTTGGCTGTTATGAAGAGTGTGACTCTTAGTGCTTATGCCCATGTTCCCGGAAGAGTTGGACATGTCTTGCTTTATATATATAAATATATATGAAATATATATATCATACGACAAATCCTGTTAGGATATTGTATAGAATCTAATGGCTTTAATTGGTCACACTGTAGCTTGTACATATAGATGTATTTAAAACACTAAACCATGTTAATAGCAACACAATATTCAGCCTTATTCATGTACAGTTGTATATTAATGTAGCGTCAGTAAAGGAGTCTTGTCACATATGTAAATGTTTTGTACATAGTTATCTGCTATTGTTGACAGGTGAATTTGCCAAAAACCCTACGTTTTTCCTTTTTAATTGATCAATGACTTTTGAGTGAGAGCGAGACGAGCGGGCGTGACCATACACCCGGAGTTACTGCGAGATTTCCTGTACCTGCCACACAATTATCGGTGTGCTTTAGGTACGTTACCACTTTACCGAGTTCAGTGCTGTGATTGCTGCTCTTGCCGAGGGTCAACATTTCCCATCCCCTTACAATTATGTTGTTTTTTATGGACAGGCTTCATATCAGTTGTGTAAAGTTGAGTATCAATATTTGCAATTATTCATAAATAAAAAGATTTGATATTAATGAGCAAGATTTGATTTGTGATAGAAACAATGTTTTTGGTACCTTTCCTACCGATTCCACCTAACTCGTACACCCCTAAATGTCATAATGAAGTATTCCAACCTTTGATTTAAAGAGTTCCATTGAGTCTTCAGGGATGAACGAGATAAAAGGAATGATTTTGGGGCAATATAAAAGAAAGCAATTTTAATTGAGATTCTGCAGGATTTTGGCACGTTGGCATAGATATGTCTTATTTGTGTTATCGTAGAAGACATTTAGTCCCAATACCCATTATGGTGTGCACATTTCATGTCATATTGATGTGCCACAAGTAATATACTGCCAAAATATAGAAGTTCCCACCCAGCCAATTATTTTTCTGTAAAGTGTAAAAGGTGAAACTCTGTGGTACCTGCCAGTGATTATTGTATTCATTCACTTAGGTTTTACAAGTCTTTCATTTGTGGTAGGAGATAGAACATTGGCCAAAAGTTGTTTATTTTAACATATCTGATATCGTGTTATTTTATGATATGGCGTAAAAGGTCGGGTAATTTTCCCAGAGAAAAACCTTGACAGTAGTTTTTACTCGATATACATATATACCAGTAGTAAGGTGTTACTATTTGTTATACATTATCATTCACAAATGATTGTCACAAATTATGCCCATGAAAGAGTTCACAATTCCTCTCACAGTAACTCCTCGTGTGTGGTTACCGGTTATTGTCGGATACCAACCACTGATTTTATTTTACTTACTTACTCACTGAGTAAGTGAAGCAAGATCAGCCGTGGGTATACGACAATGGTTACAAGTGTGCACAAGAGTCTTAGTGGCGAATACCTGATGTGTGAGGGTGGTGTTTCTACTGGAGATCTCCACAGTAAATACCTGAGGTGTGAGGGTGGTGTTTCTACTGGAGATCTCCACAGTAAATACCTGGTGTGTGAGGGTGGTGTTTCTACTGGAGATCTGCACAGTAAATACCTGGTGTGTGAGAGTGGAGATCTCCACAGTAAATACCTGGTGTGTGAGAGTGGTGTTTCTACTGGAGATCTGCACAGTAAATACCTGGTGTGTGAGGGTGGTGTTTCTACTGGAGATCTCCACAGTAAATACCTGGTGTGTGAGGGTGGTGTTTCTACTGGAGATCTCCACAGTAAATACCTGGTGTGTGAGGGTGGTGTTTCTACTGGAGATCTCCACAGTAAATACCTGGTGTGTGAGGGTGGTGTTTCTACTGGAGATCTCCACAGTAAATACCTGAGGTGTGAGGGTGGTGTTTCTACTGGAGATCTCCACAGTAAATACCTGGTGTGTGAGGGTGGTGTTTCTACTGGAGATCTCCACAGTAAATACCTGGTGTGTGAGGGTGGTGTTTCTACTGGAGATCTCCACAGTAAATACCTGAGGTGTGAGGGTGGTGTTTCTACTGGAGATCTCCACAGTAAATACCTGAGGTGTGAGGGTGGTGTTTCTACTGGAGATCTCCACAGTAAATTCCTGAGGTGTGAGGGTGGTGTTTCTACTGGAGATCTCCACAGTAAATACCTGATGTGTGAGGGTGGTGTTTCTACTGGAGATCTCCACAGTAAATACCTGGTGTGTGAGAGTGGAGATCTCCACAGTAAATACCTGATGTGTGAGGGTGGTGTTTCTACTGGAGATCTGCACAGTAAATACCTGATGTGTGAGGGTGGTGTTTCTACTTGAGATCTCCACAGTAAATACCTGAGGTGTGAGGGTGGTGTTTCTACTGGAGATCTCCACAGTAAATACCTGAGGTATGAGGGTGGTGTTTCTACTGGAGATCTGCACAGTAAATACCTGAGGTGTGAGGGTGGTGTTTCTACTGGAGATATCCACAGTAAATACCTGAGGTGTGAGGGTGGTGTTTCTACTGGAGATCTCCACAGTAATACCTGAGGTGTGAGGGTGGTGTTTCTACTGGAGATCTCCACAGTAATACCTGATGTGTGAGGGTGGTGTTTCTACTTGAGATCTCCACAGTAAATACCTGGTGTGTGAGGGTGGTGTTTCTACTGGAGATCTCCACAGTAAATACCTGGTGTGTGAGGGTGGTGTTTCTACTTGAGATCTCCACAGTAAATACCTGATGTGTGAGGGTGGTGTTTCTACTGGAGATCTCCACAGTAAATACCTGATGTGTGAGGGTGGTGTTTCTACTGGAGATCTCCACAGTAAATACCTTGTGTGTGAGGGTGGTGTTTCTACTGGAGATCTCCACAGTAAATACCTGAGGTGTGAGGGTGGTGTTTCTACTGGAGATCTGCACAGTGATACCTGGTGTGTGAGGGTGGTGTTTCTACTTGAGATCTCAACAGTAAATACCTGATGTGTGAGGGTGGTGTTTCTACTGGAGATCTCCACAGTAATACCTGATGTGTGTGAGTGGAGATCTCCACAGTAAATACCTGGTGTGTGAGGCTGTTAAGTGTTTCCACTAGGCATGGTATTTACAGCTAATCCTTCAAATTTTGATGCATGTCTCATGACGAACAAAGACCATGTTATTTTTGTCTCCCATAATTTTCTCATAAACTTTCGTTAAAGTGATCCACTAGCAGGATGACAAGCATTTAAGATTTGAATTGTACATGATGTGAACAATTCCATTTATTTAAGGGCGATTCAAAAGTTCCCCCAACACAATGTGATTCATTTTATGTTGTATTATTGAGAGAAGAAGAGATGAAGTAACTACGATTATGCAATATGAAATATAATACACACTGCTGTTAAAGAAAACTGTGGTCATTTGTAAAGTAACCCATACTTCCCAGAACGTTTTATTTTAAATTTATTTTCATGACATCAGAATTATTCTGACAAAGAGAATTTCGCAAAGGATAATAGAATTATGATTACGTTGAAAATTCAAATGCATGATATTGCACTGTTAGAAACTGTTGATATGATAATGTCAGTGCATCATGAAGAAAAAAACAACCATGATAACAAATCTGGTAATTATCTTGCAATTTGCTATCAATTTTTTAACCTGTTCAGGTTTATGAATAATGGAGAGAGATTTTTTTTTAATATTTTACTTTCTCAATTTTTTTTATCCTTTTGATTCCTTCATTTTACTTAAATGTTATGGTGATATTGAGTCAGTATTATAAAGCAAGTGATCGTTTGTTACTGTTATAGTGTATAGTAAAGCTTGAAGGTCTTTCAGAAAAACGTAATCTTTGAACAAATGTTGAAAGTATCTTGGTTAACTTTCAGGTTACTGAAAAGTATGGTGGTCTTTTTTTTCGTTTCTTTTTTCTTCTTTCGAGAATGACTTACAGCAACACAAGGTATGATACTGACCTTGTGTGTTATGTTCCTGACATAGTGACAGGTATCTAGCATACGGTGCGTGGGGAGTAATGGTAGTTGTAGAATACATTCCATTTGACTTGGAAATGCACACACAAATCACACCATTTTACATCTACATACTGCTATAGTGAATCGGAACATCCGCAGCGCAATGAGTGGCCAGTTCACTCCTAACGAACTGCCTTTAATTGATTGTTAACTAATGGTGGATTAATTGACTTGTGATATGGTTGAAGAAGAGTCGCTTGTGCCTTTGGTTTGCTTGCTGAATGTTTTGGTTGGTGTCCTGTTGGAGACTTGATGATGATGATAATGTTAGTTGAGGTATTTATGTCCTTTTAGTGCGTAAGCGGAGTTAAATTCTTAATTTTTAAATTCTTCGTGCTAACCTAATACTTAATCGGAAATTAAGAATTTGCTTCAAGAGCTGTCCTGTATTTGGCTAATATATAGTTCTTGGTCTACAGCAGGCCGGGAGTGTGACCTCATACATTTTGTGTATCCTTGTCCACATTCCACTATCAAGTCTTGAACTTTCCAAATAGATTCAAAATATTCCTTTATTCGATTTGAATATATCTACAATTGAGAACGAAGATGTGATCTATGGCATGATTGCAAAGAAAGAAAACAAAAGTTGAAAGATACATCGATTGGTTTCTTTAGTAAACAAATATCCTTAAAATCTAGATATGTTTAAATCGGTAGTGAAAGGGAAAAGCAGCTTACTAGGTTTAGGAAGGTGTCTGTTGTAGGCAGATGGAGGACTACAGTACTGTAGACAGACCGACTATATTGCTGTAGGCTGACTATAGGTAGATAGACTATTGTGCTGTAGGCTGACTAGCTCAAGGTAGATAGACTATATTGCTGTAGGCTGACTAGGTAGATAGACTATTGTGCTGTAGGCTGACTAGCTCAAGGTAAACGGAATTTATTGCTGTAGGCTGACTCTAGGTAATTTGACTATTGTGTTGTAGGCTGACTAGCTCAAGGTAGACGGAATTTATTGCTGTAGGCTGACTCTAGGTAGATAGAATATTGTGTTGTAGGCTGACTAGCTCAAGGTAGATGGACTTCAGTGCTGTAAGGCTGACTCTAGGTGGACTTACTGTGGTGCTGTAGTCTGACTCTAGGTACAAAGTCTATAGTGTTTTATTGTCGAATCTTAGGTAAATGGACGAGTGTTTTTAGGCTCATGGTGAGTAGATTGACTACAGCGCTGTAGACTGAATGTAGGTAAATTGTCGATAGATTGACTACAGCGCTGTAGACTGAATGTAGGTAAATTGTCGATAGATTGACTACAGTGCAGTAGACTGAATATAGTTAGATTGTCGATAGATTGACTACAGTGCTGTAGTCCACCCTTTGGAGATAAATTACAGCAGATTGTGAAGACTACAGTGCTTTAGATAAATCGGCTTAGGACGAGTGGCTCCCCAGTTGTGATGGGGAGCATTACATGGTGCTGCCAATTGAGTGGTCAAAAAGTGATACTTTAGTAATAGAAAAACAAAACCTTAATTATTTAAATTACTTAATGATTGTAAATTTTAGCTTGAAGATTTTAATTATGCAAGATTATGAACTGATTGATGAGCACTATTTGCATATCATTTGTATATCTCCACGTTTGCTTTTATTGTCATTGTTTGAATGTTATTATTTTTTTCAGGAATCAAAACATTTCTTCCACAGAAATGAAGTATAAAAGTGCAATGATTTTTTCTCTCCCCTTATTATTATTGTTGTTATAGACAAAACGTGTTGACCTACCACACTATAGTTGTGTAGCCTACAGTGTATAGACTTGTACCATTGTATCCCTTGTATAGAGCCCGTTATTTACCCCGCATTACCACTGAGTTTTATAAACTACCATGTATGTGTGAGTGTCAGTGTGCATGTACAGTTTTGTATGCAATGTAGTGTTATTATATTACTTTTTTGGTGAAATCTTTAATTTGTTTTTGCCGAAAAGTTTCTGTGCGGATTTTAGGTGTGGCAGCCACCTTGTAGATACAGCCGATGGTATTTTGCTTTGGAGTTGTATAGCCCAAGGAAGGTTTATTATTATTGCAAAGTTCCCACCACTAATACATACAGATCTGTAAGGAGAGCTTAGCCAATTATTACGATTATTATTGTATAGTTTTATAACACAAATCAGTAACATGTAAGTGCAAGAAATGGTAAAATAAAACCGCAAAAATAATAAAATTACATAAATTCTTCTATACAGATTTGATGTTGTTATTTTGTGTTCTTTAAGAGAATGGACCTGTTATTTTGGTTTCCAATATTACAATGCATTAGAGATGGTGTCATGTGACTTTCTGTGTAGCTTACCAATCACCAAAGCAGCGATAATTGGCCTAAAACTGCTTGTTTAAAGGCTATTAACGTGTTCCAATACATAACTTGGACAACATTCTAGGTCACAAGCAGCAATTGTTTATCATTGAGCATCAGGATTCAGGCCCTGTGAACCTCACTCAATGGTTTATTGACGCATATGTTACCTCCCTTGCAGTGTTAATCTCTGTATTCACAGTATTTTAATATGGAGAAGTTTTTTCTGTCTGAGTTATTGTCTCCACTTTGAGTGAAGGAAAAGGAAGACATTGTATCACCTGATAGATCTAGTTCATGTTCTTCTTATATTATCTTGTAGGGGTCGTAACTTGAAAACCATTATAGATATGTTATGAAACTTTCAGTATACCTGTATTGGTCATGGACAATGTGTACATGGTCATTAGGTCATTTTGACCTTGATCCAAAGGTAAAATATGTGCAAATTTGCAGTACAGTCTATTCCGCGCTGTAACTTTCAAACCATTAAATATAACTTTTCCAGTTTAAATCCATCACCCAAAGGTTATGTGTAGTGCACAGTCAGAAGTTCATTGTAACCTTCATCCAGAGGTGACACACTTGCAAATTTTGATGGAACACCTTGTCCAGGCTGTTGAATTTAAACTTTAAATGATATTTTAATGAAACTTTCACCATACTTATCAAAAAGGATAAGTACTGCATTGTCATTAAGTCATTGTGACCTTGGCCCCAAGGTCAAAATATGCAGAATTGTCGGCTGCATCTTGTCTGGGCTTAATTTATGCGTGAAGATATCTTGATGAAACTTGCAGATGATGTGCCATGCATTGTCATATATCAAAAGGTGAAGAAAGTCTTGTTTCAAGCATTCCAGGGTGATGCCAACAGTACCTCACTGTATCTAATTAATATGTCATCTGACCAAACATGAAGGTCACCGAATCAAAGGTCAAGGCCATATTTACCTCAAGGTCAATGGATCAAAGGTTAATGTCAAATTTTGTATCTTTTAACTGTTGAACATTTGATGACATTTTGTTGAAGCAATGGTGATCAGAATCAACCAAGGCTTTAACTGACCAAATCTCGAGGTCATTGGCGGTTTTTTTATTTCCTGATTGCTAACTTTACATCTTTTGGTCGCTAAATGTTTTTAATGAAATAACAAAATGTCAGCTGATAATACCTCAAGATAAGATTTTACATTTCGTAGAGCAAGTCTTGTCTGGTCCATAACTGTATTGACATAAAAAACACTTCGGGGAATAACTGACTATAACATTTTTAATGGAGATATTTTGATGGTCCATTGAAAATGTTCATCTGCGGTCCATCTATGTAAATGCATTAACGTCAGATAGACGTCTTTGAACGAACATGGTTAGTTTATCATAGGCTATTTCTCGGTAACGTAGCAACGGATAATGACGAATCGTATTATACAAGTGGTAGAATCCCCCTTTGTCTCTACTTAATCATGCAGGCGAATCAGAAGATATGATGATTAAGAGAGAAAAAAGGCGACCCGACCATTTTTGGTATTGTGTGAATTAGGGAGGGGATCTTGTCTCCGTTACAAACCCTCAACTATTATGATTTGTATTACCACAACGGTACAGATTTCTATATAACAAACAGGGGGAAATGATATTTCAATGGTGGTCACCCAATCTTTTACCAAGTTTATAGAAATATTAGCAAATTAAACAACTTGGTTTGTGACTGGTTAAAATTCATAAAATCTCTGCAAAGTATTTTGTATTCTTGCAGTTTACACCCATTTATAAGTGTAGGTTAAACTGAACTGCTGTATGTCATGTGTTTGTAAATGTAACACTATATTCCCACTGAAAAGTAATGGTCCGCAGTAATATTCAGTTAGGTCCATTCATACACATAAAAGTAATGGCATTTGGAGTTTACATAAGCGATTTATTTAACAAAATATATTCACTTGCTCATTCTCGATCACCTTCGCTCTCTACACCCCTGAAAAATGTCATGACAAAACGGAAGGCTCCGTGTACACCACCTTGTTGATGAGGCAAGAAGACTGGTCCGACCCTTTGATGCACATCAAAAGAATTGTGTGGTCACGTAACGGTAAAAAATGACAGGCTTTGAAGTCCGTTGCGACTCCATTGTAATCGTCAAAGGACAGGAATGCAGCCTAGCGATTGGTCAGGATGTTTTACCTAAGCGTGTCTTCAGTTTTGCCATGACATATTCCAGGTGTGTAGAGAGCGAAGGTGATTGTAACTCCTGGATATCGAGGATGTCACTTGCTATGGCACACTCTGTGTAGAGCAAAATTTAGTTCCTTCATAGGTCTACACCGCAAACTTATAATCCGTGTTTGAATTTCTAATTTCTTATTTACTTATTATATTAGTTATATTGAAAAGCAATAGAAATAGAAGAGACATCAAAATAAAAGAACCCTAGGCCTAAACTTTCACCACTCACATCCCATTTTGTCTAATGACTGGTTTCTCAAACATTAACAGTATACGTACAAAAGCTTATATTGTATTCTTTTTCTAAACCTGTACAGCATTCAAAATGCTTTTAATTTGAAAAATGCATTTGAGCCATTCAGTTTCAGTACACCGATGTGGGTTAATACAACTTGAGCACCTCTAGACGGTGTCTTCAAGTGCCTTTCCAAGGTCAATGCCGATGATGGAAATAGACCAGTTTCTGATAAACTTAATTTGAAAATTCATAACTTTATGCAGGTGTATAAATGCTTTTCTAATGTTGTATTAATATAGTTGATACTAAATCGGCAGTGTAGACAGTGTCAAGGAGTGCTATTTTATTAACCGGAGCAGAACGAGTTCATTGATATTTTTAGACGCATGTTGGGCAATGACATCTGAACCTAGAGATGCGGCGTCTACACAGTAAACTGTTTTTTGAAACACTTCGTTTTCCGAAACTGTCCGAGCGCATCCATGGTATGAAAAAGTTCGTTGACATAAGAAAATGTCATCATTTGAGTTAAGAAATCCACATGAAAAATCTCAATATCCCGTTACACGGAGATGGGCCAAGTGGTTAAGCCCCCCTACCTCTGGGTTGCGAGTTCGAACCCCACGTGGGACAGTTGCCAAATACTGACATTAGTTCGGTGGGTTTTTTCCGGGTAATCCGACTTTCCTTCACCTCCAAAACCTGGCACATCTTTAAATAACACTGGCTGTTAATAGGACGTAAAACAAAATAAACCAAACCAAACGTTACATGGACTTACAGTGAGGGATGCGAGAGAGGGACCTCTCCCCAGATAAGTTCACATTAAAATTCTTTAAAAATCCTGTTGGCTATTCAGTGTTAAGCTCATCTACTCTTCCGAAGGGAATCTGGGCTTATGTCATGGTGTCCGTCGTCCATCGTCTTCTGTCCGCTTTCCCTTTAAACGACTTGATCTGGAAAAAATGGAATCATGACATTCTAAAAACGGAAATGACCTTAACCTACTCGTACCTTCATGATCCCAGGGGTCAAATGCGTCGCTCACTTCAAATGACCTTCTGGAAAATTGAAGGTTAGAGAACTTTTGTTATTGTCTAGTAGTGCTTTGGGAGCTGGAATTCAACAAATTATTAAAACGAAATTGGCCTTGGACTTCTGTCAAGGTCACAGGGGTTAAATGTGCCAAACACTTTAAATGTTTTGTGGATTTAAACGTATGGAATCTTAATATTTGGTCTGTTACTTCTCTGGATTGAGTACGACAAAGTTTGCAAATTGAAATGGCCATGACCTACTTTCAAGGCCACAGGGGTCAAAATGTCAACACATCCAGGGACTTCTGAATAATGGAATGGTCTATTCATGAATTCTAGCTAATAGCTTCGACGTACTGAGCCGACAAAGTTTGCAATTGAAACATTTCCGTACAGTATACTATTGAATACGAATATTTTCCTATGCTACAGGACATTTAGGCCTCCTGTCCATTTGGCAAATTTGCTCTCTTGATCAGTCTAAGCAACACTCGATATGCGTAACAAGGCGCCGACCGAATTTTCATGTGAAATGCATTACTGTCTGATCAAACCGCTACATGTAACAACAAAATATGTTTTGAGATACGTCC
Organism: Mimachlamys varia; assembly: GCA_947623455.1. Lineage (NCBI taxonomy): Eukaryota > Metazoa > Mollusca > Bivalvia > Pectinida > Pectinidae > Mimachlamys > Mimachlamys varia. Next base: position 41,467,981 of record OX392528.1, read on the forward strand.
AAACATACTTTATGCATAACCTGTTGTCCATGGATAGCTTTCATAATTCTAAAAGGATCTCTCCAGTTTCTTTTTGGGGAAATGATCCACCAAGAACATTTTAAGGGCGGTATGACGGACTTACGGGCAGGCGACGGGCCATGAACGAAGAGTGATTTGAATAGCCCACAATTTCATGATTATGATGGGCCATAGAATGATGCACTTACATGTTATTGAAACATTTTACAATGAACTACGTTAAATTGTGTCCTTTTCGAGGATCATGTGTACTTTTGGATGAAAAAATTATATGGTGTATCTGTTTTTATCAATAAGCAATTAACTTTACCGCATTGCAAATGATGGTGGCATGGATTTACTGCAGTGCTACCCGAACTGAGAACGGCCCAGGTGTATAAACTCCTACCGCTCAGCCGTTCACTTGTATCACAGCGATGTCAAACTCCTATCGGTGCTATTTTTAGATTGGTATAGCTGTGACCTTTCATCTGTTGGATAATCGGGCTACTCGGTAGTGAAACCACTCAAAATAAAAACAATATGAATATGAGTTGAGAAAATCTTAATATATTTGTACAAAAGGATACAGTCAGATATTTGGATCATTCATCGAAAAATGCTGTTTTTTTTCATAATAGTTAATGGCCAATATACGTAACTTCGGGACATTTTTCTGAAAAAATCAAGTTGATAACCATGCACAAATAAGCCTAAAACGAAGTAAACCTGAGCGGTAACTAACAAGAAACTCTTGACAGAAAAATCCAAATAATTGAAAATAATTCAGGTGGGGCCCACTTCAACAACAAGTCGAAGTTAGAAGACAGTTCAAAATAGACGCGTGTTTACAAATACTGCATTTCAACTGCTGCTGTACCGGTAACCGCGTAAGAATCGATCTTGAATATTGCTAATATCAGTAAATCTTAACTAAATTTATTAATATAAAAAGTTATTAGGCTTGGTTTTCGCTTCAAGTTTTGTCGAATGTTACGTATATTGGGCCTTTAAACAGCTTTCAATTACACATAGCCACACAGGCTAAAATAATTCCCCAACGGTCAGCTCCCGATTTGGAATGTCACCGAGGGCCGTGACTGCCGGCCAGCTCCTGGAAAGTCTCTGCAAAAACGGAAGTGTTTCGGAGACGGGTGTCTCATTGTTGTAGCTTTTTTAATTTTTGGTAGGCATACAACTGACATTCTTTTCACTTTAGGGTTCGATAGATTACCACTTGCAATTTTGTGACACGCAGATTTCGACACTCGCGTCTGTTTTGATATTTCCCAGAACGAAAGACCTTCAACATAAAGACGGATAATGGTGTTCCTTGAATTACAATCCAAAGGTTTTCCGTGTTGACAAACACGACCGAAAGTGTTTTCATCCATTAGGCCTACTGCCAATCAGAATCAAGCGGCCGGAGACGCAGAGGCACATGTTTTTTATCGATAGACGTTTCAGCTGCGTTTTGGCGGTCTCGAAACTGAAAATGTGTTACCTGTACGCTGTCATTGTGAAGTCGCTACATCTAATCTAAAAATAGAACCGATAGGAGTTCGACACCGCTCTGTGATACAAGTGAACGGCTGAGCTGTAGGAGTTTATACACATGGGCCGTTCTCAGTTCGGGTAGCACTGCAGTAAACAGCAGTTTTTTGGTTCACTTCCGATCAATTGCATTTTAAGCAATACAAACACCATGAGTATATCTCAATTATATTTCTCTCCGAGAAAAATAGGGTTTGACTTTTACACTTTTAAGAAAAATAACCATGTCTATTTTTCCCATTTTAAATGTGGTCACGACAGTCATAGGCGATTTAATACGTTAACGATATAATAAACCCTATGCCATGTTTTTACATAGATGTGTATTGAAGTCTTCAATTACAGTTTCAAAAAAAATACACCTCGGCTACGTCTCGTCATGGGTACTGTACACCTCGGCTACATCTCGTCAGGTGTACCGTACACCTCAACTACATCTCGTCAGGGGTACCGTACACCTCGGCTACATCTAGACAGGGGTACTGAACACCTCGACTACACCTCGTCAGGTGTACCGTACACCTCGGCTACATCTAGACAGGGTACCGTACACCTCGGCTACATCTCGTAAGGGGTACCGTACACCTCGGCTACATCTCGTCAGGGGTACCGTACACCTCGACTACATCTCGTCAGGGGTATTGTACATCTCAGCTACATCTCGTCAGGTGTACCGTACACCTCGGCTACATCTCGTCAGGGGTACCGTACACCTCGGCTACATCTAGTCAGGGGTACTGTACATCTCGGCTACATCTCGTCAGGGGTCTTGTAGGTTATAACCATGATTAACATGTAACCGAATTGCGTTTATACCAGCATCAATGCTAAAATATCCTGTATGAATTTCGATTTCGACAAGGTCCATCGTTTGTCCTTACCGATGTAGCGGAACTAGACTGGGTCCATCGTTTGTCCTTACCAATGTAGCGGAACTAGACTGGTCCATTGTTTACCCTTACCAATGTGGCAGACCTAGACTGGATCCATCGTTTGTCTTTACCAATGTGGCAGACCTAGACTGGTCCATCGTGTGTCCTTACCAATGTAGCGGGACTAGACTGGGTCCAGCATTTGTCCTTACCAATATAGCAGAACTAGACTGGGTCCAGCATTTGTCCTTACCAATATAGCGGAACTAGACTGGGTCCATCGTTTGTCTTTACCAATGTGGCAGACCTAGACTGGTCCATCCATCGTTTGTCCTTACCAATGTAGCGGAACTAGACTGGGTCCATCGTTTGTCCTTACCAATGTAGCGGAACTAGACTGGTCCATTGTTTACCCTTACCAATGTGGCAGACCTAGACTGGGTCCATCGTTTCTCTTTACCAATGTAGCGGAACTAGACTGAGCCCATCGTTTGTCTTTACCAATGTGGCAGACCTAGACTGGGCCCATCGTTTGTCTTTACCTATGTAGCGGAACTAGACTGGATCCATCGTTTGTCTTTACCAATGTGGCAGACCTAGACTGGGTCCAGCATTTGTCCTTACCAATGTAGCGGGACTAGACTGGGTCCATCGTTTGTCCTTACCAATATAGCAGAACTAGACTGGGCCCATCGTTTGTCTTTACCAATGTGGCAGACCTAGACTGGTCCATCTTGTGTCCTTACCAATGTAGCGGGACTAGACTGGGTCCAGCATTTGTCCTTACCAATATAGCAGAACTAGACTGGGTCCAGCATTTGTCCTTACCAATATAGCGGAACTAGACTAGGTCCAGTGTTTGTTACCAAGTAGCTCAATTGGTCTGCCTAGAGTTTTAAAGGTACCGGGTTCAAATCCCGGCCTGGCCTTACATTTTCCCACTCTTGTTACACAATATTTCATTGTGACAAATTATTTTAATAATATTTGACATACCCATCATAGCATAACAAGTCTATATGCCATATTGACTCTCAGGACAATTAATTGTGGAAGGCAACATATTTCATCCAGACTGTTGTTTTGTTTACATAATGAACCTTGACATATCCGCCTCTGTTCCCAAGAAGTGATGTCGTGGCTACTACCCGCGGGTAGACTGTGCCTGTCTGGTTACCCTGAGGTTCGGCTTCATCCTCCACATCATCAGATGGTGGTCTGTTGAAATCGACCTGCGTCCCGTTTAAACGATCATGTTACCGCTGTATCTGGACTGGATCTTTCTCTTATTTCATATGCAGATTTCCCATGGTCCCTAGTTGCGCTTTTTCGATTTTGGGATTGATTTGAAAAACGAGATGGCTGACAGACAGCCATCTTTGTTTTTTACAATGAAATTTTATGGCCTTTTCATGGGATGGATCTTTCTCAAAATATGTAAATTTCCCTTGGTCCATAGATGTGCATTTTTAATTTTGTGACTGGTTATAAAAATAAAATTTTTGACAGCGGAGACATCGTTGCTTTGAAGTATGAAAGTTTGTTATTGCTTTGTTCTTGAAATACAGAATGGCTCTTTTTTTTTCATTTAAAATATCCCCTTGGGTTCTTAGTTGTGGTATTGTGATTATGGGACTGATCAGAACAACAAAGTGACTGGCACAGGCAACCATATTTGATTTGATTTCTGAAGACTATATTACAAATGAACAATAAATGTATTGCTATTCCTTAAGAAGAATTATCAAAATTCAAGTAATAAGAAAAGAAGAGGAAAGAAGGGAAAATATCTCTTGTCATTTTAAGTTCACTAACTGAACGAATCAAATTAGCAGAGGTGTCATCCAATTTGATTATGATTTCATGTTTTTTTTTTTTTTGTATATACATATTTGTCAGTGTGATGCTTTGCAGTCTGCCTTTAATAACACCATGAATAGCCTGGAATCAATCGCTGGAGGACTCACACAACTAAATTATTTACTATATGTTATTACTAAGCTTTAGAGCTAATAACTTTAATATTTGAAGTTCAACACTAGTGACTAGTGACTGCCTGGATTCACAGATATATACATGGCAAAGACTTCAAATGACATTTTATCAGGAGTTTCGTCGCATTTTAGCTCGCTACGGGCGTCTGCTTCGCACAACTGGAAATTTACATGTCAAACCAGTGAAATGGGACGGGAACACCCTCTGACTTTTGACCCCATATCAATCCGCCATCACATGTCAAAATCTACCAAAAGTATACAATTTTGTAAAGTTAAATATCTATAGATTTCATTCAATGCAGAATATGTCAGCAATTACCTATTTGTATTATTGAGAATCAACTGTACTTAGCCGAAACAAATTTTCGGTAGGGACTACAAACGTATGAAACACATAGTCATTGGCTAATTCTAGGCTAGTAGTTGTGCCAGTCCTCCAGTCACTCCGATTGTTCTAGCCTGGATTCAATCGCTGGAGTGACTCAGATGTTCTAGCCTGGAATCAATCGCTGGAGGGACTCAGATGTTCTAGCCTGGAATCAATCGCTGGAGGGACTCAGATGTTCTAGCCTGGAATCAATCGCTGGAGGGACTCAGATGTTCTAGCCTGGAATCATTCGCTGGAAGGACTCAGATTGTTCCTAGCCTGGAATATAGTGCTGCAGCGACTAGGTAAAGGTTTTCTGACTTGTGTGAACTATTTATAAATACAACCCTGTTGCAGAAACAAATATGTATTCTATGTTTGAAATGTTTTCATAAGTTCAGGTGTGTCTGGCTCAATTAAATGCTTTTTGGAGTTATTTTGTTATTTATCAAGTTTTTGAGTATCTATTATCTTCACCATAATTATTTTGTGTTTTTTGCCTTGACATGATGTCATTATGTCATGATGCAACATCTACTGTTGTAATTATTATATTACAATAGGTGTGATTACATAACACAAAGGTTTGGCACAGCATAACACAAAAAATATGACACAGCAAAACACAAAAGGAATGCGACAAGTACTTTATAGATAAATATTAATTTTGTGTTACAGTACTGATCCACATTGGAGACCGCAGTGAAAAGAAGACCGTCTACCAGTTAGAGCTGGTACTGGAGGAGCAGCTTGTGGTATTCATCAGTGGTGAGTTGATACTGGCACACAGGTTTTCCCTGACGCACAAAAACCTGCATTTTGACTCCTAAAATTGTCAAAGGACTCCCAAAATTGATGAAGTGTTACTCTATATTATGTGTGATGGGAGTCCCAGGGCTCCTAAATTGATTAAATTTGAGAGTCCCAGGGAAAACCCTATGTGAGTTCCAGTGTTTGCATCTTCTGTTGGTCTCTCTGTCAATCTCTACAACATCTTGGGTGTACTTTTGTGTTAATTCATTCACCCCTGAAATTCCAGCTGTTGAATTGGACGAGTTCAAATGTGTCTTCAGGAGTGAATGAGTTAAACTTAATTTTACTGATACTGCAATTCCCGAAGTTATCAAAAGTCATAATTATTTGATTAACCTATGTCATGGCCTTTTGCAAACTTTCCATTTAAAAGACTTCCGCTATTTTGATTCTAAGCTATGTATTTTCTGATTACAGGTCGACAGAAGCATATCAAATTGCTGCATGTGTCTGCATTGGAAGGACATGATGGCGATCCAGTCAAGATCCCGGAGAGCAAAGGATACAGTGTGTTCTGTACAGGACTAATCCGGCAGAGCTGCTGCTCTTGTCTATGTGTGGCTATTAAGCGGACTATACAGGTGTACGAACTCAACAAGACGCGCCAGAAGTATAGGAAAATGAAAGACATTCAGGTCCCGGGACTAGTGCAGTTTATAGAAATTATGAATGAAAGACTTTGTGTGGGATACCCGTCATACTTTGCAATTTACAGTGTCACAGGTGATGCCGCACCAATGAGTAAGTGTTCTGTCTGTGGAGACTTGTTACAATAAAACAGTTAATTGTAACATCCAAAGTGTCTTCCATGTACTTGCATAATTGCTACAATCAGATATTAAAGGTTTTATGCATTTAAGAATTGATTTTGCCGATAAAAGGTTGTTGGGGGGAAAAAAAGCAAAAATAATTCTGCCTGTTTAACAATACTTCCTAATTTTATAATATTTATTCTATAGTACATTAAATTATTTCATTTCTTTTTGTTTGCCATTTGCAGCACTTGTAAATTCTGAGGACTCCAGTCTGCAGTTTATGATGCAGTCGCAACAAAACTCCCTGCAGGCAGTGGAGTTGTCTCCCAAGGAGTACCTTTTAGTATTTAGTGGTAAGTTGTGTCACCTTTTAGTATTTAGTGGTAAGTTGTGTTACCTTTTAGTATTTAGTGGTAAGTTGTGTTACCTTTTAGTATTTAGTGGTAAGTTGTGTTACCTTTTAGTATTTAGTGGTAAGTTGTGTTACCTTTTAGTATTTAGTGGTAAGTCATGTTCGCTTCCAAGGAGTACCTTTTAGTATTTAGTGGTAAATCGTGTTACCTTTTAGTATTTAGTGGTAAATTGTGTTGTCTCCCATGTAGTACCTTTAAGTACTTAGTGGTAAGTCGTGTTGTCTCCCAAGGAGTACCTTTTAGTATTTAGTGGTAAGTTGTGTTACCTTTTAGTATTTAGTAGTAAGTTGTGTTACCTTTTAGTATTTAGTGGTAAGTTGTGTTACCTTTTAGTATTTAGTGGTAAGTTGTGTTACCTTTTAGTATTTAGTGGTAAGTTGTATTACCTTTTAGTATTTAGTGGTAAGTCATGTTCGCTTCCGAGGAGTACAATAATTCAGCACAATCATAATTTAGTGGAATGATTTTATAGCGAAAAGTCACTAAGATAAGATAACATCTAAAAATATATATGTTTACAGTATAGTGTTGATCCAATTTGTATCAGTTTTTCTAAAAGGCTATCCACTACTTTGATGTATATATATTCAGTTGTGATTGAGTCGCTGTTTTCTTTCTAGTTTCTGGCATATATGTAGACAACACTGGTAGAAGGAGTAGAGCCCAGGAACTCATGTGGCCTGCTCCTCCAACAGCAGTTGGTAAGTTATCAAGTATACAGTGTACATTGCATATATACTTCATATCGAAGGTCGTAAGGCCATGTGAGGACGTAAAACTCTCAAAATAAATAAAACATCTCATATATACTCTCATGCTTGTAAGGAGAATTGATACACAGTATTTCTGATAATTGTTCAGAGACATTTTAACAAGGAATACATATTCCATGAAGTACATTTTACAATTTAATAGAAATATTCAGTAACATTCAGAAAATTGCTGCATATTTAAAATTGCAACCTGATTTGTATGTTTTGTATAGAATACATATCAATTTGTTTTCTTTAACATGTTATCAGACTTATATCACTGATACAAAACTTTTGATTCATATCCTGGTGCTTGTTGTTGCTTTGTTGGACTATATGCCTGTGCCATTGAATTGTACCACTGGGCAGTATCATTGTTATGTTGTCAAGGTTACAATACTTCAAACAGAAATCGATTAATTAATTTTTATGCTATCCATGAACTATTAAAAGTAAATCAAGTTAACACATTTGTGACATCTGACAGGGTGTTGTCAGGCGGTGTTGTGAATAGTACACTTGCCATTCACGGAACCATGCAGGTTTTCTCTAGATTGTCTTGGTTTCCCTTCCAACATTAGGACCTCTGAATTTCCATCCAGGCAAACAAGGATGATTTATAATTTGGAAAATGTTGATGTGTATTTGTTGTAAAATAAAATTGCTGTGATGTCATCATTGTGTTATTTCAGCGTACAGTGATCCCTACCTCATGTGCTATTCAGAAAATGTCATATTTGTGTTCGATGTTCATTCAGCAGAGTGGATTCAGACTTTGTGCTTGAAAAAGGTACGAATTAGATTGACAGGAGACCATTATGTTCCCTCATTGCTGAGGTGTGAGCAAAATGGTATTGAGTTATGAAAGTGACAGCTAATGGAACTCATATATAGGACAGATTAACCAAAAGGTGAAAATATTGCCAAGTTACAGCACAATCAGCTGATTGTGGCATTAATTTTAGATTTACACCAAACTTATCATCTTTATTACTGGAATTCACAATAAAACTGAGATATTTTATCATTTAAAGTATTGCAGGATAATTCCTTCACATTTTGATTAATATGATATTGCCTCTTAGAAAATTAATTCAATCAGTATTGTTTGAATATACTGATTACTGGAAAAATGTGGGTTTGTGATTTATTATGGTGATTTTATTATATATTTCTAAATAGATACTTGATGATAAATTCTCATTGTTTTTTTGTTGTAGACAAAGCCCCTGAACAGGGATGGCTCTCTGAACCTGATGAATATGATGGACTCCCAACACATCATTCACTTCAAGAATGTCCACCAGGGTATTGATACTTTGTAACACCCATAACTGTCCTTATGATGAATTATACTTGGGGAATCTCAGGTTTAAATCTGATCAAAGGAAATTGGTTTATTTTAACAACAGATTGTGTTAGTCCTGCAAAGTTATCTGGGAATACATATCCTTTGTTCAGTCATGTAAGGTGTGCTGTTGCAGGTGTCATTCATTAGGGTCAAAGAGATACATTTTAATAATGAAATATTTAAGATAGATATATTTGTATTAATTTTTTTTTTTTTTTTTTTTGCAGGAAAACAGAATTTCGATATTTATTCATATATCTTCATGTTAAATTATGGATTAAATGGTATTAAATGTCTTTGAATGATAGAAGACAAAAGGCTGGCATGTTAAATTATAGAATAAATGGTATTAAATGTCTTTGTATTATAGAAGAAGAAAGGCTGGCCATCAAGGAAATCTTCAAAAACAGGAGTGTCAACAGGAACAAGAGGCGATTCTCCTTCAAGACGAGAGAAGATCATGACCGGGGCTCTAAAGGGTGAGAAAGGAGGCTCTGTCTGCATCCTGTTGGGTTATTCTTAGTGGAATGAATAGATGGTTTGCTCATCAAGTAACATTTATTATTAGATGAAATTTTATTTCAAGAGTTGGAATGATATTTAAAAGGAATGCATTGGGTTGATATTGATTTATGATACAATGTCCGGTTTTACAGCTTTTTGCCAACTGTTGTGAATGATTTATTTTTCAATGCTATTTTTTTGGCTAACTGAATGTTTCAAGTTTTTTGTTCTGTTGCAAAATGGCAGAAAAAATTGACCTCCTGTGATTAATAATGACCTTTTTATTATACGATTTATGTGCAGCATGTTTCTTATTTATTTGCTTTATATCATTACTACATGTATCTTATAATATATAGACTGACACACTGTAATATCAAAATACATTAATGTAACTCCGGCATATAGAATCTGGTGAGATGTGTTCGCCGGAATCACACTCTTCTATAACAATTCTGCTAATCTCTTCAAGCAAAGTTTGTGACTTAGATAAAAAAACGTTTATCGGGATGTATAAGATTTGGTTGCACAGACATATGTAGTCTAAAGCATCAGCTTGTCAATACTACAAGTTGGTGATAAGTCCTTGGGGAATTCTACATAGTGAAAATTTAATTGATATCCTCAAAAATATGGATAGCATGACATCTTTAATTGCCATGAAAGCTTCATGAATTGCTTCTTTGAATGTTTCTTGCACACACTGATATATTCTACAGCTATCTGCCGATATTTTTGTTACGAAAATGACTCTGTTATTGACAAGCAGATGTTGGTCGTGGTCTTAACTCTATATATATGGAGATCTCTTGTGTTGTAGGATCATCAGAACTATTTACAGGAATAACATATAGCATCTCCACCCTATAACAACATCACATCTGACTGATGTTGTATTATGTCTTTGTACTTAATCTGACCGATACATGGTGCAAACGAAAAAATTACTTAGGATTCACTGTTTTATATGGGAAAATACTGTGGTCATAGGTGTTAACAGGTTCTGTAAGGTTTTGTTTAGAAATTGAGTTATTTAAAATTGAAAAAAAAAACTAACCATGGATACAAAGGGATCAATCTAGGTCATTTATCACAAGAGGTAACAGTATTTTCCTGCAAGTGTTTATTAAGGTTTTACTTTGTTGTGGTTTCAAAACTTTAAAAAAAGAATGGTTCAATTATTGTTTACACCATCAATGCTTTGATGAATACTTAATCAGACAGTAAAGAGTCCATATGAAATAGGTGAATTTAAATTTAACATTATATATTTCAGTGCAATAAATGATTCGGCAATAGCTAGTGTTGATATTTATACTTGTTAAGTATAAGATCCTCCCCCGTAAATAACAGATATTTGTTCCCTCGATCCCTAGATTGACCCCTGTTACCCTCGATCCCTAGATTGACCCCTGTTACAATGATATCCATCCTACCTACAATGAAGTCCAGTACATGTCGGTAAAGTTACCTGTTACGACTGTAGTAAACTGACTGAGTTACAAGACAGCTGCTATTTTGTGTTGACTACAGGCCCGAGCGGCGCTCTCGTGAAATTTCCGCACCAATATCATTCAGCCATGTAGCCCACATGGGTCCAGATCAGGTCTTTCCTTCAAGCATACCAATACCAGTAACCCACGGCCAGTAAGCTGTCTTACGTAAAATTGTACTGTGTAGTGGCTTAGTGCATGCTTCCCATATAATCTCTTTTTTCTTGGAATGTATAAACCATGCTGTCTTCTCCATGTATTTAATCACTGATCTACCAACTCAGCTATGCATGTTGCTTTTTACATAGAATTTTGGCTAGGTGCATGTTCGTTATCCAAGTTAAATACAATCAAAATGTCTGTCCCAAGACAGGTTACCATCGGTTCCTTGGGTGTAGTATTTAATCATTTGTTTTCAAACGTAACCGCTCTGTACAGTTTGACTAAATGCTTTGTGTTGTTAGCCTGACGTCTGCTATGTGCTATCTTGGTGCATGTGGTTACACGTGGTTACTTGGTGGCAGGGAAATTGTTATATTCCATTAGTGGTTCAGTTACGGTACAAGAACATGCGTTGATGGTGGATTTCAGCGGTTTGTTCTGGAAATATATACATTTCATGTTTGTTGCAGCTTATCAATAAATTATTCCCATCACACTTGTATTTAGAGGCTGTTTCATTGGTCCAGTTGTTTGGGCTCTGCCAATTATTACATTCATATGAACAAAATATTCTGACATATAACAGATGGTATACAAGTTTTAGTTTTATTGTGGTGTCGGTGTATACAAGTAAATTACAAAAGGAAAATTAGCGGATGTTATTAAGGATTGTTCCAAAATTCATCATATGAGAGGGGCGGGAGGCTCCACCACCCATCAAATATTAAAAGTAAAAGTGATTTATTATATGGAACTGTACACAGATCTGGTTTTAACCCCACCACCCATGCTATATTAATACAGGTGCCTCCCACCTCCCCCACATGATTAATTCTGGAATAGCCCCAACTTGGGTCATATGTGCAATTTGCCATCACTGAAATTTATCGTTATTTAATTTAATTTAAAATATTATTCTGAAAAAAATGAACTAGAATATACAGATGTGTATAAAGATATTTTAGATTTACAGAGCATGTTAAGGGGAATGGATGCTGATACAATATTTAATGCAAGAAATAATAATTTCAACTGCACAAATCAAAAATTAAATCAAATTAGAATATAATTCACATCACACAAAACTTATAGTCTGCCTTTTACATAATGGAAAGCTTTATGCACTCGTGAACACACTTGTATGTGTCATGTGATGATCTCTTGCACAGCACGTTTCTTTCAAAATCTGGACCCGCTATCGAAACAAAAAGATGAATTTTTTAAATGTTATTTTAAACCTTTACACTCAAGAAACCACACTAAATTAGGATAGTTTAAGAATTTACAATTTTTTTAAATCTTCGCTGGAAACAGTGACCTGCTTAATCAGATTTCAATTACGTTATGTTGGAAAAATATAGAATCGACCTTCATGTATTTAGTGGCGAGATCAAGCATTCCGCTTTGAGCCTTTCACACAGCTTCAGCTATGTTTGCTTACCTTTGTACAAGACAAGCATATGCCGAAAACAACTGAATTGTTTATTTTGCTACCGTAATAATTGAAACAATTTGACAACAAATACAACTGCAGTTATTAATTAATTGTGTACTGTTCAATGATCACTGTTATAACCTTGGTAAATATTAAAATGTTGTAAAATTTGTTATGAAAGTGAAGTAATTATTAAATACATGAAGAACCTTTCAAAACTGTTAAAAGTAAGATTGAAGGTGATACAAAGATGAAAGATTTTTTCTTGGGCTGACCAAATCTGTAAAATCTAAGATGTATTTATTGTGTTTTTCTAATAGGTCTGAGAGAAAATCCAGAATAATCTCCGGTCCAACCAACTTTACCCATGTGGCTCATATGGGTACAAACATGGACATGAAATCACTCATTGATCTTCCCAAGGTATTTACTGTTTACATTTAATCTCTGCGTGTAAATAAAACAACAAATTATATACAGAAATGGTGCCAAAAATATACAGACAGCTTTATATGAAAATGCTGCAATGTTTTATGATGATTTGATATTGCTGGTCAGTAAAGTCCAATCTTTTGAGTGGCTTCACCCTTGAATGGCAGGTTCCAACATGAAAGAGTCTGTGATTATCCAGACTGAAGTCAGTGAAACTTTTGTCCTTGTTTAAGTACTATAATATCAGTTATTTCTGTGAGACCAAATTCTGTGGTTTCCCTGAAAAACATCCATTTCATGGGTACATGAATTCTTGGAATAACAGTACCCACTTGCTTTATGTATCAAACTGGTAAATACTCCATGGACTTGAGATATGTGTTAGCATTAAATTATCTCTTGTTTATATGCATGGAACATCGAGATTATTGGTGGATATATAGTGATAATATTGGTTCAACAATGGTTACACAACAACAGCAATTCAAACATCAGCTATAATGATTTTACTTGCTTTACCAGCCGGTTGGATCGTCGGCCCCTCCGCCTGTAGAGAGACCGCCCCCCGATACTACCATACAGAGGGTGCGCAACATCTTCCAACCTAGCATGAAGTCGGTACAGGAGGCTCAGTTGAGAGGTGCCCGGTCACAACCCAACGGTAGGTCAAACGGTGAGGATAATAGGGCATGCATGAATCGTCAATCAAAACGAAAAATGCACATTTTAAAATATTAATAATTTCACTTTATAAAAACCAAATCAGTAAAAAGAGTAGATCAAAACTGGTCTAAAACAGATACCATTTAAATTTTTTACATCTGCATGAGACATTTAATTGAGGTTTATAGCGAAGTTTATTGATGAAGTTTGATGACAAACATTTTCTTGATGAATGTCTTATCCATTTCCTTAACCCAAAAAGATGGCATCATACCTCGCACTCGTAAAAAATATGAAAATATTAGTCACGCTCATGAAATATATTTTGTGTTACTGAAGACACTGTTAGATATCCTTTATGTGTTTGTTAAGTCACAGCAAATTTAACCTCCAAACTGAAAAGTACATTGGAACAAACTTGATATAGAGGAATACAATGCCCATTGTTTAAAACAGGCAGTGCGAGGCGTGAATCGCCGTCCAAAGTTGGGGGTGGAGCACGACCTACATCCTCCACCTCCTCCATCTCCGATAGTCCCGAGTTATCCTCCCATGACCAGTCCGCCTTCGCCGACGTCACCAGCAACATGTTTGAGGTAGGCTCGGCTCCTACAACCTAGCTAGCTTCACTTATAGGGCTTTCTTAGGACGATATATAGGCTTTTCCTTAAGACAATTTTGCAGTGTAATAATGCATTGATAGAGGCACATTAATTTATAGTCCACCCTGATGCTTCTGTAGAAATATACAATCAGTTATAAGTATTATTGATGATAAATACTTTTTATGAATTTTGTATTATATATATGTTTAAGACAAGAAGTATTTGTTAAGGAAATATTGGATAAGGAATCACAAATCATTTGTTCTTTTTCTCTTTTTGATCTCACAATAGTAGAGCATATAATTATGGTGACTTGGTAATTATGTTGATGTTTCGTGTCCCTCCCTGTTACACGTGTAATGAAGCCCCCTTTCTGTTATGTACCGCCACTCGAAGGTTTCCGTTTCACACACTGTATGATCTGTGTCTTACTACATAGTCTATATACATATATTACTGCCTTCACACGGCCAGAACTGACTTGTGAGTTACATGTTTATTCACTGTACTGGAACAAACATATTTCTGTACTGTACAGAGGGGGCTCAGTTGTAACTGGACTACAATACTAAGACATGACTTACACATCTTTGCATCTTTTACAACATTTTCATTCCAAAGTATTAACATTTGAGGAAAAATTTAAGATTTTAGGGAATTTAAACGGCATAATAAACATATCAATTGAATGGCAAGGATGAAATCAAGACTAGGTAAAAATTGATGACATGGGCGAATGGCGGAAGTTTGCCTTTTGAACATTTCATTATATACAATTGATTGTATTGTTTTTTGTTCAAATTCGAAAGATTTTATGACAATGAATTTAAGTGATTGGGAATGATAAAGCAAGAAAAGAAAATGTAGAAGAAAAAAAATATGTAAGTCCTGATGTTAAGAGCCTTGTCTAGTTTGTTCTGGTATAGTCGCTAGATGTGACACAAATTAGTAAGGCTCCTGTGAAGAATTCTATGTCTGCACACACTGTGTGTCATATTCATCGTATGCACTGAAAGTCTATGTACTGTATTATTTATAATCTTCAACCAGTTCTCTTCTTGTGTGACCTGATTGGCCGGCGTTACTAATGGTGTTCTACTACATAATCCATTTTGCTTCCCTTCAGGTGTTTAAAGGTCCCCCCGGGTCGCGCGAGTCTGTTAGTGGCAGTGTTTCCAATCATACATATGAAAGCACATGGCAAAACTACTGAACAAATGAGCACACAGATTATGTAGCTGAGGTTTCTCCACTTTTTACTTCCATATTTATATATTGTGCACTCCTTGATCTAACATCATTACCAGACCCCAAGCTTCTTATTCACTTCGTTTTCTGTTCCGTTGATGCCCTGGTGGGAATGGCTGATTGGTCCGTTAATATTTACCATAATTCATTCATATTTATTTTTTTTAAACAATTTAGTAACTGATGTTCTGATCTTAATATTTAAAAACCTAATATATATATTTGTTAATACATTTTTTATTTTTAAATACGACATATTCATAATCATTACTAATTACAGTAGTTTAGTTTTAACTTGAGCAAGTAACCGAACAGAAGTTACTATAATGGGTTAATTTTGTGTCTATACTTCCGTGTTATTGCTGAAGTCATTCTCACCATAGGTTACTTGTTATTTTACATTACAGCATTGCATGAGCCCAGGCTATCACCCTCTAGGTGTGTGCCACTCTTTCTTGGCATGTCCTATCACAGTTATCTCCCCTACCTAACCAGTTGTACCGGCTGGTCGACCAACTTGCCGTCTTTCAATGTTGTTGCATGTTTGTTCCTTCTGAGTTTTTAAACAGACAAAACAATATACTTTACATACAGATATATTCATATAGCAATTCCATATCTTTGACAATTCTGTCCCATTAGGATTTCGATTTTTGATGGATCCAAGACCTAGTGCAGGTAGTATGATTGATATTGTTTACTGGGAATGAAATAACTATGTACTATAGGGTAACATCAGGGCAGCAGGCTTGCTGGCTATCTCATTCTGGCATGGTTGATTAATCCTCAAGTTGGAAAGCTTAGCAAGCTGGTGTCCAAACCTAATGGCCTGAAATCAGCATAGATCTAGATTCTGTGGAGAAAAGTAGCAGAAATGAGATGTTCAGTATTGACTGCATTCATAGTTGTGTTGTTGATTATTAGAAATGTAAAACAAAAATATTGATAGAATTTATATATATTGATAATTTACAGCATACAATGCATAAATATTCACAAACAAAACTTTGCATGGTGAGAGTTGATAGGTGTAACATAGGTTAGAACTATATGCAGTGGTATGTTTATAGTTAAAACAAGTTGGTCATTTCAAAGTTGCATAAAGAATATAATATGAAGTTGTTTATTAATAGAATGTATATGTTTTTTCACACTCTGCAAGTTGCAAGAAGTCATGAAAATTATTTTTTTTTAAAGAATAATAAATGAATTGTGTTCATCAAATTGATATGAAAGGGAGATTACTCCAGACCAAAAAAAAAAGAAGTCTTGAATGGAACTATTCTTTGTGCTTATGACTGGTGCAGAAGTACTAAAACCTTAAAATATAATATGTGGGTTTTTAAAGGAATGATGATCAGCATTGCTTAAAGCAGAAGTCTTTTGACTTGGTGGGATAGTTAGATGGATTGGCATAGTCTAGTGGAAGGGGCATTTTAGTTAATCAACGAAGAATGGAAGATTGGGACTATATATCATAGCACTAGATAGTCTTGACAAGTTAGGGTACTGTTTAACTGTATTTGGTACCATACCAATGCAACTGACAGTGTTGTAGTATATTGTAAGTTTAAATTTGCATCGTACAAGTGTTTTAAATTCGGCTTTCATGGTAAAACTAAACAATACATTCTAATATTCTTAACATTGCTTTGTATTAGCTTAGTCAAACTGTCCTTTTGTAAGCTGTCTGCAATACATTGTTGGCTTAGATATTATAAATTGATGTCCTTTGTCAGTGCTCTGTGATGCATTCTCGGCTTAGATTTAACATTGAATGTTTTTTCTGGGTCAGCTCTGTTTTATGTTGTCGTTGGCTGAGATATTGTTCTGATGGCAGTGGGCATTGATAACCCTTACATTAATGATGTACTGTAAATGTGTTATGTATAAACTGGCAACAGACAAGCAGTGTACAGTAGTTTGAGGCTGCTATGCCGAAACTGTTGCCAGGGTTGAAGGCATACTGAGCCAAATCAAAGAAAGGGGAGAGCACTCTGGCAACTTGTTGTTATGGTAGCTTAAAAATAAGACAATTGTTTTAACCATGACTTAACATCAAATGATAATTAGGCATTGTTTAGTTGATGTATAATGTACAATGTAAAAGAATTAAGTTATTGTATTGTTTAAATCAAGTGAAATCAAAAAGATACTTCTATACAATAACATGATATACAAAAGAAAATAATCAACAGTGTAAATCTTCAGAACAAAACTTAAGCTTTTATTACAAGGTCATTTACACTTTTAATTAACATATTTAGGGAGATTGCTGTTGGCTTATAGCGATTAGGCAGTCACAGTTTAGCGCAGCATGGTTAGATGAGCGTTATAGTTCCCAGTAGGGCTAATTATAGGTTGCTTTGTAATACTATGTAACAACCGTTACCAGATATCGTCGATTTTAGTTGTAACGCTTGACTCTCGGTTTGATTAACAATAATTGACTGGACTGTAAGCTTCACATGATGACTTGGTACACACACACAGTGTGGTGTTGTTGAAATCACAAGCTTGTTCAGCACCGACATCTACTGTCCCTAACCATGATATCCTTCAGACATAAAATGTGCTTATAAACACATTTCTTAACAAGTCAGGTTTTACCCCATCAAACATTAAAATTTACATCTTAATGTTTCAAATTTCCAGTTTTGTTATATTAAAAAATTTTCATTATTTTGGTAGAGATCAGAAGTATTTATTTAAGGTCCTTGGCTTTGACAGCAGATTATGAGTTACCTATGGTATAGTTAATAGCAAAGATGTCAAACTGTATATATGTGAGCAAGATGTTAAAATTTGTTATCATAAATCACCATTAATTCATTCTTGGTAATAATATGTAAAGCTAGTACCAATAAAGATATCATCATTCTAGATACACTGTACATAGATCACTGTCTGTAGTGGAAAGTAAAATTATTTAATAATCCTTTAAATATTTTGAATCAATTGATTTGCCCCATCACCATCTGTCCACCACATACCAGATAAGTATGTGTAGCGCTAGAACCTGCCCTGTTGTCTTCTCCTTTGCTTTACACATTATTACGAGGCAAACTATTATTAATTCAATGTTGAGTCATTCAAATTAAACTTTATGCATTTTACAAAGAACACAGAGATAATTGTATTTTTATTTGCCTAACTTAAAACCAGTTATTTTAATCTTATTTGATAAAAATGCATGATCTTAACTTTTTGAGGGAAAATCACAAAACTCCTATGCATTTGGACACATTTTGAAATGGCAATATGACTAAAAATGGCAAAGATGAAGATTTAGAGAAGTTGTTTGCTTTTACATTTCCTTATTACTCCATTTTCAGTGTGATTGTAATTATCGTAGGTAAATGTAATATACTATTTTTAAGAAAAGCATTATGCTAGGACGATTTAAACAAGTGTTATTTATGCTGATTTTGTCACTACCTTTATAACGTTATTTTGCTGTAATTAGATACAATGTAAATGCTGTACAGTGCTAATGTTGGGGCAATGTGATGCCATGATAGACAACTTGATCTTGTTGATGACTTGATGTTATAATCTGAACATGTACATGTAAGATATTCTCACAGATATTGATTCTATAGTCCTGACTATTGAATATGTATATATGACTTTCTCATCAATGAACTATAATATCCAGTATTGACTCAATACAGATGATGATATCTACTTGACCATGCATGTGATTGTGTATTAATTTAGGTTACCGTTGTGTTGTAGGACGGGGAGGGGTATGAGCGGCCACTTATGCGTCTGTCTCTGGCCTCCACCAACAGTAACTTCAGTAGTCCCCCACACTCAACCAGTGGCAGTCTCTCCGAGGACCGAGACCCCGGCGACAATGACCAGGAGGTAGACTGTACTCGCCTCTGATTGGCTGGAATGTGACCCCAGAAAAAGGTCGCCTGTATATCTCGCCATGACTGGTTACTTTATGTAATGTGTGGTCTCCAGTCTCAAGTGTTGACAGCATGGAGCGATATCTCTACTTTGTCTGTACTTAGCAGGACAGTTGGCTACAGTCTGTGGCGACCTTACCACCACAGTCATATCAAATAAGACATCAAACCCAGCCGTTTAAATAAATCAAGAAACGCAGCATTTTTTTCTTCTACAAAACAAAGCAATGGAATGCTTGCTTACTGCTGATAATTAACATAATCGGTATTAATCCCATGTATATTTAGTCCTATATATTTACCTGTAGCAGGAGCACAGCGTCTACTACTCACAATCGAAAATTCTCTATCCATTGTATTTTGGACTCGGTCAATTTAAACACATATTTAATCAAAGAAAAAAAACTTAACAAATATTAAGGTTAAACCATTTTGCAATTTTAAAAGTCAAAATGATTGTTTTGTTTTACTTTGTACAATATTATTTATCATGGAACCTTTTTGAATTCCTAAACCACGTTTTTGGTGAAGAATGATTATAACCATGTATTTATATAATGACGACTATCATAATTGAATGCTTTAACTTTACACTGCGAATTCCTTTCCAAGGAGTGATCTCTTCATGTTGCCCTTTGTAAGGAGTGATCTTTTGGTTGTTGTACACAGTATATTTCGCCTACATATTGCCGCCATTACAGATGAACCTGTCTCATTCTGGTGTGAACACGACGTACAAGGTGTGTGATATACGTGACGTGATATTTACTTGATGCGACACATTACGGTCAGTTTGTATTGTCACTGCCCCCGAAAATCATCTTCATTTCATTGGTGTCGAAACCAGATCACCTCTTGGTGTATTTAGCTCATCATCACCTGATACAAAAGTCATAAATGTGAGACAAAGTCGTACATTTAAAATAGCTTAATCTCCATACCATGTTTGTAAAGACTTGTAGTCGGGTTAGGATATGCGAAATATCTCGTGTAAGGTGAGTTTTTTTTTTGTACAATTAAATATCAATGGTGGCATTATATGAACAAATGTGTAACTAGTGCAAGACTATAGTTTACATCTGAAATTGAATTTCAATTTTACACATTGTCATGATATTTAGAAAAAAGAATTACTAACTACCACTTTACGAAGTAAAGCATACCAATATACTGAAGAATAATGTAATTATCACAAAAAAGACTATGTAGGAACATTATGAAATTAACACATTTGTAGCTTCTATACTCTAACAGCAAAATGATTTTTGCCATTTCTTTCTTAAACAACGACTTGTAGCTAAAGGATAATATTGACAAGTTTATATAGTTTAGGTGTGACATGATAAAACTGTCTTTCATTTATACCAACACGACATGCCAGACCGGTGCTGTATTTTTTCTGTCTTTTTTTTTAATCCTTCGGTACTATTTACCCGGTATATGTATAAACATACAT
This sequence comes from Mimachlamys varia, assembly GCA_947623455.1. Taxonomy (NCBI): domain Eukaryota; kingdom Metazoa; phylum Mollusca; class Bivalvia; order Pectinida; family Pectinidae; genus Mimachlamys; species Mimachlamys varia. The sequence goes on from OX392528.1 coordinate 41,488,770, forward strand.
ACATATCCTATGATGTTACAGGTTCAGCATTCAAAAAAATCTTCTCCAGAGTTTTCATTATAAGTTGTACTTTTGTCATTTGTATTGCTCCAATAAAGGGACACTAAAGGCTTGGTTTAAGTATGACCAATTTTCCAATAAGTTGTCAGAACATGAAGCTTTACAGTTTATGTCATTTGATCCATAAAGAATGAAAAATGGCTTGACAATAAATTGCAAATAAGATTTATTTTCCATTTTATGGATTTTCCATTTCAAAGAATATGATCTAAGAACTTGAGATCCACGTAAACGCAGGACCTTAAGATAGAATAGACTAGGGCGAAGTGTGTTGACCTCTTGAACTTTGACCTTCCTTGTCAAAGGATTGGTTAGCAACTTATCAATGCATGAAATCTTTAACTACTCTTTAAACAAAATCCCAAATCCAAATTTGTTGGCTGTTATGAAGAGTGTGACTCTTAGTGCTTATGCCCATGTTCCCGGAAGAGTTGGACATGTCTTGCTTTATATATATAAATATATATGAAATATATATATCATACGACAAATCCTGTTAGGATATTGTATAGAATCTAATGGCTTTAATTGGTCACACTGTAGCTTGTACATATAGATGTATTTAAAACACTAAACCATGTTAATAGCAACACAATATTCAGCCTTATTCATGTACAGTTGTATATTCATGTAGCGTCAGTAATGGAGTCTTGTCACATATGTAAACGTTTTGTACATAGTTATCGGCTATTGTTGACAGGTGAATTTGCCAAAAACCCTACGTTTTTCCTTTTTAATTGATCAATGACTTTTGAGTGAGAGCGAGACGAGCGGGCGTGACCATACACGCGGAGTTACTGCGAGATTTCCTGTACCTGCCACACAATTATCGGTGTGCTTTAGGTACGTTACCACTTCACCGAGTTCAGTGCTGTGATTGCTGCTCTTGCCGAGGGTCAACATTTCCCATCCCCTTACAATTATGTTGTTTTTTTATGGACAGGCTTCATATCAATTGTGTAAAGTTGAGTATCAATATTTGCAATTATTCATAAATAGAAATATTTGATATTAATGAGCAAGATTTGATTTGTGATAGAAACAATGTTTTTGGTACCTTTCCTACCGATTCCACCTAACTCGTACACCCCTAAATGTCATAATGAAGTATTCCAACCTTTGATTTAAAGAGTTCCATTGAGTCTTCAGGGATGAACGAGATAAAAGGAATGATTTTGGGGCAATATAAAAGAAAGCAATTCTAATTGAGATTCTGCAGGATTTTGGCACGTTGGCATAGATATTTCTTATTGTGTTATCGTAGAAGACATTTAGTCCCAATACCCGTTATGGTGTGTCTCTGTTGTTCAAATCAATTTAACACATTTCATGTCATATTGATGTGCCACAAGTAATATACTGCCAAAATATGGAAGTTCCCACCCAGCCAATTATTTTTCTGTAAAGTGTAAAAGGTGAAACTCTGTGGTACCTGCCAGTGATTATTGTATTCATTCACTTAGGTTTTACAAGTCTTTCATTTGTGGTAGGAGATAGAACATTGGCCAAAAGTTGTTTATTTTAACATATCTGATATCGTGTTATTTTATGATATGGCGTAAAAGGTCGGGTAATTTTCCCAAAGAAAAACCTTGACAGTAGTTTTTACTCGATATACATATATACCAGTAGTAAGGTGTTACTATTTGTTATACATTATCATTCACAAATGATTGTCACAAATTATGCCCATAAAAGAGTTCACAATTCCTCTCACAGTAACTCCTCGTGTGTGGTTACCGGTTATTGTCGGATACCAACCACTGATTTTATTTTACTTACTTACTCACTGAGTAAGTGAAGCAAGATCAGCCGTGGGTATACGACAATGGTTACAAGTGTGCACAAGAGTCTTAGTGGCGAATACCTGATGTGTGAGGGTGGTGTTTCTACTGGAGATCTCCACAGTAAATACCTGGTGTGTGAGAGTGGAGATCTCCACAGTAAATACCTGAGGTGTGAGGGTGGTGTTTCTACTGGAGATCTCCACAGTAATACCTGATGTGTGTGAGTGGAGATCTCCACAGTAAATACCTGGTGTGTGAGGATGTTAAGTGTTTCCACTAGGCATGTTATTTACAGCTAATCCTTCAAATTTTGATGCATGTCTCATGACGAACAAAGACCATGTTATTTTTGTCTCCCATAATTTTCTCATAAACTTTCGTTAAAGTGATCCACTAGCAGGATGACAAGCATTTAAGATTTGAATTGTACATGATGTGAACAATTCCATTTATTTAAGGGCGATTCAAAAGTTCCCCCAACACAATGTGATTCATTTTATGTTGTATTATTGAGAGAAGAAGAGATGAAGTAACTACGATTATGCAATATGAAATATAATACACACTGCTGTTAAAGAAAACTGTGGTCATTTGTAAAGTAACCCATACTTCCCAGAAAGTTTTATTTTAAATTTATTTTCATGACATCAGAATTATTCTGACAAAGAGAATTTCGCAAAGGATAATAGAATTATGATTACGTTGAAAATTCAAATGCATGATATTGCACTGTTAGAAACTGTTAATATGATAATGTCAGTGCATCATGAAGAAAAAAACAACCATGATAACAAATCTGGTAGTTATCTTGCAATTTGCTATCAAGTTTTTAACCTGTTCAGGTTTATGAATAATGGAGAGAGATTTTTTTTTAATATTTTACTTTCTCAATTTTTTTTATCCTTTTGATTCCTTCATTTTACTTAAATGTTATGGTGATATTGAGTCAGTATTATAAAACAAGTGATCGTTTGTTACTGTTATAGTGTATAGTAAAGCTTGAAAGTCTTTCAGAAAAACGTAATCTTTGAACAAATGTTGAAAGTATCTTGGTTAACTTTCAGGTTACTGAAAAGTATGGTGGTCTTTTTTTTTTCTTTTCTTTTTTCTTCTTTCGAGAATGACTTACAGCAACACAAGGAATGATACTGACCTTGTGTGTTATGTTCCTGACATGGTGACAGGTATCTAGCATACGGTGCGTGGGGAGTAATGGTAGTTGTAGAATACATTCCATTTGACTTGGAAATGCACACACAAATCACACCATTTTACATCTACATACTGCTATAGTGAATCGGAACATCCGCAGCGCAATGAGTGGCCAGTTCACTCCTAACGAACTGCCTTTAATTGATTGTTAACTAATGGTGGATTAATTGACTTGTGATATGGTTGAAGAAGAGTCGCTTGTGCCTTTGGTTTGCTTGCTGAATGTTTTGGTTGGTGTCCTGTTGGAGACTTGATGATGATGATAATGTTAGTTGAGGTATTTATGTCCTTTTAGTGCGTAAGCGGAGTTAAATTCTTAATTTTTAAATTCTTCGTGCTAACCTAATACTTAATCGGAAATTAAGAATTTGCTTCAAGAGCTGTCCTGTATTTGGCTAATATATAGTTCTTGGTCTACAGCAGGCCGGGAGTGTGACCTCATACATTTTGTGTATCCTTGTCCACATTCCACTATCAAGTCTTGAACTTTCCAAATAGATTCAAAATATTCCTTTATTTGATTTGAATAAATCTACAATTGAGAACGAAGATGTGATCTATGGCATGATTGCAAAGAAAGAAAACAAAAGTTGAAAGATACATCGATTGGTTTCTTAAGTAAACAAATATCCTTAAAATCTAGATATGTTTAAATCAGTAGTGAAAGGGAAAAGCAGCTAACTAGGTTTAGGAAGGTGTCTGTTGTAGGCTAGGCATGGGTTACATCAGATGGAGGACTACAGTACTGTAGACAGACCGACTATATTGTTGTAGGCTGACTCCAGGTAGATAGACTATTGTGCTGTGGGCTGACTAGCTCAAGGTAGATAGACTATTGTGCTGTAGGCTGACTAGCTCAAGGTAGACGGACTATATTGCTGTAGGCTGACTCTAGGTAGATAGACTATTGTGCTGTAGGCTGACTAGCTCAATGTAGATAGACTATTGTGCTGTGGGCTGACTAGCTCAAGGTAGATAGACTATATTGCTGTAGGCTGACTCCAGGTAGATAGACTATTGTGCTGTGGGCTGACTAGCTCAAGGTAGATAGACTATTGTGCTGTAGGCTGACTAGCTCAAGGTAGACGGACTATATTGCTGTAGGCTGACTCTAGGTAGATAGACTATTGTGCTGTAGGCTGACTAGCTCAAGGTAGATAGACTATTGTGCTGTGGGCTGACTAGCTCAAGGTAGATAGACTACATGTATATTGCTGTAGGCTGACTCCAGGTAGATAGACTATTGTGCTGTGGGCTGACTAGCTCAAGGTAGATAGACTATTGTGCTGTAGGCTGACTAGCTCAAGGTAGACGGACTATATTGCTGTAGGCTGACTCTAGGTAGATAGACTATTGTGCTGTAGGCTGACTAGCTCAAGGTAGATAGACTATTGTGCTGTAGGCTGACTAGCTCAAGGTAGACGGACTATATTGCTGTAGGCTGACTCCAGGTAGATAGACTATTGTGCTGTGGGCTGACTAGCTCAAGGTAAACGGAATTTATTGCTGTAGGCTGACTCTTGGTAATTTGACTATTGTGTTGTAGGCTGACTAGCTCAAGGTAGACGGAATTTATTGCTGTAGGCTGACTCTAGGTAGATAGAATATTGTGTTGTAGGCTGACTAGCTCAAGGTAGATGGACTTCAGTGCAGTAAGGCTGACTCTAGGTGGACTTACTGTGGTGCTGTAGTCTGACTCTAGGTACAAAGTCTATAGTGTTTTATTGTCGACTCTTAGGTAAATGGACGAGTGTTTTTAGGCTCATGGTGAGTAGATTGACTACAGTGCTGTAGACTGAATGTAGGTAAATTGTCGATAGATTGACTACAGTGCTGTAGACTGAATGTAGGTAAATTGTCGATAGATTGACTACAGTGCTGTAGACTGAATGTAGGTAAATTGTCGATAGATTGACTACAGCGCTGTAGACTGAATGTAGGTAAATTGTCGACAGATTGACTACAGTGCAGTAGACTGAATGTAGGTAAATTGTCGACAGATTGACTACAGTGCTGTAGACTGAATGTAGGTAAATTGTCGACAGATTGACTACAGCGCTGTAGACTGAATGTAGGTAAATTGTCGATAGATTGACTACAGTGCTGTAGACTGAATGTAGATAAATTGTCGACAGATTGACTACAGTGCTGCAGACTGAATGTAGTTAGATTGTCGATAGATTGACTACAGTGCTGTAGACTGAATGTAGGTAAATTGTCGACAGATTGACTACAGTGCTGTAGACTGAATGTAGGTAAATTGTCGATAGATTGACTACAGTGCTGTAGACTGAATGTAGGTAAATTGTCGATAGATTGACTACAGCGCTGTAGACTGAATGTAGGTAAATTGTCGATAGATTGACTACAGTGCTGTAGACTGAATGTAGGTAGATTGTCGATAGATTGACTACAGCGCTGTAGACTGAATGTAGGTAAATTGTCGATAGATTGACTACAGTGCTGTAGACTGAATGTAGGTAAATTGTCGATAGATTGACTACAGTGCTGTAGACTGAATGTAGGTAAATTGTCGATAGATTGACTACAGTGCTGCAGACTGAATGTAGTTAGATTGTCGATAGATTGACTACAGTGCTGTAGTCCACCCTTTGGAGATAAATTACAGCAGATTGTGAAGACTACAGTGCTTTAGATAAATCGGCTTAGGACGAGTGGCTCCCCAGTTGTGATGGGGAGCATTACATGGTGCTGCCAATTGAGTGGTCAAAAAGTGATACTTTAGTAATAGAAAAACAAAACCTTAATTATTTAAATTACTTAATGATTGTAAATTTTAGCTTGAAGATTTTAATTATGCAAGATTATGAACTGATTGATGAGCACTATTTGCATATCATTTGTATATCTCCACGTTTGCTTTTATTGTCATTGTTTGAATGTTATTATTTTTTTCAGGAATCAAAACATTTCTTCCACAGAAATGAAGTATAAAAGTGCAATGATTTTTTCTCTCCCCTTATTATTATTGTTGTTATAGACAAAACGTGTTGACCTACCACACTATAGTTGTGTAGCCTACAGTGTATAGACTTGTACCATTGTATCCCTTGTATAGAGCCCGTTATTTACCCCGCATTACCACTGAGTTTTATAAACTACCATGTATGTGTGAGTGTCAGTGTGCATGTACAGTTTTGTATGCAATGTAGTGTTATTATATTACTTTTTTGGTGAAATCTTTAATTTGTTTTTGCCGAAAAGTTTCTGTGCGGATTTTAGGTGTGGCAGCCACCTTGTAGATAAAGCCGATGGTATTTTGCTTTGGAGTTGTATAGCCCAAGGAAGGTTTATTATTATTGCAAAGTTCCCACCACTAATACATACAGATCTGTAAGGAGAGCTTAGCCAATTATTACGATTATTATTGTATAGTTTTATAACACAAATCAGTAACATGTAAGTGCAAGAAATGGTAAAATAAAACCGCAAAAATAATAAAATTACATAAATTCTTCTATACAGATTTGATGTTGTTATTTTGTGTTCTTTAAGAGAATGGACCTGTTATTTTGGTTTCCAATATTACAATGCATTAGAGATGGTGTCATGTGACTGTCTGTGTAGCTTACCAATCACCAAAGCAGCGATAATTGGCCTAAAACTGCTTGTTTAAAGGCTATTAACTTGTTCCAATACATAACTTGGACAACATTCTAGGTCACAAGCAGCAATTGTTTATCATTGAGCATCAGGATTCAGGCCCTGTGAACCTCACTCAATGGTTTATTAACACATATGTTACCTCCCTTGCAGTGTTAATCTCTGTATTCACAGTATTTTAATATGGAGAAGTTTTTCTGTCTGAGTTATTGTCTCCACTTTGAGTGAAGGAAAAGGAAGACATTGTATCACCTGATAGATCTAGTTCATGTTCTTCTTATATTATCTTGTAGGGGTCGTAACTTGAAAACCATTATAGATATGTTATGAAACTTTCAGTATACCTGTATTGGTCATGGACAATGTGTACACAGTCATTAGGTCATTTTGACCTTGATCCAAAGGTAAAATATGTGCAAATTTGCAGTACAGTCTATTCCGCGCTGTAACTTTCAAACCATTAAATATAACTTTTCCAGTTTAAATCCATCACCCAAAGATTATGTGTAGTGCACAGTCAGAAGTTCATTGTAACCTTCATCCAGAGGTGACACATTTGCAAATTTTGATGGAACACCTTGTCCAGGCTGTTGAATTTAAACTTTAAATGATATTTTAATGAAACTTTCACCATACTTATCAAAAAGGATAAGTACTGCATTGTCATTAAGTCATTGTGACCTTGGCCCCAAGGTCAAAATATGCAGAATTGTCGACTGCATCTTGTCTGGGCTTAATTTATGCGTGAAGATATCTTGATGAAACTTGCAGATGATGTGCCATGCATTGTCATATATCAAAAGGTGAAGAAAGTCTTGTTTCAAGCATTCCAGGGTGATGCCAACAGTGCCTCACTGTATCTTATTAATATGTCATCTGACCAAACATGAAGGTCACCGAATCAAAGGTCAAGGTCAATGGATCAAAGGTTAATGTCAAAGTTTGTATCTTTTAACTGTTGAACATTTTATGACATTTTGTTGAAGCAATGGTGATCAGAATCAAGCAAGGCTTTAAATGACCAAATCTCGAGGTCATTGGCGGTTTTTTTATTTCCTGATTGCTAACTTTACATCTTTTGGTCGCTAAATGTTTTTAATGAAATAACAAAATGTCAGCTGATAATACCTCAAGATAAGATTTTACATTTCGTAGAGCAAGTCTTGTCTGGTCCATAACTGTATTGACATAAAAAACACTTCGGGGAATAACTGACTATAACATTTTTAATGGAGACATTTTGATGGTCCATTGAAAATGTTCATCTGCGGTCGATCCATGTAAATGAATTAACGTCAGATAGACGTCTTTGAACGAACATGGTTAGTTTATCATAGGCTATTTCTCGGTAACGTAGCAACGGATAATGACGAATCGTATTATACAAGTGGTAGAATCCCCCTTTGTCTCTACTTAATCATGCAGGCGAATCAGAAGATATGATGATTAAGAGGGAAAAAAGGCGATCCGACCATTTTTGGTATTGTGTGAATTAGGGAGGGGATGAAACATAACCCCATTTGTCCAAAAGCTGTGCATACTCCATTTTGTGATGGTCGGGAATCTTGTCTCCGTTACAAACCCTCAACTATTATGATTTGTATTACCACAGCGGTACAGATTTCTATATAACAAACAGGGGGAAATGATATTTCAATGGTGGACACCCAATCTTTTACCAAGTTTATAGAAATATTGGCAAATTAAACAACTTGGTTTGTGACTGGTTAAAATTCATAAAATCTCTGCAAAGTATTTTGTATTCTTGCAGTTTACACCCATTTATAAGTGTAGGTTAAACTGAACTGCTGTATGTCATGTGTTTGTAAATGTAACACTATATTCCCACTGAAAAGTAATGGTCCGCAGTAATATTCAGTTAGGTCCATTCATACACATAAAAGAAATGGCATTTGGAGTTTATATAAGCGATTTATTTAACAAAATATATTCACTTGCTCATCCTCGATCACCTTCGCTCTCTACACCCCTGAAAAATGTCATGACAAAACGGAAGGCTCCGTGTACACCACCTTGTTGATGAGGTAAGAAGACTGGTCCGACCCTTTGATGCACATCAAAAGAATTGTGTGGTCACGTAACGGTAAAAATTGACAGGCTTTGAAGTCCGTTGCGACTCCATTGTAATCGTCAAAGGACAGGAATGCAGCCTAGCGATTGGTCAGGATGTTTTACCTAAGCGTGTCTTCAGTTTTGCCATGACATATTCCAGGTGTGTAGAGAGCGAAGGTGATTGTAACTCCTGGATATCGAGGATGTCACTTGCTATGGCACACTCTGTGTAGAGCAAAATTTAGTTCCTTCATAGGTCTACACCGCAAACTTATAATCCGTGTTTGAATTTCTAATTTCTTATTTACTTATTATATTAGTTATATTGAAAAGCAATAGAAATAGAAGAGACATCAAAATAAAAGAACCCTAGGCCTAAACTTTCACCACTCACATCCCATTTTGTCTAATGACTGGTTTCTCAAACATTAACAGTATACGTACAAAAGCTTATATTGTATTCTTTTTCTGAACCTGTACAGTATCCAAAATGCTTTTAATTGGTAATCCGGCTTTCCTTCACCTCCAAAACCTGGCACATCTTTAAATAACACTGGCTGTTAATAGGACGTAAAACAAAATAAACCAAACCAAACGTTACATGGACTTACAGTGAGGGATGCGAGAGAGGGACCTCTCCCCAGATAAGTTCACATTAAAATTCTTTAAAAATCCTGTTGGCTATTCAGTGTTAAGCTCATCTACTCTTCCGAAGGGATTCTGGGCTTATGTCATGGTGTCCGTCGTCCATCGTCTTCTGTCCGCTTTCCCTTTAAACGACTTGATCTGGAAAAAATGGAATCATGACATTCTAAAAACGGAAATGACCTTAACCTACTCGTACCTTCATGATCCCAGGGGTCAAATACGTCGCTCACTTCAAATGACCTTCTGGAAAATTGAAGGTTAGAGAACTTTTGTTATTGTCTAGTAGTGTTTTGGGAGCTGGAATTCAACAAATTATTAAAACGAAATTGGCCTTGGACTTCTGTCAAGGTCACAGGGGTTAAATGTGCCAAACACTTTAAATGTTTTGTGAATTTAAACGTATGGAATCTTAATATTTGGTCTGTTACTTCTCTGGATTGAGCACGACAAAGTTTGCAAATTGAAATGGCCATGACCTACTTTCAAGGCCACAGGGGTCAAAATGTCAACACATCCAGGGACTTCTGAATAATGGAATGGTCTATTCATGAATTCTAGCTAATAGCTTCGACGTACTGAGCCGACAAAGTTTGCAATTGAAACATTTCCGTACAGTATACTATTGAATACGAATATTTTCCTATGCTACAGGACATTTAGGTCTCCTGTCCATTTGGCAAATTTGCTCTCTTGATCAGTCTAAACAACACTCGATATGCGTAACAAGGCGCCGGCCGAATTTTCATGTGAAATGCATTACTGTCTGAGCAAAGCGCTACATGTAACAACAAAATATGTTTTGAGATACGTCCAAACATACTTTATGCATAACCTGTTGTCCATGGATAGCTTTCATAAGAAATTCTAAAAGGATCTCTCCAGTTTCTTTTTGGGGAAATGATCCACCAAGAAAATTTTAAGGACGGTATGACGGACTTACGGGCAGGCGACGGGCCATGAAAGAAGAGTGATTTGAATAGCCCACAATTTCATGATTATGATGGGCCATACAATGATGCACTTACATGTCATGGAAACATTTTACAAGAACTACGTTAAATATGTGTCCTTTTCGAGGATCATGTGTACTTTTGGATGAAAAAATTATTTGGTGTATCTGTTTTTATCAATAAGCAATTAACTTTACCGCATTGCAAATGATGGTGGCATGGATTTAAACAGCAGTTTTTTGGTTCACTTCCGATCAATTGCATTTTAAGCAATACAAACACTATGAGTATATCTCAATTATATTTCTCTCCGAGAAAAATAGGTTTTGACTTTTACACTTTTAAGAAAAATGACCATGTCTATTTTTCCCATTCTAAATGTGGTCACGACAGTCATAGGCGATTTAATACGTTAACGATATAATAAACCCTATGCCATAGATGTGTATTGTAGTCTTCGAATACATTCAATTTCAAAAAAACTACACCTCGGCTACGTCTCGTCATGGGTACTGTACACCTCGGCTACATCTAGTGAGGGGTACCGTACACCTCGGCTACATCTCGTCAGCTGTACCGTACACCTCGGCTACATCTCGTCAGGCATACTGTACACCTCGGCTACATCTCGTCAGGGGTACTGTACACCTCGGCTACATCTCGTCAGGGGTACTGTACACCTCGGCTACATCTCGTCAGGGGTACTGTACACCTCGGCTACATCTCGTCAGGGGTACTGTACAACTCGGCTACATCTCGTCAGGGGTACCGTACACCTCGGCTACATCTCGTCAGGGGTACCGTACACCTCGGCTACATCTCGTCAGGGGTACTGTACACCTCCGCTACATCACGTCAGGGGTCTCGTAGGTTATAACCATGATTAACATGTAACCGAATTGCGTTTATGCCAGCATCAATGCTAAAATATCCTGTATGAGTTTCGATTTCGACAAGGTCCATCGTTTGTCCTTACCGATGTAGCGGAACTAGACTTGGTCCATCGTTTGTTCTTACCAATGTAGCGGAACTAGACTGGGTCCAGTGTTTGTTACCAAGTAGCTCAATTGGTCTGCCTAGAGTTTTAAAGGTACCGGGTTCAAATCCCGGCCTGGCCTTGCATTTTCCCACTCTTGTTACACCATATTTCATTGTGACAAATTATTTTAATAATATTTGACATACCCATCATAGCCATATTGACTCTCAGGACAATTAATTGTGGAAGGCAATATATTTCATCCGGACTGTTGTTTTGTTTACATAATGAACCTTGACATATCCGCCTCTGTTCCCAAGAAGTGATGTCGTGGCTACTACCCGCGGGTAGACTGTGCCTGTCTGGTTACCCTGAGGTTCGGCTTCATCCTCCACATCATCAGATGGTGGTCTGTTGAAATCGACCTGCGTCCCATTTAAACGATTATGTTACCGCTGTATCTGGACGGGATCTTTCTCTTATTTCATATGCAGATTTCCCATGGTCCCTAGTTGCGCTTTTTCGATTTTGGGATTGATTTGAAAAACGAGATGGCTGACAGACAGCAATCTTTGATTTTTACAATGAAATTTTATGGCCTTTTCATGGGATGGATCTTTCTCAAAATATGTAAATTTCCCTTGGTCCATAGATGTGCATTTTAATTTTGTGACTGGCTATAAAAACAAAATTTTTGACAGCGGAGACATCGTTGCTTTGAAGTATGAAAGTTTGTTATTGCTTTGTTCTTGAAATACAGAATGGTTTTTTTTTCATTTAAAATATCCCCTTGGGTTCTTAGTTGTGGTATTGTGATTATGGGACTGATCAGAACAACAAAGTGACTGGCACAGGCAACCATATTTGATTTGATTTCTGAAGACTATATTACAAATGTACAATAAATGTATTGCTATTCCTTAAGAAGAATAATCAAAATTCAAGTAATAAGAGAAGAAAAGGAAAGAAGGGAAAATATCTCTTGTCATTTTAAGTTCACTAACTGAACGAATCAAATTAGCAGAGGTGTCATCCAATTTGATTATGATTTCATGTTGTTTTTTTTTTGTATATATATATTTGTCAGTGTGATGCTTTGCAGCCTGCCTTTAATAACACCATGCATAGACTGGAATCAATCGCTGGAGGACTCACACAACTAAATTATTTACTATATGTTATTGCTAAGCTTTAGAGCTAATAACTTTAATATTTGAAGTTCAACACCAGTGACTAGTGACTGCCTGGATTCACAGATACATACATGGCAAAGACTTCAAATGACATTTTATCAGGAGTTTCGTTGCATTTTAGCTCGCTACGGGCGTCTGCTTCGCACAACTGGAAATTTACATGTCAAACCAGTGAAATGTGAAGGGAACACCCTCTGACTTTTGACCCCATATCAATCCGCCATCACATGTCAAAATCTACCCAAAGTATACAATTTTGTAAAGTTAAATATCTATAGATTTCATTCAATGCAGAATATGTCAGCAATTACCTATTTAATTTATTGAGAATCAACTGTACTTAGCCGAAACAAATTTTCGGTAGGGACTACAAACGTATGAAACACGTAGTCATTGGCTCATTCTAGGCTAGTAGTTGTGCCAGTCCTCCAGTCACTCCGATTGTTCTAGCCTGGATTCAATCGCTGGAGTGTCTCAGATGTTCTAGCCTGGAATCAATCGCTGGAGGGACTCAGATGTTCTAGCCTGGAATCAATCGCTGGAGGGACTCAGATTGTTCTTAGCCTGGAATATAGTGCTGCAGCGACTAGGTAAAGGTTTTCTGACTTGTGTGAACTATTTATAAATACAACCCTGCTGCAGAAACAAATATGTATTCTATGTTTGAAATGTTTTCATGAGTAGAAGAATTGATTTTAGACCAGAAAACATTTTTGATTTGTTGACAGAACCTGACAGAATCCTGATGGGGACTGAAGAGGGATTGTATGTGGCATGTGCACAGCTGAACAAAGATGGTAAGTTGTCCATTTAGCATTAACAAATTATAAACGTGTTCCTCTGTTTCTCTAGTCAGTGCATCGCTGTCAATCCCCCTTGTTCGAAGAGAGAGTGCCACCAAAATTTACCAATCTCCCTCAAAACTACCTTCATTTCATTTAAGTTCAGACTCTGGCATCTCAAAATCTATATTTTATGGTCAAATGATCTCCTTGTTACTGCAAGGTATGTGTAGTGATCATGACAGGTGTGTCTGGCTCAATTAAATGCTTTTTGGAGTTATTTTGTTATTTTTCAAGTTTTTGAGTATCTATTATCTTCACCATAATGATTTTGTGTTTATTGCCTTGATATGATGTCATTATGTCATGATGCAACATCTACTGTTGTAATTATTATGTTACAATAGGTGTGAATACATAACACAAAAGTTTGGCACAGCATAACACAAAAATTATGACACGGCAAAACACAAAAGGAATTCGACAAGTACTTTATAGATAAATATTAATTTTGTGTTACAGTACTGATCCGCATTGGAGACCGCAGTGAAAAGAAGACCGTCTACCAGTTAGAGCTGGTACTGGAGGAACAGCTTGTGGTATTCATCAGTGGTGAGTTGATACTGTCACACAAGTTTTCCCTGAGGCACAAATACCTGCATTTTGACTCCTAAAATTGTCAAAGGACTCCCAAATTGATGAAGTTTTACTATATAATATGTGTGATGGGAGTCCCAGGACTCCTAAATTGATTAAATTTGAGAGTCCCATGGAAACCCCTAAGTGATTCCCAGTGTTTGCATCTTCTGTTGGTCTCTCCGTCAATCTCTTCAACATCTTGGGTGTACTTTTGTGTTAATTCATTCACCCCTGAAATTCCAGCTGTTGAATTGGACGAGTTCAAATGTGTCTTCAGGGATGAATGAGTTAAACTCAATTTTACTGATACTACAATTCCCGAAGTTATCAAAAGTCATAATTATTTGATAAACCTATGTCATGGCCTTTTGCAAACTTTTCATTTAAAAGACTTCTGCTATTTTGAATCTAAGCTATGTATTTTCTGATTACAGGTCGACAGAAGCATATCAAATTGCTGCATGTGTCTGCATTGGAAGGACATGATGGCGATCCAGTCAAGATCCCGGAGAGCAAAGGATGCAGTGTGTTCTGTACAGGACTAATCCGGCAGAGCTGCTGCTCTTGTCTATGTGTGGCTATTAAGCGGACTATACAGGTGTACGAACTCAACAAGACGCGCCAGAAGTATAGGAAAATGAAAGACATTCAGGTCCCGGGACTAGTGCAGTTTATAGAAATTATGAATGAAAGACTTTGTGTGGGATACCCGTCATACTTTGCAATTTACAGTGTCACAGGTGATGCCGCACCAATGAGTAAGTGTTCTGTCTGTGGAGACTTGTTACAATAAAACAGTTAATTGTAACATCCAAAGTGTCTTCCATGTACTTGCATAATTGTTTATGCAGTTAAGAATTGATTTTGCCAATAAAAGGTTGTTGGGGGAAAAAAAGCAAAAATAATTCTGCCTGTTTAACAATACTTCCTAATTTTATAATATTTATTCTATAGTACATTAAATTATTTCGTTTCTTTTTGTTTGCCATTTGCAGCACTTGTAAATTCTGAGGACTCCAGTCTGCAGTTTATGATGCAGTCGCAACAAAACTCCCTGCAGGCAGTGGAGTTGTCTCCCAAGGAGTACCTTTTAGTATTTAGTGGTAAGTTGTGTTACCTTTTAGTATTTAGTGGTAAGTTGTTACCTTTTAGTATTTAGTGGTAAGTTGTGTTACCTTTTAGTATTTAGTGGTAAGTTGTGTTACCTTTTAGTATTTAGTGGTAAGTTGTGTTACCTTTTAGTATTTAGTGGTAAGTCATGTTCGCTTCCAAGGAGTACAATAATTCAGCACAATCATAATTTAGTGGAATGATTTTATAGCGAAAAGTCACTAAAATAAGATGACATCTAAAAATATATATGTTTACAGTATAGTGTTGATCCAATTTGTATCAGTTTTTCTAAAAGGCTATCCACTACTTTGATGTATATATATTCAGTTGTGATTAAGTCGCTGTTTTCTTTCTAGTTTCTGGCATATATGTAGACAACACTGGTAGAAGGAGTAGAGCCCAGGAACTCATGTGGCCTGCTCCTCCAACAGCAGTTGGTAAGTTATCAAGTATACAGTGTACATTGCATATATACTTCATATCGAAGGTCGTAAGGCCATGTGAGGACGTAAAACTCTCAAAATAAATAAAACATCTCATATATACTCTCATGCTTGTAAGGAGAATTGATACACAGTATTTCTGATAATTGTTCAGAGACATTTTAACAAGGAATACATATTCCTTGAAGTACATTTTACAATTTAATAGAAATATTCAGTAACATTCAGAAAATTGCTGCATATTTAAAATTGCAACCTGATTTGTATGTTTTGTATAGAATACATATCAATTTGTTTTCTTTAACATGTTATCAGACTTATATCACTGATACAAAACTTTTGATTCATATCCTGGTGCTTGTTGTTGCTTTGTTGGACTATATGCCTGTGCCATTGAATTGTACCACTGGGCAGTATCATTGTTATGTTGTCAAGGTTACAATACTTCAAACAGAAATCGATTAATTAATTTTTATGCTATCCATGAACTATTAAAAGCAAATCAAGTTAACACATTTGTGACATCTGACAGGGTGTTGTCAGGCGGTGTTGTGAATAGTACACTTGCCATTCACGGAACCATGCAGGTTTTCTCTAGATTGTCTTGGTTTCCCTTCCAACATTAGGACCTCTGCATTTCCATCCAGGCAAACAAGGATGATTTGTAATTTGGAAAATGTTGATGTGCATTTGTTGTAAAATAAAATTGCTGTGATGTCATCATTGTGTTATTTCAGCGTACAGTGATCCCTACCTCATGTGCTATTCAGAAAATGCCATATTTGTGTTCGATGTTCATTCAGCAGAGTGGATCCAGACTTTGTGCTTGAAAAAGGTACGAATTAGATTGACAGGAGACCATTATGTTCCCTCATTGCTGAGGTATGAGCAAAATGGTATTGAGTTATGAAAGTGACAGCTAATGGAACTCTTATATAGGACAGATTAACCAAAAGGTGAAAATATTGCCAAGTTACAGCACAATCAGCTGATTATGGCATTAATGTTAGATTTACACCAAACTTATCGTCTTTATTACTGGAATTCACAATAAAACTGAGATATTTTATCATTTAAAGTATTGCAGGATAATTCCTTCACATTTTGATTAATATGATATTGCCTCTTAGAAAATTAATTCAATCAGTATTGTTTGAATATACTGATTACTGGAAAAATGTGGGTTTGTGATTTATTATGGTGATTTTATTATATATTTCTAAATAGATACTTGATGATAAATTCTTATTGTTTTTTTGTTGTAGACAAAGCCCCTGAACAGGGATGGCTCTCTGAACCTGATGAATATGATGGACTCCCAACACATCATTCACTTCAAGAATGTCCACCAGGGTATTAATACTTTGTAACACCCATAACTGTCCTTATGATGAATTATACTTGGGGAATCTCAGGTTTAAATCTGATCAAAGGAAATTGGTTTATTTTAACAACAGATTGTGTTAGTCCTGCAAAGTTATCTGGGAATACATATCCTTTGTTCAGTCATGTAAAGTGTGCTGTTGCAGGTGTCATTCATTAGGGTCAAAGAGATACATTTTAATCATGAAATATTTAAGATAGAAATATTTGTATTAATTTTTTTTTTTGCAGGAATACAGAATTTCGATATTTATTCATATATCTTCATGTTAAATTATGGATTAAATGGTATTAAATGTCTTTGAATGAAAGAAGATGAAAGGCTGGCATGTTAAATTATAGAATAAATGGTATTAAATGTCTTTGAATTATAGAAGAAGAAAGGCTGGCCATCAAGGAAATCTTCAAAAACAGGAGTGTCAACAGGAACAAGAGGCGATTCTCCTTCAAGACGAGAGAAGATCATGACCGGGGCTCTAAAGGGTGAGAAAGGAGGCTCTGTCTGCATCCTGTTGGGTTATTCTTAGTGGAATGAATAGATGGTTTGCTCATCAAGTAACATTTATTATGAGATGAAATTTTATTTCAAGAGTTGGAATGATATTTAAAAGGAATGCATTGGGTTGATATTGATTTATGATACAATGTCCGGTTTTACAGCTTTTTGCCAACTGTTGTGAATGATTTATTTTTCAATGCTATTTTTTGGCTAACTGAATGTTTCAAGTTTTTTGTTCTGTTGCAAAATGGCAGAAAAAATTGACCTCCTGTGATTAATAATGACCTTTTTATTATACGATTTATGTGCAGCATGTTTCTTATTTATTTGCTTTATATCATTACTACATGTATCTTATAATATATAGACTGACACACTGTAATATCAAAATACATTAATGTAACTCGGGCATATAGAATCTGGTGAGATGTGTTCGCCGGAATCACACTCTTCTATAACAATTCTGCTAATCTCTTCAAGCAAAGTTTGTGACTTAGATAAAAAAAACGTTTATCGGGATGTATAAGATTTGGTTGCACAGACATATGTAGTCTAAAGCATCAGCTTGTCAATACTACAAGTTGGTGATAAGTCCTTGGGGAAGTCTACATAGTGAAAATTTAATTGATATCCTCAAAAATATGGATAGCATGACATCTTTAATTGCCATGAAAGCTTCAATGAATTGCTTTTTTGAATGTTTCTTGCACACACTGATATATTCTACAGCTATCTGCCGATATTTTTGTTACGAAAATGACTCTGTTATTGACAAGCAGATGTTGGTCGTGGTCTTAACTCTATATATATGGATGTTGTGTTGTAGGATCATCAGAACTATTTACAGGTTCTGTAAGGTTTTGTTTAGAAATTGAGTTCTTTAAAATTGAAAAAAACTACCCATGGATACAAAGGGATCAATCTAGGTCATTTATCACAAGAGGTAACAGTATTTTCCTGCAAGTGTTTATTAAGGTTTTACTTTGTTGTGGTTTCAAAACTTTAAAAAAAGAATGGTTCAATTATTGTTTACACCATCAATGCTTTGATGAATACTTAATCAGACAGTAAAGAGTCCATATGAAATAGGTGAATTTAAATTGAACATTACATATTTCAGTGCAATAAATGATTCGGCAATAGCTAGTGTTGATATTTATACTTGTTAAGTATAAGATCCTCCCCCGTAAATAACAGATATTTGTTCCCTCGATCCCTAGATTGACCCCTGTTACCCTCGATCCCTAGATTGACCCCTGTTACAATGATATCCATCCTACCTACAATGAAGTCCAGTACATGTCGGTAAAGTTACCTGTTACGACTGTAGTAAACTGACTGAGTTACAAGACAGCTGCTATTTTGTGTTGACTACAGGCCCGAGCGGCGCTCTCGTGAAATTTCCGCACCAATATCATTCAGCCATGTAGCCCACATGGGTCCAGATCAGGTCTTTCCTTCAAGCATACCAATACCAGTAACCCACGGCCAGTAAGCTGTCTTACGTAAAATTGTACTGTGTAGTGGCTTAGTGCATGCTTCCCATATAATCTGTTTTTTCTTGGAATGTATAAACCATGCTGTCTTCTCCATGTATTTAATCACTGATCTACCAACTCAGCTATGCATGTTGCTTTTTACATAGAATTTTGGCTAGGTGCATGTTCGTTATCCAAGTTAAATACAATCAAAATGTCTGTCCCAAGACAGGTTACCATCGGTTCCTTGGGTGTAGTATTTAATCATTTGTTTTCAAACGTAACCGCTCTGTACAGTTTGACTAAATGCTTTGTGTTGTTAGCCTGACGTCTGCTATGTGCTATCTTGGTGCATGTGGTTACACGTGGTTACTTGGTGGCAGGGAAATTGTTATATTCCATTAGTGGTTCAGTTACGGTACAAGAACATGCGTTGATGGTGGATTTCAGCGGTTTGTTCTGGAAATATATACATTTCATGTTTGTTGCAGCTTATCAATAAATTATTCCCATCACACTTGTATTTAGAGGCTGTTTCATTGGTCCAGTTGTTTGGGCTCTGCCAATTATTACATTCATATGAACAAAATATTCTGACATATAACAGATGGTATACAAGTTTTAGTTTTATTGTGGTGTCGGTGTATACAAGTAAATTACAAAAGGAAAATTAGCGGATGTTATTAAGGATTGTTCCAAAATTCATCATATGAGAGGGGCGGGAGGCTCCACCACCCATCAAATATTAAAAGTAAAAGTGATTTATTATATGGAACTGTACACAGATCTGGTTTTAACCCCACCACCCATGCTATATTAATACAGGTGCCTCCCACCTCCCCCACATGATTAATTCTGGAATAGCCCCAACTTGGGTCATATGTGCAATTTGCCATCACTGAAATTTATCGTTATTTAATTTAATTTAAAATATTATTCTGAAAAAAATGAACTAGAATATACAGATGTGTATAAAGATATTTTAGATTTACAGAGCATGTTAAGGGGAATGGATGCTGATACAATATTTAATGCAAGAAATAATAATTTCAACTGCACAAATCAAAAATTAAATCAAATTAGAATATAATTCACATCACACAAAACTTATAGTCTGCCTTTTACATAATGGAAAGCTTTATGCACTCGTGAACACACTTGTATGTGTCATGTGATGATCTCTTGCACAGCACGTTTCTTTCAAAATCTGGACCCGCTATCGAAACAAAAAGATGAATTTTTTAAATGTTATTTTAAACCTTTACACTCAAGAAACCACACTAAATTAGGATAGTTTAAGAATTTACAATTTTTTTAAATCTTCGCTGGAAACAGTGACCTGCTTAATCAGATTTCAATTACGTTATGTTGGAAAAATATAGAATCGACCTTCATGTATTTAGTGGCGAGATCAAGCATTCCGCTTTGAGCCTTTCACACAGCTTCAGCTATGTTTGCTTACCTTTGTACAAGACAAGCATATGCCGAAAACAACTGAATTGTTTATTTTGCTACCGTAATAATTGAAACAATTTGACAACAAATACAACTGCAGTTATTAATTAATTGTGTACTGTTCAATGATCACTGTTATAACCTTGGTAAATATTAAAATGTTGTAAAATTTGTTATGAAAGTGAAGTAATTATTAAATACATGAAGAACCTTTCAAAACTGTTAAAAGTAAGATTGAAGGTGATACAAAGATGAAAGATTTTTTCTTGGGCTGACCAAATCTGTAAAATCTAAGATGTATTTATTGTGTTTTTCTAATAGGTCTGAGAGAAAATCCAGAATAATCTCCGGTCCAACCAACTTTACCCATGTGGCTCATATGGGTACAAACATGGACATGAAATCACTCATTGATCTTCCCAAGGTATTTACTGTTTACATTTAATCTCTGCGTGTAAATAAAACAACAAATTATATACAGAAATGGTGCCAAAAATATACAGACAGCTTTATATGAAAATGCTGCAATGTTTTATGATGATTTGATATTGCTGGTCAGTAAAGTCCAATCTTTTGAGTGGCTTCACCCTTGAATGGCAGGTTCCAACATGAAAGAGTCTGTGATTATCCAGACTGAAGTCAGTGAAACTTTTGTCCTTGTTTAAGTACTATAATATCAGTTATTTCTGTGAGACCAAATTCTGTGGTTTCCCTGAAAAACATCCATTTCATGGGTACATGAATTCTTGGAATAACAGTACCCACTTGCTTTATGTATCAAACTGGTAAATACTCCATGGACTTGAGATATGTGTTAGCATTAAATTATCTCTTGTTTATATGCATGGAACATCGAGATTATTGGTGGATATATAGTGATAATATTGGTTCAACAATGGTTACACAACAACAGCAATTCAAACATCAGCTATAATGATTTTACTTGCTTTACCAGCCGGTTGGATCGTCGGCCCCTCCGCCTGTAGAGAGACCGCCCCCCGATACTACCATACAGAGGGTGCGCAACATCTTCCAACCTAGCATGAAGTCGGTACAGGAGGCTCAGTTGAGAGGTGCCCGGTCACAACCCAACGGTAGGTCAAACGGTGAGGATAATAGGGCATGCATGAATCGTCAATCAAAACGAAAAATGCACATTTTAAAATTTTAATAATTTCACTTTATAAAAACCAAATCAGTAAAAAGAGTAGATCAAAACTGGTCTAAAACAGATACCATTTAAATTTTTTACATCTGCATGAGACATTTAATTGAGGTTTATAGCGAAGTTTATTGATGAAGTTTGATGGCAAACATTTTCTTGATGAATGTCTTATCCATTTCCTTAACCCAAAAAGATGGCATCATACCTCGCACTCGTAAAAAATATGAAAATATTAGTCACGCTCATGAAATATATTTTGTGTTACTGAAGACACTGTTAGATATCCTTTATGTGTTTGTTAAGTCACAGCAAATTTAACCTCCAAACTGAAAAGTACATTGGAACAAACTTGATGTAGAGGAATACAATGCCCATTGTTTAAAACAGGCAGTGCGAGGCGTGAATCGCCGTCCAAAGTTGGGGGTGGAGCACGACCTACATCCTCCACCTCCTCCATCTCCGATAGTCCCGAGTTATCCTCCCATGACCAGTCCGCCTTCGCCGACGTCACCAGCAACATGTTTGAGGTAGGCTCGGCTCCTACAACCTAGCTAGCTTCACTTATAGGGCTTTCTTAGGACGATATATAGGCTTTTCCTTAAGACAATTTTGCAGTGTAATAATACATTGATAGAGGCACATTAATTTATAGTCCACCCTGATGCTTCTGTAGAAATATACAATCAGTTATAAGTATTATTGATGATAAATACTTTTTATGAATTTTGTATTATATATATGTTTAAGACAAGAAGTATTTGTTAAGGAAATATTGGATAAGGAATCACAAATCATTTGTTCTTTTTCTCTTTTTGATCTCACAATAGTAGAGCATATAATTATGGTGACTTGGTAATTATGTTGATGTTTCGTGTCCCTCCCTGTTACACGTGTAATGAAGCCCCCTTTCTGTTATGTACCGCCACTCGAAGGTTTCCGTTTCACACACTGTATGATCTGTGTCTTACTACATAGTCTATATACATATATTACTGCCTTCACACGGCCAGAACTGACTTGTGAGTTACATGTTTATTCACTGTACTGGAACAAACATATTTCTGTACTGTACAGAGGGGGCTCAGTTGTAACTGGACTACAATACTAAGACATGACTTACACATCTTTGCATCTTTTACAACATTTTCATTCCAAAGTATTAACATTTGAGGAAAAATTTAAGATTTTAGGGAATTTAAACGGCATAATAAACATATCAATTGAATGGCAAGGATGAAATCAAGACTAGGTAAAAATTGATGACATGGGCGAATGGCGGAAGTTTGCCTTTTGAACATTTCATTATATACAATTGATTGTATTGTTTTTTGTTCAAATTCGAAAGATTTTACGACAATGAATTTAAGTGATTGGGAATGATAAAGCAAGAAAAGAAAATGTAGAAGAAAAAAAATATGTAAGTCCTGATGTTAAGAGCCTTGTCTAGTTTGTTCTGGTATAGTCGCTAGATGTAACACAAATTAGTAAGGCTCCTGTGAAGAATTCTATGTCTGCACACACTGTGTGTCATATTCATCGTATGCACTGAAAGTCTATGTACTGTATTATTTATAATCTTCAACCAGTTCTCTTCTTGTGTGACCTGATTGGCCGGCGTTACTAATGGTGTACTACTACATAATCCATTTTGCTTCCCTTCAGGTGTTTAAAGGTCCCCCCGGGTCGCGCGAGTCTGTTAGTGGCAGTGTTTCCAATCATACATATGAAAGCACATGGCAAAACTACTGAACAAATGAGCACACAGATTATGTAGCTGAGGTTTCTCCACTTTTTACTTCCATATTTATATATTGTGCACTCCTTGATCTAACATCATTACCAGACCCCAAGCTTCTTATTCACTTCGTTTTCTGTTCCGTTGATGCCCTGGTGGGAATGGCTGATTGGTCCGTTAATATTTACCATAATTCATTCATATTTATTTTTTTTAAACAATTTAGTAACTGATGTTCTGATCTTAATATTTAAAAACCTAATATATATATTTGTTAATACATTTTTTATTTTTAAATACGACATATTCATAATCATTACTAATTACAGTAGTTTAGTTTTAACTTGAGCAAGTAACCGAACAGAAGTTACTATAATGGGTTAATTTTGTGTCTATACTTCCGTGTTATTGCTGAAGTCATTCTCACCATAGGTTACTTGTTATTTTACATTACAGCATTGCATGAGCCCAGGCTATCACCCTCTAGGTGTGTGCCACTCTTTCTTGGCATGTCCTATCACAGTTATCTCCCCTACCTAACCAGTTGTACCGGCTGGTCGACCAACTTGCCGTCTTTCAATGTTGTTGCATGTTTGTTCCTTCTGAGTTTTTAAACAGACAAAACAATATACTTTACATACAGATATATTCATATAGCAATTCCATATCTTTGACAATTCTGTCCCATTAGGATTTCGATTTTTGATGGATCCAAGACCTAGTGCAGGTAGTATGATTGATATTGTTTACTGGGAATGAAATAACTATGTACTATAGGGTAACATCAGGGCAGCAGGCTTGCTGGCTATCTCATTCTGGCATGGTTGATTAATCCTCAAGTTGGAAAGCTTAGCAAGCTGGTGTCCAAACCTAATGGCCTGAAATCAGCATAGATCTAGATTCTGTGGAGAAAAGTAGCAGAAATGAGATGTTCAGTATTGACTGCATTCATAGTTGTGTTGTTGATTATTAGAAATGTAAAACAAAAATATTGATAGAATTTATATATATTGATAATTTACAGCATACAATGCATAAATATTCACAAACAAAACTTTGCATGGTGAGAGTTGATAGGTGTAACATAGGTTAGAACTATATGCAGTGGTATGTTTATAGTTAAAACAAGTTGGTCATTTCAAAGTTGCATAAAGAATATAATATGAAGTTGTTTATTAATAGAATGTATATGTTTTTTCACACTCTGCAAGTTGCAAGAAGTCATGAAAATTATTTTTTTTTAAAGAATAATAAATGAATTGTGTTCATCAAATTGATATGAAAGGGAGATTACTCCAGACCAAAAAAAAAAGAAGTCTTGAATGGAACTATTCTTTGTGCTTATGACTGGTGCAGAAGTACTAAAACCTTAAAATATAATATGTGGGTTTTTAAACGAATGATGATCAGCATTGCTTAAAGCAGAAGTCTTTTGACTTGGTGGGATAGTTAGATGGATTGGCATAGTCTAGTGGAAGGGGCATTTTAGTTAATCAACGAAGAATGGAAGATTGGGACTATATATCATAGCACTAGATAGTCTTGACAAGTTAGGGTACTGTTTAACTGTATTTGGTACCATACCAATGCAACTGACAGTGTTGTAGTATATTGTAAGTTTAAATTTGCATCGTACAAGTGTTTTAAATTCGGCTTTCATGGTAAAACTAAACAATACATTCTAATATTCTTAACATTGCTTTGTATTAGCTTAGTCAAACTGTCCTTTTGTAAGCTGTCTGCAATACATTGTTGGCTTAGATATTATAAATTGATGTCCTTTGTCAGTGCTCTGTGATGCATTCTCGGCTTAGATTTAACATTGAATGTTTTTTCTGGGTCAGCTCTGTTTTATGTTGTCGTTGGCTGAGATATTGTTCTGATGGCAGTGGGCATTGATAACCCTTACATTAATGATGTACTGTAAATGTGTTATGTATAAACTGGCAACAGACAAGCAGTGTACAGTAGTTTGAGGCTGCTATGCCGAAACTGTTGCCAGGGTTGAAGGCATACTGAGCCAAATCAAAGAAAGGGGAGAGCACTCTGGCAACTTGTTGTTATGGTAGCTTAAAAATAAGACAATTGTTTTAACCATGACTTAACATCAAATGATAATTAGGCATTGTTTAGTTGATGTATAATGTACAATGTAAAAGAATTAAGTTATTGTATTGTTTAAATCAAGTGAAATCAAAAAGATACTTCTATACAATAACATGATATACAAAAGAAAATAATCGACAGCGTAAATCTTCAGAACAAAACTTAAGCTTTTATTACAAGGTCATTTACACTTTTAATTAACATATTTAGGGAGATTGCTGTTGGCTTATAGCGATTAGGCAGTCACAGTTTAGCGCAGCATGGTTAGATGAGCGTTATAGTTCCCAGTAGGGCTAATTATAGGTTGCTTTGTAATACTATGTAACAACCGTTACCAGATATCGTCGATTTTAGTTGTAACGCTTGACTCTCGGTTTGATTAACAATAATTGACTGGACTGTAAGCTTCACATGATGACTTGGTACACACACACAGTGTGGTGTTGTTGAAATCACAAGCTTGTTCAGCACCGACATCTACTGTCCCTAACCATGATATCCTTCAGACATAAAATGTGCTTATAAACACATTTCTTAACAAGTCAGGTTTTACCCCATCAAACATTAAAATTTACATCTTAATGTTTCAAATTTCCAGTTTTGTTATATTAAAAACTTCTTCATTATTTTGGTAGAGATCAGAAGTATTTATTTAAGGTACTTGGCTTTGACAGCAGATTATGAGTTACCTATGGTATAGTTAATAGCAAAGATGTCAAGCTGTATATATGTGAGCAAGATGTTAAAATTTGTTATCATAAATCATCATTAATTCATTTTTGGTAATAATATGTAAAGCTAGTACCAATAAAGATATCATCATTCTAGATACACTGTACATAGATCACTGTCTGTAGTGGAATGTAAAATTATTTAATAATCCTTTAAATATTTTGAATAAATTGATTTGCCCCATCACCATCTGTCCACCACATACCAGATAAGTATGTGTAGCGCTAGAACCTGCCCTGTTGTCTTCTCCTTTGCTTTACACATTATTACGAGGCAAACTATTATTAATTCAATGTTGAGTCATTCAAATTAAACTTTATGCATTTTACAAAGAACACAGAGATAATTGTATTTTTATTTGTCTAACTTAAAACCAGTTATTTTAATCTTATTTGAAAAAAATGCATGATTTTAACTTTTTGAGGGAAAATCACAAAACTCCTATGCATTTGGACACATTTTGAAATGGCAATATGACTAAAAATGGCAAAGATGAAGATTTCGAGAAGTTGTTTGCTTTTACATTTCCTTATTACTCCATTTTCAGTGTGATTGTAATTATCGTAGGTAAATGTAATATACTATTTTTAAGAAAAGCATTATGCTAGGACGATTTAAACAAGTGTTATTTATGCTGATTTTGTCACTACCTTTATAACGTTATTTTGCTGTAATTAGATACAATGTAAATGCTGTACAGTGCTAATGTTGGGGCAATGTGATGCCATGATAGCCAACTTGATCTTGTTGATGACTTGATGTTATAATCTGAACATGTACATGTAAGATATTCTCACAGATATTGATTCTATAGTCCTGACTATTGAATATGTATATATGACTTTCTCATCAATGAACTATAATATCCAGTATTGACTCAATACAGATGATGATATCTACTTGACCATGCATGTGATTGTGTATTAATTTAGGTTACCGTTGTGTTGTAGGACGGGGAGGGGTATGAGCGGC
This sequence comes from Mimachlamys varia, assembly GCA_947623455.1. NCBI lineage: Eukaryota > Metazoa > Mollusca > Bivalvia > Pectinida > Pectinidae > Mimachlamys > Mimachlamys varia. The sequence goes on from OX392528.1 coordinate 41,515,798, forward strand.
CACGTATGCGTCTGTCTCTGGCCTCCACCAACAGTAACTTCAGTAGTCCCCCACACTCAACCAGTGGCAGTCTCTCCGAGGACCGAGACCCCGGCGACAATGACCAGGAGGTAGACTGTACTCGCCTCTGATTGGCTGGAATGTGACCCCAGAAAAAGGTCGCCTGTATATCTCGCCATGGCTGGTTACTTTATGTAATGTGTGGTCTCCAGTCTCAAGTGTTGACAGCATGGAGCGATATCTCTACTTTGACTGTACTTAGCAGGACAGTTGGCTACAGTCTGTGGCAACCTTACCACCACAGTCATATCAAATAAGACATCAAACCCAGCGGGATAAATAAATCAAGAAACGCAGCATTTTTTTCTTCTACAAAACAAAGCAATGGAATGCTTGCTTACTGCTGATAATTAACATAATCGGTATTAATCCCATGTATATTTAGTCCTATATATTAACCTGTAGCAGGAGCACAGCGTCTACTACTCACAATCGAAAATTCTCTATCCATTGTATTTTGGACTCGGTCAATTTAAACACATATTTAATCAAAGAAAAAAAACTTAACAAATATTAAGGTTAAACCATTTTGCAATTTTAAAAGGCAAAATGATTGTTTTGTTTTACTTTGTACAATATTATTTATCATGGAACCTTTTTGAATTCCTAAACCACGTTTTTGGTGAAGAATGAACATAACCATGTATTTATATAATGACGACTATCATAATTGAATGCTTTAACTTTACACTGCGAATTCCTTTCCAAGGAGTGATCTCTTCATGTTGCCCTTTGTAAGGAGTGATCTTTTGGTTGTTGTACACAGTATATTTCGCCTACATATTGCCGCCATTACAGATGAACCTGTCTCATTCTGGTGTGAACACGACTTACAAGGTGTGTGATATACGTGACGTGTTATTTACTTGATGCGACACATTACGGTCAGTTTGTATTGTCACTGCCCCCGAAAATCATCTTCATTTCATTGGTGTCGAAACCAGATCACCTCTTGGTGTATTTAGCTCATCATCACCTGATACAAAAGTCATAAATGTGAGACAAAGTCGTACATTTAAAATAGCTTAATCTCCATACCATGTTTGTAAAGACTTGTAGTCGGGTTAGGATATGCGAAATATCTCGTGTAAGGTGGGGTTTTTTTTGTACAATTAAATATCAATGGTGGCATTATATGAACAAATGTGTAACTAGTGCAAAACTATAGTTTACATCTGAAATTGCATTTCAATTTTACACATTGTCATGATATTTAGAAAAAAGAATTACTAACTACCACTTTACGACGTAAAGCATACCAATATACTGAAGAATAATGTAATTATCACAAAAAAAGACTATGTAGGAACATTATGAAATTAACACATTTGTAGCTTCTATACTCTAAACAGCAAAATGGTTTTTGCCATTTCTTTCTTAAACAACGACTTGTAGCTAAAGGATAATATTGACAAGTTTATATAGTTTAGGTGTGACATGATGAAACTGTCTTTCATTTATACCAACACGACATGCCAGACCGGTGCTGTATTTTTCCTGTCTTTTTTTTTAATCCTTCGGTACTATTTACCCGGTATATGTATAAACATACATACATATCCTATGATGTTACAGGTTCAGCATTCAAAAAAATCTTCTCCAGAGTTTTCATTATAAGTTGTACTTTTGTCATTTGTATTGCTCCAATAAAGGGACACTAAAGGCTTGGTTTAAGTATGACCAATTTTCCAATAAGTTGTCAGAACATGAAGCTTTACAGTGAATGTCATTTGATCCATAAAGAATGAAAAATGGCTTGACAATAAATTGCAAATAAGATTTATTTTCCATTTTATGGATTTTCCATTTCAAAGAATATGATCTAAGAACTTGAGATCCACGTAAACGCAGGACCTTAAGATAGAATAGACTAGGGCGAAGTGTGTTGACCTCTTGAACTTTGACCTTCCTTGTCAAAGGATTGGTTAGCAACTTATCAATGCATGAAATCTTTAACTACTCTTTAAACAAAATCCCAAATCCAAATTTGTTGGCTGTTATGAAGAGTGTGACTCTTAGTGCTTATGCCCATGTTCCCGGAAGAGTTGGACATGTCTTGCTTTATATATATAAATATATATGAAATATATATATCATACGACAAATCCTGTTAGGATATTGTATAGAATCTAATGGCTTTAATTGGTCACACTGTAGCTTGTACATATAGATGTATTTAAAACACTAAACCATGTTAATAGTAACACAATATTCAGCCTTATTCATGTACAGTTGTATATTCATGTAGCGTCAGTAATCGAGTCTTGTCACATATGTAAATGTTTTGTACATAGTTATCGGCTATTGTTGACAGGTGAATTTGCCAAAAACCCTACGTTTTTCCTTTTTAATTGATCAATGACTTTTGAGTGAGAGCGAGACGAGCGGGCGTGACCATACACCCGGATTTACTGCGAGATTTCCTGTACCTGCCACACAATTATCGGTGTGCTTTAGGTACGTTACCACTTTACCGAGTTCAGTGCTGTGATTGCTGCTCTTGCCGAGGGTCAACATTTCCCATCCCCTTACAATTATGTTGTTTTTATGGACAGGCTTCATATCAATTGTGTAAAGTTGAGTATCAATATTTGCAATTATTCATAAATAAAAAGATTTGATATTAATGAGCAAGATTTGATTTGTGATAGAAACAATGTTTTTGGTACCTTTCCTACCGATTCCATCTAACTCGTACACCCCTAAATGTCATAATGAAGTATTCCAACCTTTGATTAAAAGAGTTCCATTGAGTCTTCAGGGATGAACGAGATAAAAGGAATGATTTTGGGTCAATATAAAAGAAAGCAATTTTAATTGAGATTCTGCAGGATTTTGGCACGTTGGCATAGATATGTCTTATTTGTGTTATCGTAGAAGACATTTAGTCCCAATACCCATTATGGTGTGCACATTTCATGTCATATTGATGTGCCACAAGTAATATACTGCCAAAATATGGAAGTTCCCACCCAGCCAATTATTTTTCTGTAAAGTGTAAAAGGTGAAACTCTGTGATACCTGCCAGTGATTATTGTATTCATTCACTTAGGTTTTACAAGTCTTTCATTTGTGGTAGGAGATAGAACATTGGCCAAAAGTTGTTTATTTTAACATATCTGATATCGTGTTATTTTATGATATGACGTAAAAGGTCGAGTAATTTTCCTTGACAGTAGTTTTTACTCGATATACATATATACCAGTAGTAAGGTGTTACTATTTGTTATACATTATCATTCACAAATGATTGTCACAAATTATGCCCATAAAAGAGTTCACAATTCCTCTCACAGTAACTCCTCGTGTGTGGTTACCGGTTATTGTCGGATACCAGCCACTGATTTTATTTTACTTACTTACTCACTGAGTAAGTGAAGCAAGATCAGCCGTGGGTATACGACAATGGTTACAAGTGTGCACAAGAGTCTTAGTGGCGAATACCTGATGTGTGAGGGTGGTGTTTCTACTGGAGATCTCCACAGTAAATACCTGGTGTGTGAGAGTGGAGATCTCCACAGTAAATACCTGATGTGTGAGGGTGGTGTTTCTACTGGAGATCTGCACAGTAATACCTGGTGTGTGAGGGTGGTGTTTCTACTGGAGATCTCCACAGTAAATACCTGGTGTGTGAGGGTGGTGTTTCTATTGGAGATCTCCACAGTAAATACCTGAGGTGTGAGGGTGGTGTTTCTACTGGATATCTCCACAGTAAATACCTGATGTGTGAGGGTGGTGTTTCTACTGGAGATCTGCACAGTAATACCTGGTGTGTGAGGGTGGTGTTTCTACTTGAGATCTCCACAGTAAATACCTGGTGTGTGAGTGTGGTGTTTCTACTGGAGATCTCCACAGTAATACCTGATATGTGTGAGTGGAGATCTCCACAGTAAATACTTGGTGTGTGAGGCTGTTAAGTGTTTCCATTAGGCCTGTTATTTACAGCTAATCCTTCAAATTTTGATGCATGTCTCATGACGAACAAAGACCATGTTATTTTTGTCTCCCATAATTTTCTCATAAACTTTCGTTAAAGTGATCCACTAGCAGGATGACAAGCATTTAAGATTTGAATTGTACATGATGTGAACAATTCCATTTATTTAAGGGCGATTCAAAAGTTCCCCCAACACAATGTGATTCATTTTATGTTGTATTATTGAGAGAAGAAGAGATGAAGTAACTACGATTATGCAATATGAAATATAATACACACTGCTGTTAAAGAAAACTGTGGTCATTTGTAAAGTAACCCATACTTCCCAGAAAGTTTTATTTTAAATTTATTTTCATGACATCAGAATTATTCTGACAAAGAGAATTTCGCAAAGGATAATAGAATTATGATTACGTTGAAAATTCAAATGCGTGATATTGCACTGTTAGAAACTGTTAATATGATAATGTCAGTGCATCATGAAGAAAAAAACAACCATGATAACAAATCTGGTAGTTATCTTGCAATTTGCTATCAATTTTTTAACCTGTTCAGGTTTATGAATAATGGAGAGAGATTTTTTTTTTAATATTTTACTTTCTCAATTTTTTTTATCCTTTTGATTCCTTCATTTTACTTAAATGTTATGGTGATATTGAGTCAGTATTATAAAACAGGTGATCGTTTGTTACTGTTATAGTGTATAGTAAAGCTTGAAGGTCTTTCAGAAAAACGTAATCTTTGAACAAATGTTGAAAGTATCTTGGTTAACTTTCAGGTTACTGAAAAGTATGGTGGTCTTTTTTTTTCGTTTCTTTTTTCTTCTTTCGAGAATGACTTACAGCAACACAAGGTATGATACTGACCTTGTGTGTTATGTTCCTGACATGGTGACAGGTATCTAGCATACGGTGCGTGGGGAGTAATGGTAGTTGTAGAATACATTCCATTTGACTTGGAAATGCACACACAAATCATACCATTTTACATCTACATACTGCTATAGTGAATCGGAACATCCGCAGCGCAATGAGTGGCCAGTTCACTCCTAACGAACTGCCTTTAGTTGATTGTTAACTAATGGTGGATTAATTGACTTGTGATATGGTTGAAGAAGAGTCGCTTGTGCCTTTGGTTTGCTTGCTGAATGTTTTGGTTGGTGTCCTGTTGGAGACTTGATGATGATGATAATGTTAGTTGAGGTATTTATGTCCTTTTAGTGCGTAAGCGGAGTTAAATTCTTAATTTTTAAATTCTTCGTGCTAACCTAATACTTAATCGGAAATTAAGAATTTGCTTCAAGAGCTGTCCTGTATTTGGCTAATATATAGTTCTTGGTCTACAGCAGGCCGGGAGTGTGACCTCATACATTTTGTGTATCCTTGTCCACATTCCACTATCAAGTCTTGAACTTTCCAAATAGATTCAAAATATTCCTTTATTTGATTTGAATAAATCTACAATTGAGAATGAAGATGTGATCTATGGCATGATTGCATGAAAGAAAACAAAAGTTGAAAGATACATCGATTGGTTTCTTTAGTAAACAAATATCCTTAAAATCTAGATATGTTTAAATCAGTAGTGAAAGGGAAAAGCAGCTAACTAGGTTTAGGAAGGTGTCTGTTGTAGGCTAGGCATGGGTTACATCAGATGGAGGACTACAGTACTGTAGACAGACCGACTATATTGTTGTAGGCTGACTCCAGGTAGATAGACTATTGTGCTGTGGGCTGACTAGCTCAAGGTAGATAGACTATATTGCTGTAGGCTGACTAGCTCAAGGTAGATAGACTATATTGCTGTAGGCTGACTTTAGGTAATTTGACTATTGTGTTGTAGGCTGACTAGCTCAAGGTAGACGGAATTTATTGCTGTAGGCTGACTCTAGGTAATTTGACTATTGTGTTGTAGGCTGACTAGCTCAAGGTAGAACGAATTTATTGCTGTAGGCTGACTCTAGGTAGATAGAATATTGTGTTGTAGGCTGACTAGCTCAAGGTAGATGGACTTCAGTGCTGTAAGGCTGACTCTAGGTGGACTTACTGTGGTGCTGTAGTCTGACTCTAGGTACAAAGTCTATAGTGTTTTATTGTCGACTCTTAGGTAAATGGACGAGTGTTTTTAGGCTCTTTGTGAGTAGATTGCCTACAGCGCTGTAGACTGAATGTAGGTAAATTGTCGATAGATTGACTACAGCGCTGTAGACTGAATGTAGGTAAATTGTCGATAGATTGACTACAGTGCAGTAGACTGAATATAGTTAGATTGTCGATAGATTGACTACAGTGCTGTAGTCCACCCTTTGGAGATAAATTACAGCAGATTGTGAAGACTACAGTGCTTTAGATAAATCGGCTTAGGACGAGTGGCTCCCCAGTTGTGATGGGGAGCATTACATGGTGCTGCCAATTGAGTGGTCAAAAAGTGATACTTTAGTAATAGAAAAACAAAACCTTAATTATTCAAATTACTTAATGATTGTAAATTTTAGCTTGAAGATTTTAATTATGCAAGATTATGAACTGATTGATGAGCACTATTTGCATATCATTTGTATATCTCCACGTTTGCTTTTATTGTCATTGTTTGAATGTTATTATTTTTTTCAGGAATCAAAACATTTCTTCCACAGAAATGAAGTATAAAAGTGCAATGATTTTTTCTCTCCCCTTATTATTATTGTTGTTATAGACAAAACGTGTTGACCTACCACACTATAGTTGTGTAGCCTACAGTGTATAGACTTGTACCATTGTATCCCTTGTATAGAGCCCGTTATTTACCCCGCATTACCACTGAGTTTTATAAACTACCATGTATGTGTGAGTGTCAGTGTGCATGTACAGTTTTGTATGCAATGTAGTGTTATTATATTACTTTTTTGGTGAAATCTTTAATTTGTTTTTGCCGAAAAGTTTCTGTGCGGATTTTAGGTGTGGCAGCCACCTTGTAGATACAGCCGATGGTATTTTGCTTTGGAGTTGTATAGCCCAAGGAAGGTTTATTATTATTGCAAAGTTCCCACCACTAATACATACAGATCTGTAAGGAGAGCTTAGCCAATTATTACGATTATTATTGTATAGTTTTATAACACAAATCAGTAACATGTAAGTGCAAGAAATGGTAAAATAAAACCGCAAAAATAATAAAATTACATAAATTCTTCTATACAGATTTGATGTTGTTATTTTGTGTTCTTCAAGAGAATGGACTCGTTGTTTTGGTTTCCAATATTACAATGCAATGATATGTCAAAATCAGAGATTGTGACGTGACTTTCTGTGTAGCTTACCAACCACGAACCACTGCTGGTTTAAAGGCTATTAACTTGTTCAAATACATAATTTTGACAACATTTTAGGTCACAAGCAGCAATTGTTATCATTGAGCATTATGATTTGGGCCCTGTGAACCACACTCAATGGTTTATTAACACATATGTTACCTCCCTTGCAGTGTTAATCTCTGTATTCACAGTATTTTAATATGGAGGGGTTTTTCTGTTATTGTCTCCCCTTCGAGTGAAGGGAAAGGAAGACATTGTATCACCTGGTTGATCTAGTTCATGCTCTTTCATGTTCTTCTAATATTATCTTGTAGGGGTCGTAACTTGAAAACCATTATAGATATGTTATGAAACTTTCAGTATATCTGTATCGGTCATGGACAATGTGTAGTGCACAGTCATTAGGTCATTTTGACCTTGATCCAAAGGTAAAATATGTCCAAATTTGCAGTACAGTCTATTCCGCGCTGTAACTTTCAAACCATGAAATATAACTTTTGCAGTTTAAATCCATCACCCAAAGATTATGTGCAGTGCACAGTTCAGAAGTTCATTGTAACCTTCATCCAGAGGTGACACATTTGCAAATTTTGATGGAACACCTTGTTCAGGCTGTTGAATTCAAACTTTAGATGATATTTTAATGAAACTGTCACCATATTTGTATCAAAAAGGATAAGTATTGCATTGCCATTAAGTCATTGTGACCTTGGCCCCAAGGTCAAAATATGCAGAATTGTCGGCTGCATCTTGTCTGGGTTTAATTTATGCGTGAAGATATCTTGATGAAACTTGCAGATGGTGTGACATGCATTGTCATAAATCAAAAGGTGTTCCAAGCATTCCACGGTGATAGCAACAGTACCACACTGTATCTAATTAATATATCATCTGACCAACATGAAGGTCACTGAATCAAAGGTCAAGGCCATATTTACCTCAAGGTCAATGGATCAAAGGTTGATGACAAATTTTGTATCTTTTAACTGACATTTTGTTGAAGCAATGGTGATCAGAATCAAACAAGGCTTCAAATGACCAAATCTCGAGGTCATTGGTGTTGTTTTTTTTTTCTTTTTTTTTTCTTTTTTTCTTTCTTTCTTAATAACTTTTACATCTCTTGGCCGCTAAGTCTTTTAAATGAAATAACAAAATGTCGGCTGATAATACCCCAAGATCAGGTTTTAAATTTCGTAGAGCAAGTCTTGTCTGGTCCATAACTGTAATTACATAAAAACTGGGAATAACTGACTGCAACAATTTTAATGGAGACATTTTGATGGTCCATTGAAAATGTTCATCTGCGGTCCAACGATTCCATCTATGTAAATGAATTAACGTCAGATAGACGTCTTTGAACGAACATGGTTAGTTTATCATAGGCTATTTCTCGGTAACGTAGCAACGGATAATGACGAATCGTATTATAAAAGTGGTAGACTCCCCCTTTGTCTCTACTTAATCATGCAGGCGAATCGGAAGATATGATGATTAAGAGAGAAAAAAGGCGATCCGACCATTTTTGGAATATGTGAATTAGGGAGGGGATGAAACATAACCCCATTTGTCCAAAAGCTGTGCATACTCCATTTTGTGATAGTCGGGAATCTTGTCTCCGTTACAAACCCTCAACTATTATATAGCAAATTGATTTGTATTACCACAGCGGTACAGATTTCTATATAACAAACAGGGGGAAATGATATGTCAATGGTGGACACCCAATCTGTTACCAAGTTTATAGAAATATTGGCAAATTAAACAACTTGGTTTGTGACTGGTTAAAATTCATAAAATCTCTACAAAGTATTTTGTATTCTTGCAGTTTACACCCATTTATAAGTGTAGGTAAAACTGAACTACTGTATGTCATGTGTTTGTAAATGTAACACTATATTCCCACTGAAAAGTAATGGTCCGCAGTAATATTCAGTTAGGTCCATTCATACACATAAAAGTAATGGCATTTGGAGTTTACATAAGCGATTTATTTAACAAAATATATTCACTTGCTCATCCTCGATCACCTTCGCTCTCTACCCCCCTGAAAAATGTCATTACAAAACGGAAGGCTCCGTGTACACCACCTTGTTGATGAGGCAAGAAGACTGGTCCGACCTTTTGATGCACATCAAAAGAATTGTGTGGTCACGTAACGGTAAAAAATGACAGCGTTTGAAGTCCGTTGCGACTCCATTGTAATCGTCAAAGGACAGGAATGCAGCCTAGCGATTGGTCAGGATGTTTTACCTAAGCGTGTCTTCAGTTTTGCCATGACATATTCCAGGTGTGTAGAGAGCGAAGGTGATTGTAACTCCTGGATATCGAGGATGTCACTTGCTATGGCACACTCTGTGTAGAGCAAAATTTAGTTCCTTCATAGGTCTACACCGCAAACTTATAATCCGTGTTTGAATTTCTAATTTCTTATTTACTTATTATATTAATTATATTGAAAAGCAATAGAAATAGAAGAGACATCAAAATAAAAGAACCCTAGGCCTAAACTTTCACCACTCACATCCCATTTTGTCTAATGACTGGTTTCTCAAACATTAACAGTATACGTACAAAAGCTTATATTGTATTCTTTTTCTGAACCTGTACAGTATTCAAAATGCTTTTAATTGGAAAAATGCATTTGAGCCATTCAGTTTCAGTACACCGATGTGGGTTAATACAACTTGAGCACCTCTAGACGGTGTCTTCAAGTGCCTTTCCAAGGTCAATGCCGATGATGGAAATAGACAAGTTTCTGATAAACTTAATTTGAAAATTCATAACTTTATGCAGGTGTATAAATGCTTTTCTAATGTTGTATTAATATAGTTGATACTAAATCGGCAGTGTAGACAGTGTCAAGGAGTGCTATTTTATTAACCGGAGTAGAACGAGTTCATTGATATTTTTAGACGCATGTTGGGCAATGGCATCTGAACCTAGAGATGCGGCGTCTACACAGTAAACTGTTTTTTGAAACACTTCGTTTTCCGAAACTGTCCGAGCGCATCCATGGTATGAAAAAGTTCGTTGACATAAGAAAATGTCATCATTTGAGTTAAGAAATCCACATGAAAAATCTCAATATCCCGTTACACGGAGATGGGCCAAGTGGTAAAGCCCCCATACCTCTGGGTTGCGAGTTCGAACCCCACGTGGGACAGTTGCCAAATACTGACATTAGTTCGGTGGGTTTTTTCCGGGTAATCCGGCTTTCCTTCACCTCCAAAACCTGGCACATCTTTAAATAACACTGGCTGTTAATAGGACGTAAAACAAAATAAACCAAACCAAACGTTACATGGACTTACAGTGAGGGATGCGAGAGAGGGACCTCTCCCCAGATAAGTTCACATTAAAATTCTTTAAAAATCCTGTTGGCTTTTCAGTGTTAAGCTCATCTACTCTTCCGAAGGGAATCTGGGCTTATGTCATGGTGTCCGTCGTCCATCGTCTTCTGTCCGCTTTCCCTTTAAACGACTTGATCTGGAAGAAATGGAATCATGACATTGTAAAAACGGAAATGACCTTAACCTACTCGTACCTTCATGATCCCAGGGGTCAAATGCGTCGCTCACTTCAAATGACCTTCTGGAAAATTGAAGGTTAGAGAACTTTTGTTATTGTCTAGTAGTGTTTTGGGAGCTGGAATTCAACAAATTATTAAAACGAAATTGGCCTTGGACTTCTGTCAAGGTCACAGGGGTTAAATGTGCCAAATACTTTAAATGTTTTGTGAATTTAAACGTATGGAATCTTTATATTTGGTCTGTTACTTCTCTGGATTGAGCACGACAAAGTTTGCAAATAAAAATGGCCATGACCTACTTTCAAGGCCCCAGGGGTCAAAATGTCAACACATGCAGGGACTTCTGAATAATGGAATGGTCTATTCATGAATTCTAGCTAATAGCTTCGACGTACTGAGCCGACAAAGTTTGCAATTGAAACATAATACGAATATTTTCCTATGCTACAGGACATTTAGGCCTCCTGTCCATTTGGCAAATTTGCTCTCTTGATCAGTCTAAACAACACTCGATATGCGTAACAAGGCGCCGACCGAATTTTCATGTGAAATGCATTACTGTCTGAGCAAAGCGCTACATGTAACAACAAAATATGTTTTGAGATACGTCCAAACATACTTTATGCATAACCTGTTGTCCATGGATAGCTTTCATAAGCAATTCTAAAAGGATCTCTCCAGTTTCTTTTTGGGGAAATGATCCACCAAGAAAATTTTAAGGACGGTATGACGGACTTACGGGCAGGCGACGGGCCATGAACGAAGAGTGATTTGAATAGCCCACAATTTCATGATTATGATGGGCCATACAATGATGCACTTACATGTTATTGAAACATTTTACAATGAACTACGTTAAATTGTGTCCTTTTCGAGGATCATGTGTACATTTGGATGAAAATATTATATGGTGTATCTGTTTTTATCAATAAGCAATTAACTTTACCGCATTGCAAATGATGGTGGCATGGATTTACTGCAGTGCTACCCGAACTGAGAACGACCCAGGTGTATAAACTCCTACCGCTCAGCCGTTCACTTGTATCACAGCGATGTCAAACTCCTATCGGTGCTATTTTTAGATTGGTATAGCTGTGACCTTTCATCTGTTGGATAATCGGGCTACTCGGTAGTGAAACCACTCAAGGAGTTTATACACATGGGCCGTTCTCAGTTCGGGTAGCACTGCAGTAAACAGCAGTTTTTTGGTTCACTTCCGATCAATTGCATTTGAAGCAATACAAACACCATGAGTATATCTCAATTATATTTCTCTCCGAGAAAAATAGGGTTTGACTTTTACACTTTAAAGAAAAATAACCATGTCTATTTTTCCCATTCTAAATGTGGTCACGACAGTCATAGGCGATTTAATACGTTAACGATATAATAAACCCTATGCCATGTTTTTACATAGATGTGTATTGTAGTCTTCGAATGCATACAGTTTCAAAAAAAATACACCTCGGCTACGTCTCGTCATGGGTACTGTACACCTCGGATACATCTCGTCAGGTGTACCGTACACCTCAACTACATCTCGTCAGGGGTACCGTACACCTCGGCTACATCTAGACAGGGGTAATGAACACCTCGACTACACCTCGTCAGGTGTACCGTACACCTCGGCTACATCTAGACAGGGTACCGTACACCTCGACTACATCTCGGCAGGGGTACCGTACACCTCGGCTACATCTAGTCAGGTGTACCGTACACCTCGGCTACATCTCGTCAGGGGTACCGTACACCTCGGCTACATCTCGGCAGGGGTACCGTACACCTCGGCTACATCTCGGCAGGGGTACCGTACACCTCGGCTACATCTAGTCAGGTGTACCGTACACCTCGACTACATCTCGTTAGGGGTAGCGTACACCTCGACTACATCTCGTTAGGGGTAGCGTACACCTCGGCTACATCTCGTTAGGGGTACCGTACACCTCGACTACATCTCGACAGGGGTACCGTACACCTCGGCTACATCTCCTCAGGGGTACTGTACATCTCGGCTACATCTAGTCAGGGGTACTGTACACCTCGACTACATCTAGTCATGGGTTCTGTACATCTCGGCTTCATCTCCTCAGGGGTACTGTACATCTCGGCTACATCTCGTCAGGGGTACTGTACACCTCGACTACATCTAGTCAGGGGTACTGTACATCTCGGCTACATCTCGTCCGGGGTCTTGTAGGTTATAACCATGATTAACATGTAACCGAATTGCGTTTATACCAGCATCAATGCTAAAATATCCTGTATGAATTTCGATTTCGACAAGGTCCATCGTTTGTCCTTACCGATGTAGCGGAACTAGACTGGGTCCATCGTTTGTCTTTACCAATGTAGCAGACCTAGACTGGTACATCGTTTGTCCTTACCGATGTAGCGGAACTAGACTGTGTCCATCGTTTGTCCTTACCAATGTAGCGGAACTAGACTTGTCAATGGTTTACCCTCACCAATGTTGCAGACCTAGACTGGGTCCATCGTTTGTCTTTACCAATGTAGCGGAACTAGACTGGGTCCATCGTTTGTCTTTACCAATGTGGCAGACCTAGACTGGTCCATCGTTTGTCCTTACCAATGTAGCGGGACTAGACTGGGTCCAGCATTTGTCCTTACCAATATAGCAGAACTAGACTAGGTCCAGTGTTTGTTACCAAGTAGCTCAACTGGTCTGCCTAGAGTCTTAAAGGTACCGGGTTCAAATCCCGGCCTGGCCTTGCATTTTCCCACTCTTGTTACACCATATTTCATTGTGACAAATTATTTTAATAATATTTGACATACCCATCATAGCATAACAAGTCTATATGCCATATTGACTCTCAGGACAATTAATTGTGGAAGGCAACATATTTCATCCAGACTGTTGTTTTGTTTACATAATGAACCTTGACATATCCGTCTCCGTTCCCAAGAAGTGATGTCGTGGCTACTACCCGCGGGTAGACTGTGCCTGTCTGGTTACCCTGAGGTTCGGCTTCATCCTCCACATCATCAGATGGTGGTCTGTTGAAATCGACCTGCGTCCCATTTAAACGATCATGTTACCGCTGTATCTGGACTGGATCTTTCTCTTATTTCATATGCAGATTTCCCATGGTCCCTAGTTGCGCTTTTTCGATTTTGGGATTGATTTGAAAAACAAGATGGCTGACAGACAGCCATCTTTGATTTTAACAATGAAATTTTATGGCCTTTTCATGGAATGGATCTTTCTCAAAATATGTAAATTTCCCTTGGTCCATAGATGTGCATTTTTAATTTTGTGACTGGTTATAAAAACAAAATTTTTGACAGCGGAGACATCGTTGCTTTGAAGTATGAAAGTTTGTTATTGCTTTGTTCTTGAAATGAAATACAGAATGGCTCTTTTTTTTCATTTAAAATATCCCCTTGGGTTCTTAGTTGTGGTATTGTGATTATGGGACTGATCAGAACAACAAAGTGACTGGCACGGGCAACCATATTTGATTTGATTTCTGAAGACTATATTACAAATGAACAATAAATGTATTGCTATTCCTTAAGAAGAATTATCAAAATTCAAGTAATAAGAAAAGAAGAGGAAAGAAGGGAAAATATCTCTTGTCATTTTAAGTTCACTAACTGAACGAATCAAATTAGCAGAGGTGTCATCCAATTTGATTATGATTTCATGTTGTTTTTTTTTTTGTATATACATATTTGTCAGTGTGATGCTTTGCAGTCTGCCTTTAATAACACCATGAATAGCCTGGAATCAATCGCTGGAGGACTCACACAACTAAATTATTTACTATATGTTATTACTAAGCTTTAGAGCTAATAACTTTAATATTTGAAGTTCAACACTAGTGACTAGTGACTGCCTGGATTCACAGATACATACATGGAAAGACTTCAAATGACATTTTATCAGGAGTTTCGTCGCAATTTAGCTCGCTACGGGCGTCTGCTTCGCACAACTGGAAATTTACATGTCAAACCAGTGAAATGGGACGGGAACACCCTCTGACTTTTGACCCCATATCAATCCGCCATCACATGTCAAAATCTACCAAAAGTATACAATTTTGTAAAGTTAAATATCTATAGATTTCATTCAATGCAGAATATGTCAGCAATTACCTATTTAAATTATTGAGAATCAACTGTACTTAGCCGAAACAAATTTTCGGTAGGGACTACAAACGTATGAAACACGTAGTCATTGGCTCATTCTAGGCTAGTAGTTGTGCCAGTCCTCCAGTCACTCCGATTGTTCTAGCCTGGATTCAATCGCTGGAGTGACTCAGATGTTCTAGCCTGGAATCAATCGCTGGAGGGACTCAGATGTTCTAGCCTGGAATCAATCGCTTGAGGGACTCAGATTGTTCTTAGCCTGGAATATAGTGCTGCAGCGACTAGGTAAAGGTTTTCTGACTTGTGTGAACTATTTATAAATACAACCCTGCTGCAGAAACATATATGTATTCTATGTTTGAAATGTTTTCATAGATAGAAGAATTGATTTTAGACCAGATAACATTTTTGATTTGTTTACAGAACCTGACAGAATCCTGATGGGGACTGAAGAGGGATTGTATGTGGCACAGCTGAACAAAGATGGTAAGTTGTCCATTTATCAGTAACAAATTTTACAGACTTCTGAATCAGATTTTATAAACATGTTCTTCTGTTTCTCTAGTCCATGAATCGCTGTCAATCCTCCCTTGTTCGAAGAGAGAGTGTCACCAAAATTTACCAATCTCCCTCAAAACTACCTTCATTTCATTTAAGTTCAGACTCTGGCATCTCAAAATCTATATTTTATGGTCAAATGATCTCCTTGTTACTGCAAGGTATGTGTAGTGACCATGACAGGTGTGTCTGGCTCAATTAAATGCTTTTTGGAGTTATTTTTGTTATTTTTCAAGTTTTTGAGTATCTGTTGCCTTCACCATAATGATTATGTGGTCATTGCCTTGACATGATGTCATTATGTCATGATGCAACATCTACTGTTGTAATTATTATGTTACAATAGGTGTTAATACATAACACAAAAGTTTGGCACAGCATAACACAAAAATTATGACACAGCAAAACACATAAGGAATGCGACAAGTACTTTATAGATAAATATTAATTTTGTGTTACAGTACTGATCCGCATTGGAGACCGCAGTGAAAAGAAGACCGTCTACCAGTTAGAGCTGGTACTGGAGGAGCAGCTTGTGGTATTCATCAGTGGTGAGTTGATACTGGCCCACAGGTTTTCCCTGAGGCACAAATACCTGCATTTTGACTCCTAATATTGTCAAAGGACTCCCAAAATTGATGAAGTTTTACTATATATTATTTGTGATGGGAGTCCCAGGACTCCTAAATTGATTAAATTTGAGGGTCCCAGGGAGAACCCTAAGTGATTCCCAGTGTTTGCATCTTCTGTTGGTCTCTCCGTCAATCTCTACAACATCTTGGGTGTACTTTTGTGTTAATTCATTCACCCCTGAAATTCCAGCTGTTGAATTGGACGAGTTCAAATGTGAAGGAGTGAATGAGTTAAACTTAATTTTACTGATACTGCAATTCCCGAAGTTATCAAAAGTCATAATTATTTGATTTACCTATGTCATGGCCTTTTGCAAACTTTCCATTTAAAAGACTTCCGCTATTTTGATTCTAAGCTATATATTTTCTGATTACAGGTCGACAGAAGCATATCAAATTGCTGCATGTGTCTGCATTGGAAGGACATGATGGCGATCCAGTCAAGATCCCGGAGAGCAAAGGATGCAGTGTATTCTGTACAGGACTAATCCGGCAGAGTTGCTGCTCTTGTCTATGTGTGGCTATTAAGCGGACTATACAGGTGTACGAACTCAACAAGACGCGCCAGAAGTATAGGAAAATGAAAGACATTCAGGTCCCGGGACTAGTGCAGTTTATAGAAATTATGAATGAAAGACTTTGTGTGGGATACCCGTCATACTTTGCAATTTACAGTGTCACAGGTGATGCCGCACCAATGAGTAAGTGTTCTGTCTGTGGAGACTTGTTACAATAAAACAGTTAATTGTAACATCCAAAGTGTCTTCCATGTACTTGCATAATTGCTACAATCAGATATTAAAGGTTTTATGCAGTTAAGAATTGATTTTGCCGATAAAAGGTTGTTGGGGGGAAAAAAAGCAAAAATAATTCTGCCTGTTTAACAATACTTCCTAATTTTATAATATTTATTCTATAGTACATTAAATTATTTCGTTTCTTTTTGTTTGCCATTTGCAGCACTTGTAAATTCTGAGGACTCCAGCCTGCAGTTTATGATGCAGTCGCAACAAAACTCCCTGCAGGCAGTGGAGTTGTCTCCCAAGGAGTACCTTTTAGTATTTAGTGGTAAGTTGTGTTACCTTTTTGTATTTAGTGGTAAGTTGTGTTACCTTTTAGTATTTAGTGGTAAGTTGTGTTACCTTTTAGTATTTAGTGGTAAGTTGTGTTACCTTTTAGTATTTAGTGGTAAGTCATGTTCGCTTCCAAGGAGTACCTTTTAGTATTTAGTGGTAAGTCGTGTTACCTTTTAGTATTTAGTGGTAAGTTGTGTTGTCTCCCATGGAGTACCTTTAAGTACTTAGTGGTAAGTCGTGTTGTCTCCCAAGGAGTACCTTTTAGTATTTAGTGGTAAGTTGTGTTACCTTTTAGTATTTAGTGGTAAGTCATGTTCGCTTCCAAGGAGTACCTTTAAGTACTTAGTGGTAAGTCGTGTTGTCTCCCAAGGAGTACCTTTTAGTATTTAGTGGTAAGTTGTGTTACCTTTTAGTATTTAGTGGTAAGTCATGTTCGCTTCCAAGGAGTACCTTTTAGTATTTAGTGGTAAGTTGTGTTGTCTCCCATGGAGTACCTTTAAGTACTTAGTGGTAAGTCGTGTTGTCTCCCAAGGAGTACCTTTTAGTATTTAGTGGTAAGTTGTGTTACCTTTTAGTATTTAGTGGTAAGTTGTGTTGTCTCCCATGGAGTACCTTTAAGTACTTAGTGGTAAGTCGTGTTGTCTCCCATGGAGTACCTTTTAGTATTTAGTGGTAAGTTGTGTTACCTTTTAGTATTTAGTGGTAAGTCGTGTTACCTTTTAGTATTTAGTGGTAAGTTGTGTTGTCTCCCATGGAGTAACTTTAAGTACTTAGTGGTAAGTCGTGTTGTCTCCCAAGGAGTACCTTTTAGTATTTAGTGGTAAGTTGTGTTACCTTTTAGTATTTAGTGGTAAGTCGTGTTACCTTTTAGTATTTAGTGGTAAGTTGTGTTGTCTCCCATGGAGTACCTTTAAGTACTTAGTGGTAAGTCGTGTTGTCTCCCAAGGGGTACCTTTTAGTATTTAGTGGTAAGTTGTGTTACCTTTTAGTATTTAGTGGTAAGTTGTGTTACCTTTTAGTATTTAGTGGTAAGTTGTATAACCTTTTAGTATTTAGTGGTAAGTCATGTTCGCTTCCGAGGAGTACAATAATTCAGCACAATCATAATTTAGTGGAATGATTTTATAGCGAAAAGTCACTAAGATAAGATGACATCTAAAAATATATATGTTTACAGTATAGTGTTGATCCAATTTGTATCAGTTTTTCTAAAAGGCTATCCACTACTTTGATGTATATATATTCAGTTGTGATTAAGTCGCTGTTTTCTTTCTAGTTTCTGGCATATATGTAGACAACACTGGTAGAAGGAGTAGAGCCCAGGAACTCATGTGGCCTGCTCCTCCAACAGCAGTTGGTAAGTTATCAAGTATACAGTGTACATTGCATATATACTTCATATCGAAGGTCGTAAGGCCATGTGAGGACGTAAAACTCTCAAAATAAATAAAACATCTCATATATACTCTCATGCTTGTAAGGAGAATTGATACACAGTATTTCTGATAATTGTTCAGAGACATTTTAACAAGGAATATATATTCCTTGAAGTACATTTTACAATTTAATAGAAATATTCAGTAACATTCAGAAAATTGCTGCATATTTAAAATTGCAACCTGATTTGTATGTTTTGTATAGAATACATATCAATTTGTTTTCTTTAACGTGTTATCAGACTTATATCACTGATACAAAACTTTTGATTCATATCCTGGTGCTTGTTGTTGCTTTGTTGGACTATATGCCTGTGCCATTGAATTGTACCACTGGGCAGTATCATTGTTATGTTGTCGAGGTTACTATACTTCAAACAGAAATCGATTGATTAATTTGTATGCTATCCATGAACTATTAAAAGTAAATCAAGTTAACACATTTGTGACATCTGACAGGGTGTTGTCAGGCGGCGTTGTGAATAGTACACTTGCCATTCACCGAACCATGCAGGTTTTCTCTAGATTGTCTTGGTTTCCCTTCCAACATTAGGACCTCTGAATTTCCATCCAGGCAAACAAGGATGATTTATAATTTGGAAAATGTTGATGTGTATTTGTTGTAAAATAAAATTGCTGTGATGTCATCATTGTGTTATTTCAGCGTACAGTGATCCCTACCTCATGTGCTATTCAGAAAATGCCATATTTGTGTTCGATGTTCATTCAGCAGAGTGGATCCAGACTTTGTGCTTGAAAAAGGTACGAATTAGATTGACAGGAGACCATTTTGTTCTCTCATTGCTGAGGTATGAGCAAAATGGTATTGAGTTATGAAAGTGACAGCTAATGGAACTCATATATAGGACAGATTAACCAAAAGGTGAAAATATTGCCAAGTTACAGCACAATCAGCTGATTGTGGCATTAATGTTAGATTTACACCAAACTTATCGTCTTTATTACTGGAATTCACAATAAAATTGAGATATTTTATCATTTAAAGTATTGCAGGATAATTCCTTCACATTTTGATTAATATGATATTGCCTCTTAGAAAATTAATTCAATCAGTATTGTTTGAATATACTGATTACTGAAAAAATGTGGGTTTGTGATTTATTATGGTGATTTTATTATATATTTCTAAATAGATACTTGATGATAAATTCTCATTGTTTTTTTGTTGTAGACAAAGCCCCTGAACAGGGATGGCTCTCTGAACCTGATGAATATGATGGACTCCCAACACATCATTCACTTCAAGAATGTCCACCAGGGTATTAATACTTTGTAACACCCATAACTGTCCTTATGATGAATTATACTTGGGGAATCTCAGGTTTAAATCTGATCAAAGGATATTGGTTTATTTTAACAACAGATTGTGTTAGTCCTGCAAAGTTATCTGGGAATACATATCCTTTGTTCAGTCATGTAAAGTGTGCTGTTGCAGGTGTCATTCATTAGGGTCAAAGAGATACATTTTAATCATGAAATATTTAAGATAGAAATATTTGTATTAATTTTTTTTTTTGCAGGAATACAGAATTTCGATATTTATTCATATATCTTCATGTTAAATTATGGATTAAATGGTATTAAATGTCTTTGAATGAAAGAAGATGAAAGGCTGGCATGTTAAATTATAGAATAAATGGTATTAAATGTCTTTGAATTATAGAAGAAGAAAGGCTGGCCATCAAGGAAATCTTCAAAAACAGGAGTGTCAACAGGAACAAGAGGCGATTCTCCTTCAAGACGAGAGAAGATCATGACCGGGGCTCTAAAGGGTGAGAAAGGAGGCTCTGTCTGCATCCTGTTGGGTTATTCTTAGTGGAATGAATAGATGGTTTGCTCATCAAGTAACATTTATTATGAGATGAAATTTTATTTCAAGAGTTGGAATGATATTTAAAAGGAATGCATTGGGTTGATATTGATTTATGATACAATGTCCGGTTTTACAGCTTTTTGCCAACTGTTGTGAATGATTTATTTTTCAATGCTATTTTTTGGCTAACTGAATGTTTCAAGTTTTTTGTTCTGTTGCAAAATGGCAGAAAAAATTGACCTCCTGTGATTAATAATGACCTTTTTATTATACGATTTATGTGCAGCATGTTTCTTATTTATTTGCTTTATATCATTACTACATGTATCTTATAATATATAGACTGACACACTGTAATATCAAAATACATTAATGTAACTCGGGCATATAGAATCTGGTGAGATGTGTTCGCCGGAATCACACTCTTCTATAACAATTCTGCTAATCTCTTCAAGCAAAGTTTGTGACTTAGATAAAAAAAACGTTTATCGGGATGTATAAGATTTGGTTGCACAGACATATGTAGTCTAAAGCATCAGCTTGTCAATACTACAAGTTGGTGATAAGTCCTTGGGGAAGTCTACATAGTGAAAATTTAATTGATATCCTCAAAAATATGGATAGCATGACATCTTTAATTGCCATGAAAGCTTCAATGAATTGCTTTTTTGAATGTTTCTTGCACACACTGATATATTCTACAGCTATCTGCCGATATTTTTGTTACGAAAATGACTCTGTTATTGACAAGCAGATGTTGGTCGTGGTCTTAACTCTATATATATGGATGTTGTGTTGTAGGATCATCAGAACTATTTACAGGTTCTGTAAGGTTTTGTTTAGAAATTGAGTTCTTTAAAATTGAAAAAAACTACCCATGGATACAAAGGGATCAATCTAGGTCATTTATCACAAGAGGTAACAGTATTTTCCTGCAAGTGTTTATTAAGGTTTTACTTTGTTGTGGTTTCAAAACTTTAAAAAAAGAATGGTTCAATTATTGTTTACACCATCAATGCTTTGATGAATACTTAATCAGACAGTAAAGAGTCCATATGAAATAGGTGAATTTAAATTGAACATTACATATTTCAGTGCAATAAATGATTCGGCAATAGCTAGTGTTGATATTTATACTTGTTAAGTATAAGATCCTCCCCCGTAAATAACAGATATTTGTTCCCTCGATCCCTAGATTGACCCCTGTTACCCTCGATCCCTAGATTGACCCCTGTTACAATGATATCCATCCTACCTACAATGAAGTCCAGTACATGTCGGTAAAGTTACCTGTTACGACTGTAGTAAACTGACTGAGTTACAAGACAGCTGCTATTTTGTGTTGACTACAGGCCCGAGCGGCGCTCTCGTGAAATTTCCGCACCAATATCATTCAGCCATGTAGCCCACATGGGTCCAGATCAGGTCTTTCCTTCAAGCATACCAATACCAGTAACCCACGGCCAGTAAGCTGTCTTACGTAAAATTGTACTGTGTAGTGGCTTAGTGCATGCTTCCCATATAATCTGTTTTTTCTTGGAATGTATAAACCATGCTGTCTTCTCCATGTATTTAATCACTGATCTACCAACTCAGCTATGCATGTTGCTTTTTACATAGAATTTTGGCTAGGTGCATGTTCGTTATCCAAGTTAAATACAATCAAAATGTCTGTCCCAAGACAGGTTACCATCGGTTCCTTGGGTGTAGTATTTAATCATTTGTTTTCAAACGTAACCGCTCTGTACAGTTTGACTAAATGCTTTGTGTTGTTAGCCTGACGTCTGCTATGTGCTATCTTGGTGCATGTGGTTACACGTGGTTACTTGGTGGCAGGGAAATTGTTATATTCCATTAGTGGTTCAGTTACGGTACAAGAACATGCGTTGATGGTGGATTTCAGCGGTTTGTTCTGGAAATATATACATTTCATGTTTGTTGCAGCTTATCAATAAATTATTCCCATCACACTTGTATTTAGAGGCTGTTTCATTGGTCCAGTTGTTTGGGCTCTGCCAATTATTACATTCATATGAACAAAATATTCTGACATATAACAGATGGTATACAAGTTTTAGTTTTATTGTGGTGTCGGTGTATACAAGTAAATTACAAAAGGAAAATTAGCGGATGTTATTAAGGATTGTTCCAAAATTCATCATATGAGAGGGGCGGGAGGCTCCACCACCCATCAAATATTAAAAGTAAAAGTGATTTATTATATGGAACTGTACACAGATCTGGTTTTAACCCCACCACCCATGCTATATTAATACAGGTGCCTCCCACCTCCCCCACATGATTAATTCTGGAATAGCCCCAACTTGGGTCATATGTGCAATTTGCCATCACTGAAATTTATCGTTATTTAATTTAATTTAAAATATTATTCTGAAAAAAATGAACTAGAATATACAGATGTGTATAAAGATATTTTAGATTTACAGAGCATGTTAAGGGGAATGGATGCTGATACAATATTTAATGCAAGAAATAATAATTTCAACTGCACAAATCAAAAATTAAATCAAATTAGAATATAATTCACATCACACAAAACTTATAGTCTGCCTTTTACATAATGGAAAGCTTTATGCACTCGTGAACACACTTGTATGTGTCATGTGATGATCTCTTGCACAGCACGTTTCTTTCAAAATCTGGACCCGCTATCGAAACAAAAAGATGAATTTTTTAAATGTTATTTTAAACCTTTACACTCAAGAAACCACACTAAATTAGGATAGTTTAAGAATTTACAATTTTTTTAAATCTTCGCTGGAAACAGTGACCTGCTTAATCAGATTTCAATTACGTTATGTTGGAAAAATATAGAATCGACCTTCATGTATTTAGTGGCGAGATCAAGCATTCCGCTTTGAGCCTTTCACACAGCTTCAGCTATGTTTGCTTACCTTTGTACAAGACAAGCATATGCCGAAAACAACTGAATTGTTTATTTTGCTACCGTAATAATTGAAACAATTTGACAACAAATACAACTGCAGTTATTAATTAATTGTGTACTGTTCAATGATCACTGTTATAACCTTGGTAAATATTAAAATGTTGTAAAATTTGTTATGAAAGTGAAGTAATTATTAAATACATGAAGAACCTTTCAAAACTGTTAAAAGTAAGATTGAAGGTGATACAAAGATGAAAGATTTTTTCTTGGGCTGACCAAATCTGTAAAATCTAAGATGTATTTATTGTGTTTTTCTAATAGGTCTGAGAGAAAATCCAGAATAATCTCCGGTCCAACCAACTTTACCCATGTGGCTCATATGGGTACAAACATGGACATGAAATCACTCATTGATCTTCCCAAGGTATTTACTGTTTACATTTAATCTCTGCGTGTAAATAAAACAACAAATTATATACAGAAATGGTGCCAAAAATATACAGACAGCTTTATATGAAAATGCTGCAATGTTTTATGATGATTTGATATTGCTGGTCAGTAAAGTCCAATCT
Source organism: Mimachlamys varia (assembly GCA_947623455.1). Taxonomy (NCBI): domain Eukaryota; kingdom Metazoa; phylum Mollusca; class Bivalvia; order Pectinida; family Pectinidae; genus Mimachlamys; species Mimachlamys varia. The sequence continues at coordinate 41,539,745 of OX392528.1, forward strand.
TTTGAGTGGCTTCACCCTTGAATGGCAGGTTCCAACATGAAAGAGTCTGTGATTATCCAGACTGAAGTCAGTGAAACTTTTGTCCTTGTTTAAGTACTATAATATCAGTTATTTCTGTGAGACCAAATTCTGTGGTTTCCCTGAAAAACATCCATTTCATGGGTACATGAATTCTTGGAATAACAGTACCCACTTGCTTTATGTATCAAACTGGTAAATACTCCATGGACTTGAGATATGTGTTAGCATTAAATTATCTCTTGTTTATATGCATGGAACATCGAGATTATTGGTGGATATATAGTGATAATATTGGTTCAACAATGGTTACACAACAACAGCAATTCAAACATCAGCTATAATGATTTTACTTGCTTTACCAGCCGGTTGGATCGTCGGCCCCTCCGCCTGTAGAGAGACCGCCCCCCGATACTACCATACAGAGGGTGCGCAACATCTTCCAACCTAGCATGAAGTCGGTACAGGAGGCTCAGTTGAGAGGTGCCCGGTCACAACCCAACGGTAGGTCAAACGGTGAGGATAATAGGGCATGCATGAATCGTCAATCAAAACGAAAAATGCACATTTTAAAATTTTAATAATTTCACTTTATAAAAACCAAATCAGTAAAAAGAGTAGATCAAAACTGGTCTAAAACAGATACCATTTAAATTTTTTACATCTGCATGAGACATTTAATTGAGGTTTATAGCGAAGTTTATTGATGAAGTTTGATGGCAAACATTTTCTTGATGAATGTCTTATCCATTTCCTTAACCCAAAAAGATGGCATCATACCTCGCACTCGTAAAAAATATGAAAATATTAGTCACGCTCATGAAATATATTTTGTGTTACTGAAGACACTGTTAGATATCCTTTATGTGTTTGTTAAGTCACAGCAAATTTAACCTCCAAACTGAAAAGTACATTGGAACAAACTTGATGTAGAGGAATACAATGCCCATTGTTTAAAACAGGCAGTGCGAGGCGTGAATCGCCGTCCAAAGTTGGGGGTGGAGCACGACCTACATCCTCCACCTCCTCCATCTCCGATAGTCCCGAGTTATCCTCCCATGACCAGTCCGCCTTCGCCGACGTCACCAGCAACATGTTTGAGGTAGGCTCGGCTCCTACAACCTAGCTAGCTTCACTTATAGGGCTTTCTTAGGACGATATATAGGCTTTTCCTTAAGACAATTTTGCAGTGTAATAATACATTGATAGAGGCACATTAATTTATAGTCCACCCTGATGCTTCTGTAGAAATATACAATCAGTTATAAGTATTATTGATGATAAATACTTTTTATGAATTTTGTATTATATATATGTTTAAGACAAGAAGTATTTGTTAAGGAAATATTGGATAAGGAATCACAAATCATTTGTTCTTTTTCTCTTTTTGATCTCACAATAGTAGAGCATATAATTATGGTGACTTGGTAATTATGTTGATGTTTCGTGTCCCTCCCTGTTACACGTGTAATGAAGCCCCCTTTCTGTTATGTACCGCCACTCGAAGGTTTCCGTTTCACACACTGTATGATCTGTGTCTTACTACATAGTCTATATACATATATTACTGCCTTCACACGGCCAGAACTGACTTGTGAGTTACATGTTTATTCACTGTACTGGAACAAACATATTTCTGTACTGTACAGAGGGGGCTCAGTTGTAACTGGACTACAATACTAAGACATGACTTACACATCTTTGCATCTTTTACAACATTTTCATTCCAAAGTATTAACATTTGAGGAAAAATTTAAGATTTTAGGGAATTTAAACGGCATAATAAACATATCAATTGAATGGCAAGGATGAAATCAAGACTAGGTAAAAATTGATGACATGGGCGAATGGCGGAAGTTTGCCTTTTGAACATTTCATTATATACAATTGATTGTATTGTTTTTTGTTCAAATTCGAAAGATTTTACGACAATGAATTTAAGTGATTGGGAATGATAAAGCAAGAAAAGAAAATGTAGAAGAAAAAAAATATGTAAGTCCTGATGTTAAGAGCCTTGTCTAGTTTGTTCTGGTATAGTCGCTAGATGTAACACAAATTAGTAAGGCTCCTGTGAAGAATTCTATGTCTGCACACACTGTGTGTCATATTCATCGTATGCACTGAAAGTCTATGTACTGTATTATTTATAATCTTCAACCAGTTCTCTTCTTGTGTGACCTGATTGGCCGGCGTTACTAATGGTGTACTACTACATAATCCATTTTGCTTCCCTTCAGGTGTTTAAAGGTCCCCCCGGGTCGCGCGAGTCTGTTAGTGGCAGTGTTTCCAATCATACATATGAAAGCACATGGCAAAACTACTGAACAAATGAGCACACAGATTATGTAGCTGAGGTTTCTCCACTTTTTACTTCCATATTTATATATTGTGCACTCCTTGATCTAACATCATTACCAGACCCCAAGCTTCTTATTCACTTCGTTTTCTGTTCCGTTGATGCCCTGGTGGGAATGGCTGATTGGTCCGTTAATATTTACCATAATTCATTCATATTTATTTTTTTTAAACAATTTAGTAACTGATGTTCTGATCTTAATATTTAAAAACCTAATATATATATTTGTTAATACATTTTTTATTTTTAAATACGACATATTCATAATCATTACTAATTACAGTAGTTTAGTTTTAACTTGAGCAAGTAACCGAACAGAAGTTACTATAATGGGTTAATTTTGTGTCTATACTTCCGTGTTATTGCTGAAGTCATTCTCACCATAGGTTACTTGTTATTTTACATTACAGCATTGCATGAGCCCAGGCTATCACCCTCTAGGTGTGTGCCACTCTTTCTTGGCATGTCCTATCACAGTTATCTCCCCTACCTAACCAGTTGTACCGGCTGGTCGACCAACTTGCCGTCTTTCAATGTTGTTGCATGTTTGTTCCTTCTGAGTTTTTAAACAGACAAAACAATATACTTTACATACAGATATATTCATATAGCAATTCCATATCTTTGACAATTCTGTCCCATTAGGATTTCGATTTTTGATGGATCCAAGACCTAGTGCAGGTAGTATGATTGATATTGTTTACTGGGAATGAAATAACTATGTACTATAGGGTAACATCAGGGCAGCAGGCTTGCTGGCTATCTCATTCTGGCATGGTTGATTAATCCTCAAGTTGGAAAGCTTAGCAAGCTGGTGTCCAAACCTAATGGCCTGAAATCAGCATAGATCTAGATTCTGTGGAGAAAAGTAGCAGAAATGAGATGTTCAGTATTGACTGCATTCATAGTTGTGTTGTTGATTATTAGAAATGTAAAACAAAAATATTGATAGAATTTATATATATTGATAATTTACAGCATACAATGCATAAATATTCACAAACAAAACTTTGCATGGTGAGAGTTGATAGGTGTAACATAGGTTAGAACTATATGCAGTGGTATGTTTATAGTTAAAACAAGTTGGTCATTTCAAAGTTGCATAAAGAATATAATATGAAGTTGTTTATTAATAGAATGTATATGTTTTTTCACACTCTGCAAGTTGCAAGAAGTCATGAAAATTATTTTTTTTTAAAGAATAATAAATGAATTGTGTTCATCAAATTGATATGAAAGGGAGATTACTCCAGACCAAAAAAAAAAGAAGTCTTGAATGGAACTATTCTTTGTGCTTATGACTGGTGCAGAAGTACTAAAACCTTAAAATATAATATGTGGGTTTTTAAACGAATGATGATCAGCATTGCTTAAAGCAGAAGTCTTTTGACTTGGTGGGATAGTTAGATGGATTGGCATAGTCTAGTGGAAGGGGCATTTTAGTTAATCAACGAAGAATGGAAGATTGGGACTATATATCATAGCACTAGATAGTCTTGACAAGTTAGGGTACTGTTTAACTGTATTTGGTACCATACCAATGCAACTGACAGTGTTGTAGTATATTGTAAGTTTAAATTTGCATCGTACAAGTGTTTTAAATTCGGCTTTCATGGTAAAACTAAACAATACATTCTAATATTCTTAACATTGCTTTGTATTAGCTTAGTCAAACTGTCCTTTTGTAAGCTGTCTGCAATACATTGTTGGCTTAGATATTATAAATTGATGTCCTTTGTCAGTGCTCTGTGATGCATTCTCGGCTTAGATTTAACATTGAATGTTTTTTCTGGGTCAGCTCTGTTTTATGTTGTCGTTGGCTGAGATATTGTTCTGATGGCAGTGGGCATTGATAACCCTTACATTAATGATGTACTGTAAATGTGTTATGTATAAACTGGCAACAGACAAGCAGTGTACAGTAGTTTGAGGCTGCTATGCCGAAACTGTTGCCAGGGTTGAAGGCATACTGAGCCAAATCAAAGAAAGGGGAGAGCACTCTGGCAACTTGTTGTTATGGTAGCTTAAAAATAAGACAATTGTTTTAACCATGACTTAACATCAAATGATAATTAGGCATTGTTTAGTTGATGTATAATGTACAATGTAAAAGAATTAAGTTATTGTATTGTTTAAATCAAGTGAAATCAAAAAGATACTTCTATACAATAACATGATATACAAAAGAAAATAATCGACAGCGTAAATCTTCAGAACAAAACTTAAGCTTTTATTACAAGGTCATTTACACTTTTAATTAACATATTTAGGGAGATTGCTGTTGGCTTATAGCGATTAGGCAGTCACAGTTTAGCGCAGCATGGTTAGATGAGCGTTATAGTTCCCAGTAGGGCTAATTATAGGTTGCTTTGTAATACTATGTAACAACCGTTACCAGATATCGTCGATTTTAGTTGTAACGCTTGACTCTCGGTTTGATTAACAATAATTGACTGGACTGTAAGCTTCACATGATGACTTGGTACACACACACAGTGTGGTGTTGTTGAAATCACAAGCTTGTTCAGCACCGACATCTACTGTCCCTAACCATGATATCCTTCAGACATAAAATGTGCTTATAAACACATTTCTTAACAAGTCAGGTTTTACCCCATCAAACATTAAAATTTACATCTTAATGTTTCAAATTTCCAGTTTTGTTATATTAAAAACTTCTTCATTATTTTGGTAGAGATCAGAAGTATTTATTTAAGGTACTTGGCTTTGACAGCAGATTATGAGTTACCTATGGTATAGTTAATAGCAAAGATGTCAAGCTGTATATATGTGAGCAAGATGTTAAAATTTGTTATCATAAATCATCATTAATTCATTTTTGGTAATAATATGTAAAGCTAGTACCAATAAAGATATCATCATTCTAGATACACTGTACATAGATCACTGTCTGTAGTGGAATGTAAAATTATTTAATAATCCTTTAAATATTTTGAATAAATTGATTTGCCCCATCACCATCTGTCCACCACATACCAGATAAGTATGTGTAGCGCTAGAACCTGCCCTGTTGTCTTCTCCTTTGCTTTACACATTATTACGAGGCAAACTATTATTAATTCAATGTTGAGTCATTCAAATTAAACTTTATGCATTTTACAAAGAACACAGAGATAATTGTATTTTTATTTGTCTAACTTAAAACCAGTTATTTTAATCTTATTTGAAAAAAATGCATGATTTTAACTTTTTGAGGGAAAATCACAAAACTCCTATGCATTTGGACACATTTTGAAATGGCAATATGACTAAAAATGGCAAAGATGAAGATTTCGAGAAGTTGTTTGCTTTTACATTTCCTTATTACTCCATTTTCAGTGTGATTGTAATTATCGTAGGTAAATGTAATATACTATTTTTAAGAAAAGCATTATGCTAGGACGATTTAAACAAGTGTTATTTATGCTGATTTTGTCACTACCTTTATAACGTTATTTTGCTGTAATTAGATACAATGTAAATGCTGTACAGTGCTAATGTTGGGGCAATGTGATGCCATGATAGCCAACTTGATCTTGTTGATGACTTGATGTTATAATCTGAACATGTACATGTAAGATATTCTCACAGATATTGATTCTATAGTCCTGACTATTGAATATGTATATATGACTTTCTCATCAATGAACTATAATATCCAGTATTGACTCAATACAGATGATGATATCTACTTGACCATGCATGTGATTGTGTATTAATTTAGGTTACCGTTGTGTTGTAGGACGGGGAGGGGTATGAGCGGCCACGTATGCGTCTGTCTCTGGCCTCCACCAACAGTAACTTCAGTAGTCCCCCACACTCAACCAGTGGCAGTCTCTCCGAGGACCGAGACCCCGGCGACAATGACCAGGAGGTAGACTGTACTCGCCTCTGATTGGCTGGAATGTGACCCCAGAAAAAGGTCGCCTGTATATCTCGCCATGGCTGGTTACTTTATGTAATGTGTGGTCTCCAGTCTCAAGTGTTGACAGCATGGAGCGATATCTCTACTTTGACTGTACTTAGCAGGACAGTTGGCTACAGTCTGTGGCAACCTTACCACCACAGTCATATCAAATAAGACATCAAACCCAGCGGGATAAATAAATCAAGAAACGCAGCATTTTTTTCTTCTACAAAACAAAGCAATGGAATGCTTGCTTACTGCTGATAATTAACATAATCGGTATTAATCCCATGTATATTTAGTCCTATATATTAACCTGTAGCAGGAGCACAGCGTCTACTACTCACAATCGAAAATTCTCTATCCATTGTATTTTGGACTCGGTCAATTTAAACACATATTTAATCAAAGAAAAAAAACTTAACAAATATTAAGGTTAAACCATTTTGCAATTTTAAAAGGCAAAATGATTGTTTTGTTTTACTTTGTACAATATTATTTATCATGGAACCTTTTTGAATTCCTAAACCACGTTTTTGGTGAAGAATGAACATAACCATGTATTTATATAATGACGACTATCATAATTGAATGCTTTAACTTTACACTGCGAATTCCTTTCCAAGGAGTGATCTCTTCATGTTGCCCTTTGTAAGGAGTGATCTTTTGGTTGTTGTACACAGTATATTTCGCCTACATATTGCCGCCATTACAGATGAACCTGTCTCATTCTGGTGTGAACACGACTTACAAGGTGTGTGATATACGTGACGTGTTATTTACTTGATGCGACACATTACGGTCAGTTTGTATTGTCACTGCCCCCGAAAATCATCTTCATTTCATTGGTGTCGAAACCAGATCACCTCTTGGTGTATTTAGCTCATCATCACCTGATACAAAAGTCATAAATGTGAGACAAAGTCGTACATTTAAAATAGCTTAATCTCCATACCATGTTTGTAAAGACTTGTAGTCGGGTTAGGATATGCGAAATATCTCGTGTAAGGTGGGGTTTTTTTTGTACAATTAAATATCAATGGTGGCATTATATGAACAAATGTGTAACTAGTGCAAAACTATAGTTTACATCTGAAATTGCATTTCAATTTTACACATTGTCATGATATTTAGAAAAAAGAATTACTAACTACCACTTTACGACGTAAAGCATACCAATATACTGAAGAATAATGTAATTATCACAAAAAAAGACTATGTAGGAACATTATGAAATTAACACATTTGTAGCTTCTATACTCTAAACAGCAAAATGGTTTTTGCCATTTCTTTCTTAAACAACGACTTGTAGCTAAAGGATAATATTGACAAGTTTATATAGTTTAGGTGTGACATGATGAAACTGTCTTTCATTTATACCAACACGACATGCCAGACCGGTGCTGTATTTTTCCTGTCTTTTTTTTTAATCCTTCGGTACTATTTACCCGGTATATGTATAAACATACATACATATCCTATGATGTTACAGGTTCAGCATTCAAAAAAATCTTCTCCAGAGTTTTCATTATAAGTTGTACTTTTGTCATTTGTATTGCTCCAATAAAGGGACACTAAAGGCTTGGTTTAAGTATGACCAATTTTCCAATAAGTTGTCAGAACATGAAGCTTTACAGTGAATGTCATTTGATCCATAAAGAATGAAAAATGGCTTGACAATAAATTGCAAATAAGATTTATTTTCCATTTTATGGATTTTCCATTTCAAAGAATATGATCTAAGAACTTGAGATCCACGTAAACGCAGGACCTTAAGATAGAATAGACTAGGGCGAAGTGTGTTGACCTCTTGAACTTTGACCTTCCTTGTCAAAGGATTGGTTAGCAACTTATCAATGCATGAAATCTTTAACTACTCTTTAAACAAAATCCCAAATCCAAATTTGTTGGCTGTTATGAAGAGTGTGACTCTTAGTGCTTATGCCCATGTTCCCGGAAGAGTTGGACATGTCTTGCTTTATATATATAAATATATATGAAATATATATATCATACGACAAATCCTGTTAGGATATTGTATAGAATCTAATGGCTTTAATTGGTCACACTGTAGCTTGTACATATAGATGTATTTAAAACACTAAACCATGTTAATAGTAACACAATATTCAGCCTTATTCATGTACAGTTGTATATTCATGTAGCGTCAGTAATCGAGTCTTGTCACATATGTAAATGTTTTGTACATAGTTATCGGCTATTGTTGACAGGTGAATTTGCCAAAAACCCTACGTTTTTCCTTTTTAATTGATCAATGACTTTTGAGTGAGAGCGAGACGAGCGGGCGTGACCATACACCCGGATTTACTGCGAGATTTCCTGTACCTGCCACACAATTATCGGTGTGCTTTAGGTACGTTACCACTTTACCGAGTTCAGTGCTGTGATTGCTGCTCTTGCCGAGGGTCAACATTTCCCATCCCCTTACAATTATGTTGTTTTTATGGACAGGCTTCATATCAATTGTGTAAAGTTGAGTATCAATATTTGCAATTATTCATAAATAAAAAGATTTGATATTAATGAGCAAGATTTGATTTGTGATAGAAACAATGTTTTTGGTACCTTTCCTACCGATTCCATCTAACTCGTACACCCCTAAATGTCATAATGAAGTATTCCAACCTTTGATTAAAAGAGTTCCATTGAGTCTTCAGGGATGAACGAGATAAAAGGAATGATTTTGGGTCAATATAAAAGAAAGCAATTTTAATTGAGATTCTGCAGGATTTTGGCACGTTGGCATAGATATGTCTTATTTGTGTTATCGTAGAAGACATTTAGTCCCAATACCCATTATGGTGTGCACATTTCATGTCATATTGATGTGCCACAAGTAATATACTGCCAAAATATGGAAGTTCCCACCCAGCCAATTATTTTTCTGTAAAGTGTAAAAGGTGAAACTCTGTGATACCTGCCAGTGATTATTGTATTCATTCACTTAGGTTTTACAAGTCTTTCATTTGTGGTAGGAGATAGAACATTGGCCAAAAGTTGTTTATTTTAACATATCTGATATCGTGTTATTTTATGATATGACGTAAAAGGTCGAGTAATTTTCCTTGACAGTAGTTTTTACTCGATATACATATATACCAGTAGTAAGGTGTTACTATTTGTTATACATTATCATTCACAAATGATTGTCACAAATTATGCCCATAAAAGAGTTCACAATTCCTCTCACAGTAACTCCTCGTGTGTGGTTACCGGTTATTGTCGGATACCAGCCACTGATTTTATTTTACTTACTTACTCACTGAGTAAGTGAAGCAAGATCAGCCGTGGGTATACGACAATGGTTACAAGTGTGCACAAGAGTCTTAGTGGCGAATACCTGATGTGTGAGGGTGGTGTTTCTACTGGAGATCTCCACAGTAAATACCTGGTGTGTGAGAGTGGAGATCTCCACAGTAAATACCTGATGTGTGAGGGTGGTGTTTCTACTGGAGATCTGCACAGTAATACCTGGTGTGTGAGGGTGGTGTTTCTACTGGAGATCTCCACAGTAAATACCTGGTGTGTGAGGGTGGTGTTTCTATTGGAGATCTCCACAGTAAATACCTGAGGTGTGAGGGTGGAGATCTCCACAGTAAATACCTGATGTGTGAGGGTGGTGTTTCTACTGGATATCTCCACAGTAAATACCTGATGTGTGAGGGTGGTGTTTCTACTGGAGATCTGCACAGTAATACCTGGTGTGTGAGGGTGGTGTTTCTACTTGAGATCTCCACAGTAAATACCTGGTGTGTGAGTGTGGTGTTTCTACTGGAGATCTCCACAGTAATACCTGATATGTGTGAGTGGAGATCTCCACAGTAAATACTTGTTGTGTGAGGCTGTTAAGTGTTTCCATTAGGCCTGTTATTTACAGCTAATCCTTCAAATTTTGATGCATGTCTCATGACGAACAAAGACCATGTTATTTTTGTCTCCCATAATTTTCTCATAAACTTTCGTTAAAGTGATCCACTAGCAGGATGACAAGCATTTAAGATTTGAATTGTACATGATGTGAACAATTCCATTTATTTAAGGGCGATTCAAAAGTTCCCCCAACACAATGTGATTCATTTTATGTTGTATTATTGAGAGAAGAAGAGATGAAGTAACTACGATTATGCAATATGAAATATAATACACACTGCTGTTAAAGAAAACTGTGGTCATTTGTAAAGTAACCCATACTTCCCAGAAAGTTTTATTTTAAATTTATTTTCATGACATCAGAATTATTCTGACAAAGAGAATTTCGCAAAGGATAATAGAATTATGATTACGTTGAAAATTCAAATGCGTGATATTGCACTGTTAGAAACTGTTAATATGATAATGTCAGTGCATCATGAAGAAAAAAACAACCATGATAACAAATCTGGTAGTTATCTTGCAATTTGCTATCAATTTTTTAACCTGTTCAGGTTTATGAATAATGGAGAGAGATTTTTTTTTTAATATTTTACTTTCTCAATTTTTTTTATCCTTTTGATTCCTTCATTTTACTTAAATGTTATGGTGATATTGAGTCAGTATTATAAAACAGGTGATCGTTTGTTACTGTTATAGTGTATAGTAAAGCTTGAAGGTCTTTCAGAAAAACGTAATCTTTGAACAAATGTTGAAAGTATCTTGGTTAACTTTCAGGTTACTGAAAAGTATGGTGGTCTTTTTTTTTCGTTTCTTTTTTCTTCTTTCGAGAATGACTTACAGCAACACAAGGTATGATACTGACCTTGTGTGTTATGTTCCTGACATGGTGACAGGTATCTAGCATACGGTGCGTGGGGAGTAATGGTAGTTGTAGAATACATTCCATTTGACTTGGAAATGCACACACAAATCATACCATTTTACATCTACATACTGCTATAGTGAATCGGAACATCCGCAGCGCAATGAGTGGCCAGTTCACTCCTAACGAACTGCCTTTAGTTGATTGTTAACTAATGGTGGATTAATTGACTTGTGATATGGTTGAAGAAGAGTCGCTTGTGCCTTTGGTTTGCTTGCTGAATGTTTTGGTTGGTGTCCTGTTGGAGACTTGATGATGATGATAATGTTAGTTGAGGTATTTATGTCCTTTTAGTGCGTAAGCGGAGTTAAATTCTTAATTTTTAAATTCTTCGTGCTAACCTAATACTTAATCGGAAATTAAGAATTTGCTTCAAGAGCTGTCCTGTATTTGGCTAATATATAGTTCTTGGTCTACAGCAGGCCGGGAGTGTGACCTCATACATTTTGTGTATCCTTGTCCACATTCCACTATCAAGTCTTGAACTTTCCAAATAGATTCAAAATATTCCTTTATTTGATTTGAATAAATCTACAATTGAGAATGAAGATGTGATCTATGGCATGATTGCATGAAAGAAAACAAAAGTTGAAAGATACATCGATTGGTTTCTTTAGTAAACAAATATCCTTAAAATCTAGATATGTTTAAATCAGTAGTGAAAGGGAAAAGCAGCTAACTAGGTTTAGGAAGGTGTCTGTTGTAGGCTAGGCATGGGTTACATCAGATGGAGGACTACAGTACTGTAGACAGACCGACTATATTGTTGTAGGCTGACTCCAGGTAGATAGACTATTGTGCTGTGGGCTGACTAGCTCAAGGTAGATAGACTATATTGCTGTAGGCTGACTAGCTCAAGGTAGATAGACTATATTGCTGTAGGCTGACTTTAGGTAATTTGACTATTGTGTTGTAGGCTGACTAGCTCAAGGTAGACGGAATTTATTGCTGTAGGCTGACTCTAGGTAATTTGACTATTGTGTTGTAGGCTGACTAGCTCAAGGTAGAACGAATTTATTGCTGTAGGCTGACTCTAGGTAGATAGAATATTGTGTTGTAGGCTGACTAGCTCAAGGTAGATGGACTTCAGTGCTGTAAGGCTGACTCTAGGTGGACTTACTGTGGTGCTGTAGTCTGACTCTAGGTACAAAGTCTATAGTGTTTTATTGTCGACTCTTAGGTAAATGGACGAGTGTTTTTAGGCTCTTTGTGAGTAGATTGCCTACAGCGCTGTAGACTGAATGTAGGTAAATTGTCGATAGATTGACTACAGCGCTGTAGACTGAATGTAGGTAAATTGTCGATAGATTGACTACAGTGCAGTAGACTGAATATAGTTAGATTGTCGATAGATTGACTACAGTGCTGTAGTCCACCCTTTGGAGATAAATTACAGCAGATTGTGAAGACTACAGTGCTTTAGATAAATCGGCTTAGGACGAGTGGCTCCCCAGTTGTGATGGGGAGCATTACATGGTGCTGCCAATTGAGTGGTCAAAAAGTGATACTTTAGTAATAGAAAAACAAAACCTTAATTATTCAAATTACTTAATGATTGTAAATTTTAGCTTGAAGATTTTAATTATGCAAGATTATGAACTGATTGATGAGCACTATTTGCATATCATTTGTATATCTCCACGTTTGCTTTTATTGTCATTGTTTGAATGTTATTATTTTTTTCAGGAATCAAAACATTTCTTCCACAGAAATGAAGTATAAAAGTGCAATGATTTTTTCTCTCCCCTTATTATTATTGTTGTTATAGACAAAACGTGTTGACCTACCACACTATAGTTGTGTAGCCTACAGTGTATAGACTTGTACCATTGTATCCCTTGTATAGAGCCCGTTATTTACCCCGCATTACCACTGAGTTTTATAAACTACCATGTATGTGTGAGTGTCAGTGTGCATGTACAGTTTTGTATGCAATGTAGTGTTATTATATTACTTTTTTGGTGAAATCTTTAATTTGTTTTTGCCGAAAAGTTTCTGTGCGGATTTTAGGTGTGGCAGCCACCTTGTAGATACAGCCGATGGTATTTTGCTTTGGAGTTGTATAGCCCAAGGAAGGTTTATTATTATTGCAAAGTTCCCACCACTAATACATACAGATCTGTAAGGAGAGCTTAGCCAATTATTACGATTATTATTGTATAGTTTTATAACACAAATCAGTAACATGTAAGTGCAAGAAATGGTAAAATAAAACCGCAAAAATAATAAAATTACATAAATTCTTCTATACAGATTTGATGTTGTTATTTTGTGTTCTTCAAGAGAATGGACTCGTTGTTTTGGTTTCCAATATTACAATGCAATGATATGTCAAAATCAGAGATTGTGACGTGACTTTCTGTGTAGCTTACCAACCACGAACCACTGCTGGTTTAAAGGCTATTAACTTGTTCAAATACATAATTTTGACAACATTTTAGGTCACAAGCAGCAATTGTTATCATTGAGCATTATGATTTGGGCCCTGTGAACCACACTCAATGGTTTATTAACACATATGTTACCTCCCTTGCAGTGTTAATCTCTGTATTCACAGTATTTTAATATGGAGGGGTTTTTCTGTTATTGTCTCCCCTTCGAGTGAAGGGAAAGGAAGACATTGTATCACCTGGTTGATCTAGTTCATGCTCTTTCATGTTCTTCTAATATTATCTTGTAGGGGTCGTAACTTGAAAACCATTATAGATATGTTATGAAACTTTCAGTATATCTGTATCGGTCATGGACAATGTGTAGTGCACAGTCATTAGGTCATTTTGACCTTGATCCAAAGGTAAAATATGTCCAAATTTGCAGTACAGTCTATTCCGCGCTGTAACTTTCAAACCATGAAATATAACTTTTGCAGTTTAAATCCATCACCCAAAGATTATGTGCAGTGCACAGTTCAGAAGTTCATTGTAACCTTCATCCAGAGGTGACACATTTGCAAATTTTGATGGAACACCTTGTTCAGGCTGTTGAATTCAAACTTTAGATGATATTTTAATGAAACTGTCACCATATTTGTATCAAAAAGGATAAGTATTGCATTGCCATTAAGTCATTGTGACCTTGGCCCCAAGGTCAAAATATGCAGAATTGTCGGCTGCATCTTGTCTGGGTTTAATTTATGCGTGAAGATATCTTGATGAAACTTGCAGATGGTGTGACATGCATTGTCATAAATCAAAAGGTGTTCCAAGCATTCCACGGTGATAGCAACAGTACCACACTGTATCTAATTAATATATCATCTGACCAACATGAAGGTCACTGAATCAAAGGTCAAGGCCATATTTACCTCAAGGTCAATGGATCAAAGGTTGATGACAAATTTTGTATCTTTTAACTGACATTTTGTTGAAGCAATGGTGATCAGAATCAAACAAGGCTTCAAATGACCAAATCTCGAGGTCATTGGTGTTGTTTTTTTTTTCTTTTTTTTTTCTTTTTTTCTTTCTTTCTTAATAACTTTTACATCTCTTGGCCGCTAAGTCTTTTAAATGAAATAACAAAATGTCGGCTGATAATACCCCAAGATCAGGTTTTAAATTTCGTAGAGCAAGTCTTGTCTGGTCCATAACTGTAATTACATAAAAACTGGGAATAACTGACTGCAACAATTTTAATGGAGACATTTTGATGGTCCATTGAAAATGTTCATCTGCGGTCCAACGATTCCATCTATGTAAATGAATTAACGTCAGATAGACGTCTTTGAACGAACATGGTTAGTTTATCATAGGCTATTTCTCGGTAACGTAGCAACGGATAATGACGAATCGTATTATAAAAGTGGTAGACTCCCCCTTTGTCTCTACTTAATCATGCAGGCGAATCGGAAGATATGATGATTAAGAGAGAAAAAAGGCGATCCGACCATTTTTGGAATATGTGAATTAGGGAGGGGATGAAACATAACCCCATTTGTCCAAAAGCTGTGCATACTCCATTTTGTGATAGTCGGGAATCTTGTCTCCGTTACAAACCCTCAACTATTATATAGCAAATTGATTTGTATTACCACAGCGGTACAGATTTCTATATAACAAACAGGGGGAAATGATATGTCAATGGTGGACACCCAATCTGTTACCAAGTTTATAGAAATATTGGCAAATTAAACAACTTGGTTTGTGACTGGTTAAAATTCATAAAATCTCTACAAAGTATTTTGTATTCTTGCAGTTTACACCCATTTATAAGTGTAGGTAAAACTGAACTACTGTATGTCATGTGTTTGTAAATGTAACACTATATTCCCACTGAAAAGTAATGGTCCGCAGTAATATTCAGTTAGGTCCATTCATACACATAAAAGTAATGGCATTTGGAGTTTACATAAGCGATTTATTTAACAAAATATATTCACTTGCTCATCCTCGATCACCTTCGCTCTCTACCCCCCTGAAAAATGTCATTACAAAACGGAAGGCTCCGTGTACACCACCTTGTTGATGAGGCAAGAAGACTGGTCCGACCTTTTGATGCACATCAAAAGAATTGTGTGGTCACGTAACGGTAAAAAATGACAGCGTTTGAAGTCCGTTGCGACTCCATTGTAATCGTCAAAGGACAGGAATGCAGCCTAGCGATTGGTCAGGATGTTTTACCTAAGCGTGTCTTCAGTTTTGCCATGACATATTCCAGGTGTGTAGAGAGCGAAGGTGATTGTAACTCCTGGATATCGAGGATGTCACTTGCTATGGCACACTCTGTGTAGAGCAAAATTTAGTTCCTTCATAGGTCTACACCGCAAACTTATAATCCGTGTTTGAATTTCTAATTTCTTATTTACTTATTATATTAATTATATTGAAAAGCAATAGAAATAGAAGAGACATCAAAATAAAAGAACCCTAGGCCTAAACTTTCACCACTCACATCCCATTTTGTCTAATGACTGGTTTCTCAAACATTAACAGTATACGTACAAAAGCTTATATTGTATTCTTTTTCTGAACCTGTACAGTATTCAAAATGCTTTTAATTGGAAAAATGCATTTGAGCCATTCAGTTTCAGTACACCGATGTGGGTTAATACAACTTGAGCACCTCTAGACGGTGTCTTCAAGTGCCTTTCCAAGGTCAATGCCGATGATGGAAATAGACAAGTTTCTGATAAACTTAATTTGAAAATTCATAACTTTATGCAGGTGTATAAATGCTTTTCTAATGTTGTATTAATATAGTTGATACTAAATCGGCAGTGTAGACAGTGTCAAGGAGTGCTATTTTATTAACCGGAGTAGAACGAGTTCATTGATATTTTTAGACGCATGTTGGGCAATGGCATCTGAACCTAGAGATGCGGCGTCTACACAGTAAACTGTTTTTTGAAACACTTCGTTTTCCGAAACTGTCCGAGCGCATCCATGGTATGAAAAAGTTCGTTGACATAAGAAAATGTCATCATTTGAGTTAAGAAATCCACATGAAAAATCTCAATATCCCGTTACACGGAGATGGGCCAAGTGGTAAAGCCCCCATACCTCTGGGTTGCGAGTTCGAACCCCACGTGGGACAGTTGCCAAATACTGACATTAGTTCGGTGGGTTTTTTCCGGGTAATCCGGCTTTCCTTCACCTCCAAAACCTGGCACATCTTTAAATAACACTGGCTGTTAATAGGACGTAAAACAAAATAAACCAAACCAAACGTTACATGGACTTACAGTGAGGGATGCGAGAGAGGGACCTCTCCCCAGATAAGTTCACATTAAAATTCTTTAAAAATCCTGTTGGCTTTTCAGTGTTAAGCTCATCTACTCTTCCGAAGGGAATCTGGGCTTATGTCATGGTGTCCGTCGTCCATCGTCTTCTGTCCGCTTTCCCTTTAAACGACTTGATCTGGAAGAAATGGAATCATGACATTGTAAAAACGGAAATGACCTTAACCTACTCGTACCTTCATGATCCCAGGGGTCAAATGCGTCGCTCACTTCAAATGACCTTCTGGAAAATTGAAGGTTAGAGAACTTTTGTTATTGTCTAGTAGTGTTTTGGGAGCTGGAATTCAACAAATTATTAAAACGAAATTGGCCTTGGACTTCTGTCAAGGTCACAGGGGTTAAATGTGCCAAATACTTTAAATGTTTTGTGAATTTAAACGTATGGAATCTTTATATTTGGTCTGTTACTTCTCTGGATTGAGCACGACAAAGTTTGCAAATAAAAATGGCCATGACCTACTTTCAAGGCCCCAGGGGTCAAAATGTCAACACATGCAGGGACTTCTGAATAATGGAATGGTCTATTCATGAATTCTAGCTAATAGCTTCGACGTACTGAGCCGACAAAGTTTGCAATTGAAACATAATACGAATATTTTCCTATGCTACAGGACATTTAGGCCTCCTGTCCATTTGGCAAATTTGCTCTCTTGATCAGTCTAAACAACACTCGATATGCGTAACAAGGCGCCGACCGAATTTTCATGTGAAATGCATTACTGTCTGAGCAAAGCGCTACATGTAACAACAAAATATGTTTTGAGATACGTCCAAACATACTTTATGCATAACCTGTTGTCCATGGATAGCTTTCATAAGCAATTCTAAAAGGATCTCTCCAGTTTCTTTTTGGGGAAATGATCCACCAAGAAAATTTTAAGGACGGTATGACGGACTTACGGGCAGGCGACGGGCCATGAACGAAGAGTGATTTGAATAGCCCACAATTTCATGATTATGATGGGCCATACAATGATGCACTTACATGTTATTGAAACATTTTACAATGAACTACGTTAAATTGTGTCCTTTTCGAGGATCATGTGTACATTTGGATGAAAATATTATATGGTGTATCTGTTTTTATCAATAAGCAATTAACTTTACCGCATTGCAAATGATGGTGGCATGGATTTACTGCAGTGCTACCCGAACTGAGAACGACCCAGGTGTATAAACTCCTACCGCTCAGCCGTTCACTTGTATCACAGCGATGTCAAACTCCTATCGGTGCTATTTTTAGATTGGTATAGCTGTGACCTTTCATCTGTTGGATAATCGGGCTACTCGGTAGTGAAACCACTCAAGGAGTTTATACACATGGGCCGTTCTCAGTTCGGGTAGCACTGCAGTAAACAGCAGTTTTTTGGTTCACTTCCGATCAATTGCATTTGAAGCAATACAAACACCATGAGTATATCTCAATTATATTTCTCTCCGAGAAAAATAGGGTTTGACTTTTACACTTTAAAGAAAAATAACCATGTCTATTTTTCCCATTCTAAATGTGGTCACGACAGTCATAGGCGATTTAATACGTTAACGATATAATAAACCCTATGCCATGTTTTTACATAGATGTGTATTGTAGTCTTCGAATGCATACAGTTTCAAAAAAAATACACCTCGGCTACGTCTCGTCATGGGTACTGTACACCTCGGATACATCTCGTCAGGTGTACCGTACACCTCAACTACATCTCGTCAGGGGTACCGTACACCTCGGCTACATCTAGACAGGGGTAATGAACACCTCGACTACACCTCGTCAGGTGTACCGTACACCTCGGCTACATCTAGACAGGGTACCGTACACCTCGACTACATCTCGGCAGGGGTACCGTACACCTCGGCTACATCTAGTCAGGTGTACCGTACACCTCGGCTACATCTCGTCAGGGGTACCGTACACCTCGGCTACATCTCGGCAGGGGTACCGTACACCTCGGCTACATCTCGGCAGGGGTACCGTACACCTCGGCTACATCTAGTCAGGTGTACCGTACACCTCGACTACATCTCGTTAGGGGTAGCGTACACCTCGACTACATCTCGTTAGGGGTAGCGTACACCTCGGCTACATCTCGTTAGGGGTACCGTACACCTCGACTACATCTCGACAGGGGTACCGTACACCTCGGCTACATCTCCTCAGGGGTACTGTACATCTCGGCTACATCTAGTCAGGGGTACTGTACACCTCGACTACATCTAGTCATGGGTTCTGTACATCTCGGCTTCATCTCCTCAGGGGTACTGTACATCTCGGCTACATCTCGTCAGGGGTACTGTACACCTCGACTACATCTAGTCAGGGGTACTGTACATCTCGGCTACATCTCGTCCGGGGTCTTGTAGGTTATAACCATGATTAACATGTAACCGAATTGCGTTTATACCAGCATCAATGCTAAAATATCCTGTATGAATTTCGATTTCGACAAGGTCCATCGTTTGTCCTTACCGATGTAGCGGAACTAGACTGGGTCCATCGTTTGTCTTTACCAATGTAGCAGACCTAGACTGGTACATCGTTTGTCCTTACCGATGTAGCGGAACTAGACTGTGTCCATCGTTTGTCCTTACCAATGTAGCGGAACTAGACTTGTCAATGGTTTACCCTCACCAATGTTGCAGACCTAGACTGGGTCCATCGTTTGTCTTTACCAATGTAGCGGAACTAGACTGGGTCCATCGTTTGTCTTTACCAATGTGGCAGACCTAGACTGGTCCATCGTTTGTCCTTACCAATGTAGCGGGACTAGACTGGGTCCAGCATTTGTCCTTACCAATATAGCAGAACTAGACTAGGTCCAGTGTTTGTTACCAAGTAGCTCAACTGGTCTGCCTAGAGTCTTAAAGGTACCGGGTTCAAATCCCGGCCTGGCCTTGCATTTTCCCACTCTTGTTACACCATATTTCATTGTGACAAATTATTTTAATAATATTTGACATACCCATCATAGCATAACAAGTCTATATGCCATATTGACTCTCAGGACAATTAATTGTGGAAGGCAACATATTTCATCCAGACTGTTGTTTTGTTTACATAATGAACCTTGACATATCCGTCTCCGTTCCCAAGAAGTGATGTCGTGGCTACTACCCGCGGGTAGACTGTGCCTGTCTGGTTACCCTGAGGTTCGGCTTCATCCTCCACATCATCAGATGGTGGTCTGTTGAAATCGACCTGCGTCCCATTTAAACGATCATGTTACCGCTGTATCTGGACTGGATCTTTCTCTTATTTCATATGCAGATTTCCCATGGTCCCTAGTTGCGCTTTTTCGATTTTGGGATTGATTTGAAAAACAAGATGGCTGACAGACAGCCATCTTTGATTTTAACAATGAAATTTTATGGCCTTTTCATGGAATGGATCTTTCTCAAAATATGTAAATTTCCCTTGGTCCATAGATGTGCATTTTTAATTTTGTGACTGGTTATAAAAACAAAATTTTTGACAGCGGAGACATCGTTGCTTTGAAGTATGAAAGTTTGTTATTGCTTTGTTCTTGAAATGAAATACAGAATGGCTCTTTTTTTTCATTTAAAATATCCCCTTGGGTTCTTAGTTGTGGTATTGTGATTATGGGACTGATCAGAACAACAAAGTGACTGGCACGGGCAACCATATTTGATTTGATTTCTGAAGACTATATTACAAATGAACAATAAATGTATTGCTATTCCTTAAGAAGAATTATCAAAATTCAAGTAATAAGAAAAGAAGAGGAAAGAAGGGAAAATATCTCTTGTCATTTTAAGTTCACTAACTGAACGAATCAAATTAGCAGAGGTGTCATCCAATTTGATTATGATTTCATGTTGTTTTTTTTTTTGTATATACATATTTGTCAGTGTGATGCTTTGCAGTCTGCCTTTAATAACACCATGAATAGCCTGGAATCAATCGCTGGAGGACTCACACAACTAAATTATTTACTATATGTTATTACTAAGCTTTAGAGCTAATAACTTTAATATTTGAAGTTCAACACTAGTGACTAGTGACTGCCTGGATTCACAGATACATACATGGAAAGACTTCAAATGACATTTTATCAGGAGTTTCGTCGCAATTTAGCTCGCTACGGGCGTCTGCTTCGCACAACTGGAAATTTACATGTCAAACCAGTGAAATGGGACGGGAACACCCTCTGACTTTTGACCCCATATCAATCCGCCATCACATGTCAAAATCTACCAAAAGTATACAATTTTGTAAAGTTAAATATCTATAGATTTCATTCAATGCAGAATATGTCAGCAATTACCTATTTAAATTATTGAGAATCAACTGTACTTAGCCGAAACAAATTTTCGGTAGGGACTACAAACGTATGAAACACGTAGTCATTGGCTCATTCTAGGCTAGTAGTTGTGCCAGTCCTCCAGTCACTCCGATTGTTCTAGCCTGGATTCAATCGCTGGAGTGACTCAGATGTTCTAGCCTGGAATCAATCGCTGGAGGGACTCAGATGTTCTAGCCTGGAATCAATCGCTTGAGGGACTCAGATTGTTCTTAGCCTGGAATATAGTGCTGCAGCGACTAGGTAAAGGTTTTCTGACTTGTGTGAACTATTTATAAATACAACCCTGCTGCAGAAACATATATGTATTCTATGTTTGAAATGTTTTCATAGATAGAAGAATTGATTTTAGACCAGATAACATTTTTGATTTGTTTACAGAACCTGACAGAATCCTGATGGGGACTGAAGAGGGATTGTATGTGGCACAGCTGAACAAAGATGGTAAGTTGTCCATTTATCAGTAACAAATTTTACAGACTTCTGAATCAGATTTTATAAACATGTTCTTCTGTTTCTCTAGTCCATGAATCGCTGTCAATCCTCCCTTGTTCGAAGAGAGAGTGTCACCAAAATTTACCAATCTCCCTCAAAACTACCTTCATTTCATTTAAGTTCAGACTCTGGCATCTCAAAATCTATATTTTATGGTCAAATGATCTCCTTGTTACTGCAAGGTATGTGTAGTGACCATGACAGGTGTGTCTGGCTCAATTAAATGCTTTTTGGAGTTATTTTTGTTATTTTTCAAGTTTTTGAGTATCTGTTGCCTTCACCATAATGATTATGTGGTCATTGCCTTGACATGATGTCATTATGTCATGATGCAACATCTACTGTTGTAATTATTATGTTACAATAGGTGTTAATACATAACACAAAAGTTTGGCACAGCATAACACAAAAATTATGACACAGCAAAACACATAAGGAATGCGACAAGTACTTTATAGATAAATATTAATTTTGTGTTACAGTACTGATCCGCATTGGAGACCGCAGTGAAAAGAAGACCGTCTACCAGTTAGAGCTGGTACTGGAGGAGCAGCTTGTGGTATTCATCAGTGGTGAGTTGATACTGGCCCACAGGTTTTCCCTGAGGCACAAATACCTGCATTTTGACTCCTAATATTGTCAAAGGACTCCCAAAATTGATGAAGTTTTACTATATATTATTTGTGATGGGAGTCCCAGGACTCCTAAATTGATTAAATTTGAGGGTCCCAGGGAGAACCCTAAGTGATTCCCAGTGTTTGCATCTTCTGTTGGTCTCTCCGTCAATCTCTACAACATCTTGGGTGTACTTTTGTGTTAATTCATTCACCCCTGAAATTCCAGCTGTTGAATTGGACGAGTTCAAATGTGAAGGAGTGAATGAGTTAAACTTAATTTTACTGATACTGCAATTCCCGAAGTTATCAAAAGTCATAATTATTTGATTTACCTATGTCATGGCCTTTTGCAAACTTTCCATTTAAAAGACTTCCGCTATTTTGATTCTAAGCTATATATTTTCTGATTACAGGTCGACAGAAGCATATCAAATTGCTGCATGTGTCTGCATTGGAAGGACATGATGGCGATCCAGTCAAGATCCCGGAGAGCAAAGGATGCAGTGTATTCTGTACAGGACTAATCCGGCAGAGCTGCTGCTCTTGTCTATGTGTGGCTATTAAGCGGACTATACAGGTGTACGAACTCAACAAGACGCGCCAGAAGTATAGGAAAATGAAAGACATTCAGGTCCCGGGACTAGTGCAGTTTATAGAAATTATGAATGAAAGACTTTGTGTGGGATACCCGTCATACTTTGCAATTTACAGTGTCACAGGTGATGCCGCACCAATGAGTAAGTGTTCTGTCTGTGGAGACTTGTTACAATAAAACAGTTAATTGTAACATCCAAAGTGTCTTCCATGTACTTGCATAATTGCTACAATCAGATATTAAAGGTTTTATGCAGTTAAGAATTGATTTTGCCGATAAAAGGTTGTTGGGGGGAAAAAAAGCAAAAATAATTCTGCCTGTTTAACAATACTTCCTAATTTTATAATATTTATTCTATAGTACATTAAATTATTTCGTTTCTTTTTGTTTGCCATTTGCAGCACTTGTAAATTCTGAGGACTCCAGCCTGCAGTTTATGATGCAGTCGCAACAAAACTCCCTGCAGGCAGTGGAGTTGTCTCCCAAGGAGTACCTTTTAGTATTTAGTGGTAAGTTGTGTTACCTTTTTGTATTTAGTGGTAAGTTGTGTTACCTTTTAGTATTTAGTGGTAAGTTGTGTTACCTTTTAGTATTTAGTGGTAAGTTGTGTTACCTTTTAGTATTTAGTGGTAAGTCATGTTCGCTTCCAAGGAGTACCTTTTAGTATTTAGTGGTAAGTCGTGTTACCTTTTAGTATTTAGTGGTAAGTTGTGTTGTCTCCCATGGAGTACCTTTAAGTACTTAGTGGTAAGTCGTGTTGTCTCCCAAGGAGTACCTTTTAGTATTTAGTGGTAAGTTGTGTTACCTTTTAGTATTTAGTGGTAAGTCATGTTCGCTTCCAAGGAGTACCTTTAAGTACTTAGTGGTAAGTCGTGTTGTCTCCCAAGGAGTACCTTTTAGTATTTAGTGGTAAGTTGTGTTACCTTTTAGTATTTAGTGGTAAGTCATGTTCGCTTCCAAGGAGTACCTTTTAGTATTTAGTGGTAAGTTGTGTTGTCTCCCATGGAGTACCTTTAAGTACTTAGTGGTAAGTCGTGTTGTCTCCCAAGGAGTACCTTTTAGTATTTAGTGGTAAGTTGTGTTACCTTTTAGTATTTAGTGGTAAGTTGTGTTGTCTCCCATGGAGTACCTTTAAGTACTTAGTGGTAAGTCGTGTTGTCTCCCATGGAGTACCTTTTAGTATTTAGTGGTAAGTTGTGTTACCTTTTAGTATTTAGTGGTAAGTCGTGTTACCTTTTAGTATTTAGTGGTAAGTTGTGTTGTCTCCCATGGAGTACCTTTAAGTACTTAGTGGTAAGTCGTGTTGTCTCCCAAGGAGTACCTTTTAGTATTTAGTGGTAAGTTGTGTTACCTTTTAGTATTTAGTGGTAAGTCGTGTTACCTTTTAGTATTTAGTGGTAAGTTGTGTTGTCTCCCATGGAGTACCTTTAAGTACTTAGTGGTAAGTCGTGTTGTCTCCCAAGGGGTACCTTTTAGTATTTAGTGGTAAGTTGTGTTACCTTTTAGTATTTAGTGGTAAGTTGTGTTACCTTTTAGTATTTAGTGGTAAGTTGTATAACCTTTTAGTATTTAGTGGTAAGTCATGTTCGCTTCCGAGGAGTACAATAATTCAGCACAATCATAATTTAGTGGAATGATTTTATAGCGAAAAGTCACTAAGATAAGATGACATCTAAAAATATATATGTTTACAGTATAGTGTTGATCCAATTTGTATCAGTTTTTCTAAAAGGCTATCCACTACTTTGATGTATATATATTCAGTTGTGATTAAGTCGCTGTTTTCTTTCTAGTTTCTGGCATATATGTAGACAACACTGGTAGAAGGAGTAGAGCCCAGGAACTCATGTGGCCTGCTCCTCCAACAGCAGTTGGTAAGTTATCAAGTATACAGTGTACATTGCATATATACTTCATATCGAAGGTCGTAAGGCCATGTGAGGACGTAAAACTCTCAAAATAAATAAAACATCTCATATATACTCTCATGCTTGTAAGGAGAATTGATACACAGTATTTCTGATAATTGTTCAGAGACATTTTAACAAGGAATATATATTCCTTGAAGTACATTTTACAATTTAATAGAAATATTCAGTAACATTCAGAAAATTGCTGCATATTTAAAATTGCAACCTGATTTGTATGTTTTGTATAGAATACATATCAATTTGTTTTCTTTAACGTGTTATCAGACTTATATCACTGATACAAAACTTTTGATTCATATCCTGGTGCTTGTTGTTGCTTTGTTGGACTATATGCCTGTGCCATTGAATTGTACCACTGGGCAGTATCATTGTTATGTTGTCGAGGTTACTATACTTCAAACAGAAATCGATTGATTAATTTGTATGCTATCCATGAACTATTAAAAGTAAATCAAGTTAACACATTTGTGACATCTGACAGGGTGTTGTCAGGCGGCGTTGTGAATAGTACACTTGCCATTCACCGAACCATGCAGGTTTTCTCTAGATTGTCTTGGTTTCCCTTCCAACATTAGGACCTCTGAATTTCCATCCAGGCAAACAAGGATGATTTATAATTTGGAAAATGTTGATGTGTATTTGTTGTAAAATAAAATTGCTGTGATGTCATCATTGTGTTATTTCAGCGTACAGTGATCCCTACCTCATGTGCTATTCAGAAAATGCCATATTTGTGTTCGATGTTCATTCAGCAGAGTGGATCCAGACTTTGTGCTTGAAAAAGGTACGAATTAGATTGACAGGAGACCATTTTGTTCTCTCATTGCTGAGGTATGAGCAAAATGGTATTGAGTTATGAAAGTGACAGCTAATGGAACTCATATATAGGACAGATTAACCAAAAGGTGAAAATATTGCCAAGTTACAGCACAATCAGCTGATTGTGGCATTAATGTTAGATTTACACCAAACTTATCGTCTTTATTACTGGAATTCACAATAAAATTGAGATATTTTATCATTTAAAGTATTGCAGGATAATTCCTTCACATTTTGATTAATATGATATTGCCTCTTAGAAAATTAATTCAATCAGTATTGTTTGAATATACTGATTACTGAAAAAATGTGGGTTTGTGATTTATTATGGTGATTTTATTATATATTTCTAAATAGATACTTGATGATAAATTCTCATTGTTTTTTTGTTGTAGACAAAGCCCCTGAACAGGGATGGCTCTCTGAACCTGATGAATATGATGGACTCCCAACACATCATTCACTTCAAGAATGTCCACCAGGGTATTAATACTTTGTAACACCCATAACTGTCCTTATGATGAATTATACTTGGGGAATCTCAGGTTTAAATCTGATCAAAGGATATTGGTTTATTTTAACAACAGATTGTGTTAGTCCTGCAAAGTTATCTGGGAATACATATCCTTTGTTCAGTCATGTAAAGTGTGCTGTTGCAGGTGTCATTCATTAGGGTCAAAGAGATACATTTTAATCATGAAATATTTAAGATAGAAATATTTGTATTACCTGGTAATTTCTTTTTTTTTTTTTTTGCAGGAAAACAGAATTTCGATATTTATTCATATATCTTCATGTTAAATTATGGATTAAATGGTATTAAATGTCTTTGAATGATAGAAGATGAAAGGCTGGCATGTTAAATTATAGAATAAATGGTATTAAATGTCTTTGAATTATAGAAGAAGAAAGGCTGGCCATCAAGGAAATCTTCAAAAACAGGAGTGTCAACAGGAACAAGAGGCGATTCTCCTTCAAGACGAGAGAAGATCATGACCGGGGCTCTAAAGGGTGAGAAAGGAGGCTCTGTCTGCATCCTGTTGGGTTATTCTTAGTGGAATGAATAGATGGTTTGCTCATCAAGTAACATTTATTATGAGATGAAATTTTATTTCAAGAGTTGGAATGATATTTAAAAGGAATGCATTGGGTTGATATTGATTTATGATACAATGTCCGGTTTTACAGCTTTTTGCCAACTGTTGTGAATGATTTATTTTTCAATGCTATTTTTTTGGCTAACTGAATGTTTCAAGTTTTTTGTTCTGTTGCAAAATGGCAGAAAGAATTGACCTCCTGTGATTAATAATGACCTTTTTATTATACGATTTATGTGCAGCATGTTTCTTATTTATTTGCTTTATATCATTACTACATGTATCTTATAATATATAGACTGACACACTGTAATATCAAAATACATTAATGTAACTCGGGCATATAGAATCTGGTGAGATGTGTTCGCCGGAATCACACTCTTCTATAACAATTCTGCTAATCTCTTCAAGCAAAGTTTGTGACTTAGATAAAAAACGTTTATTGGGATGTATAAGATTTGGTTGCACAGACATATGTAGTCTAAAGCATCAGCTTGTCAATACTACAAGTTGGTGATAAGTCCTTGGGGAAGTCTACATAGTGAAAATTTAATTGATATCCTCAAAAATATGGATAGCATGACATCTTTAATTGCCATGAAAGCTTTATGAATTGCTTCTTTGAATGTTTCTTGCACACACTGATATATTCTACAGCTATCTGCCGATATTTTTGTTACGAAAATGACTCTGTTATTGACAAGCAGATGTTGGTCGTGGTCTTAACTCTATATATATGGAGATCTCTTGTGTTGTAGGATCATCAGAACTATTTACAGGAATAACATATAGCATCTCCACCCTATAATGACATCACATCTGACTGATGTTGTATTATGTCTTTGTACTTAATCTGACCGATACATGGTGCAAACAAAAAAATTACTTAGGATTCACTGTTTTATATGGGAAAATACTGTGGTCATAGGTGTTAACAGGTTCTGTAAGGTTTTGTTTAGAAATTGAGTTATTTAAAATTGAAAAAACTACCCATGGATACAAAGGGATCAATCTAGGTCATTTATCACAAGAGGTAACAGTATTTTCCTGCAAGTGTTTATTAAGGTTTTACTTTGTTGTGGTTTCAAAACTTTAAAAAAAGAATGGTTCAATTATTGTTTACACCATCAATGCTTTGATGAATACTTAATCAGACATTAAAGAGTCCATATGAAATAGGTGAATTTAAATTGAACATTATATATTTCAGTGCAATAAATGATTCGGCAATAGCTTGTGTTGATATTTATACTTGTTAAATATAAGATCCTCCCCCGTAAATAACAGATATTTGTTCCCTCGATCCCTAGATTGACCCCTGTTACCCTCGATCCCTAGATTGACCCCTGTTACAATGATATCCATCCTACCTACAATGAAGTCCAGTACATGTCGGTAAAGTTACCTGTTACGACTGTAGTAAACTGACTGAGTTACAAGACAGCTGCTATTTTGTGTTGACTACAGGCCCGAGCGGCGCTCTCGTGAAATTTCCGCACCAATATCATTCAGCCATGTAGCCCACATGGGTCCAGATCAGGTCTTTCCTTCAAGCATACCAATACCAGTAACCCACGGCCAGTAAGCTGTCTTACGTAAAATTGTACTGTGTAGTGGCTTAGTGCATGCTTCCCATATAATCTCTTTTTTCTTGGAATGTATAAACCATGCTGTCTTCTCCATGTATTTAATCACTGATCTACCAACTCAGCTATGCATGTTGCTTTTTACATAGAATTTTGGCTAGGTGCATGTTCGTTATCCAAGTTAAATACAATCAAAATGTCTGTCCCAAGACAGGTTACCATTGGTTCCTTGGGTGTAGTATTTAATCATTTGTTTTCAAACGTAACCGCTCTGTACAGTTTGACTAAATGCTTTGTGTTGTTAGCCTGACGTCTGCTATGTGCTATCTTGGTGCATGTGGTTACACGTGGTTACTTGGTGGCAGGGAAATTGTTATATTCCATTAGTGGTTCAGTTACGGTACAAGAACATGCGTTGATGGTGGATTTCAGCGTTTTGTTCTGGAAATATATACATTTCATGTTTGTTGCAGCTTATCAATAAATTATTCCCATCACACTTGTATTTAGAGGCTGTTTCATTGGTCCAGTTGTTTGGGCTCTGCCAATTATTACATTCATATGAACAAAATATTCTGACATATAACAGATGGTATACAAGTTTTAGTTTAATTGTGGTGTCGGTGTATACAAGTAAATTACAAAAGGAAAATTAGTGGATGTTATTAAGGATTGTTCCAAAATTCATCATATGAGAGGGGCGGGAGGCTCCACCACCCATCAAATATTAAAAGTAAAAGTGATTTATTATATGGAAATGTACACAGATCTGGTTTTAACCCCATCACCCATGCTATATTAATACAGGTGCCTCCCACCTCCCCCACATGATTAATTCTGGAATAGCCCCAACTTGGGTCATATGTGCAATTTGCCATAACTGAAATTTTTCGTTATTTAATTTAATTTAAAATATTATTCTGAAAAAAATGAACTAGAATATACAGATGTGTATAAAGATATTTGAGATTTACAGAGCATGTTAAGGGGAATGGATGCTGATACAATATTTAATACAAGAAATAATAATTTCAACTGCACAAATCAAAAATTAAATCAAATTAGAATATAATTCACATCACACATAACTTATAGTCTGCCTTTTATATAATGGAAAGCTTTATGCACTCGTGAACACACTTGTATGTGTCATGTGATGATCTCTTGCACAGCACGTTTCTTTCAAAATCTGGACCCGCTATCGAAACAAAAAAATGAATTTTTTAAATGTTATTTTAAACCTTTACACTCAAGAAACCACACTAAATTAGGATAGTTTAGGAATTTACAATTTTTTAAAATCTTTGCTGGAAACAGTGACCTGCTTAATCAGATTTCAATTACGTTATGTTGGAAAAATATAGAATCGACCTTCATGTATTTAGTGGCGAGATCAAGCATTCCGCTTTGAGCCTTTCACACAGCTTCAGCTATGTTTGCTTACCTTTGTACAAGATAAGCATATGCCGAAAACAACTGAATTGTTTATTTTGCTACCGTAATAATTGAAACAATTTGACAACAAATACAACTGCAGTTATTAATTAATTGTGTACTGTTCAATGATCACTGTTATAACCTTGGTAAATATTAAAATGTTGTAAAATTTGTTATGAAAGTGAAGTAATTATTAAATACATGAATAACCTTTCAAAACTGTTAAAAGTAAGATTGAAGGTGATAAAAAGATGAAAGATTTTTTCTTGGGCTGACCAAATCTGTAAAATCTAAGATGTATTTATTGTGTTTTTCTAATAGGTCTGAGAGAAAATCCAGAATAATCTCCGGTCCAACCAACTTTACCCATGTGGCTCATATGGGTACAAACATGGACATGAAATCACTCATTGATCTTCCCAAGGTATTTACTGTTTACATTTAATCTCTGTGTGTAAATAAAACAACAAATTATATACAGAAATAGTGCCAAAAATATACAGACAGCTTTATATGAAAATGCTGCAATGTTTTATGATGATTTGATATTGCTGGTCAGTAAAGTCCAATCTTTTGAGTGGCTTCACCGTTGAATGGCAGGTTCCAACATGAAAGAGTCTGTGATGATCCAGACTGAAGTCAGTGAAACTTTTGTCCTTGTTTAAGTACTATAATATCAGTTATTTCTGTGAGACCAAATTCTGTGGTTTCCCTGAAAAACATCCATTTCATGGGTACATGAATTCTTGGAATAACAGTACCCACTTGCTTTATGTATCAAACTTGTAAATACTCCATGGACTTGAGATATGTGTTAGCATTAAATTATCTCTTGTTTATATGCATGGAACATCGAGATTATTGGTGGATATATAGTGATAATATTGGTTCAACAATGGTTACACAACAACAGCAATTCAAACATCAGCTATAATGATTTTACTTGCTTTACCAGCCGGTTGGATCGTCGGCCCCTCCGCCTGTAGAGAGACCACCCCCCGATACTACCATACAGAGGGTGCGCAACATCTTCCAACCTAGCATGAAGTCGGTACAGGAGGCTCAGTTGAGAGGTGCCCGGTCACAACCCAACGGTAGGTCAAACGGTGAGGATAATAGGGCATGCATGAATCGTCAATCAAAACGAAAAATGCACATTTTAAAATTTTAATAATTTCACTTTATAAAAACCAAATCAGTAAAAAGAGTAGATCAAAACTGGTCTAAAACAGATACCATTTAAATTTTTTACATCTGCATGAGACATTTAATTGAGGTTTATTGATGAAGTTTGATGGCAAACATTTTCTTGATGAATGTCTTATCCATTTCCTTAACCCAAAAAGATGGCATCATACCTCGCACTCGTAAAAAATATGAAAATATTAGTCACACTCATGAAATATATTTTGTGTTACTGAAGACACTGTTAGATATCCTTTATGTGTTTGTTAAGTCACAGCAAATTTAACCTCCAAACTGAAAAGTACATTGGAACAAACTTGATGTAGAGGAATACATTTTCAATGCCCATTGTTTAAAACAGGCAGTGCGAGGCGTGAATCGCCGTCCAAAGTTGGGGGTGGAGCACGACCTACATCCTCCACCTCCTCCATCTCCGATAGTCCCGAGTTATCCTCCCATGACCAGTCCGCCTTCGCCGACGTCACCAGCAACATGTTTGAGGTAGGCTCGGCTCCTACAACCTAGCTAGCTTCACTTATAGGGCTTTCTTAGGACGATATATAGGCTTTTCCTTAGGACAATTTTGCAGTGTAATAATGCATTGATAGAGGCACATTAATTTATAGTCCACCCTGATGCTTCTGTAGAAATATACAATCAGTTATAAGTATTATTGATGATAAATACTTTTTATGAATTTTATGATATTATATGTATGTTTAAGACAAGAAACATTTGTTAAGGAAATATTGGTAAGGAATCACGAATCACTTGTTCTTTTTCTCTTTTTGATCTCGCAATAGTAGAGCATATAATTATGGTGACTTGGTAATTATGTTGATGTTTCGTGTCCCTCCCTGTTACACGTGTAATGAAGCCCCCTTTCTGTTATGTACCGCCACTCGAAGGTTTCCGTTTCACACACTGTATGATCTGTGTCTTACTACATAGTCTATATATATATATTACTGCCTTCACACGGCCAGAACTGACTTGTGAGTTACATGTTTATTCACTGTACTGGAACAAACATATTTCTGTACTGTACAGAGGGGGCTCAGTTGTAACTGGACTACAATACTAAGACATGACTTACACATCTTTGCATCTTTTACAACATTTTCATTCCAAAGTATTAACATTTGAGGTAACATTTAAGATTTTAGGGAATTTAAACGGCATAATAAACATATCAATTGAATGGCAAGGATGAAATCAAGACTAGGTAAAAATTGATGACATGGGCGAATGGCGGAAGTTTGCCTTTTGAACATTTCATTATATACAATTAATTGTATTGTTTTTTGTTCAAATTCGAAAGATTTTATGACAACGAATTTAAGTGATTGGGAATGATAAAGCAAGAAAAGAAAATGTAGAAGAAAAAAAAATATGTAAGTCCTGATGTTAAGAGCCTTGTCTAGTTTGTTCTGGTATAGTCGCTAGATGTAACACAAATTAGTAAGGCTCCTGTGAAGAATTCTATGTCTGCACACACTGTGTGTCATATTCATCGTATGCACTGAAAGTCTATGTACTGTATTATTTATAATCTTCAACCAGTTCTCTTCTTGTGTGACCTGATTGGCCGGCGTTACTAATGGTGTACTACTACATAATCCATTTTGCTTCCCTTCAGGTGTTTAAAGGTCCCCCCGGGTCGCGCGAGTCTGTTAGTGGCAGTGTTTCCAATCATACATATGAAAGCACATGGCAAAACTACTGAACAAATGAGCACACAGATTATGTAGCTGAGGTTTCTCCACTTTTTACTTCCATATTTATATATTGTGCACTCCTTGATCTAACATCATTACCAGACTCCAAGCTTCTTATTCACTTCGTTTTCTGTTCCGTTGATGCCCTGGTGGGAATGGCTGATTGGTCCGTTAATATTTACCATAATTCATTCATATTTATTTTTTTTAAACAATTTAGTAACTGGTGTTCTGATCGTAATATTTAAAAACCTTATAAATATATTTGTTAATACATTTTTTTATTTTTAAATACAACATATTCATAATCATTACTAATTACAGTAGTTTAGTTTTAACTTGAGCAAGTAACCGAACAGAAGTTACTATAATGGGTTAATTTTGTGTCTATACTTCCGTGTTATTGCTGAAGTCATTCTCACCATAGGTTACTTGTTGTTTTACATTACAGCATTGCATGAGCCCAGGCTATCACCCTCTAGGTGTGTGCCACTCTTTCTTGGCATGTCCTATCACAGTTATCTCCCCTACCTAACCAGTTGTACCGGCTGGTCGACCAACTTGCCGTCTTTCAATGTTGTTGCATGTTTGTTCCTTCTGAGTTTTTAAACAGACAAAACAATATACTTTACATACAGATATATTCATTTAGCAATTCCATATCTTTGACAATTCTGTCCCATTAGGATTTCGATTTTTGATGGATCCAAGACCTAGTGCAGGTAGTATGATTGATATTGTTTACTGGGAATGAAATAACTATGTACTATAGGGCAACATCAGGGCAGCAGGCTTGCTGGCTATCTCATTCTGGCATGGTTGATTAATCCTCAAGTTGGAAAGCTTAGCAAGCTGGTGTCCAAACCTAATGGCCTGAAATCAGCATAGATCTAGATTCTGTGGAGAAAAGTAGCAGAAATGAGATGTTCAGTATTGACTGCATTCATAGTTGTGTTGTTGATTATTAGAAATGTAAAACAAAAATATTGATAGAATTTATATATATTGATAATTTACAGCATACAATGCATAAATATTCACAAACAAAACTTTGCATGGTGAGAGTTGATGGGTGTAACATAGGTTAGAACTATATGCAGTGGTATGTTTATAGTTAAAACAAGTTGGTCATTTCAAAGTTGCATAAAGAATATAATATGAAGTTGTTTATTAATAGAATGTATATGTTTTTCACACTCTGCAAGTTGCAAGAAGTCATGAAAATTATTTTTTTTTAAAAGAATAATAAATGAATTGTGTTCATCAAATTGATATGAAAGGGAGATTACTCCAGACCCAAAAAAAAGAAGTCTGGAATGGAACTATTCTTTGTGCTTATGACTGGTGCAGAAGTACTTAAACCTTAAAATATAATATGTGGGTTGTTAAACGAATGATGATCAGCATTGCTTAAAGCAGAAGTCTTTTGACTTGGTGGGATAGTTAGATGGATTGGCATAGTCTAGTGGAAGGGGCATTTTAGTTAATCAATGAAGAATGGAAGATTGGGACTATATATCATAGCACTAGATAGTCTTGACAAGTTAGGGTACTGTTTTACTGTATTTGGTACCATACCAATGCAACTGACAGTGTTGTAGTATATTGTAAGTTTAAATTTGCATCGTACAAGTGTTTTGAATTAGGCTTTCATGGTCAAACTAAACAATACATTCTAATATTTTTAACATTGCTTTGTATTAGCTTAGTCAAACTGTCCTTTTGTAAGCTGTCTGCAATACTTTGTTGGCTTAGATATTATGAATTGATGTCCTTTGTCAGTGCTCTGTGATGCATTCTCGGCTTAGATTTAACATTGAATGTTTTTTCTGGGTCAGCTCTGTTTTATGTTGTCGTTGGCTGAGATATTGTTCTGATGGCAGTGGGCATTGATAACCCTTACATTAATGATGTACTGTAAATGTGTTATTTAGAAATTGACAACAGACGAGCAGTGTTCAGTAGTTTGGGGCTGCTATGTGAAAAGGGTTGCCAGGGTTGAAGGCATACTGAGCCCAATCAAAAAGAGGGGAGAGCACTCCGGCAACTTGATGTTATAGTAGCTTAAAAATAAGACAGTTGTTTTAACCATGACTTAACCTCAAATGACAATTTGGCATTGTTTAGTTGATGTATAATGTACAATTTAAAAGAATTAAGTTATTGCATTATTTAAATTAAGTGAAATCAAGAAGATACTTCTATACTAAAACATGATATACAAAAGAAAATAATCAACAGTGTAAATCTTCAGAACAAAACTTAAGTTTTTATTACAAGGTCATTTACACTTTTAATTAACATATTTAGGGAGATTGCTGTTGGCTTATAGCGATTAGGCAGTCACAGTTTAGCGCAGCATGGTTAGATGAGCGTTATAGTTCCCAGTAGGGCTAATTATAGGTTGCTTTGTAATACTATGTAACAACCGTTACCAGATATCGTCGATTTTAGTTGTAACGCTTGACTCTCGGTTTGATTAACAATAATTGACTGGACTGTAAGCTTCACATGATGACTTGGTACACACACACAGTGTGGTGTTGTTGAAATCACAAGCTTGTTCAGCACCGACATCTACTGTCCCTAACCATGATATCCTTCAGACATAAAATGTGCTTATAAACACATTTCTTAACAAGTCAGGTTTTACCCCATCAAACATTAAAATTTACATCTTAATGTTTCAAATTTCCAGTTTTGTTATATTAAAAATTTCTTCATTATTTTGGTAGAGATCAGAAGTATTTATTTAAGGTACTTGGCTTTGACAGCAGATTATGAGTTACCTATGGTATAGTTAATAGCAAAGATGTCAAACTGTATATATGTGAGCAAGATGTTAAAATTTGTTATCATAAATCATCATTAATTCATTCTTGGTAATAATATGTAAAGCTAGTACCAATAAAGATATCATCATTCTAGATACACTGTACATAGATCACTGTCTGTAGTGGAAAGTAAAATTATTTAATAATCCTTTAAATATTTTGAATCAATTGATTTGCCCCATCACATCTGTCCACCACATACCAGATAAGTATGTGTAGCGCTAGAACCTGCCCTGTTGTCTTCTCCTTTGCTTTACACATTATTTCGAGGCAAACTATTATTAATTCAATGTTGAGTCATTCAAATTAAACTTTATGCATTTTACAAAGAACACCGAGATAATTGTATTTTTATTTGTCTAACTTAATACCAGTTATTTTAATCTTATTTAATAAAAATGCATGATCTTAACTTTTTGAGGGAAAATCACAAAACTCCTATGCATTTGGACACATTTTGAAATGGCAATATGACTAAAAATGGCAAAGATGAAGATTTAGAGAAGTTGTTTGCTTTTACATTTCCTTATTACTCAATTTTCAGTGTGATTGTAATTATCGTAGGTAAATGTAATATACTATTTTTAAGAAAAGCATTATGCTAGGACGATTTAAACAAGTGTTATTTATGCTGATTTTGTCACTACCTTTATAACGTTATTTAGCTGTAATTAGATACAATGTAAATGCTATACAGTGCTAATGTTGGGGCAATGTGATGCCATGATAGCCAACTTGATCTTGTTGATGACTTGATGTTATAATCTGAACATGTACATGTAAGATATTCTCACAGATATTGATTCTATAGTCCTGACTATTGAATATGTATATATGACTTTCTCATCAATGAACTATAATATCCAGTATTGACTCAATACAGATGATGATATCTACTTGACCATGCATGTGATTATGTATTAATTAAGGTTACCGTTGTGTTGTAGGACGGGGAGGGGTATGAGCGGCCACGTATGCGTCTGTCTCTGGCCTCCACCAACAGTAACTTCAGTAGTCCCCCACACTCAACCAGTGGCAGTCTCTCCGAGGACCGAGACCCCGGCGACAATGACCAGGAGGTAGACTGTACTCGCCTCTGATTGGCTGGAATGTGACCCCAGAAAAAGGTCGCCTGTATCTCGCCATGGCTGGTTACTTTATGTAAAGTGTGGTCTCCAGTCTCAAGTGTTGACAGCACGGAGCGATATCTCTACTTTGTCTGTACTTAGCAGGACAGTTGGCTACAGTCTGTGGCGACCTTACCACCACAGTCATATCAAATAAGACATCAAACCCAGCCGGATAAATAAATCAAGAAACGCAGCATTTTTTTCTTCTACAAAACAAAGCAATGGAATGCTTGCTTACTGCTGATAATTAACATAATCGGTATTAACCCCATGTATATTTAGTCCTATATATTTACCTGTAGCAGGAGCACAGCGTCTACTACTCACAATCGAAAATTCTCTATCCATTGTATTTTGGACTCGGTCAATTTAAACACATATTTAATCAAAGAAAAAAAACTTAACAAATATTAAGGTTAAACCATTTTGCAATTTTAAAAGGCAAAATGATTGTTTTGTTTTACTTTGTACAATATTATTTATCATGGAACCTTTTTGAATTCCTAAACCACGTTTTTGGTGAAGAATGAACATAACCATGTATTTATATAATGACGACTATCATAATTGAATGCTTTAACTTTACACTGCGAATTCCTTTCCAAGGAGTGATCTCTTCATGTTGCCCTTTGTAAGGAGTGATCTTTTGGTTGTTGTACACAGTATATTTCGCCTACATATTGCCGCCATTACAGATGAACCTGTCTCATTCTGGTGTGAACACGACGTACAAGGTGTGTGATATACGTGACGTGTTATTTACTTGATGCGACACATTACGGTCAGTTTGTATTGTCACTGCCCCCGAAAATCATCTTCATTTCATTGGTGTCGAAACCAGATCACCTCTTGGTGTATTTAGCTCATCATCACCTGATACAAAAGTCATAAATGTGAGACAAAGTCGTACATTTAAAATAGCTTAATCTCCATACCATGTTTGTAAAGACTTGTAGTCGGGTTAGGATATGCGAAATATCTCGTGTAAGGTGGTTTTTTTTTTGTACAATTAAATATCAATGGTGGCATTATATGAACAAATGTGTAACTAGTGCAAGACTATAGTTTACATCTGAAATTGAATTTCAATTTTACACATTGTCATGATATTTAGAAAAAAGAATTACTAACTACCACTTTACGAAGTAAAGCATACCAATATACTGAAGAATAATGTAATTATCACAAAAAAGACTATGTAGGAACATTATGAAATTAACACATTTGTAGCTTCTATACTCTAACAGCAAAATGATTTTTGCCATTTCTTTCTTAAACAACGACTTGTAGCTAAAGGATAATATTGACAAGTTTATATAGTTTAGGTGTGACATGATAAAACTGTCTTTCATTTATACCAACACGACATGCCAGACCGGTGCTGTATTTTTTCTGTCTTTTTTTTTAATCCTTCGGTACTATTTACCCGGTATATGTATAAACATACATACATATCCTATGATGTTACAGGTTCAGCATTCAAAAAAATCTTCTCCAGAGTTTTCATTATAAGTTGTACTTTTGTCATTTGTATTGCTCCAATAAAGGGACACTAAAGGCTTAGTTTAAGTATTACCAATTTTCCAATAAGTTGTCAGAACATGAAGCTTTACAGTTTATGTCATTTGATCCATAAAGAATGAAAAATGGCTTGACAATAAATTGCAAATAAGATTTATTTTCCATTTTATGGATTTTCCATTTCAAAGAATATGATCTAAGAACTTGAGATCCACGTAAACGCAGGACCTTAAGATAGAATAGACTAGGGCGAAGTGTGTTGACCTCTTGAACTTTGACCTTCCTTGTCAAAGGATTGGTTAGCAACTTATCAATGCATGAAATCTTTAACTACTCTTTAAACAAAATCCCAAATCCAAATTTGTTGGCTGTTATGAAGAGTGTGACTCTTAGTGCTTATGCCCATGTTCCCGGAAGAGTTGGACATGTCTTGCTTTATATATATAAATATATATGAAATATATATATCATACGACAAATCCTGTTAGGATATTGTATAGAATCTAATGGCTTTAATTGGTCACACTGTAGCTTGTACATATAGATGTATTTAAAACACTAAACCATGTTAATAGCAACACAATATTCAGCCTTATTCATGTACAGTTGTATATTCATGTAGCGTCAGTAATGGAGTCTTGTCACATATGTAAATGTTTTGTACATAGTTATCGGCTATTGTTGACAGGTGAATTTGCCAAAAACCCTACGTTTTTCCTTTTTAATTGATCAATGACTTTTGAGTGAGAGCGAGACGAGCGGGCGTGACCATACACGCGGAGTTACTGCGAGATTTCCTGTACCTGCCACACAATTATCGGTGTGCTTTAGGTACGTTACCACTTCACCGAGTTCAGTGCTGTGATTGCTGCTCTTGCCGAGGGTCAACATTTCCCATCCCCTTACAATTATGTTGTTTTTTTATGGACAGGCTTCATATCAATTGTGTAAAGTTGAGTATCAATATTTGCAATTATTCATAAATAGAAATATTTGATATTAATGAGCAAGATTTGATTTGTGATAGAAACAATGTTTTTGGTACCTTTCCTACCGATTCCACCTAACTCGTACACCCCTAAATGTCATAATGAAGTATTCCAACCTTTGATTTAAAGAGTTCCATTGAGTCTTCAGGGATGAACGAGATAAAAGGAATGATTTTGGGGCAATATAAAAGAAAGCAATTCTAATTGAGATTCTGCAGGATTTTGGCACGTTGGCATAGATATTTCTTATTGTGTTATCGTAGAAGACATTTAGTCCCAATACCCGTTATGGTGTGTCTCTGTTGTTCAAATCAATTTAACACATTTCATGTCATATTGATGTGCCACAAGTAATATACTGCCAAAATATGGAAGTTCACACCCAGCCAATTATTTTTCTATAAAGTGTAAAAGGTGAAACTCTGTGGTACCTGCCAGTGATTATTGTATTCATTCACTTAGGTTTTACAAGTCTTTCATTTGTGGTAGGAGATAGAACATTGGCCAAAAGTTGTTTATTTTAACATATCTGATATCGTGTTATTTTATGATATGGCGTAAAAGGTCGGGTAATTTTCCCAGAGAAAAACCTTGACAGTAGTTTTTACTCGATATACATATATACCAGTAGTAAGGTGTTACTATTTGTTATACATTATCATTCACAAATGATTGTCACAAATTATGCCCATAAAAGAGTTCACAATTCCTCTCACAGTAACTCCTCGTGTGTGGTTACCGGTTATTGTCGGATACCAACCACTGATTTTATTTTACTTACTTACTCACCGAGTAAGTGAAGCAAGATCAGCCGTGGGTATACGACAATGGTTACAAGTGTGCACAAGAGTCTTAGTGGCGAATACCTGATGTGTGAGGGTGGTGTTTCTACTGGAGATCTCCACAGTAAATACCTGGTGTGTGAGAGTGGAGATCTCCACAGTAAATACCTGAGGTGTGAGGGTGGTGTTTCTACTGGAGATCTCCACAGTAAATACCTGGTGTGTGAGAGTGGAGATCTCCACAGTAAATACCTGAGTAGTGAGGGTGGTGTTTCTACTGGAGATCTCCACAGTATATACCTGGTGTGTGAGGGTGGTGTTTCTACTGGAGATCTCCACAGTAAATACCTGGTGTGTGAGAGTGGAGATCTCCACAGTAAATACCTGAGGTGTGAGGGTGGTGTTTCTACTGGAGATCTCCACAGTAAATACCTGGTGTGTGAGAGTGGAGATCTCCACAGTAAATACCTGAGTAGTGAGGGTGGTGTTTCTACTGGAGATCTCCACAGTATATACCTGGTGTGTGAGGGTGGTGTTTCTACTTGAGATCTCCACAGTAAATACCTGAGGTGTGAGGGTGGTGTTTCTACTGGAGATCTCCACAGTAAATACCTGATGTGTGAGGGTGGTGTTTCTACTGGAGATCTGCACAGTAATACCTGGTGTGTGAGGGTGGTGTTTCTACTGGAGATCTCCACAGTAAATACCTGAGGTGTGAGGGTGGTGTTTCTACTGGAGATCTGCACAGTAATACCTGGTGTGTGAGGGTGGTGTTTCTACTGGAGATCTCCACAGTAAATACCTGATGTGTGAGGGTGGTGTTTCTACTGGAGATCTGCACAGTAATACCTGGTGTGTGAGGGTGGTGTTTCTACTTGAGATCTCCACAGTAAATACCTGATGTGTGAGGGTGGTGTTTCTACTGGAGATCTCCACAGTAATACCTGATGTGTGTGAGTGGAGATCTCCACAGTAAATACCTGGTGTGTGAGGCTGTTAAGTGTTTCCACTAGGCCTGTTATTTACAGCTAATCCTTCAAATTTTGATGCATGTCTCATGACGAACAAAGACCATGTTATTTTTGTCTCCCATAATTTTCTCATAAACTTTCGTTAAAGTGATCCACTAGCAGGATGACAAGCATTTAAGATTTGAATTGTACATGATGTGAACAATTCCATTTATTTAAGGGCGATTCAAAAGTTCCCCCAACACAATGTGATTCATTTTATGTTGTATTATTGAGAGAAGAAGAGATGAAGTAACTACGATTATGCAATATGAAATATAATACACACTGCTGTTAAAGAAAACTGTGGTCATTTGTAAAGTAACCCATACTTCCCAGAAAGTTTTATTTTAAATTTATTTTCATGACATCAGAATTATTCTGACAAAGAGAATTTCGCAAAGGATAATAGAATTATGATTACGTTGAAAATTCAAATGCATGATATTGCACTGTTAGAAACTGTTAATATGATAATGTCAGTGCATCATGAAGAAAAAAACAACCATGATAACAAATCTGGTAGTTATCTTGCAATTTGCTATCAATTTTTTAACCTGTTCAGGTTTA
This sequence comes from Mimachlamys varia, assembly GCA_947623455.1. Lineage (NCBI taxonomy): Eukaryota > Metazoa > Mollusca > Bivalvia > Pectinida > Pectinidae > Mimachlamys > Mimachlamys varia. The sequence goes on from OX392528.1 coordinate 41,581,208, forward strand.
TGAATAATGGAGAGAGATTTTTTTTTAATATTTTACTTTCTCAATTTTTTTTATCCTTTTGATTCCTTCATTTTACTTAAATGTTATGGTGATATTGAGTCAGTATTATAAAACAAGTGATCGTTTGTTACTGTTATAGTGTATAGTAAAGCTTGAAGGTCTTTCAGAAAAAAACGTAATCTTTGAACAAATGTTGAAAGTATCTTGGTTAACTTTCAGGTTACTGAAAAGTATGGTGGTCTTTTTTTTTCGTTTCTTTTTTCTTCTTTCGAGAATGACTTACAGCAACACAAGGTATGATACTGACCTTGTGTGTTATGTTCCTGACATGGTGACAGGTATCTAGCATACGGTGCGTGGGGAGTAATGGTAGTTGTAGAATACATTCCATTTGACTTGGAAATGCACACACAAATCACACCATTTTACATCTACATACTGCTATAGTGAATCGGAACATCCGCAGCGCAATGAGTGGCCAGTTCACTCCTAACGAACTGCCTTTAATTGATTGTTAACTAATGGTGGATTAATTGACTTGTGATATGGTTGAAGAAGAGTCGCTTGTGCCTTTGGTTTGCTTGCTGAATGTTTTGGTTGGTGTCCTGTTGGAGACTTGATGATGATGATAATGTTAGTTGAGGTATTTATGTCCTTTTAGTGCGTAAGCGGAGTTAAATTCTTAATTTTTAAATTCTTCGTGCTAACCTAATACTTAATCGGAAATTAAGAATTTGCTTCAAGAGCTGTCCTGTATTTGGCTAATATATAGTTCTTGGTCTACAGCAGGCCGGGAGTGTGACCTCATACATTTTGTGTATCCTTGTCCACATTCCACTATCAAGTCTTGAACTTTCCAAATAGATTCAAAATATTCCTTTATTTGATTTGAATAAATCTACAATTGAGAACGAAGATGTGATCTATGGCATGATTGCAAAGAAAGAAAACAAAAGTTGAAATATACATCGATTGGTTTCTTTAGTAAACAAATATCCTTAAAATCTAGATATGTTTAAATCAGTGGTGAAAGGGAAAAGCAGCTAACTAGGTTTAGGAAGGTGTCTGTTGTAGGCTAGGCATGGGTTACATCAGATGGAGGACTACAGTACTGTAGACAGACCGACTATATTGTTGTAGGCTGACTCCAGGTAGATAGACTATTGTGCTGTGGGCTGACTAGCTCAAGGTAGATAGACTATTGTGCTGTAGGCTGACTAGCTCAAGGTAGATAGACTATTGTGCTGTGGGCTGACTAGCTCAAGGTAGATAGACTATATTGCTGTAGGCTGACTCCAGGTAGATAGACTATTGTGCTGTAGGCTGACTAGCTCAAGGTAGATAGACTATTGTGCTGTGGGCTGACTAGCTCAAGGTAGATAGACTATATTGCTGTAGGCTGACTCCAGGTAGATAGACTATTGTGCTGTGGGCTGACTAGCTCAAGGTAGATAGACTATTGTGCTGTAGGCTGACTAGCTCAAGGTAGACGGACTATATTGCTGTAGGCTGACTCCAGGTAGATAGACTATTGTGCTGTAGGCTGACTAGGTAGATAGACTATTGTGCTGTAGGCTGACTAGCTCAAGGTAAACGGAATTTATTGCTGTAGGCTGACTCTAGGTAATTTGACTATTGTGTTGTAGGCTGACTAGCTCAAGGTAGACGGACTATATTGCTGTAGGCTGACTCTAGGTAGATAGAATATTGTGTTGTAGGCTGACTAGCTCAAGGTAGATGGACTTCAGTGCTGTAAGGCTGACTCTAGGTGGACTTACTGTGGTGCTGTAGTCTGACTCTAGGTACAAAGTCTATAGTGTTTTATTGTCGACTCTTAGGTAAATGGACGAGTGTTTTTAGGCTCATGGTGAGTAGATTGACTACAGCGCTGTAGACTGAATGTAGGTAAATTGTCGATAGATTGACTACAGCGCTGTAGACTGAATGTAGGTAAATTGTCGATAGATTGACTACAGTGCAGTAGACTGAATGTAGGTAAATTGTCGATAGATTGACTACAGTGCTGTAGACTGAATGTAGGTAAATTGTCGATAGATTGACTACAGCGCTGTAGACTGAATGTAGGTAAATTGTCGATAGATTGACTACAGCGCTGTAGACTGAATGTGGATAAATTGTCGATAGATTGACTACAGTGCTGTAGACTGAATGTAGGTAAATTGTCGATAGATTGACTACAGCGCTGTAGACTGAATATAGTTAGATTGTCGATAGATTGACTAGTGCTGTAGTCCACCCTTTGGAGATAAATTACAGCAGATTGTGAAGACTACAGTGCTTTAGATAAATCGGCTTAGGACGAGTGGCTCCCCAGTTGTGATGGGGAGCATTACATGGTGCTGCCAATTGAGTGGTCAAAAAGTGATACTTTAGTAATAGAAAAACAAAACCTTAATTATCTAAATTACTTAATGATTGTAAATTTTAGCTTGAAGATTTTAATTATGCAAGATTATGAACTGATTGATGAGCACTATTTGCATATCATTTGTATATCTCCACGTTTGCTTTTATTGTCATTGTTTGAATGTTATTATTTTTTTCAGGAATCAAAACATTTCTTCCACAGAAATGAAGTATAAAAGTGCAATGATTTTTTCTCTCCCCTTATTATTATTGTTGTTATAGACAAAACGTGTTGACCTACCACACTATAGTTGTGTAGCCTACAGTGTATAGACTTGTACCATTGTATCCCTTGTATAGAGCCCGTTATTTACCCCGCATTACCACTGAGTTTTATAAACTACCATGTATGTGTGAGTGTCAGTGTGCATGTACAGTTTTGTATGCAATGTAGTGTTATTATTACTTTTTTGGTGAAATCTTTAATTTGTTTTTGCCGAAAAGTTTCTGTGCGGATTTTAGGTGTGGCAGCCACCTTGTAGATACAGCCGATGGTATTTTGCTTTGGAGTTGTATAGCCCAAGGAAGGTTTATTATTATTGCAAAGTTCCCACCAGTAATACATACAGATCTGTAAGGAGAGCTTAGCCAATTATTACGATTATTATTGTATAGTTTTATAACACAAATCAGTAACATGTAAGTGCAAGAAATGGTAAAATAAAACCGCAAAAATAATAAAATTACATAAATTCTTCTATACAGATTTGATGTTGTTATTTTGTGTTATTTAAGAGAATGGACCTGTTATTTTGGTTTCCAATATTACAATGCATTAGAGATGGTGTCATGTGACTTTCTGTGTAGCTTGCCAATCACCAAAGCAGCAATAATTGGCCTAAAACTGCTTGTTTAAAGGCTATTAACTTGTTCCAATACATAACTTGGACAACATTCTAGGTCACAAGCAGCAATTGTTTATCATTGAGCATCAGGATTCAGGCCCTGTGAACCTCACTCAATGGTTTATTAACACATATGTTACCTCCCTTGCAGTGTTAATCTCTGTATTCACAGTATTTTAATATGGAGAAGTTTTTCTGTCTGAGTTATTGTCTCCACTTTGAGTGAAGGAAAAGGAAGACATTGTATCACCTGATAGATCTAGTTCATGTTCTTCTTATATTATCTTGTAGGGGTCGTAACTTGAAAACCATTATAGATATGTTATGAAACTTTCAGTATACCTGTATTGGTCATGGACAATGTGTACACAGTCATTAGGTCATTTTGACCTTGATCCAAAGGTAAAATATGTGCAAATTTGCAGTACAGTCTATTCCGCGCTGTAACTTTCAAACCATGAAATATAACTTTTCCAGTTTAAATCCATCACCCAAAGATTATGTGTAGTGCACAGTCAGAAGTTCATTGTAACCTTCATCCAGAGGTGACACATTTGCAAATTTTGATGGAACACCTTGTCCAGGTTGTTGAATTTAAACTTTAAATGATATTTTAATGAAACTTTCACCATACTTATCAAAAAGGATAAGTACTGCATTGTCATTAAGTCATTGTGACCTTGGCCCCAAGGTCAAAATATGCAGAATTGTCGGCTGCATCTTGTCTGGGCTTAATTTATGCGTGAAGATATCTTGATGAAACTTGCAGATGATGTGCCATGCATTGTCATATATCAAAAGGTGAAGAAAGTCTTGTTTCAAGCATTCCAGGGTGATGCCAACAGTACCTCACTGTATCTAATTAATATGTCATCTGACCAAACATGAAGGTCACCGAATCAAAGGTCAAGGCCATATTTACCTCAAGGTCAATGGATCAAAGGTTAATGTCAAATTTTGTATCTTTTAACTGTTGAACATTTTATGACATTTTGTTGAAGCAATGGTGATCAGAATCAAGCAAGGCTTTAACTGACCAAATCTCGAGGTCATTGGCGGTTTTTTTTATTTCCTGATTGCTAACTTTACATCTTTTGGTCGCTAAATGTTTTTAATGTAATAACAAAATGTCAGCTGATAATACCTCAAGATAAGATTTTACATGTCTGGTCCATAACTGTATTGACATAAAAAACACTTCGGGGAATAACTGACTATAACATTTTTAATGGAGACATTTTGATGGTCCATTGAAAATGTTACAGTGCGGTCCATCTATGTAAATGAATTAACGTCAGATAGACGTCTTTGAACGAACATGGTTAGTTTATCATAGGCTATTTCTCGGTAACGTAGCAACGGATAATGACGAATCGTATTATACAAGTGGTAGAATCCCCCTTTGTCTCTACTTAATCATGCAGGCGAATCAGAAGATATGATGATTAAGAGAGAAAAAAGGCGACCCGACCATTTTTGGTATTGTGTGAATTAGGGAGGGGATGAAACATAACCCCATTTGTCCAAAAGCTGTGCATACTCCATTTTGTGATGTTCGGGAATCTTGTCTCCGTTACAAACCCTCAACTATTATGATTTGTATTACCACAGCGGTACAGATTTCTATATAACAAACAGGGGGAAATGATATTTCAATGGTGGACACCCAATCTTTTACCAAGTTTATAGAAATATTGGCAAATTAAACAACTTGGTTTGTGACTGGTTAAAATTCATAAAATCTCTGCAAAGTATTTTGTATTCTTGCAGTTTACACCCATTTATAAGTGTAGGTTAAACTGAACTGCTGTATGTCATGTGTTTGTAAATGTAACACTATATTCCCACTGAAAAGTAATGGTCCGCAGTAATATTCAGTTAGGTCCATTCATACACATAAAAGTAATGGCATTTGGAGTTTACATAAGCGATTTATTTAACAAAATATATTCACTTGCTCATCCTCGATCACCTTCGCTCTCTACACCCCTGAAAAATGTCATGACAAAACGGAAGGCTCCGTGTACACCACCTTGTTGATGAGGCAAGAAGACTGGTCCGACCCTTTGATGCACATCAAAAGAATTGTGTGGTCACGTAACGGTAAAAATTGACAGGCTTTGAAGTCCGTTGCGACTCCATTGTAATCGTCAAAGGACAGGAATGCAGCCTAGCGATTGGTCAGGATGTTTTACCTAAGCGTGTCTTCAGTTTTGTCATGACATATTCCAGGTGTGTAGAGAGCGAAGGTGATTGTAACTCCTGGATATCGAGGATGTCACTTGCTATGGCACACTCTGTGTAGAGCAAAATTAATTTAGTTGCTTCATAGGTCTACACCGCAAACTTATAATCCGTGTTTGAATTTCTAATTTCTTATTTACTTATTATATTAGTTATATTGAAAAGCAATAGAAATAGAAGAGACATAAAAATAAAAGAACCCTAGGCCTAAACTTTCACCACTCACATCCCATTTTGTCTAATGACTGGTTTCTCAAAAATTAACAGTATACGAACAAAAGCTTATATTGTATTCTTTTTCTGAACCTGTACAGTATTCAAAATGCTTTTAATTGGAAAAATGCATTTGAGCCATTCAGTTTCAGTACACCGATGTGGGTTAATACAACTTGAGCACCTCTAGACGGTGTCTTCAAGTGCCTTTCCAAGGTCAATGCGAAATAGACAAGTTTCTGATAAACTTAATTTGAAAATTCATAACTTTATGCAGGTGTATAAATGCTTTTCTAATGTCGTATTAATATAGTTGATACTAAATCGGCAGTGTAGACAGTGTCAAGGAGTGCTATTTTATTAACCGGAGCAGAACGAGTTCATTGATATTTTTAGACGCATGTTGGGCAATGGCATCTGAACCTAGAGATGCGGCGTCTACACAGTAAACTGTTTTTTGAAACACTTCGTTTTCCGAAACTGTCCGAGCGCATCCATGGTATGAAAAAGTTCGTTGACATAAGAAAATGTCATCATTTGAGTTAAGAAATCCACATGAAAAATCTCAATATCCCGTTACACGGTGATGGGCCAAGTGGTTAAGCCCCCCTACCTTTGGGTTGCGAGTTCGAACCCCACGTGGGACAGTTGCCAAATACTGACATTAGTTCGGTGGGTTTTTTCCGGGTAATCCGGCTTTCCTTCACCTCCAAAACCTGGCACATCTTTAAATAACACTGGCTGTTAATAGGACGTAAAACAAAATAAACCAAACCAAACGTTACATGGACTTACAGTGAGGGATGCGAGAGAGGGACCTCTCCCCAGATCTCTTCCGAAGGGAATCTGGGCTTATGTCATGGTGTCCGTCGTCCATCGTCTTCTGTCCGCTTTCCCTTTAAACGACTTGATCTGGAAAAAATGGAATCATGACATTCTAAAAACGGAAATGACCTTAACTTACTCGTACCTTCATGATCCTAGGGGTCAAATGCGTCGCTCACTTCAAATGACCTTCTGGAAAATTGAAGGTTATAGAACTTTTGTTATTGTCTAGTAGTGTTTTGGGAGCTGGAATTCAACAAATTATTAAAACGAAATTGGCCTTGGACTTCTGTCAAGGTCACAGGGGTTAAATGTGCCAAACACTTTAAATGTTTTGTGAATTTAAACGTATGGAATCTTAATATTTGGTCTGTTACTTCTCTGGATTGAGCACGACAAAGTTTGCAAATTGAAATGGCCATGCCCTACTTTCAAGGCCACAGGGGTCAAAATGTCAACACATCCAGGGACTTCTGAATAATGGAATGGTCTATTCATGAATTCTAGCTAATAGCTTCGACGTACTGAGCCGACAAAGTTTGCAGTTGAAACATTTCCGTACAGTATACTATTGAATACGAATATTTTCCTATGCTACAGGACATTTAGGCCTCCTGTCCATTTGGCAAATTTGCTCTCTTGATCAGTCTAAACAACACTCGATATGCGTAACAAGGCGCCGACCGAATTTTCATGTGAAATGCATTACTGTCTGAGCAAAGCGCTACATGTAACAACAAAATATGTTTTGAGATACGTCCAAACATACTTTATGCATAACCTGTTGTCCATGGATAGCTTTCATAAGAAATTCTAAAAGGATCTCTCCAGTTTCTTTTTGGGGAAATGATCCACCAAGAAAATTTTAAGGACGGTATGAGTATGACGGACTTACGGGCAGGCGACGGGCCATGAACGAAGAGTGATTTGAATAGCCCACAATTTCATGATTATGATGGGCCATACAATGATGCACTTACATGTTATTGAAACATTTTACAATGAACTACGTTAAATTGTGTCCTTTTCGAGGATCATGTGTACTTTTGGATGAAAAAAATTATATGGTGTATCTGTTTTTATCAATAAGCAATTAACTTTACCGCATTGCAAATGATGGTGGCATGGATTTACTGCAGTGCTACCCGAACTGAGAACGGCCCAGGTGTATAAACTCCTACCGCTCAGCCGTTCACTTGTATCACAGCGATGTCAAACTCCTATCGGTGCTATTTTTAGATTGGTATAGCTGTGACCTTTCATGTGTTGGATAATCGGGCTACTCGGTAGTGAAACTACTCAAAATAAAAACAATATGAATATGAGTTGAGAAAATCTTAATATATTTGTACAAAGGATACAGTCAGATATTTGGATCATTCATCGAAAAATGCTGGGTTTTTTTCATAATAGTTAAAGGCCAATATACGTAACTTCGGGACATTTTTCTGAAAAAAATCAAGTTGATAACCATGCACAAATAAGCCTAAAACGAAGTAAACCTGAGCGGTAACTAACAAGAAACTCTTGACAGAAAAATCCAAATAATTGAAAATAATTCAGGTGGGGCCCACTTCAACAACAAGTCGAAGTTAGAAGACAGTTCAAAATAGACGCGTGTTTACAAATACCGCATTTCAACTGCTGCTGTACCGGTAACCGCGTAAGAATTGATCTTGAATATTGCTGATATCAGTAAATCTTAACTAAATTTATTAATATAAAAAGTTATTAGGCTTGGTTTTCGCTTCAAGTTTTGCCGAATGTTACGTATATTGGGCCTTTAAACAGCTTTCAATTACACATAGCCACACAGGCTAAAATAATTCCCCAACTGTCAGCTCCCGATTTGGAATGTCACCGAGGGCCGTGACTGCCGGCCAGCTCCTGAAAAGTCTCTGCAAAAACGGAAGTGTTTCGGAGACGGGTGTCTCATTGCTGTAGCTTTTTTAATTTTTGGTAGGCATACAACTGACATTCTTTTCACTTTAGGGTTCGATAGATTACCTCTTGCAATTTTGTGACACGCAGATTTCGACACTCGCGTCTGTTTTGATATTTCCCAGAACGAAAACCTTCAGCATAAAGACGGATAATGGTGTTCCTTGAATTACAATCCAAAGGTTTTCCGTATTGACAAACACGACCGAAAGTGTTTTCATCCATTAGGCCTACTGCCAATCAGAATCAAGCGGCCGGAGCCTGCAGAGGCACATGTTTTTTAGAGGTACTGTACACCGGCTACATCTCGTCAGGGGTACCGTACACCTCGGCTACATCTCGTCAGGGGTACCGTACACCTCGACTACATCTCGTTAGGGGTACCGTACACCTCGATTACATCTCGTTAGGGGTACTGTACACCTCGATTACATCTCGTTAGGGGTACCGTACACCGGCTACATCTCGTCAGTGGTACCGTACATCTCGGCTACATCTAGTCAGGGGTACTGTACATCTCGGCTACATCTCGTCAGGGGTCTCGTTGGTTATAACCATGATTAACATGTAACCGAATTGCGTTTATACCAGCATCAATGCTAAAATATCCTGTATGAATTTCGATTTCGACAAGGTCCATCGTTTGTCCTTACCGATGTAGCGGAACTAGACTGGGTCCATCGTTTGTCCTTACCAATGTAGCGGAACTATACTGGTCCATTGTTTACCCTTACCAATGTGGCAGACCTAGACTGGGTCCATCGTTTGTCTTTACCAATGTAGCGGAACTAGACTGGGTCCATCGTTTGTCTTTACCAATGTGGCAGACCTAGACTGGTCCATCGTTTGTCCTTACCAATATAGCAGACCTAGACTGGGTCCAGTGTTTGTTACCAAGTAGCTCAATTGGTCTGCCTAGAGTTTTAAAGGTACCGGGTTAAAATCCCGGCCTGACTTTGCATTTTCCCAGTCTTGTTACACCATATTTCATTGTGACAAATTATTTTAATAATATTTGACATACCCATCATAGCATAACAAGTCTATATGCCATATTGACTCTCAGGACAATTAATTGTGGAAGGCAACATATTTCATCCAGACTGTTGTTTTGTTTACATAATGAACCTTGACATATCCGCCTCTGATCCCAAGAAGTGATGTCGTGGCTACTACCCGCGGGTAGACTGTGCCTGTCTGGTTACCCTGAGGTTCGGCTTCATCCTCCACATCATCAGATGGTGGTCTGTTGAAATCGACCTGCGTCCCATTTAAACGATCATGTTACCGCTGTATCTGGACGGGATCTTTCTCTTATTTCATATGCAGATTTCCCATGGTCCCTAGTTGCGCTTTTTCGATTTTGGGATTGATTTGAAAAACGAGATGGCTGACAGACAGCCATCTTTGTTTTTTACAATGAAATTTTATGACCTTTTCATGGGATGGATCTTTCTCAAAATATGTAAATTTCCCTTGGTCCATAGATGTGCATTTTTAATTTTGTGACTGGTTATAAAAACAAAAATTTTGACAGCGGAGACATCGTTGCTTTGAAGTATGAAAGTTTGTTATTGCTTTGTTCTTGAAATGAAATAAAGAATGGCTCTTTTTTTTCATTTAAAATATGCCCTTGGGTTCTTAGTTGTGGTATTGTGATTATGGGACTGATCAGAACAACAAAGTGACTGGCACAGGCAACCATATTTGATTTGATTTCTGAAGACTATATTACAAATGAACAATAAATGTATTGCTATTCCTTAAGAAGAATTATCAAAATTCAAGTAATAAGAAAAGAAGAGGAAAGAAGGGAAAATATCTCTTGTCATTTTAAGTTCACTAACTGAACGAATCAAATTAGCAGAGGTGTCATCCAATTTGATTATGATTTCATTTTTTTTTTATATATATATATTTGTCAGTGTGATGCTTTGCAGTCTGCCTTTAATAACACCATGAATAGCCTGGAATCAACCGCTGGAGGACTCACACAACTAAATTATTTACTATATGTTATTACTAAGCTTTAGAGCTAATAACTTTAATATTTGAAGTTCAACACTAGTGACTAGTGACTGCCTGGATTCACAGATATATACATGGCAAAGACTTCAAATGACATTTTATCAGGAGTTTCGTCGCATTTTAGCTCGCTACGGGCGTCTGCTTCGCACAACTGGAAATTTACATATCAAACTAGTGAAATGGGACGGGAACACCCTCTGACTTTTGACCCCATATCAATCCGCCATCACATGTCAAATCTACCAAAAGTATACAATTTTGTAAAGTTAAATATCTATAGATTTCATTCAATGCAGAATATGTCAGCAATTACCTATTTAAATTATCAAGAATCAACTGTACTTAGCCGAAACAAATTTTCGGTAGGGACTACAAACGTATGAAACACTAGTCATTGGCTCATTCTAGGCTAGTCCTCCAGTCACTCAGATTGTTCTAGCCTGGATTCAATCGCTGGAGTGACTCAGATGTTCTAGCCTGGAATCAATCGCTGGAGTGACTCAGATGTTCTAGCCTGGAATCAATCGCTTGAGGGACTCAGATTGTTCTTAGCCTGGAATATAGTGCTGCAGCGACTAGGTAAAGGTTTTCTGACTTGTGTGAACTATTTATAAATACAACACTGCTGCAGAAACAAATACGTATTCTATGTTTGAAATGTTTTCATAAATAGTAGAATTGATTTTAGACAAGATAACATTTTTGATTTGTTGACAGAACCTGACAGAATCCTGATGGGGACTGAAGAGGGATTGTATGTGGCACAGCTGAACAAAGATGGTAAGTTGTAACAAATTTTACAGACTTTGTAAACATGTTCTTCTGTTTCTCTAGTCAGTGCATCGCTGTCAATCCTCCCTTGTTCGAAGAGAGAGTGCCACCAAAATTTACCAATCTCCCTCAAAACTACCTTCATTTCATTTAAGTTCAGACTCTCGCATCTCAAAATCTATATTTTATGGTCAAATGATCTCCTTGTTACTGCAAGGTATGTGTAGTGACCATGACAGGTGTGTCTGGCTCAATTAAATGCTTTTTGGAGTTATTTTGTTATTTATCAAGTTTTTGAGTATCTATTATCTTCACCATAATTATTTTGTGTTTTTTGCCTTGACATGATGTCATTATGTCATGATGCAACATCTACTGTTGTAATTATTATGTTACAATAGGTGTGAATACATAACACAAAGGTTTGGCACAGCATAACACAAAAATTATGACACAGCAAAACACAAAAGGAACGCGACAAGTACTTTATAGATAAATATTAATTTTGTGTTACAGTACTGATCCGCATTGGAGACCGCAGTGAAAAGAAGACCGTCTACCAGTTAGAGCTGGTACTGGAGGAGCAGCTTGTGGTATTCATCAGTGGTGAGTTGATACTGGCACACAGGTTTTCCCTGACGCACAAAAACCTGCATTTTGACTCCTAAAATTGTCAAAGGACTCCCAAAGTTTTACTATATATTATTTGTGATGGGAGTCCTAGGACTCCTAAATTGATTAAATTTGAGGGTCACAGGGAAAACCCTAAAGTGATTCCCAGTGTTTGCATCTTCTGTTGGTCTCTCCGTCAATCTCTTCAACATCTTGGGTGTACTTTTGTGTTAATTCATTCACCCCTGAAATTCCAGCTGTTGAATTGGACGAGTTCAAATGTGTCTTCAGGAAGGAATGAGTTAAACTCAATATTACTGATACTGCAATTCCCAAAGTTATCAAAAGTCATAATTATTTGATTAACCTATGTCATGGCCTTTTGCAAACTTTCCATTTAAAAGACTTCCGCTATTTTGATTCTAAGCTATGTATTTTCTGATTACAGGTCGACAGAAGCATATCAAATTGCTGCATGTGTCTGCATTGGAAGGACATGATGGCGATCCAGTCAAGATCCCGGAGAGCAAAGGATGCAGTGTATTCTGTACAGGACTAATCCGGCAGAGCTGCTGCTCTTGTCTATGTGTGGCTATTAAGCGGACTATACAGGTGTACGAACTCAACAAGACGCGCCAGAAGTATAGGAAAATGAAAGACATTCAGGTCCCGGGAATAGTGCAGTTTATAGAAATTATGAATGAAAGACTTTGTGTGGGATACCCGTCATACTTTGCAATTTACAGTGTCACAGGTGATGCCGCACCAATGAGTAAGTGTTCTGTCTGTGGAGACTTGTTACAATAAAACAGTTAAAACCATAATTGTAACATCCAAAGTGTCTTCCATGTGCTTGCATAATTGCTACAATCAGATTTTAAAGGTTTTATGCAGTTAAGAATTGATTTTGCCGATAAAAGGTTGTTGGGGGGGAAAAAAAGCAAAAATAATTCTGCCTGTTTAACAATACTTCCTAATTTTATAATATTTATTCTATAGTACTTTAAATTATTTTGTTTCTTTTTGTTTGCCATTTGCAGCACTTGTAAATTCTGAGGACTCCAGTCTGCAGTTTATGATGCAGTCGCAACAAAACTCCCTGCAGGCAGTGGAGTTGTCTCCCAAGGAGTACCTTTTAGTATTTAGTGGTAAGTTGTGTTACCTTTTAGTATTTAGTGGTAAGTTGTGTTACCTTTTAGTATTTAGTGGTAAGTCGTGTTGTCTCCCAAGGAGTACCTTTTAGTATTTAGTGGTAAGTTGTGTTACCTTTTAGTATTTAGTGGTAAGTCATGTTCGCTTCCAAGGAGTACCTTTTAGTATTTAGTGGTAAGTCGTGTTACCTTTTAGTATTTAGTGGTAAGTTGTGTTACCTTTTAGTATTTAGTGGTAAGTTGTGTTGTCTCCCATGGAGTACCTTTAAGTACTTAGTGGTAAGTCGTGTTGTCTCCAAAGGAGTACCTTTTAGTATTTAGTGGTAAGTTGTGTTACCTTTTAGTATTTAGTGGTAAGTCGTGTTACCTTTTAGTATTTAGTGGTAAGTTGTGCTACCTTTTAGTATTTAGTGGTAAGTCATGTTCGCTTACAAGGAGTACCTTTTAGTATTTAGTGGTAAGTTGTGTTACCTTTTAGTATTTAGTGATAAGTTGTGTTGTCTCCCATGGAGTACCTTTAAGTACTTAGTGGTAAGTCGTGTTGTCTCCAAAGGAGTACCTTTTAGTATTTAGTGGTAAGTTGTGTTACCTTTTAGTATTTAGTGGTAAGTCGTGTTACCTTTTAGTATTTAGTGGTAAGTTGTGCTACCTTTTAGTATTTAGTGGTAAGTCATGTTCGCTTCCAAGGAGTACCTTTTAGTATTTAGTGGTAAGTTGTGTTACCTTTTAGTATTTAGTGGTAAGTTGTGTTACCTTTTAGTATTTAGTGGTAAGTCATGTTCGCTTACAAGGAGTACCTTTTAGTATTTAGTGGTAAGTTGTGTTACCTTTTAGTATTTAGTGGTAAGTTGTGTTGTCTCCAATGGAGTACCTTTAAGTACTTAGTGGTAAGTCGTGTTGTCTCCCAAGGAGTACCTTTTAGTATTTAGTGGTAAGTTGTGTTACCTTTTAGTATTTAGTGGTAAGTTGTGTTACCTTTTAGTATTTAGTGGTAAGTTGTGTTACCTTTTAGTATTTAGTGGTAAGTTGTGTTACCTTTTAGTATTTAGTGGTAAGTCATGTTCGCTTCCAAGGAGTACAATAATTCAGCACAATCATAATTTAGTGGAATGATTTTATAGCGAAAAATCACTAAAATAAGATGACATCTAAAAATATATATGTTTACAGTATAGTGTTGGTCCAATTTGTATCAGTTTTTCTAAAAGGCTATCCACTACTGATGTATATATATTCAGTTGTGATTAAGTCGCTGTTTTCTTTCTAGTTTCTGGCATATATGTAGACAACACTGGTAGAAGGAGTAGAGCCCAGGAACTCATGTGGCCTGCTCCTCCAACAGCAGTTGGTAAGTTATCAAGTATACAGTGTACATTGCATATATACTTCATATCGAAGGTCATAAGGCCATGTGAGGACGTAAAACTCTCAAAATAAATAAAACATCTCATATATACTCTCATGCTTGTAAGGAGAATTGATACACAGTATTTCTGATAATTGTTCAGAGACATTTTAACAAGGAATACATATTCCTTGAAGTACATTTTACAATTTAATAGAAATATTCAGTAACATTCAGAAAATTGCTGCATATTTAAAATTGCAACCTGATTTGTATGTTTTGGATAAAATACATATCAATTTGTTTTCTTTTACATGTTATCAGACTTATTAAAGATTATATCACTGATACAAAACTTTTGATTCATATCCTGGTGCTTGTTGTTGCTTTGTTGGACTATATGCCTGTGCCATTGAATTGTACCACTGGGAAGTATCATTGTTGTGTTGTCAAGGTTACTATACTTCAGACAGAAATCGATTAATTAATTTTTATGCTATCCATGAACTATTAAAAGTAAATCAAGTTAACACATTTGTGACATATGACAGGGTGTTGTCAGGCGGCGTTGTGAATAGTACACTTGCCATTCACGGAACCATGCAGGTTTTCTCTAGATTGTCTTGGTTTCCCTTCCAACATTAGGACCTCTGAATTTCCATCCAGGCAAACAAGGATGATTTATAATTTGTAAAATGTTGATGTGTATTTGTTGTAAAATAAAATTACTGTGATGTCATCATTGTGTTATTTCAGCGTACAGTGATCCCTACCTCATGTGCTATTCAGAAAATGCCATATTTGTGTTCGATGTTCATTCAGCAGAGTGGATCCAGACTTTGTGCTTGAAAAAGGTACGGATTAGATTGACAGGAGACCATTATGTTCCCTCATTGCTGAGGTATGAGCGAAATGGTATTGAGTTATGAAAGTGACAGCTAATGGAACTCTTATATAGGACAGATTAACCAAAAGGTGAAAATATTGCCAAGTTACAGCACAATCAGTTGATTGTTGCATTAATGTTAGATTTACACCAAACTTATCGTCTTTATTACTGGAATTCACAATAAAACTGAGATATTTTATCATTTAAAGTATTGCAGGATAATTCCTTCACATTTTGATTAATATGATATTGCCTCTTAGAAAATTAATTCAATCAGTATTGTTTGAATATACTGATTACTGGAAAAATGTTGGTTAGTGATTTATTATGGTGATTTTATTATATATTTCTAAATAGATACTTGATGATAAATTCTCATTGTTTTTTTGTTGTAGACAAAGCCCCTGAACAGGGATGGCTCTCTGAACCTGATGAATATGATGGACTCCCAACACATCATTCACTTCAAGAATGTCCATCATGGTATTAATACTTTGTAACACCCATAACTGTCCTTATGATGAATTACTTGGGGAATCTCAGGTTTAAATCTGACCAAAGGAAATTGGTTTATTTTAACAACAGATTGTGTTAGTCCTGCAAAGTTATCTGGGAATACATATCCTTTTTTCAGTCATGTAAGGTGTGCTGTTGCAGGTGTCATTCATTAGGGTCAAAGAGATACATTTTAATCATGAAATATTTAAGATAGAAATATTTGTATTATCTGGTAATTTCTTTTTTTTTTTTGCAGGAAAACAGAATTTCGATATTTATTCATATATCTTCATGTTAAATTATGGATTAAATGGTATTAAATGTCTTTGAATGATAGAAGATGAAAGGCTGGCATGTTAAATTATAGAATAAATGGTATTAAATGTCTTTGAATTATAGAAGAAGAAAGGCTGGCCATCAAGGAAATCTTCAAAAACAGGAGTGTCAACAGGAACAAGAGGCGATTCTCCTTCAAGACGAGAGAAGATCATGACCGGGGCTCTAAAGGGTGAGAAAGGAGGCTCTGTCTGCATCCTGTTGGGTTATTCTTAGTGGAATGAATAGATGGTTTGCTCATCAAGTAACATTTATTATGAGATGAAATTTTATTTCAAGAGTTGGAATGATATTTAAAAGGAATGCATTAGGTTGATATTGATTTATGATACAATGTCCGGTTTTACAGCTTTTTGCCAACTGTTGTGAATGATTTATTTTTCAATGCTATTTTTTTGGCTAACTGAATGTTTCAAGTTTTTTGTTCTGTTGCAAAATGGCAGAAAAAATTGACCTCCTGTGATTAATAATGACCTTTTTATTATACGATTTATGTGCAGCATGTTTCTTATTTATTTGCTTTATATCATTACTACATGTATCTTATAATATATAGACTGACACACTGTTATATCAAAATACATTAATGTAACTCGGGCATATAGAATCTGGTGAGATGTGTTCGCCGGAATCTCACACTCTTCTATAACAATTCTGCTAATCTCTTCAAGCAAAGTTTGTGACTTAGATAAAAAACGTTTATCGGGATGTATAAGATTTGGTTGCACAGACATATGTAGTCTAAAGCATCAGCTTGTCAATACTACAAGTTGGTGATAAGTACTTGGGGAAGTCTACATAGTGAAAATTTAATTGATATCCTCAAAAATATGGATAGCATGACATCTTGAATTGCCATGAAAGCTTCAATGAATTGCTTCTTTGAATGTTTCTTGCACACACTGATATATTCTACAGCTATCTGCCGATATTTTTGTTACGAAAATGACTCTGTTATTGACAAGCAGATGTTGGTCGTGGTCTTAACTCTATATATATGGATGTTGTGTTGTAGGATCATCAGAACTATTTACAGGAATAACATATAGCATCTCCACCCTATAACGACATCACATCTGACTGATGTTGTATTATGTCTTTGTACTTAATCTGACCGATACATGGTGCAAACGAAAAAATTACTTAGGATTCACTGTTTTATATGGGAAAATACTGTGGTCATAGGTGTTAACAGGTTCTGTAAGGTTTTGTTTAGAAATTGAGTTATTTAAAATTGAAAAAAAAAACTACCCATGGATACAAAGGGATCAATCTAGGTCATTTATCACAAGAGGTAACAGTTTTTTCCTGCAAGTGTTTATTAAGGTTTTACTTTGTTGTGGTTTCAAAACTTTAAAAAAAGAATGGTTCAATTATTGTTTACACCATCAATGCTTTGATGAATACTTAATCAGACAGTAAAGAGTCCATATGAAATAGGTGAATTTAAATTGAACATTATATATTTCAGTGCAATAAATGATTCGGCAATAGCTAGTGTTGATATTTATACTTGTTAAGTATAAGATCCTCCCCCGTAAATAACAGATATTTGTTCCCTCGATCCCTAGATTGACCCCTGTTACCCTCGATCCCTAGATTGACCCCTGTTACAATGATATCCATCCTACCTACAATGAAGTCCAGTACATGTCGGTAAAGTTACCTGTTACGACTGTAGTAAACTGACTGAGTTACAAGACAGCTGCTATTTTGTGTTGACTACAGGCCCGAGCGGCGCTCTCGTGAAATTTCCGCACCAATATCATTCAGCCATGTAGCCCACATGGGTCCAGATCAGGTCTTTCCTTCAAGCATACCAATACCAGTAACCCACGGCCAGTAAGCTGTCTTACGTAAAATTGTACTGTGTAGTGGCTTAGTGCATGCTTCCCATATAATCTCTTTTTTCTTGGAATGTATAAACCATGCTGTCTTCTCCATGTATTTAATCACTGATCTACCAACTCAGCTATGCATGTTGCTTTTTACATAGAATTTTAGCTAGGTGCATGTTCGTTATCCAAGTTAAATACAATCAAAATGTCTGTCCCAAGACAGGTTACCATCGGTTCCTTGGGTGTAGTATTTAATCATTTGTTTTCAAACGTAACCGCTCTGTACAGTTTGACTAAATGCTTTGTGTTGTTAGCCTGACGTCTGCTATGTGCTATCTTGGTGCATGTGGTTACACGTGGTTACTTGGTGGCAGGGAAATTGTTATATTCCATTGGTGGTTCAGTTACGGTACAAGAACATGCGTTGATGGTGGATTTCAGCGGTTTGTTCTGGATATATATACATTTCATGTTTGTTGCAGCTTATCAATAAATTATTCCCATCACACTTGTATTTAGAGGCTGTTTCATTGGTCCAGTTGTTTGGGCTCTGCCAATTATTACATTCATATGAACAAAATATTCTGACATATAACAGATGGTATACAAGTTTTAGTTTAATTTTTGTGTCGGTGTATACAAGTAAATTACAAAAGGAAAATTAGTGGATGTTATTAAGGATTGTTCCAAAATTCATCATATGAGAGGGGCGGGAGGCTCCACCACCCATCAAATATTAAAAGTAAAAGTGTTTTATTATATGGAACTGTACACAGATCTGGTTTTAACCCCATCACCCATGCTATATTAATACAGGTGCCTCTCACCTCCCCCACATGATTAATTCTGGAATAGCCCCAACTTGGGTCATATGTGCAATTTGCCATAACTGAAATTTATCGTTATTTGATTTAATTTAAAATATTATTCTGAAAAAAATGAACTAGAATATTCAGATGTGTATAAAGATATTTTAGATTTACAGAGCATGTTAAGGGGAATGGATGCTGATACAATATTTAATGCAAGAAATAATAATTTCAACTGCACAAATCAAAAATTCAATCAAATTAGAATATAATTCACATCACACAAAACTTATAGTCTGCCTTTTACATAATGGAAAGCTTTATGCACTCGTGAACACACTTGTATGTGTCATGTGATGATCTCTTGCACAGCACGTTTCTTTCAAAATCTGGACCCGCCATCGAAACAAAAAGATGAATTTTTTAAATGTTATTTTAAACCTTTACACTCAAGAAACCACACTAAATTAGGATAGTTTAGGAATTTACAATTTTTTTAAATCTTTGCTGGAAACAGTGACCTGCTTAATCAGATTTCAATTACGTTATGTTGGAAAAATATAGAATCGACCTTCATGCATTTAGTGGCGAGATCAAGCATTCCGCTTTGAGCCTTTCACACAGCTTCAGCTATGTTTGCTTACCTTTGTACAAGATAAGCATATGCCGAAAACAACTGAATTGTTTATTTTGCTACCGTAATAATTGAAACAATTTGACAACAAATACAACTGCAGTTATTGATTAATTGTGTACTGTTCAATGATCACTGTTATAACCTTGGTAAATATTAAAATGTTGTAAAATTTGTTATGAAAGTGAAGTAATTATTAAATACATGAAGAACCTTTCAAAACTGTTAAAAGTATGACTGAAGGTGATAAAAAGATGAAAGATTTTTTCTTGGGCTGACCAAATCTGTAAAATCTAAGATGTATTTATTGTGTTTTTCTAATAGGTCTGAGAGAAAATCCAGAATAATCTCCGGTCCAACCAACTTTACCCATGTGGCTCATATGGGTACAAACATGGACATGAAATCACTCATTGATCTTCCCAAGGTATTTACTGTTTACATTTAATCTCTGCGTGTAAATAAAACAACAAATTATATACAGAAATAGTGCCAAAATATACAGACAGCTTTATATGGAACATCGAGATTATTGGTGGATATATAGTGATAATATTGGTTCAACAATGGTTACACAACAACAGCAATTCAAACATCAGCTATAATGATTTTACTTGCTTTACCAGCCGGTTGGATCGTCGGCCCCTCCGCCTGTAGAGAGACCGCCCCCCGATACTACCATACAGAGGGTGCGCAACATCTTCCAACCTAGCATGAAGTCGGTACAGGAGGCTCAGTTGAGAGGTGCCCGGTCACAACCCAACGGTAGGTCAAACGGTGAGGATAATAGGGCATGCATGAATCGTCAATCAAAACGAAAAATGCACATTTTAAAATTTTAATAATTTCACTTTATAAAAACCAAATCAGTAAAAAGAGTAGATCAAAACTGGTCTAAAACAGATACCATTTAAATTTTTTACATCTGCATGAGACATTTAATTGAGGTTTATAGCGAAGTTTATTGATGAAGTTTGATGGCAAACATTTTCTTGATGAATGTCTTATCCATTTCCTTAACCCAAAGAGATGGCATCATACCTCGCACTCGTAAAAAATATGAAAATATTAATCACGCTCATGAAATATATTTTGTGTTACTGAAGACACTGTTAGATATCCTTTATGTGTTTGTTAAGTCACAGCAAATTTAACCTCCAAACTGAAAAGTACATTGGAACAAACTTGATGTAGAGGAATACAATGCCCATTGTTTAAAACAGGCAGTGCGAGGCGTGAATCGCCGTCCAAAGTTGGGGGTGGAGCACGACCTACATCCTCCACCTCCTCCATCTCCGATAGTCCCGAGTTATCCTCCCATGACCAGTCCGCCTTCGCCGACGTCACCAGCAACATGTTTGAGGTAGGCTCGGCTCCTACAACCTAGCTAGCTTCACTTATAGGGCTTTCTTAGGACGATATATAGGCTTTTCCTTAGGACAATTTTGCAGTGTAATAATGCATTGATAGAGGCACATTAATTTATAGTCCACCCTGATGCTTCTGTAGAAATATACAATCAGTTATAAGTATTATTGATGATAAATACTTTTTATGAATTTTATATTATATATATGTTTAAGACAAGAAGCATTTGTTAAGGAAATATTGGATAAGGAATCACAAATCACTTGTTCTTTTTCTCTTTTTGATCTCACAATAGTAGAGCATATAATAATGGTGACTTGGTAATTATGTTGATGTTTCGTGTCCCTCCCTGTTACACGTGTAATGAAGCCCCCTTTCTGTTATGTACCGCCACTCGAAGGTTTCCGTTTCACACACTGTATGATCTGTGTCTTACTACATAGTCTATATATATATATATTACTGCCTTCACACGGCCAGAACTGACTTGTGAGTTACATGTTTATTCACTGTACTGGAACAAACATATTTCTGTACTGTACAGAGGGGGCTCAGTTGTAACTGGACTACAATACTAAGACATGACTTACACATCTTTGCATCTTTTACAACATTTTCATTCCAAAGTATTAACATTTGAGGAAAAATTTAAGATTTTAGGGAATTTAAACGGCATAATAAACATATCAATTGAATGGCAAGGATGAAATCAAGACTAGGTAAAAATTGATGACATGGGCGAATGGCGGAAGTTTGCCTTTTGAACATTTCATTATATACAATTAATTGTATTGTTTTTTGTTCAAATTCGAAAGATTTTATGACAATGAATTTAAGTGATTGGGAATGATAAAGCAAGAAAAGAAAATGTAGAAGAAAAAAAAATGTAAGTCCTGATGTTAAGAGCCTTGTCTAGTTTGTTCTGGTATAGTCGCTAGATGTAACACAAATTAGTAAGGCTCCTGTGAAGAATTCTATGTCTGCACACACTGTGTGTCATATTCATCGTATGCACTGAAAGTCTATGTACTGTATTATTTATAATCTTCAACCAGTTGTCTTCTTGTGTGACCTGATTGGCCGGCGTTACTAATGGTGTACTACTACATAATCCATTTTGCTTCCCTTCAGGTGTTTAAAGGTCCCCCCGGGTCGCGCGAGTCTGTTAGTGGCAGTGTTTCCAATCATACATATGAAAGCACATGGCAAAACTACTGAACAAATGAGCACACAGATTATGTAGCTGAGGTTTCTCCACTTTTTACTTCCATATTTATATATTGTGCACTCCTTGATCTAACATCATTACCAGACCCCAAGCTTCTTATTCACTTCGTTTTCTGTTCCGTTGATGCCCTGGTGGGAATGGCTGATTGGTCCGTTAATATTTACCATAATTCATTCATATTTATTTTTTTTAAACAATTTAGTAACTGGTGTTCTGATCTTAATATTTAAAAACCTAATATATATATTTGTTAATACATTTTTTATTTTTAAATACGACATATTCATAATCATTACTAATTACAGTAGTTTAGTTTTAACTTGAGCAAGTAACCGAACAGAAGTTACTATAAGGGGTTAATTTTGTGTCTATACTTCCGTGTTATTGCTGAAGTCATTCTCACCATAGGTTACTTGTTGTTTTACATTACAGCATTGCATGAGCCCAGGCTATCACCCTCTAGGTGTGTGCCACTCTTTCTTGGCATGTCCTATCACAGTTATCTCCCCTACCTAACCAGTTGTACCGGCTGGTCGACCAACTTGCCGTCTTTCAATGTTGTTGCATGTTTGTTCCTTCTGAGTTTTTAAACAGACAAAACAATATACTTTACATACAAATATATTCATATAGCAATTCCATATCTTTGACAATTCTGTCCCATTAGGATTTCGATTTTTGATGGATCCAAGACCTAGTGCAGGTAGTATGATTGATATTGTTTACTGGGAATGAAATAACTATGTACTATAGGGCAACATCAGGGCAGCAGGCTTGCTGGCTATCTCATTCTGGCATGGTTGATTAATTATCAAGTTGGAAAGCTTAGCAAGCTGGTGTCCAAACCTAATGGCCTGAAATCAGCATAGATCTAGATTCTATGGAGAAAAGTAGCAGAAATGAGATGTTCAGTATTGACTGCATTCATAGTTGTGTTGTTGATTATTAGAAATATAAAACAAAAATATTGATAGAATTTATATATATTGATAATTTACAGCATACAATGCATAAATATTCACAAACAAAACTTTGCATGGTGAGAGTTGATAGGTGTAACATAGGTTAGAACTATATGCAGTGGTATGTTTATAGTTAAAACAAGTTGGTCATTTCAAAGTTGCATAAAGAATATAATATGAAGTTGTTTATTAATAGAATGTATATGTTTTTTCACACTCTGCAAGTTGCTAGAAGTCATGAAAACTTTTTTTTTAAAAGAATAATAAATGAATTGTGTTCATCAAATTGATATGAAAGGGAGATTACTCCAGACAAAAAAAAAGAAGTCTGGAATGGAACTATTCTTTGTGCTTATGACTGGTGCAGAAGTACTTAAACCTTAAAATATAATATGTGGGTTTTTAAACGAATGATGATCAGCATTGCTTAAAGCAGAAGTCTTTTGACTTGGTGGGATAGTTAGATGGATTGGCATAGTCTAGTGGAAGGGGCATTTTAGTTAATCAACGAAGAATGGAAGATTGGGACTATATATCATAGCACTAGATAGTCTTGACAAGTTAGGGTACTGTTTAACTGTATTTGGTACCATACCAATGCAACTGACAGTGTTGTAGTATATTGTAAGTTTAAATTTGCATCGTACAAGTGTTTTAAATTAGGCTTTCATGGTAAAACTAAACAATACATTCTAATATTCTTAACATTGCTTTGTATTAGCTTAGTCAAACTGTCCTTTTGTAAGCTCTCTGCAATACATTGTTGGCTTAGATATTATAAATTGATGTCCTTTGTCAGTGCTCTGTGATGCATTCTCGGCTTAGATTTAACATTGAATGTTTTTTCTGGGTCAGCTCTGTTTTATGTTGTCGTTGGCTGAGATATTGTTCTGATGGCAGTGGGCATTGATAACCCTTACATTAATGATGTACTGTAAATGTGTTATGTATAAACTGGCAACAGACAAGCAGTGTACAGTAGTTTGAGGCTGCTATGCCGAAACTGTTGCCAGGGTTGAAGGCATACTGAGCCAAATCAAAGAAAGGGGAGAGCACTCTGGCAACTTGTTGTTATGGTAGCTTAAAAATAAGACAATTGTATTAACCATGACTTAACATCAAATGACAATTAGGCATTGTTTAGTTGATGTATAATGTACAATGTAAAAGAATTAAGTTATTGTATTGTTTAAATCAAGTGAAATCAAAAAGATACTTCTATACAATAAAATGATATACAAAAGAAAATAATCGACAGTGTAAATCTTCAGAACAAAACTTAAGCTTTTATTACAAGGTCATTTACACTTTTAATTAACATATTTAGGGAGATTGCTGTTGGCTTATAGCGATTAGGCAGTCACAGTTAAGCGCAGCATGGTTAGATGAGCGTTATAGTTCCCAGTAGGGCTAATTATAGGTTGCTTTGTAATACTATGTAACAACCGTTACCAGATATCGTCGATTTTAGTTGTAACGCTTGACTCTAGGTTTGATTAACAACAATTGACTGGACTGTAAGCTTCACATGATGACTTGGTACACACACACAGTGTGGTGTTGTTGAAATCACAAGCTTGTTCAGCACCGACATCTCCTGTCCCTAACCATGATATCCTTCAGACATAAAATGTGCTTATAAACACATTTCTTAACAAGTCAGGTTTTACCCCATCAAACATTAAAATTTACATCTTAATGTTTCAAATTTCCAGTTTTGTTATATTAAAAATTTCTTCATTATTTTGGTAGAGATCATAAGTATTTATTTAAGGTACTTGGCTTTGACAGCAGATTATGAGTTACCTATGGTATAGTTAATAGCAAAGATGTCAAACTGTATATATGTGAGCAAGATGTTAAAATTTGTTATCATAAATCATCATTAATTCATTCTTGGTAATAATATGTAAAGCTAGTACAATTAAGATATCATCATTCTAGATACACTGTACATAGATCACTGTCTGTAGTGGAAAGTAAAATTATTTAATAATCCTTTAAATATTTTAAATCAATTGATTTGCCCCATCACCATCTGTCCACCACATACCAGATAAGTATGTGTAGCGCTAGAACCTGCCCTGTTGTCTTCTCCTTTGCTTTACACATTAGTATGAGGCAAACTATTATTAATTCAATGTTGAGTCATTCAAATGAAACTTTATGCATTTTACAAAGAACACAGAGATAATTAGGGCCCCGTATCGGAGATACGGGTGCCCTATAGTAATCACTCTGTCTGTCTGTCCGTCCGTCTGTCTGTCCGTCTGTCCACAAATTTTGTTTTTACATAATAACTTTGGTATTCATTGCCAGATTTGCATGAAACTTGGTCAACATGTTCAATAAACAAATATAAAACACAAGGTTGAATGCTAAGGTCACTGGGTCAAAGGTCAAGGTCATATGAGGGTAGAATTAAAGTCATACTGTATCGGCGATATCCGATACGGGTGAATACCAGATTTGCATGAAACTTGGTCAACATGTTCAATAAACAAATATAAAACACAAGGTTGAATGCTAAGGTCAATGGGTCAAAGGTCAAAGTCATATTAGGGTAGAATTCAAGTCATACTGTATCGGCGATATCCGATACGGGTGATGTGAAATAGTTGACAGTTTCTTTGCTTATCCATTCTGTTTATTGACTTAATATGTTTGGCTGTGTATTTATAAGTGTGTGCTTTTTTGTAAGCATGAACCCACATTTTAGTTTCTATGTGTGTACAGAGATTACCTGTAACTCAGTTGCTCTCTTCAGCTACATGTGTAAATCCTTCTGATCACTGAGTTCATTCTGACCAGGCTTTCATTCTGGGTGAAACACATCACACTAATCATGAAAGATGTGGACATATTTCAAGTTGAAATAAAACAATCAAAACAGTTATGTCAGTATTTTATACATTTCTGTTAACCATACAACTATTGTCGAGGAGTAAAGCAATTGTCACATCAGAGTGCACATTATATAAGCCTCTAGAATAATTTGAGAAATGACATTTTTCTGCGGGAGGGAGTAGGTTGGCGTGTGGGCATGTGGGGGATATCTACAGCCGCAATACGGGGCCCTTCCTGACCTGTCAGTGTTCTAGTTGTATTTTTATTTGTCTAACTTAAAACCAGTTATTTTAATCTTATTTGATAAAAATGCATGATCTTAACTTTTTGAGGGAAAATCACAAAACTCCTATGCATTTGGACACATTTTGAAATGGCAATATGACTAAAAATGGCAAAGATGAAGATTTCGAGAAGTTGTTTGCTTTTACATTTCCTTATTATTCCATTTTCAGTGTGATTGTAATTATCGTAGGTAAATGTAATATACTATTTTTAAGAAAAGCATTATGCTAGGACGATTTAAACAAGTGTTATTTATGCTGATTTTGTCACTACCTTTATAACGTTATTTTGCTGTAATTAGATACAATGTAAATGCTGTACAGTGCTAATGTTGGGGCAATGTGATGCCATGATAGACAACTTGATCTTGTTGATGACTTGATGTTATAATCTGAACATGTACATGTAAGATATTCTCACAGATATTGATTCTATAGTCCTGACTATTGAATATGTATATATGACTTTCTCATCAATGAACTATAATATCCAGTATTGACTCAATACAGATGATGATATCTACTTGACCATGCATGTGATTGTGTATTAATTTAGGTTACCGTTGTGTTGTAGGACGGGGAGGGGTATGAGCGGCCACGTATGCGTCTGTCTCTGGCCTCCACCAACAGTAACTTCAGTAGTCCCCCACACTCAACCAGTGGCAGTCTCTCCGAGGACCGAGACCCCGGCGACAATGACCAGGAGGTAGACTGTACTCGCCTCTGATTGGCTGGAATGTGACCCCAGAAAAAGGTCGCCTGTATATCTCGCCATGGCTGGTTACTTTATGTAATGTGTGGTCTCCAGTCTCAAGTGTTGACAGCATGGAGCGATATCTCTACTTTGTCTGTACTTAGCAGGACAGTTGGCTACAGTCTGTGGCGACCTTACCACCACAGTCATATCAAATAAGACATCAAACCCAGCGGGATAAATAAATCAAGAAACGCAGCATTTTTTTCTTCTACAAAACAAAGCAATGGAATGCTTGCTTACTGCTGATAATTAACATAATCGGTATTAATCCCATGTATATTTAGTCCTATATATTTACCTGTAGCAGGAGCACAGCGTCTACTACTCACAATCGAAAATTCTCTATCCATTGTATTTTGGACTCGGTCAATTTAAACACATATTTAATCAAAGAAAAAAAACTTAACAAATATTAAGGTTAAACCATTTTGCAATTTTAAAAGGCAAAATGATTGTTTTGTTTTACTTTGTACAATATTATTTATCATGGAACCTTTTTGAATTCCTAAACCACGTTTTTGGTGAAGAATGAACATAACCATGTATTTATATAATGACGACTATCATAATTGAATGCTTTAACTTTACACTGCGAATTCCTTTCCAAGGAGTGATCTCTTCATGTTGCCCTTTGTAAGGAGTGATCTTTTGGTTGTTGTACACAGTATATTTCGCCTACATATTGCCGCCATTACAGATGAACCTGTCTCATTCTGGTGTGAACACGACGTACAAGGTGTGTGATATACGTGACGTGTTATTTACTTGATGCGACACATTACGGTCAGTTTGTATTGTCACTGCCCCCGAAAATCATCTTCATTTCATTGGTGTCGAAACCAGATCACCTCTTGGTGTATTTAGCTCATCATCACCTGATACAAAAGTCATAAATGTGAGACAAAGTCGTACATTTAAAATAGCTTAATCTCCATACCATGTTTGTAAAGACTTGTAGTCGGGTTAGGATATGCGAAATATCTCGTGTAAGGTGGGTTTTTTTTGTACAATTAAATATCAATGGTGGTATTATATGAACAAATGTGTAACTAGTGCAAGACTATAGTTTACATCTGAAATTGCATTTCAATTTTACACATTGTCATGATATTTAGAAAAATGAATTACTAATTACCACTTTACGAAGTAAAGCATACCAATATACTGAAGAATAATGTAATTATCACAAAAAAGACTACGTAGGAACATTATAAAATTAACACATTTGTAGCTTCTATACTCTAAACAGCAAAATGATTTTTGCCATTTCTTTCTTAAACAACGACTTGTAGCTAAAGGATAATATTGACAAGTTTATATAGTTTAGGTGTGACATGATAAAACTGTCTTTCATTTATACCAACACGACATGCCAGACCGGTGCTGTATTTTTCCTGTCTTTTTTTTTTAATCCTTCGGTACTATTTACCCGGCATATGTATAAACATACATACATATCCTATGATGTTACAGGTTCAGCATTCAAAAAATCTTCTCTAGAGTTTTCATTATAAGTTGTACTTTTGTCATTTGTATTGCTCCAATAAAGGGACACTAAAGGCTTGGTTTAAGTATGACCAATTTTCCAATAAGTTGTCAGAACATGAAGCTTTACAGTGAATGTCATTTGATCCATAAAGAATGAAAAATGGCTTGACAATAAATTGCAAATTAGATTTATTTTCCATTTTATGGATTTTCCATTTCAAGGAATATGATCTAAGAACTTGAGATCCACGTTAACGCAGGACCTTAAGATAGAATAGACTAGGGCGAAGTGTGTTGACCTCTTGAACTTATCAATGCATGAAATCTTTAACTACTCTTTAAACAAAATCCCAAATCCAAATTTGTTGGCTGTTATGAAGAGTGTGACTCTTAGTGCTTATGCCCATGTTCCCGGAAGAGTTGGACATGTCTTGCTTTATATATATAAATATATATGAAATATATATATCATACGACAAATCCTGTTAGGATATTGTATAGAATCTAATGGCTTTAATTGGTCACACTGTAGCTTGTACATATAGATGTATTTAAAACACTAAACCATGTTAATAGCAACACAATATTCAGCCTTATTCATGTACAGTTGTATATTCATGTAGCGTCAGTAATGGAGTCTTGTCACATATGTAAATGTTTTGTACATAGTTATCGGCTATTGTTGACAGGTGAATTTGCCAAAAACCCTACGTTTTTCCTTTTTAATTGATCAATGACTTTTGAGTGAGAGCGAGACGAGCGGGCGTGACCATACACCCGGAGTTACTGCGAGATTTCCTGTACCTGCCACACAATTATCGGTGTGCTTTAGGTACGTTACCACTTTACCGAGTTCAGTGCTGTGATTGCTGCTCTTGCCGAGGGTCAACATTTCCCATCCCCTTACAATTATGTTGTTTTTATGGACAGGCTTCATATCAATTGTGTAAAGTTGAGTATCAATATTTGCAATTATTCATAAATAAAAAGATTTGATATTAATGAGCAAGATTTGATTTGTGATAGAAACAATGTTTTTGGTACCTTTCCTACCGATTCCATCTAACTCGTACACCCCTAAATGTCATAATGAAGTATTCCAACCTTTGATTAAAAGAGTTCCATTGAGTCTTCAGGGATGAACAAGATAAAAGGAATGATTTTGGGGCAATATAAAAGAAAGCAATTTTAATTGAGATTCTGCAGGATTTTGGCACGTTGGCATAGATATGTCTTATTTGTGTTATCGTAGAAGACATTTAGTCCCAATACCCATTATGGTGTGCACATTTCATGTCATATTGATGTGCCACAAGTAATATACTGCCAAAATATGGAAGTTCCCACCCAGCCAATTATTTTTCTGTAAAGTGTAAAAGGTGGAACTCTGTGGTACCTGCCAGTGATTATTGTATTCATTCACTTAGGTTTTACAAGTCTTTCATTTGTGGTAGGAGATAGAACATTGGCCAAAAGTTGTTTATTTTAACATATCTGATATCGTGTTATTTTATGATATGGCGTAAAAGGTCGGGTAATTTTCCCAGAGAAAAACCTTGACAGTAGTTTTTACTCGATATACATATATACCAGTAGTAAGGTGTTACTATTTGTTATACATTATCATTCACAAATGATTGTCACAAATTATGCCCATAAAAGAGTTCACAATTCCTCTCACAGTAACTCCTCGTGTGTGGTTACCGGTTATTGTCGGATACCAACCACTGATTTTATTTTACTTACTTACTCACTGAGTAAGTGAAGCAAGATCAGCCGTGGGTATACGACAATGGTTACAAGTGTGCACAAGAGTCTTAGTGGCGAATACCTGATGTGTGAGGGTGGTGTTTCTACTGGAGATCTCCACAGTGAATACCTGGTGTGTGAGGGTGGAGATCTCCACAGTAAATACCTGAGGTGTGAGAGTGGAGATCTCCACAGTAAATACCTGAAGTGTGAGGGTGGTGTTTCTACTGGAGATCTCCACAGTAAATACCTGATGTGTGAGGGTGGTGTTTCTACTGGAGATCTGCACAGTGATACCTGGTGTGTGAGGGTGGTGTTTCTACTGGAGATCTGCACAGTGATACCTGGTGTGTGAGGGTGGTGTTTCTACTGGAGATCTCCACAGTAAATACCTGATGTGTGAGGGTGGTGTTTCTACTGGAGATCTCCACAGTAAATACCTGAGGTGTGAGAGTGGAGATCTCCACAGTAAATACCTGATGTGTGAGGGTGGTGTTTCTACTGGAGATCTCCACAGTAATACCTGATGTGTCTGAGTGGAGATCTCCACAGTAAATACCTGATGTGTGAGGGTGGTGTTTCTACTGGAGATCTCCACAGTAATACCTGATGTGTCTGAGTGGAGATCTCCACAGTAAATACCTGAGGTGTGAGAGTGGAGATCTCCACAGTAAATACCTGATGTGTGAGGGTGGTGTTTCTACTTGAGATCTCCACAGTAAATACCTGATGTGTGAGGGTGGTGTTTCTACTGGAGATCTCCACAGTAAATACCTGATGTGTGAGGGTGGTGTTTCTACTTGAGATCTCCACAGTGAATACCTGATGTGTGAGGGTGGTGTTTCTACTGGAGATCTCCACAGTAAATACCTGATGTGTGAGGGTGGTGTTTCTACTGGAGATCTGCACAGTAATACCTGGTGTGTGAGGGTGGTGTTTCTACTTGAGATCTCCACAGTAAATACCTGATGTGTGAGGGTGGTGTTTCTACTGGAGATCTCCACAGTAAATACCTGATGTGTGAGGGTGGTGTTTCTACTGGAGATCTCCACAGTAATACCTGATGTGTGAGGGTGGTGTTTCTACTGGAGATCTCCACAGTAAATACCTGATGTGTGAGAGTGGTGTTTCTACTTGAGATCTCCACAGTAAATACCTGATGTGTGAGGGTGGTGTTTCTACTGGAGATCTGCACAGTAATACCTGGTGTGTGAGGGTGGTGTTTCTACTGGAGATCTCCACAGTAAATACCTGATGTGTGAGGGTGGTGTTTCTACTGGAGATCTCCACAGTAATACCTGAGGTGTGAGGGTGGTGTTTCTACTGGAGATCTCCACAGTAAATACCTGATGTGTGAGGGTGGTGTTTCTACTGGAGATCTCCACAGTAATACCTGATGTGTGTGAGTGGAGATCTCCACAGTAAATACCTGGTGTGTGAGGCTGTTAAGCGTTTCCACTAGGCCTGTTATTTACAGCTAATCCTTCAAATTTTGATGCATGTCTCATGACGAACAAAGACCATGTTATTTTTGTCTCCCATAATGTTCTCATAAACTTTCGTTAAAGTGATCCACTAGCAGGATGACAAGCATTTAAGATTTGAATTGTACATGATGTGAACAATTCCATTTATTTAAGGGCGATTCAAAAGTTCCCCCAACACAATATGATTCATTTTATGTTGTATTATTGAGAGAAGAAGAGATGAAGTAACTACGATTATGCAA
Organism: Mimachlamys varia; assembly: GCA_947623455.1. NCBI lineage: Eukaryota > Metazoa > Mollusca > Bivalvia > Pectinida > Pectinidae > Mimachlamys > Mimachlamys varia. Next base: position 41,613,026 of record OX392528.1, read on the forward strand.
TATGAAATATAATACACACTGCTGTTAAAGAAAACTGTGGTCATTTGTAAAGTAACCCATACTTCCCAGAAAGTTTTATTTTAAATTTATTTTCATGACATCAGAATTATTCTGACAAAGAGAATTTCGCAAAGGATAATAGAATTATGATTACGTTGAAAATTCAAATGCATGATATTGCACTGTTAGAAACTGTTAATATGATAATGTCAGTGCATCATGAAGAAAAAAACAACCATGATAACAAATCTGGTAGTTATCTTGCAATTTGCTATCAATTTTTTAACCTGTTCAGGTTTATGAATAATGGAGAGAGATTTTTTTTTAATATTTTACTTTCTCAATTTTTTTTATCCTTTTGATTCCTTCATTTTACTTAAATGTTATGGTGATATTGAGTCAGTATTATAAAACAAGTGATCGTTTGTTACTGTTATAGTGTATAGTAAAGCTTGAAGGTCTTTCAGAAAAACGTAATCTTTGAACAAATGTTGAAAGTATCTTGGTTAACTTTCAGGTTACTGAAAAGTATGGTGGTCTTTTTTTTTTCGTTTCTTTTTTCTTCTTTCGAGAATGACTTACAGCAACACAAGGTATGATACTGACCTTGTGTGTTATGTTCCTGACATGGTGACAGGTATCTAGCATACGGTGCGTGGGGAGTAATGGTAGTTGTAGAATACATTCCATTTGACTTGGAAATGCACACACAAATCACACCATTTTACATCTACATACTGCTATAGTGAATCGGAACATCCGCAGCGCAATGAGTGGCCAGTTCACTCCTAACGAACTGCCTTTAATTGATTGTTAACTAATGGTGGATTAATTGACTTGTGATATGGTTGAAGAAGAGTCGCTTGTGCCTTTGGTTTGCTTGCTGAATGTTTTGGTTGGTGTCCTGTTGGAGACTTGATGATGATAATGTTAGTTGAGGTATTTATGTCCTTTTAGTGCGTAAGCGGAGTTAAATTCTTAATCTTTAAATTCTTCGTGCTAACCTAATACTTAATCGGAAATTAAGAATTTGCTTCAAGAGCTGTCCTGTATTTGGCTAATATATAGTTCTTGGTCTACAGCAGGCCGGGAGTGTGACCTCATACATTTTGTGTATCCTTGTCCACATTCCACTATCAAGTCTTGAACTTTCCAAATAGATTCAAAATATTCCTTTATTTGATTTGAATAAATCTACAATTGAGAACGAAGATGTGATCTATGGCATGATTGCAAAGAAAGAAAACAAAAGTTGAAAGATACATCGATTGGTTTCTTTAGTAAACAAATATCCTTAAAATCTAGATATGTTTAAATCAGTAGTGAAAGGGAAAAGCAGCTAACTAGGTTTAGGAAGGTGTCTGTTGTAGGCTAGGCATGGGTTACATCAGATGGAGGACTACAGTACTGTAGACAGACCGACTATATTGTTGTAGGCTGACTCCAGGTAGATAGACTATTGTGCTGTGGGCTGACTAGCTTAAGGTAGATAGACTATTGTGCTGTAGGCTGACTAGCTCAAGGTAGACGGACTATATTGCTGTAGGCTGACTCTAGGTAGATAGACTATTGTGCTGTAGGCTGACTAGCTCAAGGTAGATAGACTATTGTGCTGTGGGCTGACTAGCTCAAGGTAGACGGACTATATTGCTGTAGGCTGACTCTAGGTAGATAGACTATTGTGCTGTAGGCTGACTAGCTCAAGGTAGATAGACTATATTGCTGTAGGCTGACTAGCTCAAGGTAGATAGACTATTGTGCTGTAGGCTGACTAGCTCAAGGTAAACGGAATTTATTGCTGTAGGCTGACTCTAGGTAATTTGACTATTGTGTTGTAGGCGACTAGCTCAAGGTAGACGGAATTTATTGCTGTAGGCTGACTCTAGGTAGATAGCATATTGTGTTGTAGGCTGACTAGCTCAAGGTAGATGGACTTCAGTGCTGTAAGGCTGACTCTAGGTGGACTTACTGTGGTGCTGTAGTCTGACTCTAGGTACAAAGTCTATAGTGTTTTATTGTCGACTCTTAGGTAAATGGACGAGTGTTTTTAGGCTCATGGTGAGTAGATTGACTACAGTGCTGTAGACTGAATATAGGTAAATTGTCGATAGATTGACTACAGTGCTGTAGACTGAATATAGTTAGATTGTCGATAGATTGACTACAGTGCTGTAGTCCACCCTTTGGAGATAAATTACAGCAGATTGTGAAGACTACAGTGCTTTAGATAAATCGGCTTAGGACGAGTGGCTCCCCAGTTGTGATGGGGAGCATTACATGGTGCTGCCAATTGAGTGGTCAAAAAGTGATACTTTAGTAATAGAAAAACAAAACCTTAATTATTTAAATTACTTAATGATTGTAAATTTTAGCTTGAAGATTTTAATTATGCAAGATTATGAACTGATTGATGAGCACTATTTGCATATCATTTGTATATCTCCACGTTTGCTTTTATTGTCATTGTTTGAATGTTATTATTTTTTTCAGGAATCAAAACATTTCTTCCACAGAAATGAAGTATAAAAGTGCAATGATTTTTTCTCTCCCCTTATTATTATTGTTGTTATAGACAAAACGTGTTGACCTACCACACTATAGTTGTGTAGCCTACAGTGTATAGACTTGTACCATTGTATCCCTTGTATAGAGCCCGTTATTTACCCCGCATTACCACTGAGTTTTATAAACTACCATGTATGTGTGAGTGTCAGTATGCATGTACAGTTTTGTATGCAATGTAGTGTTATTATATTACTTTTTTGGTGAAATCTTTAATTTGTTTTTGCCGAAAAGTTTCTGTGCGGATTTTAGGTGTGGCAGCCACCTTGTAGATACAGCCGATGGTATTTTGCTTTGGAGTTGTATAAACCAAGGAAGGTTTATTATTATTGCAAAGTTCCCACCACTAATACATACAGATCTGTAAGGAGAGCTTAGCCAATTATTACGATTATTATTGTATAGTTTTATAACACAAATCAGTAACATGTAAGTGCAAGAAATGGTAAAATAAAACCGCAAAAATAATAAAATTACATAAATTCTTCTATACAGATTTGATGTTGTTATTTTATGTTCTTTAAGAGAATGGACCTGTTATTTTGGTTTCCAATATTACAATGCATTAGAGATGGTGTCATGTGACTTTCTGTGTAGCTTACCAATCACCAAAGCAGCGATAATTGGCCTAAAACTGCTTGTTTAAAGGCTATTAACTTGTTCCAATACATAACTTGGACAACATTCTAGGTCGCAAGCAGCAATTGTTTATCATTGAGCATCAGGATTCAGGCCCTGTGAACCTCACTCAATGGTTTATTAACACATAAGTTACCTCCCTTGCAGTGTTAATCTCTGTATTCACAGTATTTTAATATGGAGAAGTTTTTCTGTCTGAGTTATTGTCTCCACTTTGAGTGAAGGAAAAGGAAGACATTGTATCACCTGATAGATCTAGTTCATGTTCTTCTTATATTATCTTGTAGGGGTCGTAACTTGAAAACCATTATAGATATGTTATGAAACTTTCAGTATACCTGTATTGGTCATGGACAATGTGTACACAGTCATTAGGTCATTTTGACCTTGATCCAAAAGTAAAATATGTGCAAATTTGCAGTACAGTCTATTCCGCGCTGTAACTTTCAAACCATTAAATATAACTTTTCCAGTTTAAATCCATCACCCAAAGATTATGTGTAGTGCACAGTCAGAAGTTCATTGTAACCTTCATCCAGAGGTGACACATTTGCAATTTTTGATGGAACACCTTGTCCAGGCTGTTGAATTTAAACTTTAAATGATATTTTAATGAAACTTTCACCATACTTATCAAAAAGGATAAGTACTGCATTGTCATTAAGTCATTGTGACCTTGGCCCCAAGGTCAAAATATGCAGAATTGTCGGCTGCATTTTGTCTGGGCTTAATTTATGCGTGAAGATATCTTGATGAAACTTGCAGATGATGTGCCATGCATTGTCATATATCAAAAGGTGAAGAAAGTCTTGTTTCAAGCATTCCAGGGTGATGCCAACAGTACCTCACTGTATCTAATTAATATGTCATCTGACCAAACATGAAGGTCACCGAATCAAAGGTCAAGGCCATATTTACCTCAAGGTCAATGGATCAAAGGTTAATGTCAAATTTTGTATCTTTTAACTGTTGAACATTTTATGACATTTTGTTGAAGCAATGGTGATCAGAATCAAGCAAGGCTTTAACTGACCAAATCTCGAGGTCATTGGCGGTTTTTTTTATTTCCTGATTGCTAACTTTACATCTTTTGGTCGCTAAATGTTTTTAATGAAATAACAAAATGTCAGCTGATAATACCTCAAGATAAGATTTTACATTTCGTAGAGCAAGTCTTGTGTGGTCCATAACTGTATTGACATAAAAAACACTTCGGGGAATAACTGACTATAACATTTTTAATGGAGACATTTTGATGGTCCATTGAAAATGTTCATCTGCGGTCCATCTATGTAAATGCATTAACGTCAGATAGACGTCTTTGAACGAACATGGTTAGTTTATCATAGGCTATTTCTCGGTAACGTAGCAACGGATAATGACGAATCGTATTATACAAGTGGTAGAATCCCCCTTTGTCTCTACTTAATCATGCAGGCGAATCAGAAGATATGATGATTAAGAGAGAAAAAAGGCGATCCGACCATTTTTGGTATTGTGTGAATTAGGGAGGGGATGAAACATAACCCCATTTGTCCAAAAGCTGTGCATACTCCATTTTGTGATGGTCGGGAATCTTGTCTCCGTTACAAACCCTCAACTATTATGATTTGTATTACCACAGCGGTACAGATTTCTATATAACAAACAGGGGGAAATGATATTTCAATGGTTGACACCAAATCTTTTACCAAGTTTATAGAAATATTGGCAAATTAAACAATTTGGTTTGTGACTGGTTAAAATTCATAAAATCTCTGCAAAGTATTTTGTATTCTTGCAGTTTACACCCATTTATAAGTGTAGGTTAAACTGAACTGCTGTATGTCATGTGTTTGTAAATGTAACACTATATTCCCACTGAAAAGTAATGGTCCGCAGTAATATTCAGTTAGGTCCATTCATGCACATAAAAGTAATGGCATTTGGAGTTTACATAAGCGATTTATTTAACAAAATATATTCACTTGCTCATCCTCGATCACCTTCGCTCTCTACACCCCTGAAAAATGTCATGACAAAACGGAAGGCTCCGTGTACACCACCTTGTTGATGAGGCAAGAAGACTGGTCCGACCCTTTGATGCACATCAAAAGAATTGTGTGGTCACGTAACGGTAAAAATTGACAGGCTTTGAAGTCCGTTGCGACTCCATTGTAATCGTCAAAGGACAGGAATGCAGCCTAGCGATTGGTCAGGATGTTTTACCTAAGCGTGTCTTCAGTTTTGCCATGACATATTCCAGGTGTGTAGAGAGCGAAGGTGATTGTAACTCCTGGATATCGAGGATGTCACTTGCTATGGCACACTCTGTGTAGAGCAAAATTTAGTTCCTTCATAGGTCTACACCGCAAACTTATAATCCGTGTTTGAATTTCTAATTTCTTATTTACTTATTATATTAGTTATATTGAAAAGCAATAGAAATAGAAGAGACATCAAAATAAAAGAACCCTAGGCCTAAACTTTCACCACTCACATCCCATTTTGTCTAATGACTGGTTTCTCAAACATTAACAGTATACGTACAAAAGCTTATATTGTATTCTTTTTCTAAACCTGTACAGTATTCAAAATGCTTTTAATTGGAAAAATGCATTTGAGCCATTCAGTTTCAGTACACCGATGTGGGTTAATACAACTTGAGCACCTCTAGACGGTGTCTTCAAGTGCCTTTCCAAGGTCAATGCCAATGACGGAAATAGACAAGTTTCTGATAAACTTAATTTGAAAATTTTTAACTTTATGCAGGTGTATAAATGCTTTTCTAATGTTGTATTAATATAGTTGATACTAAATCGGCAGTGTAGACAGTGTCAAGGAGTGCTATTTTATTAACCGGAGCAGAGCGAGTTCATTGATATTTTTAGACGCATTTGGGCAATGGCATCTGAACCTAGAGATGCGGCGTCTACACAGTAAACTGTTTTTTGAAACTATTTGTTTTCCGAAACTGTCCGAGCGCATCCATGGTATGAAAAAGTTCGTTGACATAAGAAAATGTCATCATTTGAGTTAAGAAATCCACATGAAAAATCCCAATATCCCGTTACACGGAGATGGGCCAAGTGGTTAAGCCCCCCTACCTCTGGGTTGCGAGTTCGAGCCCCACGTGGGACAGTTGCCAAATACTGACATTAGTTCGGTGGGTTTTTTCCGGTTAATCCGGCTTTCCTTCACCTCCAAAACCTGGCACATCTTTAAATAACACTGGCTGTTAATAGGACGTAAAACAAAATAAACCAAACCAAACGTTACATGGACTTACAGTGAGGGATGCGAGAGAGGGACCTCTCCCCAGATAAGTTCACATTAAAATTCTTTAAAAATCCTGTTGGCTATTCAGTGTTAAGCTCATCTACTCTTCCTAAGGGAATCTGGGCTTATGTCATGGTGTCCGTCGTCCATCGTCTTCTGTCCGCTTTCCCTTTAAACGACTTGATCTGGAAAAAATGGAATCATGACATTCTAAAAACGGAAATGACCTTAACCTACTCGTACCTTCATGATCCCAGGGGTCAAATGCGTCGCTCACTTCAAATGACCTTCTGGAAAATTGAAGGTTAGAGAACTTTTGTTATTGTCTAGTAGTGTTTTGGGAGCTTGAATTCAACAAATTATTAAAACGAAATTGGCCTTGGACTTCTGTCAAGGTCACAGGGGTTAAATGTGCCAAACACTTTAAATGTTTTGTGAATTTAAACGTATGGAATCTTAATATTTGGTCTTCGACGTACTGAGCCGACAAAGTTTGCAGTTGAAACATTTCCGTACAGTATACTATTGAATACGAATATTTTCCTTTGCTACATGACATTTAGGCCTCCTATCCATTTGGCAAATTTGCTCTCTTGATCAGTCTAAACAACACTCGATATGCGTAACAAGGCGCCGACCGAATTTTCATGTGAAATGCATTACTTTCTGAGCAAAGCGCTACATGTAACAACAAAATATGTTTTGAGATACGTCCAAACATACTTTATTCATAACCTGTTGTCCATGGATAGCTTTCATAAGAAATTCTAAAAGGATCTCTCCAGTTTCTTTTTGGGGAAATGATCCACCAAGAAAATTTTAAGGACGGTATGGCGGACTTACGGGCAGGCGACGGGCCATGAACGAAGAGTGATTTGAATAGCCCACAATTTCATGATTATGATGGGCCATACAATGATGCACTTACATGTTATTGAAACATTTTACAATGAACTACGTTAAATTGTGTCCTTTTCGAGGATCATGTGTACTTTTGGATGAAAAAATTATATGGTGTATCTGTTTTTATCAATAAGCAATTAACTTTACCGCATTGCAAATGATGGTGGCATGGATTTACTGCAGTGCTACCCGAACTGAGAACGGCCCAGGTGTATAAACTCCTACCGCTCAGCCGTTCACTTGTATCACAGCGATGTCAAACTCCTATCGGTGCTATTTTTAGATTGGTATAGCTGTGACCTTTCATCTGTTGGATAATCGGGCTACTCGGTAGTGAAACCACTCAAAATAAAAACAATATGAATATGAGTTGAGAACATCTTAATATATTTGTACAAAAGGATACAGTCAGATATTTGGATCATTCATCGAAAAATGCTGGGTTTTTTTATAATAGTTAAAGGCCAATATACGTAACTTCGGGACATTTTTCTGAAAAAAATCAAGTTGATAACCATGCACAAATAAGCCTAAAACGAAGTAAACCTGAGCGGTAACTTACAAGAAACTCTTGACAGAAAAATCCAAATAATTGAAAATAATTCAGGTGGGGCCCACTTCAACAACAAGTCGAAGTTAGAAGACAGTTCAAAATAGACGCGTGTTTACAAATACCGCATTTCAACTGCTGCTGTACCGGTAACCGCGTAAGAATTGATCTTGAATATTGCTGATATCAGTAAATCTTAACTAAATTTATTAATATAAAAAGTTATTAGGCTTGGTTTTCGCTTCAAGTTTTGCCGAATGTTACGTATATTGGGCCTTTAAACAGCTTTCAATTACACATAGCCACACAGGCTAAAATAATTCCCCAACTGTCAGCTCCCGATTTGGAATGTCACCGAGGGCCGTGACTGCCGGCCAGCTCCTGAAAAGTCTCTGCAAAAACGGAAGTGTTTCGGAGACGGGTGTCTCATTGCTGTAGCTTTTTTAATTTTTGGTAGGCATACAACTGACATTCTTTTCACTTTAGGGTTCGATAGATTACCACTTGCAATTTTGTGACAGGCAGATTTCGACACTCGCGTCTGTTTTGATATTTCCCAGAACGAAAGACCTTCAGCATAAAGACGGATAATGGTGTTCCTTGAATTACAATCCAAAGGTTTTCCGTGTTGACAAACACGACCGAAAGTGTTTTCATCCATTAGGCCTACTGCCAATCAGAATCAAGCGGCCGGAGCCTGCAGAGGCACATGTTTTTTATCGATAGACGTTTCAGCTGCGTTTTGGCGGTCTCAAAACTGAAAATGTGTTACCTGTAAGCTGTCATTGTGAAGTCGCTACATCTAATCTAAAAATAGAACCGATAGGAGTTCGACACCGCTCTGTGATACAAGTGAACGGCTGAGCTGTAGGAGTTTATACACATGGGCCGTTCTCAGTTCGGGTAGCACTGCAGTAAACAGCAGTTTTTTGGTTCACTTCCGATCAATTGCATTTTAAGCAATACAAACACCATGAGTATATCTCAATTATATTTCTCTCCGAGAAAAATAGGGTTTGACTTTTACACTTTTAAGAAAAATAACCATGTCTATTTTTCCCATTCTAAATGTGGTCACGACAGTCATAGGCGATTTGATACGTTAACGATATAATAAACCCTATGCCATGTTTTTACATAGATGTGTATTGTAGTCTTCGAATGCATACAGTTTCAAAAAAAATACACCTCGGCTACATCTAGACAGGGGTACTGAACACCTCGACTACACCTCGTCAGGTGTACCGTACACCTCGGCTACATCTAGACAGGGTACCGTACACCTCGGCTACATCTCGTAAGGGGTACCGTACACCTCGGCTACATCTCGTCAGGGGTACCGTACACCTCGACTACATCTCGTCAGGGGTACTGTACACCTCGGCTACATCTCGGCAGGGGTACCGTACAGTACACCTCGGCTACATCTAGTCAGGTGTACCGTACACCTCGGCTACATCTCGTCAGGGGTACCGTACACCTCGGCTTCATCTCGCCAGGGGTACCGTACACCTCGGCTACATCTCGTCAGGGGTACCGTACACCTCGGCTACATCTCGGCAGGGGTACCGTACACCTCGACTACATCTAGTCAGGTGTATCGTACACCTCGACTACATCTCGTTAGGGGTACCGTACACCTCGACTACATCTCGTTAGGGGTAGCGTACACCTCGGCTACATCTCGTTAGGGGTACCGTACACCTCGACTACATCTCGTTAGGGGTACCGTACACCTCGACTACATCTCGTTAGGGGTACTGTACATCTCGGCTACATCTAGTCAGGGGTACCGTACACCTCGACTACATCTCCTCAGGGGTACTGTACATCTCGGCTACATCTAGTCAGGGGTACTGTACATCTCGGCTACATCTAGTCAGGGGTACTGTACACCTCGACTACATCTAGTCATGGGTTCTGTACATCTCGGCTTCATCTCCTCAGGGGTACTGTACATCTCGGCTACATCTAGTCAGGGGTACTGTAACCTCGACTACATCTAGTCAGGGGTACTGTACATCTCGGCTACATCTCATCAGGGGTACTGTACACCTCAACTACATCTAGTCAGGGGTACCGTACACCTCGGCTACATCTAGTCAGGGGTACTGTACATCTCGGCTACATCTCGTCAGGGGTCTTGTAGGTTATAACCATGATTAACATGTAACCGAGTTGCGTTTATACCAGCATCAATGCTAAAATATCCTGTATGAATTTCGATTTCGACAAGGTCCATCGTTTGTCCTTACCGATGTAGCGGAACTAGACTGGGTCCATCGTTTGTCCTTACCAATGTAGCGGAACTAGACTGGTCCATTGTTTACCCTTACCAATGTGGCAGACCTAGACTGGGTCCATCGTTTGTCTTTACAAATGTAGCGGAACTAGACTGGGTCCATCGTTTGTCCTTACCAATGTAGCGGAACTAGACTGGGTCCATCGTTTGTCCTTACCTATGTAGCGGAACTAGACTGGTCCATTGTTTACCCTTACCAATGTGGCAGACCTAGACTGGGTCCATCGTGTGTCTTTACCAATGTAGCTGAACTAGACTGGGTCCATCGTTTGTCCTTACCAATGTAGCGGAACTAGACTGGTCAATTGTTTACCCTTACCAATGTGGCAGACCTAGACTGGGTCCATCGTTTGTCTTTACCAATGTAGCGGAACTAGACTGGGTCCATCGTTTGTCTTTACCAATGTGGCAGACCTAGACTGGTCCATCGTTTGCCCTTACCAATGTAGCGGGACTAGACTGGGTCCAGCATTTGTCCTTACCAATATAGCAGAACTAGACTAGGTCCAGTGTTTGTTACCAAGTAGCTCAATTGGTCTGCCTAGAGTCTTAAAGGTACCGGGTTCAAATCCCGGCCTGGCCTTGCATTTTCCCACTCTTGTTACACCATATTTCATTGTGACAAATTATTTTAATAATATTTGACATACCCATCATAGCATAACAAGTCTATATGCCATATTGACTCTCAGGACAATTAATTGTGGAAGGCAACATATTTCATCCAGACTGTTGTTTTGTTTACATAATGAACCTTGACATATCCGTCTCCGTTCCCAAGAAGTGATGTCGTGGCTACTTTCGCGGGTAGACTGTGCCTGTCTGGTTACCCTGAGGTTCGGCTTCATCCTCCACATCATCAGAAGGTTGTCTGTTGAAATCGACCTGCGTCCCATTTAAACAATCATGTTACCGCTGTATCTGGACTGGATCTTTCTCTTATTTCATATGCAGATTTCCCATGGTCCCTAGTTGCGCTTTTTCGATTTTGGGATTGATTTGAAAAACGAGATGGCTGACAGACAGCCATCTTTGTTTTTTACAATGAAATTTTATGGCCTTTTCATGGGATGGATCTTTCTCAAAATATGTAAATTTCCCTTGGTCCATAGATGTGCATTTTTAATTTTGTGACTGGTTATAAAAACAAAATTTTTGACAGCGGAGACATCGTTCCTTTGAAGTATGAAAGTTTGTTATTGCTTTGTTCTTGAAATACAGAATGGCTCTTTTTTTCATTTCGAAAGAAGGGAAAATATCTCTTGTCATTTTAAGTTCACTAACTGAACGAATCGAATTAGCAGAGGTGTCATCCAATTTGATTATGATTTCATTTTTTTTTATATATATATATTTGTCAGTGTGCTGCTATGCAGTCTGCCTTTAATAACACCATGAATAGCCTGGAATCAACCGCTGGAGGACTCACACAACTAAATTATTTACTATATGTTATTACTAAGCTTTAGAGCTAATAACTTTAATATTTGAAGTTCAACACTAGTGACTAGTGACTGCCTGGATTCACAGATATATACATGGCAAAGACTTCAAATGACATTTTATCAGGAGTTTCGTCGCATTTTAGCTCGCTACGGGCGTCTGCTTCGCACAACTGGAAATTTACATATCAAACTAGTGAAATGGGACGGGAACACCCTCTGACTTTTGACCCCATATCAATCCGCCATCACATGTCAAAATCTACCAAAATTATACAATTTTGTAAAGTTAAATATCTATAGATTTCATTCAATGCAGAATATGTCAGCAATTACCTATTTAAATTATTAAGAATCAACTGTACTTAGCCGAAACAAATTTTCGGTAGGGACTACAAACGTATGAAACACGTAGTCATTGGCTCATTCTAGGCTAGTCCTCCAGTCACTCAGATTGTTCTAGCCTGGATTCAATCGCTGGAGTGACTTAGATGTTCTAGCCTGGAATCAATCGCTGGAGTGACTCAGATGTTCTAGCCTGGAATCAATCGCTTGAGGGACTCAGATTGTTCTTAGCCTGGAATATAGTGCTGCAGCGACTAGGTAAAGGTTTTCTGACTTGTGTGAACTATTTATAAATACAACACTGCTACAGAAACAAATACGTATTCTATGTTTGAAATGTTTTCATAAATAGTAGAATTGATTTTAGACAAGATAACAATTTTGATTTGTTGACAGAACCTGACAGAATCCTGATGGGGACTGAAGAGGGATTGTATGTGGCACAGCTGAACAAAGATGGTAAGTTGTCCATTTATCAGTAACAAATTTTACAGACTTCTGAATCAGATTTTATAAACATGTTCTTCTGTTTCTCTAGTCCATGCATCGCTGTCAATCCTCCCTTGTTCGAAGAGAGAGTGCCTCCAAAATTTACCAATCTCCCTCAAAACTACCTTCATTTCATTTAAGTTCAGACTCTGGCATCTCAAAATCTATATTTTATGGTCAAATGATCTCCTTGTTACTGCAAGGTATGTGTAGTGACCATGACAGGTGTGTCTGGCTCAATTAAATGCTTTTTGGAGTTATTTTGTTATTTTCAAGTTTTTGAGTATCTGTTGCCTTCACCATAATGATTGTGTGTTCATTGCCTTGACATGATGTCATTATGTCATGATGCAACATCTACTGTTGTAATTATTATGTTACAATAGGTGTGAATACATAACACAAAGGTTTGGCACAGCATAACACAAAAATTATGACACAGCAAAACACAAAAGGAATGCGACAAGTACTTTATAGATAAATATTAATTTTGTGTTACAGTACTGATCCGCATTGGAGACCGCAGTGAAAAGAAGACCGTCTACCAGTTAGAGCTGGTACTGGAGGAGCAGCTTGTGGTATTCATCAGTGGTGAGTTGATACTGGCACACAGGTTTTCCCTGACGCACAAAAACCTGCATTTTGACTCCTAAAATTGTCAAAGGACTCTCAAAATTGATGAAGTTTTACTATATATTATTTGTGATGGGAGTCCCAGGGAAACCCCTAAGTGATTCCCAATGTTTGCATCTTCTGTTGGTCTCTCCGTCAATCTCTACAACATCTTGGGTGTACTTTTGTGTTAATTCATTCACCCCTGAAATTCCAGCTGTTGAATTGGACGAGTTCAAATGTGTCTTCAGCAGTGAATGAGTTAAACTTAATTTTACTGATACTGCAATTCCCGAAGTTATCAAAAGTCATAATTATTTGATAAACCTATGTCATGGCCTTTTGCAAACTTTCCATTTAAAAGACTTCCGCTATTTTGATTCTAAGCTATGTATTTTCTGATTACAGGTCGACAGAAGCATATCAAATTGCTGCATGTGTCTGCATTGAAAGGACATGATGGCGATCCAGTCAAGATCCCGGAGAGCAAAGGATGCAGTGTGTTCTGTACAGGACTAATCCGGCAGAGCTGCTGCTCTTGTCTATGTGTGGCTATTAAGCGGACTATACAGGTGTACGAACTCAACAAGACGCGCCAGAAGTATAGGAAAATGAAAGACATTCAGGTCCCGGGACTAGTGCAGTTTATAGAAATTATGAATGAAAGACTTTGTGTGGGATACCCGTCATACTTTGCAATTTACAGTGTCACAGGTGATGCCGCACCAATGAGTAAGTGTTCTGTCTGTGGAGACTTGTTACAATAAAACAGTTAATTGTAACATCCAAAGTGTCTTCCATGTACTTGCATAATTGCTAGAATCAGATATTAAAGGTTTTATGCAGTTAAGAATTGATTTTGCCGATAAAAGGTTGTTGGGGGGGGGGGGGGGAAAGCAAAAATAATTCTGCCTGTTTAACAATACTTCCTAATTTTATAATATTTATTCTAAAGTACATTAAATTATTTTGTTTCTTTTTGTTTGCCATTTGCAGCACTTGTAAATTCTGAGGACTCCAGTCTGCAGTTTATGATGCAGTCGCAACAAAACTCCCTGCAGGCAGTGGAGTTGTCTCCCAAGGAGTACCTTTTAGTATTTAGTGGTAAGTTGTGTTACCTTTTAGTATTTAGTGGTAAGTTGTGTTACCTTTTAGTATTTAGTGGTAAGTTGTGTTACCTTTTAGTATTTAGTGGTAAGTCGTGTTCGCTTCCAAGGAGTACCTTTTAGTATTTAGTGGTAAGTCGTGTTACCTTTTAGTATTTAGTGGTAAGTTGTGTTACCTTTTAGTATTTAGTGGTAAGTCATGTTCGCTTCCAAGGAGTACCTTTTAGTATTTAGTGGTAAGTTGTGTTACCTTTTAGTATTTAGTGGTAAGTCGTGTTGTCTCCCAAGGAGTACCTTTTAGTATTTAGTGGTAAGTTGTGTTGTCTCCCATGGAGTACCTTTAAGTACTTAGTGGTAAGTCGTGTTGTCTCCCAAGGAGTACCTTTTAGTATTTAGTGGTAAGTTATGTTACCTTTTAGTATTTAGTGGTAAGTTGTGTTACCTTTTAGTATTTAGTGGTAAGCCGTGTTACCTTTTAGTATTTAGTGGTAAGTTGTGCTACCTTTTAGTATTTAGTGGTAAGTTGTGTTACCTTTTAGTATTTAGTGGTAAGTCATGTTCGCTTCCAAGGAGTACCTTTTAGTATTTAGTGGTAAGTCGTGTTACCTTTTAGTATTTAGTGGTAAGTCGTGTTGTCTCCCAAGGAGTACCTTTTAGTATTTAGTGGTAAGTTGTGTTACCTTTAAGTATTTAGTGGTAAGTTGTGTTACCTTTTAGTATTTAGTGGTAAGTTGTGTTACCTTTTAGTATTTAGTGGTAAGTCATGTTCGCTTCCAAGGAGTACCTTTTAGTATTTAGTGGTAAGTCGTGTTGTCTCCCAAGGAGTACCTTTTAGTATTTAGTGGTAAGTTGTGTTACCTTTTAGTATTTAGTGGTAAGTCATGTTCGCTTCCAAGGAGTACAATAATTCAGCACAATCATAATTTAGTGGAATGATTTGATAGCGAAAAGTCACTAAAATAAGATGACATCTAAAAATATATATGTTTACAGTATAGTGTTGATCCAATTTGTATCAGTTTTTCTAAAAGGCTATCCACTACTTTGATGTATATATATTCAGTTGTGATTAAGTCGCTGTTTTCTTTCTAGTTTCTGGCATATATGTAGACAACACTGGTAGAAGGAGTAGAGCCCAGGAACTCATGTGGCCTGCTCCTCCAACAGCAGTTGGTAAGTTATCAAGTATACAGTGTACATTGCATATATACTTCATATCGAAGGTCGTAAGGCCATGTGAGGACGTAAAACTCTCAAAATAAATAAAACATAACATATATACTCTCATGCTTGTAAGGAGAATTGATACACAGTATTTCTGATAATTGTTCAGAGACATTTTAACAAGGAATACATATTCCATGAAGTACATTTTACAATTTAATAGAAATATTCAGAAAATTGCTGCATATTTAAAATTGCAACCTGATTTGTATGATTTGTATGGAATACATATCAATTTGTTTTCTTTAACATGTTATCAGACTTATATCACTGATACAAAACTTTTGATTCATATCCTGGTGCTTGTTGTTGCTTTGTTGGACTATATGCCTGTGCCATTGAATTGTACCACTGGGCAGTATCATTGTTATGTTGTCGAGGTTACTATACTTCAAACAGAAATCGATTAATTAATTTTTATGCTATCCATGAACTATTAAAAGTACATCAAGTTAACACATTTGTGACATATGACAGGGTGTTGTCAGACGGTGTTGTGAATAGTACGCTTGCCATTCACGGAACCATGCAGGTTTTCTTTAGATTGTCTTGGTTTCCCTTCCAACATTAGGACCTCTGAATTTCCATGCAGGCAAACAAGGATGATTTATAATTTGGAAAATGTTGATGTGTATTTGTTGTAAAATGAAATTGCTGTGATGTCATCATTGTGTTATTTCAGCGTACAGTGATCCCTACCTCATGTGCTATTCAGAAAATGCCATATTTGTGTTCGATGTTCATTCAGCAGAGTGGATCCAGACTTTGTGCTTGAAAAAGGTACGAATTAGATTGACAGGAGACCATTATGTTCCCTCATTGCTGAGGTATGAGCAAAATGGTATTGAGTTATGAAAGTGACAGCTAATGGAACTCTTATATAGGACAGATTAACCAAAAGGTGAAAATATTGCCAAGTTACTGCACAATCAGCTGATTGTGGCATTAATGTTAGATTTACACCAAACTTATCGTCTTTATTACTGGAATTCACAATAAAACTGAGATATTTTATCATTTAAAGTATTGCAGGATAATTCCTTCACATTTTGATTAATATGATATTGCCTCTTAGAAAATTAATTCAATCAGTATTGTTTGAATATACTGATTACTGGAAAAATGTGGGTTTGTGATTTATTATGGTGATTCTATTATATATTTCTAAATAGATACTTGATGATAAATTCTCCTTGTTTTTTTGTTGTAGACAAAGCCCCTGAACAGGGATGGCTCTCTGAACCTGATGAATATGATGGACTCCCAACACATCATTCACTTCAAGAATGTCCACCAGGGTATTGATACTTTGTAACACCCATAACTGTCCTTATGATGAATTATACTTAGGGAATCTCAGGTTTAAATCTGATCAAAGGAAATTGATGTATTTTAACAACAGATTGTGTTAGTCCTGCAAAGTTATCTGGGAATACATATCCTTTGTTCAGTCATGTAAGGTGTGCTGTTGCAGGTGTCATTCATTAGGGTCAAAGAGATACATTTTAATAATGAAATATTTAAGATAGATATATTTGTATTAATTTTTTTTTTTTTTTGCAGGAAAACAGAATTTCGATATTTATTCATATATCTTCATGTTAAATTATGGATTAAATGGTATTAAATGTCTTTGAATGATAGAAGACAAAAGGCTGGCATGTTAAATTATAGAATAAATGGTATTAAATGTCTTTGAATTATAGAAGAAGAAAGGCTGGCCATCAAGGAAATCTTCAAAAACAGGAGTGTCAACAGGAACAAGAGGCGATTCTCCTTCAAGACGAGAGAAGATCATGACCGGGGCTCTAAAGGGTGAGAAAGGAGGCTCTGTCTGCATCCTGTTGGGTTATTCTTAGTGGAATGAATAGATGGTTTGCTCATCAAGTAACATTTATTATGAGATGAAATTTTATTTCAAGAGTTGGAATGATATTTAAAAGGAATGCATTGGGTTGATATTGATTTATGATACAATGTCCGGTTTTACAGCTTTTTGCCAACTGTTGTGAATGATTTATTTTTCAATGCTATTTTTTGGCTAACTGAATGTTTCAAGTTTGTTGTTCTGTTGCAAAATGGCAGAAAAAATTGTCCTCCTGTGATTAATAATGACCTTTTTATTATACGATTTATGTGCAGCATGTTTCTTATTTATTTGCTTTATATCATTACTACATGTATCTTATAATATATAGACTGACACACTGTAATATCAAAATACATTAATGTAACTCGGGCATATAGAATCTGGTGAGATGTGTTCGCCGGAATCACACTCTTCTATAACAATTCTGCTAATCTCTTCAAGCATAGTTTGTGACTTAGATAAAAAACGTTTATCGGGATGTATAAGATTTGGTTGCACAGACATATGTAGTCTAAAGCATCAGCTTGTCAATACTACAAGTTGGTGATAAGTCCTGGGGGAAGTCTACATAGTGAAAATTTAATTGATATCCTCAAAAATATGGATAGCATGACATCTTTAATTGCCATGAAAGCTTCATGAATTGCTTCTTTGAATGTTTCTTGCACACACTGATATATTCTACAGCTATCTGCCGATATTTTTGTTACGAAAATGACTCTGTTATTGACAAGCAGATGTTGGTCGTGGTCTTAACTCTATATATATGGAGATCTCTTGTGTTGTAGGATCATCAGAACTATTTACAGGAATAACATATAGCATATCCACCCTATAACGACATCACATCTGACTGATGTTGTATTATGTCTTTGTACTTAATCTGACCGATACATGGTGCAAACGAAAAAATTACTTAGGATTCACTGTTTTATATGGGAAAATACTGTGGTCATAGGTGTTAACAGGTTCTGTAAGGTTTTGTTTAGAAATTGAGTTATTTAAAATTGAAAAAAAACTACCCATGGATACAAAGGGATCAATCTAGGTCATTTATCACAAGAGGTAACAGTATTTTCCTGCAAGTGTTTATTAAGATTAAGGTTTTACTTTGTTGTGGTTTCAAAACTTTAAAAAAGGAATGGTTCAATTATTGTTTACATCATCAATGCTTTGATGAATACTTAATCAGACAGTAAAGAGTCCATATGAAATAGGTGAATTTAAATTGAACATTATATATTTCAGTGCAATAAATGATTCGGCAATAGCTGGTGTTGATATTTATACTTGTTAAGTATAAGATCATCCCCCGTAAATAACAGATATTTGTTCCCTCGATCCCTAGATTGACCCCTGTTACCCTCGATCCCTAGATTGACCCCTGTTACAATGATATCCATCCTACCTACAATGAAGTCCAGTACATGTCGGTAAAGTTACCTGTTACGACTGTAGTAAACTGACTGAGTTACAAGACAGCTGCTATTTTGTGTTGACTACAGGCCCGAGCGGCGCTCTCGTGAAATTTCCGCACCAATATCATTCAGCCATGTAGCCCACATGGGTCCAGATCAGGTCTTTCCTTCAAGCATACCAATACCAGTAACCCACGGCCAGTAAGCTGTCTTACGTAAAATTGTACTGTGTAGTGGCTTAGTGCATGCTTCCCATATAATCTCTTTTTTCTTGGAATGTATAAACCATGCTGTCTTCTCCATGTATTTAATCACTGATCTACCAACTCAGCTATGCATGTTGCTTTTTACATAGAATTTTGGCTAGGTGCATGTTCGTTATCCAAGTTAAATACAATCAAAATGTCTGTCCCAAGACAGGTTACCATCGGTTCCTTGGGTGTAGTATTTAATCATTTGTTTTCAAACGTAACCGCTCTGTACAGTTTGACTAAATGCTTTGTGTTGTTAGCCTGACGTCTGCTATGTGCTATCTTGGTGCATGTGGTTACACGTGGTTACTTGGTGGCAGGGAAATTGTTATATTCCATTAGTGGTTCAGTTACGGTACAAGAACATGCGTTGATGGTGGATTTCAGCGGTTTGTTCTGGAAATATATACATTTCGTGTTTGTTGCAGCTTATCAATACATTATTCCCATCACACTTGTATTTAGAGGCTGTTTCATTGGTCCAGTTGTTTGGGCTCTGCCAATTATTACATTCATATGAACAAAATATTCTGACATATAACAGATGGTATACAAGTTTTAGTTTAATTGTGGTGTCGGTGTATACAAGTAAATTACAAAAGGAAAATTAGTGGATGTTATTAAGGATTGTTCCAAAATTCATCATATGAGAGGGGCAGGAGGCTCCACCACCCATCAAATATTAAAAGTAAAAGTGATTTATTATATGGAACTGTACACAGATCTGGTTTTAACCCCATCACCCATGCTATATTAATACAGGTGCCTCCCACCTCCCCCACATGATTAATTCTGGAATAGCCCCAACTTGGGTCATATGTGCAATTTGCCATATATGAAATTTATCGTTATTTAATTTAATGTAATGAAAAATGAACTAGAATAAACAGATGTGTATAAAGATATTTTAGATTTACAGAGCATGTTAAGGGGAATGGATGCTGATACAATATTTAATGCAAGAAATAATAATTTCAACTGCACAAATCAAAAATTAAATCAAATTAGAATATAATTCACATCACACAAAACTTATAGTCTGCCTTTTACATAATGGAAAGCTTTATGCACTCGTGAACACACTTGTATGTGTCATGTGATGATCTCTTGCACAGCACGTTTCTTTCAAAATCTGGACCCGCTATCGAAACAAAAAGATGAATTTTTTAAATGTTATTTTAAACCTTTACACTCAAGAAACCACACTAAATTAGGATAGTTTAGGAATTTACAATTTTTTAAAATCTTTGCTGGAAACAGTGACCTGCTTAATCAGATTTCAATTACGTTATGTTGGAAAAATATAGAATCGACCTTCATGCATTTAGTGGCGAGATCAAGCATTCCGCTTTGAGCCTTTCACACAGCTTCAGCTATGTTTGCTTACCTTTGTACAAGATAAGCATATGCCGAAAACAACTGAATTGTTTATTTTGCTACCGTAATAATTGAAACAATTTGACAACAAATACAACTGCAGTTATTTATTAATTGTGTACTGTTCAATGATCACTGTTATAACCTTGGTAAATATTAAAATGTTATAAAATTTGTTATGAAAGTGAAGTAATTATTAAATACATGAAGAACCTTTCAAAACTGTTAAAAGTAAGATTGAAGGTGATAAAAAGATGAAAGATTTTTTCTTGGGCTGACCAAATCTGTAAAATCTAAGATGTATTAATTGTGTTTTTCTAATAGGTCTGAGAGAAAATCCAGAATAATCTCCGGTCCAACCAACTTTACCCATGTGGCTCATATGGGTACAAACATGGACATGAAATCACTCATTGATCTTCCCAAGGTATTTACTGTTTACATTTAATCTCTGCGTGTAAATAAAAAAACAAATTATATACAGAAATAGAGCCAAAAATATACAGACAGCTTTATATGAAAATGCTGCAATGTTTTATGATGATTTGATATTGCTGGTCAGTAAAGTCCAATCTTTTGAGTGGCTTCACCCTTGAATGGCAGGTTCCAACATGAAAGAGTCTGTGATTATCCAGACTGAAGTCAGTGAAACTTTTGTCCTTGTTTAAGTACTATAATATCAGTTATTTCTGTGAGACCAAATTCTGTGGTTTCCCTGAAAAACATCCATTTCATGGGTACATGAATTCTTGGAATAACAGTACCCACTTGCTTTATGTATCAAACTTGTAAATACTCCATGGACTTGAGATATGTGTTAGCATTAAATTATCTCTTGTTTATATTCATGGAACATCGAGATTAGTGGTGGATATATAGTGATAATATTGGTTCAACAATGGTTACACAACAACAGCAATTCAAACATCAGCTATAAAGATTTTACTTGCTTTACCAGCCGGTTGGATCGTCGGCCCCTCCGCCTGTAGAGAGACCGCCCCCCGATACTACCATACAGAGGGTGCGCAACATCTTCCAACCTAGCATGAAGTCGGTACAGGAGGCTCAGTTGAGAGGTGCCCGGTCACAACCCAACGGTAGGTCAAACGGTGAGGATAATAGGGCATGCATGAATCGTCAATCAAAACGAAAAATGCACATTTTAAAATTTTAATAATTTCACTTTATAAAAACCAAATCAGTAAAAAGAGTAGATCAAAACTGGTCTAAAACAGATACCATTTAAATTTTTTACATCTGCATGAGACATTTAATTGAGGTTTATAGCGAAGTTTATTGATGAAGTTTGATGGCAAACATTTTCTTGATGAATGTCTTATCCATTTCCTTAACCCAAAAAGATGGCATCATACCTCGCACTCGTAAAAAATATGAAAATATTAGTCACGCTCATGAAATATATTTTGTGTTACTGAAGACACTGTTAGATATCCTTTATGTGTTTGTTAAGTCACAGCAAATTTAACCTCCAAACTGAAAAGTACATTGGAACAAACTTGATGTAGAGGAATACAATGCCCATTGTTTAAAACAGGCAGTGCGAGGCGTGAATCGCCGTCCAAAGTTGGGGGTGGAGCACGACCTACATCCTCCACCTCCTCCATCTCCGATAGTCCCGAGTTATCCTCCCATGACCAGTCCGCCTTTGCCGACGTCACCAGCAACATGTTTGAGGTAGGCTCGGCTCCTACAACCTAGCTAGCTTCACTTATAGGGCTTTCTTAGGACGATATATAGGCTTTTCCTTAAGACAATTTTGCAGTGTAATAATGCATTGATAGAGGCACATTAATTTATAGTCCACCCTGATGCTTCTGTAGAAATATACAATCAGTTATAAGTATTATTGATGATAAATACTTTTTATGAATTTTATATTATATACATGTTTAAGACAAGAAGCATTTGTTAAGGAAATATTGGATAAGGAATCACAAATCACTTGTTCTTTTTCTCTTTTTGATCTCACAATAGTAGAGCATATAATTATGGTGACTTGGTAATTATGTTGATGTTTCGTGTCCCTCCCTGTTACACGTGTAATGAAGCCCCCTTTCTGTTATGTACCGCCACTCGAAGGTTTCCGTTTCACACACTGTATGATCTGTGTCTTACGACATAGTCTATATATATATATTACTGCCTTCACACGGCCAGAACTGACTTGTGAGTTACATGTTTATTCACTGTACTGGAACAAACATATTTCTGTACTGTACAGAGGGGGCTCAGTTGTAACTGGACTACAATACTAAGACATGACTTACACATCTTTGCATCTTTTACAACATTTTCATTCCAAAGTATTAACATTTGAGGAAAAATTTTAGGGAATTTAAACGGCATAATAAACATATCAATTGAATGGCAAGGATGAAATCAAGACTAGGTAAAAATTGATGACATGGGCGAATGGCGGAAGTTTGCCTTTTGAACGTTTCGTTATATACAATTAATTGTATTGTTTTTTGTTCAAATTCGAAAGATTTTATGACAATGAATTTAAGTGATTGGGAATGATAAAGCAAGAAAAGAAAATGTAGAAGAAAAAAAAAATGTAAGTCCTGATGTTAAGAGCCTTGTCTAGTTTGTTCTGGTATAGTCGCTAGATGTAACACAAATTAGTAAGGCTCCTGTGAAGAATTCTATGTCTGCACACACTGTGTGTCATATTCATCGTATGCACTGAAAGTCTATGTACTGTATTATTTATAATCTTCAACCAGTTCTCTTCTTGTGTGACCTGATTGGCCGGCGTTACTAATGGTGTACTACTACATAATCCATTTTGCTTCCCTTCAGGTGTTTAAAGGTCCCCCCGGGTCGCGCGAGTCTGTTAGTGGCAGTGTTTCCAATCATACATATGAAAGCACATGGCAAAACTACTGAACAAATGAGCACACAGATTATGTAGCTGAGGTTTCTCCACTTTTTACTTCCATATTTATATATTGTGTACTCCTTGATCTAACATCATTACCAGACCCCAAGCTTCTTATTCACTTCGTTTTCTGTTCCGTTGATGCCCTGGTGGGAATGGCTGATTGGTCCGTTAATATTTACCATAATTCATTCATATTTATTTTTTTTAAACAATTTAGTAACTGGTGTTCTGATCTTAATATTTAAAAACCTAATATATATATTTGTTAATACATTTTTTATTTTTAAATATGACATATTCATAATCATTACTAATTACAGTAGTTTAGTTTTAACTTGAGCAAGTAACCGAACAGAAGTTACTATAAGGGGTTAATTTTGTGTCTATACTTCCGTGTTATTGCTGAAGTCATTCTCACCATAGGTTACTTGTTGTTTTACATTACAGCATTGCATGACCCCAGGCTATCACCCTCTAGGTGTGTGCCACTCTTTCTTGGCATGTGCTATCACAGTTATCTCCCCCTACCTAACCAGTTGTACCGGCTGGTCGACCAACTTGCCGTCTTTCAATGTTGTTGCATGTTTGTTCCTTCTGAGTTTTTAAACAGACAAAACAATATACTTTACATTCAAATATATTCATATAGCAATTCCATATCTTTGACAATTCTGTCCCATTAGGATTTCGATTTTTGATGGATCCAAGACCTAGTGCAGGTAGTATGATTGATATTGTTTACTGGGAATGAAATAACTATGTACTATAGGGCAACATCAGGGCAGCAGGCTTGCTGGCTATCTCATTCTGGCATGGTTGATTAATCCTCAAGTTGGAAAGCTTAGCAAGCTGGTGTCCAAACCTAATGGCCTGAAATCAGCATAGATCTAGATTCTGTGGAGAAAAGTAGCAGAAATGAGATGTTCAGTATTGACTGCATTCATAGTTGTGTTGTTGATTATTAGAAATGTAAAACAAAAATATTGATAGAATTTATATATATTGATAATTTACAGCATACAATGCATAAATATTCACAAACAAAACTTTGCATGGTGAGAGTTGATAGGTGTAACATAGGTTAGAACTATATGCAGTGGTATGTTTATAGTTAAAACAAGTTGGTCATTTCAAAGTTGCATAAAGAATATAATATGAAGTTGTTTATTAATAGAATGTATATGTTTTTTCACACTCTGCAAGTTGCAAGAAGTCATGACAATTTTTTTTTTAAAAGAATAATAAATGAATTGTGTTCATCAAATTGATATGAAAGGGAGATTACTCCAGACCAAAAAAAAAAGAAGTCTGGAATGGAACTATTCTTTGTGCTTATGACTGGTGCAGAAGTACTTAAACCTTAAAATATAATATGTGGGTTTTTAAACGAATGATGATCAGCATTGTTTAAAGCAGAAGTCTTTTGACTTGGTGGGATAGTTAGATGGATTGGCATAGTCTAGTGGAAGGGGCATTTTAGTTAATCAACGAAGAATGGAAGATTGGGACTATATATCATAGCACTAGATAGTCTTGACAAGTTAGGGTACTGTTTAACTGTATTTGGTACCATACCAATGCAACTGACAGTGTTGTAGTATATTGTAAGTTTAAATTTGCATCGTACAAGTGTTTTAAATTAGGCTTTCATGGTAAAACTAAACAATACATTCTAATATTCTTAACATTGCTTTGTATTAGCTTAGTCAAACTGTCCTTTTGTAAGCTGTCTGCAATACATTGTTGGCTTAGATATTATAAATTGATGTCCTTTGTCAGTGCTCTGTGATGCATTCTCGGCTTAGATTTAACATTGAATGTTTTTTCTGGGTCAGCTCTGTTTTATGTTGTCGTTGGCTGAGATATTGTTCTGATGGCAGTGGGCATTGATAACCCTTACATTAATGATGTACTGTAAATGTGTTATGTATAAACTGGCAACAGACAAGCAGTGTACAGTAGTTTGAGGCTGCTATGCCGAAACTGTTGCCAGGGTTGAAGGCATACTGAGCCAAATCAAAGAAAGGGGAGAGCACTCTGGCAACTTGTTGTTATGGTAGCTTAAAAATATGACAATTGTTTTAACCATGACTTAACATCAAATGACAGTTAGGCATTGTTTAGTTGATGTATAATGTACAATGTAAAAGAATTAAGTTATTGTATTGTTTAAATCAAGTGAAATCAAAAAGATACTTCTATACAATAACATGATATACAAAAGAAAATAATCGACAGTGTAAATCTTCAGAACAAAACTTAAGCTTTTATTACAAGGTCATTTACACTTTTAATTAACATATTTAGGGAGATTGCTGTTGGCTTATAGCGATTAGGCAGTCACAGTTTAGCGCAGCATGGTTAGATGAGCGTTATAGTTCCCAGTAGGGCTAATTATAGGTTGCTTTGTAATACTATGTAACAACCGTTACCAGATATCGTCGATTTTAGTTGTAACGCTTGACTCTCGGTTTGATTAACAATAATTGACTGGACTGTAAGCTTCACATGATGACTTGGTACACACACACAGTGTGGTGTTGTTGAAATCACAAGCTTGTTCAGCACCGACATCTACTGTCCTTAACCATGATATCCTTCAGACATAAAATGTGCTTATAAACACATTTCTTAACAAATCAGGTTTAACCCCATCAAACATTAAAATTTACATCTTAATGTTTCAAATTTCCAGTTTTGTTATATTAAAAATGTCTTCATTATTTTGGTAGAGATCAGAAGTATTTATTTAAGGTACTTGGCTTTGACAGCAGATTATGAGTTACCTATGGTATAGTTAATAGCAAAGATGTCAAACTGTATATATGTGAGCAAGATGTTAAAATTTGTTATCATAAATCATCATTAATTCATTCTTGGTAATAATATGTAAAGCTAGTAAGATATCATCATTCTAGATACACTGTACATAGATCACTGTCTGTAGTGGAAAGTAGAATTATTTAATAATCCTTTAAATATTTTGAATCAATTGATTTGCCCCATCACCATCTGTCCACCACATACCAGAAAAGTATGTGTAGCGCTAGAACCTGCCCTGTTGTCTTCTCCTTTGCTTTACACATTATTACGAGGCAAACTATTATTAATTCAATGTTGAGTCATTCAAATTAAACTTTATGCATTTTACAAAGAACACAGAGATAATTGTATTTTTATTTGTCTAACTTAAAACCAGTTATTTTAATCTTATTTGATAAAAATGCATGATCTTAACTTTTTGAGAGAAAATCACAAAACTCCTATGCATTTGGACACATTTTGAAATGGCAATATGACTAAAAATGGCAAAGATGAAGATTTCGAGAAGTTGTTTGCTTTTACATTTCCTTATTACTCCATTTTCAGTGTGATTGTAATTATCGTAGGTAAATGTAATATACTATTTTTAAGAAAAGCATTATGCTAGGACGATTTAAACAAGTGTTATTTATGCTGATTTTGTCACTACCTTTATAACGTTATTTTGCTGTAATTAGATACAATGTAAATGCTGTACAGTGCTAATGTTGGGGCAATGTGATGCCATGATAGCCAACTTGATCTTGTTGATGACTTGATGTTATAATCTGAACATGTACATGTAAGATATTCTCACAGATATTGATTCTATAGTCCTGACTATTGAATATGTATATATGACTTTCTCATCAATGAACTATAATATCCAGTATTGACTCAATACAGATGATGATATCTACTTGACCATGCATGTGATTGTGTATTAATTTAGGTTACCGTTGTGTTGTAGGACGGGGAGGGGTATGAGCGGCCACGTATGCGTCTGTCTCTGGCCTCCACCAACAGTAACTTCAGTAGTCCCCCACACTCAACCAGTGGCAGTCTCTCCGAGGACCGAGACCCCGGCGACAATGACCAGGAGGTAGACTGTACTCGCCTCTGATTGGCTGGAATGTGACCCCAGAAAAAGGTCGCCTGTATATCTCGCCATGGCTGGTTACTTTATGTAATGTGTGGTCTCCAGTCTCAAGTGTTGACAGCATGGAGCGATATCTCTACTTTGACTGTACTTAGCAGGACAGTTGGCTACAGTCTGTGGCAACCTTACCACCACAGTCATATCAAATAAGACATCAAACCCAGCGGGATAAATAAATCAAGAAACGCAGCATTTTTTTCTTCTACAAAACAAAGCAATGGAATGCTTGCTTACTGCTGATAATTAACATAATCGGTATTAATCCCATGTATATTTAGTCCTATATATTTACCTGTAGCAGGAGCACAGCGTCTACTACTCACAATCGAAAATTCTCTATCCATTGTATTTTGGACTCGGTCAATTTAAAGACATATTTAATCAAAGAAAAAAAACTTAACAAATATTAAGGTTAAACCATTTTGCAATTTTAAAAGGCAAAATGATTGTTTTGTTTTACTTTGTACAATATTATTTATCATGGAACCTTTTTGAATTCCTAAACCACGTTTTTGGTGAAGAATGAACATAACCATGTATTTATATAATGACGACTATCATAATTGAATGCTTTAACTTTACACTGCGAATTCCTTTCCAAGGAGTGATCTCTTCATGTTGCCCTTTGTAAGGAGTGATCTTTTGGTTGTTGTACACAGTATATTTCGCCTACATATTGCCGCCATTACAGATGAACCTGTCTCATTCTGGTGTGAACACGACTTACAAGGTGTGTGATATACGTGACGTGTTATTTACTTGATGCGACACATTACGGTCAGTTTGTATTGTCACTGCCCCCGAAAATCATCTTCATTTCATTGGTGTCGAAACCAGATCACCTCTTGGTGTATTTAGCTCATCATCACCTGATACAAAAGTCATAAATGTGAGACAAAGTCGTACATTTAAAATAGCTTAATCTCCATACCATGTTTGTAAAGACTTGTAGTCGGGTTAGGATATGTGAAATATCTCGTGTAAGGTGGGTTTTTTTTGTACAATTAAATATCAATGGTGGCATTATATGAACAAATGTGTAACTAGTGCAAGACTATAGTTTACATCTGAAATTGCATTTCAATTTTACACATTGTCATGATATTTAGAAAAAAGAATTACTAACTACCACTTTACGAAGTAAAGCATACCAATATACTGAAGAATAATGTAATTATCACAAAAAAGACTATGTAGTAACATTATGAAATTAACACATTTGTAGCTTCTATACTCTAAACAGCAAAATGATTTTTGCCATTTCTTTCTTAAACAACGACTTGTAGCTAAAGGATAATATTGACAAGTTTATATAGTTTAGGTGTGACATGATGAAACTGTCTTTCATTTATACCAACACGACATGCCAGACCGGTGCTGTATTTTTCCCTGTCTTTTTTTTAATCCTTCGGTACTATTTACCCGGTATATGTATAAACATACATACATATCCTATGATGTTACAGGTTCAGCATTCAAAAAAATCTTCTCCAGAGTTTTCATTATAAGTTGTACTTTTGTCATTTGTATTGCTCCAATAAAGGGACACTAAAGGCTTGGTTTAAGTATGACCAATTTTCCAATAAGTTGTCAGAACATGAAGCTTTACAGTGAATGTCATTTTATCCATAAAGAATGAAAAATGGCTTGACAATAAATTGCAAATAAGATTTATTTTCCATTTTATGGATTTTCCATTTCAAAGAATATGATCTAAGAACTTGAGATCCACGTAAACGCAGGACCTTAAGATAGAATAGACTAGGGCGAAGTGTGTTGACCTCTTGAACTTTGACCTTCCTTGTCAAAGGATTGGTTAGCAACTTATCAATGCATGAAATCTTTAACTACTCTTTAAACAAAATCCTAAATCCAAATTTGTTGGCTGTTATGAAGAGTGTGACTCTTAGTGCTTATGCCCATGTTCCCGGAAGAGTTGGACATGTCTTGCTTTATATATATAAATATATATGAAATATATATATCATACGACAAATCCTGTTAGGATATTGTATAGAATCTAATGGCTTTAATTGGTCACACTGTAGCTTGTACATATAGATGTATTTAAAACACTAAACCATGTTAATAGCAACACAATATTCAGCCTTATTCATGTACAGTTGTATATTCATGTAGCGTCAGTAATGGAGTCTTGTCACATATGTAAATGTTTTGTACATAGTTATCGGCTATTGTTGACAGGTGAATTTGCCAAAAACCCTACGTTTTTCCTTTTTAATTGATCAATGACTTTTGAGTGAGAGTGAGACGAGCGGGCGTGACCATACACCCGGAGTTACTGCGAGATTTCCTGTACCTGCCACACAATTATCGGTGTGCTTTAGGTACGTTACCACTTTACCGAGTTCAGTGCTGTGATTGCTGCTCTTGCCGAGGGTCACCATTTCCCATCCCCTTACAATTATGTTGTTTTTTATGGACAGGCTTCATATCAATTGTGTAAAGTTGAGTATCAATATTTGCAATTATTCATAAATAAAAAGATTTGATATTAATGAGCAAGATTTGGTTTGTGATAGAAACAATGTTTTTGGTACCTTTCCTACCGATTCCACCTAACTCGTACACCCCTAAATGTCATAATGAAGTATTCCAACCTTTGATTTAAAGAGTTCCATTGGGTCTTCAGGGATGAACGAGATAAAAGGAATGATTTTGGGGCAATATAAGAGAAAGCAATTTTAATTGAGATTCTGCAGGATTTTGGCACGTTGGCATAGATATGTCTTATTTGTGTTATCGTAGAAGACATTTTGTCCCAATACCCGTTATGGTGTGCACATTGTAATATAGTAATATACTGCCAAAATATGGAAGTTCCCACCCAGCCAATTATTTTTCTGTAAAGTGTAAAAGGTGAAACTCTGTGGTACCTGCCAGTGATTAGTGTATTCATTCACTTAGGTTTTACAAGTCTTTCATTTGTGGTAGGAGATAGAACATTGGCCAAAAGTTGTTTATTTTAACATATCTGATATCGTGTTATTTTATGATATGGCGTAAAAGGTCGGGTAATTTTCCCAGAGAAAAACCTTGACAGTAGTTTTTACTCGATATACATATATACCAGTAGTAAGGTGTTACTATTTGTTATACATTATCATTCACAAATGATTGTCACAAATTATGCCCATAAAAGAGATCACAATTCCTCTCACAGTAACTCCTCGTGTGTGGTTACCGGTTATTGTCGGATACCAGCCACTGATTTTATTTTACTTACTTACTCACTGAGTAAGTGAAGCAAGATCAGCCGTGGGTATACGACAATGGTTACAAGTGTGCACAAGAATCTTAGTGGCGAATACCTGATGTGTGAGGGTGGTGTTTCTACTGGAGATCTCCACAGTAAATACCTGGTGTTTGAGAGTGGAGATCTCCACAGTAAATACCTGAAGTGTGAGGGTGGTGTTTCTACTGGAGATCTCCAGAGTAAATACCTGATGTGTGAGGGTGGTGTTTCTACTGGAGATCTCCAGAGTAAATACCTGGTGTTTGAGAGTGGAGATCTCCACAGTAAATACCTGAAGTGTGAGGGTGGTGTTTCTACTGGAGATCTCCAGAGTAAATACCTGGTGTTTGAGAGTGGAGATCTCCACAGTAAATACCTGAAGTGTGAGGGTGGTGTTTCTACTGGAGATCTCCAGAGTAAATACCTGGTGTTTGAGAGTGGAGATCTCCACAGTAAATACCTGAGGTGTGAGTGTGGTGTTTCTACTGGAGATCTGCACAGTAATACCTGGTGTGTGAGGGTGGTGTTTCTACTTGAGATCTCCACAGTAAATACCTGATGTGTGAGGGTGGTGTTTCTACTGGAGATCTCCACAGTAATACCTTATGTGTGTGAGTGGAGATCTCCACAGTAAATACTTGGTGTGTGAGGCTGTTAAGTGTTTCCATTAGGCCTGTTATTTACAGCTAATCCTTCAAATTTTGATGCATGTCTCATGACGAACAAAGACCATGTTATTTTTGTCTCCCATAATTTTCTCATAAACTTTCGTTAAAGTGATCCACTAGCAGGATGACAAGCATTTAAGATTTGAATTGTACATGATGTGAACAATTCCATTTATTTAAGGGCGATTCAAAAGTTCCCCCAACACAATGTGATTCATTTTATGTTGTATTATTGAGAGAAGAAGAGATGAAGTAACTACGATTATGCAATATGAAATATAATACACACTGCTGTTAAAGAAAACTGTGGTCATTTGTAAAGTAACCCATACTTCCCAGAAAGTTTTATTTTAAATTTATTTTCATGACATCAGAATTATTCTGACAAAGAGAATTCCGCAAACGATAATAGAATTATGATTACGTTGAAAATTCAAATGCATGATATTGCACTGTTAGAAACTGTTAATATGATAATGTCAGTGCATCATGAAGAAAAAAACAACCATGATAACAAATCTGATATTTGTCTTGCAATTTGCTATCAATTTTTTTAACCTGTTCAGGTTTATGAATAATGGAGAGAGATTTTTTTTTAATATTTTACTTTCTCAATTTTTTTTTATCCTTTTGATTCCTTCATTTTACTTAAATGTTATGGTGATATTGAGTCAGTATTATAAAACAAGTGATCGTTTGTTACTGTTATAGTGTATAGTAAAGCTTGAAGGTCTTTCAGAAAAACGTAATCTTTGAACAAATGTTGAAAGTATCTTGGTTAACTTTCAGGTTACTGAAAAATATGGTGGTCTTTTTTTTCGTTTCTTTTTTCTTCTTTCGAGAATGACTTACAGCAACACAAGGTATGATACTGACCTTGTGTGTTATGTTCCTGACATGGTGACAGGTATCTAGCATACGTTGCGTGGGGAGTAATGGTAGTTGTAGAATACATTCCATTTGACTTGGAAATGCACACACAAATCACACCATTTTACATCTACATACTGCTATAGTGAATCGGAACATCCGCAGCGCAATGAGTGGCCAGTTCACTCCTAACGAACTGCCTTTAATTGATTGTTAACTAATGGTGGATTAATTGACTTGTGATATGGTTGAAGAAGAGTCGCTTGTGCCTTTGGTTTGCTTGCTGAATGTTTTGGTTGGTGTCCTGTTGGAGACTTGATGATGATGATAATGTTAGTTGAGGTATTTATGTCCTTTTAGTGCGTAAGCGGAGTTAAATTCTTAATTTTTAAATTCTTCGTGCTAACCTAATACTTAATCGGAAATTAAGAATTTGCTTCAAGAGCTGTCCTGTATTTGGCTAATATATAGTTCTTGGTCTACAGCAGGCCGGGAGTGTGACCTCATACATTTTGTGTATCCTTGTCCACATTCCACTATCAAGTCTTGAACTTTCCAAATAGATTCAAAATATTCCTTTATTTGATTTGAATAAATCTACAATTGAGAACGAAGATGTGATCTATGGCATGATTGCAAAGAAAGAAAACAAAAGTTGAAAGATACATCGATTGGTTTCTTTAGTAAACAAATATCCTTAAAATCTAGATATGTTTAAATCAGTAGTGAAAGGGAAAAACAGCTAACTAGGTTTAGGAAGGTGTCTGTTGTAGGCTAGGCATGGGTTACATCAGATGGAGGACTACAGTACTGTAGACAGACCGACTATATTGTTGTAGGCTGACTCCAGGTAGATAGACTATTGTGCTGTGGGCTGACTAGCTCAAGGTAGATAGACTATTGTGCTGTGGGCTGACTAGCTCAAGGTAGATAGACTATATTGCTGTAGGCTGACTAGGTAGATAGACTATTGTGCTGTAGGCTGACTAGCTCAAGGTAAACGGAATTTATTGCTGTAGGCTGACTCAAGGTAATTTGACTATTGTGCTGTGGGCTGACTAGCTCAAGGTAGACAGAATTTATTGCTGTAGGCTGACTTTAGGTAGATAGAATATTGTGTTGTAGGCTGACTAGCTCAAGGTAGATGGACTTCAGTGCTGTAAGGCAGACTCTAGGTGGACTTACTGTGGTGCTGTAGTCTGACTCTAGGTACAAAGAGACTGAATGTAGGTAAATTGTCGATAGATTGACTACAGCGCTGTAGACTGAATGTAGGTAAATTGTCGATAGATTGACTACAGTGCAGTAGACTGAATATAGTTAGATTGTCGATAGATTGACTACAGTGCTGTAGTCCACCCTTTGGAGATAAATTACAGCAGATTGTGAAGACTACAGTGCTTTAGATAAATCGGCTTAGGACGAGTGGCTCCCCAGTTGTGATGGGGAGCATTACATGGTGCTGCCAATTGAGTGGTCAAAAAGTGATACTTTAGTAATAGAAAAACAAAACCTTAATTATTTAAATTACTTAATGATTGTAAATTTTAGCTTGAAGATTTTAATTATGCAAGATTATGAACTGATTGATGAGCACTATTTGCATATCATTTGTATATCTCCACGTTTGCTTTTATTGTCATTGTTTGAATGTTATTATTTTTTTCAGGAATCAAAACATTTCTTCCACAGAAATGAAGTATAAAAGTGCAATGATTTTTTCTCTCCCCTTATTATTATTGTTGTTATAGACAAAACGTGTTGACCTACCACACTATAGTTGTGTAGCCTACAGTGTATAGACTTGTACCATTGTATCCCTTGTATAGAGCCCGTTATTTACCCCGCATTACCACTGAGTTTTATAAACTACCATGTATGTGTGAGTGTCAGTGTGCATGTACAGTTTTGTATGCAATGTAGTGTTATTATATTACTTTTTTGGTGAAATCTTTAATTTGTTTTTGCCGAGAAGTTTCTGTGCGGATTTTAGGTGTGGCAGCCACCTTGTAGATACAGCCGATGGTATTTTGCTTTGGAGTTGTATAGCCCAAGGAAGGTTTATTATTATTGCAAAGTTCCCACCACTAATACATACAGATCTGTAAGGAGAGCTTAGCCAATTATTACGATTATTATTGTATAGTTTTATAACACAAATCAGTAACATGTAAGTGCAAGAAATGGTAAAATAAAACCGCAAAAATAATAAAATTACATAAATTCTTCTATACAGATTTGATGTTGTTATTTTGTGTTCTTTAAGAGAATGGACCTGTTATTTTGGTTTCCAATATTACAATGCATTAGAGATGGTGTCATGTGACTTTCTGTGTAGCTTAACAATCACCAAAGCAGCAATAATTGGCCTAAAACTAATTGTTTATCATTGAGCATCAGGATTCAGGCCCTGTGAACCTCACTCAATGGTTTATTAACACATATGTTACCTCCCTTGCAGTGTTAATCTCTGTATTCACAGTATTTTAATATGGAGAAGTTTTTCTGTCTGAGTTATTGTCTCCACTTTGAGTGAAGGAAAAGGAAGACATTGTATCACCTGATAGATCTAGTTCATGTTCTTCTTATATTATCTTGTAGGGGTCGTAACTTGAAAACCATTATAGATATGTTATGAAACTTTCAGTATACCTGTATTGGTCATGGACAATGTGTACACAGTCATTAGGTCATTTTGACCTTGATCCAAAGGTAAAATATGTGCAAATTTGCAGTACAGTCTATTCCGCGCTGTAACTTTCGAACCATTAAATATAACTTTTCCAGTTTAAATCCATCACCCAAAGATTATGTGTAGTGCACAGTCAGAAGTTCATTGTAACCTTCATCCAGAGGTGACACATTTGCAATTTTTGATGGAACACCTTGTCCAGGATGTTGAATTTAAACTTTAAATGATATTTTAATGAAACTTTCACCATACTTATCAAAAAGGATAAGTACTGCATTGTCATTAAGTCATTGTGACCTTGGCCCCAAGGTCAAAATATGCAGAATTGTCGGCTGCATCTTGTCTGGGCTTAATTTATGCGTGAAGATATCTTGATGAAACTTGCAGATGATGTGCCATGCATTGTCATATATCAAAAGGTGAAGAAAGTCTTGTTTCAAGCATTCCAGGGTGATGCCAACAGTACCTCACTGTATCTAATTAATATGTCATCTGACCAAACATGAAGGTCACCGAATCAAAGGTCAAGGCCATATTTACCTCAAGGTCAATGGATCAAAGGTTAATGTCAAATTTTGTATCTTTTAACTGTTGAACATTTTATGACATTTTGTTGAAGCAATGGTGATCAGAATCAAGCAAGGCTTTAACTGACCAAATCTCGAGGTCATTGGCGGTTTTTTTTATTTCCTGATTACTAACTTTACATCTTTTGGTCGCTAAATGTTTTTAATGAAATAACAAAATGTCAGCTGATAATACCTCAAGATAAGATTTTACATTTCGTAGAGCAAGTCTTGTCTGGTCCATAACTGTATTGACTTAAAAAACACTTCGGGGAATAACTGACTATAACATCTTTAATGGAGACATTTTGATGGTCCATTGAAAATGTTCATCTGCGGTCCATCTATGTAAATGCATTAACGTCAGATAGACGTCTTTGAACGAACATGGTTAGTTTATCATAGGCTATTTCTCGGTAACGTAGCAACGGATAATGACGAATCGTATTATACAAGTGGTAGAATCCCCCTTTGTCTCTACTTAATCATGCAGGCGAATCAGAAGATATGATGATTAAGAGAGAAAAAAGGCGACCCGACCATTTTTGGTATTGTTTGAATTAGGGAGGGGATGAAACATAACCCCATTTGTCCAAAAGCTGTGCATACTCCATTTTGTGATGTTCGGGAATCTTGTCTCCGTTACAAACCCTCAACTATTATGATTTGTATTACCACAGCGGTACAGATTTCTATATAACAAACAGGGGGAAATGATATTTCAATGGTGGACACCCAATCTTTTACCAAGTTTATAGAAATATTGGCAAATTAAACAACTTGGTTTGTGACTGGTTAAAATTCATAATATCTCTGCAAAGTATTTTGTATTCTTGCAGTTTACACCCATTTATAAGTGTAGGTTAAACTGAACTGCTGTATGTCATGTGTTTGTAAATGTAACACTATATTCCCACTGAAAAGTAATGGTCCGCAGTAATATTCAGTTAGGTCCATTCATGCACATAAAAGTAATGGCATTTGGAGTTTACATAAGCGATTTATTTAACAAAATATATTCACTTGCTCATCCTCGATCACCTTCGCTCTCTACACCCCTGAAAAATGTCATGACAAAACGGAAGGCTCCGTGTACACCACCTTGTTGAAGACTGGTCCGACCCTTTGATGCACTTTATGCAGGTGTATAAACGCTTTTCTAATGTTGTATTAATATAGTTGATACTAAATCGGCAGTGTAGACAGTGTCAAGGAGTGCTATTTTATTAACCGGAGCAGAACGAGTTCATTGATATTTTTAGACGCATGTTGGGCAATGGCATCTGAACCTAGAGATGCGGCGTCTACACAGTAAACTGTTTTTTGAAACACTTCGTTTTCCGAAACTGTCCGAGCGCATCCATGGTATGAAAAAGTTCGTTGACATAAGAAAATGTCATCATTTGAGTTAAGAAATCCACATGAAAAATCTCAATATCCCGTTACACCGAGATGGGCCAAGTGGTTAAGCCCCCCTACCTCTGGGTTGCGAGTTCGAGCCCCACGTGGGACAGTTGCCAAATACTGACATTAGTTCGGTGGGTTTTTTCCGGGTAATCCGGCTTTCCTTCACCTCCACTATATTCCCACTGAAAAGTAATGGTCCGCAGTAATATTCAGTTAGGTCCATTCATACACATAAAGGTAATGGCATTTGGAGTTTACATAAGCGTTTTATTTAACAAAATATATTCACTTGCTCATCCTCGATCACCTTCGCTCTCTACATCCCTGAAAAATGTCATGACAAAACGGAAGGCTCCGTGTACACCACCTTGTTGATGAGGCAAGAAGACTGGTCCGACCCTTTGATGCACATCAAAAGAATTGTGTGGTCACGTAACTGTAAAAATTGACAGGCTTTGAAGTCCGTTGCGACTCCATTGTAATCGTCAAAGGACAGGAATGCAGCCTAGCGATTGGTCAGGATGTTTTACCTAAGCGTGTCTTCAGTTTTGTCATGACATATTCCAGGTGTGTAGAGAGCGAAGGTGATTGTAACTCCTGGATATCGAGGATGTCACTTGCTATGGCACACTCTGTGTAGAGCAAAATTAATTTAGTTCCTTCATAGGTCTACACCGCAAACTTATAATCCGTGTTTGAATTTCTAATTTCTTATTTACTTATTATATTAGTTATATTGAAAAGCAATAGAAATAGAAGAGACATCAAAATAAAAGAACCCTAGGCCTAAACTTTCACCACTCACATCCCATTTTGTCTAATGACTGGTTTCTCAAACATTAACAGTATACGTACAAAAGCTTATATTGTATTCTTTTTCTGAACCTGTACAGTATTCAAAATGCTTTTAATTGGAAAAATGCATTTGAGCCATTCAGTTTCAGTACACCGATGTGGGTTAATACAACTTGAGCACCTCTAGACGGTGTCTTCAAGTGCCTTTCCAAGGTCAATGCCGATGATGGAAATAGACAAGTTTCTGATAAAACTTAATTTGAAAATTCATAACTTCATGCAGGTGTATAAATGCTTTTCTAATGTTGTATTAATATAGTTGATACTAAATCGGCAGTGTAGACAGTGTCAAGGAGTGCTATTTTATTAACCGGAGCAGAACGAGTTCATTGATACCTTTAGACGCATGTTGGGCAATGGCATCTGAACCTAGAGATGCGGCGTCTACACAGTAAACTGTTTTTTGAAACACTTCGTTTTCCGAAACTGTCCGAGCGATGCATCCATGGTATGAAAAAGTTCGTTGACATAAGAAAATGTCATCATTTGAGTTAAGAAATCCACATGAAAAATCTCAATATCCCGTTACACGGAGATGGGCCAAGAGGTTAAGCCCCCCTACCTCTGGGTTGCGAGTTCGAACCCCACGTGGGACATTTGCCAAATACTGACATTAGTTCGGTGGGGTTTTTCCGGGTAATCCGGCTTTCCTTCACCTCCAAAACCTGGCACATCTTTAAATAACACTGGCTGTTAATAGGACGTAAAACAAAATAAACCAAACCAAACGTTACATGGACTTACAGTGAGGGATGCGAGAGAGGGACCTCTCCCCAGATAAGTTCACATTATCTGGGCTTATGTCATGGTGTCCGTCGTCCATCGTCTTCTGTCCGCTTTCCCTTTAAACGACTTGATCTGGAAAAAATGGAACCATGACATTCTAAAAACGGAAATGACCTTAACCTACTCGTACCTTCATGATCCCAGGGGTCAAATGCGTCCTGTCCATTTGGCAAATTTGCTCTCTTGATCAGTCTAAACAACACTCGATATGCGTAACAAGGCGCCGACCGAATTTTCATGTGAAATGCATTACTGTCTGAGCAAAGCGCTACATGTAACAACAAAATATGTTTTGAGATACGTCCAAACATACTTCATGTATAACCTGTTGTCCATGGATAGCTTTCATAAGAAATTTTAAAAGGGACCTCTCCCCAGATAAGTTCACATTAAAATTCTTTAAAAATCCTGCTGGCTATTCAGTGTTAAGCTCATCTACTCTTCCGAAGGGAATCTGGGCTTATGTCATGGTGTCCGTCGTTCATCGTCTTCTGTCCGCTTTCCCTTTAAACGACTTGATCTGGAAAAAATGGAATCATGACATTCTGAAAACGGAAATGACCTTAACCTACTCGTACCTTCATGATCCCAGGGGTCAAATGCGTCGCTCACTTCAAATGACCTTCTGGAAAATTGAAGGTTAGAGAACTTTTGTTATTGTCTAGTAGTGTTTTGGGAGCTGGAATTCAACAAATTATTAAAACGAAATTGGCCTTGGACTTCTGTCAAGGTCACAGGGGTTAAATGTGCCAAACACTTTAAATGTTTTGTGAATTTAAACGTATGGACTCTTAATATTTTGTCTGTTACTTCTCTGGATTGAGCACGGCAAAGTTTGCAAATTGAAATGGCCATGACCTACTTTCAAGGCCACAGGGGTCAAAATGTCAACACATCCAGGGACTTCTGAATAATGGAATGGTCTATTCATGAATTCTAGCTAATAGCTTCGACGTACTGAGCCGACAAAGTTTGCAATTGAAACATTTCCGTACAGTATACTATTGAATACGAATATTTTCCTATGCTACAGGACATTTAGGCCTCCTGTCCATTTGGCAAATTTGCTCTCTTGATCAGTCTAAACAACACTCGATATGCGTAACAAGGCGCCGACCGAATTTTCATGTGAAATGCATTTCTGTCTGAGCAAAGCGCTACATGTAACAACAAAATATGTTTTGAGATACGTCCAAACATACTTCATGTATAACCTGTTGTCCACGGATTGCTTTCATAAGAAATTTTAAAAGGATCTCTCCAGTTTCTTTTTGGGGAAATGATCCACCAAGAAAATTTTAAGGACGGTATGACGGACTTACGGGCAGGCGACGGGCCATGAACGAAGAGTGATTTGAATAGCCCACAATTTCATGATTATGATGGGCCATACAATGATGCACTTACATGTCATGGAAACATTTTACAAGAACTACGTTAAATATGTGTCCTTTTCGAGGATCATGTGTGCTTTTGGATGAAAAAATTATATGGTGTATCTGTTTTTATCAATAAGCAATTAACTTTACCGCATTGCAAATGATGGTGGCATGGATTTAAACAGCAGTTTTTGGTTCACTTCCGATCAATTGCATTTTAAGCAATACAAACACTATGAGGATATCTCAATTATATTTCTCTCCGAGAAAAATAGGTTTTGACTTTTACACTTTTAAGAAAAATGACCATGTCTATTTTTCCCATTCTAAATGTGGTCACGACAGTCATAGGCGATTTAATACGTTAACGATATAATAAACCCTATGCCATAGATGTGTATTGTAGTCTTCGAATGCATACAATTTCAA
This sequence comes from Mimachlamys varia, assembly GCA_947623455.1. Classification (NCBI taxonomy): domain Eukaryota; kingdom Metazoa; phylum Mollusca; class Bivalvia; order Pectinida; family Pectinidae; genus Mimachlamys; species Mimachlamys varia. The sequence goes on from OX392528.1 coordinate 41,653,148, forward strand.
AAAAACTACACCTCGGCTACGTCTCGTCATGGGTACTGTACACCTCGGCTACATCTAGTCAGGGGTACCGTACACCTCGGCTACATCTCGTCAGGTGTACCGTACACCTCGGCTACATCTCGTCAGGTATACTGTACACTTCGGCTACATCTCGTCAGGTGTACCATATACCTCGGCTACATCTCGTCAGGGGTACTGTACACCTCGGCTACATCTCGTCAGGGGTACTGTACACCTCGGCTACATCTCGTCAGGGGTACTGTACACCTCGGCTACATCTCGTCAGGGGTACCGTACACCTCGGCTACATTTCGTCAGGGGTACCGTACACCTCGGGTACATCTCGTCAGGGGTACCGTACATCTCGGCTACATCTCGTCAGGGGTACTGTACACCTCGGCTACATCACGTCAGGGGTCTCGTAGGTTATAACCATGATTAACATGTAACCGAATTGCGTTTATGCCAGCATCAATGCTAAAATATCCTGTATGAGTTTCAATTTCGACAAGGTCCATCGTTTGTCCTTACCGATGTAGCGGAACTAGACTGGGTCCATCGTTTGTCTTTACCAATGTAGCGGCGGAACTAGACTGGATCCATCGTTTGTCTTTACCAATGTGGCAGACCTAGACTGGGTCCATCGTTTGTCCTTACCAATGTGGCAGACCTAGACTGGGTCCAGCATTTGTCCTTACCAATATAGCAGAACTAGACTAGGTCCATCGTTTACCCTTAACAATGTGGCAGACCACATGTTTGTTGTTACCAAGTAGCTCAATTGGTCTGCCTAGAGTTTTAAAGGTACCGGGTTCAAATCCCGGCCTGGCCTTGCATTTTCCCACTCTTGTTACACCATATTTCATTGTGACAAATTATTTTAATAATATTTGACATACCCATCATAGCATAACAAGTCTATATGCCATATTGACTCTCAGGACAATTAATTATGGAAGGCAATATATTTCATCCGGACTGTTGTTTTGTTTACATAATGAACCTGAAGAAGTGATGTCGTGGCTACTATCCGCGGGTAGACTGTGCCTGTCTGGCTATCCTGAGGTTCGGCTTCATCCTCCACATTATCAGATGGTGGTCTGTTGAAATCGACCTGCGTCCCATTTAAACGATCATGTTACCGCTGTATCTGGACTGGATCTTTCTCTTATTTCATATGCAGATTTCCCATGGTCCCTAGTTGCGCTTTTTTTGATTTTGGGATTGATTTGAAAAACGAGATGGCTGACAGACAGCCATCTTTGTTTTTTACAATGAAATTTTATGGCCTTTTCATGGGATGGATCTTTCTCAAAATATGTAAATTTCCCTTGGTCCAAAGATGTGCATTTTTAATTTTGTGACTGGTTATAAAAACAAAATTTTTGACAGCGGAGACATCGTTGCTTTGAAGTATGAAAGTTTGTTATTGCTTTGTTCTTGAAATACAGAATGGCTCTTTTTTTTTCATTTAAAATATCCCCTTGGGTTCTTAGTTGTGGTATTGTGATTATGGGACTGATCAGAACAACAAAGTGACTGGCACAGGCAACCATATTTGATTTGATTTCTGAAGACTATATTACAAATGAACAATAAATGTATTGCTATTCCTTAAGAAGAATTATCAAAATTCAAGTAATAAGAAAAGAAGAGGAAAGAAGGGAAAATATCTCTTGTCATTTTAAGTTCACTATCTGAACGAATCAAATTAGCAGAGGTGTCATCCAATTTGATTTCATGTTTTTTTTTTTTTGTATATATATATTTGTCAGTGTGATGCTTTGCAGCCTGCCTTTAATAACACCATGAATAGACTGGAATCAATCGCTGGAGGACTCACACAACTAAATTATTTACTATATGTTATTGCTAAGCTTTAGAGCTAATAACTTTAATATTTGAAGTTCAACACCAGTGACTAGTGACTGCCTGGATTCACAGATACATACATGGCAAAGACTTCAAATGACATTTTATCAGGAGTTTCGTCGCATTTTAGCTCGCTACGGGCGTCTGCTTCGCACAACTGGAAATTTACATGTCAAACCAGTGAAATGTGAAGGGAACACCCTCTGACTTTTGACCCCATATCAATCCGCCATCACATGTCAAAATCTACCAAAAGTATACAATTTTGTAAAGTTAAATATCTATAGATTTCATTCAATGCAGAATATGTCAGCAATTACCTATTTAAATTATTGAGAATCAACTGTACTTAGCCGAAACAAATTTTCGGTAGGGACTACAAACGTATGAAACACGTAGTCATTGGCTCATTCTAGGCTAGTAGTTGTGCCAGTCCTCCAGTCACTCCGATTGTTCTAGCCTGGATTCAATCGCTGGAGTGACTCAGATGTTCTAGCATAGAATCAATCGCTGGAGGGACTCAGATGTTCTAGCATAGAATCAATCGCTGGAGGGACTCAGATTGTTCTTAGCCTGGAATCAATCGCTGGAGGGACTCAGATTGTTCTTAGCCTGGAATATAGTGCTGCAGCGACTAGGTAAAGGTTTTCTGACTTGTGTGAACTATTTATAAATACAACCCTGCTGCAGAAACAAATATGTATTCTACGTTTGAAATTTTTTCATAAGTAGAAGAATTGATTTTAGACCAGAAAACATTTTTGATTTGTTGACAGAACCTGACAGAATCATGATGGGAACTGAAGAGGGATTGCATGTGGCACAGCTGAACAAAGATGGTAAGTTGTCCATTTAGCATTAACAAATTATAAACGTGTTCCTCTGTTTCTCTAGTCAGTGCATCGCTGTCAATCCCCCCTTGTTCGAAGAGAGAGTGCCACCAAAATTTACCAATCTCCCTCAAAACTACCTTCATTTCATTTAAGTTCAGACTCTCGCATCTCAAAATCTATATTTTATGGTCAAATGATCTCCTTGTTACTGCAAGGTATGTGTAGTGACCATGACAGGTGTGTCTGGCTCAGTTAAATGCTTTTTGGAGTTATTTTGTTATTTATCAAGTTTTTGAGTATCTATTATCTTCACCATAATTATTTTGTGTTTATTGCCTTGACATGATGTCATTATGTCATGATGCAACATCTACTGTTGTAATTATTATGTTACAATAGGTGTGAATACATAACACAAAAGTTTGGCACAGCATAACACAAAAATTATGACACAGCAAAACACAAAAGGAAGGCGACAAGTACTTTATAGATAAATATTAATTTTGTGTTACAGTACTGATCCGCATTGGAGACCGCAGTGAAAAGAAGACCGTCTACCAGTTAGAGCTGGTACTGGAGGAGCAGCTTGTGGTATTCATCAGTGGTGAGTTGATACTGGCACACAGGTTTTCCCTGACGCACAAAAACCTGCATTTTGACTCCTAAAATTGTCAAAGGACTCCCAAAATTGATGAAGTGTTACTCTATATTATGTGTGATGGGAGTCCCAGGGAAACCCCTAAGTGATTCCCAGTGTTTGCATCTTCTGTTGGTCTCTCTGTCAATCTCTACAACATCTTGGGTGTACTTTTGTGTTAATTCATTCACCCCTGAAATTCCAGCTGTTGAATTGGACGAGTTCAAATGTGTCTTCAGGAGTGAATGAGTTAAACTTAATTTTACTGATAATGCAATTCCCGAAGGTATCAAAAGTCATAATTATTTGATTAACCTATGTCATGGCCTTTTGCAAACTTTCCAATCAAAAGACTTCCGCTATTTTGATTCTAAGCTATGTATTTTCTGATTACAGGTCAACAGAAGCATATCAAATTGCTGCATGTGTCTGCATTGGAAGGACATGATGGCGATCCAGTCAAGATCCCGGAGAGCAAAGGATGCAGTGTATTCTGTACAGGACTAATCCGGCAGAGCTGCTGCTCTTGTCTATGTGTGGCTATTAAGCGGACTATACAGGTGTACGAACTCAACAAGACGCGCCAGAAGTATAGGAAAATGAAAGACATTCAGGTCCCGGGACTAGTGCAGTTTATAGAAATTATGAATGAAAGACTTTGTGTGGGATACCCGTCATACTTTGCAATTTACAGTGTCACAGGTGATGCCGCACCAATGAGTAAGTGTTCTGTCTGTGGAGACTTGTTACAATAAAACAGTTAAAACCATAATTGTAACATCCAAAGTGTCTTCCATGTACTTGCATAATTGCTACAATCAGATTTTAAAGGTTTTATGCAGTTAAGAATTGATTTTGCCGAAAAAAGGTTGTTGGGGGGGGGGGGGGGGGGGAAAGCAAAAATAATTCTGCCTGTTTAACAATATTTCCTAATTTTATAATATTTATTCTATAGTACTTTAAATTATTTCGTTTCTTTTTGTTTGCCATTTGCAGCACTTGTAAATTCTGAGGACTCCAGTCTGCAGTTTATGATGCAGTCGCAACAAAACTCCCTGCAGGCAGTGGAGTTGTCTCCCAAGGAGTACCTTTTAGTATTTAGTGGTAAGTTGTGTTACCTTTTAGTATTTAGTGGTAAGTTGTGTTGTCTCCCATGGAGTACCTTTAAGTACTTAGTGGTAAGTCGTGTTGTCTCTCAAGGAGTACCTTTTAGTATTTAGTGGTAAGTTGTGTTACCTTTTAGTATTTAGTGGTAAGTTGTGTTACCTTTTAGTATTTAGTGGTAAGTTGTGTTACCTTTTAGTATTTAGTGGTAAGTCATGTTCGCTTCCAAGGAATACCTTTTAGTATTTAGTGGTAAGTTATGTTACCTTTTAGTATTTAGTGGTAAGTCATGTTCGCTTCCAAGGAATACCTTTTAGTATTTAGTGGTAAGTTGTGTTACCTTTTAGTATTTAGTGGTAAGTTGTGTTACCTTTTAGTATTTAGTGGTAAGTTGTATTACCTTTTAGTATTTAGTGGTAAGTCATGTTCGCTTCCGAGGAGTACAATAATTCAGCACAATCATATTTTAGTGGAATGATTTTATAGCGAAAAGTCACTAAGATAAGATGACATCTAAAAATATATATGTTTACAGTATAGTGTTGATCCAATTTGTATCAGTTTTTCTAAAAGGCTATCCACTACTTTGATGTATACATATTCAGTTGTGATTAAGTCGCTGTTTTCTTTCTAGTTTCTGGCATATATGTAGACAACACTGGTAGAAGGAGTAGAGCCCAGGAACTCATGTGGCCTGCTCCTCCAACAGCAGTTGGTAAGTTATCAAGTATACAGTGTACATTGCATATATACTTCATATCGAAGGTCGTAAGGCCATGTGAGGACGTAAAACTCTCAAAATAAATAAAACATCTCATATATACTCTCATGCTTGTAAGGAGAATTGATACACAGTATTTCTGATAATTGTTCAGAGACATTTTAACAAGGAATACATATTCCTTGAAGTACATTTTACAATTTAATAGAAATATTCAGTAACATTCAGAAAATTGCTGCATATTTAAAATTGCAACCTGATTTGTATGTTTTGTATAGAATACATATCAATTTGTTTTCTTTAACATGTTATCAGACTTATATCACTGATACAAAACTTTTGATTCATATCCTGGTGCTTGTTGTTGCTTTGTTGGACTATATGCCTGTGCCATTGAATTGTACCACTGGGCAGTATCATTGTTATGTTGTCGAGGTTACTATACTTCAAACAGAAATCGATTAATTAATTTTTATGCTATCCATGAACTATTAAAAGTAAATCAAGTTAACACATTTGTGACATCTGACAGGGTGTTGTCAGGCGGTGTTGTGAATAGTACACTTGCCATTCATGGAACCATGCAGGTTTTCTCTAGATTGTCTTGGTTTCCCTTCCAACATTAGGACCTCTGAATTTCCATCCAGGCAAACAAGGATGATTTATAATTTGGAAAATGTTGATGTGTATTTGTTGTAAAATAAAATTGCTGTGATGTCATCATTGTGTTATTTCAGCGTACAGTGATCCCTACCTCATGTGCTATTCAGAAAATGCCATATTTGTGTTCGATGTTCATTCAGCAGAGTGGATCCAGACTTTGTGCTTGAAAAAGGTACGAATTAGATTGACAGGAGAACATTATGTTCCCTCATTGCTGAGGTATGAGCAAAATGGTATTGAGTTATGAAAGTGACAGCTAATGGAACTCTTATATAGGACAGATTAACCAAAAGGTGAAAATATTGCCAAGTTACAGCACAATCAGCTGAATGTGGCATTAATGTTAGATTTACACCAAACTTATCGTCTTTATTACTGGAATTCACAATAAAACTGAGATATTTTATCATTTAAAGTATTGCAGGATAATTCCTTCACATTTTGATTAATATGATATTGCCTCTTAGAAAATTAATTCAATCAGTATTGTTTGAATATACTGATTACTGGAAAAATGTGGGTTTGTGATTTATTATGGTGATTCTATTATATATTTCTAAATAGATACTTGATGATAAATTCTCATTGTTTTTTTGTTGTAGACAAAGCCCCTGAACAGGGATGGCTCTCTGAACCTGATGAATATGATGGACTCCCAACACATCATTCACTTCAAGAATGTCCACCAGGGTATTAATACTTTGTAACACCCATAACTGTCCTTATGATGAATTATACTTGGGGAATCTCAGGTTTAAATCTGATCAAAGGAAATTGGTTTATTTTAACAACAGATTGTGTTAGTCCTGCAAAGTTATCTGGGAATACATATCCTTTGTTCAGTCATGTAAGGTGTGCTGTTGCAGGTGTCATTCATTAGGGTCAAAGAGATACATTTTAATCATGAAATATTTAAGATACAAATATTTGTATTACTTTTTTTTTTTTTTGCAGGAAAACAGAATTTCGATATTTATTCATATATCTTCATGTTAAATTATGGATTAAATGGTATTAAATGTCTTTGAATGATAGAAGATGAAAGGCTGGCATGTTAAATTATAGAATAAATGGTATTAAATGTCTTTGAATTATAGAAGAAGAAAGGCTGGCCATCAAGGAAATCTTCAAAAACAGGAGTGTCAACAGGAACAAGAGGCGATTCTCCTTCAAGACGAGAGAAGATCATGACCGGGGCTCTAAAGGGTGAGAAAGGAGGCTCTGTCTGCATCCTGTTGGGTTATTCTTAGTGGAATGAATAGATGGTTTGCTCATCAAGTAACATTTATTATGAGATGAAATTTTATTTCAAGGGTTGGAATGATATTTAAAAGGAATGCATTGGGTTGATATTGATTTATGATACAATGTCCGGTTTTACAGCTTTTTGCCAACTGTTGTGAATGATTTATTTTTCAATGCTATTTTTTGGCTAACTGAATGTTTCAAGTTTTTTGTTCTGTTGCAAAATGGCAGAAAAAATTGACCTCCTGTGATTAATAATGACCTTTTTATTATACGATTTATGTGCAGCATGTTTCTTATTTATTTGCTTTATATCATTACTACATGTATCTTATAATATATAGACTGACACACTGTAATATCAAAATACATTAATGTAACTCGGGCATATAGAATCTGGTGAGATGTGTTCGCCGGAATCACACTCTTCTATAACAATTCTGCTAATCTCTTCAAGCAAAGTTTGTGACTTAGATAAAAAAACGTTTATCGGGATGTATAAGATTTGGTTGCACAGACATATGTAGTCTAAAGCATCAGCTTGTCAATACTACAAGTTGGTGATAAGTCCTTGGGGAATTCTACATAGTGAAAATTTAATTGATATCCTCAAAAATATGGATAGCATGACATCTTTAATTGCCATGAAAGCTTCATGAATTGCTTCTTTGAATGTTTCTTGCACACACTGATATATTCTACAGCTATCTGCCGATATTTTTGTTACGAAAATGACTCTGTTATTGACAAGCAGATGTTGGTCGTGGTCTTAACTCTATATATATGGAGATCTCTTGTGTTGTAGGATCATCAGAACTATTTACAGGAATAACATATAGCATCTCCACCCTATAACAACATCACATCTGACTGATGTTGTATTATGTCTTTGTACTTAATCTGACCGATACATGGTGCAAACGAAAAAATTACTTAGGATTCACTGTTTTATATGGGAAAATACTGTGGTCATAGGTGTTAACAGGTTCTGTAAGGTTTTGTTTAGAAATTGAGTTATTTAAAATTGAAAAAAAAAAACTAACCATGGATACAAAGGGATCAATCTAGGTCATTTATCACAAGAGGTAACAGTATTTTCCTGCAAGTGTTTATTAAGGTTTTACTTTGTTGTGGTTTCAAAACTTTAAAAAAAGAATGGTTCAATTATTGTTTACACCATCAATGCTTTGATGAATACTTAATCAGACAGTAAAGAGTCCATATGAAATAGGTGAATTTAAATTGAACATTATATATTTCAGTGCAATAAATGATTCGGCAATAGCTAGTGTTGATATTTATACTTGTTAAGTATAAGATCCTCCCCCGTAAATAACAGATATTTGTTCCCTCGATCCCTAGATTGACCCCTGTTACCCTCGATCCCTAGATTGACCCCTGTTACAATGATATCCATCCTACCTACAATGAAGTCCAGTACATGTCGGTAAAGTTACCTGTTACGACTGTAGTAAACTGACTGAGTTACAAGACAGCTGCTATTTTGTGTTGACTACAGGCCCGAGCGGCGCTCTCGTGAAATTTCCGCACCAATATCATTCAGCCATGTAGCCCACATGGGTCCAGATCAGGTCTTTCCTTCAAGCATACCAATACCAGTAACCCACGGCCAGTAAGCTGTCTTACGTAAAATTGTACTGTGTAGTGGCTTAGTGCATGCTTCCCATATAATCTCTTTTTTCTTGGAATGTATAAACCATGCTGTCTTCTCCATGTATTTAATCACTGATCTACCAACTCAGCTATGCATGTTGCTTTTTACATAGAATTTTGGCTAGGTGCATGTTCGTTATCCAAGTTAAATACAATCAAAATGTCTGTCCCAAGACAGGTTACCATCGGTTCCTTGGGTGTAGTATTTAATCATTTGTTTTCAAACGTAACCGCTCTGTACAGTTTGACTAAATGCTTTGTGTTGTTAGCCTGACGTCTGCTATGTGCTATCTTGGTGCATGTGGTTACACGTGGTTACTTGGTGGCAGGGAAATTGTTATATTCCATTAGTGGTTCAGTTACGGTACAAGAACATGCGTTGATGGTGGATTTCAGCGGTTTGTTCTGGAAATATATACATTTCGTGTTTGTTGCAGCTTATCAATACATTATTCCCATCACACTTGTATTTAGAGGCTGTTTCATTGGTCCAGTTGTTTGGGCTCTGCCAATTATTACATTCATATGAACAAAATATTCTGACATATAACAGATGGTATACAAGTTTTAGTTTAATTGTGGTGTCGGTGTATACAAGTAAATTACAAAAGGAAAATTAGTGGATGTTATTAAGGATTGTTCCAAAATTCATCATATGAGAGGGGCAGGAGGCTCCACCACCCATCAAATATTAAAAGTAAAAGTGATTTATTATATGGAACTGTACACAGATCTGGTTTTAACCCCATCACCCATGCTATATTAATACAGGTGCCTCCCACCTCCCCCACATGATTAATTCTGGAATAGCCCCAACTTGGGTCATATGTGCAATTTGCCATATATGAAATTTATCGTTATTTAATTTAATGTAATGAAAAATGAACTAGAATAAACAGATGTGTATAAAGATATTTTAGATTTACAGAGCATGTTAAGGGGAATGGATGCTGATACAATATTTAATGCAAGAAATAATAATTTCAACTGCACAAATCAAAAATTAAATCAAATTAGAATATAATTCACATCACACAAAACTTATAGTCTGCCTTTTACATAATGGAAAGCTTTATGCACTCGTGAACACACTTGTATGTGTCATGTGATGATCTCTTGCACAGCACGTTTCTTTCAAAATCTGGACCCGCTATCGAAACAAAAAGATGAATTTTTTAAATGTTATTTTAAACCTTTACACTCAAGAAACCACACTAAATTAGGATAGTTTAGGAATTTACAATTTTTTAAAATCTTTGCTGGAAACAGTGACCTGCTTAATCAGATTTCAATTACGTTATGTTGGAAAAATATAGAATCGACCTTCATGCATTTAGTGGCGAGATCAAGCATTCCGCTTTGAGCCTTTCACACAGCTTCAGCTATGTTTGCTTACCTTTGTACAAGATAAGCATATGCCGAAAACAACTGAATTGTTTATTTTGCTACCGTAATAATTGAAACAATTTGACAACAAATACAACTGCAGTTATTTATTAATTGTGTACTGTTCAATGATCACTGTTATAACCTTGGTAAATATTAAAATGTTATAAAATTTGTTATGAAAGTGAAGTAATTATTAAATACATGAAGAACCTTTCAAAACTGTTAAAAGTAAGATTGAAGGTGATAAAAAGATGAAAGATTTTTTCTTGGGCTGACCAAATCTGTAAAATCTAAGATGTATTAATTGTGTTTTTCTAATAGGTCTGAGAGAAAATCCAGAATAATCTCCGGTCCAACCAACTTTACCCATGTGGCTCATATGGGTACAAACATGGACATGAAATCACTCATTGATCTTCCCAAGGTATTTACTGTTTACATTTAATCTCTGCGTGTAAATAAAAAAACAAATTATATACAGAAATAGAGCCAAAAATATACAGACAGCTTTATATGAAAATGCTGCAATGTTTTATGATGATTTGATATTGCTGGTCAGTAAAGTCCAATCTTTTGAGTGGCTTCACCCTTGAATGGCAGGTTCCAACATGAAAGAGTCTGTGATTATCCAGACTGAAGTCAGTGAAACTTTTGTCCTTGTTTAAGTACTATAATATCAGTTATTTCTGTGAGACCAAATTCTGTGGTTTCCCTGAAAAACATCCATTTCATGGGTACATGAATTCTTGGAATAACAGTACCCACTTGCTTTATGTATCAAACTTGTAAATACTCCATGGACTTGAGATATGTGTTAGCATTAAATTATCTCTTGTTTATATTCATGGAACATCGAGATTAGTGGTGGATATATAGTGATAATATTGGTTCAACAATGGTTACACAACAACAGCAATTCAAACATCAGCTATAAAGATTTTACTTGCTTTACCAGCCGGTTGGATCGTCGGCCCCTCCGCCTGTAGAGAGACCGCCCCCCGATACTACCATACAGAGGGTGCGCAACATCTTCCAACCTAGCATGAAGTCGGTACAGGAGGCTCAGTTGAGAGGTGCCCGGTCACAACCCAACGGTAGGTCAAACGGTGAGGATAATAGGGCATGCATGAATCGTCAATCAAAACGAAAAATGCACATTTTAAAATTTTAATAATTTCACTTTATAAAAACCAAATCAGTAAAAAGAGTAGATCAAAACTGGTCTAAAACAGATACCATTTAAATTTTTTACATCTGCATGAGACATTTAATTGAGGTTTATAGCGAAGTTTATTGATGAAGTTTGATGGCAAACATTTTCTTGATGAATGTCTTATCCATTTCCTTAACCCAAAAAGATGGCATCATACCTCGCACTCGTAAAAAATATGAAAATATTAGTCACGCTCATGAAATATATTTTGTGTTACTGAAGACACTGTTAGATATCCTTTATGTGTTTGTTAAGTCACAGCAAATTTAACCTCCAAACTGAAAAGTACATTGGAACAAACTTGATGTAGAGGAATACAATGCCCATTGTTTAAAACAGGCAGTGCGAGGCGTGAATCGCCGTCCAAAGTTGGGGGTGGAGCACGACCTACATCCTCCACCTCCTCCATCTCCGATAGTCCCGAGTTATCCTCCCATGACCAGTCCGCCTTTGCCGACGTCACCAGCAACATGTTTGAGGTAGGCTCGGCTCCTACAACCTAGCTAGCTTCACTTATAGGGCTTTCTTAGGACGATATATAGGCTTTTCCTTAAGACAATTTTGCAGTGTAATAATGCATTGATAGAGGCACATTAATTTATAGTCCACCCTGATGCTTCTGTAGAAATATACAATCAGTTATAAGTATTATTGATGATAAATACTTTTTATGAATTTTATATTATATACATGTTTAAGACAAGAAGCATTTGTTAAGGAAATATTGGATAAGGAATCACAAATCACTTGTTCTTTTTCTCTTTTTGATCTCACAATAGTAGAGCATATAATTATGGTGACTTGGTAATTATGTTGATGTTTCGTGTCCCTCCCTGTTACACGTGTAATGAAGCCCCCTTTCTGTTATGTACCGCCACTCGAAGGTTTCCGTTTCACACACTGTATGATCTGTGTCTTACGACATAGTCTATATATATATATTACTGCCTTCACACGGCCAGAACTGACTTGTGAGTTACATGTTTATTCACTGTACTGGAACAAACATATTTCTGTACTGTACAGAGGGGGCTCAGTTGTAACTGGACTACAATACTAAGACATGACTTACACATCTTTGCATCTTTTACAACATTTTCATTCCAAAGTATTAACATTTGAGGAAAAATTTTAGGGAATTTAAACGGCATAATAAACATATCAATTGAATGGCAAGGATGAAATCAAGACTAGGTAAAAATTGATGACATGGGCGAATGGCGGAAGTTTGCCTTTTGAACGTTTCGTTATATACAATTAATTGTATTGTTTTTTGTTCAAATTCGAAAGATTTTATGACAATGAATTTAAGTGATTGGGAATGATAAAGCAAGAAAAGAAAATGTAGAAGAAAAAAAAATATGTAAGTCCTGATGTTAAGAGCCTTGTCTAGTTTGTTCTGGTATAGTCGCTAGATGTAACACAAATTAGTAAGGCTCCTGTGAAGAATTCTATGTCTGCACACACTGTGTGTCATATTCATCGTATGCACTGAAAGTCTATGTACTGTATTATTTATAATCTTCAACCAGTTCTCTTCTTGTGTGACCTGATTGGCCGGCGTTACTAATGGTGTACTACTACATAATCCATTTTGCTTCCCTTCAGGTGTTTAAAGGTCCCCCCGGGTCGCGCGAGTCTGTTAGTGGCAGTGTTTCCAATCATACATATGAAAGCACATGGCAAAACTACTGAACAAATGAGCACACAGATTATGTAGCTGAGGTTTCTCCACTTTTTACTTCCATATTTATATATTGTGTACTCCTTGATCTAACATCATTACCAGACCCCAAGCTTCTTATTCACTTCGTTTTCTGTTCCGTTGATGCCCTGGTGGGAATGGCTGATTGGTCCGTTAATATTTACCATAATTCATTCATATTTATTTTTTTTAAACAATTTAGTAACTGGTGTTCTGATCTTAATATTTAAAAACCTAATATATATATTTGTTAATACATTTTTTATTTTTAAATATGACATATTCATAATCATTACTAATTACAGTAGTTTAGTTTTAACTTGAGCAAGTAACCGAACAGAAGTTACTATAAGGGGTTAATTTTGTGTCTATACTTCCGTGTTATTGCTGAAGTCATTCTCACCATAGGTTACTTGTTGTTTTACATTACAGCATTGCATGACCCCAGGCTATCACCCTCTAGGTGTGTGCCACTCTTTCTTGGCATGTGCTATCACAGTTATCTCCCCCTACCTAACCAGTTGTACCGGCTGGTCGACCAACTTGCCGTCTTTCAATGTTGTTGCATGTTTGTTCCTTCTGAGTTTTTAAACAGACAAAACAATATACTTTACATTCAAATATATTCATATAGCAATTCCATATCTTTGACAATTCTGTCCCATTAGGATTTCGATTTTTGATGGATCCAAGACCTAGTGCAGGTAGTATGATTGATATTGTTTACTGGGAATGAAATAACTATGTACTATAGGGCAACATCAGGGCAGCAGGCTTGCTGGCTATCTCATTCTGGCATGGTTGATTAATCCTCAAGTTGGAAAGCTTAGCAAGCTGGTGTCCAAACCTAATGGCCTGAAATCAGCATAGATCTAGATTCTGTGGAGAAAAGTAGCAGAAATGAGATGTTCAGTATTGACTGCATTCATAGTTGTGTTGTTGATTATTAGAAATGTAAAACAAAAATATTGATAGAATTTATATATATTGATAATTTACAGCATACAATGCATAAATATTCACAAACAAAACTTTGCATGGTGAGAGTTGATAGGTGTAACATAGGTTAGAACTATATGCAGTGGTATGTTTATAGTTAAAACAAGTTGGTCATTTCAAAGTTGCATAAAGAATATAATATGAAGTTGTTTATTAATAGAATGTATATGTTTTTTCACACTCTGCAAGTTGCAAGAAGTCATGAAAATTTTTTTTTTAAAAGAATAATAAATGAATTGTGTTCATCAAATTGATATGAAAGGGAGATTACTCCAGACCAAAAAAAAAAGAAGTCTGGAATGGAACTATTCTTTGTGCTTATGACTGGTGCAGAAGTACTTAAACCTTAAAATATAATATGTGGGTTTTTAAACGAATGATGATCAGCATTGTTTAAAGCAGAAGTCTTTTGACTTGGTGGGATAGTTAGATGGATTGGCATAGTCTAGTGGAAGGGGCATTTTAGTTAATCAACGAAGAATGGAAGATTGGGACTATATATCATAGCACTAGATAGTCTTGACAAGTTAGGGTACTGTTTAACTGTATTTGGTACCATACCAATGCAACTGACAGTGTTGTAGTATATTGTAAGTTTAAATTTGCATCGTACAAGTGTTTTAAATTAGGCTTTCATGGTAAAACTAAACAATACATTCTAATATTCTTAACATTGCTTTGTATTAGCTTAGTCAAACTGTCCTTTTGTAAGCTGTCTGCAATACATTGTTGGCTTAGATATTATAAATTGATGTCCTTTGTCAGTGCTCTGTGATGCATTCTCGGCTTAGATTTAACATTGAATGTTTTTTCTGGGTCAGCTCTGTTTTATGTTGTCGTTGGCTGAGATATTGTTCTGATGGCAGTGGGCATTGATAACCCTTACATTAATGATGTACTGTAAATGTGTTATGTATAAACTGGCAACAGACAAGCAGTGTACAGTAGTTTGAGGCTGCTATGCCGAAACTGTTGCCAGGGTTGAAGGCATACTGAGCCAAATCAAAGAAAGGGGAGAGCACTCTGGCAACTTGTTGTTATGGTAGCTTAAAAATATGACAATTGTTTTAACCATGACTTAACATCAAATGACAGTTAGGCATTGTTTAGTTGATGTATAATGTACAATGTAAAAGAATTAAGTTATTGTATTGTTTAAATCAAGTGAAATCAAAAAGATACTTCTATACAATAACATGATATACAAAAGAAAATAATCGACAGTGTAAATCTTCAGAACAAAACTTAAGCTTTTATTACAAGGTCATTTACACTTTTAATTAACATATTTAGGGAGATTGCTGTTGGCTTATAGCGATTAGGCAGTCACAGTTTAGCGCAGCATGGTTAGATGAGCGTTATAGTTCCCAGTAGGGCTAATTATAGGTTGCTTTGTAATACTATGTAACAACCGTTACCAGATATCGTCGATTTTAGTTGTAACGCTTGACTCTAGGTTTGATTAACAATAATTGACTGGACTGTAAGCTTCACATGATGACTTGGTACACACACACAGTGTGGTGTTGTTGAAATCACAAGCTTGTTCAGCACCGACATCTACTGTCCCTAACCATGATATCCTTCAGACATAAAATGTGCTTATAAACACATTTCTTAACAAGTCAGGTTTTACCCCATCAAACATTAAAATTTACATCTTAATGTTTCAAATTTCCAGTTTTGTTATATTAAAAATTTCTTCATTATTTTGGTAGAGATCAGAAGTATTTATTTAAGGTACTTGGCTTTGACAGCAGATTATGAGTCACCTATGGTATAGTTAATAGCAAAGATGTCAAACTGTATATATGTGAGCAAGATGTTAAAATTTGTTATCATAAATCATCATTAATTCATTCTTGGTAATAATATGTAAAGCTAGTACCAATAAAGATATCATCATTCTAGATACACCGTACATAGATCACTGTCTGTAGTGGAAAGTAAAATTATTTAATAATCCTTTAAATATTTTGAATCAATTGATTTGCCCCATCACCATCTGTCCACCACATACCAGATAAGTATGTGTAGCGCTAGAACCTGCCCTGTTGTCTTCTCCTTTGCTTTACACATTATTACGAGGCAAACTATTATTAATTCAATGTTGAGTCATTCAAATTAAACTTTATGCATTTTACAAAGAACACAGAGATAATTGTATTTTTATTTGTCTAACTTAAAACCAGTTATTTTAATCTTATTTGATAAAAATGCATGATCTTAACTTTTTGAGGGAAAATCACAAAACTCCTATGCATTTGGACACATTTTGAAATGGCAATATGACTAAAAATGGCAAAGATGAAGATTTAGAGAAGTTGTTTGCTTTTACATTTCCTTATTACTCCATTTCAGTGTGATTGTAATTATCGTAGGTAAATGTAATATACTATAAATAAGAAAAGCATTATGCTAGGACGATTTAAACAAGTGTTATTTATGCTGATTTTGTCACTACCTTTATAACGTTATTTTGCTGTAATTAGATACAATGTAAATGCTGTACAGTGCTAATGTTGGGGCAATGTGATGCCATGATAGCCAACTTGATCTTGTTGATGACTTGATGTTATAATCTGAACATGTACATGTAAGATATTCTCACAGATATTGATTCTATAGTCCTGACTATTGAATATGTATATATGACTTTCTCATCAATGAACTATAATATCCAGTATTGACTCAATACAGATGATGATATCTACTTGACCATGCATGTGATTGTGTATTAATTAAGGTTACCGTTGTGTTGTAGGACGGGGAGGGGTATGAGCGGCCACGTATGCGTCTGTCTCTGGCCTCCACCAACAGTAACTTCAGTAGTCCCCCACACTCAACCAGTGGCAGTCTCTCCGAGGACCGAGACCCCGGCGACAATGACCAGGAGGTAGACTGTACTCGCCTCTGATTGGCTGGAATGTGACCCCAGAAAAAGGTCACATGTATCTCGCCATGGCTGGTTACTTTATGTAATGTGTGGTCTCCAGTCTCAAGTGTTGACAGCATGGAGCGATATCTCTACTTTGTCTGTACTTAGCAGGACAGTTGGCTACAGTCTGTGGCGACCTTACCACCACAGTCATATCAAATAAGACATCAAACCCAGCCGGATAAATAAATCAAGAAACGCAGCATTTTTTTCTTCTACAAAACAAAGCAATGGAATGCTTGCTTACTGCTGATGATTATCATAATCGGTATTAATCCCATGTATATTTAGTCCTATATATTTACCTGTAGCAGGAGCACAGCGTCTACTACTCACAATCGAAAATTCTCTATCCATTGTATTTTGGACTCGGTCAATTTAAACACATATTTAATCAAAGAAAAAAAACTTAACAAATATTAAGGTTAAACCATTTTGCAATTTTAAAAGGCAAAATGATTGTTTTGTTTTACTTTGTACAATATTATTTATCATGGAACCTTTTTGAATTCCTAAACCACGTTTTTGGTGAAGAATGAACATAACCATGTATTTATATAATGACGACTATCATAATTGAATGCTTTAACTTTACACTGCGAATTCCTTTCCAAGGAGTGATCTCTTCATGTTGCCCTTTGTAAGGAGTGATCTTTTGGTTGTTGTACACAGTATATTTCGCCTACATATTGCCGCCATTACAGATGAACCTGTCTCATTCTGGTGTGAACACGACGTACAAGGTGTGTGATATACGTGACGTGTTATTTACTTGATGCGACACATTACGGTCAGTTTGTATTGTCACTGCCCCCGAAAATCATCTTCATTTCATTGGTGTCGAAACCAGATCACGTCTTGGTGTATTTAGCTCATCATCACCTGATACAAAAGTCATAAATGTGAGACAAAGTCGTACATTTAAAATAGCTTAATCTCCATACCATGTTTGTAAAGACTTGTAGTCGGGTTAGGATATGTGAAATATCTCGTGTAAGGTGGGTTTTTTTTGTACAATTAAATATCAATGGTGGCATTATATGAACAAATGTGTAACTAGTGCAAAACTATAGTTTACATCTGAAATTGCATTTGAATTTTACACATTGTCATGATATTTAGAAAAAAGAGTTACTAACTACCACTTTACGAAGTAAAGCATACCAATATACTGAAGAATAATGTAATTATCACAAAAAGACTATGTAGGAACATTATGAAATTAACACATTTGTAGCTTCTATACTCTAAACAGCAAAATGATTTTTGCCATTTCTTTCTTAAACAACGACTTGTAGCTAAAGGATAATATTGACAAGTTTATATAGTTTAGGTGTGACATGATGAAACTGTCTTTCATTTATACCAACACGACATGCCAGACCGGTGCTGTATTTTTCCTTTCTTTTTTTTTAATCCTTCGGTACTACTTACCCGGTATATGTATAAACATACATACATATCCTATGATGTTACAGGTTCAGCATTCAAAAAAATCTTCTCCAGAGTTTTCATTATAAGTTGTACTTTTGTCATTTGTATTGCTCCAATAAAGGGACACTAAAGGCTTGGTTTAAGTATGACCAATTTTCCAATAAGTTGTCAGAACATGAAGCTTTACAGTGAATGTCATTTGATCCATAAAGAATGAAAAATGGCTTGACAATAAATTGCAAATAAGATTTATTTTCCATTTTATGGATTTTCCATTTCAAAGAATATGATCCAAGAACTTAGATCCACGTAAACGCAGGACCTTAAGATAGAATAGACTAGGGCGAAGTGTGTTGACCTCTTGAACTTTGACCTTCCTTGTCAAAGGATTGGTTAGCAACTTATCAATGCATGAAATCTTTAACTACTCTTTAAACAAAATCCCAAATCCAAATTTGTTGGCTGTTATGAAGAGTGTGACTCTTAGTGCTTATGCCCATGTTCCCGGAAGAGTTGGACATGTCTTGCTTTATATATATAAATATATATGAAATATATATATCATACGAAAAATCCTGTTAGGATATTGTATAGAATCTAATGGCTTTAATTGGTCACACTGTAGCTTGTACATATAGATGTATTTAAAACACTAAACCATGTTAATAGCAACACAATATTCAGCCTTATTCATGTACAGTTGTATATTCATGTAGCGTCAGTAATGGAGTCTTGTCACATATGTAAATGTTTTGTACATAGTTATCTGCTATTGTTGACAGGTGAATTTGCCAAAAACCCTACGTTTTTCCTTTTTAATTGATCAATGACTTTTGAGTGAGAGCGAGACGAGCGGGCGTGACCATACACCCGGAGTTACTGCGAGATTTCCTGTACCTGCCACACAATTATCGGTGTGCTTTAGGTACGTTACCACTTTACCGAGTTCAGTGCTGTGATTGCTGCTCTTGCCGAGGGTCAACATTTCCCATCCCCTTACAATTATGTTGTTTTTATGGACAGGCTTCATATCAATTGTGTAAAGTTGAGTATCAATATTTGCAATTATTCATAAATAAAAAGATTTGATATTAATGAGCAAGATTTGATTTGTGATAGAAACAATGTTTTTGGTACCTTTCCTACCGATTCCATCTAACTCGTACACCCCAAAATGTCATAATGAAGTATTCCAACCTTTGATTAAAAGAGTTCCATTGAGTCTTCAGGGATGAACGAGATAAAAGGAATGATTTTGGGGCAATATAAAAGAAAGCAATTTTAATTGAGATTCTGCAGGATTTTGGCACGTTGGCATAGCTATGTCTTATTTGTGTTATCGTAGAAGACATTTAGTCCCAATACCCATTATGGTGTGCACATTTCATGTCATATTGATGTGCCACAAGTAATATACTGCCAAAATATGGAAGTTCCCACCCAGCCAATTATTTTTCTGTAAAGTGTAAAAGGTGAAACTCTGTGGTACCTGCCAGTGATTATTGCATTCATTCACTTAGGTTTTACAAGTCTTTCATTTGTGGTAGGAGATAGAACATTGGCCAAAAGTTGTTTATTTTAACATATCTGATATTGTGTTATTTTATGATATGGCGTAAAAGGTCGGGTAATTTTCCCAGAGAAAAACTTGACAGTAGTTTTACTCGATATACATATATACCAGTAGTAAGGTGTTACTATTTGTTATACATTATCATTCACAAATGATTGTCACAAATTATGCCCATAAAAGAGTTCACAATTCCTCTCACAGTAACTCCTCGTGTGTGGTTACCGGTTATTGTCGGATACCAACCACTGATTTTATTTTACTTACTTACTCACTGAGTAAGTGAAGCAAGATCAGCCGTGGGTATACAACAATGGTTACAAGTGTGCACAAGAGTCTTAGTGGCGAATACCTGATGTGTGAGGGTGGTGTTTCTACTGGAGATCTCCACAGTAAATACCTGAGGTGTGAGGGTGGTGTTTCTACTGGAGATCTGCACAGTAATACCTGGTGTGTGAGGGTGGTGTTTCTACTTGAGATCTCCACAGTAAATACCTGATGTGTGAGGGTGGTGTTTCTACTGGAGATCTCCACAGTAATACCTGATGTGTGTGAGTGGAGATCTCCACAGTAAATACCTGGTGTGTGAGGCTGTTAAGTGTTTCCACTAGGCATGTTATTTACAGCTAATCCTTCAAATTTTGATGCATGTCTCATGACGAACAAAGACCATGTTATTTTTGTCTCCCATAATTTTCTCATAAACTTTCGTTAAAGTGATCCACTAGCAGGATGACAAGCATTTAAGATTTGAATTGTACATGATGTGAACAATTCCATTTATTTAAGGGCGATTCAAAAGTTCCCCCAACACAATGTGATTCATTTTATGTTGTATTATTGAGAGAAGAAGAGATGAAGTAACTACGATTATGCAATATGAAATATAATACACACTGCTGTTAAAGAAAACTGTGGTCATTTGTAAAGTAACCCATACTTCCCAGAAAGTTTTATTTCAAATTTATTTTCATGACATCAGAATTATTCTGACAAAGAGAATTTCGCAAAGGATAATAGAATTATGATTACGTTGAAAATTCAAATGCATGATATTGCACTGTTAGAAACTGTTAATATGATAATGTCAGTGCATCATGAAGAAAAAAACAACCATGATAACAAATCTGGTAGTTATCTTGCAATTTGCTATCAATTTTTTAACCTGTTCAGGTTTATGAATAATGGAGAGAGATTTTTTTTTAATATTTTACTTTCTCAATTTTTTTATCCTTTTGATTCCTTCATTTTACTTAAATGTTATGGTGATATTGAGTCAGTATTATAAAACAAGTGATCGTTTGTTACTGTTATAGTGTATAGTAAAGCTTGAAGGTCTTTCAGAAAAACGTAATCTTTTAACAAATGTTGAAAGTATCTTGGTTAACTTTCAGGTTACTGAAAAGTATGGTGGTCTTTTTTTTTCGTTTCTTTTTTCTTCTTTCGAGAATGACTTACAGCAACACAAGGTATGATACTGACCTTGTGTGTTATGTTCCTGACATGGTGACAGGTATTTAGCATACGTTGCGTGGGGAGTAATGGTAGTTGTAGAATACATTCCATTTGACTTGGAAATGCACACACAAATCACACCATTTTACATCTACATACTGCTATAGTGAATCGGAACATCCGCAGCGCAATGAGTGGCCAGTTCACTCCTAACGAACTGCCTTTAATTGATTGTTAACTAATGGTGGATTAATTGACTTGTGATATGGTTGAAGAAGAGTCGCTTGTGCCTTTGGTTTGCTTGCTGAATGTTTTGGTTGGTGTCCTGTTGGAGACTTGATGATGATGATAATGTTAGTTGAGGTATTTATGTCCTTTTAGTGCGTAAACGGAGTTAAATTCTTAATTTTTAAATTCTTCGTGCTAACCTAATACTTAATCGGAAATTAAGAATTTGCTTCAAGAGCTGTCCTGTATTTGGCTAATATATAGTTCTTGGTCTACAGCAGGCCGGGAGTGTGACCTCATACATTTTGTGTATCCTTGTCCACATTCCACTATCAAGTCTTGAACTTTCCAAATAGATTCAAAATATTCCTTTATTTGATTTGAATAAATCTACAATTGAGAACGAAGATGTGATCTATGGCATGATTGCAAAGAAAGAAAACAAAAGTTGAAAGATACATCGATTGGTTTCTTTAGTAAACAAATATCCTTAAAATCTAGATATGTTTAAATCAGTAGTGAAAGGGAAAAGCAGCTAACTAGGTTTAGGAAGGTGTCTGTTGTAGGCTAGGCATGGGTTACATCAGATGGAGGACTACAGTACTGTAGACAGACCGACTATATTGTTGTAGGCTGACTCCAGGTAGATAGACTATTGTGCTGTGGGCTGACTAGCTCAAGGTAGATAGACTATTGTGCTGTAGGCTGACTCTAGGTAGATAGACTATTGCGCTGTAGGCTGACTAGCTCAAGGTAAACGGAATTTATTGCTGTAGGCTGACTCTAGGTAATTTGACTATTGTGTTGTAGGCTGACTAGCTCAATTAAGGTAGACGGAATTTATTGCTGTAGGCTGACTCTAGGTAGCTAGAATATTGTGTTGTAGGCTGACTAGCTCAAGGTAGATGGACTTCAGTGCTGTAAGGCTGACTCTAGGTGGACTTACTGTGGTGCTGTAGTCTGACTCTAGGTACAAAGTCTATAGTGTTTTATTGTCGACTCTTAGGTAAATGGACGAGTGTTTTTAGGCTCATGGTGAGTAGATTGACTACAGCGCTGTAGACTGAATGTAGGTAAATTGTCGATAGATTGACTACAGCGCTGTAGACTGAATGTAGGTAAATTGTCGATAGATTGACTACAGCGCTGTAGACTGAATGTAGGTAGATTGTCGATAGATTGACTACAGTGCTGTAGTCCACCCTTTGGAGATAAATTACAGCAGATTGTGAAGACTACAGTGCTTTAGATAAATCGGCTTAGGACGAGTAGCTCCCCAGTTGTGATGGGGAGCATTACATGGTGCTGCCAATTGAGTGGTCAAAAAGTGATACTTTAGTAATAGAAAAACAAAACCTTAATTATTTAAATTACTTAATGATTGTAAATTTTTAGCTTGAAGATTTTAATTATGCAAGATTATGAACTGATTGATGAGCACTATTTGCATATCATTTGTATATCTCCACGTTTGCTTTTATTGTCATTGTTTGAATGTTATTATTTTGTTCAGGAATCAAAACATTTCTTCCACAGAAATGAAGTATAAAAGTGCAATGATTTTTTCTCTCCCCTTATTATTATTGTTGTTATAGACAAAACGTGTTGACCTACCACACTATAGTTGTGTAGCCTACAGTGTATAGACTTGTACCATTGTATCCCTTGTATAGAGCCCGTTATTTACCCCGCATTACCACTGAGTTTTATAAACTACCATGTATGTGTGAGTGTCAGTGTGCATGTACAGTTTTGTATGCAATGTAGTGTTATTATATTACTTTTTTGGTGAAATCTTTAATTTGTTTTTGCCGAAAAGTTTCTGTGCGGATTTTAGGTGTGGCAGCCACCTTGTAGATACAGCCGATGGTATTTTGCTTTGGAGTTGTATAGCCCAAGGAAGGTTTATTATTATTGCAAAGTTCCCACCACTAATACATACAGATCTGTAAGGAGAGCTTAGCCAATTATTACGATTATTATTGTATAGTTTTATAACACAAATCAGTAACATGTAAGTGCAAGAAATGGTAAAATAAAACCGCAAAAATAATAAAATTACATAAATTCTTCTATACAGATTTGATGTTGTTATTTTGTGTTCTTTAAGAGAATGGACCTGTTATTTTGGTTTCCAATAATACAATGCATTAGAGATGGTGTCATGTGACTTTCTGTGTAGCTTACCAATCACCAAAGCAGCGATAATTGGCCTAAAACTGCTTGTTTAAAGGCTATTAACTTGTTCCAATACATAACTTGGACAACATTCTAGGTCACAAGCAGCAATTGTTTATCATTGAGCATCAGGATTCAGGCCCTGTGAACCTCACTCAATGGTTTATTAACACATATGTTACCTCCCTTGCAGTGTTAATCTCTGTATTCACAGTATTTTAATATGGAGAAGTTTTTCTGTCTGAGTTATTGTCTCCACTTTGAGTGAAGGAAAAGGAAGACATTGTATCACCTGATAGATCTAGTTCATGTTCTTCTTATATTATCTTGTAGGGGTCGTAACTTGAAAACCATTATAGATATGTTATGAAACTTTCAGTATACCTGTATTGGTCATGGACAATGTGTACACAGTCATTAGGTCATTTTGACCTTGATCCAAAGGTAAAATATGTGCAAATTTGCAGTACAGTCTATTCCGCGCTGTAACTTTCAAACCATTAAATATAACTTTTCCAGTTTAAATCCATCACCCAAAGATTACGTGTAGTGCACAGTCAGAAGTTCATTGTAACCTTCATCCAGAGGTGACACATTTGCAAATTTTGATGGAACTCCTTGTCCAGGCTGTTGAATTTAAACTTTAAATGATATTTTAATGAAAGTTTCACCATACTTATCTTTAACTGACCAAATCTCGAGGTCATTGGCGGTTTTTTTATTTCCTGATTGCTAACTTTACATTTTTTGGTCGCTAAATGTTTTTAATGAAATAACAAAATGTCAGCTGATAATACCTCAAGATAAGATTTTACACTTCGTAGAGCAAGTCTTGTCTGGTCCATAACTGTATTGACATAAAAAACACTTCGGGGAATAACTGACTATAACATTTTTAATGGAGACATTTTGATGGTCCATTGAAAATGTTCATCTGCGGTCCATCTATGTAAATGAATTAACGTCAGATAGACGTCTTTGAACGAACATGGTTAGTTTATCATAGGCTATTTCTCGGTAACGTAGCAACGGATAATGACGAATCGTATTATACAAGTGGTAGAATCCCCCTTTGTCTCTACTTAATCATGCAGGCGAATCAGAAGATATGATGATTAAGAGAGAAAAAAGGCGATCCGACCATTTTTGGTATTGTGTGAATTAGGGAGGGGATGAAACATAACCCCATTTGTCCAAAAGCTGTGCACACTCCATTTTGTGATGGTCGGGAATCTTGTCTCCGTTACAAACCCTGAACTATTATGATTTGTATCACCACAGCGGTACAGATTTTTATATAACAAACAGGGGGAAATGATATTTCAATGGTGGACACCCAATCTTTTACCAAGTTTATAGAAATATTGGCAAATTAAACAACTTGGTTTGTGACTGGTTAAAATTCATAAAATCTCTGCAAAGTATTTTGTATTCTTGCAGTTTACACCCATTTATAAGTGTAGGTTAAACTGAACTGCTGTATGTCATGTGTTTGTAAATGTAACACTATATTCCCACTGAAAAGTAATGGTCCGCAGTAATATTCAGTTAGGTCCATTCATGCACATAAAAGTAATGGCATTTGGAGTTTACATAAGCGATTTATTTAACAAAATATATTCACTTGCTCATCCTCGATCACCTTCGCTCTCTACACCCCTGAAAAATGTCATGACAAAACGGAAGGCTCCGTGTACACCACCTTGTTGATGAGGCAAGAAGACTGGTCCGACCCTTTGATGCACATCAAAAGAATTGTGTGGTCACGTAACGGTAAAAATTGACAGGCTTTGAAGTCCGTTGCGACTCCATTGTAATCGTCAAAGGACAGGAATGCAGCCTAGCGATTGGTCAGGATGTTTTACCTAAGCGTGTCTTCAGTTTTGCCATGACATATTCCAGGTGTGTAGAGAGCGAAGGTGATTGTAACTCCTGGATATCGAGGACGTCACTTGCTATGGCACACTCTGTGTAGAGCAAAATTTAGTTCCTTCATAGGTCTACACCGAAAACTTATAATCCGTGTTTGAATTCCTAATTTCTTATTTACTTATTATATTAGTTATATTGAAAAGCAATAGAAATAGAAGAGACATCAAAATAAAAGAACCCTAGGCCTAAACTTTCACCACTCACATCCCATTTTGTCTAATGACTGGTTTCTCAAACATTAACAGTATACGTACAAAAGCTTATATTGTATTCTTTTTCTGAACCTGTACAGTATTCAAAATGCTTTTAATTGGAAAAATGCATTTGAGCCATTCAGTTTCAGTACACCGATGTGGGTTAATACAACTTGAGCACCTCTAGACGGTGTCTTCAAGTGCCTTTCCAAGGTCAATGCCGATGATGGAAATAGACAAGTTTCTGATAAACTTAATTTGAAAATTCATAACTTTATGCAGGTGTATAAATGCTTTTCTAATGTTGTATTAATATAGTTGATACTAAATCGGCAGTGTAGACAGTGTCAAGGAGTGCTATTTTATTAACCGGAGCAGAACGAGTTCATTGATATTTTTAGACGCATGTTGGGCAATGGCATCTGAACCTAGAGATGCGGCGTCTACACAGTAAACTGTTTTTTGAAACACTTCGTTTTCCGAAACTGTCCGAGCGCATCCATGGTATGAAAAAGTTCATTGACATAAGAAAATGTCATCATTTGAGTTAAGAAATCCACATGAAAAATCTCAATATCCCGTTACACGGAGATGGGCCAAGTGGTTAAGCCCCCCTACCTCTGGGTTGCGAGTTCGAACCCCACGTGGGACAGTTGCCAAATACTGACATTAGTTCGGTGGGTTTTTTCCGGGTAATCCGGCTTTCCTTCACCTCCAAAACCTGGCACATCTTTAAATAACACTGGCTGTTAATAGGACGTAAAACAAAATAAACCAAACCAAACGTTACATGGACTTACAGTGAGGGATGCGAGAGAGGGACCTCTCCCCAGATAAGTTCACATTAAAATTCTTTAAAAATCCTGTTGGCTATTCAGTGTTAAGCTCATCTACTCTTCCGAAGGGCATCTGGGCTTATGTCATGGTGTCCGTCGTCCATCGTCTTCTGTCCGCTTTCCCTTTAAACGACTTGATCTGGAAAAAATGGAATCATGACATTCTAAAAACGGAAATGACCTTAACCTACTCGTACCTTCATGATCCCAGGGGTCAAATGCGTCGCTCACTTCAAATGGCCTTCTGGAAAATTGAAGGTTAGAGAACTTTTGTTATTGTCTAGTAGTGTTTTGGGAGCTGGAATTCAACAAATTATTAAAACGAAATTGGCCTTGGACTTCTGTCAAGGTCACAGGGGTTAAATGTGCCAAACACTTTAAATGTTTTGTGAATTTAAACGTATGGAATCTTAATATTTGGTCTGTTACTTCTCTGGATTGAGCACGACAAAGTTTGCAAATTGAAATGGCCATGACCTACTTTCAAGGCCACAGGGGTCAAAATGTCAACACATCCAGGGACTTCTGAATAATGGAATGGTCTATTCATGAATTCTAGCTAATAGCTTCGACGTACTGAGCCGACCAAGTTTGCAATTGAAACATTTCCGTACAGTATACTATTGAATACGAATATTTTCCTATGCTACAGGACATTTAGGCCTCCTGTCCATTTGGCAAATTTGCTCTCTTGATCAGTCTAAACAACACTCGATATGCGTAACAAGGCGCCGACCGAATTTTCATGTGATATGCATTACTGTCTGAGCAAAACGCTACATGTAACAACAAAATATGTTTTGAGATACGTCCAAACATACTTTATGCATAACCTGTTGTCCATGGATAGCTTTCATAAGAAATTCTAAAAGGATCTCTCCAGTTTCTTTTTGGGGAAATGATCCACCAAGAAAATTTTAAGGACGGTATGACGGACTTACGGGCAGGCGACGGGCCATGAACGAAGAGTGATTTGAATAGCTCACAATTTCATGATTATGATGGGCCATACAATGATGCACTTCCATGTCATGGAAACATTTTACAAGAACTACGTTAAATATGTGTCCTTTTCGAGGATCATGTGTACTTTTGGATGAAAAAATTATATGGTGTATCTGTTTTTATCAATAAGCAATTAACTTTACCGCATTGCAAATGATGGTGGCATGGATTTAAACAGCAGTTTTTTGGTTCACTTCCGATCAATTGCATTTTAAGCACTACAAACACTATGAGTATATCTCAATTATATTTCTCTCCGAGAAAAATAGGTTTTGACTTTTACACTTTTAAGAAAAATGACCATGTCTATTTTTCCCATTCTAAATTTGGTCACGACAGTCATAGGCGATTTAATACGTTAACGATATAATAAACCCTATGCCATAGATGTGTATTGTAGTCTTCGAATGCATACAATTTCAAAAAAACTACACCTCGGCTACGTCTCGTCATGGGTACTGTACACCTCGGCTACATCTAGTCAGGGGTACCGTACACCTCGGCTACATCTCGTCAGGTGTACCGTACACCTCGGCTACATCTCGTCAGGTGTACCATATACCTCGGCTACATCTCGCCAGGGGTACTGTATACCTCGGCTACATCTCGTCAGGGGTACTGTACACCTCGGCTACATCTCGTCAGGGGTACTGTACACCTCGGCTACATCTCGTCAGGTGTACCGTACACCTCGGCTACATCTCGTCAGGTGTACCATATACCTCGGCTACATCTCGTCAGGGGTACTGTATACCTCGGCTACATCTCGTCAGGGGTACTGTACACCTCGGCTACATCTCGTCAGGGGTACTGTACACCTCGGCTACATCTCGTCAGGGGTACCGTACACCTCGGGTACATCTCGTCAGGGGTACCGTACACCTCGGCTACATCTCGTCAGGTGTACTGTACACCTCGGCTACATCACGTCAGGGGTCTCGTAGGTTATAACCATGATTAACATGTAACCGAATTGCGTTTATGCCAGCATCAATGCTAAAATATCCTGTATGAGTTTCGATTTCGACAAGGTCCATCGTTTGTCCTTACCGATGTAGCGGAACTAGACTGGGTCCATCGTTTGTCCTTACCAATGTAGCGGAACTAGACTGGGTCCATCGTTTGTCCTTACCGATGTAGCGGAACTAGACTGGGTCCATCGTTTGTTCTTACCAATGTAGCGGAACTAGACTGGGTCCATCGTTTGTCTTTACCAATGTAGCGGCGGAACTAGACTGGATCCATCGTTTGTCTTTACCAATGTGGCAGACCTAGACTGGGTCCATCGTTTGTCCTTACCAATGTGGCAGACCTAGACTGGGTCCAGCATTTGCCCTTACCAATATAGCAGAACTAGACTAGGTCCATCGTTTACCCTTACCAATGTGGCAGACCTAGACTGGGTCCATCGTTTGTCCTTACCAATGTAGCGGAACTAGACTGGGTCCATCGTCTGTCCTTACCAATGTGGCAGACCTAGACTGGGTCCATCGTTTGTCCTTACCAATGTGGCAGACCTAGTCTGGGTCCATCGTTTGTCTTTACCAATGTGGCAGACCTAGACTGGGTCCAGCATTTGTCCTTACCAATATAGCAGAACTAGACTAGGTCCAGTGTTTGTTACCAAGTAGCTCAATTGGTCTGCCTAGAGTTTTAAAGGTACCGGGTTCAAATCCCGGCCTGGCCTTGCATTTTCCCACTCTTGTTACACCATATTTCATTGTGACAAATTATTTTAATAATATTTGACATACCCATCATAGCATAACAAGTCTATATGCCATATTGACTCTCAGGACAATTAATTGTGGAAGGCAATATATTTCATCCAGACTGTTGTTTTGTTTACATAATGAACCTTGACATATCCGCCTCTGTTCCCAAGAAGTGATGTCGTGGCTACTACCCGCGGGTAGACTGTGCCTGTCTGGCTATCCTGAGGTTAGGCTTCATCCTCCACATCATCAGATGGTGGTCTGTTGAAATCGACCTGCGTCCCATTTAAACGATCATGTTACCGCTGTATCTGGGCTGGATCTTTCTCTTATTTCATATGCAGATTTCCCATGGTCCCTAGTTGCGCTTTTTCGATTTTGGGATTGATTTGAAAAACGAGATGGCTGACAGACAGCCATCTTTGATTTTTACAATGAAATTTTATGGCCTTTTCATGGGATGGATCTTTCTCAAAATATGTAAATTTCCCTTGGTCCATAGATGTGCATTTTAATTTTGTGACTGGTTATAAAAACAAAATTTTTGACAGCGGAGACATCGTTGCTTTGAAGTATGAAAGTTTGTTATTGCTTTGTTCTTGAAATACAGAATGGCTCTTTTTTTTCATTTAAAATATCCCCTTGGGTCCTGAGATGTGGTGTTGTGATTATGGGACTGATCAGAACAACAAAGTGACTGGCACAGGCAACCATATTTGATTTGATTTCTGAAGACTATATTACAAATGTACAATAAATGTATTGCTATTCCTTAAGAAGAATTATCAAAATTCAAGTAATAAGAAAAGAAGAGGAAAGAAGGGAAAATATCTCTTGTCATTTTAAGTTCACTAACTGAACGAATCAAATTAGCAGAGGTGTCATCCAATTTGATTATGATTTCATGTTTTTTTTTTTTTTGTATATATATATTTGTCAGTGTGATGCTTTGCAGTCTGCCTTTAATAACACCATGAATAGCTTGGAATCAACCGCTGGAGGACTCACACAACTAAATTATTTACTATATGTTATTACTAAGCTTTAGAGCTAATAACTTTAATATTTGAAGTTCAACACTAGTGACTAGTGACTGCCTGGATTCACAGATATATACATGGCAATGACTTCAAATGACATTTTATCAGTAACACCCTCTGACTTTTGACCCCATATCAATCCGCCATCACATGTCAAAATCTACCAAAAGTTTACAATTTTGTAAAGTTAAATATTTATAGATTTCATTCAATGCAGAATATGTCAACAATTACCTATTTAAATTATTTAGAATCAACTGTACTTAGCCGAAACAAATTTTCGGTAGGGACTACAAACGTATGAAACACGTAGTCATTGGCTCATTCTAGTAGTTGTGCCAGTCCTCCAGTCACTCCGATTGTTCTAGCCTGGAATCAATCGCTGGAGTGACTCAGATGTTCTAGCCTGGAATCAATCGCTTGAGGGACTCAGATTGTTCTTAGCCTGGAATATAGTGCTGCAGCGACTAGGTAAAGGTTTTCTGACTTGTGTGAACTATTTATAAATACAACCCTGCTGCAGAAACATATATGTATTCTATGTTTGAAATGTTTTCATAGATAGAAGAATTGATTTTAGACCAGATAACATTTTTGATTTGTTTACAGAACCTGACAGAATCCTGATGGGGACTGAAGAGGGATTGTATGTGGCACAGCTGAACAAAGATGGTAAGTTGTCCATTTAGCATTAACAAATTTTACAGACTTCTGAACCAGACTTTATAAACGTGTTCCTCTGTTTCTCTAGTCCATGCATCGCTGTCAATCCTCCCTTGTTCGAAGAGAGAGTGCCACCAAAATTTACCAATCTCCCTCAAAACTACCTTCATTTCATTTAAGTTCAGACTCTGGCATCTCAAAATCTATATTTTATGGTCAAATGATCTCCTTGTTTCTGCAAGGTATGTGTAGTGACCATGACAGGTGTGTCTGGCTCAATTAAATGCTTTTTGGAGTTATTTTGTTATTTATCAAGTTTTTGAGTATCTATTATCTTCACCATAATTATTTTGTGTTTATTGCCTTGACATGATGTCATTATGTCATGATGCAACATCTACTGTTGTAATTATTATGTTACAATAGGTGTAAATACATAACACAAAGGTTTGGCACAGCATAACACAAAAATTATGACACAGCAAAACACAAAAGGAATGAGACAAGTACTTTATAGTTAAATATTAATTTTGTGTTACAGTACTGATCCGCATTGGAGACCGCAGTGAAAAGAAGACCGTCTACCAGTTAGAGCTGGTACTGGAGGAGCAGCTTGTGGTATTCATCAGTGGTGAGTTGATACTGGCACACAGGTTTTCCCTGACGCACAAAAACCTGCATTTTGACTCCTAAAATTGTCAAAGGACTCCCAAAATTGATGAAGTTTTACTATATATTATTTGTGATGAGAGTCCCAGGACTCCTAAATTGATTAAATTTGAGAGTCCCAGGGAAAACCCTAAGTGATACCCAGTGTTTGCATCTTCTGTTGGTCTCTCCGTCAATCTCTACAACATCTTGGGTGTACTTTTGTGTTAATTCATTCACCCCTGAAATTCCAGCTGTTGAATTGGACGAGTTCAAATGTGTCTTCAGCAGTGAATGAGTTAAACTTAATTTTACTGATACTGCAATTCCCGAAGTTATCAAAAGTCATAATTATTTGATTAACCTATGTCATGGCCTTTTGCAAACTTTCCATTTAAAAGACTTCCGCTATTTTGATTCTAAGCTATGTATTTTCTGATTACAGGTCGACAGAAGCATATCAAATTGCTGCATGTGTCTGCATTGGAAGGACATGATGGCGATCCAGTCAAGATCCCGGAGAGCAAAGGATGCAGTGTGTTCTGTACAGGACTAATCCGGCAGAGCTGCTGCTCTTGTCTATGTGTGGCTATTAAGCGGACTATACAGGTGTACGAACTCAACAAGACGCGCCAGAAGTATAGGAAAATGAAAGACATTCAGGTCCCGGGACTAGTGCAGTTTATAGAAATTATGAATGAAAGACTTTGTGTGGGATACCCGTCATACTTTGCAATTTACAGTGTCACAGGTGATGCCGCACCAATGAGTAAGTGTTCTGTCTGTGGAGACTTGTTACAATAAAACAGTTAATTGTAACATCCAAAGTGTCTTCCATGTACTTGCATAATTGCTACAATCAGATATTAAAGGTTTTATGCAGTTAAGAATTGATTTTGCCGATAAAAGGTTGTTGGGAGAAAAAAAAGCAAAAATAATTCTGCCTGCTTAACAATACTTCCTAATTTTATAATGTTTATTCTATAGTACATTAAATTATTTCGTTTCTTTTTGTTTGCCATTTGCAGCACTTGTAAATTCTGAGGACTCCAGTCTGCAGTTTATGATGCAGTCGCAACAAAACTCCCTGCAGGCAGTGGAGTTGTCTCCCAAGGAGTACCTTTTAGTATTTAGTGGTAAGTTGTGTTACCTTTTAGTATTTAGTGGTAAGTTGTGTTACCTTTTAGTATTTAGTGGTAAGTCATGTTCGCTTCCAAGGAGTACCTTTTAGTATTTAGTGGTAAGTTGTGTTACCTTTTAGTATTTAGTGGTAAGTCATGTTCGCTTCCAAGGAGTACCTTTTAGTATTTAGTGGTAAGTTGTGTTACCTTTTAGTATTTAGGGGTAAGTTGTGTTACCTTTTAGTATTTAGTGGTAAGTTGTGTTACCTTTTAGTATTTAGTGGTAAGTCATGTTGTCTCCCAAGGAGTACCTGTTAGTATTTAGGGGTAAGTTGTGTTACCTTTTAGTATTTAGTGGCAAGTCATGTTGTCTCCCAAGGAATACCTTTTAGTATTTAGGGGTAAGTTGTGTTACCTTTTAGTATTTAGTGGTAAGTCCTGTTGTCTCCCATGGAGTACCTTTTAGTATTTAGGGGTAAGTTGTGTTACCTTTTAGCATTTAGTGGTAAGTTGTGTTACCTTTTAGTATTTAGTGGTAAGTTGTGTTACCTTTTAGTATTTAGTGGTAAGTTGTGTTACCTTTTAGTATTTAGTGGTAAGTCATGTTCGCTTCCAAGGAGTACCTTTTAGTATTTAGTGGTAAGTTGTGTTACCTTTTAGTATTTAGTGGTAAGTCATGTTGTCTCCCAAGGAATACCTTTTAGTATTTAGTGGTAAGTTGTGTTACCTTTTAGTATTTAGTGGTAAGTCCTGTTGTCTCCCGTGGAGTACCTTTTAGTATTTAGTGGTAAGTTGTGTTACCTTTTAGTATTTAGGGGTAAGTTGTGTTACCTTTTAGTATTTAGTGGTAAATTGTGTTACCTTTTAGTATTTAGGGGTAAGTTGTGTTACCTTTTAGTATTTAGTGGTAAGTTGTGTTACCTTTTAGTATTTAGTGGTAAGTCATGTTCGCTTCCAAGGAGTACAATAATTCAGCACAATCATAATTTAGTGGAATGATTTTATAGCGAAAAGTCACTAAAATAAGATGACATCTAAAAATATATATGTTTACAGTATAGTGTTGATCCAATTTGTATCAGTTTTTCTAAAATGCTATCCACTACTTTGATGTATATATATTCAGTTGTGATTAAGTCGCTGTTTTCTTTCTAGTTTCTGGCATATATGTAGACAACACTGGTAGAAGGAGTAGAGCCCAGGAACTCATGTGGCCTGCTCCTCCAACAGCAGTTGGTAAGTTATCAAGTATACAGTGTACATTGCATATATACTTCATATCGAAGGTCGTAAGGCCATGTGAGGACGTAAAACTCTCAAAATAAATAAAACATCTCATATATACTCTCATGCTTGTAAGGAGAATTGATACACAGTATTTCTGATAATTGTTCAGAGACATTTTAACAAGGAATACATATTCCTTGAAGTACATTTTACAATTTAATAGAAATATTCAGTAACATTCAGAAAATTGCTGCATATTTAAAATTGCAACCTGATTTGTATGTTTTGTATAGAATACATATCAATTTGTTTTCTTTAACATGTTATCAGACTTATTAAAGATTATATCACTGATACAAAACTTTTGATTCATATCCTGGTGCTTGTTGTTGCTTTGTTGGACTATATGCCTGTGCCAATGAATTGTACCACTGGGCAGTATCATTGTTATGTTGTCGAGGTTACTATACTTCAAACAGAAATCGATTAATTAATTTTTATGCTATCCATGAACTATTAAAAGTAAATCAAGTTAACACAGTTGTGACATCTGACAGGGTGTTGTCAGGCGATGTTGTGAATAGTACACTTGCCATTCACGGAACCATGTAGGTTTTCTCTAGATTGTCTTGGTTTCCGTTCCAACATTAGGACCTCTGAATTTCCATCCAGGCAAACAAGGATGATTTATAATTCGGAAAATGTAGATGTGTATTTGTTGTAAAATAAAATTGTTGTGATGTCATCATTGTGTTATTTCAGCGTACAGTGATCCCTACCTCATGTGCTATTCAGAAAATGCCATATTTGTGTTCGATGTTCATTCAGCAGAGTGGATCCAGACTTTGTGCTTGAAAAAGGTACGAATTAGATTGACAGGAGAACATTATGTTCCCTCATTGCTGAGGTATGAGCAAAATGGTATTGAGTTATGAAAGTGACAGCTAATGGAACTCTTATATTGGACAGATTAACCAAAAGGTGAAAATATTGCCAAGTTACAGCACAATCAGCTGATTGTGGCATTAATGTTAGATTTACACCAAACTTATCGTCTTTATTACTGGAATTCACAATAAAACTAAGATATTTTATCATTTAAAGTATTGCAGGATAATTCCTTCACATTTCGATTAATATGATATTGCCTCTTAGAAAATTAATTCAATCAGTATTGTTTGAATATACTGATTACTGGAAAAATGTAGGTTTGTGATTTATTATGGTGATTTTATTATATATTTCTAAATAGATACTTGATGATAAATTCTCATTGTTTTTTTGTTGTAGACAAAGCCCCTGAACAGGGATGGCTCTCTGAACCTGATGAATATGATGGACTCCCAACACATCATTCACTTCAAGAATGTCCACCAGGGTATTAATACTTTGTAACACCCATAACTGTCCTTATGATGAATTATACTTGGGGAATCTCAGGTTTAAATCTGATCAAAGGAAATTGGTTTATTTTAACAACAGATTGTGTTAGTCCTGCAAAGTTATCTGGGAATACATATCCTTTGTTCAGTCATGTAAAGTGTGCTGTTGCAGGTGTCATTCATTAGGGTCAAAGAGATACATTTTAATCATGAAATATTTAAGATAGAAATATTTGTATTAATTTTTTTTTTGCAGGAATACAGAATTTCGATATTTATTCATATATCTTCATGTTAAATTATGGATTAAATGGTATTAAATGTCTTTGAATGAAAGAAGATGAAAGGCTGGCATGTTAAATTATAGAATAAATGGTATTAAATGTCTTTGAATTATAGAAGAAGAAAGGCTGGCCATCAAGGAAATCTTCAAAAACAGGAGTGTCAACAGGAACAAGAGGCGATTCTCCTTCAAGACGAGAGAAGATCATGACCGGGGCTCTAAAGGGTGAGAAAGGAGGCTCTGTCTGCATCCTGTTGGGTTATTCTTAGTGGAATGAATAGATGGTTTGCTCATCAAGTAACATTTATTATGAGATGAAATTTTATTTCAAGAGTTGGAATGATATTTAAAAGGAATGCATTGGGTTGATATTGATTTATGATACAATGTCCGGTTTTACAGCTTTTTGCCAACTGTTGTGAATGATTTATTTTTCAATGCTATGTTTTTGGCTAACTGAATGTTTCAAGTTTTTTGTTCTGTTGCAAAATGGCAGAAAAAATTGACCTCCTGTGATTAATAATGACCTTTTTATTATACGATTTATGTGCAGCATGTTTCTTATTTATTTGCTTTATATCATTACTACATGTATCTTATAATATATAGACTGACACACTGTAATATCAAAATACATTAATGTAACTCGGGCATATAGAATCTGGTGAGATGTGTTCGCCGGAATCACACTCTTCTATAACAATTCTGCTAATCTCTTCAAGCAAAGTTTGTGACTTAGATAAAAAACGTTTATTGGGATGTATAAGATTTGGTTGCACAGACATATGTAGTCTAAAGCATCAGCTTGTCAATACTACAAGTTGGTGATAAGTCCTTGGGGAAGTCTACATAGTGAAAATTTAATTGATATCCTCAAAAATATGGATAGCATGACATCTTTAATTGCCATGAAAGCTTCATGAATTGCTTCTTTGAATGTTTCTTGCACACACTGATATATTCTACAGCTATCTGCCGATATTTTTGTTACGAAAATGACTCTGTTATTGACAAGCAGATGTTGGTCGTGGTCTTAACTCTATATATATGGAGATCTCTTGTGTTGTAGGATCATCAGAACTATTTACAGGAATAACATATAGCATCTCCACCCTATAACGACATCACATCTGACTGATGTTGTATTATGTCTTTGTACTTAATCTGACCGATACATGGTGCAAACGAAAAAATTACTTAGGATTCACTGTTTTATATGGGAAAATACTGTGGTCATAGGTGTTAACAGGTTCTGTAAGGTTTTGTTTAGAAATTGAGTTATTTAAAATTGAAAAAAAAACTACCCATGGATACAAAGGGATCAATCTAGGTCATTTATCACAAGAGGTAACAGTATTTTCCTGCAAGTGTTTATTAAGGTTTTACTTTGTTGTGGTTTCAAAACTTTAAAAAAAGAATGGTTCAATTATTGTTTACACCATCAATGCTTTGATGAATACTTAATCAGACAGTAAAGAGTCCATATGAAATAGGTGAATTTAAATTGAACATTATATATTTCAGTGCAATAAATGATTCGGCAATAGCTAGTGTTGATATTTATACTTGTTAAGTATAAGATCCTCCCCCGTAAATAACAGATATTTGTTCCCTCGATCCCTAGATTGACCCCTGTTACCCTCGATCCCTAGATTGACCCCTGTTACAATGATATCCATCCTACCTACAATGAAGTCCAGTACATGTCGGTAAAGTTACCTGTTACGACTGTAGTAAACTGACTGAGTTACAAGACAGCTGCTATTTTGTGTTGACTACAGGCCCGAGCGGCGCTCTCGTGAAATTTCCGCACCAATATCATTCAGCCATGTAGCCCACATGGGTCCAGATCAGGTCTTTCCTTCAAGCATACCAATACCAGTAACCCACGGCCAGTAAGCTGTCTTACGTAAAATTGTACTGTGTAGTGGCTTAGTGCATGCTTCCCATATAATCTCTTTTTTCTTGGAATGTATAAACCATGCTGTCTTCTCCATGTATTTAATCACTGATCTACCAACTCAGCTATGCATGTTGCTTTTTACATAGAATTTTGGCTGGGTGCATGTTCGTTATCCAAGTTAAATACAATCAAAATGTCTGTCCCAAGACAGGTTACCATCGGTTCCTTGGGTGTAGTATTTAATCATTTGTTTTCAAACGTAACCGCTCTGTACAGTTTGACTAAATGCTTTGTGTTGTTAGCCTGACGCCTACTATGTGCTATCTTGGTGCATGTGGTTACACGTGGTTACTTGGTGGCAGGGAAATTGTTATATTCCATTAGTGGTTCAGTTACGGTACAAGAACATGCGTTGATGGTGGATTTCAGCGGTTTGTTCTGGAAATATATACATTTCATGTTTGTTGCAGCTTATCAATAAATTATTCCCATCACACTTGTATTTAGAGGCTGTTTCATTGG
Source organism: Mimachlamys varia (assembly GCA_947623455.1). NCBI lineage: Eukaryota > Metazoa > Mollusca > Bivalvia > Pectinida > Pectinidae > Mimachlamys > Mimachlamys varia. The sequence goes on from OX392528.1 coordinate 41,691,477, forward strand.
TCCAGTTGTTTGGGCTCTGCCAATTATTACATTCATATGAACAAAATATTCTGACATATAACAGATGGTATACAAGTTTTAGTTTAATTGTGGTGTCGGTGTATACAAGTAAATTACAAAAGGAAAATTAGTGGATGTTATTAAGGATTGTTCCAAAATTCATCATATGAGAGGGGCGGGAGGCTCCACCACCCATCAAATATTAAAAGTAAAAGTGATTTATTATATGGAACTGTACACAGATCTGGTTTTAACCCCATCACCCATGCTATATTAATACAGGTGCCTCCCACCTCCCCCACATGATTAATTTATCGTTATTTAATTTAATCTAAAATATTATTCTGAAAAAAATGAACTAGAATATACAGATGTGTATAAAGATATTTTAGATTTACAGAGCATGTTAAGGGGAATGGATGCTGATACAATATTTAATGCAAGAAATAATAATTTCAACTGCACAAATCAAAAATTAAATCAAATTAGAATATAATTCACATCACACAAAACTTATAGTCTGCCTTTTACATAATGGAAAGCTTTATGCACTCGTGAACACACTTGTATGTGTCATGTGATGATCTCTTGCACAGCACGTTTCTTTCAAAATCTGGACCCGCTATCGAAACAAAAAAATGAATTTTTTAAATGTTATTTTAAACCTTTACACTCAAGAAACCACACTAAATTAGGATAGTTTGGGAATTTACAATTTTTTAAAATCTTTGCTGGAAACAGTGACCTGCTTAATCAGATTTCAATTACGTTATGTTGGAAAAATATAGAATCGACCTTCATGTATTTAGTGGCGAGATCAAGCATTCCGCTTTGAGCCTTTCACACAGCTTCAGCTATGTTTGCTTACCTTTGTACAAGATAAGCATATGCCGAAAACAACTGAATTGTTTATTTTGCTACCGTAATAATTGAAACAATTTGACAACAAATACAACTGCAGTTATTAATTAATTGTGTACTGTTCAATGATCACTGTTATAACCTTGGTAAATATTAAAATGTTGTAAAATTTGTTATGAAAGTGAAGTAATTATTAAATACATGAAGAACCTTTCAAAACTGTTAAAAGTAAGATTGAAGGTGATAAAAAGATGAAAGATTTTTTCTTGGGCTGACCAAATCTGTAAAATCTAAGATGTATTTATTGTGTTTTTCTAATAGGTCTGAGAGAAAATCCAGAATAATCTCCGGTCCAACCAACTTTACCCATGTGGCTCATATGGGTACAAACATGGACATGAAATCACTCATTGATCTTCCCAAGGTATTTACTGTTTACATTTAATCTCTGCGTGTAAATAAAACAACAAATTATATACAGAAATAGTGCCAAAAATATACAGACAGCTTTATATGAAAATGCTGCAATGTTTTATGATGATTTGATATTGCTGGTCAGTAAAGTCCAATCTTTTGAATGGCAGGTTCCAACATGAAAGAGTCTGTGATTATCCAGACTGAAGTCAGTGAAACTTTTGTCCTTGTTTAAGTACTATAATATCAGTTATTTCTGTGAGACCAAATTCTGTGGTTTCCCTGAAAAACATCCATTTCATGGGTACATGAATTCTTGGAATAACAGTACCCACTTGCTTTATGTATCAAACTTGTAAATACTCCATGGACTTGAGATATGTGTTAGCATTGAATTATCTCTTGTTTATATGCATGGAACATCAAGATTATTGGTGGATATATAGTGATAATATTGGTTCAACAATGGTTACACAACAACAGCAATTCAAACATCAGCTATAATGATTTTACTTGCTTTACCAGCCGGTTGGATCGTCGGCCCCTCCGCCTGTAGAGAGACCGCCCCCCGATACTACCATACAGAGGGTGCGCAACATCTTCCAACCTAGCATGAAGTCGGTACAGGAGGCTCAGTTGAGAGGTGCCCGGTCACAACCCAACGGTAGGTCAAACGGTGAGGATAATAGGGCATGCATGAATCGTCAATCAAAACGAAAAATGCACATTTTAAAATTTTAATAATTTCACTTTATAAAAACCAAATCAGTAAAAAGAGTAGATCAAAACTGGTCTAAAACAGATACCATTTAAATTTTTTACATCTGCATGAGACATTTAATTGAGGTTTATAGCGAAGTTTATTGATGAAGTTTGATGGCAAACATTTTCTTGATGAATGTCTTATCCATTTCCTTAACCCAAAAAGATGGCATCATACCTCGCACTCGTAAAAAATATGAAAATATTAGTCACGCTCATGAAATATATTTTGTGTTACTGAAGACACTGTTAGATATCCTTTATGTGTTTGTTAAGTCGCAGCAAATTTAACCTCCAAACTGAAAAGTACATTGGAACAAACTTGATGTAGAGGAATACAATGCCCATTGTTTAAAACAGGCAGTGCGAGGGGTGAATCGCCGTCCAAAGTTGGGGGTGGAGCACGACCTACATCCTCCACCTCCTCCATCTCCGATAGTCCCGAGTTATCCTCCCATGACCAGTCCGCCTTCGCCGACGTCACCAGCAACATGTTTGAGGTAGGCTCGGCTCCTACAACCTAGCTAGCTTCACTTATAGGGCTTTCTTAGGACGATATATAGGCTTTTCCTTAAGACAATTTTGCAGTGTAATAATGCATTGATAGAGGCACATTAATTTATAGTCCACCCTGATGCTTCTGTAGAAATATACAATCAGTTATAAGTATTATTGATGATAAATACTTTTTATGAATTTTATATTATATATATGTTTAAGACAAGAAGCATTTGTTAAGGAAATATTGGATAAGGAATCACAAATCACTTGTTCTTTTTCTCTTTTTGATCTCACAATAGTAGAGCATATAATTATGGTGACTTGGTAATTATGTTGATGTTTCGTGTCCCTCCCTGTTACACGTGTAATGAAGCCCCCTTTCTGTTATGTACCGCCACTCGAAGGTTTCTGTTTCACACACTGTATGATCTGTGTCTTACTACATAGTCTATATATATATATTACTGCCTTCACACGGCCAGAACTGACTTGTGAGTTACATGTTTATTCACTGTACTGGAACAAACATATTTCTGTACTGTACAGAGGGGGCTCAGTTGTAACTGGACTACAATACCAAGACATGACTTACACATCTTTGCATCTTCATTTTCATTCCAAAGTATTAACATTTGAGGAAAAATTTAAGATTTTAGGGAATTTAAACGGCATAATAAACATATCAATTGAATGGCAAGGATGAAATCAAGACTAGGTAAAAATTGATGACATGGGCGAATGGCGGAAGTTTGCCTTTTGAACATTTCATTATATACAATTAATTGTATTGTTTTTTGTTCAAATTCGAAAGATTTTATGACAATGAATTTAAGTGATTGGGAATGATAAAGCAAGAAAAGAAAATGTAGAAGAAAAAAAAATGTAAGTCCTGATGTTAAGAGCCTTGTCTAGTTTGTTCTGGTATAGTCGCTAGATGTAACACAAATTAGTAAGGCTCCTGTGAAGAATTCTATGTCTGCACACACTGTGTGTCATATTCATCGTATGCACTGAAAGTCTATGTACTGTATTATTTATAATCTTCAACCAGTTCTCTTCTTGTGTGACCTGATTGGCCGGCGTTACTAATGGTGTACTACTACATAATCCATTTTGCTTCCCTTCAGGTGTTTAAAGGTCCCCCCGGGTCGCGCGAGTCTGTTAGTGGCAGTGTTTCCAATCATACATATGAAAGCACATGGCAAAACTACTGAACAAATGAGCACACAGATTATGTAGCTGAGGTTTCTCCACTTTTTACTTCCATATTTATATATTGTGCACTCCTTGATCTAACATCATTACCAGACCCCAAGCTTCTTATTCACTTCGTTTTCTGTTCCGTTGATGCCCTGGTGGGAATGGCTGATTGGTCCGTTAATATTTACCATAATTCATTCATATTTATTTTTTTTAAACAATTTAGTAATTGGTGTTCTGATCTTAATATTTAAAAACCTAATATATATATTTGTTAATACATTTTTTATTTTTAAATACGACATATTCATAATCATTACTAATTACAGTAGGTTAGTTTTAACTTGAGCAAGTAACCGAACAGAAGTTACTATAATGGGTTAATTTTGTGTCTATACTTCCGTGTTATTGCTGAAGTCATTCTCACCATAGGTTACTTGTTGTTTTACATTACAGCATTGCATGAGCCCAGGCTATCACCCTCTAGGTGTGTGCCACTCTTTCTTGGCATGTCCTATCACAGTTATCTCCCCTACCTAACCAGTTGTACCGGCTGGTCGACCAACTTGCCGTCTTTCAATGTTGTTGCATGTTTGTTCCTTCTGAGTTTTTAAACAGACAAAACAATATACTTTACATTCAAATATATTCATATAGCAATTCCATATCTTTGACAATTCTGTCCCATTAGGATTTCGATTTTTGATGGATCCAAGACCTAGTGCAGGTAGTATGATTGATATTGTTTACTGGGAATGAAATAACTATGTACTATAGGGCAACATCAGGGCAGCAGGCTTGCTGGCTATCTCATTCTGGCATGGTTGATTAATCCTCAAGTTGGAAAGCTTAGCAAGCTGGTGTCCAAACCTAATGGCCTGAAATCAGCATAGATCTAGATTCTGTGGAGAAAAGTAGCAGAAATGAGATGTTCAGTATTGACTGCATTCATAGTTGTGTTGTTGATTATTAGAAATGTAAAACAAAAATATTGATAGAATTTATATATATTGATAATTAACAGCATACAATGCATAAATATTCACAAACAAAACTTTGCATGGTGAGAGTTGATAGGTGTAACATAGGTTAGAACTATATGCAGTGGTATGTTTATAGTTAAAACAAGTTGGTCATTTCAAAGTTGCATAAAGAATATAATACGAAGTTGTTTATTAATAGAATGTATATGTTTTTTCACACTCTGCAAGTTGCAAGAAGTCATGAAATTTTTTTTTTTTAAAGAATAATAAATTAATTGTGTTCATCAAATTGATATGAAAGGGAGATTACTCCAGACCAAAAAAAAAGAAGTCTGGAATGGAACTATTCTTTGTGATTATGACTGGTGCAGAAGTACTTAAACCTTAAAATATAATATGTGGGTTTTTAAACGAATGATGATCAGCATTGCTTAAAGCAGAAGTCTTTTGACTTGGTGGGATAGTTAGATGGATTGACATAGTCTAGTGGAAGGGGCATTTTAGTTAATCAACAAAGAATGGAAGATTGGGACTATATATCATAGCACTAGATAGTCTTGACAAGTTAGGGTACTGTTTAACTGTATTTGGTACCATACCAATGCAACTGACAGTGTTGTAGTATATTGTAAGTTTAAATTTGCATCGTACAAGTGTTTTAAATTAGGCTTTCATGGTAAAACTAAACAATACATTCTAATATTCTTAACATTGCTTTGTATTAGCTTAGTCAAACTGTCCTTTTGTAAGCTGTCTGCAATACATTGTTGGCTTAGATATTATAAATTGATGTCCTTTGTCAGTGCTCTGTGATGCATTCTCGGCTTAGATTTAACATTGAATGTTTTTTCTGGGTCAGCTCTGTTTTATGTTGTCGTTGGCTGAGATATTGTTCTGATGGCAGTGGGCATTGATAACCCTTACATTGATGATGTACTGTAAATGTGTTATGTATAAACTGGCAACAGACAAGCAGTGTACAGTAGTTTGAGGCTGCTATGCCGAAACTGTTACCAGTGTTGAAGGCATACTGAGCCAAATCAAAGAAAGGGGAGAGCACTCTGGCAACTTGTTGTTATGGTAGCTTAAAAATATGACAATTGTTTTAACCATGACTTAACATCAAATGACAATTAGGCATTGTTTAGTTGATGTATAATGTACAATGTAAAAGAATTAAGTTATTGTATTGTTTAAATCAAGTGAAATCAAAAAGATACTTCTATACAATAACATGATATACAAAAGAAAATAATCGACAGCGTAAATCTTCAGAACAAAACTTAAGCTTTTATTACAAGGTCATTTACACTTTTAATTAACATATTTAGGGAGATTGCTGTTGGCTTATAGCGATTAGGCAGTCACAGTTTAGCGCAGCATGGTTAGATGAGCGTTATAGTTCCCAGTAGGGCTAATTATAGGTTGCTTTGTAATACTATGTAACAACCGTTACCAGATATCGTCGATTTTAGTTGTAACGCTTGACTCTAGGTTTGATTAACAATAATTGACTGGACTGTAAGCTTCACATGATGACTTGGTACACACACACAGTGTGGTGTTGTTGAAATCACAAGCTTGTTCAGCACCGACGTCTACTGTCCCTAACCATGATATCCTTCAGACATAAAATGTGCTTATAAACACATTTCTTAACAAGTCAGGTTTTACCCCCATCAAACAATAAAATTTACATCTTAATGTTTCAAATTTTGTCAAAATTTCCAGTTTTGTTAAAAACATATATTTCTTCATTATTTTGGTAGAGATGAGAAGTATTTATATAAGATACTTAACAGCAGACTAGCAGTTACCTATGGTATAGTTAATAGCAAAGATGTCAAACTGTATATATGTGAGCAAGATGTTAAAATTTGTTATCATAAATCATCATTAATTCATTCTTGGTAATAATATGTAAAGCTAGTACCAATTAAGATATCATCATTCTAGATACACTGTACATAGACCACTGTCTGTAGTGGAAAGTAAAATTATTTAATAATCCTTTAAAATATTTTGAATCAATTGATTTGCCCCATCACCATCTGTCCACCACATACCAGATAAGTATGTGTAGCGTTAGAACCTGCCCTGTTGTCTTCTCCTTTGCTTTACACATTATTACGAGGCAAACTATTATTAATTCAATGTTGAGTCAGTCAAATTAAACTTTATGCATTTTACAAAGAACACAGAGATAATTGTATTTCTATTTGTCTAACTTAAAACCAGTTATTTTAATCTTATTTGATTAAAATGCATGATCTTAACTTTTTGAGGGAAAATCACAAAACTCCTATGCATTTGGACACATTTTGAAATGGCAATATGACTAAAAATGGCAAAGATGAAGATTTAGAGAAGTTGTTTGCTTTTACATTTCCTTATTACTCCATTTTCAGTGTGATTGTAATTATCGTAGGTAAATGTAATATACTATTTTTAAGAAAAGCATTATGCTAGGACGATTTAAACAAGTGTTATTTATGCTGATTTTGTCACTACCTTTATAACGTTATTTTGCTGTAACTAGCAATGATAGCCAACTTGATCTTGTTGATGACTTGAGGTTATAATCTGAACATGTACATGTAAGATATTCTCATAGATATTGATTCTATAGTCCTGACTATTGAATATGTATATATGACTTTCTCATCAATGAACTATAATATCCAGTATTGACTCAATACAGATGATGATATCTACTTGACCATGCATGTGATTGTGTATTAATTTAGGTTACCGTTGTGTTGTAGGACGGGGAGGGGTATGAGCGGCCACGTATGCGTCTGTCTCTGGCCTCCACCAACAGTAACTTCAGTAGTCCCCCACACTCAACCAGTGGCAGTCTCTCCGAGGACCGAGACCCCGGCGACAATGACCAGGAGGTAGACTGTACTCGCCTCTGATTGGCTGGAATGTGACCCCAGAAAAAGGTCGCCTGTATATCTCGCCATGGCTGGTTACTTTATGTAATGTGTGGTCTCCAGTCTCAAGTGTTGACAGCATGGAGCGATATCTCTACTTTGTCTGTACTTAGCAGGACAGTTGGCTACAGTCTGTGGCGACCTTACCACCACAGTCATATCAAATAAGACATCAAACCCAGCCGGATAAATAAATCAAGAAACGCAGCATTTTTTTCTTCTACAAAACAAAGCAATGGAATGCTTGCTTACTGCTGATAATTAACATAATCGGTATTAATCCCATGTATATTTAGTCCTATATATTTACCTGTAGCAGGAGCACAGCGTCTACTACTCACAATCGAAAATTCTCTATCCATTGTATTTTGGACTTGGTCAATTTAAACACATATTTAATCAAAGAAAAAAAACTTAACAAATATTAAGGTTAAACCATTTTGCAATTTTAAAAGGCAAAGTGATTGTTTTGTTTTACTTTGTACAATATTATTTATCATGGAACCTTTTTGAATTCCTAAACCACGTTTTTGGTGAAGAATGAACATAACCATGTATTTATATAATGACGACTATCATAATTGAATGCTTTAACTTTACACTGCGAATTCCTTTCCAAGGAGTGATCTCTTCATGTTGCCCTTTGTAAGGAGTGATTTTTTGGTTGTTGTACACAGTATATTTCGCCTACATATTGCCGCCATTACAGATGAACCTGTCTCATTCTGGTGTGAACACGACGTACAAGGTGTGTGATATACGTGACGTGTTATTTACTTGATGCGACACATTACGGTCAGTTTGTATTGTCACTGCCCCCGAAAATCATCTTCATTTCATTGGTGTCGAAACCAGATCACCTCTTGGTGTATTTAGCTCATCATCACCTGATACAAAAGTCATAAATGTGAGACAAAGTCGTACATTTAAAATAGCTTAATCTCCATACCATGTTTGTAAAGACTTGTAGTCGGGTTAGGATATGCGAAATATCTCGTGTAAGGTGGGGTTTTTTTGTACAATTAAATATCAATGGTGGCATTATATGAACAAATGTGTAACTAGTGCAAGACTATAGTTTACATCTGAAATTGCATTTCAATTTTACACATTGTCATGATATTTAGAAAAATGAATTACTAATTACCACTTTACGAAGTAAAGCATACCAATATACTGAAGAATAATGTAATTATCACAAAAAAGACTACGTAGGAACATTATAAAATTAACACATTTGTAGCTTCTATACTCTAAACAGCAAAATGATTTTTGCCATTTCTTTCTTAAACAACGACTTGTAGCTAAAGGATAATATTGACAAGTTTATATAGTTTAGGTGTGACATGATAAAACTGTCTTTCATTTATACCAACACGACATGCCAGACCGGTGCTGTATTTTTCCTGTCTTTTTTTTTAATCCTTCGGTACTATTTACCCGGCATATGTATAAACATACATACATATCCTATGATGTTACAGGTTCAGCATTCAAAAAATCTTCTCTAGAGTTTTCATTATAAGTTGTACTTTTGTCATTTGTATTGCTCCAATAAAGGGACACTAAAGGCTTGGTTTAAGCATGACCAATTTTCCAATAAGTTGTCAGAACATGAAGCTTTACAGTGAATGTCATTTGATCCATAAAGAATGAAAAATGGCTTGACAATAAATTGCAAATTAGATTTATTTTCCATTTAATGGATTTTCCATTTCAAGGAATATGATCTAAGAACTTGAGATCCACGTTAACGCAGGACCTTAAGATAGAATAGACTAGGGCGAAGTGTGTTGACCTCTTGAACTTTGACCTTCCTTGTCAAAGGATTGGTTAGCAACTTATCAATGCATGAAATCTTTAACTACTCTTTAAACAAAATCCCAAATCCAAATTTGTTGGCTGTTATGAAGAGTGTGACTCTTAGTGCTTATGCCCATGTTCCCGGAAGAGTTGGACATGTCTTGCTTTATATATATAAATATATATGAAATATATATATCATACGACAAATCCTGTTAGGATATTGTATAGAATCTAATGGCTTTAATTGGTCACACTGTAGCTTGTACATATAGATGTATTTAAAACACTAAACCATGTTAATAGCAACACAATATTCAGCCTTATTCATGTACAGTTGTATATTCATGTAGCGTCAGTAATGGAGTCTTGTCACATATGTAAATGTTTTGTACATAGTTATCAGCTATTGTTGACAGGTGAATTTGCCAAAAACCCTACGTTTTTCCTTTTTAATTGATCAATGACTTTTGAGTGAGAGCGAGACGAGCGGGCGTGACCATACACCCGGAGTTACTGCGAGATTTCCTGTACCTGCCACACAATTATCGGTGTGCTTTAGGTACGTTACCACTTTACCGAGTTCAGTGCTGTGATTGCTGCTCTTGCCGAGGGTCAACATTTCCCATCCCCTTACAATTATGTTGTTTTTATGGACAGGCTTCATATCAATTGTGTAAAGTTGAGTATCAATATTTGCAATTATTCATAAATAAAAAGATTTGATATTAATGAGCAAGATTTGATTTGTGATAGAAACAATGTTTTTGGTACCTTTCCTACCGATTCCATCTAACTCGTACACCCCTAAATGTCATAATGAAGTATTCCAACCTTTGATTAAAAGAGTTCCATTGAGTCTTCAGGGATGAACGAGATAAAAGGAATGATTTTGGGGCAATATAAAAGAAAGCAATTTTAATTGAGATTCTGCAGGATTTTGGCACGTTGGCATAGATATGTCTTATTTGTGTTATCGTAGAAGACATTTAGTCCCAATACCCATTATGGTGTGCACATTTCATGTCATATTGATGTGCCACAAGTAATATACTGCCAAAATATGGAAGTTCCCACCCAGCCAATTATTTTTCTGTAAAGTGTAAAAGGTGAAACACTGTGGTACCTGCCAGTGATTATTGTATTCATTCACTTAGGTTTTACAAGTCTTTCATTTGTGGTAGGAGATAGAACATTGGCCAAAAGTTGTTTATTTTAACATATCTGATATCGTGTTATTTTATGATATGGCGTAAAAGGTCGGGTAATTTTCCCAGAGAAAAACCTTGACAGTAGTTTTTACTCGATATACATATATACCAGTAGTAAGGTGTTACTATTTGTTATACATTATCATTCACAAATGATTGTCACAAATTATGCCCATAAAAGAGTTCACAATTCCTCTCACAGTAACTCCTCGTGTGTGGTTACCGGTTATTGTCGGATACCAACCACTGATTTTATTTTACTTACTTACTCACTGAGTAAGTGAAGCAAGATCAGCCGTGAGTATACGACAATGGTTACAAGTGTGTTCAAGAGTCTTAGTGGCGAATACCTGATGTGTGAGGGTGGTGTTTCTACTGGAGATCTCCACAGTAAATACCTGGTGTATGAGAGTGGAGATCTCCACAGTAAATACCTGAGGTGTGAGGGTGGTGTTTCTACTGGAGATCTCCACAGTAAATACCTGATTTGTGAGGGTGGTGTTTCTACTGGAGATCTCCACAGTAAATACCTGATGTGTGAGGGTGGTGTTTCTACTGGAGATCTCCACAGTAAATACCTGAGGTGTGAGGGTGGTGTTTCTACTGGAGATCTCCACAGTAAATACCTGAGGTGTGAGGGTGGTGTTTCTACTGGAGATCTGCACAGTAATACCTGGTGTGTGAGGGTGGTGTTTCTACTTGAGATCTCCACAGTAAATACCTGATGTGTGAGGGTGGTGTTTCTACTGGAGATCTCCACAGTAATACCTGATGTGTGTGAGTGGAGATCTCCACAGTAAATACCTGGTGTGTGAGGCTGTTAAGTGTTTCCACTAGGCATGTTATTTACAGCTAATCCTTCAAATTTTGATGCATGTCTCATGACGAACAAAGACCATGTTATTTTTGTCTCCCATAATTTTCTCATAAACTTTCGTTAAAGTGATCCACTAGCAGGATGACAAGCATTTAAGATTTGAATTGTACATGATGTGAACAATTCCATTTATTTAAGGGCGATTCAAAAGTTCCCCCAACACAATGTGATTCATTTTATGTTGTATTATTGAGAGAAGAAGAGATGAAGTAACTACGATTATGCAATATGAAATATAATACACACTGCTGTTAAAGAAAACTGTGGTCATTTGTAAAGTAACCCATACTTCCCAGAAAGTTTTATTTCAAATTTATTTTCATGACATCAGAATTATTCTGACAAAGAGAATTTCGCAAAGGATAATAGAATTATGATTACGTTGAAAATTCAAATGCATGATATTGCACTGTTAGAAACTGTTAATATGATAATGTCAGTGCATCATGAAGAAAAAAACAACCATGATAACAAATCTGGTAGTTATCTTGCAATTTGCTATCAATTTTTTAACCTGTTCAGGTTTATGAATAATGGAGAGAGATTTTTTTTTAATATTTTACTTTCTCAATTTTTTTATCCTTTTGATTCCTTCATTTTACTTAAATGTTATGGTGATATTGAGTCAGTATTATAAAACAAGTGATCGTTTGTTACTGTTATAGTGTATAGTAAAGCTTGAAGGTCTTTCAGAAAAACGTAATCTTTTAACAAATGTTGAAAGTATCTTGGTTAACTTTCAGGTTACTGAAAAGTATGGTGGTCTTTTTTTTTCGTTTCTTTTTTCTTCTTTCGAGAATGACTTACAGCAACACAAGGTATGATACTGACCTTGTGTGTTATGTTCCTGACATGGTGACAGGTATTTAGCATACGTTGCGTGGGGAGTAATGGTAGTTGTAGAATACATTCCATTTGACTTGGAAATGCACACACAAATCACACCATTTTACATCTACATACTGCTATAGTGAATCGGAACATCCGCAGCGCAATGAGTGGCCAGTTCACTCCTAACGAACTGCCTTTAATTGATTGTTAACTAATGGTGGATTAATTGACTTGTGATATGGTTGAAGAAGAGTCGCTTGTGCCTTTGGTTTGCTTGCTGAATGTTTTGGTTGGTGTCCTGTTGGAGACTTGATGATGATGATAATGTTAGTTGAGGTATTTATGTCCTTTTAGTGCGTAAACGGAGTTAAATTCTTAATTTTTAAATTCTTCGTGCTAACCTAATACTTAATCGGAAATTAAGAATTTGCTTCAAGAGCTGTCCTGTATTTGGCTAATATATAGTTCTTGGTCTACAGCAGGCCGGGAGTGTGACCTCATACATTTTGTGTATCCTTGTCCACATTCCACTATCAAGTCTTGAACTTTCCAAATAGATTCAAAATATTCCTTTATTTGATTTGAATAAATCTACAATTGAGAACGAAGATGTGATCTATGGCATGATTGCAAAGAAAGAAAACAAAAGTTGAAAGATACATCGATTGGTTTCTTTAGTAAACAAATATCCTTAAAATCTAGATATGTTTAAATCAGTAGTGAAAGGGAAAAGCAGCTAACTAGGTTTAGGAAGGTGTCTGTTGTAGGCTAGGCATGGGTTACATCAGATGGAGGACTACAGTACTGTAGACAGACCGACTATATTGTTGTAGGCTGACTCCAGGTAGATAGACTATTGTGCTGTGGGCTGACTAGCTCAAGGTAGATAGACTATTGTGCTGTAGGCTGACTCTAGGTAGATAGACTATTGCGCTGTAGGCTGACTAGCTCAAGGTAAACGGAATTTATTGCTGTAGGCTGACTCTAGGTAATTTGACTATTGTGTTGTAGGCTGACTAGCTCAATTAAGGTAGACGGAATTTATTGCTGTAGGCTGACTCTAGGTAGCTAGAATATTGTGTTGTAGGCTGACTAGCTCAAGGTAGATGGACTTCAGTGCTGTAAGGCTGACTCTAGGTGGACTTACTGTGGTGCTGTAGTCTGACTCTAGGTACAAAGTCTATAGTGTTTTATTGTCGACTCTTAGGTAAATGGACGAGTGTTTTTAGGCTCATGGTGAGTAGATTGACTACAGCGCTGTAGACTGAATGTAGGTAAATTGTCGATAGATTGACTACAGCGCTGTAGACTGAATGTAGGTAAATTGTCGATAGATTGACTACAGCGCTGTAGACTGAATGTAGGTAGATTGTCGATAGATTGACTACAGTGCTGTAGTCCACCCTTTGGAGATAAATTACAGCAGATTGTGAAGACTACAGTGCTTTAGATAAATCGGCTTAGGACGAGTAGCTCCCCAGTTGTGATGGGGAGCATTACATGGTGCTGCCAATTGAGTGGTCAAAAAGTGATACTTTAGTAATAGAAAAACAAAACCTTAATTATTTAAATTACTTAATGATTGTAAATTTTTAGCTTGAAGATTTTAATTATGCAAGATTATGAACTGATTGATGAGCACTATTTGCATATCATTTGTATATCTCCACGTTTGCTTTTATTGTCATTGTTTGAATGTTATTATTTTTTTCAGGAATCAAAACATTTCTTCCACAGAAATGAAGTATAAAAGTGCAATGATTTTTTCTCTCCCCTTATTATTATTGTTGTTATAGACAAAACGTGTTGACCTACCACACTATAGTTGTGTAGCCTACAGTGTATAGACTTGTACCATTGTATCCCTTGTATAGAGCCCGTTATTTACCCCGCATTACCACTGAGTTTTATAAACTACCATGTATGTGTGAGTGTCAGTGTGCATGTACAGTTTTGTATGCAATGTAGTGTTATTATATTACTTTTTTGGTGAAATCTTTAATTTGTTTTTGCCGAAAAGTTTCTGTGCGGATTTTAGGTGTGGCAGCCACCTTGTAGATACAGCCGATGGTATTTTGCTTTGGAGTTGTATAGCCCAAGGAAGGTTTATTATTATTGCAAAGTTCCCACCACTAATACATACAGATCTGTAAGGAGAGCTTAGCCAATTATTACGATTATTATTGTATAGTTTTATAACACAAATCAGTAACATGTAAGTGCAAGAAATGGTAAAATAAAACCGCAAAAATAATAAAATTACATAAATTCTTCTATACAGATTTGATGTTGTTATTTTGTGTTCTTTAAGAGAATGGACTCGTTATTTTGGTTTCCAATATTACAATGCAATGATATGACAAAATCAGAGATTGTGTCATGTGACTTTCTGTGTAGCTTACACACCACGAAAGCAGGGATAATTGGCCTAAATACTGCTGGTTTAAAGGCTATTAACTTGTTCCAATACATAATTTTGACAACATTTTAGGTCACAAGCAGCAATTGTTTATCATTGAGCATTATGATTCAGGCCCTGTGAACCTCACTCAATGGTTTATTAACACATATGTTACCTCCCTTGCAGTGTTAATCTCTGTATGCACCGTATTTTAATATGGAGGGTTTTTTCTTTTATTGTCTCCCTTGTGAAGGAAAAGGAAGACATTTTATCACCTGGTAGATCTAGTTCATGTTCTTTCATGTTCTTCTAATATTATCTTGTAGGGGTCGTAGCTTGAAAACCATTATAGATATGTTATGAAACTTTCAGTATACCTGTATCGGTCATGGACAATGTGTACACAGTCATTAGGTCATTTTGACCTTGATCCAAAGGTAAAATATGTGCAAATTTGCAGTACAGTCTATTCCGCGCTGTAACTTTCAAACCATTAAATATAACTTTTCCAGTTTAAATCCATCACCCAAAGATTATGTGTAGTGCACAGTCAGAAGTTCATTGAAACCTTCATCCAGAGGTGACACATTTGCAAATTTTGATGGAACACCTTGTCCAGGCTGTTGAATTTAAACTTTAAATGATATTTTAATGAAACTTTCACCATACTTATCAAAAAGGATAAGTACTGCATTGTCATTAAGTCATTGTGACCTTGGCCCCAAGGTCAAAATATGCAGAATTGTCGGTTGCATCTTGTCTGGGCTTAATTTATGCGTGGAGATATCTTGATGAAACTTGCAGATGATGTGCCATGCATTGTCATATATCAAAAGGTGAAGAAAGTCTTGTTTCAAGCATTCCAGGGTGATGCCAACAGTACCTCACTGTATCTAATTAATATGTCATCTGACCAAACATGAAGGTCACCGAATCAAAGGTCAAGGCCATATTTACCTCAAGGTCAATGGATCAAAGATTAATGTCAAATTTTGTATCTTTTATTGGCGGTTTTTTTATTTCCTGATTGCTAACTTTACATCTTTTGGTCGCTAAATGTTTTTAATGAAATAACAAAATGTCAGCTGATAATACCTCAAGATAAGATTTTACATTTCGTAGAGCAAGTCTTGTCTGGTCCATAACTGTATTGACATAAAAAACACTTCGGGGAATAACTGACTATAACATTTTTAATGGAGACATTTTGATGGTCCATTGAAAATGTTCATGTGCGGTCCATCTATGTAAATGAATTAACGTCAGATAGACGTCTTTGAACGAACATGGTTAGTTTATCATAGGCTATTTCTCGGTAACGTAGCAACGGATAATGACGAATCGTATTATACAAGTGGTAGAATCCCCCTTTGTCTCTACTTAATCATGCAGGCGAATCGGAAGATATGATGATTAAGAGAGAGAAAAGGCGATCCGACCATTTTTAGTATTGTGTGAATTAGGGAGGGGATGAAACATAACCCCAAACGTTACATGGACTTACAGTGAGGGATGCGAGAGAGGGACCTCTCCCCAGATCTCTTCCGAAGGGAATCTGGGCTTATGTCATGGTGTCCGTCGTCCATCGTCTTCTGTCCGCTTTCCCTTTAAACGACTTGATCTGGAAAAAATGGAATCATGACATTCTAAAAACGGAAATGACCTTAACTTACTCGTACCTTCATGATCCCAGGGGTCAAATGCGTCGCTCACTTCAAATGACCTTCTGGAAAATTGAAGGTTATAGAACTTTTGTTATTGTCTAGTAGTGTTTTGGGAGCTGGAATTCAACAAATTATTAAAACGAAATTGGCCTTGGACTTCTGTCAAGGTCACAGGGGTTAAATGTGCCAAACACTTTAAATGTTTTGTGAATTTAAACGTATGGAATCTTAATATTTGGTCTGTTACTTCTCTGGATTGAGCACGACAAAGTTTGCAAATTGAAATGGCCATGCCCTACTTTCAAGGCCACAGGGGTCAAAATGTCAACACATCCAGGGACTTCTGAATAATGGAATGGTCTATTCATGAATTCTAGCTAATAGCTTCGACGTACTGAGCCGACAAAGTTTGCAGTTGAAACATTTCCGTAAGTATACTATTGAATACGAATATTTTCCTATGCTACATGACATTTAGGCCTCCTGTCCATTTGGCAAATTTGCTCTCTTGATCAGTCTAAACAACACTCGATATGCGTAACAAGGCGCCGACCGAATTTTCATGTGAAATGCATTACTGTCTGAGCAAAGCG
The DNA here is from genome assembly GCA_947623455.1 of Mimachlamys varia. NCBI lineage: Eukaryota > Metazoa > Mollusca > Bivalvia > Pectinida > Pectinidae > Mimachlamys > Mimachlamys varia. The sequence continues at coordinate 41,708,514 of OX392528.1, forward strand.
CTACATGTAACAACAAAATATGTTTTGAGATACGTCCAAACATACTTTATGCATAACCTGTTGTCCATGGATAGCTTTCATAAGAAATTCTAAAAGGATCTCTCCAGTTTCTTTCTGGGGAAATGATCCACCAAGAAAATTTTAAGGACGGTATGACGGACTTACGGGCAGGCGACGGGCCATGAACGAAGAGTGATTTGAATAGCCCACAATTTCATGATTATGATGGGCCATACAATGATGCACTTACATGTTATTGAAACATTTTACAATGAACTACGTTAAATTGTGTCCTTTTCGAGGATCATGTGTACTTTTGGATGAAAAAAATTATATGGTGTATCTGTTTTTATCAATAAGCAATTAACTTTACCGCATTGCAAATGATGGTGGCATGGATTTACTGCAGTGCTACCCGAACTGAGAATGGCCCAGGTGTATAAACTCCTACCGCTCAGCCGTTCACTTGTATCACAGCGATGTCAAACTCCTATCGGTGCTATTTTTAGATTGGTATAGCTGTGACCTTTCATGTGTTGGATAATCGGGCTACTCGGTAGTGAAACCACTCAAAATAAAAACAATATGAATATGAGTTGAGACAATCTGAATATATTTGTACAAAGGATACAGTCAGATATTTGGATCATTCATCGAAAAATGCTGGTTTTTTTTTCATAATAGTTAAAGGCCAATATACGTAACTTCGGGACATTTTTCTGAAAAAAATCAAGTTGATAACCATGCACAAATAAGCCTAAAACGAAGTAAACCTGAGCGGTAACTAAAAAGAAACTCTTGACAGAAAAATCCAAATAATTGAAAATAATTCAGGTGGGGCCCACTTCAACAACAAGTCGAAGTTAGAAGACAGTTCAAAATAGACGCGTGTTTACAAATACCGCATTTCAACTGCTGCTGTACCGGTAACCGCGTAAGAATTGATCTTGAATATTGCTGATATCAGTAAATCTTAACTAAATTTATTAATATAAAAAGTTATTAGGCTTGGTTTTCGCTTCAAGTTTTGCCGAATGTTACGTATATTGGGCCTTTAAACAGCTTTCAATTACACATAGCCACACAGGCTAAAATAATTCCCCAACTGTCAGCTCCCGATTTGGAATGTCACCGAGGGCCGTGACTGCCGGCCAGCTCCTGAAAAGTCTCTGCAAAAACGGAAGTGTTTCGGAGACGGGTGTCTCATTGCTGTAGCTTTTTTAATTTTTGGTAGGCATACAACTGACATTCTTTGCACTTTAGGGTTCGATAGATTACCTCTTGCAATTTTGTGACACACAGATTTCGACACTCGCGTCTGTTTTGATATTTCCCAGAACGAAAGACCTTCAGCATAAAGACGGATAATGGTGTTCCTTGAATTACAATCCAAAGGTTTTCCGTATTGACAAACACGACCGAAAGTGTTTTCATCCATTAGGCCTACTGCAAATCAGAATCAAGCGGCCGGAGCCTGCAGAGGCACATGTTTTTTAGAGGTACTGTACACCGGCTACATCTCGTCAGGGGTACTGTACACCGGCTACATCTCGTCAGGGGTACCGTGCACCTCGTCTACATCTCGTCAGGGGTACCGTACACCTCGTCTACATCTCGTCAGGTGTACCGTACACCTCGGCTACATCTCGTCAGGGGTACCGTACACCTCGGCTACATCTAGACAGGGGTACCGTACACCTCGGCTACATCTCGTCAGGGGTACCGTACACCTCGGCTACATCTCGTTAGGGGTACCGTACACCTCGTCTACATCTCGTCAGGGGTACCGTACACCTCGGCTATATCCCGTTAGGGGTACCGTACACCTCGGCTACATCTCGTTAGGGGTACCGTACACCTCGGCTACATCTCGTCAGGGGTACCGTACACCTCGGCTACATCCCGTTAGGGGTACCGTACACCTCGGCTACATCTCGTCAGGGGTACCGTACACCTCGACTACATTTCGTTAGGGGTACCGTACACCTCGATTACATCTCGTTAGGGGTACCGTACACCTCGATTACATCTCGTTAGGGGTACCGTACACCTCGACTACATCTCGTTAGGGGTACCGTACACCTCGATTACATCTCGTTAGGGGTACCGTACACCTCGGCTACATCTCGTCAGTGGTACCGTACATCTCGGCTACATCTAGTCAGGGGTACTGTACATCTCGGCTACATCTCGTCAGGGGTCTCGTTGGTTATAACCATGATTAACATGTAACCGAATTGCGTTCATACCAGCATCAATGCTAAAATATCCTGTATGGATTTCGATTTCGACAAGGTCCATCGTTTGTCCTTACCGATGTAGCGGAACTAGACTGGGTCCATCGTTTGTCCTTACCAATGTAGCGGAACTATACTGGTCCATTGTTTACCCTTACCAATGTGGCAGACCTAGACTGGGTCCATCGTTTGTCTTTACCAATGTAGCGGAACTAGACTGGTCCATCGTTTGTCCTTACCAATATAGCAGAACTAGACTAGGTCCAGTGTTTGTTACCAAGTAGCTCAATTGGTCTGCCTAGAGTTTTAAAGGTACCGGGTTCAAATCCCGGCCTGGCTTTGCATTTTCCCACTCTTGTTACACCATATTTCATTGTGACAAATTATTTTAATAATATTTGACATACCCATCATAGCATAACAAGTCTATATGCCATATTGACTCTCAGGACAATTAATTGTGGAAGGCAACATATTTCATCCAGACTGTTGTTTTGTTTACATAATGAACCTTGACATATCCGCCTCTGATCCAAAGAAGTGATGTCGTGGCTACTACCCGCGGGTAGACTGTGCCTGTCTGGTTACCCTGAGGTTCGGCTTCATCCTCCACATCATCAGATGGTGGTCTGTTGAAATCGACCTGCGTCCCATTTAAACGATCATGTTACCGCTGTATCTGGACGGGATCTTTCTCTTATTTCATATGCAGATTTCCCATGGTCCCTAGTTGCGCTTTTTCGATTTTGGGATTGATTTGAAAAACGAGATGGCTGACAGACAGCCATCTTTGTTTTTTACAATGAAATTTTATGACCTTTTCATGGGATGGATCTTTCTCAAAATATGTAAATTTCCCTTGGTCCATAGATGTGCATTTTTAATTTTGTGACTGGTTATAAAAACAAAAATTTTGACAGCGGAGACATCGTTGCTTTGAAGTATGAAAGTTTGTTATTGCTTTGTTCTTGAAATGAAATACAGAATGGCTCTTTTTTTTCATTTAAAATATCCCCTTGGGTTCTTAGTTGTGGTATTGTGATTATGGGACTGATCAGAACAACAAAGTGACTGGCACAGGCAACCATATTTGATTTGATTTCTGAAGACTATATTACAAATGTACAATAAATGTATTGCTATTCCTTAAGAAGAATTATCAAAATTCAAGTAATAAGAAAAGAAGAGGAAAGAAGGGAAAATATCTCTTGTCATTTTAAGTTCACTAACTGAACGAATCAAATTAGCAGAGGTGTCATCCAATTTGATTATGATTTCATTTTTTTTTTATATATTTATATTTGTCAGTGTGATGCTTTGCAGTCTGCCTTTAATAACACCATGAATAGCCTGGAATCAACCGCTGGAGGACTCACACAACTAAATTATTTACTATATGTTATTGCTAAGCTTTAGAGCTAATAACTTTAATATTTGAAGTTCAACACCAGTGACTAGTGACTGCCTGGATTCACAGATACATACATGGCAAAGACTTCAAATGACATTTCATCAGGAGTTTCGTCGCATTTTAGCTCGCTACGGGCGTCTGCTTCGCACAACTGGAAATTTACATGTCAAACCAGTGAAATGTGAAGGGAACACCCTCTGACTTTTGACCCCATATCAATCCGCCATCACATGTCAAAATCTACCAAAAGTATACAATTTTGTAAAGTTAAATATCTATAGATTTCATTCAATGCAGAATATGTAAGCAATTACCTATTTAATTTATTGAGAATCAACTGTACTTAGCCGAAACAAATTTTCGGTAGGGACTACAAACGTATGAAACACGTAGTCATTGGCTCATTCTAGGCTAGTAGTTGTGCCAGTCCTCCAGTCACTCCGATTGTTCTAGCCTGGATTCAATCGCTGGAGTGACTCAGATGTTCTAGCCTGGAATCAATCGCTGGAGGGACTCAGATGTTCTAGCCTGGAATCAATCGCTGGAGGGACTCAGATTGTTCTTAGCCTGGAATATAGTGCTGCAGCGACTAGGTAAAGGTTTTCTGACTTGTGTGAACTATTTATAAATACAACCCTGCTGCAGAAACAAATATGTATTCTATGTTTGAAATGTTTTCATGAGTAGAAGAATTGATTTTAGACCAGAAAACATTTTTGATTTGTTGACAGAACCTGACAGAATCCTGATGGGGACTGAAGAGGGATTGTATGTAGCACAGCTGAACAAAGATGGTAAGTTGTCCATTTAGGATTAACAAATTTTACAGACTTCTGAACCAGACTTTATAAACGTGTTCCTCTGTTTCTCTAGTCAATGCATCGCTGTCAATCCTCCCTTGTTCGAAGAGAGAGTGCCACCAAAATTTACCAATCTCCCTCAAAACTACCTTCATTTCATTTAAGTTCAGACTCTAGCATCTCAAAATCTATATTTTATGGTCAAATGATCTCCTTGTTACTGCAAGGTATGTGTAGTGACCATGACAGGTGTGTCTGGCTCAATTAAATGCTTTTTGGAGTTATTTTGTTATTTATCAAGTTTTTGAGTATCTATTATCTTCACCATAATTATTTTGTGTTTATTGCCTTGACATGATGTCATTATGTCATGATGCAACATCTACTGTTGTAATTATTATGTTACAATAGGTGTGAATACATAACACAAAAGTTTGGCACAGCATAACACAAAAATTATGACACAGCAAAACACAAAAGGAAGGCGACAAGTACTTTATAGATAAATATTAATTTTGTGTTACAGTACTGATCCGCATTGGAGACCGCAGTGAAAAGAAGACCGTCTACCAGTTAGAGCTGGTACTGGAGGAGCAGCTTGTGGTATTCATCAGTGGTGAGTTGATACTGGCACACAGGTTTTCCCTGACGCACAAAAACCTGCATTTTGACTCCTAAAATTGTCAAAGGACTCCCAAAATTGATGAAGTGTTACTCTATATTATGTGTGATGGGAGTCCCAGGGCTCCTAAATTGATTAAATTTGAGAGTCCCAGGGAAAACCCTATGTGATTTCCAGTGTTTGCATCTTCTGTTGGTCTCTCTGTCAATCTCTACAACATCTTGGGTGTACTTTTGTGTTAATTCATTCACTCCTGAAATTCCAGCTGTTGAATTGGACGAGTTCAAATGTGTCTTCAGCAGTGAATGAGTTAAACTTAATTTTACTGATACTGCAATTCCCGAAGTTATCAAAAGTCGTAATTATTTGATTAACCTATGTCATGGCCTTTTGCAAACTTTCCATTTAAAAGACTTCCGCTATTTTGATTCTAAGCTATGTATTTTCTGATTACAGGTCGACAGAAGCATATCAAATTGCTGCATGTGTCTGCATTGGAAGGACATGATGGCGATCCAGTCAAGATCCCGGAGAGCAAAGGATGCAGTGTATTCTGTACAGGACTAATCCGACAGAGCTGCTGCTCTTGTCTATGTGTGGCTATTAAGCGGACTATACAGGTGTATGAACTCAACAAGACGCGCCAGAAGTATAGGAAAATGAAAGACATTCAGGTCCCGGGACTAGTGCAGTTTATAGAAATTATGAATGAAAGACTTTGTGTGGGATACCCGTCATACTTTGCAATTTACAGTGTCACCGGTGATGCCGCACCAATGAGTAAGTGTTCTGTCTGTGGAGACATGTTACAATAAAACAGTTAATTGTAACATCCAAAGTGTCTTCCATGTATTTGCATAATTGCTACAATCAGATATTAAAGGTTTTATGCAGTTAAGAATTGATTTTGCCGATAAAAGGTTGTTGGGGGAGAAAAAAAGCAAAAATAATTCTGCCTGTTTAACAATACTTCCTAATTTTATAATATTTATTCTATAGTACATTAAATTATTTCGTTTCTTTTTGTTTGCCATTTGCAGCACTTGTAAATTCTGAGGACTCCAGTCTGCAGTTTATGATGCAGTCGCAACAAAACTCCCTGCAGGCAGTGGAGTTGTCTCCCAAGGAGTACCTTTTAGTATTTAGTGGTAAGTTGTGTTACCTTTTAGTATTTAGTGGTAAGTTGTGTTACCTTTTAGTATTTAGTGGTAAGTTATGTTGTCTCCCATGGAGTACCTTTTAGTATTTAGTGGTAAGTTGTGTTACCTTTTAGTATTTAGTGGTAAGTTGTGTTACCTTTTAGTATTTAGTGGTAAGTCGTGTTACCTTTTAGTATTTAGTGGTAAGTTGTGTTGTCTCCCATGGATTACCTTTAAGTACTTAGTGGTAAGTCGTGTTGTCTCCCAAGGAGTACCTTTTAGTATTTAGTGGTAAGTTTTGTTACCTTTTAGTATTTAGTGGTAAGTTGTGTTACCTTTTAGTATTTAGTGGTAAGTCATGTTCGCTTCCAAGGAGTACAATAATTCAGCACAATCACAATTTAGTGGAATGATTTTATAGCGAAAAGTCACTAAAATAAGATGACATCTAAAAATATATATGTTTACAGTATAGTGTTGATCCAATTTGTATCAGTTTTTCTAAAAGGCTATCCACTACTTTGATGTATATATATTCAGTTGTGATTAAGTCGCTGTTTTCTTTCTAGTTTCTGGCATATATGTAGACAACACTGGTAGAAGGAGTAGAGCCCAGGAACTCATGTGGCCTGCTCCTCCAACAGCAGTTGGTAAGTTATCAAGTATACAGTGTACATTGCATATATACTTCATATCGAAGGTCGTAAGGCCATGTGAGGACGTAAAACTCTCAAAATAAATAAAACATCTCATATATACTCACATGCTTGTAAGGAGAATTGATACACAGTCTTTCTGATAATTGTTCAGAGACATTTTAACAAGGAATACATATTCCATGAAGTACATTTTACAATTTAATAGAAATATTCAGTAACATTCAGAAAATTGTTGCATATTTAAAATTGCAACCTGATTTGTATGTTTTGTATAGAATACATATCAATTTGTTTTCTTTAACATGTTATCAGACTTATATCACTGATACAAAACTTTTGATTCATATCCTGGTGCTTGTTGTTGCTTTGTTGGACTATATGCCTGTGCCATTGAATTGTACCACTGGGCAGTATCATTGTTATGTTGTCGAGGTTACTATACTTCAAACAGAAATCGATTAATTAATTTTTATGCTATCCATGAACTATTAAAAGTAAATCAAGTTAACACATTTGTGACATCTGACAGGGTGTTGTCAGGCGGCGTTGTGAATAGTACACTTGCCATTCACGGAACCATGCAGGTTTTCTCTAGATTGTCTTGGTTTCCCTTCCAACATTAGGACCTCTGAATTTCCATCCAGGCAAACAAGGATGATTTATAATTTGGAAAATGTTGATGTGTATTTGTTGTAAAATAAAATTGCTGTGATGTCATCATTGTGTTATTTCAGCGTACAGTGATCCCTACCTCATGTGCTATTCAGAAAATGCCATATTTGTGTTCGATGTTCATTCAGCAGAGTGGATCCAGACTTTGTGCTTGAAAAAGGTACGAATTAGATTGACAGGAGACCATTATGTTCCCTCATTGCTGAGGTATGAGCAAAATGGTATTGAGTTATGAAAATGACAGCTAATGGAACTCTTATATAGGACAGATTAACCAAAAGGTGAAAATATTGCCAAGTTGCAGCACAATCAGCTGATTGTGGCATTAATGTTAGATTTACACCAAACTTATCGTCTTTATTACTGGAATTCACAATAAAACTGAGATATTTTATCATTTAAAGTATTGCAGGATAATTCCTTCACATTTTGATTAATATGATATTGCCTCTTAGAAAATTAATTCAATCAGTATTGTTTGAATATACTGATTACTGGAAAAATGTGGGTTTGTGATTTATTATGGTGATTTTATTGTATATTTCTAAATTGATACTTGATGATAAATTCTCCTTGTTTTGTTGTTGTAGACAAAGCCCCTGAACAGGGATGGCTCTCTGAACCTGATGAATATGATGGACTCCCAACACATCATTCACTTCAAGAATGTCCACCAGGGTATTGATACTTTGTAACATCCATAACTGTCCTTATGATGAATTATACTTGGGGAATCTCAGGTTTAAATCTGATCAAAGGAAATTGGTTTATTTTAACAACAGATTGTGTTAGTCCTGCAAAGTTATCTGGGAATACATATCCTTTGTTCAGTCATGTAAGGTGTGCTGTTGCAGGTGTCATTCATTAGGGTCAAAGAGATACATTTTAATCATGAAATATTTAAGAAAGAAATATTTGTATTAATTTTTTTTTTTTTTTTTTTCGCAGGAAAAGAGAATTTCGATATTTATTCATATATCTTCATGTTAAATTATGGATTAAATGGTATTAAATGTCTTTGAATGATAGAAGATGAAAGGCTGGCATGTTAAATTATAGAATAAATGGTATTAAATGTCTTTGAATTATAGAAGAAGAAAGGCTGGCCATCAAGGAAATCTTCAAAAACAGGAGTGTCAACAGGAACAAGAGGCGATTCTCCTTCAAGACGAGAGAAGATCATGACCGGGGCTCTAAAGGGTGAGAAAGGAGGCTCTGTCTGCATCCTGTTGGGTTATTCTTAGTGGAATGAATAGATGGTTTGCTCATCAAGTAACATTTATTATGAGATGAAATTTTATTTCAAGAGTTGGAATGATATTTAAAAGGAATGCATTGGGTTGATATTGATTTATGATACAATGTCCGGTTTTACAGCTTTTTGCCAACTGTTGTGAATGATTTATTTTTCAATGCTATTTTTTGGCTAACTGAATGTTTCAAGTTTTTTGTTCTGTTGCAAAATGGCAGAAAAAATTGACCTCCTGTGATTAATAATGACCTTTTTATTATACGATTTATGTGCAGCATGTTTCTTATTTATTTGCTTTATATCATTACTACATGTATCTTATAATATATAGACTGACACACTGTAATATCAAAATACATTAATGTAACTCGGGCATATAGAATCTGGTGAGATGTGTTCGCCGGAATCACACTCTTCTATAACAATTCTGCTAATCTCTTCAAGCAAAGTTTGTGACTTAGATAAAAAACTTTTATCGGGATGTATAAGATTTGGTTGCACAGACATATGTAGTCTAAAGCATCAGCTTGTCAATACTACAAGTTGGTGATAAGTCCTTGGGGAAGTCTACATAGTGAAAATTTAATTGATATCCTCAAAAATATGGATAGCATGACATCTTTAATTGCCATGAAAGCTTCATGAATTGCTTCTTTGAATGTTTCTTGCACACACTGATATATTCTACAGCTATCTGCCGATATTTTTTGTTACGAAAATGACTGTTATTGACAAGCAGATGTTGGTCGTGGTCCTAACTCTATATATATGGAGATCTCTTGTGTTAAAGGCTCATCAGAACTATTTACAGGAGTAACATATAGCATCTCCACTCTATAAAGACATCACATCTGACTGATGTTGTATTATGTTTTTGTACTTAATCTGACCGATACATGGTGCAAACGAAAAAAAATGCTTATGATTCACTGTTTTATATGGGAAAATACGGTGGTCATAGGTGTTAAACAGGTTCTGTAAGGTTTTGTTTAGAAATTGAGTTATTTAAAATTGAAAAAAAAACCTACCCATGGATACAAAGGGATCAGTCTAGGTCATTTTTCACAAGAGGTAACAGTATTTTCCTGCAAATGTTTATTAAGGTTTTACTTAATTGTGATTTCAAAACTTTCAAAAAATAATGGTTCAATTATTGTTTGCACCATCAATGCTTTCATGAATACTTAATCAGACAGTAAAGAATTTACATTGAACATTATATATTTCAGTGCAATAAATGATTCGGCAATAGCTAGTGTTGATATTTATACTTGTTAAGTATAATATCCCCCCCCCCCCTGTAAAATACACAGAGATATTTGTTCCCTCAATCCCTAGATTGACCCCTGTTACCCTCGATCCCTAGATTGACCCCTGTTACAATGATATCCATCCTACCTACAATGCAGTCCAGTACATGTCGGTAAAGTTACCTGTTACAACTGTAGTAAACTGACTGAGTTACAAGACAGCTGCTATTTTGTGTTGACTACAGGCCCGAGCGGCGCTCTCGTGAAATTTCTGCACCAATATCATTCAGCCATGTAGCCCACATGGGTCCAGATCAGGTCTTTCCTTCAAGCATACCAATACCAGTAACCCACGGCCAGTAAGCTGTCTTACGTAAAATTGTACTGTGTAGTGGCTTAGTGCATGCTTCCCATATAATCTCTTTTTTCTTGGAATGTATAAACCATGCTGTCCTCTTCATGTATTTAATCACTGATCTACCATCTCAGCTATGCATGTTGCTTTTTACATAGAATTTTGGCTAGGTGCATGTTCGTTATCCAAGTTAAATACAATCAAAATGTCTGTCCCAAGACAGGTTACCATCGGTTCCTTGGGTGTAGTATTTAATCATTTGTTTTCAAACGTAACAGCTCTGTACAGTTTGACTAAATGCTTTATGTTGTTAGCCTGACGTCTGCTATGTGCTATCTTGGTGCATGTGGTTACACGTGGTTACTTGGTGGCAGGAAAATTGTTATGTTCCATTAGTGGCTCAGTTACGGTACAAGAACATGTGTTGATGGTGGACTTCGGCAGTTCTGGAAATATATAAACATTTCATGTTTGTTGCAGCTTATCAATAAATTATTTCTGTCACACTTGTATTTAGAGGCTGTTTCATTGGTCCAGTTGTTTGGGCTCTGCCAATTATTACATTCATATGAACAAAATATTCTGACATATAACAGATTGTATATAAGTTTTAGTTTAATTGTGGTGTCGGTGTATACAAGTAAATTACAAAAGGAAAAATAGTGGAAGTTATTAAGGATTGTTTCAAAATTCATCATATGAGAGGGGCGGGAGGCATTTTTTTCCAAGACTCCACCACCCATCAAATATTAAAAGTAAAAGTGATTTATTATATGGAATTGTAGACAGATCTGGTTTTAACCCCACCACCCATGCTATATTAATACAGGTGCCTCCCACCTCCCCCACATGATTAATTCTGGAATAGCCCCAACTTGGGTCATATGTGCAATTTGCCATAACTGAAATTTATCGTTATTTAATTTAATTTAAAATATTATTCTGAAAAAAAATGAACTAGAATATACAGATGTGTATAAAGATATTTTAGATTTACAGAGCATGTTAAGGGGAATGGATGCTGATACAATATTTAATGCAAGAAATAGTAATTTCAACTGCACAAATCAAAAATTAAATCAAATTAGAATATAATTCACATCACACAAAACTTATAGTCTGCCTTTTACATAATGGAAAGCTTTATGCACTCGTGAACACACTTGTATGTGTCATGTGATGATCTCTTGCACAGCACGTTTCTTTCAAAATCTGGACCCGCTATCGAAACAAAAAGATGAATTTTTCAAATGTTATTTTAAACCTTTACACTCAAGAAACCACACTAAATTAGGATAGTTTAGGAATTTACAATTTTTTTAAATCTTTGCTGGAAACAGTGACCTGCTTAATCAGATTTCAATTACGTTATGTTGGAAAAATATAGAATCGACCTTCATGTATTTAGTGGCGAGATCAAGCATTCCGCTTTGAGCCTTTCACACAGCTTCAGCTATGTTTGCTTACCTTTGTACAAGATAAGCATATGCCGAAAACAACTGAATTGTTTATTTTGCTACCATAATAATTGAAACAATTTGACAACAAATACAACTGCAGTTATTAATTAATTGTGTACTGTTCAATGATCACTGTTATAACGTTGGTAAATATTAAAATGTTGTAAAATTTGTTATGAAAGTGAAGTAATTATTAAATACATGAAGAACCTTTCAAAACTGTTAAAAGTAAGATTGAAGGTGATAAAAAGATGAAAGTTTTTTTTCTTGGGCTGACCAAATCTGTAAAATCCAAGATGTATTTATTGTGTTTTTCTAATAGGTCTGAGAGAAAATCCAGAATAATCTCCGGTCCAACCAACTTTACCCATGTGGCTCATATGGGTACAAACATGGACATGAAATCACTCATTGATCTTCCCAAGGTATTTACTGTTTACATTTAATCTCTGCGTGTAAATAAAACAACAAATTATATACAGAAATAGTGCCAAAAATATACAGACAGCTTTATATGAAAATGCTGCAATGTTTTATGATGATTTGATATTGCTGGTCAGTAAAGTCCAATCTTTTGAGTGGCTTCACTCTTGAATGGCAGGTTCCAACATGAAAGAGTCTGTGATGATCCAGACTGAAGTCAGTGAAACTTTAGTCCTTGTTTAAGTACTATAATATCAGTTATTTCTGTGAGACCAAATTCTGTGGTTTCCCTGAAAAACATCCATTTCATGGGTACATGAATTCTTGGAATAACAGTACCCACTTGCTTTATGTATCAAACTTGTAAATACTCCATGGACTTGAGATATGTGTTAGCATTAAATTATCTCTTGTTTATATGCATGGAACATCGAGGTTATTGGTGGATATATAGTGATAATATTGGTTCAACAATGGTTACACAACAACAGCAATTCAAACATCAGCTATAATGATTTTACTTGCTTTACCAGCCGGTTGGATCGTCGGCCCCTCCGCCTGTAGAGAGACCGCCCCCCGATACTACCATACAGAGGGTGCGCAACATCTTCCAACCTAGCATGAAGTCGGTACAGGAGGCTCAGTTGAGAGGTGCCCGATCACAACCCAACGGTAGGTCAAACGGTGAGGATAATAGGGCATGCATGAATCGTCAATCAAAACGAAAAATGCACATTTTAAAATTTTAATAATTTCACTTTATAAAAACCAAATCAGTAAAAAGAGTAGATCAAAACTGGTCTAAAACAGATACCATTTAAATTTTTTACATCTGCATGAGACATTTAATTGAGGTTTATAGCGAAGTTTATTGATGAAGTTTGATGGCAAACATTTTCTTGATGAATGTCTTATCCATTTCCTTAACCCAAAAAGATGGCATCATACCTCGCACTCGTAAAAAATATGAAAATATTAGTCACGCTCATGAAATATATTTTGTGTTACTGAAGACACTGTTAGATATCCTTTATGTGTTTGTTAAGTCGCAGCAAATTTAACCTCCAAACTGAAAAGTACATTGGAACAAACTTGATGTAGAGGAATACAATGCCCATTGTTTAAAACAGGCAGTGCGAGGCGTGAATCGCCGTCCAAAGTTGGGGGTGGAGCACGACCTACATCCTCCACCTCCTCCATCTCCGATAGTCCCGAGTTATCCTCCCATGACCAGTCCGCCTTCGCCGACGTCACCAGCAACATGTTTGAGGTAGGCTCGGCTCCTACAACCTAGCTAGCTTCACTTATAGGGCTTTCTTAGGACGATTTATAGGCTTTTCCTTAAGACAATTTTGCAGTGTAATAATGCATTGATAGAGGCACATTAATTTATAGTCCACCCTGATGCTTCTGTAGAAATATACAATCAGTTATAAGTATTATTGATGATGAATACTTTTTATGAATTTTATGTTATATATATGTTTAAGACAAGAAGCATTTGTTAAGGAAATATTGGATAAGGAATCACAAATCATTTGTTCTCTTTCTCTTTTTGATCTCACAATAGTAGAGCATATAATTATGGTGACTTGGTAATTATGTTGATGTTTCGTGTCCCTCCCTGTTACACGTGTAATGAAGCCCCCTTTCTGTTATGTACCGCCACTCGAAGGTTTCCGTTTCACACACTGTATGATCTGTGTCTTACTACATAGTCTATATACATATATTACTGCCTTCACACGGCCAGAACTGACTTGTGAGTTACATGTTTATTCACTGTACTGGAACAAACATATTTCTGTACTGTACAGAGGGGGCTCAGTTGTAACTGGACTACAATACTAAGACATGACTTACACATCTTTGCATCTTTTACAACATTTTCATTCCAAAGTATTAACATTTGAGTAAAAATTTAAGATTTTAGGGAATTTAAACGGCATAATAAACATATCAATTGAATGGCAAGGATGAAATCAAGACTAGGTAAAAATTGATGACATGGGCGAATGGCGGAAGTTTGCCTTTTGAACATTTCATTATATACAATTAATTGTATTGTTTTTTGTTCAAATTCGAAAGATTTTATGACAATGAATTTAAGTGATTGGGAATGATAAAGCAAGAAAAGAAAATGTAGAAGAAAAAAAATATGTAAGTCCTGATGTTAAGAGCCTTGTCTAGTTTGTTCTGGTATAGTCGCTAGATGTAACACAAATTAGTAAGGCTCCTGTGAAGAATTCTATGTCTGCACACACTGTGTGTCATATTCATCGTATGCACTGAAAGTCTATGTACTGTATTATTTATAATCTTCAACCAGTTCTCTTCTTGTGTGACCTGATTGGCCGGCGTTACTAATGGTGTACTACTACATAATCCATTTTGCTTCCCTTCAGGTGTTTAAAGGTCCCCCCGGGTCGCGCGAGTCTGTTAGTGGCAGTGTTTCCAATCATACATATGAAAGCACATGGCAAAACTACTGAACAAATGAGCACACAGATTATGTAGCTGAGGTTTCTCCACTTTTTACTTCCATATTTATATATTGTGCACTCCTTGATCTAACATCATTACCAGACCCCAAGCTTCTTATTCACTTCGTTTTCTGTTCCATTGATGCCCTGGTGGGAATGGCTGATTGGTCCGTTAATATCTACCATAATTCATTCATATTTATTTTTTTTAAACAATTTAGTAACTGGTGTTCTGATCGTAATATTTAAAAACCTAATAAATATATTTTTTAATACATTTTTTATTTTTAAATACGACATATTCATAATCATTACTAATTACAGTAGTTTAGTTTTAACTTGAGCAAGTAACCGAACAGAAGTTACTATAATGGGTTAACTTTGTGTCTATACTTCCGTGTTATTGCTGAAGTCATTCTCACCATAGGTTACTTGTTGTTTTACATTACAGCATTGCATGAGCCCAGGCTATCACCCTCTAGGTGTGTGCCACTCTTTCTTGGCATGTCCTATCACAGTTATCTCCCCTACCTAACCAGTTGTACCGGCTGGTCGACCAACTTGCCGTCTTTCAATGTTGTTGCATGTTTGTTCCTTCTGAGTTTTTAAACAGACAAAACAATATACTTTACATTCAAATATATTCATATAGCAATTCCATATCTTTGACAATTCTGTCCCATTAGGATTTCGATTTTTGATGGATCCAAGACCTAGTGCAGGTAGTATGATTGATATTGTTTACTGGGAATGAAATAACTATGTACTATAGGGCAACATCAGGGCAGCAGGCTTGCTGGCTATCTCATTCTGGCATGGTTGATTAATCCTCAAGTTGGAAAGCTTAGCAAGCTGGTGTCCAAACCTAATGGCCTGAAATCAGCATAGATCTAGATTCTGTGGAGAAAAGTAGCAGAAATGAGATGTTCAGTATTGACTGCATTCATAGTTGTGTTGTTGATTATTAGAAGTATAAAACAGAAATATTGATAGAATTTATATATTATTGATTATTTACAGCATACAATGCATAAGTATTCACAAACAAAACTTTGCATGGTGAGAGTTGATAGGTGTAACATAGGTTAGAACTATATGCAGTGGTATGTTTATAGTTAAAACAAGTTGGTCATTTCAAAGTTGCATAAAGAATATAATATGAAGTTGTTTATTAATAGAATGTATATGTTTTTTCACACTCTGCAAGTTGCAAGAAGTCATGAAAATTATTTTTTTTAAAAGAATAATAAATGAATTGTGTTCATCAAATTGATATGAAAGGGAGATTACTCCAGACCAAAAAAAAAAGAAGTCTGGAATGGAACTATTCTTTGTGCTTATGACTGGTGCAGAAGTACTTAAACCTTAAAATATAATATGTGGGTTTTTAAACGAATGATGATCGGCATTGCTAAAAGCAGAAGTCTTTTGACTTGGTGGGATAGTTAGATGGATTGGCATAGTCTAGTGGAAGGGGCATTTTAGTTAATCAACGAAGAATGGAAGATTGGGACTATATATCATAGCACTAGATAGTCTTGACAAGTTAGGGTACTGTTTAACTGTATTTGGTACCATACCAATGCAACTGACAGTGTTGTAGTATATTGTAAGTTTAAATTTGCATCGTACAAGTGTTTTAAATTAGGCTTTCATGGTAAAACTAAACAATACATTCTAATATTCTTAACATTGCTTTGTATTAGCTTAGTCAAACTGTCCTTTTGTAAGCTGTGTGCAATACATTGTTGGCTTAGATATTATAAATTGATGTCCTTTGTCAGTGCTCTGTGATGCATTCTCGGCTTAGATTTAACATTGAATGTTTTTTCTGGGTCAGCTCTGTTTTATGTTGTCGTTGGCTGAGATATTGTTCTGATGGCAGTGGGCATTGATAACCCTTACATTAATGATGTACTGTAAATGTGTTATGTATAAACTGGCAACAGACAAGCAGTGTACAGTAGTTTGAGGCTGCTATGCTGAAACTGTTGCCAGGGTTGAAGGCATACTGAGCCAAATCAAAGAAAGGGGAGAGCACTCTGGCAACTTGTTGTTATGGTAGCTTAAAAATAAGACAATTGTTTTAACCATGACTTAACATCAAATGACAAATAGGCATTGTTTAGTTGATGTATAATGTACAATGTAAAAGAATTAAGTTATTGTATTGTTTAAATCAAGTGAAATCAAAAGATACTTCTATACAATAACATGATATACGAAAGAAAATAATCGACAGTGTAAATCTTCAGAACAAAACTTAAGCTTTTATTACAAGGTCATTTACACTTTTAATTAACATATTTAGGGAGATTGCTGTTGGCTTATAGCGATTAGGCAGTTACAGTTTAGCGCAGCATGGTTAGATGAGCGTTATAGTTCCCAGTAGGGCTAATTATAGGTTGCTTTGTAATACTATGTAACAACCGTTACCAGATATCGTCGATTTTAGTTGTAACGCTTGACTCTAGGTTTGATTAACAATAATTGACTGGACTGTAAGCTTCACATGATGACTTGGTACACACACACAGTGTGGTGTTGTTGAAATCACAAGCTTGTTCAGCACCGACATCTACTGTCCCTAACCATGATATCCTTCAGACATAAAATGTGCTTATAAACACATTTCTTAACAAGTCAGGTTTTACCCCATCAAACATTAAAATTTACATCTTAATGTTTCAAATTTCCAGTTTTGTTATATTAAAAATGTCTTCATTATTTTGGTAGAGATCAGAAGTATTTATTTAAGGTACTTGGCTTTAACAGCAGATTATGAGTTACCTATGGTATAGTTAATAGCAAAGATGTCAAACTGTATATATGTGAGCAAGATGTTAAAATTTGTTATCATAAATCATCATTAATTCATTCTTGGTAATAATATGTAAAGCTAGTACCAATAAAGATATCATCATTCTAGATACACTGTACATAGATCACTGTCTGTAGTGGAAAGTAAAATTATTTAATAATCCTTTAAATATTTTGAATCAATTGATTTGCCCCATCACCATCTGTCCACCACATACCAGATAAGTATGTGTAGCGCTAGAACCTGCCCTGTTGTCTTCTCCTTTGCTTTACACATTATTACGAGGCAAACTATTATTAATTCAATGTTGAGTCATTCAAATTAAACTTTATGCATTTTACAAAGAACACAGAGATAATTGTATTTTTATTTGTCTAACTTAAAACCAGTTATTTTAATCTTATTTGATAAAAATGCATGATCTTAACTTTTTGAGAGAAAATCACAAAACTCCTATGCATTTGGACACATTTTGAAATGGCAATATGACTAAAAATGGCAAAGATGAAGATTTAGAGAAGTTGTTTGCTTTTACATTTCCTTATTACTCCATTTTCAGTGTGATTGTAATTATCGTAGGTAAATGTAATATACTATTTTTAAGAAAAGCATTATGCTAGGACGATTTAAACAAGTGTTATTTATGCTGATTTTGTCACTACCTTTATAACGTTATTTTGCTGTAATTAGATACAATGTAAATGCTGTACAGTGCTAATGTTGGGGCAATGTGATGCCATGATAGCCAACTTGATCTTGTTGATGACTTGATGTTATAATATGAACATGTACATGTAAGATATTCTCACAGATATTGATTCTATAGTCCTGACTATTGAATATGTATATATGACTTTCTAATCAATGAACTATAATATCCAGTATTGACTCAATACAGATGATGATATCTACTTGACCATGCATGTGATTGTGTATTAATTTAGGTTACCGTTGTGTTGTAGGACGGGGAGGGGTATGAGCGGCCACGTATGCGTCTGTCTCTGGCCTCCACCAACAGTAACTTCAGTAGTCCCCCACACTCAACCAGTGGCAGTCTCTCCGAGGACCGAGACCCCGGCGACAATGACCAGGAGGTAGACTGTACTCGCCTCTGATTGGCTGGAATGTGACCCCAGAAAAAGGTCGCCTGTATATCTCGCCATGGCTGGTTACTTTATGTAATGTGTGGTCTCCAGTCTCGAGTGTTGACAGCATGGAGCGATATCTCTACTTTGTCTGTACTTAGCAGGACAGTTGGCTACAGTCTGTGGCGACCTTACCACCACAGTCATATCAAATAAGACATCAAACCCAGCCGGATAAATAAATCAAGAAACGCAGCATTTTTTTCTTCTACAAAACAAAGCAATGGAATGCTTGCTTACTGCTGATAATTAACATAATCGGTATTAATCCCATGTATATTTAGTCCTATATATTTACCTGTAGCAGGAGCACAGCGTCTACTACTCACAATCGAAAATTCTCTATCCATTGTATTTTGGACTCGGTCAATTTAAACACATATTTAATCAAAGAAAAAAAACTTAACAAATATTAAGGTTAAACCATTTTGCAATTTTAAAAGGCAAAATGATTGTTTTGTTTTACTTTGTACAATATTATTTATCATGGAACCTTTTTGAATTCCTAAACCACGTTTTTGGTGAAGAATGAACATAACCATGTATTTATATAATGACGACTATCATAATTGAATGCTTTAACTTTACACTGCGAATTCCTTTCCAAGGAGTGATCTCTTCATGTTGCCCTTTGTAAGGAGTGATCTTTTGGTTGTTGTACACAGTATATTTCGCCTACATATTGCCGCCATTACAGATGAACCTGTCTCATTCTGGTGTGAACACGACGTACAAGGTGTGTGATATACGTGACGTGTTATGTACTTGATGCGACACATTACGGTCAGTTTGTATTGTCACTGCCCCCGAAAATCATCTTCATTTCATTGGTGTCGAAACCAGATCACCTCTTGGTGTATTTAGCTCATCATCACCTGATACAAAAGTCATAAATGTGAGACAAAGTCGTACATTTAAAATAGCTTAATCTCCATACCATGTTTGTAAAGACTTGTAGTCGGGTTAGGATATGCGAAATATCTCGTGTTTTTTTTTTGTACAATTAAATATCAATGGTGGCATTATATGAACAAGTGTGTAACTAGTGCAAGACTATAGTTTACATCTGAAATTGCATTTCAATTTTACACATTGTCATGATATTTAGAAAAGAGAATTACTAACTACCACTTTACGAAGTAAAGCATACCAATATACTGAAGAATAATGTAATTATCACAAAAAAGACTATGTAGGAACATTATGAAATTAACACATTTGTAGCTTCTATACTCCAAACAGCAAAATGATTTTTGCCATTTCTTTCTTAAACAACGACTTGTAGCTAAAGGATAATATTGACAAGTTTATATAGTTTAGGTGTGACATGATGAAAGTGTCTTTCATTTATACCAACACGACATGCCAGACCGGTGCTGTATTTTTCCTGTCTTTTTTTTTAATCCTTCGGTACTATTTACCCGGTATATGTATAAACATACATACATATCCTATGATGTTACAGGTTCAGCATTCAAAAAAATCTTCTCCAGAGTTTTCATTATAAGTTGTACTTTTGTCATTTGTATTGCTCCAATAAAGGGACACGAAAGGCTTGGTTTAAGTATGACCAATTTTCTAATAAGTTGTCAGAACATGAAGCTTTACAGTGAATGTCATTTGATCCATGAAGAATGAAAAATGGCTTGACAATAAATTGCAAATAAGATTTATTTTCCATTTTATGGATTTTCCATTTCAAAGAATATGATCTAAGAACTTGAGATCCACGTAAACGCAGGACCTTAAGATAGAATAGACTAGGGCGAAGTGTGTTGACCTCTTGAACTTTGACCTTCCTTGTCAAAGGATTGGTTAGCAACTTATCAATGCATGAATCTTTAACTACTCTTTAAACAAAATCCCAAATCCAAATTTGTTGGCTGTTATGAAGAGTGTGACTCTTAGTGCTTATGCCCATGTTCCCGGAAGAGTTGGACATGTCTTGCTTTATATATATAAATATATATGAAATATATATATCATACGACAAATCCTGTTAGGATATTGTATAGAATCTAATGGCTTTAATTGGTCACAATGTAGCTTGTACATATAGATGTATTTAAAACACTAAACCATGTTAATAGCAACACAATATTCAGCCTTATTCATGTACAGTTGTATATTCATGTAGCATCAGTAATGGAGTCTTGTCACATATGTAAATGTTTTGTACATAGTTATCGGCTATTGTTGACAGGTGAATTTGCCAAAAACCCTACGTTTTTCCTTTTTAATTGATCAATGACTTTTGAGTGAGAGCGAGACGAGCGGGCGTGACCATACACCCGGAGTTACTGCGAGATTTCCTGTACCTGCCACACAATTATCGGTGTACTTTAGGTACGTTACCACTTTACCGAGTTCAGTGCTGTGATTGCTGCTCTTGCCGAGGGTCAACATTTCCCATCCCCTTACAATTATGTTGTTTTTTTATGGACAGGCTTCATATCAGTTGTGTAAAGTTGAGTATCAATATTTGCAATTATTCATAAATAAAAAGATTTGATATTAATGAGCAAGATTTGATTTGTGATAGAAACAATGTTTTTGGTACCTTTCCTACCGATTCCACCTAACTCGTACACCCCTAAATGTCATAATGAAGTATTCCAACCTTTGATTTAAAGAGTTCCATTAGACTTCAGGGATGAACGAGATAAAAGGAATGATTTTGGGGCAATATAAAAGAAAGCAATTTTAATTGAGATTCTGCAGGATTTTGGCACGTTTACATAGATATGTCTTATTGTGTTATCATAGAAGACATTTAGTCCCAATACCCGTTATGGTGTGCACATTTCATGTCATATTGATGTGCCACAAGTAATATACTGCCAAAATATGGAAGTTCCCACCCAGCCAATTATTTTTCTGTAAAGTGTAAAAGGTGAAACTCTGTGGTACCTGCCAGTGATTATTGTATTCATTCACTTAGGTTTTACAAGTCTTTCATTTGTGGTAGGAGATAGAACATTGGCCAAAAGTTGTTTATTTTAACATATCTGATATCGTGTTATTTTATGATATGGTGTAAAAGGTCGGGTAATTTTCCCAGAGAAAAACCTTTACTCGATATACATATATACCAGTAGTAAGGTGTTACTATTTGTTATACATTATCATTCACAAATGATTGTCACAAATTATGCCCATAAAAGAGTTCACAATTCCTCTCACAGTAACTCCTCGTGTGTGGTTACCGGTTATTGTCGGATACCAACCACTGATTTTATTTTACTTACTTACTCACTGAGTAAGTGAAGCAAGATCAGCCGTGGGTATACAACAATGGTTACAAGTGTGCACAAGAGTCTTAGTGGCGAATACCTGAGGTGTGAGGGTGGTGTTTCTACTGGAGATCTCCACAGTAAATACCTGATGTGTGAGGGTGGTGTTTCTACTGGAGATCTCCACAGTAATACCTGATGTGTGTGAGTGGAGATCTCCACAGTAAATACCTGATGTGTGAGGGTGGTGTTTCTACTGGAGATCTCCACAGTAATACCTGATGTGTGTGAGTGGAGATCTCCACAGTAAATACCTGATGTGTGAAGGTGGTGTTTCTACTTGAGATCTCCACAGTAATACCTGATGTGTGTGAGTGGAGATCTCCACAGTAAATACCTGGTGTGTGAGAGTGGTGTTTCTACTTGAGATCTCCACAGTAAATACCTGGTGTGTGAGGGTGGTGTTTCTACTTGAGATCTCCACAGTAAATACCTGATGTGTGAGGGTGGTGTTTCTACTGGAGATCTCCACAGTAATACCTGATGTGTGTGAGTGGAGATCTCCACAGTAAATACCTGGTGTGTGAGGCTGTTAAGTGTTTCCACTAGGCATGTTATTTACAGCTAATCCTTCAAATTTTGATGCATGTCTCATGACGAACAAAGACCATGTTATTTTTGTCTCCCATAATTTTCTCATAAACTTTCGTTAAAGTGATCCACTAGCAGGATGACAAGCATTTAAGATTTGAATTGTACATGATGTGAACAATTCCATTTATTTAAGGGCGATTCAAAAGTTCCCCCAACACAATGTGATTCATTTTATGTTGTATTATTGAGAGAAGAAGAGATGAAGTAACTACGATTATGCAATATGAAATATAATACACACTGCTGTTAAAGAAAACTGTGGTCATTTGTAAAGTAACCCATACTTCCCAGAAAGTTTTATTTTAAATTTATTTTCATGACATCAGAATTATTCTGACAAAGAGAATTTCGCAAAGGATAATAGAATTATGATTACGTTGAAAATTCAAATGCATGATATTGCACTGTTAGAAACTGTTAATATGATAATGTCAGTGCATCATGAAGAAAAAAACAACCATGATAACAAATCTGGTAGTTATCTTGCAATTTGCTATCAATTTTTTAACCTGTTTAGGTTTATGAATAATGGAGAGAGATTTTTTTTTTAATATTTTACTTTCTCAATTTTTTTTATCCTTTTGATTCCTTCATTTTACTTAAATGTTATGGTGATATTGAGTCAGTATTATAAAACAAGTGATCGTTTGTTACTGTTATAGTGTATAGTAAAGCTTGAAGGTCTTTCAGAAAAACGTAATCTTTGAACAAATGTTGAAAGTATCTTGGTTAACCTTCAGGTTACTGAAAAGTATGGTGGTCTTTTTTTTTCGTTTCTTTTTTCTTCTTTCGAGAATGACTTACAGCAACACAAGGTATGATACTGACCTTGTGTGTTATGTTCCTGACATGGTGACAGGTATCTAGCATACGGTGCGTGGGGAGTAATGGTAGTTGTAGAATACATTCCATTTGACTTGGAAATGCACACACAAATCACACCATTTTACATCTACATACTGCTATAGTGAATCGGAACATCCGCAGCGCAATGAGTGGCCAGTTCACTCCTAACGAACTGCCTTTAATTGATTGTTAACTAATGGTGGATTAATTGACTTGTGATATGGTTGAAGAAGAGTCGCTTGTGCCTTTGGTTTGCTTGCTGAATGTTTTGGTTGGTGTCCTGTTGGAGACTTGATGATGATGATAATGTTAGTTGAGGTATTTATGTCCTTTTAGTGCGTAAGCGGAGTTAAATTCTTAATCTTTAAATTCTTCGTGCTAACCTAATACTTAATCGGAAATTAAGAATTTGCTTCAAGAGCTGTCCTGTATTTGGCTAATATATAGTTCTTGGTCTACAGCAGGCATGGAGTGTGACCTCATACATTTTGTGTATCCTTGTCCACATTCCACTATCAAGTCTTGAACTTTCCAAATAGATTCAAAATATTCCTTTATTTGATTTGAATAAATCTACAATTGAGAACGAAGATGTGATCTATGGCATGATTGCAAAGAAAGAAAACAAAAGTTGAAAGATACATCGATTGGTTTCTTTAGTAAACAAATATCCTTAAAATCTAGATATGTTTAAATCAGTAGTGAAAGGGAAAAGCAGGTTTAGGAAGGTGTCTGTTGTAGGCTAGGCATGGGTTACATCAGATGGAGGACTACAGTACTGTAGACAGACCGACTATATTGTTGTAGGCTGACTCCAGGTAGATAGACTATTGTGCTGTGGGCTGACTAGCTCAAGGTAGATAGACTATTGTGCTGTAGGCTGACTAGCTCAAGGTAGACGGACTATATTGCTGTAGGCTGACTCTAGGTAGATAGACTATTGTGCTGTAGGCTGACTAGCTCAAGGTAGATAGACTATTGTGCTGTGGGCTGACTAGCTCAAGGTAGACGGACTATATTGCTGTAGGCTGACTCTAGGTAGATAGACTATTGTGCTGTAGGCTGACTAGCTCAAGGTAGATAGACTATATTGCTGTAGGCTGACTAGCTCAAGGTAGATAGACTATTGTGCTGTAGGCTGACTAGCTCAAGGTAAACGGAATTTATTGCTGTAGGCTGACTCTAGGTAATTTGACTATTGTGTTGTAGGCTGACTAGCTCAAGGTAGACGGAATTTATTGCTGTAGGCTGACTCTAGGTAGATAGCATATTGTGTTGTAGGCTGACTAGCTCAAGGTAGATGGACTTCAGTGCTGTAAGGCTGACTCTAGGTGGACTTACTGTGGTGCTGTAGTCTGACTCTAGGTACAAAGTCTATAGTGTTTTATTGTCGACTCTTAGGTAAATGGACGAGTGTTTTTAGGCTCATGGTGAGTAGATTGACTACAGTGCTGTAGACTGAATGTAGGTAATTTGTCGATAGATTGACTACAGTGCTGTAGACTGAATATAGTTAGATTGTCGATAGATTGACTACAGTGCTGTAGTCCACCCTTTGGAGATAAATTACAGCAGATTGTGAAGACTACAGTGCTTTAGATAAATCGGCTTAGGACGAGTGGCTCCCCAGTTGTGATGGGGAGCATTACATGGTGCTGCCAATTGAGTGGTCAAAAAGTGATACTTTAGTAATAGAAAAACAAAACCTTAATTATTTAAATTACTTAATGATTGTAAATTTTAGCTTGAAGATTTTAATTATGCAAGATTATGAACTGATTGATGAGCACTATTTGCATATCATTTGTATATCTCCACGTTTGCTTTTATTGTCATTGTTTGAATGTTATTATTTTTTTCAGGAATCAAAACATTTCTTCCACAGAAATGAAGTATAAAAGTGCAATGATTTTTTCTCTCCCCTTATTATTATTGTTGTTATAGACAAACCGTGTTGACCTACCACACTATAGTTGTGTAGCCTACAGTGTATAGACTTGTACCATTGTATCCCTTGTATAGAGCCCGTTATTTACCCCGCATTACCACTGAGTTTTATAAACTACCATGTATGTGTGAGTGTCAGTGTGCATGTACAGTTTTGTATGCAATGTAGTGTTATTATATTACTTTTTTGGTGAAATCTTTAATTTGTTTTTGCCGAAAAGTTTCTGTGCGGATTTTAGGTGTGGCAGCCACCTTGTAGATACAGCCGATGGTATTTTGCTTTGGAGTTGTATAGCCCAAGGAAGGTTTATTATTATTGCAAAGTTCCCACCACTAATACATACAGATCTGTAAGGAGAGCTTAGCCAATTATTACGATTATTATTGTATAGTTTTATAACACAAATCAGTAACATGTAAGTGCAAGAAATGGTAAAATAAAACCGCAAAAATAATAAAATTACATAAATTCTTCTATACAGATTTGATGTTGTTATTTTTTGTTCTTTAAGAGAATGGACCTGTTATTTTGGTTTCCAATATTACAATGCATTAGAGATGGTGTCATGTGACTTTCTGTGTAGCTTACCAATCACCAAAGCAGCGATAATTGGCCTAAAACTGCTTGTTTAAAGGCTATTAACTTGTTCCAATACATAACTTGGACAACATTCTAGGTCGCAAGCAGCAATTGTTTATCATTGAGCATCAGGATTCAGGCCCTGTGAACCTCACTCAATGGTTTATTAACACATATGTTACCTCCCTTGCAGTGTTAATCTCTGTATTCACAGTATTTTAATATGGAGAAGTTTTTCTGTCTGAGTTATTGTCTCCCCTTTGAGTGAAGGAAAAGGAAGACAGTGTATCACCTGATAGATCTAGTTCATGTTCTTCTAATATTATCTTGTAGGGGCCGTAACTTTAAAACCATTATGGATATGTTATGAAACTTTCAGTACACCTGTATTGGTCATGGACAATGTGTACACAGTCATTGGGTCATTTTGACCTTGATCCAAAGGTAAAATATGTGCAAATTTGCAGTACAGTCTATTCCGCGCTGTAACTTTCAAACCATTAAATATAACTTTTCCAGTTTAAATCCATCACCCAAAGATTATGTGTAGGGCACAGTCAGAAGTTCATTGTAACCTTCATCCAGAGTTGACACATTTGCAAATTTTGATGGAATACCTTGTCCAGGCTGTTGAATTTAAACTTTAACTGATATTTTAATGAAACTTTCACCATACTTATCAAAAAGGATAAGTACTGCATTGTCATTAAGTCATTGTGACCTTGGTCCCAATGTCAAAATATGCAGAATTATCGGCTGCATCTTGTCTGGGCTTAATTTATGCGTGAAGATATCTTGATGAAACTTGCAGATGATGTGCCATGCATTGTCATATATCAAAAGGTGAAGAAAGTCTTGTTTCAAGCATTCCAGGGTGATGCCAACAGTACCTCACTGTATCTAATTAATATGTCATCTGACCAAACATGAAGGTCACCGAATCAAAGGTCAAGGCCATACATGTATTTACCTCAAGGTCAATGGATCAAAGGTTAATGTCAAATTTTGTATCTTTTAACTGTTGAACATTTTATGACATTTTGTTGAAGCAATGGTGATCAGAATCAAGCAAGGCTTTAACTGACCAAATCTCGAGGTCATTGGCGGTTTTTTTATTTCCTGATTGCTAACTTTACATCTTTTGGTCGCTAAATGTTTTTAATGAAATAACAAAATATCAGCTGAAAATACCTCAAGATAAGATTTTACATTTCGTAGAGCAAGTCTTGTCTGGTCCATAACTGTATTGACATAAAAAACACTTCGGGGAATAACTGACTATAACATTTTTAATGGAGACATTTTGATGGTCCATTGAAAATGTTCATCTGCGGTCCATCTATGTAAATGAATTAACGTCAGATAGACGTCTTTGAACGAACATGGTTAGTTTATCATAGGCTATTTCTCGTTAACGTAGCAACGGATAATGACGAATCGTATTATACAAGTGGTAGAATCCCCCTTTGTCTCTACGTAATCATGCAGGCGAATCAGAAGATATGATGATTAAGAGAGAAAAAAGGCGATCCGACCATTTTTGGTATTGTGTGAATTAGGGAGAGGATGAAACAAAACCCCATTTGTCCAAAAGCTGTGCATACTCCATTTTGTGATGGTCGGGAATCTTGTCTCCGTTACAAACCCTCAACTACTATGATTTGTATTACCACAGCGGTACAGATTTCTATATAACAAACAGGGGGAAATGATATTTCAATGGTGGACACCCAATCTTTTACCAAGTTTATAGAAATATTGGCAAATTAAACAACTTGGTTTGTGACTGGTTAAAATTCATAAAATCTCTGCAAAGTATTTTGTATTCTTGCAGTTTACACCCATTTATAAGTGTAGGTTAAACTGAACTGCTGTATGTCATGTGTTTGTAAATGTAACACTATATTCCCACTGAAAAGTAATGGTCCGCAGTAATATTCAGTTAGGTCCATTCATACACATAAAAGTAATGGCATTTGGAGTTTACATAAGCGTTTTATTTAACAAAATATATTCACTTGCTCATCCTCGATCACCTTCGCTCTCTACACCCCTGAAAAATGTCATGACAAAACGGAAGGCTCCGTGTACACCACCTTGTTGATGAGGCAAGAAGACTGGTCCGACCCTTTGATGCACATCAAAAGAATTGTGTGGTCACGTCACGGTAAAAATTGACAGGCTTTGAAGTCCGTTGCGACTCCATTGTAATCGTCAAAGGACAGGAATGCAGCCTAGCGATTGGTCAGGATGTTTTACCTAAGCGTGTCTTCAGTTTTGCCATGACATATTCCAGGTGTGTAGAGAGCGAAGGTGATTGTAACTCCTGGATATCGAGGATGTCACTTGCTATGGCACACTCTGTGTAGAGCAAAATTTAGTTCCTCCATATGTCTACACCGCAAACTTATAATCCGTGTTTGAATTTCTAATTTCTTATTTACTTATTATATAAGTTATATTGAAAAGCAATAGAAATAGAAGAGACATCAAAATAAAAGAACCCTAGGCCTAAACTTTCACCACTCACATCCCATTTTGTCTAATGACTGGTTTCTCAAACATTAACAGTATACGTACAAAAGCTTATATTGTATTCTTTTTCTGAACCTGTACAGTATTCAAAATGCTTTTAATTGGAAAAATGCATTTGAGCCATTCAGTTTCAGTGCACCGATGTGGGTTAATACGACTTGAGCACCTCTAGACGGTGTCTTCAAGTGCCTTTCCAAGGTCAATGCCGATGATGGAAATAGACAAGTTTCTGATACACTTAATTTGAACATTCATAACTTTATGCAGGTGTATAAACGCTTTTCTAATGTTGTATTAATATAGTTGATACTAAATCGGCAGTGTAGACAGTGTCAAGGAGTGCTATTTTATTAACCGGAGCAGAACGAGTTCATTGATATTTTTAGACGCATGTTGGGCAATGGCATCTGAACCTAGAGATGCGGCGTCTACACAGTAAACTGTTTTTTGAAACACTTCGTTTTCCGAAACTGTCCGAGCGCATCCATGGTATGAAAAAGTTCGTTGACATAAGAAAATGTCATCATTTGAGTTAAGAAATCCACATGAAAAATCTCAATATCCCGTTACACGGAGATGGGCCAAGTGGTTAAGCCCCCTACCTCTGGGTTGCGAGTTCGAGCCCCACGTGGGACAGTTGCCAAATACTGACATTAGTTCGGTGGGTTTTTTCCGGGTAATCCGGCTTTCCTTCACCTCCAAAACCTGGCACATCTTTTAATAACACTGGCTGTTAATAGGACGTAAAACAAAATAAACCAAACCAAACGGTACATGGACTTACAGTGAGGGATGCGAGAGAGGGACCTCTCCCCAGATAAGTTCACATTAAAATTCTTTAAAAATCCTGTTGGCTATTCAGTGTTAAGCTCATCTACTCTTCCGAAGGGAATCTGGGCTTATGTCATGGTGTCCGTCGTCCATCGTCTTCTGTCCGCTTTCCCTTTAAACAACTTGATCTGGAAAAAATGGAATCATGACATTCTAAAAACGGAAATGACCTTAACCTACTCGTACCTTCATGATCCCAGGGGTCAAATGCGTCGCTCACTTCAAATGACCTTCTGGAAACATGAAGGTTAGAGAACTTTTGTTATTGTCTAGTAGTGTTTTGGGAGCTGGAATTCAACAAATTATTAAAACGAAATTGGCCTTGGACTTCTGTCAAGGTCACAGGGGTTAAATGTGCCAAACACTTTAAATGTTTTGTGAATTTAAACGTATGGAATCTTAATATTTGGTCTGTTACTTCTCTGGATTGAGCACGGAAAAGTTTGCAAATTGAAATGGCCATGACCTACTTTCAAGGCCACAGGGGTCAAAATGTCAACACATCCAGGGACTTCTGAATAATGGAATTGTCTATTCATGAATTCTTGCTAATAGCTTCGACGTACTGAGCCGACAAAGTTTGCAATTGAAACATTTCCGTACAGTATACTATTGAATACGAATATTTTCCTTTGCTACATGACATTTAGGCCTCCTGTCCATTTGGCAAATTTGCTCTCTTGATCAGTCTAAACAACACTCGATATGCGTAACAAGGCGCCGACCGAATTTTCATGTGAAATGCAGTACTGTCTGAGCAAAGCGCTACATGTAACAACAAAATATGTTTTGAGATACGTCCAAACATACTTTATGCATAACCTGTTGTCCATGGATAGCATTCATAAGAAATTCTAAAAGGATCTCTCCAGTTTCTTTTTGGGGAAATGATCCACCAAGAAAATATTAAGGACGGTATGACGGACTTACGGGCAGGCGACGGGCCATGAACGAAGAGTGATTTGAATAGCCCACAATTTCATGATTATGATGGGCCATACAATGATGCACTTACATGTTATTGAAACATTTTACAATGAACTACGTTAAATTGTGTCCTTTTCGAGGACGTCCTGTACGCTGTCATTGTGAAGTCGCTACATCTAATCTAAAAATAGAACCGATAGGAGTTCGACACCGCTCTGTGATACAAGTGAACGGCTGAGCTGTAGGAGTTTATACACATGGGCCGTTCTCAGTTCGGGTAGCACTGCAGTAAACAGCAGTTTTTTGGTTCACTTCCGATCAATTGCATTTTAAGCAATACAAACACCATGAGTATATCTCAATTATATTTCTCTCCGAGAAAAATAGGGTTTGACTTTTACACTTTTAAGAAAAATAACCATGTCTATTTTTCCCATTCTAAATGTGGTCACGACAGTCATAGGCGATTTAATACGTTAACGATATAATAAACCCTTTGCCATGTTTTTACATAGATGTGTATTGTAGTCTTCGAATGCATACAGTTTCAAAAAAATACACCTCGGCTACGTCTCGTCATGGGTACTGTACACCTCGGCTACATCTAGACAGGGTACCGTACACCTCGGCTACATCTCGTAAGGGGTACCGTACACCTCGGCTACATCTCGTCAGGGGTACCGTACACCTCGACTACATCTCGTCAGGGGTACCGTACACTTCGGCGGCTACATCTAGTCAGGTGTACCGTACACCTCGTCAGGGGTACCGTACACCTCGGCTACATCTAGTCAGGGGTACTGTACACCTCGGCTACATCTAGTCAGGGGTACTGTACATCTCGGCTACATCTAGACAGGGGTACCGTACACCTCGGCTACATCTAGTCAGCGGTACTGTACACCTCGGCTACATCTAGACAGGGGTACCGTACACCTCGGCTTCATCTCCTCAGGGGTACTGTACATCTCGGCTACATCTAGTCAGGGGTACTGTACACCTCGACTACATCTAGTCAGGGGTACTGTACATCTCGGCTACATCTCATCAGGAGTACTGTACACCTCAACTACATCTAGTCAGGGGTACTGTTCATCTCGGCTACATCTCGTCAGGGGTCTTGTAGGTTATAACCATGATTAACATGTAACCGAATTGCGTTTATACCAGCATCAATGCTAAAATATCCTGTATGAATTTCGATTTCGACAAGGTCCATCGTTTGTCCTTACCAATGTAGCGGAACTAGACTGGTCCATTGTTTACCCTTACCAATGTGGCAGACCTAGACTGGGTCCATCGTTTGTCTTTACCAATGTAGCGGAACTAGACTGGGTCCATCGTTTGTCTTTACCAATGTGGCAGACCTAGACTGGTCCATCGTTTGTCCTTACCAATGTAGCGGAACTAGACTGGGTCCATCGTTTGTCCTTACCAATGTAGCGGAACTAGACTGGTCCATTGTTTACCCTTACCAATGTGGCAGACCTAGACTGGGTCCATCGTTTGTCTTTACCAATGTAGCGGAACTAGACTGGGTCCATCGTTTGTCTTTACCTATGTGGCAGACCTAGACTGGTCCATCGTTTGTCCTTACCAATGTAGCGGAACTAGACTGGGTCCATCGTTTGTCTTTACCAATGTAGCGGAACTAGACTGGGTCCATCGTTTGTCTTTACCAATGTGGCAGACCTAGACTGGTCCATCGTTTGTCCTTACCAATGTAGCGGAACTAGACTGGGTCCATCGTTTGTCCTTACCAATGTAGCGGAACTAGACTGGTCCATTGTTTACCCTTACCAATGTGGCAGACCTAGACTGGGTCCATCGTTTGTCTTTACCAATGTAGCGGAACTAGACTGGGTCCATCGTTTGTCTTTACCAATGTGGCAGACCTAGACTGGTCCATCGTTTGTCCTTACCAATGTAGCGGAACTAGACTGGGTCCATCGTTTGTCCTTACCAATGTAGCGGAACTAGACTGGTCCATTGTTTACCCTTACCAATGTGGCAGACCTAGACTGGGTCCATCGTTTGTCTTTACCAATGTAGCGGAACTAGACTGGGCCCATCGTTTGTCTTTACCAATGTGGCAGACCTAGACTGGTCCATCGTTTGTCCTTACCAATGTAGCGGGACTAGACTGGGTCCAGCATTTGTCCTTACCAATATAGCAGAACTAGACTAGGTCCAGTGTTTGTTACCAAGTACCTAGAGTTTTAAAGGTACCGGGTTCAAATCCCGGCCTGGCTTTGCATTTTCCCACTCTTGTTACACCATATTTTATTGTGACATATTATTTTAATAATATTTGACATACCGATCATAGCATAACAAGTCTATATGCCATATTGACTCTCAGGACAATTAATTGTGGAAGGCAACATATTTCATCCAGATTGTTGTTTTGTTTACATAATGAACCTTGACATATCCGCCTCTGTTCCCAAGAAGTGATTTCGTGGCTACTACCCGCGGGTAGACTGTCCCTGTCTGGCTATCCTGAGGTTCGGCTTCATTCTCCACATTATCAGATGGTGGTCTGTTGAAATCGACCTGCGTCCCATTTAAACGATCATGTTACCGCTGTATCTGGACTGGATCTTTCTCTTATTTCATATGCAGATTTCCCATGGTCCCTAGTTGCGCTTTTTCGATTTTGGGATTGATTTGAAAAACGAGATGGCTGACAGACAGCCATCTTTGTTTTTTACAATGAAATTTTATGGCCTTTTCATGGGATGGATCTTTCTCAAAATATGTAAATTTCCCTTGGTCCATAGATGTGCATTTTTAATTTTGTGACTGGTTATAAAAACAAAATTTTTGACAGCGGAGACATCGTTGCTTTGAAGTATGAACGTTTGTTATTGCTTTGTTCTTGAAATACAGAATGGCTCTTTTTTTCATTTAAAATATCCCCTTGGGTCCTGAGATGTGGTATTGTGATTATGGGACTGATCAGAACAACAAAGTGACTGGCACGGGCAACCATATTTGATTTGATTTCTGAAGACTATATTACAAATGTACAATAAATGTATTGCTATTCCTTAAGAAGATTTATCAAAATTCAAGTAATAAGAAAAGAAAAGGAAAGAAGGGAAAATATCTCTTGTCATTTAAAGTTCACTCACTAACTGAACGAATCAAATTAGCAGAGGTGTCATCCAATTGATTATGATTTCATGGTTTTTTTTTTTTTTTGTATATATATATTTGTCAGTGTGATGCTTTGCAGTCTGTCTTTAATAATACCATGAATAGCCTGGAATCAATCGCTGGAGGACTCACACAACTAAATTATTTACTATATGTTATTACTAAGCTTTAGAGCTAATAACTTTAATATTTGAAGTTCAACACTAGTGACTAGTGACTGCCTGGATTCACAGATACATACATGGCAAAGACTTCAAATGACATTTTATCAGGAGTTTCGTCGCATTTTAGCTCGCTACGGGCGTCTGCTTCGCACAACTGGAAATTTACATGTCAAACCAGTGAAATGGGACGGGAACACCCTCTGACTTTTGACCCCATATCAATCCGCCATCACATGTCAAAATCTATCAAAAGTATACAATTTTGTAAAGTTAAATATCTATAGATTTCATTCAATGCAGAATATGTCAGCAATTACCTATTTTAATTATTGAGAATCAACTGTACTTAGCCGAAACAAATTTTCGGTAGGGACTACAAACGTATGAAACACGTAGTCATTGGCTCATTCTAGGCTAGTAGTTGTGCCAGTCCTCCAGTCACTCCGATTGTTCTAGCCTGGATTCAATCGCTGGAGTGACTCAGATGTTCTAGCCTGGAATCAATCGCTGGAGGGACTCAGATGTTCTAGCCTGGAATCAATCGCTTGAGGGACTCAGATTGTTCTTAGCCTGGAATATAGTGCTGCAGCGACTAGGTAAAGGTTTTCTGACTTGTGTGAACTATTTATAAATACAACCCTGCTGCAGAAACATATATGTATTCTATGTTTGAAATGTTTTCATAGATAGAAGAATTGATTTTAGACCAGATAACATTTTTGATTTGTTTACAGAACCTGACAGAATCCTGATGGGGACTGAAGAGGGATTGTATGTGGCACAGCTGAACAAAGATGGTAAGTTGTCCATTTATCAGTAACAAATTTTACAGACTTCTGAATCAGACTTTATAAACATGTTCTTCTGTTTCTCTAGCCAATGCATCGCTGTCAATCCTCCCTTGTTCGAAGAGAGAGTGCCACCAAAATTTACCAATCTCCCTCAAAACTACCTTCATTTCATTTAAGTTCAGACTCTGGCATCTCAAAATCTATATTTTATGGTCAAATGATCTCCTTGTTACTGCAAGGTATGTGTAGTGACCATGACAGGTGTGTCTGGCTCAATTAAATGCTTTTTGGAGTTATTTTTGTTATTTTCAAGTTTTTGAGTATCTGTTGCCTTCACCATAATGATTGTGTGTTCATTGCCTTGACATGATGTCATTATGTCATGATGCAACATCTACTGTTGTAATTATTATGTTACAATAGGTGTGAATACATAACACAAAAGTTTGGCACAGCATAACACAAAAATTATGACACAGCAAAACACAAAAGGAAGGCGACAAGTACTTTATAGATAAATATTAATTTTGTGTTACAGTACTGATCCGCATTGGAGACCGCAGTGAAAAGAAGACCGTCTACCAGTTAGAGCTGGTACTGGAGGAGCAGCTTGTGGTATTCATCAGTGGTGAGTTGATACTGGCACACAGGTTTTCCCTGACGCACAAAAACCTGCATTTTGACTCCTAAAATTGTCAAAGGACTCCCAAAATTGATGAAGTTTTACTATATATTATTTGTGATGGGAGTCCTAGGACTCCTAAATTGATTAAATTTGAGAGTCCCATGGAAACCCCTAAGTGATTCCCAGTGTTTGCATCTTCTGTTGGTCTCTCCGTCAATCTCTACAACATCTTGGGTGTACTTTTGTGTTAATTCATTCACCCCTGAAATTCCAGCTGTTGAATTGGACGAGTTCAAATGTGTCTTCAGGAGTGAATGAGTTAAACTTAATTTTACTAATACTGCAATTCCCGAAGTTATCAAAAGTCATAATTATTTGATTAACCTATGTCATGGCCTTTTGCAAACTTTCCATTCAAATTGCTGCATTGGAAGGACATGATGGCGATCCAGTCAAGATCCCGGAAAGCAAAGGATGCAGTGTGTTCTGTACAGGACTAATCCGACAGAGCTGCTGCTCTTGTCTATGTGTGGCTATTAAGCGGACTATACAGGTGTACGAACTCAACAAGACGCGCCAGAAGTATAGGAAAATGAAAGACATTCAGGTCCCGGGACTAGTGCAGTTTATAGAAATTATGAATGAAAGACTTTGTGTGGGATACCCGTCATACTTTGCAATTTACAGTGTCACAGGTGATGCCGCACCAATGAGTAAGTGTTCTGTCTGTGGAGACTTGTTACAATAAAACAGTTAATTGTAACATCCAAAGTGTCTTCCATGTACTTGCATAATTGCTACAATCAGATATTAAAGGTTTTATACAGTTAAGAATTGATTTTGCCGATAAAAGGTTGTTGGGGGGAAAAAAAGCAAAAATAATTCTGCCTGTTTAACAATACTTCCTAATTTTATAATATTTATTCTATAGTACATTAAATTATTTCTTTTCTTTTTGTTTGCCATTTGCAGCACTTGTAAATTCTGAGGACTCCAGTCTGCAGTTTATGATGCAGTCGCAACAAAACTCCCTGCAGGCAGTGGAGTTGTCTCCCAAGGAGTACCTTTTAGTATTTAGTGGTAAGTTGTGTTACCTTTTAGTATTTAGTGGTAAGTTGTATTACCTTATAGTATTTAGTGGTAAGTTGTGTTACCTTTTAGTATTTAGTGGTAAGTTGTGTTTCCTTTTAGTATTTAGTGGTAAGTTGTGTTACCTTTTAGTATTTAGTGGTAAGTCATGTTCGCTTCCAAGGAGTACAATAATTCAGCACAATCATAATTTAGTGGAATGATTTTATAGCGAAAAGTCACTAAAATAAGATGACATCTAAAAATATATATGTTTACAGTATAGTGTTGATCCAATTTGTATCAGTTTTTCTAAAAGGCTATCCACTACTTTGATGTATATATATTCAGTTGTGATTAAGTCGCTGTTTTCTTTCTAGTTTCTGGCATATATGTAGACAACACTGGTAGAAGGAGTAGAGCCCAGGAACTCATGTGGCCTGCTCCTCCAACAGCAGTTGGTAAGTTATCAAGTATACAGTGTACATTGCATATATACTTCATATCGAAGGTCGTAAGGCCATGTGAGGACGTAAAACTCTCAAAATAAATAAAACATCTCATATATACTCTCATGCTTGTAAGGAGAATTGATACACAGTATTTCTGATAATTGTTCAGAGACATTTTTACAAGGAATACATATTCCTTGAAGTACATTTTACAATTTAATAGAAATATTCAGTAACATTCAGAAAATTGCTGCATATTTAAAATTGCAACCTGATTTGTATGTTTGTATAGAATACATATCAATTTGTTTTCTTTAACATGTTATCAGACTTATATCACTGATACAAAACTTTTGATTCATATCCTGGTGCTTGTTGTTGCTTTGTTGGACTATATGCCTGTGCCATTGAATTGTACCACTGGGCAGTATCATTGTTATGTTGTCGAGGTTACTATACTTCAAACAGAAATCGATTAATTAATTTTTATGCTATCCATGAACTATTAAAAGTAAATCAAGTTAACACATTTGTGACACCCATGGATACAAAGGGATCAATCTAGGTCATTTATCACAAGAGGTAACAGTATTTTCATGCAAGTGTTTATTAAGGTTTTACTTTGTTGTGGTTTCAAAACTTTAAAAAAAGAATGGTTCAATTATTGTTTACACCATCAATGCTTTGATGAATACTTAATCAGACAGTAAAGAGTCCATATGAAATAGGTGAATTTAAATTGAACATTATATATTTCAGTGCAATAAATGATTCGGCAATAACTAGTGTTGATATTTATACTTGTTAAGTATAAGATCCTCCCCTGTAAATAACAGATATTTGTTCCCTCGATCCCTAGATTGACCCCTGTTACCCTCGATCCCTAGATTGACCCCTGTTACAATGATATCCATCCTACCTACAATGAAGTCCAGTACATGTCGGTAAAGTTACCTGTTACGACTGTAGTAAACTGACTGAGTTACAAGACAGCTGCTATTTTGTGTTGACTACAGGCCCGAGCGGCGCTCTCGTGAAATTTCCGCACCAATATCATTCAGCCATGTAGCCCACATGGGTCCAGATCAGGTCTTTCCTTCAAGCATACCAATACCAGTAACCCACGGCCAGTAAGCTGTCTTACGTAAAATTGTACTGTGTAGTGGCTTAGTGCATGCTTCCCATATAATCTCTTTTTTCTTGGAATGTATAAACCATGCTGTCTTCTCCATGTATTTAATCACTGATCTACCAACTCAGCTATGCATGTTGCTTTTTACATAGAATTTTGGCTAGGTGCATGTTCGTTATCCAAGTTAAATACAATCAAAATGTCTGTCCCAAGACAGGTTACCATCGGTTCCTTGGGTGTAGTATTTAATCATTTGTTTTCAAACGTAACCGCTCTGTACAGTTTGACTAAATGCTTTGTGTTGTTAGCCTGACGTCTGC
Source organism: Mimachlamys varia (assembly GCA_947623455.1). Classification (NCBI taxonomy): domain Eukaryota; kingdom Metazoa; phylum Mollusca; class Bivalvia; order Pectinida; family Pectinidae; genus Mimachlamys; species Mimachlamys varia. Next base: position 41,746,510 of record OX392528.1, read on the forward strand.
TATGTGCTATCTTGGTGCATGTGGTTACACGTGGTTACTTGGTGGCAGGGAAATTGTTATATTCCATTAGTGGTTCAGTTACGGTACAAGAACATGCGTTGATGGTGGATTTCAGCGGTTTGTTCTGGAAATATATACATTTCATGTTTGTTGCAGCTTATCAATAAATTATTCCCATCACACTTGTATTTAGAGGCTGTTTCATTGGTCCAGTTGTTTGGGCTCTGCCAATTATTACATTCATATGAACAAAATATTCTGACATATAACTGATGGTATACAAGTTTTAGTTTAATTGTGGTGTCGGTGTATACAAGTAAATTACAAAAGGAAAATTAGTGGAAGTTATTAAGGATTGTTCCAAAATTCATCATATGAGAGGGGCGGGAGGCTCCACCACCCATCAAATATTAAAAGTAAAAGTGATTTATTATATGGAACTGTACACAGATCTGGTTTTAACCCCATCACCCATGCTATATTAATACAGGTGCCTCCCACCTCCCCCACATGATTAATTCTGGAATAGCCCCAACTTGGGTCATATGTGCAATTTGCCATAACTGAAATTTATCGTTATTTAATTTAATTTAATGAAAAATGAACTAGAATATACAGATGTGTATAAAGATATTTTAGATTTACAGAGCATGTTAAGGGGAATGGATGCTGATACAATATTTAATGCAAGAAATAATAATTTCAACTGCACAAATCAAAAATTAAATCAAATTAGAATATAATTCACATCACACAAAACTTATAGTCTGCCTTTTACATAATGGAAAGCTTTATGCACTCGTGAACACACTTGTATGTGTCATGTGATGATCTCTTGCACAGCACGTTTCTTTCAAAATCTGGACCCGCTTTGCTGGAAACAGTGACCTGCTTAATCAGATTTCAATTACGTTATGTTGGAAAAATATAGAATCGACCTTCATGCATTTAGTGGCGAGATCAAGCATTCCGCTTTGAGCCTTTCACACAGCTTCAGCTATGTTTGCTTACCTTTGTACAAGATAAGCATATGCCGAAAACAACTGAATTGTTTATTTTGCTACCGTAATAATTGAAACAATTTGACAACAAATACAACTGCTGTTATTAATTAATTGTGTACTGTTCAATGATCACTGTTATAACCTTGGTAAATATTAAAATGTTGTAAAATTTGTTATGAAAGTGAAGTAATTATTAAATACATGAAGAACCTTTCAAAACTGTTAAAAGTAAGATTGAAGGTGATAAAAAGATGAAAGATTTTTTCTTGGGCTGACCAAATCTGTAAAATCTAAGATGTATTAATTTTTTTTTTCTAATAGGTCTGAGAGAAAATCCAGAATAATCTCCGGTCCAACCAACTTTACCCATGTGGCTCATATGGGTACAAACATGGACATGAAATCACTCATTGATCTTCCCAAGGTATCTACTGTTTACATTTAATCTCTGCGTGTAAATAAAACAACAAATTATATACAGAAATAGTGCCAAAAATATTCAGACAGCTTTATATGAAAATGCTGCAATGTTTTATGATGATTTGATATTGCTGGTCAGTAAAGTCCAATCTTTTGAGTGGCTTCACCCTTGAATGGCAGGTTCCAACATGAAAGAGTCTGTGATTATCCAGACTGAAGTCAGTGAAACTTTTGTCCTTGTTTAAGTACTATAATATCAGTTATTTCTGTGAGACCAAATTCTGTGGTTTCCCTGAAAAACATCCATTTCATGGGTACATGAATTCTTGGAATAACAGTACCCACTTCATTTTTGTATCAAATTTGTAAATACTCCATGGACTTGAGATATGTGTTAGCATTAAATTATCTCTTGTTTATATGCATGGAACATCGAGATTATTGGTGGATATATAGTGATAATATTGGTTCAACAATGGTTACACAACAACAGCAATTCAAACATCAGCTATAATGATTTTACTTGCTTTACCAGCCGGTTGGATCGTCGGCCCCTCCGCCTGTAGAGAGACCGCCCCCCGATACTACCATACAGAGGGTGCGCAACATCTTCCAACCTAGCATGAAGTCGGTACAGGAGGCTCAGTTGAGAGGTGCCCGGTCACAACCCAACGGTAGGTCAAACGGTGAGGATAATAGGGCAAGCATGAATCGTCAATGAAAACGAAAAATGCACATTTTAAAATTTTAATAATTTCACTTTATAAAAACCAAATCAGTAAAAAGAGTAGATCAAAACTGGTCTAAAACAGATACCATTTAAATTTTTTACATCTGCATGAGACATTTAATTGAGGTTTATTGATGAAGTTTGATGGCAAACATTTTCTTGATGAATGTCTTATCCATTTCCTTAACCCAAAAAGATGGCATCATACCTCGCACTCGTAAAAAATATGAAAATATTAGTCACGCTCATGAAATATATTTTGTGTTACTGAAGACACTGTTAGATATCCTTTATGTGTTTGTTAAGTCACAGCAAATTTAACCTCCAAACTGAAAAGTACATTGGAACAAACTTGATGTAGAGGAATACAATACCCATTGTTTAAAACAGGCAGTGCGAGGCGTGAATCGCCGTCCAAAGTTGGGGGTGGAGCACGACCTACATCCTCCACCTCCTCCATCTCCGATAGTCCCGAGTTATCCTCCCATGACCAGTCCGCCTTCGCCGACGTCACTAGCAACATGTTTGAGGTAGGCTCGGCTCCTGCAACCTAGCTAGCTTCACTTATAGGGCTTTCTTAGGACGATATATAGGCTTTTCCTTAAGACAATTTTGCAGTGTAATAATGCATTGATAGAGGCACATTAATTTATAGTCCACCCTGATGCTTCTGTAGAAATATACAATCAGTTATAAGTATTATTGATGATAAATACTTTTTATGAATTTTATATTATATATATGTTAAGACAAGAAGCATTTGTTAAGGAAATATTGGATAAGGAATCACAAATCACTTGTTCTTTTTCTCTTTTTGATCTCGCAATAGTAGAGCATATAATTATGGTGACTTGGTAATTATGTTGATGTTTTGTGTCCCTCCCTGTTACACGTGTAATGAAGCCCCCTTTCTGTTATGTACCGCCACTCGAAGGTTTCCGTTTCACACACTGTATGATCTGTGTCTTACTACATAGTCTATATATATATATATTACTACCTTCACACGGCCAGAACTGACTTGTGAGTTACATGTTTATTCACTGTACTGGAACAAACATATTTCTGTACTGTACAGAGGGGGCTCAGTTGTAACTGGACTACAATACTAAGACATGACTTACACATCTTTGCATCTTTTACAGCATTTTCATTCCAAAGTATTAACATTTGAGGAAAAATTTAAGATTTTAGGGAATTTAAGCGGCATAATAAACATATCAATTGAATGGCAAGGATGAAATCAAGACTAGGTAAAAATTGATGACATGGGCGAATGGCGAAAGTTTGCCTTTTGAACATTTCATTATATACAATTAATTGTATTGTTTTTTGTTCAAATTCGAAAGATTTTATGACAATGAATTTAAGTGATTGGGAATGATAAAGCAAGAAAAGAAAATGTAGAAGAAAAAAAATATGTAAGTCCTGATGTTAAGAGCCTTGTCTAGTTTGTTCTGGTATAGTCGCTAGATGTAACACAAATTAGTAAGGCTCCTGTGAAGAATTCTATGTCTGCACACACTGTGTGTCATATTCATCGTATGCACTGAAAGTCTATGTACTGTATTATTTATAATCTTCAACCAGTTCTCTTCTTGTGTGACCTGATTGGCCGGCGTTACTAATGGTGTACTACTACATAATCCATTTTGCTTCCCTTCAGGTGTTTAAAGGTCCCCCCGGGTCGCGCGAGTCTGTTAGTGGCAGTGTTTCCAATCATACATATGAAAGCACATGGCAAAACTACTGAACAAATGAGCACACAGATTATGTAGCTGAGGTTTCTCCACTTTTTACTTCCATATTTATATATTGTGCACTCCTTGATCTAACATCATTACCAGACCCCAAGCTTCTTATTCACTTCGTTTTCTGTTCCGTTGATGCCCTGGTGGGAATGGCTGATTGGTCCGTTAATATTTACCATCATTCATTCATATTCATTTTTTTAAAACAATTTAGTAACTGGTGTTCTGATCGTAATATTTAAAAACCTAATAAATATATTTGTTAATACATTTTTTATTTTTAAATACGACATATTCATAATCATTACTAATTACAGTAGTTTAGTTTTAACTTGAGCAAGTAACCGAACAGAAGTTACTATAATGGGTTAACTTTGTGTCTATACTTCCGTGTTATTGCTGAAGTCATTCTCACCATAGGTTACTTGTTGTTTTACATTACAGCATTGCATGAGCCCAGGCTATCACCCTCTAGGTGTGTGCCACTCTTTCTTGGCATGTCCTATCACAGTTATCTCCCCTACCTAACCAGTTGTACCGGCTGGTCGACCAACTTGCCGTCTCTCAATGTTGTTGCATGTTTGTTCCTTCTGAGTTTTTAAACAGACAAAACAATATACTTTACATACAGATATATTCATATAGCAATTCCATATCTTTGACAATTCTGTCCCATTAGGATTTCGATTTTTGATGGATCCAAGACCTAGTGCAGGTAGTATGATTGATATTGTTTAGTGGGAATGAAATAACTATGTACTATAGGGCAACATCAGGGCAGCAGGCTTGCTGGCTATCTCATTCTGGCATGGTTGATTAATCCTCAAGTTGGAAAGCTTAGCAAGCTGGTGTCCAAACCTAATGGCCTGAAATCAGAATAGATCTAGATTCTGTGGAGAAAAGTAGCAGAAATGAGATGTTCAGTATTGACTGCATTCATAGTTGTGTTGTTGATTATTAGAAATGTAAAACAAAAATATTGATAGACTTTATATATATTGATAATTTACAGCATACAATGCATAAATATTCACAAACAAAACTTTGCATGGTGAGAGTTGATAGGTGTAACATAGGTTAGAACTATATGCAGTGGTATGTTTATAGTTAAAACAAGTTGGTCATTTCAAAGTTGCATAAAGAATATAATATGAAGTTGTTTATTAATAGAATGTATATGTTTTTTCACACTCTGCAAGTTGCAAGAAGTCATGAATTTTTTTTTTTAAAAGAATAATAAATGAATTGTGTTCATCAAATTGATATGAAAGGGAGATTACTCTAGACCAAAAAAAAAGAAGTCTGGAATGGAACTATTCTTTGTGCTTATGACTGGTGCAGAAGTACTTAAACCTTAAAATATAATATGTGGGTTTTTAAACGAATGATGATCAGCATTGCTTAAAGCAGAAGTCTTTTGACTTGGTGGGATAGTTAGATGGATTGGCATAGTCTAGTGGAAGGGGCATTTTAGTTAATCAACGAAGAATGGAAGATTGGGACTATATATCATAGCACTAGATAGTCTTGACAAGTTAGGGTACTGTTTAACTGTATTTGGTACCATACCAATGCAACTGACAGTGTTGTAGTATATTGTAAGTTTAAATTTGCATCGTACAAGTGTTTTAAATTAGGCTTTCATGGTAAAACTAAACAATACATTCTAATATTCTTAACATTGCTTTGTATTAGCTTAGTCAAACTGTCCTTTTGTAAGCTTATTATAAATTGATGTCCTTTGTCAGTGCTCTGTGATGCATTCTCGGCTTAGATTTAACATTGAATGTTTTTTTCTGGGTCAGCTCTGTTTTATGTTGTCGTTGGCTGAGATATTGTTCTGATGGCAGTGGGCATTGATAACCATTACATTAATGATGTACTGTAAATGTGTTATGTATAAACTGGCAACCAACAAGCAGTGTACAGTAGTTTGAGGCTGCTATGCCGAAACTGTTGCCAGGGTTGAAGGCATACTGAGCCAAATCAAAGAAAGGGGAGAGCACTCTGGCAACTTGTTGTTATGGTAGCTTAAAAATAAGACAATTGTTTTAACCATGACTTAACATCAAATGACAATTAGGCATTGTTTAGTTGATTTATAATGTACAATGTAAAAGAATTAAGTTATTGTATTGTTTAAATCAAGTGAAATCAAAAAGATACTTCTATACAATAACATGATATACAAAAGGAAATAATGAACAGTGTAAATCTTCAGAACAAAACTTAAGCTTTTATTACAAGGTCATTTACACTTTTAATTAACCTATTTAGGGAGATTGCTGTTGGCTTATAGCGATTAGGCAGTCACAGTTTAGCGCAGCATGGTTAGATGAGCGTTATAGTTCCCAGTAGGGCTAATTATAGGTTGCTTTGTAATACTATGTAACAACCGTTACCAGATATCGTCGATTTTAGTTGTAACGCTTGACTCTCGGTTTGATTAACAATAATTGACTGGACTGTAAGCTTCACATGATGACTTGGTACACACACACAGTGTGGTGTTGTTGAAATCACAAGCTTGTTCAGCACCGACATCTACTGTCCCTAACCATGATATCCTTCAGACATAAAATGTGCTTATAAACACATTTCTTAACAAGTCAGATTTTACCCCATCAAACATTAAAATTTACATCTTAATGTTTCAAATTTCCAGTTTTGTTATGTTAAAAATTTCTTCATTATTTTGGTAGAGATCAGAAGTATTTATTTAAGGTACTTGGCTTTGACAGCAGATTATAAGTTACCTATGGTATAGTTAATAGCAAAGATGTCAAACTGTATATATGTGAGCAAGATGTTAAAATTTGTTATCATAAATCATCATTAATTCATTCTTGGTAATAATATGTAAAGCTAGTACCAATAAAGATATCATCATTCTAGATACACTGTACATAGATCACTGTCTGTAGTGGAAAGTAAAATTATTTAATAATCCTTTAAATATTTTGAATCAATTGATTTGCCCCATCACCATCTGTCCACCACATACCAGATAAGTATGTGTAGCGCTAGAACCTGCCCTGTTGTCTTCTCCTTTGCTTTACACATTATTACGAGGCAAACTATTATTAATTCAATGTTGAGTCATTCAAATTAAACTTTATGCATTTTACAAAGAACACAGAGATAATTGTATTTTTATTTGTCTAACTTAAAACCAGTTATTTTAATCTTATTTGAAAAAAATGCATGATTTTAACTTTTTGAGGGAAAATCACAAAACTCCTATGCATTTGGACACATTTTGAAATGGCAATATGACTAAAAATGGCAAAGATGAAGATTTAGAGAAGTTGTTTGCTTTTACATTTCCTTATTACTCAATTTTCAGTGTGATTGTAAATATCGTAGGTAAATGTAATATACTATTTTTAAGAAAAGCATTATGCTAGGACGATTTAAACAAGTGTTATTTATGCTGATTTTGTCACTACCTTTATAACGTTATTTTGCTGTAATTAGATACAATGTAAATGCTGTACAGTGCTAATGTTGGGGCAATGTGATGCCATGATAGCCAACTTGATCTTGTTGATGACTTGATGTTATAATCTGAACATGTACATGTAAGATATTCTCACAGATATTGATTCTATAGTCCTGACTATTGAATATGTATATATGACTTTCTCATCAATGAACTATAATATCCAGTATTGACTCAATACAGATGATGATATCTACTTGACCATGCATGTGATTGTGTATTAATTTAGGTTACCGTTGTGTTGTAGGACGGGGAGGGGTATGAGCGGCCACGTATGCGTCTGTCTCTGGCCTCCACCAACAGTAACTTCAGTAGTCCCCCACACTCAACCAGTGGCAGTCTCTCCGAGGACCGAGACCCCGGCGACAATGACCAGGAGGTAGACTGTACTCGCCTCTGATTGGCTGGAATGTGACCCCAGAAAAAGGTCGCCTGTATATCTCGCCATGGCTGGTTACTTTATGTAATGTGTGGTCTCCAGTCTCAAGTGTTGACAGCATGGAGCGATATCTCTACTTTGTCTGTACTTAGCAGGACAGTTGGTTACAGTCTGTGGCAACCTTACCACCACAGTCATATCAAATAAGACATCAAACCCAGCCGGATAAATAAATCAAGAAACGCAGCATTTTTTTCTTCTACAAAACAAAGCAATGGAATGCTTGCTTACTGCTGATAATTAACATAATCGGTATTAATCCCATGTATATTTAGTCCTATATATTTACCTGTAGCAGGAGCACAGCGTCTACTACTCACAATCGAAAATTCTCTATCCATTATATTTTGGACTCGGTCAATTTAAACACATATTTAATCAAAGAAAAAAAACTTAACAAATATTAAGGTTAAACCATTTTGCAATTTTAAAAGGCAAAATGATTGTTTTGTTTTACTTTGTACAATATTATTTATCATGGAACCTTTTTGAATTCCTAAACCACGTTTTTGGTGAAGAATGAACATAACCATGTATTTATATAATGACGACTATCATAATTGAATGCTTTAACTTTACACTGCGAATTCCTTTCCAAGGAGTGATCTCTTCATGTTGCCCTTTGTAAGGAGTGATCTTTTGGTTGTTGTACACAGTATATTTCGCCTACATATTGCCGCCATTACAGATGAACCTGTCTCATTCTGGTGTGAACACAACGTACAAGGTGTGTGATATACGTGACGTGTTATTTACTTGATGCGACACATTACGGTCAGTTTGTATTGTCACTGCCCCGAAAATCATCTTCATTTCATTGGTGTCGAAACCAGATCACCTCTTGGTGTATTTAGCTCATCATCACCTGATACAAAAGTCATAAATGTGAGACAAAGTCGTACATTTAAAATAGCTTAATCTCCATACCATGTTTGTAAAGACTTTTAGTCGGGTTAGGATATGCGAAATATCTCGTGTAAGGTGGTTTTTTTTTGTACAATTAAATATCAATGGTGGCATTATATGAACAAATGTGTAACTAGTGCAAGACTATAGTTTACATCTGAAATTGCATTTCAATTTTACACATTGTCATGATATTTAGAAAAAAGAATTACTAACTACCACTTTACGAAGTAAAGGATACCAATATACTGAAGAATAATGTAATTATCACAAAAAAGACTATGTAGGAACATTATGAAATTAACACATTTGTAGCTTCTATACTCTAAACAGCAAAATGATTTTTGCCATTTCTTTCTTAAACAACGACTTGTAGCTAAAGGATAATATTGACAAGTTTATATAGTTTAGGTGTGACATGATAAAACTGTCTTTCATTTATACCAACACGACATGCCAGACCGGTGCTGTATTTTTCCCTGTCTTTTTTTTTAATCCTTCAGTACTATTTACCCGGTATATGTATAAACATACATACATATCCTATGATGTTACAGGTTCAGCATTCAAAAAAATCTTCTCCAGAGTTTTCATTATAAGTTGTACTTTTGTCATTTGTATTGCTCCAATAAAGGGACACTAAAGGCTTGGTTTAAGTATGACCAATTTTCCAATAAGTTGTCAGAACATGAAGCTTTACAGTGAATGTCATTTGATCCATAAAGAATGAAAAATGGCTTGACAATAAATTGCAAATAAGATTTATTTTCCATTTTATGGATTTTCCATTTCAAGGAATATGATCTAAGAACTTGAGATCCACGTAAACGCAGGACCTTAAGATAGAATAGACTAGGGCGAAGTGTGTTGACCTCTTGAACTTTGACCTTCTTTGTCAAAGGATTGGTTAGCAACTTATCAATGCATGAAATCTTTAACTACTCTTTAAACAAAATCCCAAATCCAAATTTGTTGGCTGTTATGAAGAGTGTGACTCTTAGTGCTTATGCCCATGTTCCCGGAAGAGTTGGACATGTCTTGCTTTATATATATAAATATATATGAAATATATATATCATACGACAAATCCTGTTAGGATATTGTATAGAATCTAATGGCTTTAATTGGTCACACTGTAGCTTGTACATATAGATGTATTTAAAACACTAAACCATGTTAATAGCAACACAATATTCAGCCTTATTCATGTACAGTTGTATATTCATGTAGCGTCAGTAATGGAGTCTTGTCACATATGTAAATGTTTTGTACATAGTTATCGGCTATTGTTGACAGGTGAATTTGCCAAAAACCCTACGTTTTTCCTTTTTAATTGATCAATGACTTTTGAGTGAGAGCGAGACGAGCGGGCGTGACCATACACCCGGAGTTACTGCGAGATTTCCTGTACCTGCCACACAATTATCGGTGTGCTTTAGGTACGTCACCACTTTAACGAGTTCAGTGCTGTGATTGCTGCTCTTGCCGAGGGTCAACATTTCCCATCCCCTTACAATTATGTTGTTTTTATGGACAGGCTTCATATCAATTGTGTAAAGTTGAGTATCAATATTTGCAAATATTCATAAATAAAAAGATTTGATATTAATGAGCAAGATTTGATTTGTGATAGAAACAATGTTTTTGGTACCTTTCCTACCGATTCCATCTAACTCGTACACCCCTAAATGTCATAATGAAGTATACCAACCTTTGATTTAAAGAGTTCCATTGAGTCTTCAGGGATGAACGAGATAAAAGGAATGATTTTGGGGCAATATAAAAGAAAGCAATTTTAACTGAGATTCTGCAGGATTTTGGCACGTTGGCATAGATATGTCTTATTTGTGTTATCGTAGAAGACATTTAGTCCCAATACCCATTATGGTGTGCACATTTCATGTCATATTGATGTGCCACAAGTAATATACTGCCAAAATATGGAAGTTCCCATCCAGCCAATTATTTTTCTGTAAAGTGTAAAAGGTGAAACTCTGGTACCTGCCAGTGATTATTGTATTCATTCACTTAGGTTTTACAAGTCTTTCATTTGTGGTAGGAGATAGAACATTGGCCAAAAGTTGTTTATTTTAACATATCTGATATCGTGTTATTTTATGATATGGCGTAAAAGGTCGGGTAATTTTCCCAGAGAAAAACCTTGACAGTAGTTTTTACTCGATATACATATATACCAGTAGTATGGTGTTACTATTTGTTATACATTATCATTCACAAATGATTGTCACAAATTATGCCCATAAAAGAGTTCACAATTCCTCTCACAGTAACTCCTTGTGTGTGGTTACCGGTTATTGTCGGATACCAACCACTGATTTTATTTTACTTACTTACTCACTGAGTAAGTGAAGCAAGATCAGCCGTGGGTATACGACAATGGTTACAAGTGTGCACAAGAGTCTTAGTGGCGAATACCTGATGTGTGAGGGTGGTGTTTGTACTGGAGATCTCCACAGTAAATACCTGGTGTGTGAGGGTGGTGTTTCTACTGGAGATCTGCACAGTGATACCTGGTGTGTGAGGGTGGTGTTTCTACTTGAGATCTCCGCAGTAAATACCTGATGTGTGAGGGTGGTGTTTCTACTTGAGATCTCCGCAGTAAATACCTGATGTGTGAGGGTGGTGTTTCTACTGGAGATCTCCACAGTAATACCTGATGTGTGTGAGTGGAGATCTCCACAGTAAATACCTGGTGTGTGAGGCTGTTAAGTGTTTCCACTAGGCCTGTTATTTACAGCTAATCCTTCAAATTTTGATGCATGTCTCATGACGAACAAAGACCATGTTATTTTTGTCTCCCATAATTTTCTCATAAACTTTCGTTAAAGTGATCCACTAGCAGGATGACAAGCATTTAAGATTTGAATTGTACATGATGTGAACAATTCCATTTATTTAAGGGCGATTCAAAAGTTCCCCCAACACAATGTGATTCATTTTATGTTGTATTATTGAGAGAAGAAGAGATGAAGTAACTACGATTATGCAATATGAAATATAATACACACTGCTGTTAAAGAAAACTGTGGTCATTTGTAAAGTAACCCATACTTCCCAGAAAGTTTTATTTTAAATTTATTTTCATGACATCAGAATTATTCTGACAAAGAGAATTTCGCAAAGGATAATAGAATTATGATTACGTTGAAAATTCAAATGCATGATATTGCACTGTTAGAAACTGTTAATATGATAATGTCAGTGCATCATGAAGAAAAAAACAACCATGATAACAAATCTGGTAGTTATCTTGCAATTTGCTATCAATTTTTTAACCTGTTCAGGTTTATGAATAATGGAGAGAGATTTTTTTTTAATATTTTACTTTCTCAATTTTTTTTATCCTTTTGATTCCTTCATTTTACTTAAATGTTATGGTGATATTGAGTCAGTATTATAAAACAAGTGATCGTTTGTTACTGTTATAGTGTATAGTAAAGCTTGAAGGTCTTTCAGAAAAACGTAATCTTTGAACAAATGTTGAAAGTATCTTGGTTAACTTTCAGGTTACTGAAAAGTATGGTGGTCTTTTTTTTCGTTTCTTTTTTCTTCTTTCGAGAATGACTTACAGCAACACAAGGTATGATACTGACCTTGTGTGTTATGTTCCTGACATGGTGACAGTTATCTAGCATACGGTGCGTGGGGAGTAATGGTAGTTGTAGAATACATTCCATTTGACTTGGAAATGCACACACAAATCACACCATTTTACATCTACATACTGCTATAGTGAATCGGAACATCCGCAGCGCAATGAGTGGCCAGTTCACTCCTAACGAACTGCCTTTAATTGATTGTTAACTAATGGTGGATTAATTGACTTGTGATATGGTTGAAGAAGAGTCGCTTGTGCCTTTGGTTTGCTTGCTGAATGTTTTGGTTGGTGTCCTGTTGGAGACTTGATGATGATGATAATGTTAGTTGAGGTATTTATGTCCTTTTAGTGCGTAAGCGGAGTTAAATTCTTAATTTTTAAATTCTTCGTGCTAACCTAATACTTAATCGGAAATTAAGAATTTGCTTCAAGAGCTGTCCTGTATTTGGCTAATATATAGTTCTTGGTCTACAGCAGGCCGGGAGTGTGACCTCATACATTTTGTGTATCCTTGTCCACATTCCACTATCAAGTCTTGAACTTTCCAAATAGATTCAAAATATTCCTTTATTTGATTTGAATAAATCTACAATTGAGAACGAAGATGTGATCTATGGCATGATTGCAAAGAAAGAAAACAAAAGTTGAAAGATACATCGATTGGTTTCTTTAGTAAACAAATATCCTTAAAATCTAGATATGTTTAAATCAGTAGTGAAAGGGAAAAGCAGCTAACTAGGTTTAGGAAGGTGTCTGTTGTAGGCTAGGCATGGGTTACATCAGATGGAGGACTACAGTACTGTAGACAGACCGACTATATTGTTGTAGGCTGACTCCAGGTAGATAGACTATTGTGCTGTGGGCTGACTAGCTCAAGGTAGATAGACTATTGTGCTGTAGGCTGACTAGCTCAAGGTAGACGGACTATATTGCTGTAGGCTGACTCTAGGTAGATAGACTATTGTGCTGTAGGCTGACTAGCTCAAGGTAGATAGACTTGTGCTGTGGGCTGACTAGCTCAAGGTAGATAGACTATATTGCTGTAGGCTGACTCCAGGTAGATAGACTATTGTGCTGTGGGCTGACTAGCTCAAGGTAGATAGACTATTGTGCTGTAGGCTGACTAGCTCAAGGTAGACGGACTATATTGCTGTAGGCTGACTCTAGGTAGATAGACTATTGTGCTGTAGGCTGACTAGCTCAAGGTAAACGGAATTTATTGCTGTAGGCTGACTCTAGGTAATTTGACTATTGTGTTGTAGGCTGACTAGCTCAAGGTAGACGGGACTATATTGCTGTAGGCTGACTCTAGGTAGATAGACTATTGTGCTGTAGGCTGACTAGCTCAAGGTAGACGGAATTTATTGCTGTAGGCTGACTCTAGGTAGATAGAATATTGTGTTGTAGGCTGACTAGCTCAAGGTAGATGGACTTCAGTGCTGTAAGGCTGACTCTAGGTGGACTTACTGTGGTGCTGTAGTCTGACTCTAGGTACAAAGTCTATAATGTTTTATTGTCGACTCTTAGGTAAATGGACGAGTGTTTTTAGGTTCATGGTGAGTAGATTGACTACAGCGCTGTAGACTGAATGTAGGTAAATTGTCGATAGATTGACTACAGCGCTGTAGACTGAATGTAGGTAAATTGTCGATAGATTGACTACAGCGCTGTAGACTGAATATAGTTAGATTGTCGATAGATTGACTACAGTGCTGTAGTCCACCCTTTGGAGATAAATTACAGCAGATTGTGAAGACTACAGTGCTTTAGATAAATCGGCTTAGGACGAGTGGCTCCCCAGTTGTGATGGGGAGCATTACATGGTGCTGCCAATTGAGTGGTCAAAAAGTGATACTTTAGTAATAGAAAAACAAAACCTTAATTATTTAAATTACTTAAAGATTGTAAATTTTAGCTTGAAGATTTTAATTATGCAAGATTATGAACTGATTGATGAGCACTATTTGCATATCATTTGTATATCTCCACGTTTGCTTTTATTGTCATTGTTTGAATGTTATTATTTTTTTCAGGAATCAAAACATTTCTTCCACAGAAATGAAGTATAAAAGTGCAATGATTTTTTCTCTCCCCTTATTATTATTGTTGTTATAGACAAAACGTGTTGACCTACCACACTATAGTTGTGTAGCCTACAGTGTATAGACTTGTACCATTGTATCCCTTGTATAGAGCCCGTTATTTACCCCGCATTACCACTGAGTTTTATAAACTACCATGTATGTGTGAGTGTCAGTGTGCATGTACAGTTTTGTATGCAATGTAGTGTTATTATATTACTTTTTTGGTGAAATCTTTAATTTGTTTTTGCCGAAAAGTTTCTGTGCGGATTTTAGGTGTGGCAGCCACCTTGTAGATACAGCCGATGGTATTTTGCTTTGGAGTTGTATAGCCCAAGGAAGGTTTATTATTATTGCAAAGTTCCCACCACTAATACATACAGATCTGTAAGGAGAGCTTAGCCAATTATTACGATTATTATTGTATAGTTTTATAACACAAATCAGTAACATGTAAGTGCAAGAAATGGTAAAATAAAACCGCAAAAATAATAAAATTACATAAATTCTTCTATACAGATTTGATGTTGTTATTTTGTGTTCTTTAAGAGAATGGACCTGTTATTTTGGTTTCCAATATTGCAATGCATTAGAGATGGTGTCATGTTACTTTCTGTGTAGCTTACCAATCACCAAAGCAGCGATAATTGGCCTAAAACTGCTTGTTTAAAGGCTATTAACTGGTTCCAATACATAACTTGGACAACATTCTAGGTCACAAGCAGCAATTGTTTATCATTGAGCATCAGGATTCAGGCCCTGTGAACCTCACTCAATGGTTTATTAACACATATGTTACCTCCCTTGCAGTGTTAATCTCTGTATTCACAGTATTTTAATATGGAGAAGTTTTTCTGTCTGGGTTATTGTCTCCACTTTGAGTGAAGGAAAAGGAAGACATTGTATCACCTGATAGATCTAGTTCATGTTCTTCTTATATTATCTTGTAGGGGTCGTAACTTGAAAACCATTATAGATATGTTATGAAACTTTCAGTATACCTGTATTGGTCATGGACAATGTGTACACAGTCATTAGGTCATTTTGACCTTGATCCAAAGGTAAAATATGTCCAAATTTGCAGTACAGTCTATTCCGCGCTGTAACTTTCAAACCATTAAATATAACTTTTCCAGTTTAAATCCATCACCCAAAGATTATGTGTAGTGCACAGTCAGAAGTTCATTGTAACCTTCATCCAGAGGTGACACATTTGCAAATTTTGATGGAACACCTTGTCCAGGCTGTTGAATTTAAACTTTAAATGATATTTTAATGAAACTTTCACCATACTTATCAAAAAGGATAAGTACTGCATTGTCATTAAGTCATTGTGACCTTGGCCCCAAGGTCAAAATATGCAGAATTGTCGGCTGCATCTTGTCTGGGCTTAATTTATGCGTGAAGATATCTTGATGAAACTTGCAGATGATGTGCCATGCATTGTCATATATCAAAAGGTGAAGGATGTCTTGTTTCAAGCATTCCAGGGTGATGCCAACAGTACCTCACTGTATCTGATTAATATGTCATCTGACCAAACATGAAGGTCACCGAATCAAAGGTCAAGGCCATATTTACCTCAAGGTCAATGGATGAAAGGTTAATGTCAAATTTTGTATCTTTTAACTGTTGAACATTTTATGACATTTTGTTGAAGCAATGGTGATCAGAATCAAGCAAGGCTTTAACTGACCAAATCTCGAGGTCATTGGCGGTTTTTTTATTTCCTGATTGCTAACTTTACATCTTTTGGCCGCTAAATGTTTTTAATGAAATAACAAAATGTCAGCTGATAATACCTCAAGATAAGATTTTACATTTCGTAGAGCAAGTCTTGTCTGGTCCATAACTGTATTGACATAAAAAACACTTCGGGGAATAACTGACTATAACATTTTTAATGGAGACATTTTGATGGTCCATTGAAAATGTTCATCTGCGGTCGATCTATGTAAATGAATTAACGTCAGATAGACGTCTTTGAACGAACATGGTTAGTTTATCATAGGCTATTTCTCGGTAACGTAGCAACGGATAATGACGAATCGTATTATACAAGTGGTAGAATCCCCCTTTGTCTCTACTTAATCATGCAGCCGAATCAGAAGATAAGATGATTAAGAGAGAAAAAAGGCGATCCGACCATTTTTGGTATTGTGTGAATTAGGGAGGGGATGAAACATAACCCCATTTGTCCAAAAGCTGTGCATACTCCATTTTGTGATGGTCGGGAATCTTGTCTCCGTTACAAACCCTCAACTATTATGATTTGTATTACCACAGCGGTACAGATTTCTTTATAACAAACAGGGGGAAATGATATTTCAATGGTGGACACCCAATCTTTTACCAAGTTTATAGAAATATTGGTAAATTAAACAACTTGGTTTGTGACTGGTTAAAATTCATAAAATCTCTGCAAAGTATTTTGTATTCTTGCAGTTTACACCAATTTATAAGTGTAGGTTAAACTGAACTGCTGTATGTCATGTGTTTGTAAATGTAACACTATATTCCCACTGAAAAGTAATGGTCCGCAGTAATATTCAGTTAGGTCCAGACATGCACATAAAAGTAATGGCATTTGGAGTTTACATAAGCAATTTATTTAACAAAATATATTCACTTGCTCATCCTCGATCACCTTCGCTCTCTACACCCCTGAAAAATGTCATGACAAAACGGAAGGCTCCGTGTACACCACCTTGTTGATGAGGCAAGAAGACTGGTCCGACCTTTTGATGCACATCAAAAGAATTGTGTGGTCACGTAACGGTAAAAATTGACAGGCTTTGAAGTCCGTTGCGACTCCATTGTAATCGTCAAAGGACAGGAATGCAGCCTAGCGATTGGTCAGGATGTTTTACCTAAGCGTGTCTTCAGTTTTGCCATGACATATTCCAGGTGTGTAGAGAGCGAAGGTGATTGTAACTCCTGGATATCGAGGATGTCACTTGCTATGGCACACTCTGTGTAGAGCAAAATTTAGTTCCTTCATAAGTCTACACCGCAAACTTATAATCCGTGTTTGAATTTCTAATTTCTTATTTACTTATTAGATTAGTTATATTGAAAAGCAATAGAAATAGAAGAGACATCAAAATAAAAGAACCCTAGGCCTAAACTTTCACCACTCACATCCCATTTTGTCTAATGACTGGTTTCTCAAACATTAACAGTATACGTACAAAAGCTTATATTGTATTCTTTTTCTGAACCTGTGCAGTATTCAAAATGCTTTTAATTGGAAAAATGCATTTGAGCCATTCAGTTTCAGTACACCGATGTGGGTTAATACAACTTGAGCACCTCTAGACGGTGTCTTCAAGTGCCTTTCCAAGGTCAATGCCGATGATTGAAATAGACAAGTTTCTGATAAACTTAATTTGAAAATTCATAACTTTATGCAGGTTTATAAATGCTTTTCTAATGTTGTATTAATATAGTTGATACTAAATCGGCAGTGAAGACAGTGTCAAGGAGTGCTATTTTATTAACCGGAGCAGAACGAGTTCATTGATATTTTTAGACGCATGTTGGGCAATGGCATCTGAACCTAGAGATGCGGCGTCTACACAGTAAACTGTTTTTTGAAACACTTCGTTTTCCGAAACCGTCCGAGCGCATCCATGGTATGAACAAGTTCGTTGACATAAGAAAATGTCATCATTTGAGTTAAGAAATCCACATGAAAAATCTCAATATCCCGTTACACGGAGATGGGCCAAGTGGTTAAGCCCCCCTACCTCTGGGTTGCGAGTTCGAACCCCACGTGGGACAGTTGCCAAATACTGGCATTAGTTCGGTGGGTTTTTTCCGGGTAATCCGGCTTTCCTTCACCTCCAAAACCTGGCACATCTTTAAATAACACTGGCTGTTAATAGGACGTAAAACAAAATAAACCAAACGTTACATGGACTTACAGTGAGGGATGCGAGAGAGGGACCTCTCCCCAGATAAGTTCACATTAAAATTCTTTAAAAATCCTGTTGGCTATTCAGTGTTATGCTCATCTACTCTTCCGAAGGGAATCTGGGCTTATGTCATGGTGTCCGTCGTCCATCGTCTTCTGTCCGCTTTCCCTTTAAACGACTTGATCTGGAAAAAATGGAATCATGACATTCTAAAAACGGAAATGACCTTAACCTACTCGTACCTTCATGATCCCAGGGGTCAAATGCGTCGCTCACTTCAAATGACCTTCTGGAAAATTGAAGGTTAGAGAACTTTTGTTATTGTCTAGTAGTGTTTTGGGAGCTGGAATTCAACAAATTATTAAAACGAAATTGGCCTTGGACTTCTGTCAAGGTCACAGGGGTTAAATGTGCCAAACACTTTAAATATTTTGTGAATTTAAACGTATGGAATCTTAATATTTGGTCTGTTACTTCTCTGGATTGAGCACGACAAAGTTTGCAAATTGAAATGGCCATGACCTACTTTCAAGGCCACAGGGGTCAAAATGCCTATCGGTGCTATTTTTAGATTGGTATAGCTGTGACCTTTCATCTGTTGGATAATCGGGCTACTCGGTAGTGAAACCACTCAAAATAAAAACAATATGAATATGAGTTGAGAAAATCTTAATATATTTGTACAAAAGGATACAGTCAGATATTTGGATCATTCATCGAAAAATGCTGGGTTTTTTCATAATAGTTAAAGGCCAATATACGTAACTTCGGGACATTTTTCTGAAAAAAATCAAGTTGATAACCATGCACAAATAAGCCTAAAACGAAGTAAACCTGAGCGGTAACTAACAAGAAACTCTTGACAGAAAAATCCAAATAATTGAAAATAATTCAGGTGGGGCCCACTTCAACAACAAGTCGAAGTTAGAAGACAGTTCAAAATAGACGCGTGTTTACAAATACCGCATTTCAACTGCTGCTGTACCGGTAACCGCGTAAGAATTGATCTTGAATATTGCTGATATCAGTAAATCTTAACTAAATTTATTAATATAAAAAGTTATTAGGCTTGGTTTTCGCTTCAAGTTTTGCCGAATGTTACGTATATTGGGCCTTTAAACAACTTTCAATTACACATAGCCACACAGGCTAAAATAATTCCCCAACTGTCAGCTCCCGATTTGGAATGTCACCGAGGGCCGTGACTGCCGGCCAGCTCCTGAAAAGTCTCTGCAAAAAACGGAAGTGTTTCGGAGACGGGTGTCTCATTGCTGTAGCTTTTTTAACTTTTGGTAGGCATACAACTGACATTCTTTTCACTTTAGGGTTCCATAGATTACCACTTGCAATTTTGTGACACGCAGATTTCGACACTCGCGTCTGTTTTGATATTTCCCAGAACGAAAGACCTTCAACATAAAGACGGATAATGGTGTTCCTTGAATTACAATCCAAAGGTTTTCCGTGTTGACAAACACGACCGAAAGTGTTTTCATCCATTAGGCCTACTGCCAATCAGAATCAAGCGGCCGGAGCCTGCAGAGGCACATGTTTTTTATCGATAGACGTTTCAGCTGCGTATTGGCGGTCTCAAAACTGAAAATGTGTTACCTGTACGCTGTCATTGTGAAGTCGCTACATCTAATCTAAAAATAGAACCGATAGGAGTTCGACACCACTCTGTGATACAAGTGAACGGCTGAGCTGTAGGAGTTTATACACATGGGCCGTTCTCAGTTCGGGTAGCACTGCAGTAAACAGCAGTTTTTTGGTTCACTTCCGATCAATTGCATTTTAAGCAATACAAACACCATGAGTATATCTCAATTATATTTCTCTCCGAGAAAAATAGGGTTTGACTTTTACACTTTTAAGAAAAATAACTATGTCTATTTTTCCCATTCTAAATGTGGTCACGACAGTCGTAGGCGATTTAATACGTTAACGATATAATAAACCCTATGCCATGTTTTTACATAGATGTGTATTGAAGTCTTCGAATGCATACAAAAAAACTACACCTCGGCTACGTCTCGTCATGGGTACTGTACACCTCGGCTACATCTAGTCAGGGGTACCGTACAACTCGGCTACATCTAGACAGGGGTACTGAACACCTCGACTACATCTCGTCAGGTGTACCGTACACCTCGGCTACATCTCGTCAGGGGTACCGTACACCTCGGCTACATCTCGGCAGGGGTACCATACACCTCGGCTACATCTAGTCAGGTGTACCGTACACCTCGGCTACATCTCGTCAGGGGTACCGTACACCTCGGCTACATCTCGTCAGGGGTACCGTATACCTCGGCTACATCTAGTCAGGTGTACCGTACACCTCGGCTACATCTCGTCAGGGGTACCGTACACCTCGGCTACATCTCGGCAGGGGTACCGTACACCTCGGCTACATCTAGTCAGGTGTACCGTACACCTCGACTACATCTCGTTAGGGGTACCGTACACCTCGACTACATCTCGTTAGGGGTAGCGTACACCTCGGCTACATCTCGTTAGGGGTACTGTACACCTCGACTACATCTCGTTAGGGGTACCGTACACCTCGGCTACATCTCCTCAGGGGTACTGTACATCTCGGCTACATCTAGTCAGGGGTACTGTACATCTCGGCTACATCTAGTCAGGGGTACTGTACACCTCGACTACATCTAGTCATGGGTTCTGTACATCTCGGCTTCATCTCCTCAGGGGTACTGTACATCTCGGCTACATCTAGTCAGGGGTACTGTACACCTCGACTACATATAGTCAGGGGTACTGTACATCTCGGCTACATCTCATCAGGGGTACTGTACACCTCAACTACATCTAGTCAGGGGTACCGTACACCTCGGCTACATCTAGTCAGGGGTACTGTACATCTCGGCTACATCTCGTCAGGGGTCTTGTAGGTTATAACCATGATTAACATGTAACCGAATTGCGTTTATACCAGCATCAATGCTAAAATATCCTGTATGAATTTTGATTTCGACAAGGCCCATCGTTTGTCCTTACCGATGTAGCGGAACTAGACTGGGTCCATCGTTTGTCCTTACCAATGTAGCGGAACTAGACTGGTCCATTGTTTACCCTTACCAATGTGGCAGACCTAGACTGGGTCCATCGTTTGTCTTTACCAATGTAGCGGAACTAGACTGGGTCCATCGTTTGTCTTTACCAATGTGGCAGACCTAGACTGGTCCATCGTTTGTCCTTTCCAATGTAGCGGAACTAGACTGGGTCCATCGTTTGTCCTTACCAATGTAGCGGAACTGGACTGGTCAATTGTTTACCCTTACCAATGTGGCAGACCTAGACTGACAGACAGCCATCTTTGTTTTTTACAATGAAATTTTATGGCCTTTTCATGGGATGGATCTTTCTCAAAATATGTAAATTTCCCTTGGTCCATAGATGTGCATTTTTAATTTTGTGACTGGTTATAAAAACAAATTTTTTGACAGCGGAGACATCGTTGCTTTGAAGTATGAAAGTTTGTTATTGCTTTGTTCTTGAAATACAGAATGGCTCTTTTTTTCATTTAAAATATCCCCTTGGGTCCTGAGATGTGGTATTGTGATTATGGGACTGATCAGAACAACAAAGTGACTGGCACGGGCAACCATATTTGATTTGATTTCTGAAGACTATATTACAAATGTACAATAAATGTATTGCTATTCCTTAAGAAGAATTATCAAAATTCAAGTAATAAGAAAAAAAAGGAAAGAAGGGAAAATATCTCTTGTCATTTTAAGTTCACTAACTGAACGAATCAAATTAGCAGAGGTGTCATCCAATTTGATTATGATTTCATGTTGTTTTTTATTTGTATATATATATTTGTCAGTGTGATGCTTTGCAGTCTGCCTTTAATAACACCATGAATAGCCTGGAATCAATCGCTGGAGGACTCACACAACTAAATTATTTACTATATGTTATTACTAAGCTTTAGAGCTAATAACTTTAATATTTGAAGTTCAACACTAGTGACTGCCTGGATTCACAGATACATACATGGCAAAGACTTCAAATGACATTTTATCAGGAGTTTCGTCGCATTTTAGCTCGCTACGGGCGTCTGCTTCGCACAACTTGAAATTTACATGTCAAACCAGTGAAATGGGACGGGAACACCCTCTGACTTTTGACCCCATATTAATCCGCCATCACATGTCAAAATCTACCAAAAGTATACAATTTTGTAAAGTTAAATATCTATAGATTTCATTCAATGCAGAATATGTCAGCAATTACCTATTTAAATTATTGAGAATCAACTGTACTTAGCCGAAACAAATTTTCGGTAGGGACTACAAACGTATGAAACACGTAGTCATTGGCTCATTCTAGGCTAGTAGTTGTGCCAGTCCTCCAGTCACTCCGATTGTTCTAGCCTGGATTCAATCGCTGGAGTGACTCAGATGTTCTAGCCTGGAATCAATCGCTGGAGGGACTCAGATGTTCTAGCCTGGAATCAATCGCTTGAGGGACTCAGATTGTTCTTAGCCTGGAATATAGTGCTGCAGCGACTAGGTAAAGGTTTTCTGACTTGTGTGAACTATTTGTAAAAACAACCCTGCTGCAGAAACATATATGTATTCTATGTTTGAAATGTTTTCATAGATAGAAGAATTGATTTTAGACCAGATAACATTTTTGATTTGTTTACAGAACCTGACAGAATCCTGATGGGGACTGAAGAGGGATTGTATGTGGCACAGCTGAACAAAGATGGTAAGTTGTCCATTTATCAGTAACAAATTTTACAGACTTCTGAATCAGACTTTATAAACATGTTCTTCTGTTTCTCTAGCCAATGCATCGCTGTCAATCCTCCCTTGTTCGAAGAGAGAGTGCCACCAAAATTTACCAATCTCCCTCAAAACTACCTTCATTTCATTTAAGTTCAGACTCTGGCATCTCAAAATCTATATTTTATGGTCAAATGATCTCCTTGTTACTGCAAGGTATGTGTAGTGACCATGACAGGTGTGTCTGGCTCAATTAAATGCTTTTTGGAGTTATTTTGTTATTTTCAAGTTTTTGAGTATCTGTTGCCTTCACCATATTGATTGTGTGTTCATTGCCTTGACATGATGTCATTATGTCATGATGCAACATCTACTGTTGTAATTATTATGTTACAATAGGTGTGAATACATAACACAAAGGTTTGGCACAGCATAACACAAAAATTATGACACAGCAAAACACAAAAGGAAGGCGACAAGTACTTTATAGATAAATATTAATTTTGTGTTACAGTACTGATCCGCATTGGAGACCGCAGTGAAAAGAAGACCGTCTACCAGTTAGAGCTGGTACTGGAGGAGCAGCTTGTGGTATTCATCAGTGGTGAGTTGATACTGGCACACAGGTTTTCCCTGACGCACAAAAACCTGCATTTTGACTCCTAAAATTGTCAAAGGACTCCCAAAATTGATAAAGTGTTACTCTATATTATGTGTGATGGGAGTCCCAGGGCTCCTAAATTGATTAAATTTGAGAGTCCCAGGGAAAACCCTATGTGATTTCCAGTGTTTGCATCTTCTGTTGGTCTCTCCGTCAATCTCTACAACATCTTGGGTGTACTTTTGTGTTAATTCATTCACCCCTGAAATTCCAGCTGTTGAATTGGACGAGTTCAAATGTGTCTTCAGGAGTGAATGAGTTAAACTTAATTTTACTGATACTGCAATTCCCGAAGTTATCAAAAGTCATAATTATTTGATTAACCTATGTCATGGCCTTTTGCAAACTTTCCATTTAAAAGACTTCCGCTATTTTGATTCTAAGCTATGTATTTTCTGATTACAGGTCGACAGAAGCATATCAAATTGCTGCATGTGTCTGCATTGGAAGGACATGATGGCGATCCAGTCAAGATCCCGGAGAGCAAAGGATGCAGTGTGTTCTGTACAGGACTAATCCGGCAGAGCTGCTACTCTTGTCTATGTGTGGCTATTAAGCGGACTATACAGGTGTACGAACTCAACAAGACGCGCCAGAAGTATAGGAAAATGAAAGACATTCAGGTCCCGGGACTAGTGCAGTTTATAGAAATTATGAATGAAAGACTTTGTGTGGGATACCCGTCATACTTTGCAATTTACAGTGTCACAGGTGATGCCGCACCAATGAGTAAGTGTTCTGTCTGTGGAGACTTGTTACAATAAAACAGTTAATTGTAACATCCAAAGTGTCTTCCATGTACTTGCATAATTGCTACAATCAGATATTAAAGGTTTTATGCAGTTAAGAATTGATTTTGCCGATAAAAGGTTGTTGGGGGGGGGGGGGAGCAAAAATAATTCTGCCTGTTTAACAATACTTCCTAATTTTATAATATTTATTCTATAGTACATTAAATTATTTCGTTTCTTTTTGTTTGCCATTTGCAGCACTTGTAAATTCTGAGGACTCCAGTCTGCAGTTTATGATGCAGTCGCAACAAAACTCCCTGCAGGCAGTGGAGTTGTCTCCCAAGGAGTACCTTTTAGTATTTAGTGGTAAGTTGTGTTACCTTTTAGTATTTAGTGGTAAGTTGTGTTACCTTTTAGTATTTAGTGGTAAGTTGTGTTACCTTTTAGTATTTAGTGGTAAGTTGTGTTACCTTTTAGTATTTAGTGGTAAGTTGTGTTACCTTTTAGTATTTAGTGGTAAGTTGTGTTACCTTTTAGTATTTAGTGGTAAGTTGTGTTGTCTCCCATGGAGTACCTTTAAGTACTTAGTGGTAAGTCGTGTTGTCTCCCAAGGAGTACCTTTTAGTATTTAGTGGTAAGTTGTGTTACCTTTTAGTATTTAGTGGTAAGTTGTGTTACCTTTTAGTATTTAGTGGTAAGTCATGTTTGCTTCCAAGGAGTACCTTTTAGTATTTAGTGGTAAGTTGTGTTTCCTTTTAGTATTTAGTGGTAAGTTGTGTTACCTTTTAGTATTTAGTGGTAAGTTGTGTTACCTTTTAGTATTTAGTGGTAAGTCATGTTCGCTTCCAAGGAGTACCTTTTAGTATTTAGTGGTAAGTTGTGTTACCTTTTAGTATTTAGTGGTAAGTTGTGTTGTCTCCCATGGAGTACCTTTAAGTACTTAGTGGTAAGTCGTGTTGTCTCCCAAGGAGTACCTTTTAGTATTTAGTGGTAAGTTGTGTTACCTTTTAGTATTTAGTGGTAAGCTGTGTTACCTTTTAGTATTTAGTGGTAAGTTGTATAACCTTTTAGTATTTAGTGGTAAGTCATGTTCGCTTCCGAGGAGTACAATAATTCAGCACAATCATAATTTAGTGGAATGATTTTATAGCGAAAAGTCACTAAGATAAGATGACATCTAAAAATATATATGTTTACAGTATAGTGTTGATCCAATTTGTATCAGTTTTTCTAAAAGGCTATCCACTACTTTGATGTATATATATTCAGTTGTGATTAAGTCGCTGTTTTCTTTCTAGTTTCTGGCATATATGTAGACAACACTGGTAGAAGGAGTAGAGCCCAGGAACTCATGTGGCCTGCTCCTCCAACAGCAGTTGGTAAGTTATCAAGTATACAGTGTACATTGCATATATACTTCATATCGAAGGTCGTAAGGCCATGTGAGGACGTAAAACTCTCAAAATAAATAAAACATCTCATATATACTCTCATGCTTGTAAGGAGAATTGATACACAGTATTTCTGATAATTGTTCAGAGACATTTTAACAAGGAATACATATTCCATGAAGTACATTTTACAATTTAATAGAAATATTCAGTAACATTCAGAATAGTGCTGCATATTTAAAATTGCAACCTGATTTGTATGTTTTGTATAGAATACATATCAATTTGTTTTCTTTAACATGTTATCAGACTTATATCACTGATACAAAACTTTTGATTCATATCCTGGTGCTTGTTGTTGCTTTGTTGGACTATATGCCTGTGCCATTGAATTGTACCACTGGGCAGTATCATTGTTATGTTGTCGAGGTTACTATACTTCAAACAGAAATCGATTAATTAATTTTTATGCTATCCATGAACTATTAAAAGTAAATCAAGTTAACACATTTGTGACATCTGACAGGGTGTTGTCAGGCGGTGTGGTGAATAGTACACTTGCCATTCACGGAAACCATGCAGGTTTTCTCTAGATTGTCTTGGTTTCCCTTCCAACATTAGGACCTCTGAATTTCCATCCAGGCAAACAAGGATGATTTATAATTTGGAAAATGTTGATGTGTATTTGTTGTAAAATAAAATTGCTGTGATGTCATCATTGTGTTATTTCAGCGTACAGTGATCCCTACCTCATGTGCTATTCAGAAAATGCCATATTTGTGTTCGATGTTCATTCAGCAGAGTGGATCCAGACTTTGTGCTTGAAAAAGGTACGAATTAGATTGACAGGAGACCATTTTGTTCCCTAATTGCTGAGGTATACGGGAAATGGTTGAGTTATGAAAGTGACAGCTAATGGAACTCTCAAAAGGACAGATTAACATTGCCAAGTTACAGAACAATCAGCTGATTGTCGCATTAATGTTAGATTTACACCAAACTTATTGTCTTTATTATTAGTAGAATTAATAATAAAAACTGACATTTTCTATCATTCAAAGTATTGCAGGATTATTCCTTCACATTTTGATTAATATGATATTGCCTCTTAGAAAATTAATTCAATCAGTATTGTTTGAATATACTGATTACTGGAAAAATATGGGTTTGTGATTTATTATGGTGATTTTATTGTATATTTCTAAATTGATACTTGATATTAAATTCTCCTTGTTTTGTTGTTGTAGACAAAGCCCCTGAACAGGGATGGCTCTCTGAACCTGATGAATATGATGGACTCCCAACACATCATTCACTTCAAGAATGTCCACCAGGGTATTGATACTTTGTAACACCCATAACTGTCCTTATGATGAATTATACTTGGGGAATCTCAGGTTTAAATCTGATCAAAGGAAATTGGTTTATTTTAACAACAGATTGTGTTAGTCCTGCAAAGTTATCTGGGAATACATATCCTTTGTTCAGTCATGTAAGGTGTGCTGTTGCAGGTGTCATTCATTAGGGTCAAAGAGATACATTTTAATCATGAAATATTTAAGAAAGAAATATTTGTATTAATTTTTTTTTTTTTTTTTGCAGGAAAAGAGAATTTCGATATTTATTCATATATCTTCATGTTAAATTATGGATTAAATGGTATTAAATGTCTTTGAATGATAGAAGATGAAAGGCTGGCATGTTAAATTATAGAATAAATGGTATTAAATGTCTTTGAATTATAGAAGAAGAAAGGCTGGCCATCAAGGAAATCTTCAAAAACAGGAGTGTCAACAGGAACAAGAGGCGATTCTCCTTCAAGACGAGAGAAGATCATGACCGGGGTTCTAAAGGGTGAGAAAGGAGGCTCTGTCTGCATCCTGTTGGGTTATTCTTAGTGGAATGAATAGATGGTTTGCTCATCAAGTAACATTTATTATGAGATGAAATTTTATTTCAAGAGTTGGAATGATATTTAAAAGGAATGCATTGGGTTGATATTGATTTATGATACAATGTCCGGTTTTACAGCTTTTTGCCAACTGTTGTGAATGATTTATTTTTCAATGCTATTTTTTGGCTAACTGAATGTTTCAAGTTTTTTGTTCTGTTGCAAAATGGCAGAAAAAATTGACCTCCTGTGATTAATAATGACCTTTTTATTATACGATTTATGTGCAGCATGTTTCTTATTTATTTGCTTTATATCATTACTACATGTATCTTATAATATATAGACTGACACGCTGTAATATCAAAATACATTAATGTAACTCGGGCATATAGAATCTGGTGAGATGTGTTCGCCGGAATCACACTCTTCTATAACAATTCTGCTAATCTCTTCAAGCAAAGTTTGTGACTTAGATAAAAAACGTTTATCGGGATGTATAAGATTTGGTTGCACAGACATATGTAGTCTAAAGCATCAGCTTGTCAATACTACAAGTTGGTGATAAGTCCTTGGGGAAGTCTACATAGTGAAAATTTAATTGATATCCTCAAAAATATGGATAGCATGACATCTTTAATTGCCATGAAAGCTTCATGAATTGCTTCTTTGAATGTTTCTTGCACACACTGATATATTCTACAGCTATCTGCCGATATTTTTGTTACGAAAATGACTCTGTTATTGACAAGCAGATGTTGGTCGTGGTCTTAACTCTATATATATGGAGATCTCTTGTGTTGTAGGATCATCAGAACTATTTACAGGAATAACATATAGCATCTCCACCCTATAACGACATCACATCTGACTGATGTTGTATTATGTCTTTGTACTTAATCTGACCGATACATGGTGCAAACGAAAAAATTACTTAGGATTCACTGTTTTATATGGGAAAATACTGTGGTCATAGGTGTTAACAGGTTCTGTAAGGTTTTGTTTAGAAATTGAGTTATTTAAAATTGAAAAAAAAACTACCCATGGATACAAAGGGATCAATCTAGGTCATTTATCACAAGAGGTAACAGTATTTTCCTGCAAGTGTTTATTAAGGTTTTACTTTGTTGTGGTTTCAAAACTTTAAAAAAAAGAATGGTTCAATTATTGTTTACACCATCAATGCTTTGATGAATACTTAATCAGACAGTAAAGAGTCCATATGAAATAGGTGAATTTAAATTGAACATTATATATTTCAGTGCAATAAATGATTCGGCAATAGCTTGTGTTGATATTTATACTTGTTAAGTATAAGATCCTCCCCCGTAAATAACAGATATTTGTTCCCTCGATCCCTAGATTGACCCCTGTTACCCTCGATCCCTAGATTGACCCCTGCTACAATGATATCCATCCTACCTACAATGAAGTCCAGTACATGTCGGTAAAGTTACCTGTTACGACTGTAGTAAACTGACTGAGTTACAAGACAGCTGCTATTTTGTGTTGACTACAGGCCCGAGCGGCGCTCTCGTGAAATTTCCGCACCAATATCATTCAGCCATGTAGCCCACATGGGTCCAGATCAGGTCTTTCCTTCAAGCATACCAATACCAGTAACCCACGGCCAGTAAGCTGTCTTACGTAAAATTGTACTGTGTAGTGGCTTAGTGCATGCTTCCCATATAATCTCTTTTTTCTTGGAATGTATAAACCATGCTGTCTTCTCCATGTATTTAATCACTGATCTACCAACTCAGCTATGCATGTTGCTTTTTACATAGAATTTTGGCTAGGTGCATGTTCGTTATCCAAGTTAAATACAATCAAAATGTCTGTCCCAAGACAGGTTACCATCGGTTCCTTGGGTGTAGTATTTAATCATTTGTTTTCAAACGTAACCGCTCTGTACAGTTTAACTAAATGCTTTGTGTTGTTAGCCTGACGTCTGCTATGTGCTATCTTGGTGCATGTGGTTACACGTGGTTACTTGGTGGCAGGGAAATTGTTATATTCCATTAGTGGTTCAGTTACGGTACAAGAACATGCGTTGATGGTGGATTTCAGCGGTTTGTTCTGGAAATATATACATTTCATGTTTGTTGCAGCTTATCAATAAATTATTCCCATCACACTTGTATTTAGAGGCTGTTTCATTGGTCCAGTTGTTTGGGCTCTGCCAATTATTACATTCATATGAACAAAATATTCTGACATATAACAGATGGTATACAAGTTTTAGTTTAGTTGTGGTGTCGGTGTATACAAGTAAATTACAAAAGGAAAATTAGTGGAAGTTATTAAGGATTGTTCCAAAATTCATCATATGAGAGGGGCGGGAGGCTCCACCACCCATCAAATATTAAAAGTAAAAGTGATTTATTATATGGAACTGTACACAGATCTGGTTTTAACCCCATCACCCATGTTATATTAATACAGGTGCCTCCCACCTCCCCCACATGATTAATTCTGGAATAGCCCCAACTTGGGTCATATGTGCAATTTGCCATAACTGAAATTTATCGTTATTTAATTTAATTTAAAATATTATTCTGAAAAAAATGAACTAGAATATACAGATGTGTATAAAGATATTTTAGATTTACAGAGCATGTTAAGGGGAATGGATGCTGATACAATATTTAATGCAAGAAATAATAATTTCAACTGCACAAATCAAAAATTAAATCAAATTAGAATATAATTCACATCACACAAAACTTATAGTCTGCCTTTTACATAATGGAAAGCTTTATGCACTCGTGAACACACTTGTATGTGTCATGTGATGATCTCTTGCACAGCACGTTTCTTTCAAAATCTGGACCCGCTATCGAAACAAAAAGATGAATTTTTTAAATGTTATTTTAAACCTTAACACTCAAGAAACCACACTAAATTAGGATAGTTTAGGAATTTACAATTTTTTAAAATCTTTGCTGGAAACAGTGACCTGCTTAATCAGATTTCAATTACGTTATGTTGGAAAAATATAGAATCGACCTTCATGCATTTAGTGGCGAGATCAAGCATTCCGCTTTGAGCCTTTCACACAGCTTCAGCTATGTTTGCTTACCTTTGTACAAGATAAGCATATGCCGAAAACAACTGAATTGTTTATTTTGCTACCGTAATAATTGAAACAATTTGACAACAAATACAACTGCAGTTATTAATTAATTGTGTACTGTTCAATGATCACTGTTATAACCTTGGTAAATATTAAAATGTTGTAAAATTTGTTATGAAAGTGAAGTAATTATTAAATACATGAAGAACCTTTCAAAACTGTTAAAAGTAAGATTGAAGGTGATAAAAAGATGAAAGATTTTTTCTTGGGCTGACCAAATCTGTAAAATCTAAGATGTATTTATTGTGTTTTTTCTAATAGGTCTGAGAGAAAATCCAGAATAATCTCCGGTCCAACCAACTTTACCCATGTGGCTCATATGGGTACAAACATGGACATGAAATCACTCATTGATCTTCCCAAGGTATTTACTGTTTACATTTAATCTCTGCGTGTAAATAAAACAACAAATTATATACAGAAATAGTGCCAAAAATATACAGACAGCTTTATATGAAAATGCTGCAATGTTTTATGATGATTTGATATTGCTGGTCAGTAAAGTCCAATCTTTTGAGTGGCTTCACCCTTGAATGGCAGGTTCCAACATGAAAGAGTCTGTGATGATCCAGACTGAAGTCAGTGAAACTTTAGTCCTTGTTTAAGTACTATAATATCAGTTATTTCTGTGAGACCAAATTCTGTGGTTTCCCTGAAAAACATCCATTTCATGGGTACATGAATTCTTGGAATAACTGTACCCACTTGCTTTATGTATCAAATTTGTAAATACTCCATGGACTTGAGATATGTGTTAGCATTAAATTATCTCTTGTTTATATGCATGGAACATCGAGATTATTGGTGGATATATAGTGATAATATTGGTTCAACAATGGTTACACAACAACAGCAATTCAAACATCAGCTATAATGATTTTACTTGCTTTACCAGCCGGTTGGATCGTCGGCCCCTCCGCCTGTAGAGAGACCGCCCCCCGATACTACCATACAGAGGGTGCGCAACATCTTCCAACCTAGCATGAAGTCGGTACAGGAGGCTCAGTTGAGAGGTGCCCGGTCACAACCCAACGGTAGGTCAAACGGTGAGGATAATAGGGCATGCATGAATCGTCAATCAAAACGAAAAATGCACATTTTAAAATTTTAATAATTCACTTTATAAAAACCAAATCAGTAAAAAGAGTAGATCAAAGCTGGTCTAAAACAGATACCATTTAAATTTTTTACATCTGCATGAGACATTTAATTGAGGTTTATAGCGAAGTTTATTGATGAAGTTTGATGGCAAACATTTTCTTGATGAATGTCTTATCCATTTCCTTAACCCAAAAAGATGGCATCATACCTCGCACTCGTAAAAAATATGAAAATATTAGTCACGCTCATGAAATATATTTTGTGTTACTGAAGACACTGTTAGATATCCTTTATGTGTTTGTTAAGTCACAGCAAATTTAACCTCCAAACTGAAAAGTACATTGGAACAAACTTGATGTAGAGGAATACATTTTCAATGCCCATTGTTTAAAACAGGCAGTGCGAGGCGTGAATCGCCGTCCAAAGTTGGGGGTGGAGCACGACCTACATCCTCCACCTCCTCCATCTCCGATAGTCCCGAGTTATCCTCCCATGACCAGTCCGCCTTCACCGACGTCACCAGCAACATGTTTGAGGTAGGCTCGGCTCCTACAACCTAGCTAGCTTCACTTATAGGGCTTTCTTAGGACGATATATAGGCTTTTCCTTAGGACAATTTTGCAGTGTAATAATGCATTGATAGAGGCACATTAATTTATAGTCCACCCTGATGCTTCTGTAGAAATATACAATCAGTTATAAGTATTATTGATGATAAATACTTTTTATGAATTTTTTATTATATATATGTTTAAGACAAGAAGCATTTGTTAAGGAAATATTGGATAAGGAATCACAAATCACTTGTTCTTTTTCTCTTTTTGATCTCGCAATAGTAGAGCATATAATTATGGTGACTTGGTAATTATGTTGATGTTTCGTGTCCCTCCCTGTTACACGTGTAATGAAGCCCCCTTTCTGTTATGTACCGCCACTCGAAGGTTTCCGTTTCACACACTGTATTATCTGTGTCTTACTACATAGTCTATATATATATATTACTGCCTTCACACGGCCAGAACTGACTTGTGAGTTACATGTTTATTCACTGTACTGGAACAAACATATTTCTGGACCACAATACTAAGACATGACTTACACATCTTTGTATCTTTTACAACATTTTCATTCCAAAGTATTAACATTTGAGGAAAAATTTAAGATTTTAGGGAATTTAAACGGCATAATAAACATATCAATTGAATGGCAAGGATGAAATCAAGACTAGGTAAAAATTGATGACATGGGCGAATGGCGGAAGTTTGCCTTTTGAACATTTCATGTTCAAATTCGAAAGATTTTATGACAATGAATTTAAGTGATTGGGAATGATAAAGCAAGAAAAGAAAATGTAGAAGAAAAAAAATATGTAAGTCCTGATGTTAAGAGCCTTGTCTAGTTTGTTCTGGTATAGTCGCTAGATGTAACACAAATTAGTAAGGCTCCTGTGAAGAATTCTATGTCTGCACACACTGTGTGTCATATTCATCGTATGCACTGAAAGTCTATGTACTGTATTATTTATAATCTTCAACCAGTTCTCTTCTTGTGTGACCTGATTGGCCGGCGTTACTAATGGTGTACTACTACATAATCCATTTTGCTTCCCTTCAGGTGTTTAAAGGTCCCCCCGGGTCGCGCGAGTCTGTTAGTGGCAGTGTTTCCAATCATACATATGAAAGCACATGGCAAAACTACTGAACAAATGAGCACACAGATTATGTAGCTGAGGTTTCTCCACTTTTTACTTCCATATTTATATATTGTGCACTCCTTGATCTAACATCATTACCAGACCCCAAGCTTCTTATTCACTTCGTTTTCTGTTCCGTTGATGCCCTGGTGGGAATGGCTGATTGGTCCGTTAATATTTACCATCATTCATTCATATTTATTTTTTTAAAACAATTTAGTAACTGGTGTTCTGATCGTAATATTTAAAAACCTAATAAATATATTTGTTAATACATTTTTTATTTTTAAATACGACATATTCATAATCATTACTAATTACAGTAGTTTAGTTTTAACTTGAGCAAGTAACCGAACAGAAGTTACTATAATGGGTTAATTTTGTGTCTATACTTCCGTGTTATTGCTGAAGTCATTCTCACCATAGGTTACTTGTTGTTTTACATTACAGCATTGCATGAGCCCAGGCTATCACCCTCTAGGTGTGTGCCACTCTTTCTTGGCATGTCCTATCACAGTTATCTCCCCTACCTAACCAGTTGTACCGGCTGGTCGACCAACTTGCCGTCTTTCAATGTTGTTGCATGTTTGTTCCTTCTGAGTTTTTAAACAGACAAAACAATATACTTTACATTCAAATATATTCATATAGCAATTCCATATCTTTGACAATTCTGTCCCATTAGGATTTCGATTTTTGATGGATCCAAGACCTAGTGCAGGTAGTATGATTGATATTGTTTACTGGGAATGAAATAACTATGTACTATAGGGCAACATCAGGGCAGCAGGCTTGCTGGCTATCTCATTCTGGCATGGTTGATTAATCCTCAAGTTGGAAAGCTTAGCAAGCTGGTGTCCAAACCTAATGGCCTGAAATCAGCATAGATCTAGATTCTGTGGAGAAAAGTAGCAGAAATGAGATGTTCAGTATTGACTGTATTCATAGTTGTGTTGTTGATTATTAGAAATGTAAAACAAAAATATTGATAGAATTTATATATATTGATAATTTACAGCATACAATGCATAAATATTCACAAACAAAACTTTGCATGGTGAGAGTTGATAGGTGTAACATAGGTTAGAACTATATGCAGTGGTATGTTTATAGTTAAAACAAGTTGGTCATTTCAAAGTTGCATAAAGAATATAATATGAAGTTGTTTATTAATAGAATGTATATGTTTTTTCACACTCTGCAAGTTGCTAGAAGTCATGAAAATTTTTTTTTTAAAAGAATAATAAATGAATTGTGTTCATCAAATTGATATGAAAGGGAGATTACTCCAGACAAAAAAAAAGAAGTCTGGAATGGAACTATTCTTTGTGCTTATGACTGGTGCAGAAGTACTTAAACCTTAAAATATAATATGTGGGTTTTTAAACGAATGATGATCAGCATTGCTTAAAGCAGAAGTCTTTTGACTTGGTGGGATAGTTAGATGGATTGGCATAGTCTAGTGGAAGGGGCATTTTAGTTAATCAACGAAGAATTGAAGATTGGGACTATATATCATAGCACTAGATAGTCTTGACAAGTTAGGGTACTGTTTAACTGTATTTGGTACCATACCAATGCAACTGACAGTGTTGAAGTATATTGTAAGTTTAAATTTGCATCGTACAAGTGTTTTAAATTAGGCTTTCATGGTAAAACTAAACAATACATTCTAATACTCTTAACATTGCTTTGTATTAGCTTAGTCAAACTGTCCTTTTGTAAGCTGTCTGCAATACATTGTTGGCTTAGATATTTTAAATTGATGTCCTTTGTCAGTGCTCTGTGATGCATTCTCGGCTTAGATTTAACATTGAATGTTTTTTCTGGGTCAGCTCTGTTTTATGTTGTCGTTGGCTGAGATATTGTTCTGATGGCAGTGGGCATTGATAACCCTTACATTAATGATGTACTGTAAATGTGTTATGTATAAACTGGCAACAGACAAGCAGTGTACAGTAGTTTGAGGCTGCTATGCCGAAACTGTTGCCAGGGTTGAAGGCATACTGAGCCAAATCAAGGAAAGGGGAGAGCACTCTGGCAACTTGTTGTTATGGTAGCTTAAAAATATGACAATTGTTTTAACCATGACTTAACATCAAATGACAATTAGGCATTGTTTAGTTGATGTATAATGTACAATGTAAAAGAATTAAGTTATTGTATTGTTTAAATCAAGTGAAATCAAAAAGATACTTCTATACAATAACATGATATACAAAAGAAAATAATGGACAGTGTAAATCTTCAGAACAAAACTTAAGCTTTTATTACAAGGTCATTTACACTTTTAATCAACATATTTAGGGAGATTGCTGTTGGCTTATAGCGATTAGGCAGTCACAGTTTAGCGCAGCATGGTTAGATGAGCGTTATAGTTCCCAGTAGGGCTAATTATAGGTTGCTTTGTAATACTATGTAACAACCGTTACCAGATATCGTCGATTTTAGTTGTAACGCTTGACTCTCGGTTTGATTAACAATAATTGACTGGACTGTAAGCTTCACATGATGACTTGGTACACACACACAGTGTGGTGTTGTTGAAATCACAAGCTTGTTCAGCACCGACATCTACTGTCCCTAACCATGATATCCTTCAGACATAAAATGTGCTTATAAACACATTTCTTAACAAGTCAGGTTTTACCCCATCAAACATTAAAATTTACATCTTAATGTTTCAAATTTCCAGTTTTGTTATATTAAAAATTTCTTCATTATTTTGGTAGAGATCAGAAGTATTTATTTAAGGTACTTGGCTTTGACAGCAGATTATGAGTTACCTATGGTATAGTTAATAGCAAAGATGTCAAACTGTATATATGTGAGCAAGATGTTAAAATTTGTTATCATAAATCATCATTAATTCATTCTTGGTAATAATATGTAAAGCTAGTAAGATATCATCATTCTAGATACACTGTACATAGATCACTGTCTGTAGTGGAAAGTAAAATTATTTAATAATCCTTTAAATATTTTGAATCAATTGATTTGCCCCATCACCATCTGTCCACCACATACCAGAAAAGTATGTGTAGCGCTAGAACCTGCCCTGTTGTCTTCTCCTTTGCTTTACACATTATTACGAGGCAAACTATTATTAATTCAATGTTGAGTCATTCAAATTAAACTTTATGCATTTTACAAAGAACACAGAGATAATTGTATTTTTATTTGTCTAACTTAAAACCAGTTATTTTAATCTTATTTGATAAAAATGCATGATCTTAACTTTTTGAGGGAAAATCACAAAACTCCTATGCATTTGGACACATTTTGAAATGGCAATATGACTAAAAATGGCAAAGATGAAGATTTAGAGAAGTTGTTTGCTTTTACATTTCCTTATTACTCCATTTTCAGTGTGATTGTAATTATCGTAGGTAAATGTAATATACTATTTTTAAGAAAAGCATTATGCTAGGACGATTTAAACAAGTGTTATTTATGCTGATTTTGTCACTACCTTTATAACGTTATTTTGCTGTAATTAGATACAATGTAAATGCTGTACAGTGCTAATGTTGGGGCAATGTGATGCCATGATAGCCAACTTGATCTTGTTGATGACTTGATGTTATAATCTGAACATGTACATGTAAGATATTCTCATAGATATTGATTCTATAGTCCTGACTATTGAATATGTATATATGACTTTCTCATCAATGAACTATAATGTCCAGTATTGACTCAATACAGATGATGATATCTACTTGACCATGCATGTGATTGTGTATTAATTTAGGTTACCGTTGTGTTGTAGGACGGGGAGGGGTATGAGCGGCCACGTATGCGTCTGTCTCTGGCCTCCACCAACAGTAACTTCAGTAGTCCCCCACACTCAACCAGTGGCAGTCTCTCCGAGGACCGAGACCCCGGCGACAATGACCAGGAGGTAGACTGTACTCGCCTCTGATTGGCTGGAATGTGACCCCAGAAAAAGGTCGCCTGTATATCGCCATGGCTGGTTACTTTATGTAATGTGTGGTCTCCAGTCTCAAGTGTTGACAGCATGGAGCGATATCTCTACTTTGTCTGTACTTAGCAGGACAGTTGGCTACAGTCTGTGGCGACCTTACCACCACAGTCATATCAAATAAGACATCAAACCCAGCCGGATAAATAAATCAAGAAACGCAGCATTTTTTTCTTCTACAAAACAAAGCAATGGAATGCTTGCTTACTGCTGATAATTAACATAATCGGTATTAATCCCATGTATATTTAGTCCTATATATTTACCTGTAGCAGGAGCACAGCGTCTACTACTCACAATCGAAAATTCTCTATCCATTGTATTTTGGACTCGGTCAATTTAAACACATATTTAATCAAAGAAAAAAAACTTAACAAATATTAAGGTTAAACCATTTTGCAATTTTAAGAGGCAAAATGATTGTTTTGTTTTACTTTGTACAATATTATTTATCATGGAACCTTTTTGAATTCCTAAACCACGTTTTTGGTGAAGAATGAACATAACCATGTATTTATATAATAACGACTATCATAATTGAATGCTTTAACTTTACACTGCGAATTCCTTTCCAAGGAGTGATCTCTTCATGTTGCCCTTTGTAAGGAGTGATCTTTTGGTTGTTGTACACAGTATATTTCGCCTACATATTGCCGCCATTACAGATGAACCTGTCTCATTCTGGTGTGAACACGACGTACAAGATGTGTTATATACGTGACGTGTTATTTACTTGATGCGACACATTACGGTCAGTTTGTATTGTCACTGCCCCCGAAAATCATCTTCATTTCATTGGTGTCGAAACCAGATCACCTCTTGGTGTATTTAGCTCATCATCACCTGATACAAAAGTCATAAATGTGAGACAAAGTCGTACATTTAAAATAGCTTAATCTCCATACCATGTTTGTAAAGACTTGTAGTCGGGTTAGGATATGCGAAATATCTCGTGTAAGGTGGGTTTTTTTTGTACAATTAAATATCAATGGTGGCATTATATGAACAAATGTGTAACTAGTGCAAAACTATAGTTTACATCTGAAATTGCATTTCAATTTTACACATTGTCATGATATTTAGAAAAAAGAATTACTAACTACCACTTTACGAAGTAAAGCATACCAATATACTGAAGAATAATGTAATTATCACAAAAAAAGACTATGTAGGAACATTATGAAATTAACACATTTGTAGCTTCTATACTCTAAACAGCAAAATGATTTTTGCCATTTCTTTCTTAAACAACGACTTGTAGCTAAAGGATAATATTGACAAGTTTATATAGTTTAGGTGTGACATGATGAAACTGTCTTTCATTTATACCAACACGACATGCCAGACCGGTGCTGTATTTTTCCTGTCTTTTTTTTTTAATCCTTCGGTACTATTTACCCGGTATATGTATAAACATACATACATATCCTATGATGTTACAGGTTCAGCATTCAAAAAAATCTTCTCCAGAGTTTTCATTATAAGTTGTACTTTTGTCATTTGTATTGCTCCAATAAAGGGACACTAAAGGCTTGGTTTAAGTATGACCAATTTTCCAATAAGTTGTCAGAACATGAAGCTTTACAGTGAATGTCATTTGATCCATAAAGAATGAAAAATGGCTTGACAATAAATTGCAAATAAGATTTATTTTCCATTTTATGGATTTTCCATTTCAAAGAATATGATCTAAGAACTTGAGATCCACTTAAACGCAGGACCTTAAGATAGAATAGACTAGGGCGAAGTGTGTTGACCTCTTGAACTTTGACCTTCCTTGTCAAAGGATTGGTTAGCAACTTATCAATGCATGAAATCTTTAACTACTCTTTAAACAAAATCCCAAATCCAAATTTGTTGGCTGTTATGAAGAGTGTGACTCTTAGTGCTTATGCCCATGTTCCCGGAAGAGTTGGACATGTCTTGCTTTATATATATAAATATATATGAAATATATATATCATACGACAAATCCTGTTAGGATATTGTATAGAATCTAATGGCTTTAATTGGTCACACTGTAGCTTGTACATATAGATGTATTTAAAACACTAAACCATGTTAATAGCAACACAATATTCAGCCTTATTCATGTACAGTTGTATATTCATGTAGCGTCAGTAATGGAGTCTTGTCACATATGTAAATGTTTTGTACATAGTTATCGGCTATTGTTGACAGGTGAATTTGCCAAAAACCCTACGTTTTTCCTTTTTAATTGATCAATGACTTTTGAGTGAGAGCGAGACGAGCGGGCGTGACCATACACCCGGAGTTACTGCGAGATATCCTGTACCTGCCACACAATTATCGGTGTGCTTTAGGTACGTTACCACTTTTCCGAGTTCAGTGCTGTGATTGCTGCTCTTGCCGAGGGTCAACATTTCCCATCCCCTTACAATTATGTTGTTTTTATGGACAGGCTTCATATCAATTGTGTAAAGTTGAGTATCAATATTTGCAATTATTCATAAATAAAAAGATTTGATATTAATGAGCAAGATTTGATTTGTGATAGAAACAATGTTTTTGGTACCTTTCCTACCGATTCCATCTAACTCGTACACCCCGAAATGTCATAATGAAGTATTCCAACCTTTGATTAAAAGAGTTCCATTGAGTCTTCAGGGATGAACGAGATAAAAGGAATGATTTTGGGGCAATATAAAAGAAAGCAATTTTAATTGAGATTCTGCAGGATTTTGGCACGTTGGCATAGATATGTCTTATTTGTGTTATCGTAGAAGACATTTAGTCCCAATACCAATTATGGTGTGCACATTTCATGTCATATTGATGTGCCACAAGTAATATACTGCCAAAATATGGAAGTTCCCACCCAGCCAATTATTTTTCTGTAAAGTGTAAAAGGGGAAACTCTGTGGTACCTGCCAGTGATTATTGTATTCATTCACTTAGGTTTTACAAGTCTTTCATTTGTGGTAGGAGATAGAACATTGGCCAAAAGTTGTTTATTTTAACATATCTGATATCGTGTTATTTTATGATATGGCGTAAAAGGTCAGGTAATTTTCCCAGAGAAAAACCTTGACAGTAGTTTTTACTCGATATACATATATACCAGTAGTAAGGTGTTACTATTTGTTATACATTATCATTCACAAATGATTGTCACAAATTATGCCCATAAAAGAGTTCACAATTCCTCTCACAGTAACTCCTCGTGTGTGGTTACCGGTTATTGTCGGATACCAGCCACTGATTTTATTTTACTTACTTACTCACCGAGTAAGTGAAGCAAGATCAGCCGTGGGTATACGACAATGGTTACAAGTGTGCACAAGAGTCTTAGTGGCGAATACCTGATGTGTGAGGGTGGTGTTTCTACTGGAGATCTCCACAGTAAATACCTGGTGTGTGAGGGTGGTGTTTCTACTGGAGATCTCCACAGTAAATACCTGGTGTGTGAGGGTGGAGATCTCCACAGTAAATACCTGGTGTGTGAGGGTGGTGTTTCTACTGGAGATCTCCACAGTAAATACCTGGTGTGTGAGGGTGGAGATCTCCACAGTAAATACCTGGTGTGTGAGGGTGGTGTTTCTACTGGAGATCTCCACAGTAAATACCTGATGTGTGAGGGTGGTGTTTCTACTGGAGATCTCCACAGTAATACCTGGTGTGTGAGGGTGGTGTTTCTACTTGAGATCTCCACAGTAAATACCTGATGTGTGAGAGTGGAGATCTCCACAGTAAATACCTGAAGTGTGAGGGTGGTGTTTCTACTGGAGATCTCCACAGTAAATACCTGATGTGTGAGGGTGGTGTTTCTACTTGAGATCTCCACAGTAAATACCTGATGTGTGAGGGTGGTGTTTCTACTGGAGATCTCCACAGTAAATACCTGGTGTGTGAGAGTGGAGATCTCCACAGTAAATACCTGATGTGTGAGGGTGGTGTTTCTACTGGAGATCTGCACAGTAATACCTGGTGTGTGAGGGTGGTGTTTCTACTTGAGATCTCCACAGTAAATACCTGATGTGTGAGGGTGGTGTTTCTACTGGAGATCTCCACAGTAATACCTGATGTGTGTGAGTGGAGATCTCCACAGTAAATACCTGGTGTGTGAGGCTGTTAAGTGTTTCCACTAGGCCTGTTATTTACAGCTAATCCTTCAAATTTTGATGCATGTCTCATGACCAACAAAGACCATGTTATTTTTGTCTCCCATAATTTTCTCATAAACTTTCGTTAAAGTGATCCACTAGCAGGATGACAAGCATTTAAGATTTGAATTGTACATGATGTGAACAATTCCATTTATTTAAGGGCGATTCAAAAGTTCCCCCAACACAATGTGATTCATTTTATGTTGTATTATTGAGAGAAGAAGAGATGAAGTAACTAGATTATGCAATATGAAATATAATACACACTGCTGTTAAAGAAAACTGTGGTCATTTGTAAAGTAACCCATACTTCCCAGAAAGTTTTATTTTAAATTTATTTTCATGACATCAGAATTATTCTGACAAAGAGAATTTCGCAAAGGATAATAGAATTATGATTACGTTGAAAATTCAAATGCATGATATTGCACTGTTAGAAACTGTTAATATGATAATGTCAGTGCATCATGAAGAAAAAAACAACCATGATAACAAATCTGGTAGTTATCTTGCAATTTGCTATCAATTTTTTAACCTGTTCAGGTTTATGAATAATGGAGAGAGATTTTTTTTTAATATTTTACTTTCTCAATTTTTTTTATCCTTTTGATTCCTTCATTTTACTCAAATGTTATGGTGATATTGAGTCAGTATTATAAAACAAGTGATCGTTTGTTACTGTTATAGTGTATAGTAAAGCTTGAAGGTCTTTCAGAAAAACGTAATCTTTGAACAAATGTTGAAAGTATCTTGGTTAACTTTCAGGTTACTGAAAAGTATGGTGTTCTTTTTTTTTCGTTTCTTTTTTCTTCTTTCGAGAATGACTTACAGCAACACAAGGTATGATACTGACCTTGTGTGTTATGTTCCTGACATGGTGACAGGTATCTAGCATACGGTGCGTGGGGAGTAATGGTAGTTGTAGAATACATTCCATTTGACTTGGAAATGCACACACAAATCACACCATTTTACATCTACATACTGCTATAGTGAATCGGAACATCCGCAGCGCAATGAGTGGCCAGTTCACTCGTAACGAACTGCCTTTAATTGATTGTTAACTAATGGTGGATTAATTGACTTGTGATATGGTTGAAGAAGAGTCGCTTGTGCCTTTGGTTTGCTTGCTGAATGTTTTGGTTGGTGTCCTGTTGGAGACTTGATGATGATGCTAATGTTAGTTGAGGTATTTATGTCCTTTTAGTGCGTAAGCGGAGTTAAATTCTTAATTTTTAAAATTCTTCGTGCTAACCTAATACTTAATCGGAAATTAAGAATTTGCTTCAAGAGCTGTCCTGTATTTGGCTAATATATAGTTCTTGGTCTACAGCAGGCCGGGAGTGTGACCTCATACATTTTGTGTATCCTTGTCCACATTCCACTATCAAGTCTTGAACTTTCCAAATAGATTCAAAATATTCCTTTATTTGATTTGAATAAATCTACAATTGAGAACGAAGATGTGATCTATGGCATGATTGCAAAGAAAGAAAACAAAAGTTGAAAGATACATCGATTGGTTTCTTTAGTAAACAAATATCCTTAAAATCTAGATATGTTTAAATCAGTAGTGAAAGGGAAAAGCAGCTAACTAGGTTTAGGAAGGTGTCTGTTGTAGGCTAGGCATGGGTTACATCAGATGGAGGACTACAGTACTGTAGACAGACCGACTATATTGTTGTAGGCTGACTCCAGGTAGATAGACTATTGTGCTGTGGGCTGACTAGCTCAAGGTAGATAGACTATTGTGCTGTAGGCTGACTAGCTCAAGGTATACGGACCATATTGCTGTAGGCTGACTCTAGGTAGATAGCCTATTGTGCTGTAGGCTGACTAGCTCTAGGTAGATAGACTATTGTGCTGTAGGCTGACTAGCTCAAAGTAGATAGACTATATTGCTGTAGGCTGACTCCAGGTAGATAGACTATTGTGCTGTGGGCTGACTATCTCAAGGTAGATAGAATATTGTGCAGGCTGACTAGCTCAAGGTAGACGGACTATATTGCTGTAGGCTGACTCTAGGTAGATATACTATTGTGCTGTAGGCTGACTAGCTCAAGGTAGATAGACTATATTGCTGTAGGCTGACTAGGTAGATAGACTATTGTGCTGTAGGCTGACTAGCTCAAGGTAAACGGAATTTATTGCTGTAGGCTGACTCTAGGTAGATAGACTATTGTGCTGTAGGCTGACTAGCTCAAGGTAGATGGACTTCAGTGCTGTAAGGCTGACTCTAGGTGGACTTACTGTGGTGCTGTAGTCTGACTCTAGGTACAAAGTCTATAGTGTTTTATTGTCGACTCTTAGGTAAATGGACGAGTGTTTTTAGGCTCATGGGGAGTAGATTGACTACAGCGCTGTAGACTGACTGTAGGTAAATTGTCGATAGATTGACTACAGTGCAGTAGACTGAATATAGTTAGATTGTCGATAGATTGACTACAGTGCTGTAGTCCACCCTTTGGAGATAAATTACAGCAGATTGTGAAGACTACAGTGCTTTAGATAAATCGGCTTA
The DNA here is from genome assembly GCA_947623455.1 of Mimachlamys varia. Classification (NCBI taxonomy): domain Eukaryota; kingdom Metazoa; phylum Mollusca; class Bivalvia; order Pectinida; family Pectinidae; genus Mimachlamys; species Mimachlamys varia. The sequence continues at coordinate 41,790,879 of OX392528.1, forward strand.
GGACGAGTGGCTCCCCAGTTGTGATGGGGAGCATTACATGGTGCTGCCAATTGAGTGGTCAAAAAGTGATACTTTAGTAATAGAAAAACAAAACCTTAATTATTTAAATTACTTAATGATTGTAAATTTTAGCTTGAAGATTTTAATTATGCAAGATTATGTACTGATTGATGAGCACTATTTGCATATCATTTGTATATCTCCACGTTTGCTTTTATTGTCATTGTTTGAATGTTATTATTTTTTTCAGGAATCAAAACATTTCTTCCACAGAAATGAAGTATAAAAGTGCAATGATTTTTTCTCTCCCCTTATTATTATTGTTGTTAAAGACAAAACGTGTTGACCTACCACACTATAGTTATGTAGCCTACAGTGTATAGACTTGTACCATTGTATCCCTTGTATAGAGCCCGTTATTTACCCCGCATTACCACTGAGTTTTATAAACTACCATGTATGTGTGAGTGTCAGTGTGCATGTACAGTTTTGTATGCAATGTAGTGTTATTATATTACTTTTTTGGTGAAATCTTTAATTTGTTTTTGCCGAAAAGTTTCTGTGCGGATTTTAGGTGTGGCAGCCACCTTGTAGATACAGCCGATGGTATTTTGCTTTGGAGTTGTATAGCCCAAGGAAGGTTTATTATTATTGCAAAGTTCCCACCACTAATACATACAGATCTGTAAGGAGAGCTTAGCCAATTATTACGATTAGTATTGTATAGTTTTATAACACAAATCAGTAACATGTAAGTGCAAGAAATGGTAAAATAAAACCGCAAAAATAATAAAATTACATAAATTCTTCTATACAGATTTGATGTTGTTATTTTGTGTTCTTTAAGAGAATGGACCTGTTATTTTGGTTTCCAATATTACAATGCATTAGAGATGGTGTCATGTGACTTTCTTTGTAGCTTACCAATCACCAAAGCAGCAATAATTGGCCTAAAACTGCTTGTTTAAAGGCTATTAACTTGTTCCAATACATAACTTGGACAACATTCTAGGTCACAAGCAGCAATTGTTTATCATTGAGCATCAGGATTCAGGCCCTGTGAACCTCACTCAATGGTTTATTAACACATATGTTACCTCCCTTGCAGTGTTAATCTCTGTATTCACAGTATTTTAATATGGAGAAGTTTTTCTGTCTGAGTTATTGTCTCCACTTTGAGTGAAGGAAAAGGAAGACATTGTATCACCTGATAGATCTAGTTCATGTTCTTCTTATATTATCTTGTAGGGGTCGTAGCTTGAAAACCATTATAGACATGTTATGAAACTTTCAGTATACCTGTATTGGTCATGGACAATGTGTACACAGTCATTAGGTCATTTTGACCTTGATCCAAAGGTAAAATATGTGCAAATTTGCAGTACAGTCTATTCCGCGCTGTAACTTTCAAACCATTAAATATAACTTTTCCAGTTTAAATCCATCACCCAAAGGTTATGTGTAGTGCACAGTCAGAAGTTCATTGTAACCTTCATCCAGAGGTGACACATTTGCAAATTTTGATGGAACACCTTGTCCAGGCTGTTGAATTTAAACTTTAAATGATATTTTAATGAAACTTTCACCATACTTATCAAAAAGGATAAGTACTGCATTGTCATTAAGTCATTGTGACCTTGGCCCCAAGGTCAAAATATGCAGAATTGTCGGCTGCATCTTGTCTGGGCTTAATTTATGCGTGAAGATATCTTGATGAAACTTGCAGATGATGTGCCATGCATTGTCATATATCAAAAGGTGAAGAAAGTCTTGTTTCAAGCATTCCAGGGTGATGCCAACAGTACCTCACTGTATCTAATTAATATGTCATCTGACCAAACATGAAGGTCATCGAATCAAAGGTCAAGGTCAATGGATCAAAGGTTAATGTCAAATTTTGTATCTTTTAACTGTTGAACATTTGATGACATTTTGTTGAAGCAATGGTGATCAGAATCAAGCAAGGCTTTAACTGACCAAATCTCGAGGTCATTGGCGGTTTTTTTATTTCCTGATTGCTAACTTTACATCTTTTGGTCGCTAAATGTTTTTAATGAAATAACAAAATGTCAGCTGATAATACCTCAAGATAAGATTTTACATTTCGTAGAGCAAGTCTTGTCTGGTCCATAACTGTATTGACATAAAAAACACTTCGGGGAATAACTGACTATAACATTTTTAATGGAGACATTTTGATGGTCCATTGAAAATGTTCATCTGCGGTCCATCTATGTAAATGCATTAACGTCAGATAGACGTCTTTGAACGAACATGGTTAGTTTATCATAGGCTATTTCTCGGTAACGTAGCAACGGATAATGACGAATCGTATTATACAAGTGGTAGAATCCCCCTTTGTCTCTACTTAATCATGCAGGCGAATCAGAAGATATGATGATTAAGAGAGAAAAAAGGCGACCCGACCATTTTTGGTATTGTGTGAATTAGGGAGGGGATGAAACATAACCCCATTTGTCCAAAAGCTGTGCATTCTCCATTTTGTGATGGTCGGGAATCTTGTCTCCGTTACAAACCCTCAACTATTATGATTTGTATTACCACAACGGTACATATTTCTATATAACAAACAGGGGGAAATGATATTTCAATGGTGGTCACCCAATCTTTTACCAAGTTTATAGAAATATTAGCAAATTAAACAACTTGGTTTGTGACTGGTTTAAATTCATAAAATCCCTGCAAAGTATTTTGTATTCTTGCAGTTTACACCCATTTATAAGTGTAGGTTAAACTGAACTGCTGTATGTCATGTGTTTGTAAATGTAACACTATATTCCCACTGAAAAGTAATGGTCCGCAGTAATATTCAGTTAGGTCCATTCATACACATAAAAGTAATGGCATTTGGAGTTTACATAAGCGATTTATTTAACAAAATATATTCACTTGCTCATCCTCGATCACCTTCGCTCTCTACACCCCTGAAAAATGTCATGACAAAACGGAAGGCTCCGTGTACACCACCTTGTTGATGAGGCAAGAAGACTGGTCCGACCCTTTGATGCACATCAAAAGAATTGTGTGGTCACGTAACGGTAAAAATTGACAGGCTTTGAAGTCCGTTGCGACTCCATTGTAATCGTCAAAGGACAGGAATGCAGCCTAGCGATTGGTCAGGATGTTTTACCTAAGCGTGTCTTCAGTTTTGCCATGACATATTCCAGGTGTGTAGAGAGCGAAGGTGATTGTAACTCCTGGATATCGAGGATGTCACTTGCTATGGCACACTCTGTGTAGAGCAAAATTTAGTTCCTTCATAAGTCTACACCGCAAACTTATAATCCGTGTTTGAATTTCTAATTTCTTATTTACTTATTATATTAGTTATATTGAAAAGCAATAGAAATAGAAGAGACATCAAAATAAAAGAACCCTAGGCCTAAACTTTCACCACTCACATCCCATTTTGTCTAATGACTGGTTTCTCAAACATTAACAGTATACGTACAAAAGCTTATATTGTATTCTTTTTCTGAACCTGTGCAGTATTCAAAATGCTTTTAATTGGAAAAATGCATTTGAGCCATTCAGTTTCAGTACACCGATGTGGGTTAATACAACTTGAGCACCTCTAGACGGTGTCTTCAAGTGCCTTTCCAAGGTCAATGCCGATGATTGAAATAGACAAGTTTCTGATAAACTTAATTTGAAAATTCATAACTTTATGCAGGTTTATAAATGCTTTTCTAATGTTGTATTAATATAGTTGATACTAAATCGGCAGTGAAGACAGTGTCAAGGAGTGCTATTTTATTAACCGGAGCAGAACGAGTTCATTGATATTTTTAGACGCATGTTGGGCAATGGCATCTGAACCTAGAGATGCGGCGTCTACACAGTAAACTGTTTTTTGAAACACTTCGTTTTCCGAAACCGTCCGAGCGCATCCATGGTATGAACAAGTTCGTTGACATAAGAAAATGTCATCATTTGAGTTAAGAAATCCACATGAAAAATCTCAATATCCCGTTACACGGAGATGGGCCAAGTGGTTAAGCCCCCCTACCTCTGGGTTGCGAGTTCGAACCCCACGTGGGACAGTTGCCAAATACTGGCATTAGTTCGGTGGGTTTTTTCCGGGTAATCCGGCTTTCCTTCACCTCCAAAACCTGGCACATCTTTAAATAACACTGGCTGTTAATAGGACGTAAAACAAAATAAACCAAACGTTACATGGACTTACAGTGAGGGATGCGAGAGAGGGACCTCTCCCCAGATAAGTTCACATTAAAATTCTTTAAAAATCCTGTTGGCTATTCAGTGTTATGCTCATCTACTCTTCCGAAGGGAATCTGGGCTTATGTCATGGTGTCCGTCGTCCATCGTCTTCTGTCCGCTTTCCCTTTAAACGACTTGATCTGGAAAAAATGGAATCATGACATTCTAAAAACGGAAATGACCTTAACCTACTCGTACCTTCATGATCCCAGGGGTCAAATGCGTCGCTCACTTCAAATGACCTTCTGGAAAATTGAAGGTTAGAGAACTTTTGTTATTGTCTAGTAGTGTTTTGGGAGCTGGAATTCAACAAATTATTAAAACGAAATTGGCCTTGGACTTCTGTCAAGGTCACAGGGGTTAAATGTGCCAAACACTTTAAATATTTTGTGAATTTAAACGTATGGAATCTTAATATTTGGTCTGTTACTTCTCTGGATTGAGCACGACAAAGTTTGCAAATTGAAATGGCCATGACCTACTTTCAAGGCCACAGGGGTCAAAATGCCTATCGGTGCTATTTTTAGATTGGTATAGCTGTGACCTTTCATCTGTTGGATAATCGGGCTACTCGGTAGTGAAACCACTCAAAATAAAAACAATATGAATATGAGTTGAGAAAATCTTAATATATTTGTACAAAAGGATACAGTCAGATATTTGGATCATTCATCGAAAAATGCTGGGTTTTTTCATAATAGTTAAAGGCCAATATACGTAACTTCGGGACATTTTTCTGAAAAAAATCAAGTTGATAACCATGCACAAATAAGCCTAAAACGAAGTAAACCTGAGCGGTAACTAACAAGAAACTCTTGACAGAAAAATCCAAATAATTGAAAATAATTCAGGTGGGGCCCACTTCAACAACAAGTCGAAGTTAGAAGACAGTTCAAAATAGACGCGTGTTTACAAATACCGCATTTCAACTGCTGCTGTACCGGTAACCGCGTAAGAATTGATCTTGAATATTGCTGATATCAGTAAATCTTAACTAAATTTATTAATATAAAAAGTTATTAGGCTTGGTTTTCGCTTCAAGTTTTGCCGAATGTTACGTATATTGGGCCTTTAAACAACTTTCAATTACACATAGCCACACAGGCTAAAATAATTCCCCAACTGTCAGCTCCCGATTTGGAATGTCACCGAGGGCCGTGACTGCCGGCCAGCTCCTGAAAAGTCTCTGCAAAAAACGGAAGTGTTTCGGAGACGGGTGTCTCATTGCTGTAGCTTTTTTAACTTTTGGTAGGCATACAACTGACATTCTTTTCACTTTAGGGTTCCATAGATTACCACTTGCAATTTTGTGACACGCAGATTTCGACACTCGCGTCTGTTTTGATATTTCCCAGAACGAAAGACCTTCAACATAAAGACGGATAATGGTGTTCCTTGAATTACAATCCAAAGGTTTTCCGTGTTGACAAACACGACCGAAAGTGTTTTCATCCATTAGGCCTACTGCCAATCAGAATCAAGCGGCCGGAGCCTGCAGAGGCACATGTTTTTTATCGATAGACGTTTCAGCTGCGTATTGGCGGTCTCAAAACTGAAAATGTGTTACCTGTACGCTGTCATTGTGAAGTCGCTACATCTAATCTAAAAATAGAACCGATAGGAGTTCGACACCACTCTGTGATACAAGTGAACGGCTGAGCTGTAGGAGTTTATACACATGGGCCGTTCTCAGTTCGGGTAGCACTGCAGTAAACAGCAGTTTTTTGGTTCACTTCCGATCAATTGCATTTTAAGCAATACAAACACCATGAGTATATCTCAATTATATTTCTCTCCGAGAAAAATAGGGTTTGACTTTTACACTTTTAAGAAAAATAACTATGTCTATTTTTCCCATTCTAAATGTGGTCACGACAGTCGTAGGCGATTTAATACGTTAACGATATAATAAACCCTATGCCATGTTTTTACATAGATGTGTATTGAAGTCTTCGAATGCATACAAAAAAACTACACCTCGGCTACGTCTCGTCATGGGTACTGTACACCTCGGCTACATCTAGTCAGGGGTACCGTACAACTCGGCTACATCTAGACAGGGGTACTGAACACCTCGACTACATCTCGTCAGGTGTACCGTACACCTCGGCTACATCTCGTCAGGGGTACCGTACACCTCGGCTACATCTCGGCAGGGGTACCATACACCTCGGCTACATCTAGTCAGGTGTACCGTACACCTCGGCTACATCTCGTCAGGGGTACCGTACACCTCGGCTACATCTCCTCAGGGGTACCGTATACCTCGGCTACATCTAGTCAGGTGTACCGTACACCTCGGCTACATCTCGTCAGGGGTACCGTACACCTCGGCTACATCTCGGCAGGGGTACCGTACACCTCGGCTACATCTAGTCAGGTGTACCGTACACCTCGACTACATCTCGTTAGGGGTACCGTACACCTCGACTACATCTCGTTAGGGGTAGCGTACACCTCGGCTACATCTCGTTAGGGGTACTGTACACCTCGACTACATCTCGTTAGGGGTACCGTACACCTCGGCTACATCTCCTCAGGGGTACTGTACATCTCGGCTACATCTAGTCAGGGGTACTGTACATCTCGGCTACATCTAGTCAGGGGTACTGTACACCTCGACTACATCTAGTCATGGGTTCTGTACATCTCGGCTTCATCTCCTCAGGGGTACTGTACATCTCGGCTACATCTAGTCAGGGGTACTGTACACCTCGACTACATCTAGTCAGGGGTACTGTACATCTCGGCTACATCTCATCAGGGGTACTGTACACCTCAACTACATCTAGTCAGGGGTACCGTACACCTCGGCTACATCTAGTCAGGGGTACTGTACATCTCGGCTACATCTCGTCAGGGGTCTTGTAGGTTATAACCATGATTAACATGTAACCGAATTGCGTTTATACCAGCATCAATGCTAAAATATCCTGTATGAATTTTGATTTCGACAAGGCCCATCGTTTGTCCTTACCGATGTAGCGGAACTAGACTGGGTCCATCGTTTGTCCTTACCAATGTAGCGGAACTAGACTGGTCCATTGTTTACCCTTACCAATGTGGCAGACCTAGACTGGGTCCATCGTTTGTCTTTACCAATGTAGCGGAACTAGACTGGGTCCATCGTTTGTCTTTACCAATGTGGCAGACCTAGACTGGTCCATCGTTTGTCCTTTCCAATGTAGCGGAACTAGACTGGGTCCATCGTTTGTCCTTACCAATGTAGCGGAACTGGACTGGTCAATTGTTTACCCTTACCAATGTGGCAGACCTAGACTGACAGACAGCCATCTTTGTTTTTTACAATGAAATTTTATGGCCTTTTCATGGGATGGATCTTTCTCAAAATATGTAAATTTCCCTTGGTCCATAGATGTGCATTTTTAATTTTGTGACTGGTTATAAAAACAAATTTTTTGACAGCGGAGACATCGTTGCTTTGAAGTATGAAAGTTTGTTATTGCTTTGTTCTTGAAATACAGAATGGCTCTTTTTTTTCATTTAAAATATCCCCTTGGGTCCTGAGATGTGGTATTGTGATTATGGGACTGATCAGAACAACAAAGTGACTGGCACGGGCAACCATATTTGATTTGATTTCTGAAGACTATATTACAAATGTACAATAAATGTATTGCTATTCCTTAAGAAGAATTATCAAAATTCAAGTAATAAGAAAAAAAAGGAAAGAAGGGAAAATATCTCTTGTCATTTTAAGTTCACTAACTGAACGAATCAAATTAGCAGAGGTGTCATCCAATTTGATAATGATTTCATGTTGTTTTTTATTTGTATATATATATTTGTCAGTGTGATGCTTTGCAGTCTGCCTTTAATAACACCATGAATAGCCTGGAATCAATCGCTGGAGGACTCACACAACTAAATTATTTACTATATGTTATTACTAAGCTTTAGAGCTAATAACTTTAATATTTGAAGTTCAACACTAGTGACTGCCTGGATTCACAGATACATACATGGCAAAGACTTCAAATGACATTTTATCAGGAGTTTCGTCGCATTTTAGCTCGCTACGGGCGTCTGCTTCGCACAACTTGAAATTTACATGTCAAACCAGTGAAATGGGACGGGAACACCCTCTGACTTTTGACCCCATATTAATCCGCCATCACATGTCAAAATCTACCAAAAGTATACAATTTTGTAAAGTTAAATATCTATAGATTTCATTCAATGCAGAATATGTCAGCAATTACCTATTTAAATTATTGAGAATCAACTGTACTTAGCCGAAACAAATTTTCGGTAGGGACTACAAACGTATGAAACACGTAGTCATTGGCTCATTCTAGGCTAGTAGTTGTGCCAGTCCTCCAGTCACTCCGATTGTTCTAGCCTGGATTCAATCGCTGGAGTGACTCAGATGTTCTAGCCTGGAATCAATCGCTGGAGGGACTCAGATGTTCTAGCCTGGAATCAATCGCTTGAGGGACTCAGATTGTTCTTAGCCTGGAATATAGTGCTGCAGCGACTAGGTAAAGGTTTTCTGACTTGTGTGAACTATTTGTAAAAACAACCCTGCTGCAGAAACATATATGTATTCTATGTTTGAAATGTTTTCATAGATAGAAGAATTGATTTTAGACCAGATAACATTTTTGATTTGTTTACAGAACCTGACAGAATCCTGATGGGGACTGAAGAGGGATTGTATGTGGCACAGCTGAACAAAGATGGTAAGTTGTCCATTTATCAGTAACAAATTTTACAGACTTCTGAATCAGACTTTATAAACATGTTCTTCTGTTTCTCTAGCCAATGCATCGCTGTCAATCCTCCCTTGTTCGAAGAGAGAGTGCCACCAAAATTTACCAATCTCCCTCAAAACTACCTTCATTTCATTTAAGTTCAGACTCTGGCATCTCAAAATCTATATTTTATGGTCAAATGATCTCCTTGTTACTGCAAGGTATGTGTAGTGACCATGACAGGTGTGTCTGGCTCAATTAAATGCTTTTTGGAGTTATTTTGTTATTTTCAAGTTTTTGAGTATCTGTTGCCTTCACCATATTGATTGTGTGTTCATTGCCTTGACATGATGTCATTATGTCATGATGCAACATCTACTGTTGTAATTATTATGTTACAATAGGTGTGAATACATAACACAAAGGTTTGGCACAGCATAACACAAAAATTATGACACAGCAAAACACAAAAGGAAGGCGACAAGTACTTTATAGATAAATATTAATTTTGTGTTACAGTACTGATCCGCATTGGAGACCGCAGTGAAAAGAAGACCGTCTACCAGTTAGAGCTGGTACTGGAGGAGCAGCTTGTGGTATTCATCAGTGGTGAGTTGATACTGGCACACAGGTTTTCCCTGACGCACAAAAACCTGCATTTTGACTCCTAAAATTGTCAAAGGACTCCCAAAATTGATAAAGTGTTACTCTATATTATGTGTGATGGGAGTCCCAGGGCTCCTAAATTGATTAAATTTGAGAGTCCCAGGGAAAACCCTATGTGATTTCCAGTGTTTGCATCTTCTGTTGGTCTCTCCGTCAATCTCTACAACATCTTGGGTGTACTTTTGTGTTAATTCATTCACCCCTGAAATTCCAGCTGTTGAATTGGACGAGTTCAAATGTGTCTTCAGGAGTGAATGAGTTAAACTTAATTTTACTGATACTGCAATTCCCGAAGTTATCAAAAGTCATAATTATTTGATTAACCTATGTCATGGCCTTTTGCAAACTTTCCATTTAAAAGACTTCCGCTATTTTGATTCTAAGCTATGTATTTTCTGATTACAGGTCGACAGAAGCATATCAAATTGCTGCATGTGTCTGCATTGGAAGGACATGATGGCGATCCAGTCAAGATCCCGGAGAGCAAAGGATGCAGTGTGTTCTGTACAGGACTAATCCGGCAGAGCTGCTGCTCTTGTCTATGTGTGGCTATTAAGCGGACTATACAGGTGTACGAACTCAACAAGACGCGCCAGAAGTATAGGAAAATGAAAGACATTCAGGTCCCGGGACTAGTGCAGTTTATAGAAATTATGAATGAAAGACTTTGTGTGGGATACCCGTCATACTTTGCAATTTACAGTGTCACAGGTGATGCCGCACCAATGAGTAAGTGTTCTGTCTGTGGAGACTTGTTACAATAAAACAGTTAATTGTAACATCCAAAGTGTCTTCCATGTACTTGCATAATTGCTACAATCAGATATTAAAGGTTTTATGCAGTTAAGAATTGATTTTGCCGATAAAAGGTTGTTGGGGGGGGGGAGCAAAAATAATTCTGCCTGTTTAACAATACTTCCTAATTTTATAATATTTATTCTATAGTACATTAAATTATTTCGTTTCTTTTTGTTTGCCATTTGCAGCACTTGTAAATTCTGAGGACTCCAGTCTGCAGTTTATGATGCAGTCGCAACAAAACTCCCTGCAGGCAGTGGAGTTGTCTCCCAAGGAGTACCTTTTAGTATTTAGTGGTAAGTTGTGTTACCTTTTAGTATTTAGTGGTAAGTTGTGTTACCTTTTAGTATTTAGTGGTAAGTTGTGTTACCTTTTAGTATTTAGTGGTAAGTTGTGTTACCTTTTAGTATTTAGTGGTAAGTTGTGTTACCTTTTAGTATTTAGTGGTAAGTTGTGTTACCTTTTAGTATTTAGTGGTAAGTTGTGTTGTCTCCCATGGAGTACCTTTAAGTACTTAGTGGTAAGTCGTGTTGTCTCCCAAGGAGTACCTTTTAGTATTTAGTGGTAAGTTGTGTTACCTTTTAGTATTTAGTGGTAAGTTGTGTTACCTTTTAGTATTTAGTGGTAAGTCATGTTTGCTTCCAAGGAGTACCTTTTAGTATTTAGTGGTAAGTTGTGTTACCTTTTAGTATTTAGTGGTAAGTTGTGTTACCTTTTAGTATTTAGTGGTAAGTTGTGTTACCTTTTAGTATTTAGTGGTAAGTCATGTTCGCTTCCAAGGAGTACCTTTTAGTATTTAGTGGTAAGTTGTGTTACCTTTTAGTATTTAGTGGTAAGTTGTGTTGTCTCCCATGGAGTACCTTTAAGTACTTAGTGGTAAGTCGTGTTGTCTCCCAAGGAGTACCTTTTAGTATTTAGTGGTAAGTTGTGTTACCTTTTAGTATTTAGTGGTAAGCTGTGTTACCTTTTAGTATTTAGTGGTAAGTTGTATTACCTTTTAGTATTTAGTGGTAAGTCATGTTCGCTTCCGAGGAGTACAATAATTCAGCACAATCATAATTTAGTGGAATGATTTTATAGCGAAAAGTCACTAAGATAAGATGACATCTAAAAATATATATGTTTACTGTATAGTGTTGATCCAATTTGTATCAGTTTTTCTAAAAGGCTATCCACTACTTTGATGTATATATATTCAGTTGTGATTAAGTCGCTGTTTTCTTTCTAGTTTCTGGCATATATGTAGACAACACTGGTAGAAGGAGTAGAGCCCAGGAACTCATGTGGCCTGCTCCTCCAACAGCAGTTGGTAAGTTATCAAGTATACAGTGTACATTGCATATATACTTCATATCGAAGGTCGTAAGGCCATGTGAGGACGTAAAACTCTCAAAATAAATAAAACATCTCATATATACTCTCATGCTTGTAAGGAGAATTGATACACAGTATTTCTGATAATTGTTCAGAGACATTTTAACAAGGAATACATATTCCATGAAGTACATTTTACAATTTAATAGAAATATTCAGTAACATTCAGAATAGTGCTGCATATTTAAAATTGCAACCTGATTTGTATGTTTTGTATAGAATACATATCAATTTGTTTTCTTTAACATGTTATCAGACTTATATCACTGATACAAAACTTTTGATTCATATCCTGGTGCTTGTTGTTGCTTTGTTGGACTATATGCCTGTGCCATTGAATTGTACCACTGGGCAGTATCATTGTTATGTTGTCGAGGTTACTATACTTCAAACAGAAATCGATTAATTAATTTTTATGCTATCCATGAACTATTAAAAGTAAATCAAGTTAACACATTTGTGACATCTGACAGGGTGTTGTCAGGCGGTGTGGTGAATAGTACACTTGCCATTCACGGAAACCATGCAGGTTTTCTCTAGATTGTCTTGGTTTCCCTTCCAACATTAGGACCTCTGAATTTCCATCCAGGCAAACAAGGATGATTTATAATTTGGAAAATGTTGATGTGTATTTGTTGTAAAATAAAATTGCTGTGATGTCATCATTGTGTTATTTCAGCGTACAGTGATCCCTACCTCATGTGCTATTCAGAAAATGCCATATTTGTGTTCGATGTTCATTCAGCAGAGTGGATCCAGACTTTGTGCTTGAAAAAGGTACGAATTAGATTGACAGGAGACCATTTTGTTCCCTAATTGCTGAGGTATACGGGAAATGGTTGAGTTATGAAAGTGACAGCTAATGGAACTCTCAAAAGGACAGATTAACATTGCCAAGTTACAGAACAATCAGCTGATTGTCGCATTAATGTTAGATTTACACCAAACTTATTGTCTTTATTATTAGTAGAATTAATAATAAAAACTGACATTTTCTATCATTCAAAGTATTGCAGGATTATTCCTTCACATTTTGATTAATATGATATTGCCTCTTAGAAAATTAATTCAATCAGTATTGTTTGAATATACTGATTACTGGAAAAATATGGGTTTGTGATTTATTATGGTGATTTTATTGTATATTTCTAAATTGATACTTGATGATAAATTCTCCTTGTTTTGTTGTTGTAGACAAAGCCCCTGAACAGGGATGGCTCTCTGAACCTGATGAATATGATGGACTCCCAACACATCATTCACTTCAAGAATGTCCACCAGGGTATTGATACTTTGTAACACCCATAACTGTCCTTATGATGAATTATACTTGGGGAATCTCAGGTTTAAATCTGATCAAAGGAAATTGGTTTATTTTAACAACAGATTGTGTTAGTCCTGCAAAGTTATCTGGGAATACATATCCTTTGTTCAGTCATGTAAGGTGTGCTGTTGCAGGTGTCATTCATTAGGGTCAAAGAGATACATTTTAATCATGAAATATTTAAGAAAGAAATATTTGTATTAATTTTTTTTTTTTTTTTTGCAGGAAAAGAGAATTTCGATATTTATTCATATATCTTCATGTTAAATTATGGATTAAATGGTATTAAATGTCTTTGAATGATAGAAGATGAAAGGCTGGCATGTTAAATTATAGAATAAATGGTATTAAATGTCTTTGAATTATAGAAGAAGAAAGGCTGGCCATCAAGGAAATCTTCAAAAACAGGAGTGTCAACAGGAACAAGAGGCGATTCTCCTTCAAGACGAGAGAAGATCATGACCGGGGTTCTAAAGGGTGAGAAAGGAGGCTCTGTCTGCATCCTGTTGGGTTATTCTTAGTGGAATGAATAGATGGTTTGCTCATCAAGTAACATTTATTATGAGATGAAATTTTATTTCAAGAGTTGGAATGATATTTAAAAGGAATGCATTGGGTTGATATTGATTTATGATACAATGTCCGGTTTTACAGCTTTTTGCCAACTGTTGTGAATGATTTATTTTTCAATGCTATTTTTTGGCTAACTGAATGTTTCAAGTTTTTTGTTCTGTTGCAAAATGGCAGAAAAAATTGACCTCCTGTGATTAATAATGACCTTTTTATTATACGATTTATGTGCAGCATGTTTCTTATTTATTTGCTTTATATCATTACTACATGTATCTTATAATATATAGACTGACACGCTGTAATATCAAAATACATTAATGTAACTCGGGCATATAGAATCTGGTGAGATGTGTTCGCCGGAATCACACTCTTCTATAACAATTCTGCTAATCTCTTCAAGCAAAGTTTGTGACTTAGATAAAAAACGTTTATCGGGATGTATAAGATTTGGTTGCACAGACATATGTAGTCTAAAGCATCAGCTTGTCAATACTACAAGTTGGTGATAAGTCCTTGGGGAAGTCTACATAGTGAAAATTTAATTGATATCCTCAAAAATATGGATAGCATGACATCTTTAATTGCCATGAAAGCTTCATGAATTGCTTCTTTGAATGTTTCTTGCACACACTGATATATTCTACAGCTATCTGCCGATATTTTTGTTACGAAAATGACTCTGTTATTGACAAGCAGATGTTGGTCGTGGTCTTAACTCTATATATATGGAGATCTCTTGTGTTGTAGGATCATCAGAACTATTTACAGGAATAACATATAGCATCTCCACCCTATAACGACATCACATCTGACTGATGTTGTATTATGTCTTTGTACTTAATCTGACCGATACATGGTGCAAACGAAAAAATTACTTAGGATTCACTGTTTTATATGGGAAAATACTGTGGTCATAGGTGTTAACAGGTTCTGTAAGGTTTTGTTTAGAAATTGAGTTATTTAAAATTGAAAAAAAACTACCCATGGATACAAAGGGATCAATCTAGGTCATTTATCACAAGAGGTAACAGTATTTTCCTGCAAGTGTTTATTAAGGTTTTACTTTGTTGTGGTTTCAAAACTTTAAAAAAAAGAATGGTTCAATTATTGTTTACACCATCAATGCTTTGATGAATACTTAATCAGACAGTAAAGAGTCCATATGAAATAGGTGAATTTAAATTGAACATTATATATTTCAGTGCAATAAATGATTCGGCAATAGCTAGTGTTGATATTTATACTTGTTAAGTATAAGATCCTCCCCCGTAAATAACAGATATTTGTTCCCTCGATCCCTAGATTGACCCCTGTTACCCTCGATCCCTAGATTGACCCCTGCTACAATGATATCCATCCTACCTACAATGAAGTCCAGTACATGTCGGTAAAGTTACCTGTTACGACTGTAGTAAACTGACTGAGTTACAAGACAGCTGCTATTTTGTGTTGACTACAGGCCCGAGCGGCGCTCTCGTGAAATTTCCGCACCAATATCATTCAGCCATGTAGCCCACATGGGTCCAGATCAGGTCTTTCCTTCAAGCATACCAATACCAGTAACCCACGGCCAGTAAGCTGTCTTACGTAAAATTGTACTGTGTAGTGGCTTAGTGCATGCTTCCCATATAATCTCTTTTTTCTTGGAATGTATAAACCATGCTGTCTTCTCCATGTATTTAATCACTGATCTACCAACTCAGCTATGCATGTTGCTTTTTACATAGAATTTTGGCTAGGTGCATGTTCGTTATCCAAGTTAAATACAATCAAAATGTCTGTCCCAAGACAGGTTACCATCGGTTCCTTGGGTGTAGTATTTAATCATTTGTTTTCAAACGTAACCGCTCTGTACAGTTTGACTAAATGCTTTGTGTTGTTAGCCTGACGTCTGCTATGTGCTATCTTGGTGCATGTGGTTACACGTGGTTACTTGGTGGCAGGGAAATTGTTATATTCCATTAGTGGTTCAGTTACGGTACAAGAACATGCGTTGATGGTGGATTTCAGCGGTTTGTTCTGGAAATATATACATTTCATGTTTGTTGCAGCTTATCAATAAATTATTCCCATCACACTTGTATTTAGAGGCTGTTTCATTGGTCCAGTTGTTTGGGCTCTGCCAATTATTACATTCATATGAACAAAATATTCTGACATATAACAGATGGTATACAAGTTTTAGTTTAGTTGTGGTGTCGGTGTATACAAGTAAATTACAAAAGGAAAATTAGTGGAAGTTATTAAGGATTGTTCCAAAATTCATCATATGAGAGGGGCGGGAGGCTCCACCACCCATCAAATATTAAAAGTAAAAGTGATTTATTATATGGAACTGTACACAGATCTGGTTTTAACCCCATCACCCATGTTATATTAATACAGGTGCCTCCCACCTCCCCCACATGATTAATTCTGGAATAGCCCCAACTTGGGTCATATGTGCAATTTGCCATAACTGAAATTTATCGTTATTTAATTTAATTTAAAATATTATTCTGAAAAAAATGAACTAGAATATACAGATGTGTATAAAGATATTTTAGATTTACAGAGCATGTTAAGGGGAATGGATGCTGATACAATATTTAATGCAAGAAATAATAATTTCAACTGCACAAATCAAAAATTAAATCAAATTAGAATATAATTCACATCACACAAAACTTATAGTCTGCCTTTTACATAATGGAAAGCTTTATGCACTCGTGAACACACTTGTATGTGTCATGTGATGATCTCTTGCACAGCACGTTTCTTTCAAAATCTGGACCCGCTATCGAAACAAAAAGATGAATTTTTTAAATGTTATTTTAAACCTTAACACTCAAGAAACCACACTAAATTAGGATAGTTTAGGAATTTACAATTTTTTAAAATCTTTGCTGGAAACAGTGACCTGCTTAATCAGATTTCAATTACGTTATGTTGGAAAAATATAGAATCGACCTTCATGCATTTAGTGGCGAGATCAAGCATTCCGCTTTGAGCCTTTCACACAGCTTCAGCTATGTTTGCTTACCTTTGTACAAGATAAGCATATGCCGAAAACAACTGAATTGTTTATTTTGCTACCGTAATAATTGAAACAATTTGACAACAAATACAACTGCAGTTATTAATTAATTGTGTACTGTTCAATGATCACTGTTATAACCTTGGTAAATATTAAAATGTTGTAAAATTTGTTATGAAAGTGAAGTAATTATTAAATACATGAAGAACCTTTCAAAACTGTTAAAAGTAAGATTGAAGGTGATAAAAAGATGAAAGATTTTTTCTTGGGCTGACCAAATCTGTAAAATCTAAGATGTATTTATTGTGTTTTTTCTAATAGGTCTGAGAGAAAATCCAGAATAATCTCCGGTCCAACCAACTTTACCCATGTGGCTCATATGGGTACAAACATGGACATGAAATCACTCATTGATCTTCCCAAGGTATTTACTGTTTACATTTAATCTCTGCGTGTAAATAAAACAACAAATTATATACAGAAATAGTGCCAAAAATATACAGACAGCTTTATATGAAAATGCTGCAATGTTTTATGATGATTTGATATTGCTGGTCAGTAAAGTCCAATCTTTTGAGTGGCTTCACCCTTGAATGGCAGGTTCCAACATGAAAGAGTCTGTGATGATCCAGACTGAAGTCAGTGAAACTTTAGTCCTTGTTTAAGTACTATAATATCAGTTATTTCTGTGAGACCAAATTCTGTGGTTTCCCTGAAAAACATCCATTTCATGGGTACATGAATTCTTGGAATAACTGTACCCACTTGCTTTATGTATCAAATTTGTAAATACTCCATGGACTTGAGATATGTGTTAGCATTAAATTATCTCTTGTTTATATGCATGGAACATCGAGATTATTGGTGGATATATAGTGATAATATTGGTTCAACAATGGTTACACAACAACAGCAATTCAAACATCAGCTATAATGATTTTACTTGCTTTACCAGCCGGTTGGATCGTCGGCCCCTCCGCCTGTAGAGAGACCGCCCCCCGATACTACCATACAGAGGGTGCGCAACATCTTCCAACCTAGCATGAAGTCGGTACAGGAGGCTCAGTTGAGAGGTGCCCGGTCACAACCCAACGGTAGGTCAAACGGTGAGGATAATAGGGCATGCATGAATCGTCAATCAAAACGAAAAATGCACATTTTAAAATTTTAATAATTCACTTTATAAAAACCAAATCAGTAAAAAGAGTAGATCAAAGCTGGTCTAAAACAGATACCATTTAAATTTTTTACATCTGCATGAGACATTTAATTGAGGTTTATAGCGAAGTTTATTGATGAAGTTTGATGGCAAACATTTTCTTGATGAATGTCTTATCCATTTCCTTAACCCAAAAAGATGGCATCATACCTCGCACTCGTAAAAAATATGAAAATATTAGTCACGCTCATGAAATATATTTTGTGTTACTGAAGACACTGTTAGATATCCTTTATGTGTTTGTTAAGTCACAGCAAATTTAACCTCCAAACTGAAAAGTACATTGGAACAAACTTGATGTAGAGGAATACATTTTCAATGCCCATTGTTTAAAACAGGCAGTGCGAGGCGTGAATCGCCGTCCAAAGTTGGGGGTGGAGCACGACCTACATCCTCCACCTCCTCCATCTCCGATAGTCCCGAGTTATCCTCCCATGACCAGTCCGCCTTCACCGACGTCACCAGCAACATGTTTGAGGTAGGCTCGGCTCCTACAACCTAGCTAGCTTCACTTATAGGGCTTTCTTAGGACGATATATAGGCTTTTCCTTAGGACAATTTTGCAGTGTAATAATGCATTGATAGAGGCACATTAATTTATAGTCCACCCTGATGCTTCTGTAGAAATATACAATCAGTTATAAGTATTATTGATGATAAATACTTTTTATGAATTTTTTATTATATATATGTTTAAGACAAGAAGCATTTGTTAAGGAAATATTGGATAAGGAATCACAAATCACTTGTTCTTTTTCTCTTTTTGATCTCGCAATAGTAGAGCATATAATTATGGTGACTTGGTAATTATGTTGATGTTTCGTGTCCCTCCCTGTCACACGTGTAATGAAGCCCCCTTTCTGTTATGTACCGCCACTCGAAGGTTTCCGTTTCACACACTGTATTATCTGTGTCTTACTACATAGTCTATATATATATATTACTGCCTTCACACGGCCAGAACTGACTTGTGAGTTACATGTTTATTCACTGTACTGGAACAAACATATTTCTGGACCACAATACTAAGACATGACTTACACATCTTTGTATCTTTTACAACATTTTCATTCCAAAGTATTAACATTTGAGGAAAAATTTAAGATTTTAGGGAATTTAAACGGCATAATAAACATATCAATTGAATGGCAAGGATGAAATCAAGACTAGGTAAAAATTGATGACATGGGCGAATGGCGGAAGTTTGCCTTTTGAACATTTCATTATATACAATTAGTTGTATTGTTTTTTGTTCAAATTCGAAAGATTTTATGACAATGAATTTAAGTGATTGGGAATGATAAAGCAAGAAAAGAAAATGTAGAAGAAAAAAAATATGTAAGTCCTGATGTTAAGAGCCTTGTCTAGTTTGTTCTGGTATAGTCGCTAGATGTAACACAAATTAGTAAGGCTCCTGTGAAGAATTCTATGTCTGCACACACTGTGTGTCATATTCATCGTATGCACTGAAAGTCTATGTACTGTATTATTTATAATCTTCAACCAGTTCTCTTCTTGTGTGACCTGATTGGCCGGCGTTACTAATGGTGTACTACTACATAATCCATTTTGCTTCCCTTCAGGTGTTTAAAGGTCCCCCCGGGTCGCGCGAGTCTGTTAGTGGCAGTGTTTCCAATCATACATATGAAAGCACATGGCAAAACTACTGAACAAATGAGCACACAGATTATGTAGCTGAGGTTTCTCCACTTTTTACTTCCATATTTATATATTGTGCACTCCTTGATCTAACATCATTACCAGACCCCAAGCTTCTTATTCACTTCGTTTTCTGTTCCGTTGATGCCCTGGTGGGAATGGCTGATTGGTCCGTTAATATTTACCATCATTCATTCATATTTATTTTTTTAAAACAATTTAGTAACTGGTGTTCTGATCGTAATATTTAAAAACCTAATAAATATATTTGTTAATACATTTTTTATTTTTAAATACGACATATTCATAATCATTACTAATTACAGTAGTTTAGTTTTAACTTGAGCAAGTAACCGAACAGAAGTTACTATAATGGGTTAATTTTGTGTCTATACTTCCGTGTTATTGCTGAAGTCATTCTCACCATAGGTTACTTGTTGTTTTACATTACAGCATTGCATGAGCCCAGGCTATCACCCTCTAGGTGTGTGCCACTCTTTCTTGGCATGTCCTATCACAGTTATCTCCCCTACCTAACCAGTTGTACCGGCTGGTCGACCAACTTGCCGTCTTTCAATGTTGTTGCATGTTTGTTCCTTCTGAGTTTTTAAACAGACAAAACAATATACTTTACATTCAAATATATTCATATAGCAATTCCATATCTTTGACAATTCTGTCCCATTAGGATTTCGATTTTTGATGGATCCAAGACCTAGTGCAGGTAGTATGATTGATATTGTTTACTGGGAATGAAATAACTATGTACTATAGGGCAACATCAGGGCAGCAGGCTTGCTGGCTATCTCATTCTGGCATGGTTGATTAATCCTCAAGTTGGAAAGCTTAGCAAGCTGGTGTCCAAACCTAATGGCCTGAAATCAGCATAGATCTAGATTCTGTGGAGAAAAGTAGCAGAAATGAGATGTTCAGTATTGACTGTATTCATAGTTGTGTTGTTGATTATTAGAAATGTAAAACAAAAATATTGATAGAATTTATATATATTGATAATTTACAGCATACAATGCATAAATATTCACAAACAAAACTTTGCATGGTGAGAGTTGATAGGTGTAACATAGGTTAGAACTATATGCAGTGGTATGTTTATAGTTAAAACAAGTTGGTCATTTCAAAGTTGCATAAAGAATATAATATGAAGTTGTTTATTAATAGAATGTATATGTTTTTTCACACTCTGCAAGTTGCTAGAAGTCATGAAAATTTTTTTTTTAAAAGAATGATAAATGAATTGTGTTCATCAAATTGATATGAAAGGGAGATTACTCCAGACAAAAAAAAAGAAGTCTGGAATGGAACTATTCTTTGTGCTTATGACTGGTGCAGAAGTACTTAAACCTTAAAATATAATATGTGGGTTTTTAAACGAATGATGATCAGCATTGCTTAAAGCAGAAGTCTTTTGACTTGGTGGGATAGTTAGATGGATTGGCATAGTCTAGTGGAAGGGGCATTTTAGTTAATCAACGAAGAATTGAAGATTGGGACTATATATCATAGCACTAGATAGTCTTGACAAGTTAGGGTACTGTTTAACTGTATTTGGTACCATACCAATGCAACTGACAGTGTTGAAGTATATTGTAAGTTTAAATTTGCATCGTACAAGTGTTTTAAATTAGGCTTTCATGGTAAAACTAAACAATACATTCTAATACTCTTAACATTGCTTTGTATTAGCTTAGTCAAACTGTCCTTTTGTAAGCTGTCTGCAATACATTGTTGGCTTAGATATTATAAATTGATGTCCTTTGTCAGTGCTCTGTGATGCATTCTCGGCTTAGATTTAACATTGAATGTTTTTTCTGGGTCAGCTCTGTTTTATGTTGTCGTTGGCTGAGATATTGTTCTGATGGCAGTGGGCATTGATAACCCTTACATTAATGATGTACTGTAAATGTGTTATGTATAAACTGGCAACAGACAAGCAGTGTACAGTAGTTTGAGGCTGCTATGCCGAAACTGTTGCCAGGGTTGAAGGCATACTGAGCCAAATCAAGGAAAGGGGAGAGCACTCTGGCAACTTGTTGTTATGGTAGCTTAAAAATATGACAATTGTTTTAACCATGACTTAACATCAAATGACAATTAGGCATTGTTTAGTTGATGTATAATGTACAATGTAAAAGAATTAAGTTATTGTATTGTTTAAATCAAGTGAAATCAAAAAGATACTTCTATACAATAACATGATATACAAAAGAAAATAATGGACAGTGTAAATCTTCAGAACAAAACTTAAGCTTTTATTACAAGGTCATTTACACTTTTAATCAACATATTTAGGGAGATTGCTGTTGGCTTATAGCGATTAGGCAGTCACAGTTTAGCGCAGCATGGTTAGATGAGCGTTATAGTTCCCAGTAGGGCTAATTATAGGTTGCTTTGTAATACTATGTAACAACCGTTACCAGATATCGTCGATTTTAGTTGTAACGCTTGACTCTCGGTTTGATTAACAATAATTGACTGGACTGTAAGCTTCACATGATGACTTGGTACACACACACAGTGTGGTGTTGTTGAAATCACAAGCTTGTTCAGCACCGACATCTACTGTCCCTAACCATGATATCCTTCAGACATAAAATGTGCTTATAAACACATTTCTTAACAAGTCAGGTTTTACCCCATCAAACATTAAAATTTACATCTTAATGTTTCAAATTTCCAGTTTTGTTATATTAAAAATTTCTTCATTATTTTGGTAGAGATCAGAAGTATTTATTTAAGGTACTTGGCTTTGACAGCAGATTATGAGTTACCTATGGTATAGTTAATAGCAAAGATGTCAAACTGTATATATGTGAGCAAGATGTTAAAATTTGTTATCATAAATCATCATTAATTCATTCTTGGTAATAATATGTAAAGCTAGTAAGATATCATCATTCTAGATACACTGTACATAGATCACTGTCTGTAGTGGAAAGTAAAATTATTTAATAATCCTTTAAATATTTTGAATCAATTGATTTGCCCCATCACCATCTGTCCACCACATACCAGAAAAGTATGTGTAGCGCTAGAACCTGCCCTGTTGTCTTCTCCTTTGCTTTACACATTATTACGAGGCAAACTATTATTAATTCAATGTTGAGTCATTCAAATTAAACTTTATGCATTTTACAAAGAACACAGAGATAATTGTATTTTTATTTGTCTAACTTAAAACCAGTTATTTTAATCTTATTTGATAAAAATGCATGATCTTAACTTTTTGAGGGAAAATCACAAAACTCCTATGCATTTGGACACATTTTGAAATGGCAATATGACTAAAAATGGCAAAGATGAAGATTTAGAGAAGTTGTTTGCTTTTACATTTCCTTATTACTCCATTTTCAGTGTGATTGTAATTATCGTAGGTAAATGTAATATACTATTTTTAAGAAAAGCATTATGCTAGGACGATTTAAACAAGTGTTATTTATGCTGATTTTGTCACTACCTTTATAACGTTATTTTGCTGTAATTAGATACAATGTAAATGCTGTACAGTGCTAATGTTGGGGCAATGTGATGCCATGATAGCCAACTTGATCTTGTTGATGACTTGATGTTATAATCTGAACATGTACATGTAAGATATTCTCATAGATATTGATTCTATAGTCCTGACTATTGAATATGTATATATGACTTTCTCATCAATGAACTATAATGTCCAGTATTGACTCAATACAGATGATGATATCTACTTGACCATGCATGTGATTGTGTATTAATTTAGGTTACCGTTGTGTTGTAGGACGGGGAGGGGTATGAGCGGCCACGTATGCGTCTGTCTCTGGCCTCCACCAACAGTAACTTCAGTAGTCCCCCACACTCAACCAGTGGCAGTCTCTCCGAGGACCGAGACCCCGGCGACAATGACCAGGAGGTAGACTGTACTCGCCTCTGATTGGCTGGAATGTGACCCCAGAAAAAGGTCGCCTGTATATCGCCATGGCTGGTTACTTTATGTAATGTGTGGTCTCCAGTCTCAAGTGTTGACAGCATGGAGCGATATCTCTACTTTGTCTGTACTTAGCAGGACAGTTGGCTACAGTCTGTGGCGACCTTACCACCACAGTCATATCAAATAAGACATCAAACCCAGCCGGATAAATAAATCAAGAAACGCAGCATTTTTTTCTTCTACAAAACAAAGCAATGGAATGCTTGCTTACTGCTGATAATTAACATAATCGGTATTAATCCCATGTATATTTAGTCCTATATATTTACCTGTAGCAGGAGCACAGCGTCTACTACTCACAATCGAAAATTCTCTATCCATTGTATTTTGGACTCGGTCAATTTAAACACATATTTAATCAAAGAAAAAAAACTTAACAAATATTAAGGTTAAACCATTTTGCAATTTTAAGAGGCAAAATGATTGTTTTGTTTTACTTTGTACAATATTATTTATCATGGAACCTTTTTGAATTCCTAAACCACGTTTTTGGTGAAGAATGAACATAACCATGTATTTATATAATAACGACTATCATAATTGAATGCTTTAACTTTACACTGCGAATTCCTTTCCAAGGAGTGATCTCTTCATGTTGCCCTTTGTAAGGAGTGATCTTTTGGTTGTTGTACACAGTATATTTCGCCTACATATTGCCGCCATTACAGATGAACCTGTCTCATTCTGGTGTGAACACGACGTACAAGATGTGTTATATACGTGACGTGTTATTTACTTGATGCGACACATTACGGTCAGTTTGTATTGTCACTGCCCCCGAAAATCATCTTCATTTCATTGGTGTCGAAACCAGATCACCTCTTGGTGTATTTAGCTCATCATCACCTGATACAAAAGTCATAAATGTGAGACAAAGTCGTACATTTAAAATAGCTTAATCTCCATACCATGTTTGTAAAGACTTGTAGTCGGGTTAGGATATGCGAAATATCTCGTGTAAGGTGGGGTTTTTTTGTACAATTAAATATCAATGGTGGCATTATATGAACAAATGTGTAACTAGTGCAAAACTATAGTTTACATCTGAAATTGCATTTCAATTTTACACATTGTCATGATATTTAGAAAAAAGAATTACTAACTACCACTTTACGAAGTAAAGCATACCAATATACTGAAGAATAATGTAATTATCACAAAAAAAGACTATGTAGGAACATTATGAAATTAACACATTTGTAGCTTCTATACTCTAAACAGCAAAATGATTTTTGCCATTTCTTTCTTAAACAACGACTTGTAGCTAAAGGATAATATTGACAAGTTTATATAGTTTAGGTGTGACATGATGAAACTGTCTTTCATTTATACCAACACGACATGCCAGACCGGTGCTGTATTTTTCCTGTCTTTTTTTTTTAATCCTTCGGTACTATTTACCCGGTATATGTATAAACATACATACATATCCTATGATGTTACAGGTTCAGCATTCAAAAAAATCTTCTCCAGAGTTTTCATTATAAGTTGTACTTTTGTCATTTGTATTGCTCCAATAAAGGGACACTAAAGGCTTGGTTTAAGTATGACCAATTTTCCAATAAGTTGTCAGAACATGAAGCTTTACAGTGAATGTCATTTGATCCATAAAGAATGAAAAATGGCTTGACAATAAATTGCAAATAAGATTTATTTTCCATTTTATGGATTTTCCATTTCAAAGAATATGATCTAAGAACTTGAGATCCACTTAAACGCAGGACCTTAAGATAGAATAGACTAGGGCGAAGTGTGTTGACCTCTTGAACTTTGACCTTCCTTGTCAAAGGATTGGTTAGCAACTTATCAATGCATGAAATCTTTAACTACTCTTTAAACAAAATCCCAAATCCAAATTTGTTGGCTGTTATGAAGAGTGTGACTCTTAGTGCTTATGCCCATGTTCCCGGAAGAGTTGGACATGTCTTGCTTTATATATATAAATATATATGAAATATATATATCATACGACAAATCCTGTTAGGATATTGTATAGAATCTAATGGCTTTAATTGGTCACACTGTAGCTTGTACATATAGATGTATTTAAAACACTAAACCATGTTAATAGCAACACAATATTCAGCCTTATTCATGTACAGTTGTATATTCATGTAGCGTCAGTAATGGAGTCTTGTCACATATGTAAATGTTTTGTACATAGTTATCGGCTATTGTTGACAGGTGAATTTGCCAAAAACCCTACGTTTTTCCTTTTTAATTGATCAATGACTTTTGAGTGAGAGCGAGACGAGCGGGCGTGACCATACACCCGGAGTTACTGCGAGATTTCCTGTACCTGCCACACAATTATCGGTGTGCTTTAGGTACGTTACCACTTTTCCGAGTTCAGTGCTGTGATTGCTGCTCTTGCCGAGGGTCAACATTTCCCATCCCCTTACAATTATGTTGTTTTTATGGACAGGCTTCATATCAATTGTGTAAAGTTGAGTATCAATATTTGCAATTATTCATAAATAAAAAGATTTGATATTAATGAGCAAGATTTGATTTGTGATAGAAACAATGTTTTTGGTACCTTTCCTACCGATTCCATCTAACTCGTACACCCCGAAATGTCATAATGAAGTATTCCAACCTTTGATTAAAAGAGTTCCATTGAGTCTTCAGGGATGAACGAGATAAAAGGAATGATTTTGGGGCAATATAAAAGAAAGCAATTTTAATTGAGATTCTGCAGGATTTTGGCACGTTGGCATAGATATGTCTTATTTGTGTTATCGTAGAAGACATTTAGTCCCAATACCAATTATGGTGTGCACATTTCATGTCATATTGATGTGCCACAAGTAATATACTGCCAAAATATGGAAGTTCCCACCCAGCCAATTATTTTTCTGTAAAGTGTAAAAGGGGAAACTCTGTGGTACCTGCCAGTGATTATTGTATTCATTCACTTAGGTTTTACAAGTCTTTCATTTGTGGTAGGAGATAGAACATTGGCCAAAAGTTGTTTATTTTAACATATCTGATATCGTGTTATTTTATGATATGGCGTAAAAGGTCAGGTAATTTTCCCAGAGAAAAACCTTGACAGTAGTTTTTACTCGATATACATATATACCAGTAGTAAGGTGTTACTATTTGTTATACATTATCATTCACAAATGATTGTCACAAATTATGCCCATAAAAGAGTTCACAATTCCTCTCACAGTAACTCCTCGTGTGTGGTTACCGGTTATTGTCGGATACCAGCCACTGATTTTATTTTACTTACTTACTCACCGAGTAAGTGAAGCAAGATCAGCCGTGGGTATACGACAATGGTTACAAGTGTGCACAAGAGTCTTAGTGGCGAATACCTGATGTGTGAGGGTGGTGTTTCTACTGGAGATCTCCACAGTAAATACCTGGTGTGTGAGAGTGGAGATCTCCACAGTAAATACCTGATGTGTGAGGGTGGTGTTTCTACTGGAGATCTGCACAGTAATACCTGGTGTGTGAGGGTGGTGTTTCTACTTGAGATCTCCACAGTAAATACCTGATGTGTGAGGGTGGTGTTTCTACTGGAGATCTCCACAGTAATACCTGATGTGTGTGAGTGGAGATCTCCACAGTAAATACCTGGTGTGTGAGGCTGTTAAGTGTTTCCACTAGGCCTGTTATTTACAGCTAATCCTTCAAATTTTGATGCATGTCTCATGACCAACAAAGACCATGTTATTTTTGTCTCCCATAATTTTCTCATAAACTTTCGTTAAAGTGATCCACTAGCAGGATGACAAGCATTTAAGATTTGAATTGTACATGATGTGAACAATTCCATTTATTTAAGGGCGATTCAAAAGTTCCCCCAACACAATGTGATTCATTTTATGTTGTATTATTGAGAGAAGAAGAGATGAAGTAACTAGATTATGCAATATGAAATATAATACACACTGCTGTTAAAGAAAACTGTGGTCATTTGTAAAGTAACCCATACTTCCCAGAAAGTTTTATTTTAAATTTATTTTCATGACATCAGAATTATTCTGACAAAGAGAATTTCGCAAAGGATAATAGAATTATGATTACGTTGAAAATTCAAATGCATGATATTGCACTGTTAGAAACTGTTAATATGATAATGTCAGTGCATCATGAAGAAAAAAACAACCATGATAACAAATCTGGTAGTTATCTTGCAATTTGCTATCAATTTTTTAACCTGTTCAGGTTTATGAATAATGGAGAGAGATTTTTTTTTAATATTTTACTTTCTCAATTTTTTTTATCCTTTTGATTCCTTCATTTTACTCAAATGTTATGGTGATATTGAGTCAGTATTATAAAACAAGTGATCGTTTGTTACTGTTATAGTGTATAGTAAAGCTTGAAGGTCTTTCAGAAAAACGTAATCTTTGAACAAATGTTGAAAGTATCTTGGTTAACTTTCAGGTTACTGAAAAGTATGGTGGTCTTTTTTTTTCGTTTCTTTTTTCTTCTTTCGAGAATGACTTACAGCAACACAAGGTATGATACTGACCTTGTGTGTTATGTTCCTGACATGGTGACAGGTATCTAGCATACGGTGCGTGGGGAGTAATGGTAGTTGTAGAATACATTCCATTTGACTTGGAAATGCACACACAAATCACACCATTTTACATCTACATACTGCTATAGTGAATCGGAACATCCGCAGCGCAATGAGTGGCCAGTTCACTCCTAACGAACTGCCTTTAATTGATTGTTAACTAATGGTGGATTAATTGACTTGTGATATGGTTGAAGAAGAGTCGCTTGTGCCTTTGGTTTGCTTGCTGAATGTTTTGGTTGGTGTCCTGTTGGAGACTTGATGATGATGCTAATGTTAGTTGAGGTATTTATGTCCTTTTAGTGCGTAAGCGGAGTTAAATTCTTAATTTTTAAAATTCTTCGTGCTAACCTAATACTTAATCGGAAATTAAGAATTTGCTTCAAGAGCTGTCCTGTATTTGGCTAATATATAGTTCTTGGTCTACAGCAGGCCGGGAGTGTGACCTCATACATTTTGTGTATCCTTGTCCACATTCCACTATCAAGTCTTGAACTTTCCAAATAGATTCAAAATATTCCTTTATTTGATTTGAATAAATCTACAATTGAGAACGAAGATGTGATCTATGGCATGATTGCAAAGAAAGAAAACAAAAGTTGAAAGATACATCGATTGGTTTCTTTAGTAAACAAATATCCTTAAAATCTAGATATGTTTAAATCAGTAGTGAAAGGGAAAAGCAGCTAACTAGGTTTAGGAAGGTGTCTGTTGTAGGCTAGGCATGGGTTACATCAGATGGAGGACTACAGTACTGTAGACAGACCGACTATATTGTTGTAGGCTGACTCCAGGTAGATAGACTATTGTGCTGTGGGCTGACTAGCTCAAGGTAGATAGACTATTGTGCTGTAGGCTGACTAGCTCAAGGTATACGGACCATATTGCTGTAGGCTGACTCTAGGTAGATAGCCTATTGTGCTGTAGGCTGACTAGCTCTAGGTAGATAGACTATTGTGCTGTAGGCTGACTAGCTCAAAGTAGATAGACTATATTGCTGTAGGCTGACTCCAGGTAGATAGACTATTGTGCTGTGGGCTGACTATCTCAAGGTAGATAGACTATTGTGCAGGCTGACTAGCTCAAGGTAGACGGACTATATTGCTGTAGGCTGACTCTAGGTAGATATACTATTGTGCTGTAGGCTGACTAGCTCAAGGTAGATAGACTATATTGCTGTAGGCTGACTAGGTAGATAGACTATTGTGCTGTAGGCTGACTAGCTCAAGGTAAACGGAATTTATTGCTGTAGGCTGACTCTAGGTAGATAGACTATTGTGCTGTAGGCTGACTAGCTCAAGGTAGATGGACTTCAGTGCTGTAAGGCTGACTCTAGGTGGACTTACTGTGGTGCTGTAGTCTGACTCTAGGTACAAAGTCTATAGTGTTTTATTGTCGACTCTTAGGTAAATGGACGAGTGTTTTTAGGCTCATGGGGAGTAGATTGACTACAGCGCTGTAGACTGACTGTAGGTAAATTGTCGATAGATTGACTACAGTGCAGTAGACTGAATATAGTTAGATTGTCGATAGATTGACTACAGTGCTGTAGTCCACCCTTTGGAGATAAATTACAGCAGATTGTGAAGACTACAGTGCTTTAGATAAATCGGCTTAGGACGAGTGGCTCCCCAGTTGTGATGGGGAGCATTACATGGTGCTGCCAATTGAGTGGTCAAAAAGTGATACTTTAGTAATAGAAAAACAAAACCTTAATTATTTAAATTACTTAATGATTGTAAATTTTAGCTTGAAGATTTTAATTATGCAAGATTATGTACTGATTGATGAGCACTATTTGCATATCATTTGTATATCTCCACGTTTGCTTTTATTGTCATTGTTTGAATGTTATTATTTTTTTCAGGAATCAAAACATTTCTTCCACAGAAATGAAGTATAAAAGTGCAATGATTTTTTCTCTCCCCTTATTATTATTGTTGTTAAAGACAAAACGTGTTGACCTACCACACTATAGTTATGTAGCCTACAGTGTATAGACTTGTACCATTGTATCCCTTGTATAGAGCCCGTTATTTACCCCGCATTACCACTGAGTTTTATAAACTACCATGTATGTGTGAGTGTCAGTGTGCATGTACAGTTTTGTATGCAATGTAGTGTTATTATATTACTTTTTTGGTGAAATCTTTAATTTGTTTTTGCCGAAAAGTTTCTGTGCGGATTTTAGGTGTGGCAGCCACCTTGTAGATACAGCCGATGGTATTTTGCTTTGGAGTTGTATAGCCCAAGGAAGGTTTATTATTATTGCAAAGTTCCCACCACTAATACATACAGATCTGTAAGGAGAGCTTAGCCAATTATTACGATTATTATTGTATAGTTTTATAACACAAATCAGTAACATGTAAGTGCAAGAAATGGTAAAATAAAACCGCAAAAATAATAAAATTACATAAATTCTTCTATACAGATTTGATGTTGTTATTTTGTGTTCTTTAAGAGAATGGACCTGTTATTTTGGTTTCCAATATTACAATGCATTAGAGATGGTGTCATGTGACTTTCTTTGTAGCTTACCAATCACCAAAGCAGCAATAATTGGCCTAAAACTGCTTGTTTAAAGGCTATTAACTTGTTCCAATACATAACTTGGACAACATTCTAGGTCACAAGCAGCAATTGTTTATCATTGAGCATCAGGATTCAGGCCCTGTGAACCTCACTCAATGGTTTATTAACACATATGTTACCTCCCTTGCAGTGTTAATCTCTGTATTCACAGTATTTTAATATGGAGAAGTTTTTCTGTCTGAGTTATTGTCTCCACTTTGAGTGAAGGAAAAGGAAGACATTGTATCACCTGATAGATCTAGTTCATGTTCTTCTTATATTATCTTGTAGGGGTCGTAACTTGAAAACCATTATAGACATGTTATGAAACTTTCAGTATACCTGTATTGGTCATGGACAATGTGTACACAGTCATTAGGTCATTTTGACCTTGATCCAAAGGTAAAATATGTGCAAATTTGCAGTACAGTCTATTCCGCGCTGTAACTTTCAAACCATTAAATATAACTTTTCCAGTTTAAATCCATCACCCAAAGGTTATGTGTAGTGCACAGTCAGAAGTTCATTGTAACCTTCATCCAGAGGTGACACATTTGCAAATTTTGATGGAACACCTTGTCCAGGCTGTTGAATTTAAACTTTAAATGATATTTTAATGAAACTTTCACCATACTTATCAAAAAGGATAAGTACTGCATTGTCATTAAGTCATTGTGACCTTGGCCCCAAGGTCAAAATATGCAGAATTGTCGGCTGCATCTTGTCTGGGCTTAATTTATGCGTGAAGATATCTTGATGAAACTTGCAGATGATGTGCCATGCATTGTCATATATCAAAAGGTGAAGAAAGTCTTGTTTCAAGCATTCCAGGGTGATGCCAACAGTACCTCACTGTATCTAATTAATATGTCATCTGACCAAACATGAAGGTCATCGAATCAAAGGTCAAGGTCAATGGATCAAAGGTTAATGTCAAATTTTGTATCTTTTAACTGTTGAACATTTGATGACATTTTGTTGAAGCAATGGTGATCAGAATCAAGCAAGGCTTTAACTGACCAAATCTCGAGGTCATTGGCGGTTTTTTTATTTCCTGATTGCTAACTTTACATCTTTTGGTCGCTAAATGTTTTTAATGAAATAACAAAATGTCAGCTGATAATACCTCAAGATAAGATTTTACATTTCGTAGAGCAAGTCTTGTCTGGTCCATAACTGTATTGACATAAAAAACACTTCGGGGAATAACTGACTATAACATTTTTAATGGAGACATTTTGATGGTCCATTGAAAATGTTCATCTGCGGTCCATCTATGTAAATGCATTAACGTCAGATAGACGTCTTTGAACGAACATGGTTAGTTTATCATAGGCTATTTCTCGGTAACGTAGCAACGGATAATGACGAATCGTATTATACAAGTGGTAGAATCCCCCTTTGTCTCTACTTAATCATGCAGGCGAATCAGAAGATATGATGATTAAGAGAGAAAAAAGGCGACCCGACCATTTTTGGTATTGTGTGAATTAGGGAGGGGATGAAACATAACCCCATTTGTCCAAAAGCTGTGCATTCTCCATTTTGTGATGGTCGGGAATCTTGTCTCCGTTACAAACCCTCAGCTATTATGATTTGTATTACCACAACGGTACATATTTCTATATAACAAACAGGGGGAAATGATATTTCAATGGTGGTCACCCAATCTTTTACCAAGTTTATAGAAATATTAGCAAATTAAACAACTTGGTTTGTGACTGGTTTAAATTCATAAAATCCCTGCAAAGTATTTTGTATTCTTGCAGTTTACACC
The DNA here is from genome assembly GCA_947623455.1 of Mimachlamys varia. Taxonomy (NCBI): domain Eukaryota; kingdom Metazoa; phylum Mollusca; class Bivalvia; order Pectinida; family Pectinidae; genus Mimachlamys; species Mimachlamys varia. The sequence continues at coordinate 41,823,344 of OX392528.1, forward strand.
CATTTATAAGTGTAGGTTAAACTGAACTGCTGTATGTCATGTGTTTGTAAATGTAACACTATATTCCCACTGAAAAGTAATGGTCCGCAGTAATATTCAGTTAGGTCCATTCATACACATAAAAGTAATGGCATTTGGAGTTTACATAAGCGATTTATTTAACAAAATATATTCACTTGCTCATCCTCGATCACCTTCGCTCTCTACACCCCTGAAAAATGTCATGACAAAACGGAAGGCTCCGTGTACACCACCTTGTTGATGAGGCAAGAAGACTGGTCCGACCCTTTGATGCACATCAAAAGAATTGTGTGGTCACGTAACGGTAAAAATTGACAGGCTTTGAAGTCCGTTGCGACTCCATTGTAATCGTCAAAGGACAGGAATGCAGCCTAGCGATTGGTCAGGATGTTTTACCTAAGCGTGTCTTCAGTTTTGCCATGACATATTCCAGGTGTGTAGAGAGCGAAGGTGATTGTAACTCCTGGATATCGAGGATGTCACTTGCTATGGCACACTCTGTGTAGAGCAAAATTTAGTTCCTTCATAGGTCTACACCGCAAACTTATAATCCGTGTTTGAATTTCTAATTTCTTATTTACTTATTATATTAGTTATATTGAAAAGCAATAGAAATAGAAGAGACATCAAAATAAAAGAACCCTAGGCCTAAACTTTCACCACTCACATCCCATTTTGTCTAATGACTGGTTTCTCAAACATTAACAGTATACGTACAAAAGCTTATATTGTATTCTTTTTCTGAACCTGTACAGTATCCAAAATGCTTTTAATTGGAAAAATGCATTTGAGCCATTCAGTTTCAGTACACCGCTGTGGGTTAATACAACTTGAGCACCTCTAGACGGTGTCTTCAAGTGCCTTTCCAAGGTCAATGCCGATGATGGAAATAGACAAGTTTCTGATAAACTTAATTTGAAAATTCATAACTTTATGCAGGTGTATAAATGCTTTTCTAATGTTGTATTAATATAGTTGATACTAAATCGGCAGTGTAGACAGTGTCAAGGAGTGCTATTTTATTAACCGGAGCAGAACGAGTTCATTGATATTTTTAGACGCATGTTGGGCAATGGCATCTGAACCTAGAGATGCGGCGTCTACACAGTAAACTGTTTTTTGAAACACTTCGTTTTCCGAAACTGTCCGAGCGCATCCATGGTATGAAAAAGTTCGTTGACATAAGAAAATGTCATCATTTGAGTTAAGAAATCCACATGAAAAAATCTCAATATCCCGTTACACGGAGATGGGCCAAGTGGTTAAGCCCCCCTACCTCTGGGTTGCGAGTTCGAACCCCACGTGGGACAGTTGCCAAATACTGACATTAGTTCGGTGGGTTTTTTCCGGGTAATCCGGCTTTCCTTCACCTCCAAAACCTGGCACATCTTTAAATAACACTGGCTGTTAATAGGACGTAAAACAAAATAAACCAAACCAAACGTTACATGGACTTACAGTGAGGGATGCGAGAGAGGGACCTCTCCCCAGATAAGTTCACATTAAAATTCTTTAAAAATCCTGTTGGCTATTCAGTGTTAAGCTCATCTACTCTTCCGAAGGGATTCTGGGCTTATGTCATGGTGTCCGTCGTCCATTGTCTTCTGTCCGCTTTCCCTTTAAACGACTTGATCTGGAAAAAATGGAATCATGACATTCTAAAAACGGAAATGACCTTAACCTACTCGTACCTTCATGACCCCAGGGGTCAAATGCGTCGCTCACTTCAAATGTCCTTCTGGAAAATTGAAGGTTAGAGAACTTTTGTTATTGTCTAGTAGTGTTTTGGGAGCTGGAATTCAACAAATTATTAAAACGAAATTGGCCTTGGACTTCTGTCAAGGTCACAGGGGTTAAATGTGCCAAAGACTTTAAATGTTTTGTGAATTTAAACGTATGGAATCTTAATATTTGGTCTGTTACTTCTCTGGATTGAGCACGACAAAGTTTGCAAATTGAAATGGCCATGACCTACTTTCAAGGCCACAGGGGTCAAAATGTCAACACATCCAGGGACTTCTGAATAATGGAATGGTCTATTCATGAATTCTAGCTAATAGCTTCGACGTACTGAGCCGACAAAGGTTGCAATTGAAACATTTCCGTACAGTATACTATTGAATACGAATATTTTCCTATGCTACAGGACATTTAGGCCTCCTGTCCATTTGGCAAATTTGCTCTCTTGATCAGTCTAAACAACAGTCGATATGCGTAACAAGGCGCCGACCGAATTTTCATGTGAAATGCATTACTGTCTGAGCAAAGCGCTACATGTAACAACAAAATATGTTTTGAGATACGTCCAAACATACTTTATGCATAACCTGTTGTCCATGGATAGCTTTCATAAGAAATTCTAAAAGGATCTCTCCAGTTTCTTTTTGGGGAAATGATCCACCAAGAAAATTTTAAGGACGGTATGACGGACTTACGGGCAGGCGACGGGCCATGAACGAAGAGTGATTTGAATAGCCCACAATTTCATGATTATGATGGGCCATACAATGATGCACTTACATGTCATGGAAACATTTTACAAGAACTACGTTAAATATGTGTCCTTTTCGAGGATCATGTGTACTTTTGGATGAAAAAATTATTTGGTGTATCTGTTTTTATCATTAAGCAATTAACTTTACCGCATTGCAAATGATGGTGGCATGGATTTAAACAGCAGTTTTTTGGTTCACTTCCGATCAATTGCATTTTAAGCAATACAAACACTATGAGTATATCTCAATTATATTTCTCTCCGAGAAAAATAGGTTTTGACTTTTACACTTTTAAGAAAAATGACCATGTCTATTTTTCCTATTCTAAATGTGGTCACGACAGTCATAGGCGATTTAATACGTTAACGATATAATAAACCCTATGCCATAGATGTGTATTGTAGTCTTCGAATACATACAATTTCAAAAAAACTACACCTCGGCTACGTCTCGTCATGGGTACTGTACACCTCGGCTACATCTAGTCAGGGGTACCGTACACCTCGGCTACATCTCGTCAGGTGTACCGTACATCTCGGCTACATCTCGTCAGGTATACTGTACACCTCGGCTACATCTCGTCAGGGGTACTGTACACCTCGGCTACATCTCGTCAGGGGTACTGTACACCTCGGCTACATCTCGTCAGGGGTACTGTACACCTCGGCTACATCTCGTCAGGGGTACTGTACAACTCGGCTACATCTCGTCAGGGGTACCGTACACCTCGGCTACATCTCGTCAGGGGTACCGTACACCTCGGCTACATCTCGTCAGGGGTACTGTACATCTCCGCTACATCACGTCAGGGGTCTCGTAGGTTATAACCATGATAAACATGTAACCGAATTGCGTTTATGCCAGCATCAATGCTAAAATATCCTGTATGAGTTTCGATTTCGACAAGGTCAATCGTTTGTCCTTACCGATGTAGCGGAACTAGACTGGGTCCATCGTTTGTCCTTACCAATGTGGCAGACCTAGACTGGGTCCATCGTTTGTCTTTACCAATGTGGCAGACCTAGACTGGGTCCATCGTTTGCCTTTACCAATGTAGCGGGACTAGACTGGGTCCAGCATTTGTCCTTACCAATGTGGCAGACCTAGACTGGGTCCATCGTTTGTCTTTACCAATGTGGCAGACCTAGACTGGGTCCATCGTTTGCCTTTACCAATGTAGCGGGACTAGACTGGGTCCAGCATTTGTCCTTACCAATATAGCAGAACTAGACTAGGTTCAGTGTTTGTTACCAAGTAGCTCAATTGGTCTGTCTAGAGTTTTAAAGGTACCGGGTTCAAATCCCGGCCTGGCCTTGCATTTTCCCACTCTTGTTACACCATATTTCATTGTGACAAATTATTTTAATAATATTTGACATACCCATCATAGCATAACAAGTCTATATGCCATATTGACTCTCAGGACAATTAATTGTGGAAGGCAATATATTTCATCCGGACTGTTGTTTTGTTTACATAATGAACCTTGACATATCCGCCTCTGTTCCCAAGAAGTGATGTCGTGGCTACTACCCGCGGGTAGACTGTGCCTGTCTGGTTACCCTGAGGTTCGGCTTCATCCTCCACATCATCAGATGGTGGTCTGTTGAAATCGACCTGCGTCCCATTTAAACGATCATGTTACCGCTGTATCTGGACTGGATCTTTCTCTTATTTCATATGCAGATTTCCCATGGTCCCTAGTTGCGCTTTTTCGATTTTGGGATTGATTTGAAAAACGAGATGGCTGACAGACAGCCATCTTTGATTTTTACAATGAAATTTTATGGCCTTTTCATGGGATGGATCTTTCTCAAAATATGTAAATTTCCCTTGGTCCATAGATGTGCATTTTTAATTTTGTGACCGGTTATAAAAACAAAATTTTTGACAGCGGAGACATCGTTGCTTTGAAGTATGAAAGTTTGTTATTGCTTTGTTCTTGAAATACAGAATGGCTCTTTTTTTTCATTTAAAATATCCCCTTGGGTTCTTAGTTGTGGTATTGTGATTATGGGACTGATCAGAACAACAAAGTGACTGGCACGGGCAACCATATTTGATTTGATTTCTGAAGACTATATTACAAATGTACAATAAATGTATTGCTATTCCTTAAGAAGAATTATCAAAATTCAAGTAATAAGAAAAGAAAAGGAAAGAAGGGAAAATATCTCTTGTCATTTTAAGTTCACTAACTGAACGAATCAAATTAGCAGAGGTGTCATCCAATTTGATTATGATTTCATGTTTTTTTTTTTTGTATATATATATTTGTCAGTGTGATGCTTTGCAGTCTGCCTTTAATAACACCACGAATAGCCTGGAATCAATCGCTGGAGGACTCACACAACTAAATTATTTACTATATGTTATTACTAAGCTTTAGAGCTAATAACTTTAATATTTGAAGTTCAACACTAGTGACTAGTGACTGCCTGGATTCACAGATACATACATGGCAAAGACTTCAAATGACATTTTATCAGGAGTTTCGTCGCATTTTAGCTCGCTACGGGCGTCTGCTTCGCACAACTGGAAATTTACATGTCAAACCAGTGAAATGTGAAGGGAACACCCTCTGACTTTTGACCCCATATCAATCCGCCATCACATGTCAAAATCTACCAAAAGTATACAATTTTGTAAAGTTAAATATCTATAGATTTCATTCAATGCAGAATATGTCAGCAATTACCTATTTAAATTATTGAGAATCAACTGTACTTAGCCGAAACAAATTTTCGGTAGGGACTACAAACGTATGAAACACGTAGTCATTGGCTCATTCTAGGCTAGTAGTTGTGCCAGTCCTCCAGTCACTCCGATTGTTCTAGCCTGGATTCAATCGCTGGAGTGACTCAGATGTTCTAGCCTGGAATCAATCGCTGGAGTGACTCAGATGTTCTAGCCTGGAATCAATCGCTTGAGGGACTCAGATTGTTCTTAGCCTGGAATATAGTGTTGCAGCGACTAGGTAAAGGTTTTCTGACTTGTGTGAACTATTTATAAATACAACCCTGTTGCAGAAACAAATATGTATTCTATGTTTGAAATGTTTTCATAAGTAGAAGAATTGATTTCAGACCAGAAAACATTTTTGATTTGTTGACAGAACCTGACAGAATCCTGATGGGGACTGAAGAGGGATTGTATGTGGCACAGCTGAACAAAGATGGTAAGTTGTTCATTTAGCATTAACAAATTATAAACGTGTTCCTCTGTTTCTCTAGTCAGTGCAACGTTGTCAATCCCCCCTTGTTCGAAGAGAGAGTGCCACCAAAATTTACCAATCTCCCTCAAAACTACCTTCATTTCATTTAAGTTCAGACTCTGGCATCTCAAAATCTATATTTTATGGTCAAATGATCTCCTTGTTACTGCAAGGTATGTGTAGTGACCATGACAGGTGTGTCTGGCTCAATTAAATGCTTTTTGGAGTTATTTTATTATTTTCAAGTTTTTGAGTATCTGTTGCCTTCACCATAATGATTGTGTGTTCATTGCCTTGATATGATGTCATTATGTCATGATGCAACATCTACCATTGTAATTATTATGTTACAATAGGTGTGAATACATAACACAAAAGTTTGGCACAACATAACACAAAAACTCTGACACAGCAAAACACTAAAGGAATGCGACAAGTACTTTATAGATAAATATTAATTTTGTGTTACAGTACTGATCCGCATTGGAGACCGCAGTGAAAAGAAGACCGTCTACCAGTTAGAGCTGGTACTGGAGGAACAGCTTGTGGTATTCATCAGTGGTGAGTTGATACTGGCACACAGGTTTTCCCTGAGGCACAAATACCTGCGTTTTGATTCCTAAAATTGTCAAAGGACTCCCAAAATTGATGAAGTTTAACTATATATTATTTGTGATGGGAGTCCTAGGACTCCTAAATTGATTAAATTTGAGGGTCCGAGGGAAAACCATAAAGTGATTCCCAGTGTTTGTATCTTCTGTTGGTCTCTCCGTCAATCTCTTCAACATCTTGGGTGTACTTTTGTGTTAATTCATTCACCCCTGAAATTCCAGCTGTTGAATTGGACGAGTTCAAATGTGTCTTCAGGAAGGAATGAGTTAAACTTATTTTTACTGATACTGCAATTCCCGAAATTATCAAAAGTCATAATTATTTGATTAACCTATGTCATGGCCTTTTGCAAATTTTCCATTTAAAAGACTTCCGCTATTTTGATTCTAAGCTATGTATTTTCTGATTACAGGTCGACAGAAGCATATCAAATTGCTGCATGTGTCTGCATTGGAAGGACATGATGGCGATCCAGTCAAGATCCCGGAGAGCAAAGGATGCAGTGTGTTCTGTACAGGACTCATCCGGCAGAGCTGCTGCTCTTGTCTATGTGTGGCTATTAAGCGGACTATACAGGTGTACGAACTCAACAAGACGCGCCAGAAGTATAGGAAAATGAAAGACATTCAGGTCCCGGGACTAGTGCAGTTTATAGAAATTATGAATGAAAGACTTTGTGTGGGATACCCGTCATACTTTGCAATTTACAGTGTCACAGGTGATGCCGCACCAATGAGTAAGTGTTCTGTCTGTGGAGACTTGTTACAATAAAACAGTTAATTGTAACATCCAAAGTGTCTTCCATGTACTTGCATAATTGCTACAATCAGATATTAAAGGTTTTATGCAGTTAAGAATTGATTTTGCCGATAAAAGGTTGTTTGGGGGGGGGGGGGGAGCAAAAATAATTCTGCCTGATTAACAATACTTCCTAATTTTATAATATTTATTCTATAGTACATTAAATTATTTCGTTTCTTTTTGTTTGCCAATTGCAGCACTTGTAAATTCTGAGGACTCCAGTCTGCAGTTTATGATGCAGTCGCAACAAAACTCCCTGCAGGCAGTAGAGTTGTCTCCCAAGGAGTACCTTTTAGTATTTAGTGGTAAGTTGTGTTACCTTTTAGTATTTAGTGGTAAGTTGTGTTACCTTTTAGTATTTAGTGGTAAGTTGTGTTACCTTTTAGTATTTAGTGGTAAGTTGTGTTACCTTTTAGTATTTAGTGGTAAGTTGTGTTACCTTTTAGTATTTAGTGGTAAGTTGTGTTACCTTTTAGTATTTAGTGGTAAGTTGTGTTACCTTTTAGTATTTAGTGGTAAGTTGTGTTACCTTTTAGTATTTAGTGGTAAGTTGTGTTACCTTTTAGTATTTAGTGGTAAGTCATGTTCGCTTCCAAGGAGTACCTTTTAGTATTTAGTGGTAAGTTGTGTTACCTTTAAGTATTTAGTGGTAAGTCATGTTCGCTTCCAAGGAGTACCTTTTAGTACTTAGTGGTAAGTCGTGTTGTCTCCCAATGAGTACCTTTTAGTATTTAGTGGTAAGTTGTTACCTTTTAGTATTTAGTGGTAAGTTGTGTTGTCTCCCAATGAGTACCTTTTAGTATTTAGTGGTAAGTTGTTACCTTTTAGTATTTAGTGGTAAGTTGTGTTACCTTTTAGTATTTAGTGGTAAGTCATGTTCGCTTCCAAGGAGTACAATAATTCAGCACAATCATAATTTAGTGGAATGATTTTATAGCGAAAAGTCACTAAAATAAGATGACATCTAAAAATGTATATGTTTACAGTATAGTGTTGATCCAATTTGTATCAGTTTTTCTAAAAGGCTATCCACTACTTTGATGTATATATATTCAGTTGTGATTAAGTCGCTGTTTTCTTTCTAGTTTCTGGCATATATGTAGACAACACTGGTAGAAGGAGTAGAGCCCAGGAACTCATGTGGCCTGCTCCTCCAACAGCAGTTGGTAAGTTATCAAGTATACAGTGTACATTGCATATATACTTCATATCGAAGGTCGTAAGGCCATGTGAGGACGTAAAACTCTCAAAATAAATAAAACATCTCATATATACTCTCATGCTTGTAAGGAGAATTGATACACAGTATTTCTGATAATTGTTCAGAGACATTTTAACAAGGAATACATATTCCTTGAAGTACATTTTACAATTTAATAGAAATATTCAGTAACATTCAGAAAATTGTTGCATATTTGAAATTGCAACCTGATTTGTATGTTTTGTATAGAATACATATCAATTTGTTTTCTTTAACATGTTATCAGACTTATTAAAGGCCCAATATACGTAACTTCAGGGAAATGTTCGTGATTCTGAAAAATTCTGAAAAAAAAATCCAGTTAATAACCATGCAAAAATAAGCTTAACATGAAGTAAACCTGAGTAGTAACTAACAAGAAACTCTTGACAAAAAAATCCAAAGAATTGAAAATAGTTCAGGTGGGGCCCACTTCAATAACAAACCGAAGGTAGAAGACGCTTCGAGATGGACGCGTGTTTACAAATCGCGTGTTTCAACTGCTGCTGTATCGGCAACCGCGAAAGAATTCATCTTGAATATTGCTGATATCAGTTAATCTTAACTCAATCTATAAATATAATAAGTTATTAGGCTTGATTTTCGCTTCACGTTTTGCCGAAAGTTACGTATATTGGGCCTTTAAAGATTATATCACTGATACAAAACTTTTGATTCATATCCTGGTGCTTGTTGTTGCTTTGTTGGACTATATGCCTGTGCCATTGAATTGTACCACTGGGCAGTATCATTGTTATGTTGTCGAGGTTACTATACTTCAAACAGAAATCGATTAATTATTTTTTATGCTATCCATGAACTATTAAAAGTAAATCAAGTTAACACAGTTGTGACATCTGACAGGGTGTTGTCAGGCGGTGTTGTGAATAGTACACTTGCCATTCACGGAACCATGCAGGTTTTCTCTAGATTGTCTTGGTTTCCCTTCCAACATTAGGACTTCTGAATTTCCATCCAGGCAAACAAGGATGATTTATAATTTGGAAAATGTTGATGTGTATTTGTTGTAAAATAAAATTGCTGTGATGTCATCATTGTGTTATTTCAGCGTATAGTGATCCCTACCTCATGTGCTATTCAGAAAATGCCATATTTGTGTTCGATGTTCATTCAGCAGAGTGGATCCAGACTTTGTGCTTGAAAAAGGTACGAATTAGATTGACAGGAGACCATTATGTTCCCTCATTGCTGAGGTATGAGCAAAATGGTATTGAGTTATGAAAGTGACAGCTAATGGAACTCTTATATAGGACAGATTAACCAAAAGGTGAAAATATTGCCAAGTTACAGCACAATCAGCTGATTGTGGCATTAATGTTAGATTTACACCAAACTTATCGTCTTTATTACTGGAATTCACAATAAAACTGAGATATTTTATCATTTAAAGTATTGCAGGATAATTCCTTCACATTTCGATTAATATGATATTGCCTCTTAGAAAATTAATTCAATCAGTATTGTTTGAATATACTGATTACTGGAAAAATGTGGGTTTGTGATTTATTATGGTGATTTTATTATATATTTCTAAATAGATACTTGATGATAAATTCTCATTGTTTTTTTGTTGTAGACAAAGCCCCTGAACAGGGATGGCTCTCTGAACCTGATGAATATGATGGACTCCCAACACATCATTCACTTCAAGAATGTCCACCATGGTATTGATACTTTATAACACCCATAACTGTCCTTATGATGAATTATACTTTGGGAATCTCAGGTTTAAATCTGATCAAAGGAAATTGGTTTATTTTAACAACAGATTGTGTTAGTCCTGCAAAGTTATCTGGGAATACATATCCTTTGTTCAGTCATGTAAGGTGTGCTGTTGCAGGTGTCATTCATTAGGGTCAAAGAGATACATTTTAATCATGAAATATTTAAGATAGAAATATTTGTATTACCTGGTAATTTTTTATTTTTTTTTTTTTTTTTGCAGGAAAACAGAATTTCGATATTTATTCATATATCTTCATGTTAAATTATGGATTAAATGGTATTAAATGTCTTTGAATTATAGAAGAAGAAAGGCTGGCCATCAAGGAAATCTTCAAAAACAGGAGTGTCAACAGGAACAAGAGGCGATTCTCCTTCAAGACGAGAGAAGATCATGACCGGGGCTCTAAAGGGTGAGAAAGGAGGCTCTGTCTGCATCCTGTTGGGTTATTCTTAGTGGAATGAATAGATGGTTTGCTCATCAAGTAACATTTATTATGAGATGAAATTTTATTTCAAGAGTTGGAATGATATTTAAAAGGAATGCATTGGGTTGATATTGATTTATGATACAATGTCCGGTTTTACAGCTTTTTGCCAACTGTTGTGAATGATTTATTTTTCAATGCTATTTTTTGGCTAACTGAATGTTTCAAGTTTTTTGTTCTGTTGCAAAATGGCAGAAAAAATTGACCTCCTGTGATTAATAATGACCTTTTTATTATACGATTTATGTGCAGCATGTTTCTTATTTATTTGCTTTATATCATTACTACATGTATCTTATAATATATAGACTGACACACTGTAATATCAAAATACATTAATGTAACTCGGGCATATAGAATCTGGTGAGATGTGTTCGCCGGAATCACACTCTTCTATAACAATTCTGCTAATCTCTTCAAGCAAAGTTTGTGACTTAGATAAAAAACGTTTATCGGGATGTATAAGATTTGGTTGCACAGACATATGTAGTCTAAAGCATCAGCTTGTCAATACTACAAGCTGGTGATAAGTCCTTGGGGAAGTCTACATAGTAAAAATTGATATCCTCAAAAATATGGATAGCATGACATCTTTAATTGCCATGAAAGCTTCATGAATTGCTTCTTTGAATGTTTCTTGCACACACTGATATATTCTACAGCTATCTGCCGATATTTTTGTTACGAAAATGACTCTGTTATTGACAAGCAGATGTTGGTCGTGGTCTTAACTCTATATATATGGAGATCTCTTGTGTTGTAGGATCATCAGAACTATTTACAGGAATAACATATAGCATCTCCACCCTATAACGACATCACATCTGACTGATGTTGTATTATGTCTTTGTACTTAATCTGACCGATACATGGTGCAAACGAAAAAAATACTTAGGATTCACTGTTTTATATGGGAAAATACTGTGGTCATAGGTGTTAACAGGTTCTGTAAGGTTTTGTTTAGAAATTGAGTTATTTAAAATTGAAAAAAACTACCCATGGATACAAAGGGATCAATCTAGGTCATTTATCACAAGAGGTAACAGTATTTTCCTGCAAGTGTTTATTAAGGTTTTACTTTGTTGTGGTTTCAAAACTTTAAAAAAAGAATGGTTCAATTATTGTTTACACCATCAATGCTTTGATGAATACTTAATCTAGACAGTAAAGAGTCCATATGAAATAGGTGAATTTAAATTGAACATTATATATTTCAGTGCAATAAATAATTCAACAATAGCTTGTGTTGATATTTATACTTGTTAAGTATAAGATCCTCCCCCGTAAATAACAGATATTTGTTCCCTCGATCCCTAGATTGACCCCTGTTACCCTCGATCCCTAGATTGACCCCTGTTACAATGATATCCATCCTACCTACAATGAAGTCCAGTACATGTCGGTAAAGTTACCTGTTACGACTGTAGTAAACTGACTGAGTTACAAGACAGCTGCTATTTTGTGTTGACTACAGGCCCGAGCGGCGCTCTCGTGAAATTTCCGCACCAATATCATTCAGCCATGTAGCCCACATGGGTCCAGATCAGGTCTTTCCTTCAAGCATACCAATACCAGTAACCCACGGCCAGTAAGCTGTCTTACATAAAATTGTACTGTGTAGTGGCTTAGTGCATGCTTCCCATATAATCTCTTTTTTCTTGGAATGTATAAACCATGCTGTCTTCTCCATGTATTTAATCACTGATCTACCAACTCAGCTATGCATGTTGCTTTTTACATAGAATTTTGGCTAGGTGCATGTTCGTTATCCAAGTTAAATACAATCAAAATGTCTGTCCCAAGACAGGTTACCATCGGTTCCTTGGGTGTAGTATTTAATCATTTGTTTTCAAACGTAACCGCTCTGTACAGTTTGACTAAATGCTTTGTGTTGTTAGCCTGACGTCTGCTATGTGCTATCTTGGTGCATGTGGTTACACGTGGTTACTTGGTGGCAGGGAAATTGTTATATTCCATTAGTGGTTCAGTTACGGTACAAGAACATGCGTTGATGGTGGATTTCAGCGGTTTGTTCTGGAAATATATACATTTTATGTTTGTTGCAGCTTATCAATAAATTATTCCCATCATACTTGTATTTAGAGGCTGTTTCATTGGTCCAGTTGTTTGGGCTCTGCCAATTATTACATTCATATGAACAAAATATTCTGACATATAACAGATTGTATACAAGTTTTAGTTTAATTGTGGTGTCGGTGTATACAAGTAAATTACAAAAGGAAAATTAGTGGAAGTTATTAAGGATTGTTCCAAAATTCATCATATGAGAGGGGCGGGAGGCTCCACCACCCATCAAATATTAAAAGTAAAAGTGATTTATTATATGGAACTGTACACAGATCTGGTTTTAACCCCATCACCCATGCTATATTAATACAGGTGCCTCCCACCTCCCCCACATGATTAATTCTGGAATAGCCCCAACTTGGGTCATATGTGCAATTTGCCATAACTGAAATTTATCGTTATTTAATTTAATTTAAAATATTATTCTGAAAAAAATGAACTAGAATATACAGATGTGTATAAAGATATTTTAGATTTACAGAGCATGTTAAGGGGAATTGATGCTGATACAATATTTAATGCAAGAAATAATAATTTCAACTGCACAAATCAAAAATTAAATCAAATTAGAATATAATTCACATCACACATAACTTATAGTCTGCCTTTTACATAATGGAAAGCTTTATGCACTCGTGAACACACTTGTATGTGTCATGTGATGATCTCTTGCACAGCACGTTTCTTTCAAAATCTGGACCCACTATCAAAACAAAAAGATGAATTTTTTAAATGTTATTTTAAACCTTTACACTCAAGAAACCACACTAAATTAGGATAGTTTAGGAATTTACAATTTTTTTAAATCTTTGCTGGAAACAGTGACCTGCTTAATCAGATTTCAATTACGTTATGTTGGAAAAATATAGAATCGACCTTCATGTATTTAGTGGCGAGATCAAGCATTCCGCTTTGAGCCTTTCACACAGCTTCAGCTATGTTTGCTTACCTTTGTACAAGATAAGCATATGCCGAAAACAACTGAATTGTTTATTTTGCTACCATAATAATTGAAACAATTTGACAACAAATACAACTGCAGTTATTAATTAATTGTGTACTGTTCAATGATCACTGTTATAACCTTGGTAAATATTAAAATGTTGTAAAATTTGTTATGAAAGTGAAGTAATTATTAAATACATGAAGAACCTTTCAAAACTGTTAAAAGTAAGATTGAAGGTGATAAAAAGATGAAAGATTTTTTCTTGGGCTGACCAAATCTGTAAAATCTAAGATGTATTTATTGTGTTTTTCTAATAGGTCTGAGAGAAAATCCAGAATAATCTCCGGTCCAACCAACTTTACCCATGTGGCTCATATGGGTACAAACATGGACATGAAATCACTCATTGATCTTCCCAAGGTATTTACTGTTTACATTTAATCTCTGCGTGTAAATAAAACAACAAATTCTATACAGAAATAGTGCCAAAAATATACAGACAGCTTTATATGAAAATGCTGCAATGTTTTATGATGATTTGATATTGCTGGTCAGTAAAGTCCAATCTTTTGAATGGCAGGTTCCAACATGAAAGAGTCTGTGTTGATCCAGACTGAAGTCAGTGAAACTTTAGTCCTTGTTTAAGTACTATAATATCAGTTATTTCTGTGAGACCAAATTCTGTGGTTTCCCTGAAAAACATCCATTTCATGGGTACATGAGTTCTTGGAATAACAGTACCCACTTGCTTTATGTATCAAACTTGTAAATACTCCATGGATTTGAGATATGTGTTAGCATTAAATTATCTCTTGTTTATATGCATGGAACATCGAGATTATTGGTGGATATATAGTGATAATATTGGTTCAACAATGGTTACACAACAACAGCAATTCAAACATGAGCTATAATGATTTTACTTGCTTTACCAGCCGGTTGGATCGTCGGCCCCTCCGCCTGTAGAGAGACCGCCCCCCGATACTACCATACAGAGGGTGCGCAACATCTTCCAACCTAGCATGAAGTCGGTACAGGAGGCTCAGTTGAGAGGTGCCCGGTCACAACCCAACGGTAGGTCAAATGGTGAGGATAATAGGGCATGCATGAATCGTCAATCAAAACGAAAAATGCACATTTTAAAATTTTAATAATTTCACTTTATAAAAACCAAATCAGTAAAAAGAGTAGATCAAAACTGGTCTAAAACAGATACCATTTAAATTTTTTACATCTGCATGAGACATTTAATTGAGGTTTATAGCAAAGTTTATTGATGAAGTTTGATGGCAAACATTTTCTTGATGAATGTCTTATCCATTTCCTTAACCCAAAAAGATGGCATCATACCTCGCACTCGTAAAAAATATGAAAATATTAGTCACGCTCATGAAATATATTTTGTGTTACTGAAGACACTGTTAGATATCCTTTATGTGTTTGTTAAGTCGCAGCAAATTTAACCTCAAAACTGAAAAGTACATTGGAACAAACTTGATGTAGAGGAATACAATGCCCATTGTTTAAAACAGGCAGTGCGAGGCGTGAATCGCCGTCCAAAGTTGGGGGTGGAGCACGACCTACATCCTCCATCTCCTCCATCTCCGATAGTCCCGAGTTATCCTCCCATGACCAGTCCGCCTTCGCCGACGTCACCAGCAACATGTTTGAGGTAGGCTCGGCTCCTACAACCTAGCTAGCTTCACTTATAGGGCTTTCTTAGGACGATATATAGGCTTTTCCTTAAGACATTTTTGCAGTGTAATAATGCATTGATAGAGGCATATTAATTTATAGTCCACCCTGATGCTTCTGTAGAAATATACAATCAGTTATAAGTATTGTTGATGATAAATACTTTTTATGAATTTTATATTATATATATGTTTAAGACAAGAAGCATTTGTTAAGGAAATATTGGATAAGGAATCACAAATCACTTGTTCTTTTTCTCTTTTTGATCTCGCAATAGTAGAGCATATAATTATGGTGACTTGGTAATTATGTTGATGTTTCGTGTCCCTCCCTGTTACACGTGTAATGAAGCCCCCTTTCTGTTATGTACCGCCACTCGAAGGTTTCCGTTTCACACACTGTATGATCTGTGTCTTACTACATAGTCTATATATATATATATTACTGCCTTCACACGGCCAGAACTGACTTGTGAGTTACATGTTTATTCACTGTACTGGAACAAACACATTTCTGTACTGTACAGAGGGGGCTCAGTTGTAACTGGACTACAATACTAAGACATGACTTACACATCTTTGCATCTTTTATAACATTTTCATTCCAAAGTATTAACATTTGAGGACAGAATTAATGATTTTAGGGAATTTAAAACAGCATTATAAACATATCAATTGAAAGGCAAGGATGAAATCAAGACTAGGTAAAAATTGACGACATGGGCGAATTGCGGAAGTTTGCCGTTTGAACATTTTATTATATACAGTTAATTGTATTGTTTTGTGTTCAAAATTTTAAACATTTGATGACAATGAATTTAAGTGATTGGGAATGATAAAGCAGGAAAAGAAAATGTAGAAAAAATATGTGTACGTCCTGATGTTAAGAGCCTAGTCTAGTTTGTTCTGGTATAGCCGGTAGATGTAACACAAGTTAGTGAGGCTCCTGTGAGGTATTCTATGTCTGCACACACTGTGTGTCATATTCATCGTATGCACTGAAAGTCTATGTACTGTATTATTTATAATCTTCAACCAGTTCTCTTCTTGTGTGACCTGATTGGCCGGCGTTACTAATGGTGTACTACTACATAATCCATTTTGCTTCCCTTCAGGTGTTTAAAGGTCCCCCCGGGTCGCGCGAGTCTGTTAGTGGCAGTGTTTCCAATCATACATATGAAAGCACATGGCAAAACTACTGAACAAATGAGCACACAGATTATGTAGCTGAGGTTTCTCCACTTTTTACTTCCATATTTATATATTGTGCACTCCTTGATCTAACATCATTACCAGACCCCAAGCTTCTTATTCACTTCGTTTTCTGTTCCGTTGATGCCCTGGTGGGAATGGCTGATTGGTCCGTTAATATTTACCATAATTTATTCACATTTATTTTTTTAAACAATTTAGTAACTGGTGTTCTGATCGTAATATCTAAAAACCTAATAAATATATTTGTTAATATATTTTTTTATTTTTAAATACAACATATTCATAATCATTACTAATTACAGTAGTTTAGTTTTAACTTGAGCAAGTAACCGAACAGAAGTTACCGTAAGGGGTTAATTTTGTGTCTATACTTCCGTGTTATTGCTGAAGTCATTCTCACCATAGGTTACTTGTTGTTTTACATTACAGCATTGCATGAGCCCAGGCTATCACCCTCTAGGTGTGTGCCACTCTTTCTTGGCATGTCCTATCACAGTTATCTCCCCTACCTAACCAGTTGTACCGGCTGGTCGACCAACTTGCCGTCTTTCAATGTTGTTGCATGTTTGTTCCTTCTGAGTTTTTAAACAGACAAAACAATATACTTTACATTCAAATATATATTCATATAGCAATTCCATATCTTTGACAATTCTGTCCCATTAGGATTTCGATTTTTGATGGATCCAAGACCTAGTGCAGGTAGTATGATTGATATTGTTTACTGGGAATGAAATAACTATGTACTATAGGGCAACATCAGGGCAGCAGGCTTGCTGGCTATCTCATTCTGGCATGGTTGATTAATCCTCAAGTTGGAAAGCTTAGCAAGCTGGTGTCCAAACCTAATGGCCTGAAATCAGCATAGATCTAGATTCTGTGGAGAAAAGTAGCAGAAATGAGATGTTCAGTATTGACTGCATTCATAGTTGTGTTGTTGATTATTAGAAATGTAAAACAAAAATATTGATAGAATTTATATATATTGATAATTTACAGCATACAATGCATAAATATTCACAAACAAAACTTTGCATGGTGAGAGTTGATAGGTGTAACATAGGTTAGAACTATATGCAGTGGTATGTTTATAGTTAAAACAAGTTGGTCATTTCAAAGTTGCATAAAGAATATAATATGAAGTTGTTTATTAATAGAATGTATATGTTTTTTCACACTCTGCAAGTTGCAAGAAGTCATGAAAATTATTTCTTTTAAAAGAATAATAAATGAATTCATCAAATTGATATGAAAGGGAGATTACTCCAGACCAAAAAAAAGAAGTCTGGAATGGAACTATTCTTTGTGCTTATGACTGGTGCAGAAGTACTTAAACCTTAAAATATAATATGTGGGTTTTTAAACGAATGATGATCAGCATTGCTTAAAGCAGAAGTCTTTTGACTTGGTGGGATAGTTAGATGGATTGGCATAGTCTAGTGGAAGGGGCATTTTAGTTAATCAACGAAGAATGGAAGATTGGGACTATATATCATAGCACTAGATAGTCTTGACAAGTTAGGGTACTGTTTAACTGTATTTGGTACCATACCAATGCAACTGACAGTGTTGTAGTATATTGTAAGTTTAAATTTGCATCGTACAAGTGTTTTAAATTAGGCTTTCATGGTAAAACTAAACAATACATTCTAATATTCTTAACATTGCTTTGTATTAGCTTAGTCAAACTGTCCTTTTGTAAGCTGTCTGCAATACATTGTTGGCTTAGATATTATAAATTGATGTCCTTTGTCAGTGCTCTGTGATGCATTCTCGGCTTAGATTTAACATTGAATGTTTTTTCTGGGTCAGCTCTGTTTTATGTTGTCGTTGGCTGAGATATTGTTCTGATGGCAGTGGGCATTGATAACCCTTACATTAATGATGTACTGTAAATGTGTTATGTATAAACTGGCAACAGACAAGCAGTGTACAGTAGTTTGAGGCTGCTATGCCGAAACTGTTGCCAGTGTTGAAGGCATACTGAGCCAAATCAAAGAAAGGGGAGAGCACTCTGGCAACTTGTTGTTATGGTAGCTTAAAAATATGACAATTGTTTTAACCATGACTTAACATCAAATGACAATTAGGCATTGTTTAGTTGATGTATAATGTACAATGTAAAAGAATTAAGTTATTGTATTGTTTAAATCAAGTGAAATCAAAAAGATACTTCTATACAATAACATGATATACAAAAGAAAATAATGGACAGTGTAAATCTTCAGAACAAAACTTAAGCTTTTATTACAAGGTCATTTACACTTTTAATTAACATATTTAGGGAGATTGCTGTTGGCTTATAGCGATTAGGCAGTCACAGTTTAGCGCAGCATGGTTAGATGAGCGTTATAGTTCCCAGTAGGGCTAATTATAGGTTGCTTTGTAATACTATGTAACAACCGTTACCAGATATCGTCGATTTTAGTTGTAACGCTTGACTCTCGGTTTGATTAACAATAATTGACTGGACTGTAAGCTTCACATGATGACTTGGTACACACACACAGTGTGGTGTTGTTGAAATCACAAGCTTGTTCAGCACCGACATCTACTGTCCCTAACCATGATATCCTTCAGACATACAATGTGCTTATAAACACATTTCTTAACAAGTCAGGTTTTACCCCATCAAACATTAAAATTTACATCTTAATGTTTCAAATTTCCAGTTTTGTTATATTAAAAATTTCTTCATTATTTTGGTAGAGATCAGAAGTATTTATTTAAGGTACTTGGCTTTGACAGCAGATTATGAGTTACCTATGGTATAGTTAATAGCAAAGATGTCAAACTGTATATATGTGAGCAAGATGTTAAAATTTGTTATCATAAATCATCATTAATTCATTCTTGGTAATAATATGTAAAGCTAGTACCAATAAAGATATTATCATTCTAGATACACTGTACATAGATCACTGTCTGTAGTGGAAAGTAAAATTATTTAATAATCCTTTAAATATTTTGAATCAATTGATTTGCCCCATCACCATCTGTCCACCACATACCAGATAAGTATGTGTAGCGCTAGAAGCTGCCCTGTTGTCTTCTCCTTTGCTTTACACATTATTACGAGGCAAACTATTATTAATTCAATGTTGAGTCATTCAAATTAAACTTTATGCATTTTACAAAGAACACAGAGATAATTGTATTTTTATTTGTCTAACTTAAAACCAGTTATTTTAATCTTATTTGATAAAAATGCATGATCTTAACTTTTTGAGGGAAAATCACAAAACTCCTATGCATTTGGACACATTTTGAAATGGCAATATGACTAAAAATGGCAAAGATGAAGATTTCGAGAAGTTGTTTGCTTTTACATTTCCTTATTACTCCGTTTTCAGTGTGATTGTAATTATCGTAGGTAAATGTAATATACTATTTTTAAGAAAAGCATTATGCTAGGACGATTTAAACAAGTGTTATTTATGATGATTTTGTCACTACCTTTATAACGTTATTTTGCTGTAATTAGATACAATGTAAATGCTGTACAGTGCTAATGTTGGGGCAATGTGATGCCATGATAGCCAACTTGATCTTGTTGATGACTTGATGTTATAATCTGAACATGTACATAAAAGATATTCTCACAGATATTGATTCTATAGTCCTGACTATTGAATATGTATATATGACTTTCTCATCAATGAACTATAATATCCAGTATTGACTCAATACAGATGATGATATCTACTTGACCATGCATGTGATTGTGTATTAATTTAGGTTACCGTTGTGTTGTAGGACGGGGAGGGGTATGAGCGGCCACGTATGCGTCTGTCTCTGGCCTCCACCAACAGTAACTTCAGTAGTCCCCCACACTCAACCAGTGGCAGTCTCTCCGAGGACCGAGACCCCGGCGACAATGACCAGGAGGTAGACTGTACTCGCCTCTGATTGGCTGGAATGTGACCCCAGAAAAAGGTCGCCTGTATATCTCGCCATGGCTGGTTACTTTATGTAATGTGTGGTCTCCAGTCTCAAGCGTTGACAGCATGGAGCGATATCTCTACTTTGACTGTACTTAGCAGGACAGTTGGCTACAGTCTGTGGCAACCTTACCACCACAGTCATATCAAAATAAGACATCAAACCCAGCGGGATAAATAAATCAAGAAACGCAGCATTTTTTTCTTCTACAAAACAAAGCAATGGAATGCTTGCTTACTGCTGATAATTAACATAATCGGTATTAATCCCATGTATATTTAGTCCTATATATTTACCTGTAGCAGGAGCACAGCGTCTACTACTCACAATCGAAAATTCTCTATCCATTGTATTTTGGACTCGGTCAATTTAAACACATATTTAATCAAAGAAAAAAAACTATCATAATTGAATGCTTTAACTTTACACTGCGAATTCCTTTCCAAGGAGTGATCTCTTCATGTTGCCTTTTGTAAGGAGTGATCTTTTGGTTGTTGTACACAGTATATTTCGCCTACATATTGCCGCCATTACAGATGAACCTGTCTCATTCTGGTGTGAACACGACGTACAAGGTGTGTGATATACGTGACGTGTTATTTACTTGATGCAACACATTACGGTCAGTTTGTATTGTCACTGCCCCCGAAAATCATCTTCATTTCATTGGTGTCGAAACCAGATCACCTCTTGGTGTATTTAGCTCATCATCACCTGATACAAAAGTCATAAATGTGAGACAAAGTCGTACATTTAAAATAGCTTAATCTCCATACCATGTTTGTAAAGACTTGTAGTCGGGTTAGGATATGCGAAATATCTCGTGTAAGGTGGGTTTTTTTTGTACAATTAAATATTAATGGTGGCATTATATGAACAAATGTGTAACTAGTGCAAGACTATAGTTTATATCTGAAATTGCATTTCAATTTTACACATTGTCATGATATTTAGAAAAAGAATTACTAATTACCACTTTACGGAGTAAAGCATACCAATATACTGAAGAATAATGTAATTATCACAAAAAGACTATGTAGGAACATTATAAAATTAACACATTTGTAGCTTCTATACTCTAAACAGCAAAATGATTTTTGCCATTTCTTTCTTAAACAACGACTTGTAGCTAAAGGATAATATTGACAAGTTTATATAGTTTAGGTGTGACATGATGAAACTGTCTTTCATTTATACCAACACGACATGCCAGACCGATGCTGTATTTTTCCTGTCTTTTTTTTTTAATCCTTCGGTACTATTTACCCGGTATATGTATAAACATACATACATATCCTATGATGTTACAGGTTCAGCATTCAAAAAAATCTTCTCCAGAGTTTTCATTATAAGTTGTACTTTTGTCATTTGTATTGCTCCAATAAAGGGACACTAAAGGCTTGGTTTAAGTATGACCAATTTTCCAATAAGTTGTCAGAACATGAAGCTTTACAGTTAATGTCATTTGATCCATAAAGAATGAAAAATGGCTTGACAATAAATTGCAAATAAGATTTATTTTCCATTTTATGGCTTTTCCATTTCAAAGAATATCATCTAAGAACTTGAGATCCACGTAAACGCAGGACCTTAAGATAGAATAGACAAGGGCGAAGTGTGTTGACCTCTTGAACTTTGACCTTCCTTGTCAAAGGATTGGTTAGCAACTTATCAATGCTTGAAATCTTTAACTACTCTTTAAACAAAATCCCAAATCCAAATTTGTTGGCTGTTATGAAGAGTGTGACTCTTAGTGCTTATGCCCATGTTCCCGGAAGAGTTGGACATGTCTTGCTTTATATATATAAATATATATGAAATATATATATCATACGACAAATCCTGTTAGGATATTGTATAGAATCTAATGGCTTTAATTGGTCACACTGTAGCTTGTACATATAGATGTATTTAAAACACTAAACCATGTTAATAGCAACACAATATTCAGCCTTATTCATGTACAGTTGTATATTAATGTAGCGTCAGTAATGGAGTCTTGTCACATATGTAAATGTTTTGTACATAGTTATCTGCTATTGTTGACAGGTGAATTTGCCAAAAACCCTACGTTTTTCCTTTTTAATTAATCAATGACTTTTGAGTGAGAGCGAGACGAGCGGGCGTGACCATACACCCGGAGTTACTGCGAGATTTCCTGTACCTGCCACACAATTATCGGTGTGCTTTAGGTACGTTACCACTTTACCGAGTTCAGTGCTGTGATTGCTGCTCTTGCCGAGGGTCAACATTTCCCATCCCCTTACAATTATGTTGTTTTTTATGGACAGGCTTCATATCAGTTGTGTAAAGTTGAGTATCAATATTTGCAATTATTCATAAATAAAAAGATTTGATATTAATGAGCAAGATTTGATTTGTGATAGAAACAATGTTTTTGGTACCTTTCCTACCGATTCCACCTAACTCGTACACCCCTAAATGTCATAATGAAGTATTCCAACCTTTGATTTAAAGAGTTCCATTGAGTCTTCAGGGATGAACGAGATAAAAGGAATGATTTTGGGGCAATATAAAAGAAAGCAATTTTAATTGAGATTCTGCAGGATTTTGGCACGTTGGCATAGATATGTCTTATTTGTGTTATCGTAGAAGACATTTAGTCCCAATACCCATTATGGTGTGCACATTTCATGTCATATTGATGTGCCACAAGTAATATACTGCCAAAATATGGAAGTTCCCACCCAGCCAATTATTTTTCTGTAAAGTGTAAAAGGTGAAACTCTGTGGTACCTGCCAGTGATTATTGTATTCATTCACTTAGGTTTTACAAGTCTTTCATTTGTGGTAGGAGATAGAACATTGGCCAAAAGTTGTTTATTTTAACATATCTGATATCGTGTTATTTTATGATATAGCGTAAAAGGTCGGGTAATTTTCCCAGAGAAAAACCTTGACAGTAGTTTTTACTCGATATACATATATACCAGTAGTAAGGTGTTACTATTTGTTATACATTATCATTCACAAATGATTGTCACAAATTATGCCCATAAAAGAGTTCACAATTCCTCTCACAGTAACTCCTCGTGTGTGGTTACCGGTTATTGTCGGATACCAACCACTGATTTTATTTTACTTACTTACTCACTGAGTAAGTGAAGCAAGATCAGCCGTGGGTATACGACAATGGTTACAAGTGTGCACAAGAGTCTTAGTGGCGAATACCTGATGTGTGAGGGTGGTGTTTCTACTGGAGATCTCCACAGTAAATACCTGGTGTGTGAGGGTGGTGTTTCTACTGGAGATCTCCACAGTAAATACCTGATGTGTGAGGGTGGTGTTTCTACTGGAGATCTGCACAGTAATACCTGGTGTGTGAGGGTGGTGTTTCTACTGGAGATCTCCACAGTAAATACCTGATGTGTGAGGGTGGTGTTTCTACTGGAGATATGCACAGTAATACCTGGTGTGTGAGGGTGGTGTTTCTACTGGAGATCTCCACAGTAAATACCTGATGTGTGAGGGTGGTGTTTCTACTGGAGATCTGCACAGTAATACCTGGTGTGTGAGGGTGGTGTTTCTACTTGAGATCTCCACAGTAAATACCTGGTGTGTGAGGCTGGAGATCTCCACAGTAAATACCTGGTGTGTGAGGGTGGTGTTTCTACTGGAGATCTCCACAGTAAATACCTGATGTGTGAGGGTGGTGTTTCTACTGGAGATCTGCACAGTAATACCTGGTGTGTGAGGGTGGTGTTTCTACTGGAGATCTCCACAGTAAATACCTGATGTGTGAGGGTGGTGTTTCTACTGGAGATCTGCACAGTAATACCTGGTGTGTGAGGGTGGTGTTTCTACTGGAGATCTCCACAGTAAATACCTGATGTGTGAGGGTGGTGTTTCTACTGGAGATATGCACAGTAATACCTGGTGTGTGAGGGTGGTGTTTCTACTGGAGATCTCCACAGTAAATACCTGATGTGTGAGGGTGGTGTTTCTACTGGAGATCTGCACAGTAATACCTGGTGTGTGAGGGTGGTGTTTCTACTTGAGATCTCCACAATAAATACCTGATGTGTGAGGGTGGTGTTTCTACTGGAGATCTCCACAGTAATACCTGATGTGTGTGAGTGGAGATCTCCACAGTAAATACCTGGTGTGTGAGGCTGTTAAGTGTTTCCACTAGGCCTGTTATTTACAGCTAATCCTTCAGATTTTGATGCATGTCTCATGACGAACAAAGACCATGTTATTTTTGTCTCCCATAATTTTCTCATAAACTTTCGTTAAAGTGATCCACTAGCAGGATGACAAGCATTTAAGATTTGAATTGTACATGATGTGAACAATTCCATTTATTTAAGGGCGATTCAAAAGTTCCCCCAACACAATGTGATTCATTTTATGTTGTATTATTGAGAGAAGAAGAGATGAAGTAACTACGATTATGCAATATGAAATATAATACACACTGCTGTTAAAGAAAACTGTGGTCATTTGTAAAGTAACCCATACTTCCCAGAAAGTTTTATTTTAAATTTATTTTCATGACATCAGAATTATTCTGACAAAGAGAATTTCGCAAAGGATAATAGAATTATGATTACGTTGAAAATTCAAATGCATGATATTGCACTGTTAGAAACTGTTAATATGATAATGTCAGTGCATCATGAAGAAAAAAACAACCATGATAACAAATCTGGTAGTTATCTTGCAATATGCTATCAATTTTTTAACCTGTTCAGGTTTATGAATAATGGAGAGAGATTTTTTTTTAATATTTTACTTTCTCAATTTTTTTTATCCTTTTGATTCCTTCATTTTACTTAAATGTTATGGTGATATTGAGTCAGTATTATAAAACAAGTGATCGTTTGTTACTGTTATAGTGTATAGTAAAGCTTGAAGGTCTTTCAGAAAAACGTAATCTTTGAACAAATGTTGAAAGTATCTTGGTTAACTTTCAGGTTACTGAAAAGTATGGTGGTCTTTTTTTTCGTTTCTTTTTTCTTCTTTCGAGAATGACTTACAGCAACACAAGGTATGATACTGACCTTGTGTGTTATGTTCCTGACATGGTGACAGGTATCTAGCATACGGTGCGTGGGGAGTAATGGTAGTTGTAGAATACATTCCATTTGACTTGGAAATGCACACACAAATCACACCATTTTACATCTACATACTGCTATAGTGAATCGGAACATCCGCAGCGCAATGAGTGGCCAGTTCACTCCTAACGAACTGCCTTTAATTGATTGTTAACTAATAGTGGATTAATTGACTTGTGATATGGTTGAAGAAGAGTCGCTTGTGCCTTTGGTTTGCTTGCTGAATGTTTTGGTTGGTGTCCTGTTGGAGACTTGATGATGATGATAATGTTAGTTGAGGTATTTATGTCCTTTTAGTGCGTAAGCGGAGTTAAATTCTTAATTTTTAAATTCTTCGTACTAACCTAATACTTAATCGGAAATTAAGAATTTACTTCAAGAGCTGTCCTGTATTTGGCTAATATATAGTTCTTGGTCTACAGCAGGCCGGGAGTGTGACCTCATACATTTTGTGTATCCTTGTCCACATTCCACTATCAAGTCTTGAACTTTCCAAATAGATTCAAAATATTCATTTATTTGATTTGAATAAATCTACAATTGAGAACGAAGATGTGATCTATGGCATGATTGCAAAGAAAGAAAACAAATGATTGGTTTCTTTAGTAAACAAATATCCTTAAAATCTAGATATGTTTAAATCAGTAGTGAATAGGAAAAGCAGCTAACTAGGTTTAGGAAGGTGTCTGTTGTAGGCTAGGCATGGGTTACATCAGATGGAGGACTACAGTACTGTAGACAGACTGACTATATGGTTGTAGGCTGCTCTAGGTAGATAGACTATTGTGCTGTAAGCTGACTAGCTCAAGGTAGACGGACTATATTGCTGTAGGCTGACTAGCTCAAGGTAGATAGTAGACTATTGTGCTGTAGGCTGACTAGCTCAAGGTAGACGGACTATATTGCTGTAGGCTGACTAGCTCAAGGTAGATAGACTATTGTGCTGTAGGCTGACTAGCTCAATGTAGACGGACTATATTGCTGTAGGCTGACTAGGTGGATAGACTATTGTGTTGTAGGCTGACTAGCTCAAGGTAGACGGATTATATTGCTGTAGGCTGATTCTAGGTAGATTGACTATTGTGTTGTAGGCTGACTAGCTTAAGGTAGACGGAATATATTGCTCTAGGTAGATAGACTGTTGTGTTGTAGGCTGACTAGCTCAAGGTAGATGGACTTCAGTGTTGTAAGGCTGACTCTAGGTGGACTTACTGTGGTGCTGTAGTCTGACTCTAGGTACAAAGTCTATAGTGTTTTATTGTCGACTCTTAGGTAAATGGACGAGTGTTTTTCGGCTCATGGTGAGTAGATTGACTACAGCGCTGTAGACTGAATGTAGGTAAATTGTCGATAGATTGACTACAGTGCTGTAGACTGAATGTAGGTAAATTGTCGATAGATTGACTACAGCGCTGTAGACTGACTGTAGGTAAATTGTCGATAGATTGACTACAGTGCTGTAGACTGAATATAGTTAGATTGTCGATAGATTGACTACAGTGCTGTAGTCCACCCTTTGGAGATAAATTACAGCAGATTGTGAAGACTACAGTGCTTTAGATAAATCGGCTTAGGACGAGTGGCTCCCCAGTTGTGATGGGGAGCATTATATGGTGCTGCCAATTGAGTGGTCAAAAAGTGATACTTTAGTAATAGAAAAACAAAACCTTTATTATTTAAATTACTTAATGATTGTAAATTTTAGCTTGAAGATTTTAATTATGCAAGATTATGAACTGATTGATGAGCACTATTTGCATATCATTTGTATATCTCCACGTTTGCTTTTATTGTCATTGTTTGAATGTTATTATTTTTTTCAGGAATCAAAACATTTCTTCCACAGAAATGAAGTATAAAAGTGCAATGATTTTTTCTCTCCCCTTATTATTATTGTTGTTATAGACTAAACGTGTTGACCTACCACACTATAGTTGTGTAACCTACAGTGTATAGACTTGTACCATTGTATCCCTTGTATAGAGCCCGTTATTTACCCCGCATTACCACTGAGTTTTATAAACTACCATGTATGTGTGAGTGTCAGTGTGCATGTACAGTTTTGTATGCAATGTAGTGTTATTATATTACTTTTTTGGTGAAATCTTTAATTTGTTTTTGCCGAAAAGTTTCTGTGCGGATTTTAGGTGTGGCAGCCACCTTGTAGATACAGCCGATGGTATTTTGCTTTGGAGTTGTATAGCCCAAGGAAGGTTTATTATTATTGCAAAGTTCCCACCACTAATACATACAGATCTGTAAGGAGAGCTTAGCCAATTATTACGATTATTATTGTATAGTTTTATAACACAAATCAGTAACATGTAAGTGCAAGAAATGGTAAAATAAAACCGCAAAAATAATAAAATTACATAAATTCTTCTATACAGATTTGATGTTGTTATTTTGTGTTCTTTAAGAGAATGGACCTGTTATTTTGGTTTCCAATAATACAATGCATTAGAGATGGTGTCATGTGACTTTCTGTGTAGCTTACCAATCACCAAAGCAGCGATAATTGGCCTAAAACTGCTTGTTTAAAGGCTATTAACTTGTTCCAATACATAACTTGGACAACATTCTAGGTCACAAGCAGCAATTGTTTATCATTGAGCATCAGGATTCAGGCCCTGTGAACCTCACTCAACGGTTTATTAACACATATGTTACCTCCCTTGCAGTGTTAATCTCTGTATTCACAGTATTTTAATATGGAGAAGTTTTTCTGTCTGAGTTATTGTCTCCACTTTGAGTGAAGGAAAAGGAAGACATTGTATCACCTGATAGATCTAGTTCATGTTCTTCTTATATTATCTTGTAGGGGTCGTTACTTGAAAACCATTATAGATATGTTATGAAACTTTCAGTATACCTGTATTGGTCATGGACAATGTGTACACAGTCATTAGGTCATTTTGACCTTGATCCAAAGGTAAAATATGTGCAAATTTGCAGTACAGTCTATTCCGCGCTGTAACTTTCAAACCATTAAATATAACTTTTCCAGTTTAAATCCATCACCCAAAGATTATGTGTAGTGCACAGTCAGAAGTTCATTGTAACCTTCATCCAGAGGTGACACATTTGCAAATTTTGATGGAACACCTTGTCCAGGCTGTTGAATTTAAACTTTAAATGATATTTTAATGAAAGTTTCACCATACTTATCAAAAAGGATAAGTACTGCATTGTCATTAAGTCATTGTGACCTTGGCCCCAAGGTCAAAATATGCAGAATTGTCGGCTGCATCTTGTCTGGGCTTAATTTATGCGTGAAGATATCTTGATGAAACTTGCAGATGATGTGCCATGCATTGTCATATATCAAAAGGTGAAGAAAGTCTTGTTTCAAGCATTCCAGGGTGATGCCAACAGTACCTCACTGTATCTGATTAATATGTCATCTGACCAAACATGAAGGTCACCGAATCAAAGGTCAAGGCCATATTTACCTCAAGGTCAATGGATGAAAGGTTAATGTCAAATTTTGTATCTTTTAACTGTTGAACATTTTATGACATTTTGTTGAAGCAATGGTAATCAGAATCAAGCAAGGCTTTAACTGACCAAATCTCGAGGTCATTGGCGGTTTTTTTATTTCCTGATTGCTAACTTTACATCTTTTGGTCGCTAAATGTTTTTAATGAAATAGCAAAATGTCAGCTGATAATACCTCAAGATAAGATTTTACATTTCGTAGAGCAAGTCTTGTCTGGTCCATAACTGTATTGACATAAAAAACACTTCGGGGAATAACTGACTATTACAATTTTAATGGAGACATTTTGATGGTCCATTGAAAATGTTCATCTGCGGTCCATCTATGTAAATGAATTAACGTCAGATAGACGTCTTTGAACGAACATGGTTAGTTTATCATAGGCTATTTCTCGGTAACGTAGCAACGGATAATGACGAATCGTATTATACAAGTGGTAGAATCCCCCTTTGTCTCTACTTAATCATGCAGACGAATCAGAAGATATGATGATTAAGAGAGAAAAAAGGCGATCCGACCATTTTTGGTATTGTGTGAATTAGGGAGGGGATGAAACATAACCCCATTTGTCCAAAAGCTGTGCATACTCCATTTTGTGATGGTCGGGAATCTTGTCTCCGTTACAAACCCTGAACTATTATGATTTGTATCACCACAGCGGTACAGATTTTTATATAACAAACAGGGGGAAATGATATTTCAATGGTGGACACCCAATCTTTTACCAAGTTTATAGAAATATTGGCAAATTAAACAACTTGGTTTGTGACTGGTTAAAATTCATAAAATCTCTGCAAAGTATTTTGTATTCTTGCAGTTTACACCCATTTATAAGTGTAGGTTAAACTGAACTGCTGTATGTCATGTGTTTGTAAATGTAACACTATATTCCCACTGAAAAGTAATGGTCCGCAGTAATATTCAGTTAGGTCCATTCATGCACATAAAAGTAATGGCATTTGGAGTTTACATAAGCGATTTATTTAACAAAATATATTCACTTGCTCATCCTCGATCACCTTCGCTCTCTACACCCCTGAACAATGTCATGACAAAACGGAAGGCTCCGTGTACACCACCTTGTTGATGAGGCAACAAGACTGGTCCGACCCTTTGATGCACATCAAAAGAATTGTGTGGTCACGTAACGGTAAAAATTGACAGGCTTTGAAGTCCGTTGCGACTCCATTGTAATCGTCAAAGGACAGGAATGCAGCCTAGCGATTGGTCAGGATGTTTTACCTAAGCGTGTCTTCAGTTTTGCCATGACATATTCCAGGTGTGTAGAGAGCGAAGGTGATTGTAACTCCTGGATATCGAGGATGTCACTTGCTATGGCACACTCTGTGTAGAGCAAAATTTAGTTCCTTCATATGTCTACACCGCAAACTTATAATCCGTGTTTGAATTTCTAATTTCTTATTTACTTATTATATTAGTTATATTGAAAAGCAATAGAAATAGAAGAGACATCAAAATAAAAGAACCCTAGGCCTAAACTTTCACCACTCGCATCCCATTTTGTCTAATGACTGGTTTCTCAAACATTAACAGTATACGTACAAAAGCTTATTTTGTATTCTTTTTCTGAACCTGTACAGTATTCAAAATGCTTTTAATTGGAAAAATGCATTTGAGCCATTCAGTTTCAGTACACCGATGTGGGTTAATACAACTTGAGCACCTCTAGACGGTGTCTTCAAGTGCCTTTCCAAGGTCAATGCCGATGATGGAAATAGACAAGTTTCTGATACACTTAATTTGAACATTCATAACTTTATGCAGGTGTATAAACGCTTTTCTAATGTTGTATTAATATAGTTGATACTAAATCGGCAGTGTAGACAGTGTCAAGGAGTGCTATTTTATTAACCGGAGCAGAACGAGTTCATTGATATTTTTAGACGCATGTTGGGCAATGGCATCTGAACCTAGAGATGCGGCGTCTACACAGTAAACTGTTTTTTGAAACACTTCGTTTTCCGAAACTGTCCGAGCGCATCCATGGTATGAAAAAGTTCGTTGACATAAGAAAATGTCATCATTTGAGTTAAGAAATCCACATGAAAAATCTCAATATCCCGTTACACGGAGATGGGCCAAGTGGTTAAGCCCCCCTACCTCTGGGTTGCGAGTTCGAGCCCCACGTGGGACAGTTGCCAAATACTGACATTAGTTCGGTGGGGTTTTTCCGGGTAATCCGGCTTTCCTTCACCTCCAAAACCTGGCACATCTTTAAATAACACTGGCTGTTAATAGGACGTAAAACAAAATAAACCAAACCAAACGTTACATGGACTTACAGTGAGGGATGCGAGAGAGGGACCTCTCCCCAGATAAGTTCACATTAAAATTCTTTAAAAATCCTGTTGGCTATTCAGTGTTAAGCTCATCTACTCTTCCGAAGGGAATCTGGGCTTATGTCATGGTGTCCGTCGTCCATCGTCTTCTGTCCGCTTTCCCTTTAAACGACTTGATCTGGAAAAAATGGAATCATGACATTCTAAAAACGGAAATGACCTTAACCTACTCGTACCTTCATGATCCCAGGGGTCAAATGCGTCGCTCACTTCAAATGACCTTCTGGAAACATGAAGGTTAGAGAACTTTTGTTATTGTCTAGTAGTGTTTTGGGAGCTGGAATTCAACAAATTATTAAAACGAAATTGGCCTTGGACTTCTGTCAAGGTCACAGGGGTTAAATGTGCCAAACACTTTAAATGTTTTGTGAATTTAAACGTATGGAATCTTAATACTTGGTCTGTTACTTCTCTGGATTGAGCACGGAAAAGTTTGCAAATTGAAATGGCCATGACCTACTTTCAAGGCCACAGGGGTCAAAATGTCAACACATCCAGGGACTTCTGAATAATGGAATTGTCTATTCATGAATTCTAGCTAATAGCTTCGACGTACTGAGCCGACAAAGTTTGCAATTGAAACATTTCCGTACAGTATACTATTGAATA
This sequence comes from Mimachlamys varia, assembly GCA_947623455.1. Taxonomy (NCBI): domain Eukaryota; kingdom Metazoa; phylum Mollusca; class Bivalvia; order Pectinida; family Pectinidae; genus Mimachlamys; species Mimachlamys varia. The sequence continues at coordinate 41,855,392 of OX392528.1, forward strand.
CGAATATTTTCCTTTGCTACATGACATTTAGGCCTCCTGTCCATTTGGCAAATTTGCTCTCTTGATCAGTCTAAACAACACTCGATATGCGTAACAAGGCGCCGACCGAATTTTCATGTGAAATGCAGTACTGTCTGAGCAAAGCGCTACATGTAACAACAAAATACGTTTTGAGATACGCCCAAACATACTTTATGCATAACCTGTTGTCCATGGATAGCTTTCATAAGAAATTCTAAAAGGATCTCTCCAGTTTCTTTTTGGGGAAATGATCCACCAAGAAAATATTAAGGACGGTATGACGGACTTACGGGCAGGCGACGGGCCATGAACGAAGAGTGATTTGAATAGCCCACAATTTCATGATTATGATGGGCCATACAATGATGCACTTACATGTTATTGAAACATTTTACAATGAACTACGTTAAATTGTGTCCTTTTCGAGGACGTCCTGTACGCTGTCATTGTGAAGTCGCTACATCTAATCTAAAAATAGAACCGATAGGAGTTCGACACCGCTCTGTGATACAAGTGAACGGCTGAGCTGTAGGAGTTTATACACATGGGCCGTTCTCAGTTCGGGTAGCACTGCAGTAAACAGCAGTTTTTTGGTACACTTCCGATCAATTGCATTTTAAGCAATACAAACACCATGAGTATATCTCAATTATATTTCTCTCCGAGAAAAATAGGGTTTGACTTTTACACTTTTAAGAAAAATAACCATGTCTATTTTTCCCATTCTAAATGTGGTCACGACAGTCATAGGCGATTTAATACGTTAACGATATAATAAACCCTTTGCCATGTTTTTACATAGATGTGTATTGTATTCTTCGAATGCATACAGTTTCAAAAAAAATACACCTCGGCTACATCTCGTCATGGGTACTGTACACCTCGGCTACATCTAGACAGGGTACCGTACACCTCGGCTACATCTCGTAAGGGGTACCGTACACCTCGGCTACATCTAGTCAGGGGAACTGTACACCTCGGCTACATCTCCTCAGGGGTACTGTACATCTCGGCTACATCTAGTCAGGGGTACTGTACATCTCGGCTACATCTAGTCAGGGGTTCTGTACATCTCGGCTTCATCTCCTCAGGGGTACTGTACATCTCGGCTACATCTAGTCAGGGGTACTGTACACCTCGACTACATCTAGTCAGGGGTACTGTACACCTCGGCTACATCTCATCAGGAGTACTGTACACCTCAACTACATCTAGTCAGGGGTACCGTACACCTCGGCTACATCTAGTCAGGGGTACTGTTCATCTCGGCTACATCTCGTCAGGGGTCTTGTAGGTTATAACCATGATTAACATGTTACCGAATTGCGTTTATACCAGCATCAATGCTAAAATATCCTGTATGAATTTCGATTTCGACAAGGTCCATCGTTTGTCCTTACCGATGTAGCGGAACTAGACTGGGTCCATCGTTTGTCCTTACCAATGTAGCGGAACTAGACTGGTCCATTGTTTACCCTTACCAATGTGGCAGACCTAGACTGGGTCCATCGTTTGTCTTTACCAATGTAGCGGAACTAGACTGGGTCCATCGTTTGTCCTTACCAATGTAGCGGAACTAGACTGGTCCATTGTTTACTCTTACCAATGTGGCAGACCTAGACTGGGTCCATCGTTTGTCTTTACCAATGTAGCGGAACTAGACTGGGTCCATCGTTTGTCTTTACCAATGTGGCAGACCTAGACTGGTCCATCGTTTGTCCTTACCAATGTAGCGGAACTAGACTGGGTCCATCGTTTGTCCTTACCAATGTAGCGGAACTAGACTGGTCCATTGTTTACTCTTACCAATGTGGCAGACCTAGACTGGGTCCATCGTTTGTCTTTACCAATGTAGCGGAACTAGACTGGGCCCATCGTTTGTCTTTACCAATATAGCAGAACTAGACTAGGTCCAGTGTTTGTTACCAAGTACCTAGAGTTTTAAAGGTACCGGGTTTAAATCCCGGCCTGGCTTTGCATTTTCCCACTCTTGTTACACCATATTTCATTGTGACATATTATTTTAATAATATTTGACATACCCATCATAGCATAACAAGTCTATATGCCATATTGACTCTCAGGACAATTAATTGTGGAAGGCAACATATTTCATCCAGACTGTTGTTTTGTTTACATAATGAACCTTGACATATCCGCCTCTGTTCCCAAGAAGTGATTTCGTGGCTACTACCCGCGGGTAGACTGTCCCTGTCTGGCTATCCTGAGGTTCGGCTTCATCCTCCACATCATCAGATGGTGGTCTGTTGAAATCGACCTGCGTCCCATTTAAACGATCATGTTACCGCTGTATCTGGACTGGATCTTTCTCTTATTTCATATGCAGATTTTCCATGGTCCCTAGTTGCGCTTTTTCGATTTTGGGATTGATTTGAAAAACGAGATGGCTGACAGACAGCCATCTTTGTTTTTTACAATGAAATTTTATGCCCTTTTCATGGGATGGATCTTTCTCAAAATATGTAAATTTCCCTTGGTCCATAGATGTGCATTTTTAATTTTGTGACTGGTTATAAAAACAAAATTTTTGACAGCGGAGACATCGTTGCTTTGAAGTATGAAAGTTTGTTATTGCTTTGTTCTTGAAATGAAATACAGAATGGCTCTTTTTTCATTTAAAATATCCCCTTGGGTTCTTAGTTGTGGTATTGTGATTATGGGACTGATCAGAACAACAAAGTGACTGGCACAGGCAACCATATTTGATTTGATTTCTGAAGACTATATTACAAATGAACAATAAATGTATTGCTATTCCTTAAGAAGAATTATCAAAATTCAAGTAATAAGAAAAGAAGAGGAAAGAAGGGAAAATATCACTAACTGAACGAATCAAATTAGCAGAGGTGTCATCCAATTTGATTATGATTTCATGTTGTTGTTTTTTTTTTGTATATACATATTTGTCAGTGTGATGCTTTGCAGTCTGCCATGAATAGCCTGGAATGAATCGCTGGAGGACTCACACAACTAAATTATTTACTATATGTTATTACTAAGCTTTAGAGCTAATAACTTTAATATTTGAAGTTCAACACTAGTGACTAGTGACTGCCTGGATTCACAGATACATACATGGAAAGACTTCAAATGACATTTTATCAGGAGTTTCGTCGCAATTTAGCTCGCTACGGGCGTCTGCTTCGCACAACTGGAAATTTACATGTCAAACCAGTGAAATGTGACGGGAACACCCTCTGACTTTTGACCCCATATCAATCCGCCATCACATGTCAAAATCTACCAAAAGTATACAATTTTGTAAAGTTAAATATCTATAGATTTCATTCAATGCAGAATATGTCAGCAATTACCTATTTAAATTATTGAGAATCAACTGTACTTAGCCGAAACAAATTTTCGGTAGGGACTACAAACGTATGAAACACGTAGTCATTGGCTCATTCTAGGCTAGTAGTTGTGCCAGTCCTCCAGTCACTCCGATTGTTCTAGCCTGGATTCAATCGCTGGAGTGACTCAGATGTTCTAGCCTGGAATCAATCGCTGGAGGGACTCAGATGTTCTAGCCTGGAATCAATCGCTTGAGGGACTCAGATTGTTCTTAGCCTGGAATATAGTGCTGCAGCGACTAGGTAAAGGTTTTCTGACTTGTGTGAACTATTTATAAATACAACCCTGCTGCTGAAACAACTACGTATTCTATGTTTGAAATGTTTTCATAAATAGAAGAATTGATTTTGGACCAGATAACATTTTTGATTTGTTGACAGAACCTGACAGAATCCTGATGGGGACTGAAGAGGGATTGTATGTGGCACAGCTGAACAAAGATGGTAAGTTGTCCATTTAGGATTAACAAATTTTACAGACTTCTGAACCAGACTTTATAAACGTGTTCCTCTGTTTCTCTAGTCAATGCATCGCTGTCAATCCTCCCTTGTTCGAAGAGAGAGTGCCACCAAAATTTACCAATCTCCCTCAAAACTACCTTCATTTCATTTAAGTTCAGACTCTCGCATCTCAAAATCTATATTTTATGGTCAAATGATCTCCTTGTTACTGCAAGGTATGTGTAGTGACCATGACAGGTGTGTCTGGCTCAATTAAATGCTTTTTGGAGTTATTTTGTTATTTATCAAGTTTTTGAGTATCTATTATCTTCACCATAATTATTTGTGTTTTTTGCCTTGACAGGATGTCATTATGGCATGATGCAACATCTACTGTTGTAATTATTATATAACAATAGGTGTGATTACATAACACAAAGTTTGGCACAGCATAACACAAAAATTATGACACAGCAAAACACAAAAGGAATGCGACAAGTACTTTATAGATAAATATTAATTTTGTGTTACAGTACTGATCCGCATTGGAGACCGCAGTGAAAAGAAGACCGTCTACCAGTTAGAGCTGGTACTGGAGGAGCAGCTTGTGGTATTCATCAGTGGTGAGTTGATACTGGCACACAGGTTTTCCCTGACGCACAAAAACCTGCATTTTGACTCCTAAAATTGTCAAAGGACTCCCAAAATTGATGAAGTGTTACTCTATATTATGTGTGATGGGAGTCCCAGGGCTCCTAAATTGATCAAATTTGAGAGTCCCATGGAAAACCCTATGTGATTTCCAGTGTTTGCATCTTCTGTTGGTCTCTCCGTCAATCTCTACAACATCTTGGGTGTACTTTTGTGTTAATTCATTCACCCCTGAAATTCCAGCTGTTGAATTGGACGAGTTCAAATGTGTCTTCAGGAGTGAATGAGTTAAACTTAATTTTACTGATACTGCAATTCCCGAAGTTATCAAAAGTCATAATTATTTGATTAACCTATGTCATGGCCTTTTGCAAACTTTCGATTTAAAAGACTTCCGCTACTTTGATTCTAAGCTATATATTTTCTGATTACAGGTCGACAGAAGCATATCAAATTGCTGCATGTGTCTGCATTGGAAGGACATGATGGCGATCCAGTCAAGATCCCGGAGAGCAAAGGATGCAGTGTATTCTGTACAGGACTAATCCGGCAGAGCTGCTGCTCTTGTCTATGTGTGGCTATTAAGCGGACTATACAGGTGTACGAACTCAACAAGACGCGCCAGAAGTATAGGAAAATGAAAGACATTCAGGTCCCGGGACTAGTGCAGTTTATAGAAATTATGAATGAAAGACTTTGTGTGGGATACCCGTCATACTTTGCAATTTACAGTGTCACAGGTGATGCCGCACCAATGAGTAAGTGTTCTGTCTGTGGAGACTTGTTACAATAAAACAGTTAATTGTAACATCCAAAGTGTCTTCCATGTACTTGCATAATTGCTACAATCAGATATTAAAGGTTTTATGCAGTTAAGAATTGATTTTGCCGATAAAAGGTTGTTGGGAGAAAAAAAAGCAAAAATAATTCTGCCTGTTTAACAATACTTCCTAATTTTATAATGTTTATTCTATAGTACATTAAATTATTTCGTTTCTTTTTGTTTGCCATTTGCAGCACTTGTAAATTCTGAGGACTCCAGTCTGCAGTTTATGATGCAGTCGCAACAAAACTCCCTGCAGGCAGTGGAGTTGTCTCCCAATGAGTACCTTTTAGTATTTAGTGGTAAGTTGTGTTACCTTTTAGTATTTAGTGGTAAGTTGTGTTACCTTTTAGTATTTAGTGGTAAGTCATGTTCGCTTCCAAGGAGTACCTTTTAGTATTTAGTGGTAAGTTGTGTTACCTTTTAGTATTTAGTGGTAAGTTGTGTTACCTTGTAGTATTTAGTGGTAAGTCATGTTGTCTCCCAAGGAGTACCTGTTAGTATTTAGGGGTAAGTTGTGTTACCTTTTAGTATTTAGTGGCAAGTCATGTTGTCTCCCAAGGAATACCTTTTAGTATTTAGGGGTAAGTTGTGTTACCTTTTAGTATTTAGTGGTAAGTCCTGTTGTCTCCCATGGAGTACCTTTTAGTATTTAGGGGTAAGTTGTGTTACCTTTTAGCATTTAGTGGTAAGTTGTGTTACCTTTTAGTATTTAGTGGTAAGTTGTGTTACCTTTTAGTATTTAGTGGTAAGTTGTGTTACCTTTTAGTATTTAGTGGTAAGTCATGTTCGCTTCCAAGGAGTACCTTTTAGTATTTAGTGGTAAGTTGTGTTACCTTTTAGTATTTAGTGGTAAGTCATGTTGTCTCCCAAGGAATACCTTTTAGTATTTAGTGGTAAGTTGTGTTACCTTTTAGTATTTAGTGGTAAGTCCTGTTGTCTCCCGTGGAGTACCTTTTAGTATTTAGTGGTAAGTTGTGTTACCTTTTAGTATTTAGGGGTAAGTTGTGTTACCTTTTAGTATTTAGTGGTAAGTTGTGTTACCTTTTAGTATTTAGTGGTAAGTTGTGTTACCTTTTAGTATTTAGTGGTAAGTTGTGTTACCTTTTAGTATTTAGTGGTAAATTGTGTTACCTTTTAGTATTTAGGGGTAAGTTGTGTTACCTTTTAGTATTTAGTGGTAAGTTGTGTTACCTTTTAGTATTTAGTGGTAAGTCATGTTCGCTTCCAAGGAGTACAATAATTCAGCACAATCATAATTTAGTGGAATGATTTTATAGCGAAAAGTCACTAAAATAAGATGACATCTAAAAATATATATGTTTACAGTATAGTGTTGATCCAATTTGTATCAGTTTTTCTAAAATGCTATCCACTACTTTGATGTATATATATTCAGTTGTGATTAAGTCGCTGTTTTCTTTCTAGTTTCTGGCATATATGTAGACAACACTGGTAGAAGGAGTAGAGCCCAGGAACTCATGTGGCCTGCTCCTCCAACAGCAGTTGGTAAGTTATCAAGTATGCAGTGTACATTGCATTTATACTTCATATCGAAGGTCGTAAGGCCATGTGAGGACGTAAAACTCTCAAAATAAATAAAACATCTCATATATACTCTCATGCTTGTAAGGAGAATTGATACACAGTATTTCTGATAATTGTTCAGAGACATTTTAACAAGGAATACATATTCCTTGAAGTACATTTTACAATTTAATAGAAATATTCAGTAACATTCAGAAAATTGCTGCATATTTAAAATTGCAACCTGATTTGTATGTTTTGTATAGAATACATATCAATTTGTTTTCTTTAACATGTTATCAGACTTATTAAAGATTATATCACTGATACAGAACTTTTGATTCATATCCTGGTGCTTGTTGTTGCTTTGTTGGACTATATGCCTGTGCCAATGAATTGTACCACTGGGCAGTATCATTGTTATGTTGTCGAGGTTACTATACTTCAAACAGAAATCGATTAATTAATTTTTATGCTATCCATGAACTATTGATAGAAAATCAAGTTAACACATTTGTGACATCTGACAGGGTGTTGTCAGGCGGTGTTGTGAATAGTACACTTGCCATTCACGGAACCATGTAGGTTTTCTCTAGATTGTCTTGGTTTCCCTTCCAACATTAGGACCTCTGAATTTCCATCCAGGCAAACAAGGATGATTTATAATTTGGAAAATGTTGATGTGTATTTGTTGTAAAGTAAAATTGCTGTGATGTCATCATTGTGTTATTTCAGCGTACAGTGATCCCTACCTCATGTGCTATTCAGAAAATGCCATATTTGTGTTCGATGTTCATTCAGCAGAGTGGATCCAGACTTTGTGCTTGAAAAAGGTACGAATTAGATTGACAGGAGACCATTGTGTTCCCTCATTGCTGAGGTATGAGCAAAATGGTATTGAGTTATGAAAGTGACAGCTAATGGAACTCTTATATAGGACAGATTAACCAAAAGGTGAAAATATTGCCAAGTTACAGCACACTCAGCTGATTGTGGCATTAATGTTAGATTTACACCAAACTTATCGTCTTTATTACTGGAATTCACAATAAAACTGAGATATTTTAACATTTAAAGTATTGCAGTATAATTCCTTCACATTTTGATTAATATGATATTGCCTCTTAGAAAATTAATTCAATCAGTATTGTTTGAATATACTGATTACTGGAAAAATGTGGGTTTGTGATTTATTATGGTTATTTTATTATATATTTCTAAATAGATGCTTGATGATATATTCTCCTTGTTTTGTTGTTGTAGACAAAGCCCCTGAACAGGGATGGCTCTCTGAACCTGATGAATATGATGGACTCCCAACACATCATTCACTTCAAGAATGTCCACCAGGGTATTAATACTTTGTAACACCCATAACTGTCCTTATGATGAATTATACTTGGGGAATCTCAGGTTTAAATCTGATCAAAGGAAATTGGTTTATTTTAACAACATATTGTGTTAGTCCTGCAAAGTTATCTGGGAATACATATCCTTTGTTCAGTCATGTAAAGTGTGCTGTTGCAGGTGTCATTCATTAGGGTCAAAGAGATACATTTTAATCATGAAATATTTAAGATAGAAATATTTGTATGAAATTTTTTATTTTTCTTTGCAGGAAAACAGAATTTCGATATTTATTCATATATCTTCATGTTAAATTGTGGATTAAATGGTATTAAATGTCTTTGAATTATAGAAGAAGAAAGGCTGGCATGTTAAATTATAGAGTAAATGTTATTAAATGTCTTTGAATTATAGAAGAAGAAAGGCTGGCCATCAAGGAAATCTTCAAAAACAGGAGTGTCAACAGGAACAAGAGGCGATTCTCCTTCAAGACGAGAGAAGATCATGACCGGGGCTCTAAAGGGTGAGAAAGGAGGCTCTGTCTGCATCCTGTTGGGTTATTCTTAGTGGAATGAATAGATGGTTTGCTCATCAAGTAACATTTATTATGAGATGAAATTTTATTTCAAGAGTTGGAATGATATTTAAAAGGAATGCATTGGGTTGATATTGATTTATGATACAATGTCCGGTTTTACAGCTTTTTGCCAACTGTTGTGAATGATTTATTTTTCAATGCTATTTTTTGGCTAACTGAATGTTTCAAGTTTTTTGTTCTGTTGCAAAATGGCAGAAAAAATTGACCTCCTGTGATTAATAATGACCTTTTTATTATACGATTTATGTGCAGCATGTTTCTTATTTATTTGCTTTATATCATTACTACATGTATCTTATAATATATAGACTGACACACTGTAATATCAAAATACATTAATGTAACTCGGGCATATAGAATCTGGTGAGATGTGTTCGCCGGAATCACACTCTTCTATAACAATTCTGCTAATCTCTTCAAGCAAAGTTTGTGACTTAGATAAAAAAACGTTTATCGGGATGTATAAGATTTGGTTGCACAGACATATGTAGTCTAAAGCATCAGCTTGTCAATACTACAAGTTGGTGACAAGTCCTTGGGGAAGTCTACATAGTGAAAATTTAATTGATATCCTCAAAAATATGGATAGCATGACATCTTTAATTGCCATGAAAGCTTCAATGAATTGCTTCTTTGAATGTTTCTTGCACACACTGATATATTCTACAGCTATCTGCCGATATTTTTGTTACGAAAATGACTCTGTTATTGACAAGCAGATGTTGGTCGTGGTCTTAACTCTATAGATATGGATGTTGTGTTGTAGGATCATCAGAACTATTTACAGGAATAACATATAGCATCTCCACCCTATAACGACATCACATCTGACTGATGTTGTATTATGTCTTTGTACTTAATCTGACCGATACATGGTGCAAACGAAAAAATTACTTAGGATTCACTGTTTTATATGGGAAAATACTGTGGTCATAGGTGTTAACAGGTTCTGTAAGGTTTTGTTTAGAAATTGAGTTATCTAAAATTGAAAAAAAAAAAACTACCCATGGATACAAAGGGATCAATCTAGGTCATTTATCACAAGAGGTAACAGTATTTTCCTGCAAGTGTTTATTAAGGTATTACTTTGTTGTGGTTTCAAAACTTTAATAAAAGAATGGCTCAATTATTGTTTACACCATCAATGCTTTGATGAATACTTAATCAGACAGTAAAGAGTCCATATGAAATAGGTGAATTTAAATTGAACATTATATATTTCAGTGCAATAAATAATTCAACAATAGCTTGTGTTGATATTTATACTTGTTAAGTATAAGATCCTCCCCCGTAAATAACAGATATTTGTTCCCTCGATCCCTAGATTGACCCCTGTTACCCTCGATCCCTAGATTGACCCCTGTTACAATGATATCCATCCTACCTACAATGAAGTCCAGTACATGTCGGTAAAGTTACCTGTTACGACTGTAGTAAACTGACTGAGTTACAAGACAGCTGCTATTTTGTGTTGACTACAGGCCCGAGCGGCGCTCTCGTGAAATTTCCGCACCAATATCATTCAGCCATGTAGCCCACATGGGTCCAGATCAGGTCTTTCCTTCAAGCATACCAATACCAGTAACCCACGGCCAGTAAGCTGTCTTACGTAAAATTGTACTGTGTAGTGGCTTAGTGCATGCTTCCCATATAATCTCTTTTTTCTTGGAATGTATAAACCATGCTGTCTTCTCCATGTATTTAATCACTGATCTACCAACTCAGCTATGCATGTTGCTTTTTACATAGAATTTTGGCTAGGTGCATGTTCGTTATCCAAGTTAAATACAATCAAAATGTCTGTCCCAAGACAGGTTACCATCGGTTCCTTGGGTGTAGTATTTAATCATTTGTTTTCAAACGTAACCGCTCTGTACAGTTTGACTAAATGCTTTGTGTTGTTAGCCTGACGTCTGCTATGTGCTATCTTGGTGCATGTGGTTACACGTGGTTACTTGGTGGCAGGGAAATTGTTATATTCCATTAGTGGTTCAGTTACGGTACAAGAACATGCGTTGATGGTGGATTTCAGCGGTTTGTTCTGGAAATATATACATTTCATGTTTGGTGCAGCTTATCAATAAATTATTCCCATCACACTTGTATTTAGAGGCTGTTTCATCGGTCCAGTTGTTTGGGCTCTGCCAATTATTACATTCATATGAACAAAATATTCTGACATATAACAGATGGTATACAAGTTTTAGTTTAATTGTGGTGTCGGTGTATACAAGTAAATTACAAAAGGAAAATTAGTGGATGTTATTAAGGATTGTTCCAAAATTCATCATATGAGAGGGGCGGGAGGCTCCACCACCCATCAAATATTAAAAGTAAAAGTGATTTATTATATGGAACTGTACACAGATCTGGTTTTAACCCCATCACCCATGCTATATTAATACAGGTGCCTCCCACCTCCCCCACATGATTAATTCTGGAATAGCCCCAACTTGGGTCATATGTGCAATTTGCCATAACTGAAATTTATCGTTATTTAATTTAATTTAAAATATTATTCTGAAAAAAATGAACTAGAATATACAGATGTGTATAAAGATATTTTAGATTTACAGAGCATGTTAAGGGGAATGGATGCTGATACAATATTTAATGCAAGAAATAATAATTTCAACTGCACAAATCAAAAATTAAATCAAATTAGAATATAATTCACATCACACAAAACGTATAGTCTGCCTTTTACATAATGGAAAGCTTTATGCACTCGTGAACACACTTGTATGTGTCATGTGATGATCTCTTGCACAGCACGTTTCTATCAAAATCTGGACCCGCTATCGAAACAAAAAGAGGAATTTTTAAAATGTTATTTTAAACCTTTACACTCAAGAAACCACACTAAATAAGGATAGTTTAGGAATTTACAATTTTTTTAAATCTTTGCTGGAAACAGTGACCTGCTTAATCAGATTTCAATTACGTTATGTTGGAAAAATATAGAATCGACCTTCATGTATTTAGTGGCGAGATCAAGCATTCCGCTTTGAGCCTTTCACACAGCTTCAGCTATGTTTGCTTACCTTTGTACAAGATAAGCATATGCCGAAAACAACTGAATTGTTTATTTTGCTACCGTAATAATTGAAACAATTTGACAACAAATACAACTGCAGTTATTTATTAATTGTGTACTGTTCAATGATCACTGTTATAACCTTGGTAAATATTAAAATGTTGTAAAATTTGTTATGAAAGTGAAGTAATTATTAAATACATGAAGAACCTTTCAAAACTGTTAAAAGTAAGATTGAAGGTGATAAAAAGATGAAAGATTTTTTCTTGGGCTGACCAAATCTGTAAAATCTAAGATGTATTTATTGTGTTTTTCTAATAGGTCTGAGAGAAAATCCAGAATAATCTCAGGTCCAACCAACTTTACCCATGTGGCTCATATGGGTACAAACATGGACATGAAATCACTCATTGATCTTCCCAAGGTATTTACTGTTTACATTTATACTCTGCGTGTAAATAAAACAACAAATTATATACAGAAATAGTGCCAAAAATATACAGACAGCTTTATATGAAAATGCTGCAATGTTTTATGATGATTTGATATTGCTGGTCAGTAAAGTCCAATCTTTTGAGTGGCTTCACCCTTGAATGGCAGGTTCCAACATGAAAGAGTCTGTGACTATCCAGACTGAAGTCAGTGAAACTTTTGTCCTTGTTTAAGTACTATAATATCAGTTATTTCTGTGAGACCAAATTCTGTGGTTTCCCTGAAAATCATCCATTTCATGGGTACATGAATTCTTGGAATAACAGTACCCACTTGCTTTATGTATCAAACTTGTAAATACTCCATGGACTTGAGATATGTGTTAGCATTAAATTATCTCTTGTTTATATGCATGGAACATCGAGATTATTGGTGGATATAATAGTGATAATATTGGTTCAACAATGGTTACACAACAACAGCAATTCAAACATCAGCTATAATGATTTTACTTGCTTTACCAGCCGGTTGGATCGTCGGCCCCTCCGCCTGTAGAGAGACCGCCCCCCGATACTACCATACAGAGGGTGCGCAACATCTTCCAACCTAGCATGAAGTCGGTACAGGAGGCTCAGTTGAGAGGTGCCCGGTCACAACCCAACGGTAGGTCAAACGGTGAGGATAATAGGGCATGCATGAATCGTCAATCAAAACGAAAAATGCACATTTTAAAATTTTAATAATTTCACTTTATAAAAACCAAATCAGTAAAAAGAGTAGATCAAAACTGGTCTAAAACAGATACCATTTAATTTTTTTACATCTGCATGAGACATTTAATTGAGGTTTATAGCGAAGTTTATTGATGAAGTTTGATGGCAAACATTTTCTTGATGAATGTCTTATCCATTTCCTTAACCCAAAAAGATGGCATCATACCTCGCACTCGTAAAAAATATGAAAATATTAGTCACGCTCATGAAATATATTTTGTGTTACTGAAGACACTGTTAGATATCCTTTATGTGTTTGTTAAGTCACAGCAAATTTAACCTCCAAACTGAAAAGTACATTGGAACAAACTTGATGTAGAGGAATACAATGCCCATTGTTTAAAACAGGCAGTGCGAGGCGTGAATCGCCGTCCAAAGTTGGGGGTGGAGCACGACCTACATCCTCCACCTCCTCCATCTCCGATAGTCCCGAGTTATCCTCCCATGACCAGTCCGCCTTCGCCGACGTCACCAGCAACATGTTTGAGGTAGGCTCGGCTCCTACAACCTAGCTAGCTTCACTTATAGGGCTTTCTTAGGACGATATATAGGCTTTTCCTTAAGACAATTTTGCAGTGTAATAATGCATTGATAGAGGCACATTAATTTATAGTCCACCCTGATGCTTCTGTAGAAATATACAATCAGTTATAAGTATTATTGATGATAAATACTTTTTATGAATTTTATATTATATATATGTTTAAGACAAGAAGCATTTGCTAAGGAAATATTGGATAAGGAATCACAAATCACTTGTTCTTTTTCTCTTTTTGATCTCACAATAGTAGAGCATATAATTATGGTGACTTGGTAATTATGTTGATGTTTCGTGTCCCTCCCTGTTACACGTGTAATGAAGCCCCCTTTCTGTTATGTACCGCCACTCGAAGGTTTCCGTTTCACACACTGTATGATCTGTGTCTTACTACATAGTCTATATATATATATATTACTGCCTTCACACGGCCAGAACTGACTTGTGAGTTACATGTTTATTCACTGTACTGGAACAAACACATTTCTGTACTGTACAGAGGGGGCTCAGTTGTAATTGGACTACAATACTAAGACATGACTTACACATATTTGCATCTTTTATAACATTTTCATTCCAAAGTATTAACATTTGAGGACAAATTTATGATTTTAGGGAATTTAAAACAGCATTATAAACATATCAATTGAAAGGCAAGGATGAAATCAAGACTAGGTAAAAATTGACGACATGGGCGAATGGCGGAAGTTTGCCGTTTGAACATTTTATTATATACAGTTAATTGTATTGTTTTGTGTTCAAAATTTGAAACATTTGATGGCAATGAATTTAAGTGATTGGGAATGATAAAGCAGGAAAAGAAAATGTAGAAAAAATATGTGTACGTCCTGATGTTAAGAGCCTAGTCTAGTTTGTTCTGGTATAGCCGGTAGATGTAACACAAGTTAGTGAGGCTCCTGTGAGGTATTCTATGTCTGCACACACTGTGTGTCATATTCATCGTATGCACTGAAAGTCTATGTACTGTATTATTTATAATCTTCAACCAGTTCTCTTCTTGTGTGACCTGATTGGCCGGCGTTACTAATGGTGTACTACTACATAATCCATTTTGCTTCCCTTCAGGTGTTTAAAGGTCCCCCCGGGTCGCGCGAGTCTGTTAGTGGCAGTGTTTCCAATCATACATATGAAAGCACATGGCAAAACTACTGAACAAATGAGCACACAGATTATGTAGCTGAGGTTTCTCCACTTTTTACTTCCATATTTATATATTGTGCACTCCTTGATCTAACATCATTACCAGACCCCAAGCTTCTTATTCACTTCGTTTTCTGTTCCGTTGATGCCCTGGTGGGAATGGCTGATTGGTCCGTTAATATTTGCCATAATTTATTCACATTTATTTTTTTAAACAATTTAGTAGCTGGTGTTCTGATCGTAATATCTAAAAACCTAATAAATATATTTGTTAATATATTTTTTTATTTTTAAATACAACATATTCATAATCATTACTAATTACAGTAGGTTAGTTTTAACTTGAGCAAGTAACCGAACAGAAGTTACTATAATGGGTTAATTTTGTGTCTATACTTCCGTGTTATTGCTGAAGTCATTCTCACCATAGGTTACTTGTTGTTTTACATTACAGCATTGCATGAGCCCAGGCTATCACCCTCTAGGTGTGTGCCACTCTTTCTTGGCATGTGCTATCACAGTTATCTCCCCTACCTAACCAGTTGTACCGGCTGGTCGACCAACTTGCCGTCTTTCAATGTTGTTGCATGTTTGTTCCTTCTGAGTTTTTAAACAGACAAAACAATATACTTTACATTCAAATATATTCATATAGCAATTCCATATCCTTGACAATTCTGTCCCATTAGGATTTCGATTTTTGATGGATCCAAGACCTAGTGCAGGTAGTATGATTGATATTGTTTACTGGGAATGAAATAACTATGTACTATAGGGCAACATCAGGGCAGCAGGCTTGCTGGCTATCTCATTCTGGCATGGTTGATTAATCCTCAAGTTGGAAAGCTTAGCAAGCTGGTGTCCAAACCTAATGGCCTGAAATCAGCATAGATCTAGATTCTGTGGAGAAAAGTAGCAGAAATGAGATGTTCAGTATTGACTGCATTCATAGTTGTGTTGTTGATTATTAGAAATGTAAAACAAAAATATTGATAGAATTTATATATATTGATAATTTACATCATACAATGCATAAATATTCACAAACAAAACTTTGCATGGTGAGAGTTGATAGGTGTAACATAGGTTAGAACTATATGCAGTGGTATGTTTATAGTTAAAACAAGTTGGTCATTTCAAAGTTGCATAAAAATATAATATGAAGTTGTTTATTAATAGAATGTATATGTTTTTTCACACTCTGCAAGTTGCAAGAAGTCATGAAATTTTTTTTTTAAAAGAATAATAAATGAATTGTGTTCATCAAATTGATATGAAAGGGAGATTACTCCAGACCAAAAACAAAGAAGTCTGGAATGGAACTATTCTTTGTGCTTATGACTGGTGCAGAAGTACTTAAACCTTAAAATATAATATGTGGGTTTTTAAACGAATGATGATCAGCATTGCTTAAAGCAGAAGTCTTTTGACTTGGTGGGATAGTTAGATGGATTGGCATAGTCTAGTGGAAGGGGCATTTTAGTTAATCAACGAAGAATGGAAGATTGGGACTATATATCATAGCACTAGATAGTCTTGACAAGTTAGGGTACTGTTTAACTGTATTTGGTACCATACCAATGCAACTGACAGTGTTGTAGTATATTGTAAGTTTAAATTTGCATCGTACAAGTGTTTTAAATTAGGCTTTCATGGTAAAACTAAACAATACATTCTAATATTCTTAACATTGCTTTGTATTAGCTTAGTCAAACTGTCCTTTTGTAAGCTGTCTGCAATACATTGTTGGCTTAGATATTATAAATTGATGTCCTTTTTCAGTGCTCTGTGATGCGTTCTCGGCTTAGATTTAACATTGAATGTTTTTTCTGGGTCAGCTCTGTTTATGTTGTCGTTGGCTGAGATATTGTTCTGATGGCAGTGGGCATTGATAACCCTTACATTAATGATGTACTGTAAATGTGTTATGTATAAACTGGCAACAGACAAGCAGTGTACAGTAGTTTGAGGCTGCTATGCCGAAACTGTTGCCAGGGTTGAAGGCATACTGAGCCAAATCAAAGAAAGGGGAGAGCACTCTGGCAACTTGTTGTTATGGTAGCTTAAAAATAAGACAATTGTTTTAACCATGACTTAACATCAAATGACAATTAGGCATTGTGTAGTTGATGTATAATGTACAATGTAAAAGAATTAAGTTATTGTATTGTTTAAATCAAGTGAAATCAAAAAGATACTTTTATACAATAACATGATATACAAAAGAAAATAATGGACAGTGTAAATCTTCAGAACAAAACTTAAGCTTTTATTACAAGGTCATTTACACTTTTAATTAACATATTTAGGGAGATTGCTGTTGGCTTATAGCGATTAGGCAGTCACAGTTTAGCGCAGCATGGTTAGATGAGCGTTATAGTTCCCAGTAGGGCTAATTATAGGTTGCTTTGTAATACTATGTAACAACCGTTACCAGATATCGTCGATTTTAGTTGTAACGCTTGACTCTCGGTTTGATTAACAATAATTGACTGGACTGTAAGCTTCACATGATGACTTGGTACACACACACAGTGTGGTGTTGTTGAAATCACAAGCTTGTTCAGCACCGACATCTACTGTCCCTAACCATGATATCCTTCAGACATAAAATGTGCTTATAAACACATTTCTTAACAAGTCAGGTTTTACCCCATCAAACATTAAAATTTACATCTTAATGTTTCAAATTTCCAGTTTTGTTATATTAAAAATTTCTTCATTATTTTGGTAGAGATCAGAAGTATTTATTTAAGGTACTTGGCTTTGACAGCAGATTATGAGTTACCTATGGTATAGTTAATAGCAAAGATGTCAAACTGTATATATGTGAGCAAGATGTTAAAATTTGTTATCATAAATCATCATTAATTCATTCTTGGTAATAATATGTAAAGCTAGTACCAATGAAGATATCATCATTCTAGATACACTGTACATAGATTACTGTCTGTAGTGGAAAGTAAAATTATTTAATAATCCTTTAAATATTTTGAATCAATTGATTTGCCCCATCACCATCTGTCCACCACATACCAGATAAGTATGTGTAGCGCTAGAACCTGCCCTGTTGTCTTCTCCTTTGCTTTACACATTATTACGAGGCAAACTATTATTAATTCAATGTTGAGTCAGTCAAATTAAACTTTATGCATTTTACAAAGAACACAGAGATAATTGTATTTCTATTTGTCTAACTTAAAACCAGTTATTTTAATCTTATTTGATTAAAATGCATGATCTTAACTTTTTGAGGGAAAATCACAAAACTCCTATGCATTTGGACACATTTTGAAATGGCAATACGACTAAAAATGGCAAAGATGAAGATTTAGAGAAGTTGTTTGCTTTTACATTTCCTTATTACTCCATTTTCAGTGTGATTGTAATTATCGTAGGTAAATGTAATATACTGTTTTTAAGAAAAGCATTATGCTAGGACGATTTAAACAAGTGTTATTTATGCTGATTTTGTCACTACCTTTATAACGTTATTTTGCTGTAATTAGATACAATGTAAATGCTGTACAGTGCTAATGTTGGGGCAATGTGATGCCATGATAGCCAACTTGATCTTGTTGATGACTTGATGTTATAATCTGAACATGTACATGTAAGATATTCTCACAGATATTGATTCTATAGTCCTGACTATTGAATATGTATATATGACTTTCTCATCAATGAACTATAATATCCAGTATTGACTCAATACAGATGATGATATCTACTTGACCATGCATGTGATTGTGTATTAATTTAGGTTACCGTTGTGTTGTAGGACGGGGAGGGGTATGAGCGGCCACGTATGCGTCTGTCTCTGGCCTCCACCAACAGTAACTTCAGTAGTCCCCCACACTCAACCAGTGGCAGTCTTTCCGAGGACCGAGACCCCGGCGACAATGACCAGGAGGTAGACTGTACTCGCCTCTGATTGGCTGGAATGTGACCCCAGAAAAAGGTCGCCTGTATATCTCGCCATGGCTGGTTACTTTATGTAATGTGTGGTCTCCAGTCTCAAGTGTTGACAGCATGGAGCGATATCTCTACTTTGTCTGTACTGAGCAGGACAGTTTGCTACAGTCTGTGGCGACCTTACCACCATAGTCATATCAAATAAGACATCAAACCCAGCCGGATAAATAAATCAAGAAACGCAGCATTTTTTTCTTCTACAAAACAAAGCAATGGAATGCTTGCTTACTGCTGATAATTAACATAATCGGTATTAATCCCATGTATATTTAGTCCTATATATTTACCTGTAGCAGGAGCACAGCGTCTACTACTCACAATCGAAAATTCTCTATCCATTGTATTTTGGACTCGGTCAATTTAAACACATATTTAATCAAAGAAAAAAAACTTAACAAATATTAAGGTTAAACCATTTTGCAATTTTAAAAGGCAAAATGATTGTTTTGTTTTACTTTGTACAATATTATTTATCATGGAACCTTTTTGAATTCCTTAACCACGTTTTTGGTGAAGAATGAACATAACCATGTATTTATATAATGACGACTATCATAATTGAATGCTTTAACTTTACACTGCGAATTCCTTTCCAAGGAGTGATCTCTTCATGTTGCCCTTTGTAAGGAGTGATCTTTTGGTTGTTGTACACAGTATATTTCGCCTACATATTGCCGCCATTACAGATGAACCTGTCTCATTCTGGTGTGAACACGACGTACAAGGTGTGTGATATACGTGACGTGTTATTTACTTGATGCGACACATTACGGTCAGTTTGTATTGTCACTGCCCCCGAAAATCATCTTCATTTCATTGGTGTCGAAACCAGATCACCTCTTGGTGTATTTAGCTCATCATCACATGATACAAAGGTCATAAATGTGAGACAAAGTCGTACATTTAAAATAGCTTAATCTCCATACCATGTTTGTAAAGACTTGTAGTCGGGTTAGGATATGCGAAATTTCTCGTGTAAGGTGGGTTTTTTTTGTACAATTAAATATCAATGGTGGCATTATATGAACAAATGTGTAACTAGTGCAAGACTATAGTTTACATCTGAAATTGCATTTCAATTTTACACATTGTCATGATATTTAGAAAAAAGAATTACTAACTACCACTTTACGAAGTAAAGCATACCAATATACTGAAGAATAATGTAATTATCACAAAAAAGACTATGTAGGAACATTATGAAATTAACACATTTGTAGCTTCTATACTCTAAACAGCAAAATGATTTTTGCCATTTCTTTCTTAAACAACGACTTGTAGCTAAAGGATAATATTGACAAGTTTATATAGTTTAGGTGTGACATGATAAAACTGTCTTTCATTTATACCAACACGACATGCCAGACCGGTGCTGTCTTTTTCCTGTCTTTTTTTTTTTAATCCTTCAGTACTATTTACCCGGTATATGTATAAACATACATACATATCCTATGATGTTACAGGTTCAGCATTCAAAAAAATCTTCTCCAGAGTTTTCATTATAATTTGTACTTTTGTCATTTCTGACATGTGTATTGCTCCAATAAAGGGACACTAAAGGCTTGGTTTAAGTATGACCAATTTACCAATAAGTTGTCAGAACATAAAGCTTTACAGTTTATGTCATTTGATCCATAAAGAATGAAAAATGGCTTGACAATAAATTGCAAATAAGATTCATTTTCCATTTTATGGATTTTCCATTTCAAGGAATATGATTTAAGAAATTGAGATCCAAGTAAATGCAGGACTTTAAGATGAATAGACTAGGGCGAAGTGTGTTGACCTCTTGAACTTTGAACTTCCTTGTCAAAGGGTTGGTTAGCAACTTATCAATGCATGAAATCTTTAACTACTCTTTAAACAAAATCCCCAATCCAAATTTGTTGGCTGTTATGAAGAGTGTGACTCTTAGTGCTTATGCCCATGTTCCCGGAAGAGTTGGACATGTCTTGCTTTATATATATAAATATATATGAAATATATATATCATACGACAAATCCTGTTAGGATATTGTATAGAATCTAATGGCTTTAATTGGTCACACTGTAGCTTGTACATATAGATGTATTTAAAACACTAAACCATGTTAATAGCAACACAATATTCAGCCTTATTCATGTACAGTTGTATATTAATGTAGCGTAAGTAATGGAGTCTTGTCACATATGTAAATGTTTTGTACATAGTTAACTGCTATTGTTGACAGGTGAATTTGCCAAAAACCCTACGTTTTTCCTTTTTAATTGATCAATGACTTTTGAGTGAGAGCGAGACGAGCGGGCGTGACCATACACCCGGAGTTACTGCGAGATTTCCTGTACCTGCCACACAATTATCGGTGTGCTTTAGGTACGTTACCACTTTACCGAGTTCAGTGCTGTGATTGCTGCTCTTGCCGAGGGTCAACATTTCCCATCCCCTTACAATTATGTTGTTTTTATGGACAGGCTTCATATCAATTGTGTAAAGTTGAGTATCAATATTTGCAATTATTCATCAATAAAAAGATTTGATATTAATGAGCAAGATTTGATTTGTGATAGAAACAATGTTTTTGGTACCTTTCCTACCGATTCCATCTAACTCGTACACCCCTAAATGTCATAATGAAGTATTCCAACCTTTGATTAAAAGAGTTCCATTGAGTCTTCAGGGATGAACGAGATAAAAGGAATGATTTTGGGGCAATATAAAAGAAAGCAATTTTAATTGAGATTCTGCAGGATTTTGGCACGTTGGCATAGATATGTCTTATTTGTGTTATCGTAGAAGACATTTAGTCCCAATACCCATTATGGTGTGCACATTTCATGTCATATTGATGTGCCACAAGTAATATACTGCCAAAATATGGAAGTTCCCACCCAGCCAATTATTTTTCTGTAAAGTGTAAAAGGGGAAACTCTGTGGTACCTGCCAGTGATTATTGTATTCATTCACTTAGGTTTTACAAGTCTTTCATTTGTGGTAGGAGATAGAACATTGGCCAAAAGGTGTTTATTTTAACATATCTGATATCGTGTTATTTTATGATATGGCGTAAAAGGTCGGGTAATTTTCCCAGAGAAAAACCTTGACAGTAGTTTTTACTCGATATACATATATACCAGTAGTAAGGTGTTACTATTTGTTATACATTATCATTCACAAATGATTGTCACAAATTATGCCCATAAAAGAGTTCACAATTCCTCTCACAGTAACTCCTCGTGTGTGGTTACCGGTTATTGTCGGATACCAGCCACTGATTTTATTTTACTTACTTACTCACCGAGTAAGTGAAGCAAGATCAGCCGTGGGTATACGACAATGGTTACAAGTGTGCACAAGAGTCTTAGTGGCGAATACCTGATGTGTGAGGGTGGTGTTTCTACTGAGGATCTCCACAGTAAATACCTGATGTGTGAGGGTGGTGTTTCTACTGGAGATCTCCACAGTAAATACCTGATGTGTGAGGGTGGTGTTTCTACTGGAGATCTCCACAGTAAATACCTGATGTGTGAGGGTGGAGATCTCCACAGTAAATACCTGAGGTGTGAGGGTGGTGTTTCTACTGGAGATCTCCACAGTGATACCTGGTGTGTGAGAGTGGAGATCTCCACAGTAAATACCTGAGGTGTGAGGGTGGTGTTTCTACTGGAGATCTGCACAGTGATACCTGGTGTGTGAGGGTGGTGTTTCTACTTGAGATCTCCACAGTAAATACCTGATGTATGAGGGTGGTGTTTCTACTGGAGATCTCCACAGTGATACCTGATGTGTGCGAGTGGAGATCTCCACAGTAAAAACCTGGTGTGTGAGGCTGTTAAGTGTTTCCACTAGGCATGTTATTTACAGCTAATCCTTCAAATTTTGATGCATGTCTCATGACAAACAAAGACCATGTTATTTTTGTCTCCCATAATTTTCTCATAAACTTTCGTTAAAGTGATCCACTAGCAGGATGACAAGCATTTAAAATTTGAATTGTACATGATGTGAACAATTCCATTTATTTAAGGGCGATTCAAAAGTTCCCCCAACACAATGTGATTCATTTTATGTTGTATTATTGAGAGAAGAAGAGATGAAGTAACTACGATTATGCAATATGAAATATAATACACACTGCTGTTAAAGAAAACTGTGGTCATTTGTAAAGTAACCCATACTTCCCAGAAAGTTTTATTTTAAATTTATTTTCATGACATCAGAATTATTCTGACAAAGAGAATTTCGCAAAGGATAATAGAATTATGATTACGTTGAAAATTCAAATGCATGATATTGCACTGTTAGAAACTGTTAATATGATAATGTCAGTGCATCATGAAGAAAAAAACAACCATGATAACAAATCTGGTAGTTATCTTGCAATTTGCTATCAATTTTTTAACCTGTTCAGGTTTATGAATAATGGAGAGAGATTTTTTTTTAATATTTTACTTTCTCAATTTTTTTTTATCCTTTTGATTCCTTCATTTTACTTAAATGTTATGGTGATATTGAGTCAGTATTATAAAACAAGTGATCGTTTGTTACTGTTATAGTGTATAGTAAAGCTTGAAGGTCTTTCAGAAAAACGTAATCTTTGAACAAATGTTGAAAGTATCTTGGTTAACTTTCAGGTTACTGAAAAGTATGGTGGTCTTTTTTTTTTCGTTTCTTCTTTCTTCTTTCGAGAATGACTTACAGCAACACAAGGTATGATACTGACCTTGTGTGTTATGTTCCTGACATGGTGACAGGTATCTAGCATACGGTGCGTGGGGAGTAATGGTAGTTGTAGAATACATTCCATTTGACTTGGAAATGCACACACAAATCACACCATTTTACATCTACATACTGCTATAGTGAATCGGAACATCCGCAGCGCAATGAGTGGCCAGTTCACTCCTAACGAACTGCCTTTAATTGATTGTTAACTAATGGTGGATTAATTGACTTGTGATATGGTTGAAGAAGAGTCGCTTGTGCCTTTGGTTTGCTTGCTGAATGTTTTGGTTGGTGTCCTGTTGGAGACTTGATGATGATGATAATGTTAGTTGAGGTATTTATGTCCTTTTAGTGCGTAAGCGGAGTTAAATTCTTAATTTTTAAATTCTTCGTGCTAACCTAATACTTAATCGGAAATTAAGAATTTGCTTCAAGAGCTGTCCTGTATTTGGCTAATCTATAGTTCTTGGTCTACAGCAGGCCGGGAGTGTGACCTCATACATTTTGTGTATCCTTGTCCACATTCCACTATCAAGTCTTGAACTTTCCAAATAGATTCAAAATATTCCTTTATTTGATTTGAATAAATCTACAATTGAGAACGAAGATGTGATCTATGGCATGATTGCAAAGAAAGAAAACAAAAGTTGAAAGATACATCGATTGGTTTCTTTAGTAAACAAATATCCTTAAAATCTAGATATGTTTAAATCAGTAGTGAAAGGGAAAAGCAGCTAACTAGGTTTAGGAAGGTGTCTGTTGTAGGCTAGGCATGGGTTACATCAGATGGAGGACTACAGTACTGTAGACAGACCGACTATATTGTTGTAGGCTGACTACAGGTAGATAGACTATTGTGCTGTGGGCTGACTAGCTCAAGGTAGATAGACTATTGTGCTGTAGGCTGACTAGCTCAAGGTATACGGACTATATTGCTGTAGGCTGACTCTAGGTAGATAGACTATTGTGCTGTAGGCTGACTAGCTCAAGGTAGATAGACTATTGTGCTGTGGGCTGACTAGCTCAAGGTAGATAGACTATATTGCTGTAGGCTGACTCCAGGTAGATAGACTATTGTGCTGTGGGCTGACTATCTCAAGGTAGATAGACTATTGTGCTGTAGGCTGACTAGCTCAAGGTAGACAGACTATATTGCTGTAGGCTGACTCTAGGTAGATATACTATTGTGCTGTAGGCTGACTAGCTCAAGGTAGATAGACTATATTGCTGTAGGCTGACTAGGTAGATAGACTATTGTGCTGTAGGCTGACTAGCTCAAGGTAAACGGAATTTATTGCTGTAGGCTGACTCTAGGTAGATAGACTATTGTGTTGTAGGCTAACTAGCTCAAGGTAGACGGAATTTATTGTTGTAGGCTGACTCTAGGTAGATAGAATATTGTGTTGTAGGCTGACTAGCTCAAGGTAGATGGACTTCAGTGCTGTAAGGCTGACTCTAGGTGGACTTACTGTGGTGCTGTAGTCTGACTCTAGGTACAAAGTCTATAGTGTTTTATTGTCGACTCTTAGGTAAATGGACGAGTGTTTTTAGGCTCATGGTGAGTAGATTGACTACAGCGCTGTAGACTGAATGTAGGTAAATTGTCGATAGATTGACTACAGTGCTGTAGACTGAATATAGTTAGATTGTCGATAGATTGACTACAGTGCTGTAGTCCACCCTTTGGAGATAAATTACAGCAGATTGTGAAGACTACAGTGCTTTAGATAAATCGGCTTAGGACGAGTGGCTCCCCAGTTGTGATGGGGAGCAATACATGGTGCTGCCAATTGAGTGGTCAAAAAGTGATACTTTAGTAATAGAAAAACAAAACCTTAATTATTTAAATTACTTAATGATTGTAAATTTTTAGCTTGAAGATTTTAATTATGCAAGATTATGAACTGATTGATGAGCACTATTTGCATATCATTTGTATATCTCCACGTTTGCTTTTATTGTCATTGTTTGAATGTTATTATTTTTTTCAGGAATCAAAACATTTCTTCCACAGAAATGAAGTATAAAAGTGCAATGATTTTTTCTCTCCCCTTATTATTATTGTTGTTATAGACAAAACGTGTTGACCTACCACACTATAGTTGTGTAGCCTACAGTGTATAGACTTGTACCATTGTATCCCTTGTATAGAGCCCGTTATTTACCCCGCATTACCACTGAGTTTTATAAACTACCATGTATGTGTGAGTGTCAGTGTGCATGTACAGTTTTGTATGCAATGTAGTGTTATTATATTACTTTTTTGGTGAAATCTTTAATTTGTTTTTGCCGAAAAGTTTCTGTGCGGATTTTAGGTGTGGCAGCCACCTTGTAGATACAGCCGATGGTATTTTGCTTTGGAGTTGTATAGCCCAAGGAAGGTTTATTATTATTGCAAAGTTCCCACCACTAATACATACAGATCTGTAAGGAGAGCTTAGCCAATTATTACGATTATTATTGTATAGTTTTATAACACAAATCAGTAACATGTAAGTGCAAGAAATGGTAAAATAAAACCGCAAAAATAATAAAATTACATAAATTCTTCTACACAGATTTGATGTTGTTATTTTGTGTTCTTTAAGAGAATGGACCTGTTATTTTGGTTTCCAATAATACAATGCATTAGAGATGGTGTCATGTGACTTTCTGTGTAGCTTACCAATCACCAAAGCAGCGATATTTGGCCTAAAACCGCTTGTTTAAAGGCTATTAACTTGTTCCAATACATAACTTGGACAACATTCTAGGTCACCAGCAGCAATTGTTTATCATTGAGCATCAGGATTCAGGCCCTGTGAACCTCACTCAATGGTTTATTAACACATATGTTACCTCCCTTGCAGTGTTAATCTCTGTATTCACAGTATTTTAATATGGAGAAGTTTTTCTGTCTGAGTTATTGTCTCCTCTTTGAGTGAAGGAAAAGGAAGACATTGTATCACCTGATAGATCTAGTTCATGTTCTTCTTATATTATCTTGTAGGGGTCGTAACTTGAAAACCATTATAGATATGTTATGAAACTTTCAGTATACCTGTATTGGTCATGGACAATGTGTACACAGTCATTAGGTCATTTTGACCTTGATCCAAAGGTAAAATATGTGCAAATTTGCAGTACAGTCTATTCCGCGCTGTAACTTTCAAACCATTAAATATAACTTTTCCAGTTTAAATCCATCACCCAAAGATTATGTGTAGTGCACAGTCAGAAGTTCATTGTAACCTTCATCCAGAGGTGACACATTTGCAAATTTTGATGGAACACCTTGTCCAGGCTGTTGAATTTAAACTTTAAATGATATTTTAATGAAAGTTTCACCATACTTATCAAAAAGGATAAGTACTGCATTGTCATTAAGTCATTGTGACCTTGGCCCCAAGGTCAAAATATGCAGAATTGTCGGCTGCATCTTGTCTGGGCTTAATTTATGCGTGAAGATATCTTGATGAAACTTGCAGATGATGTGCCATGCATTGTCATATACCAAAAGGTGAAGAAAGTCTTGTTTCAAGCATTCCAGGGTGATGCCAACAGTACCTCACTGTATCTGATTAATATGTTATCTGACCAAACATGAAGGTCACCGAATCAAAGGTCAAGGCCATATTTACCTCAAGGTCAATGGATGAAAGGTTAATGTCAAATTTTGTATCTTTTAACTGTTGAACATTTTATGACATTTTGTTGAAGCAATGGTAATCAGAATCAAGCAAGGCTTTAACTGACCAAATCTCGAGGTCATTGGCGGTTTTTTTATTTCCTGATTGCTAACGTTACATCTTTTGGTCGCTAAATGTTTTTAATGAAATAACAAAATGTCAGCTGATAATACCTCAAGATAAGATTTTACATTTCGTAGAGCAAGTCTTGTCTGGTCCATAACTGTATTGACATAAAAAACACTTCGGGGAATAACTGACTATAACATTTTTAATGGAGACATTTTGATGGTCCATTGAAAATGTTCATCTGCGGTCCATCTATGTAAATGAATTAACGTCAGATAGACGTCTTTGAACGAACATGGTTAGTTTATCATAGGCTATTTCTCGGTAACGTAGCAACGGATAATGACGAATCGTATTATACAAGTGGTAGAATCCCCCTTTGTCTCTACTTAATCATGCAGGCGAATCAGCAGATATGATGATTAAGAGAGAAAAAAGGCGATCCGACCATTTTTGGTATTGTGTGAATTAGGGAGGGGATGAAACATAACCCCATTTGTCCAAAAGCTGTGCATACTCCATTTTGTGATAGTCGGGAATCTTGTCTCCGTTAAAAACCCTCAACTAATATGATTTGTATTACCACAGCGGTACAGATTTCTATATAACAAACAGGGGGAAATGATATTTCAATGGTGGACACCCAATCTTTTACCAAGTTTATAGAAATATTGGCAAATTAAACAACTTGGTTTGTGCCTGGTTAAAATTCATAAAATCTCTGCAAAGTATTTTGTATTCTTGCAGTTTACACCCATTTATAAGTGTAGGTTAAACTGAACTGCTGTATGTCATGTGTTTGTAAATGTAACACTATATTCCCACTGAAAAGTAATGGTCCGCAGTAATTTTCAGTTAGGTCCATTCATACACATAAAAGTAATGGCATTTGGAGTTTACATAAGCGATTTATTTAACAAAATATATTCACTTGCTCATCCTCGATCACCTTCGCTCTCTACACCCCTGAAAAATGTCATGACAAAACGGAAGGCTCCGTGTACACCACCTTGTTGATGAGGCAAGAAGACTGGTCCGACCCTTTGATGCACATCAAAAGAATTGTGTGGTCACGTAACGGTAAAAATTGACAGGCTTTGAAGTCCGTTGCGACTCGATTGTAATCGTCAAAGGACAGGAATGCAGCCTAGCGATTGGTCAGGATGTTTTACCTAAGCGTGTCTTCAGTTTTGCCATGACATATTCCAGGTGTGTAGAGAGCGAAGGTGATCGTAACCCCTGGATATCGAGGATGTCACTTGCTATGGCACACTCTGTGTAGAGCAAAATGTAGTTCCTTCATAGGTCTAGACTGCAAACTTATAATCCGTGTTTGAATTTCTAATTTCTTATTTACTTATTATATTAGTTATATTGAAAAGCAATAGAAATAGAAGAGACATCAAAATAAAAGAACCCTAGGCCCAAACTTTCACCACTCACATCCCATTTTGTCTAATGACTGGTTTCTCAAACATTAACAGTATACGTGCAAAAGCTTGTATTTCGCGTATTCTTTTGCTGAACCTGTACAGTATTCATTTTTTTTAATTAGAAAAATACATTTGAGGCATTCAGTTTCAGTACACCGATGTGGGTTAATACAACTTGAGCACCTCTAGACGGTGTCTTCAAGTGCCTTTCCAAGGTCAATGCCGGTGGTGGAAATAGACAAGTTTCTGATAAACTTAATTTGAAAATTCATAACTCTGCAGGTGTATAAATGCTTTTCTAATGTTGTATTAATATAGTTGATACTAAATCGGCAGTGTAGACAGTGTCAAGGAGTGCTATTTTATTAACCGGAGCAGAACGAGTTCATTGATATTTTTAGACGCATGTTGGGCAATGGCATCTGAACCTAGAGATGTGGCGCCTACACAGTAAACTGTTTTTTGAAACACTTCGTTTTCCGAAACCGTCCGAGCGCATCCATGGTATGAAAAAGTTCGTTGACATAAGAAAATGTCATCATTTGAGTTAAGAAATCCACATGAAAAATCTCAATATCCCGTCACACGGAGATGGGCCAAGTGGTTAAGCCCCCCTACCTCTGGGTTGCGAGTTCGAACCCCACGTGGGGCAGTTGCCAAATACTGACATTAGTTCGGTGGGTTTTTTTCCGGGTAATCCGGCTTTCCTTCACCTCCAAAACCTGGCACATCTTTAAATAACACTGGCTGTGAATAGGACGTAAAACAAAATAAACCAAACCAAACGTTACATGGACTTACAGTGAGGGATGCGAGAGAGGGACCTCTCCCCAGATAAGTTCACATTAAAATTCTTTAAAAATCCTGTTGGCTATTCAGTGTTACTGCAGTGCTACCCGAACTGAGAACGGCCCAGGTGTATAAACTCCTACCGCTCAGCCGTTCACTTGTATCACAGCGATGTCAAACTCCTATCGGTGCTATTTTTAGATTGGTATAGCTGTGACCAGTCCCTACGAGCTGTGACCTTTCATCTGTTGAATAATCGGGCCACTCGGTAGTGAAACCACTCAAAATAAAAACAATATGAATATGAGTTGAGAAAATCTAAATATATTTGTACAAAAGGATATAGTCAGATATTTGGATCATTCATCGAAAAATGCTGGTTTTTTTCATAATAGTTAAAGGCCCAATATACGTAACTTCAGGACATTTTTCTGAAAAAATCAAGTTGATAACCATGCACAAATAAGCCTAAAACGAAGTAAACCTGAGCGGTAACTAACAAGAAACTCTTGACAGAAAAATCAAAATAATTGAAAATAATTCAGGTGGGGCCCACTTTAACAACAAGTCGAAGTTAGAAGACAGTTCAAAATAGACGCGTGTTTACAAATACCGCATTTCAACTACTGCTGTACCGGTAACCGCGTAAGAATTGATCTTGAATTTTGCTGATATCAGTTAATCTTAACTAAATTTATTAATATAAAAAGTTATTAGGCTTGGTTTTCGCTTCATGTTTTGCCGAATGTTACGTATATTGGGCCTTTAAACAGCTTTCAATTACACACAGCCACACAGGCTAAAATAATTCCCCAGCTCCCGATTTCGAATGTCAACGAGGGTCGTGACTACGGCCAGCTCCGGAAAAGTCTCTGCAAAAACGGGATTGTTTCGGAGTCGGCTTTTTTAGTTACTGATAGGCCTACAACTGACATTCTTTTAATTTTAGGGTTCGATAGATTACCACTTGCGATTTTGTGACACGCAGATTTCGACACTCCCGTCTATTTTTATATTTCCCAGAACGAAAGACTTTCAGCATAAAGACGGATAATGGTGTTCCTTGAATTACTATCCAAAGGTTTTCCGTGTTGACAAACACGACCGAAAGTGTTGTCATCCATTAGGCCTACTGCCAATCAGAATCAAGCTGCCGGAGCCTGCGGCACATGTTGATATCGATAGACGTTTCAGCTGCGTTTTGTCGTTCTCAAAACTGAAAATGTGTTACCTGTACGCTGTCATTGTGAAGTCGCTACATCTAATCTAAAAATAGAACCGATAGGAGTTCGACACCGCTCTGTGATACAAGTGAACGGCTGAGCGGTAGGAGTTTATACACATTGGCCGTTCTCAGTTCGGGTAGCACTGCAGTAAGCTCATCTACCCTTCCGAAGGGCATTTGGGCTTATGTCACGGTGTCCGTCGTCCATCGTCTTCTGTCCGCTTTCCCTTTAAACGACTTCATCTGGAAAAAAAGGAATCATGACATTCTAAAAACGGAAATGACCTTAACCTACTCGTACTTTCATGATCCAAGGGGTCAAATGCGTCGCTCACTTGACCTTCTGAAAAATTGAAGGTTAGAGAACTTTTGTTATTGTCTAGTAGTGTTTTGGAAGCTGGAATTCAACAAAGTATTAAAACGAAATTGGCCTTGGACTTCTGTCAAGGTCACAGGGGTTAAATGTGCCAAACACTTTAAATGTTTGGCGAATTTAAACGTATGGACTCTTATAATATTTTGCCTGTTACTTCTCTGGATTGAGCACGACAAAGTTTGGAAATTGAAATGACCATGACCTACTTTCAAGGCCACAGGGGTCAAAATGTCAACACATCCAGTGACTTCTGAATAATAGACAGGTCTAGTCATGAATTCTAGCTGATAGCTTCGACGTACTGAGCCGACAAAGTTTGCAATTGAAACATTTCCGTACAGTATACTATTGAATACGAATATTTTCCTTTGCTACATGACATTTAGGCCTCCTGTCCATTTGGCAAATTTGCTCTCCTGATCAGTCTAAACAACACTCGATATGCGTAACAAGGCGCCGACCGAACTTTCATGTGAAATTCATTACTGTCTGAGCAAAGCGCTACATGTAACAACAAAATATGTTTTGAGATACGTCCAAACATACTTTATGTATAACCTGTTGTCCATGGATAGCTTTCATAAGAAATTCTAAAAGGATCTCTCCAGTTTCTTTTTGGGGAAATGATCCACCAAGAAAATTTTAAGGACGGTATGACGGACTTACGGGCAGGCGACGGGCCATGAACGAAGAGTGATTTGAATAGCCCACAATTTCATGATTATGATGGGCCATACAATGATGCACTTACATGTCATGGAAACATTTTACAAGAACTACGTTAAATATGTGTCCTTTTCGAGGATCATGTGTACTTTTGGATGAAAAAATTATATGGTGTATCTGTTTTTATCAATAAGCAATTAACTTTACCGCATTGCAAATGATGGTGGCATGGATTTAAACAGCAGTTTTTTGGTTCACTTCCGATCAATTGCATTTTAAGCAATACAAACACTATGAGTATATCTCAATTATATTTCTCTCCGAGAAAAATAGGTTTTGACATTTACACTTTTAAGAAAAATGACCATGTCTATTTTTCCCATTCTAAATGTGGTCACGACAGTCATAGGCGATTTAATACGTTAACGATATAATAAACCCTATGCCATAGATGTGTATTGTAGTCTTCGAATGCATACAATTTCAAAAAAACTACACCTCGGCTACGTCTCGTCATGGGTACTGTACACCTCGGCTACATCTAGTCAGGGGTACCGTACACCTCGGCTACATCTCGTCAGGTGTACCGTACACCTCGGCTACATCTCGTCAGGTGTACCATACACCTCGGCTACATCTCGTCAGGGGTACTGTACACCTCGGCTACATCTCGTCAGGTGTACCATACACCTCGGCTACATCTCGTCAGGGGTACTGTACACCTCGGCTACATCTCGTCAGGGGTACTGTACACCTCGGCTACATCTCGTCAGGTGTACCGTACACCTCGGGTACATCTCGTCAGGGGTACCGTACACCTCGGCTACATCTCGTCAGGGGTACTGTACACCTCGGCTACATCACGTCAGGGGTCTCGTAGGTTATAACCATGATTAACATGTAACCGAATTGCGTTTATGCCAGCATCAATGCTAAAATATCCTGTATGAGTTTCGATTTCGACAAGGTCCATCGTTTGTCCTTACCGATGTAGCGGAACTAGACTGGGTCCATCGTTTGTTCTTACCAATGTAGCGGAACTAGACTGGGTCCATCGTTTGTCTTTACCAATGTAGCGGCGGAACTAGACTGGATCCATCGTTTGTCTTTACCAATGTGGCAGACCTAGACTGGGTCCATCGTTTGTCCTTACCAATGTGGCAGACCTAGACTGGGTCCAGCATTTGTCCTTACCAATATAGCAGAACTAGACTAGGTCCATCGTTTACCCTTACCAATGTGGCAGACCTAGACTGGGTCCATCGTTTGTCCTTACCAATGTAGCGGAACTAGACTGGGTCCATCGTCTGTCCTTACCAATGTAGCGGAACTAGACTGGGTCCATCGTTTGTCCTTACCAATGTGGCAGACCTAGACTGGGCCCATCGTTTGTCTTTACCAATGTGGCAGACCTAGACTGGGTCCATCGTTTGTCTTTACCAATGTGGCAGACCTAGACTGGGTCCAGCATTTGTCCTTACCAATATAGCAGAACTAGACTGGGTCCAGCATTTGTCCTTACCAATATAGCAGAACTAGACTAGGTCCAGTGTTTGTTACCAAGTAGCTCAATTGGTCTGCCTAGAGTTTTAAAGGTACCGGGTTCAAATCCCGGCCTGGCCTTGCATTTTCCCACTCTTGTTACACAATATTTCATTGTGACAAATTATTTTAATAATATTTGACATACCCATCATAGCATAAAAAGTCTATATGCCATATTGACTCTCAGGACAATTAATTGTGGAAGGCAATATATTTCATCCGGACTGTTGTTTTGTTTACATAATGAACCTTGACATATCCGCCTCTGTTCCCAAGAAGTGAAGTCGTGGCGGCTACTACCCGCGGGTAGACTGTGCCTGTCTGGTTACCCTGAGGTTCGGCTTCATCCTCCACATCATCAGATGGTGGTCTGTTGAAATCGACCTGCGTCCCATTTAAACGATCATGTTACCGCTGTATCTGGACGGGATCTTTCTCTTATTTCATATGCAGATTTCCCATGGTCCCTAGTTGCGCTTTTTCGATTTTGGGATGGATTTGAAAAACGAAATGGCTGACAGACAGCCATCTTTGATTTTAACAATGAAATTTTATGGCCTTTTCATGGGATGGATCTTTCTCAAAATATGTAAATTTCCCTTGGTCCATAGATGTGCATTTTTGATTTTGTGACTGGTTATAAAAACAAAAATTTTGACAGCGGAGACATCGTTGCTTTGAAGTATGAAAGTTTGTTATTGCTTTGTTCTTGAAATGAAATACAGAATGGCTCTTTTTTTCATTTAAAATATCCCCTTGGGTTCTTAGTTGTGGTATTGTGATTATGGGACTGATCAGAACAACAAAGTGACTGGCACAGGCAACCATATTTGATTTGATTTCTGAAGACTATATTACAAATGAACAATAAATGTATTGCTATTCCTTAAGAAGAATTATCAAAATTCAAGTAATAAGAAAAGAAGAGGAAAGAAGGGAAAATATCTCTTGTCATTTTAAGTTCACTAACTGAACGAATCAAATTAGCAGAGGTGTCATCCAATTTGATTATGATTTCATTTTTTTTATATATATTTGTCAGTGTGATGCTTTGCAGTCTGCCTTTAATAACACCATGAATAGCCTGGAATCAACCGCTGGAGGACTCACACGACTAAATTATTTACTATATGTTATTGCTAAGCTTTAGAGCTAATAACTTTAATATTTGAAGTTCAACACTAGTGACTAGTGACTGCCTGGATTCACAGATATATACATGGCAAAGACTTCAAATGACATTTTATCAGGAGTTTCATGGCATTTTAGCTCGCTACGGGCGTCTGCTTCGGACAACTGGAAATTTACATGTCTAACCAGTGAAATGGGACGGGAACACCCTCTGACTTTTGACCCCATATCAATCCGCCATCACATGTCAAAATCTACCAAAAGTTTACAATTTTGTAAAGTTAAATATTTATAGATTTCATTCAATGCAGAATATGTAAACAATTACCTATTTAAATTATTGAGAATCAACTGTACTTAGCCGAAACAAATTTTCGGTAGGGACTACAAACGTATGAAACACGTAGTCATTGGCTCATTCTAGGCTAGTAGTTGTGCCAGTCCTCCAGTCACTCCGATTGTTCTAGCCTGGATTCAATCGCTGGAGTGACTCAGATGTTCTAGCCTGGAATCAATCGCTGGAGTGACTCAGATGTTCTAGCCTGGAATCAATCGCTTGAGGGACTCAGATGTTCTAGCCTGGAATCAATCGCTTGAGGGACTCAGATTGTTCTTAGCCTGGAATATAGTGCTGCAGCGACTAGGTAAAGGTTTTCTGACTTGTGTGAACTATTTATAAATACAACCCTGCTGCAGAAACATATATGTATTCTATGTTTGAAATGTTTTCATAGATAGAAGAATTGATTTTAGACCAGATAACATTTTTGATTTGTTTACAGAACCTGACAGAATCCTGATGGGGACTGAAGAGGGATTGTATGTGGCACAGCTGAACAAAGATGGTAAGTTGTCCATTTATCAGTAACAAATTTTACAGACTTCTGAATCAGATTTTATAAACATGTTCTTCTGTTTCTCTAGTCCATGAATCGCTGTCAATCCTCCCTTGTTCGAAGAGAGAGTGCCACCAAAATTTACCAATCTCCCTCAAAACTACCTTCATTTCATTTAAGTTCAGACTCTGGCATCTCAAAATCTATATTTTATGGTCAAATGATCTCCTTGTTACTGCAAGGTATGTGTAGTGACCATGACAGGTGTGTCTGGCTCAATTAAATGCTTTTTGGAGTTATTTAGTTATTTTCAAGTTTTTGAGTATCTGTTGCCTTCACCATAATGATTGTGTGTTCATTGCCTTGACATTATGTCATGATGCAACATCTACTGTTGTAATTATTATGTTACAATAGGTGTGATTACATAACACAAAGTTTGGCACAGCATAACACAAAAATTATGACACAGCAAAACACAAAGGGAATGCGACAAGTACTTTATAGATAAGTATTAATTTTGTGTTACAGTACTGATCCGTATTGGAGACCGCAGTGAAAAGAAGACCGTCTACCAGTTAGAGCTGGTACTAGAGGAACAGCTTGTGGTATTCATCAGTGGTGAGTTGATACTGGCACACAGGTTTTCCCTGACGCACAAATACCTGCATTTTGACTCCTAAAATTGTCAAAGGACTCCCAAAATTGATGAAGTTTTACTATATATTATGTGTGATGGGAGTCCCAGGACTCCTAAATTGATTACATTTGAGAGTCCCAGGGAAAACACTAAAGTGATTCCCAGTGTTTGCATCTTCTGTTGCTCTCTCCGTCAATCTCTACAACATCTTGGGTGTACTTTTGTGTTAATTCATTCACCCCTGAAATTCCAGCTGTTGAATTGGACGAGTTCAAATGTGTCTTCAGCAGTGAATGAGTTAAACTTAATTTTACTGATACTGCAATTCCCGAAGTTATCAAAAGTCATAATTATTTGATTAACCTATGTCATGGCCTTTTGCAAACTTTCCATTTAAAAGACTTCCGCTATTTTGATTCTAAGCTATGTATTTTCTGATTACAGGTCGACAGAAGCATATCAAATTGCTGCATGTGTCTGCATTGGAAGGACATGATGGCGATCCAGTCAAGATCCCTGAGAGCTAAGGATGCAGTGTGTTCTGTACAGGACTAATCCGGCAGAGCTGATGCTCTTGTCTATGTGTGGCTATTAAGCGGACTATACAGGTGTACGAACTCAACAAGACGCGCCAGAAGTATAGGAAAATGAAAGACATTCAGGTCCCGGGACTAGTGCAGTTTATAGAAATTATGAATGAAAGACTTTGTGTGGGATACCCGTCATACTTTGCAATTTACAGTGTCACAGGTGATGCCGCACCAATGAGTAAGTGTTCTGTCTTTGGAGACTTGTTACAATAAAACAGTTAATTGTAACATCCAAAGTGTCTTCCATGTACTTGCATAATTGCTACAATCAGATATTAAAGGTTTTATGCAGTTAAGAATTGATTTTGCCGATAAAAGGTTGTTGGGGGGGAAAAAAGCAAAAATAATTCTGCCTGTTTAACAATACTTCCTAATTTTATAATATTTATTCTATAGTACATTAAATTATTTCGTTTCTTTTTGTTTGCCATTTGCAGCACTTGTAAATTCTGAGGACTCCAGTCTGCAGTTTATGATGCAGTCGCAACAAAACTCCCTGCAGGCATTGGAGGTGTCTCCCAAGGAGTACCTTTTTAGTATTTAGTGGTAAGTTGTGTTACCTTTTAGTATTTAGTGGTAAGTTGTGTTACCTTTCAGTATTAAGTGGTAAGTCATGTTTGCTTCCAAGGAGTACCTTTTAGTATTTAGTGGTAAGTTGTGTTACCTTTTAGTATTTAGTGGTAAGTTGTGTTACCTTTTAGTATTTAGTGGTAAGTTGTGTTACCTTTTAGTATTTAGTGGTAAGTCATGTTCGCTTCCAAGGAGTACCTTTTAGTATTTAGTGGTAAGTCGTGTTACCTTTAAGTATTTAGTGGTAAGTCATGTTCGCTTCCAAGGAGTACCTTTTAGTACTTAGTGGTAAGTCGTGTTGTCACCCAATGAGTACCTTTTAGTATTTAGTGGTAAGTTGTTACCTTTTAGTATTTAGTGGTAAGTTGTGTTACCTTTTAGTATTTAGTGGTAAGTTGTGTTACCTTTTAGTATTTAGTGGTAAGTTGTGTTACCTTTTAGTATTTAGTGGTAAGTTGTGTTACCTTTTAGTATTTAGTGGTAAGTCATGTTCGCTTCCAAGGAGTACAATAATTCAGCACAATCATAATTTAGTGGAATGATTTTATAGCGAAAAGTCACTAAAATAAGATGACATCTAAAAATATATATGTTTACAGTATAGTGTTGATCCAAATTGTATCACTTTTCCTAAAAGGCTATCCACTACTTTGATGTATATATATTCAGTTGTGATTAAGTCGCTGTTTTCTTTCTAGTTTCTGGCATATATGTAGACAACACTGGTAGAAGGAGTAGATCCCAGGAACTCATGTGGCCTGCTCCTCCAACAGCAGTTGGTAAGTTATCAAGTATACAGTGTACATTGCATATATACTTCATATAGAAGGTCGTAAGGCCATGTGAGGACGTAAAACTCTCAAAATATATAAAACATCTCATATATACTCACATGCTTGTAAGGAGAATTGATACACAGTATTTCTGATAATTGTTCAGAGACATTTTAACAAGGAATACATATTCCTTGAAGTACATTTTACAATTTAATAGAAATATTCAGTAACATTCAGAAAATTGTTGCATATTTAAAATTGCAACCTGATTTGTATGTTTTGTATAGAATACATATCAATTTGTTTTCTTTAACATGTTATCAGACTTATATCACTGATACAAAACTTTTGATTCATATCCTGGTGCTTGTTGTTGCTTTGTTGGACTATATGCCTGTGCCATTGAATTGTACCACTGGGCAGTATCATTGTTATGTTGTCGAGGTTACTATACTTCAAACAGAAATCGATTAATTAATTTTTATGCTATCCATGAACTATTGATAGAAAATCAAGTTAACACATTTGTGACATCTGACAGGGTGTTGTCAGGCGGTGTTGTGAATAGTACACTTGCCATTCACGGAACCATGTAGGTTTTCTCTAGATTGTCTTGGTTTCCCTTCCAACATTAGGACCTCTGAATTTCCATCCAGGCAAACAAGGATGATTTATAATTTGGAAAATGTTGATGTGTATTTGTTGTAAAATAAAATTGCTGTGATGTCATCATTGTGTTATTTCAGCGTACAGTGATCCCTACCTCATGTGCTATTCAGAAAATGCCATATTTGTGTTCGATGTTCATTCAGCAGAGTGGATCCAGACTTTGTGCTTGAAAAAGGTACGAATTAGATTGACAGGAGACCATTGTGTTCCCTCATTGCTGAGGTATGAGCTAAATGGTATTGAGTTATGAAAGTGACAGCTAATGGAACTCTTATATAGGACAGATTAACCAAAAGGTGAAAATATTGCCAAGTTACAGCACACTCAGCTGATTGTGGCATTAATGTTAGATTTACACCAAACTTATCGTCTTTATTACTGGAATTCACAATAAAACTGAGATATTTTATCATTTAAAGTATTGCAGGATAATTCCTTCACATTTTGATTAATATGATATTGCCTCTTAGAAAATCAATTCAATCAGTATTGTTTGAATATACTGATTACTGGAAAAATGTGGGTTTGTGATTTATTATGGTGATTTTATTATATATTTCTAAATAGATACTTGATGATAAATTCTCATTGTTTTTTTGTTGTAGACAAAGCCCCTGAACAGGGATGGCTCTCTGAACCTGATGAATATGATGGACTCCCAACACATCATTCACTTCAAGAATGTCCACCAGGGTATTAATACTTTGTAACACCCATAACTGTCCTTATGATGAATTATACTTGGGGAATCTCAGGTTTAAATCTGATCAAAGGAAATTGCTTTATTTTAACAACAGATTGTGTTAGTCCTGCAAAGTTATCTGGGAATACATATCCTTTGTTCAGT
Organism: Mimachlamys varia; assembly: GCA_947623455.1. Classification (NCBI taxonomy): domain Eukaryota; kingdom Metazoa; phylum Mollusca; class Bivalvia; order Pectinida; family Pectinidae; genus Mimachlamys; species Mimachlamys varia. The sequence goes on from OX392528.1 coordinate 41,894,619, forward strand.
CATGTAAGGTGTGCTGTTGCAGGTGTCATTCATTAGGGTCAAAGAGATACATTTTAATCATGAAATATTTAAGAAAGAAATATTTGTATTAATATTTTTATTTTTTTTTTGCAGGAAAACAGAATATCGATATTTATTCATATATCTTCATGTTAAATTATGGATTAAATGGTATTAAATGTCTTTGAATGATAGAAGATGAAAGGCTGGCATGTTAAATTATAGAATAAATGGTATTAAATGTCTTTGAATTATAGAAGAAGAAAGGCTGGCCATCAAGGAAATCTTCAAAAACAGGAGTGTCAACAGGAACAAGAGGCGATTCTCCTTCAAGACGAGAGAAGATCATGACCGGGGCTCTAAAGGGTGAGAAAGGAGGCTCTGTCTGCATCCTGTTGGGTTATTCTTAGTGGAATGAATAGATGGTTTGCTCATCAAGTAACATTTATTATGAGATGAAATTTTATTTCAAGAGTTGGAATGATATTTAAAAGGAATGCATTGGGTTGATATTGATTTATGATACAATGTCCGGTTTTACAGCTTTTTGCCAACTGTTGTGAATGATTTATTTTTCAATGCTATTTTTTGGCTAACTGAATGTTTCAAGTTTTTTGTTCTGTTGCAAAATGGCAGAAAAAATTGACCTCCTGTGATTAATAATGACCTTTTTATTATACGATTTATGTGCAGCATGTTTCTTATTTATTTGCTTTATATCATTACTACATGTATCTTATAATATATAGACTGACACACTGTAATATCAAAATACATTAATGTAACTCGGGCATATAGAATCTGCTAATCTCTTCAAGCAAAGTTTGTGACTTAGATAAAAAACGTTTATCGGGATGTATAAGATTTGGTTGCACAGACATATATAGTCTAAAGCATCAGCTTGTCAATACTACAAGTTGGTGATAAGTCCTTGGGGAAGTCTACATATTGAAAATTTAATTGATATCCTCAAAAATATGGATAGCATGACATCTTTAATTGCCATGAAAGCTTCAATGAATTGCTTCTTTGAATGTTTCTTGCACACACTGATATATTCTACAGCTATCTGCCGATATTTTTGTTACGAAAATGACTCTGTTATTGACAAGCAGATGTTGGTCGTGGTCTTAACTCTATATATATGGAGATCTCTTGTGTTGTAGGATCATCAGAACTATTTACAGGAATAACATATAGCATCTCCACCCTATAACAACATCACATCTGACTGATGTTGTATTATGTCTTTGTACTTAATAAGACCGATACATGGTGCAAACGAAAAAATTACTTAGGATTCACGGTTTTATATGGGAAAATACTGTGGTCATAGGTGTTAACAGGTTCTGTAAGGTTTTGTTTAGAAATTGAGTTATTTAAAATTGAAAAAAAAAACTACCCATGGATACAAAGGGATCAATCTAGGTCATTTATCACAAGAGGTAACAGTATTTTCCTGCAAGTGTTTATTAAGGTTTTACTTTGTTGTGGTTTCAAAACTTTAAAAAAAAGAATGGTTCAATTATTGTTTACACCATCAATGCTTTGATGAATACTTAATCAGACAGTAAAGAGTCCATATGAAATAGGTGAATTTAAATTGAACATAATATATTTCAGTCCAATAAATGATTCAACAATAGCTTGTGTTGATATTTATACTTGTTAAGTATAAGATCCTCCCCCGTAAATAACAGATATTTGTTCCCTCGATCCCTAGATTGACCCCTGTTACCCTCGATCCCTAGATTGACCCCTGTTACAATGATATCCATCCTACCTACAATGAAGTCCAGTACATGTCGGTAAAGTTACCTGTTACGACTGTAGTAAACTGACTGAGTTACAAGACAGCTGCTATTTTGTGTTGACTACAGGCCCGAGCGGCGCTCTCGTGAAATTTCCGCACCAATATCATTCAGCCATGTAGCCCACATGGGTCCAGATCAGGTCTTTCCTTCAAGCATACCAATACCAGTAACCCACGGCCAGTAAGCTGTCTTACGTAAAATTGTACTGTGTAGTGGCTTAGTGCATGCTTCCCATATAATCTCTTTTTTCTTGGAATGTATAAACCATGCTGTCTTCTCCATGTATTTAATCACTGATCTACCAACTCAGCTATGCATGTTGCTTTTTACATAGAATTTTGGCTAGGTGCATGTTCGTTATCCAAGTTAAATACAATCAAAATGTCTGTCCCAAGACAGGTTACCATCGGTTCCTTGGGTGTAGTATTTAATCATTTGTTTTCAAACGTAATCGCTCTGTACAGTTTGACTAAATGCTTTGTGTTGTTAGCCTGACGTCTGCTATGTGCTATCTTGGTGCATGTGGTTACACGTGGTTACTTGGTGGCAGGGAAATTGTTATATTCCATTAGTGGTTCAGTTACGGTACAAGAACATGCGTTGATGGCGGATTTCAGCGGTTTGTTCTGGAAATATATACATTTCATGTTTGTTGCAGCTTATCAATAAATTATTCCCATCACACTTGTATTTAGAGGCTGTTTCATTGGTCCAGTTGTTTGGGCTCTGCCAATTATTACATTCATATGAACAAAATATTCTGACATGTAACAGATGGTATACAAGTTTTAGTTTAATTGTGGTGTCGGTGTATACAAGTAAATTACAAAAGGAAAATTAGTGGATGTTATTAAGGATTGTTCCAAAATTCATCATATGAGAGGGGCGGGAGGCTCCACCACCCATCAAATATTAAAAGTAAAAGTGATTTATTATATGGAACTGTACTCAGATCTGGTTTTAACCCCATCACCCATGCTATATTAATACAGGTGCCTCCCACCTCCCCCACATGATTAATTCTGGAATAGCCCCAACTTGGGTCATATGTGCAATTTGCCATAACTGAAATTTAGCGTTATTTAATTTAATTTAAAATATTATTCTGAAAAAAATGAACTAGAATATACAGATGCGTATAAAGATATTTTAGATTTACAGAGCATGTTAAGGGGAATGGATGCTGATACAATATTTAATGCAAGAAATAATAATTTCAACTGCACAAATCAAAAATTAAATCAAATTAGAATATAATTCACATCACACATAACGTATAGTCTGCCTTTTACATAATGGAAAGCTTTATGCACTCGTGAACACACTTGTATGTGTCATGTGATGATCTCTTGCACAGCACGTTTCTTTCAAAATCTGGACCCGCTATCGAAACAAAAAGATGAATTTTTTAAATGTTATTTTAAACCTTTACACTCAAGAAACCACACTAAATTAGGATAGTTTAGGAATTTACAATTTTTTTAAATCTTTGCTGGAAACCTGCTTAATCAGATTTCAATTACGTTATGTTGGAAAAATATAGAATCGACCTTCATGTATTTAGTGGCGAGATCAAGCATTCCGCTTTGAGCCTTTCACACAGCTTCAGCTATGTTTGCTTACCTTTGTACAAGATAAGCATATGCCGAAAACAACTGAATTGTTTATTTTGCTACCATAATAATTGAAACAATTTGACAACAAATACAACTGCAGTTATTTATTAATTGTGTACTGTTCAATGATCACTGTTATAACCTTGGTAAATATTAAAATGTTGTAAAATTTGTTATGAAAGTGAAGTAATTATTAAATACATGAAGAACCTTTCAAAACTGTTAAAAGTAAGATTGAAGGTGATAAAAAGATGAAAGATTTTTTCTTGGGCTGACCAAATCTGTAAAATCTAAGATGTATTTATTGTGTTTTTCTAATAGGTCTGAGAGAAAATCCAGAATAATCTCCGGTCCAACCAACTTTACCCATGTGGCTCATATGGGTACAAACATGGACATGAAATCACTCATTGATCTTCCCAAGGTATTTACTGTTTACATTTAATCTCTGCGTGTAAATAAAACAACAAATTATATACAGAAAATAGTGCCAAAAATATACAGACAGCTTTATATGAAAATGCTGCAATGTTTTATGATGATTTGATATTGCTGGTCAGTAAAGTCCAATCTTTTGAGTGGCTTCACCCTTGAATGGCAGGTTCCAACATGAAAGAGTCTGTGATTATCCAGACTGAAGTCAGTGAAACTTTTGTCCTTGTTTAAGTACTATAATATCAGTTATTTCTGTGAGACCAAATTCTGTGGTTTCCCTGAAAAACATCCATTTCATGGGTACATGAATTCTTGGAATAACAGTACCCACTTGATTTTTGTATCAAACTTGTAAATACTCCATGGACTTGAGATATGTGTTAGCATTAAATTATCTCTTGTTTATATGCATGGAACATCGAGATTATTGGTGGATATAAAGTGATAATATTGGTTCAACAATGGTTACACAACAACAGCAATTCAAACATCAGCTATAATGATTTTACTTGCTTTACCAGCCGGTTGGATCGTCGGCCCCTCCGCCTGTAGAGAGACCGCCCCCCGATACTACCATACAGAGGGTGCGCAACATCTTCCAACCTAGCATGAAGTCGGTACAGGAGGCTCAGTTGAGAGGTGCCCGGTCACAACCCAACGGTAGGTCAAACGGTGAGGATAATAGGGCATGCATGAATCGTCAATCAAAACGAAAAATGCACATTTTAAAATTTTAATAATTTCACTTTATAAAAACCAAATCAGTAAAAAGAGTAGATCAAAACTGGTCTAAAACAGATACCATTTAAATTTTTTACATCTGCATGAGACATTTAATTGAGGTTTATAGCAAAGTTTATTGATGAAGTTTGATGGCAAACATTTTCTTGATGAATGTCTTATCCATTTCCTTAACCCAAAAAGATGGCATCATACCTCGCACTCGTAAAAAATATGAAAATATTAGTCACGCTCATGAAATATATTTTGTGTTACTGAAGACACTGTTAGATATCCTTTATGTGTTTGTTAAGTCGCAGAAAATTTAACCTCCAAACTGAAAAGTACATTGGAACAAACTTGATGTAGAGGAATACAATGCCCATTGTTTAAAACAGGCAGTGCGAGGCGTGAATCGCCGTCCAAAGTTGGGGGTGGAGCACGACCTACATCCTCCACCTCCTCCATCTCCGATAGTCCCGAGTTATCCTCCCATGACCAGTCCGCCTTCGCCGACGTCACCAGCAACATGTTTGAGGTAGGCTCGGCTCCTACAACCTAGCTAGCTTCACTTATAGGGCTTTCTTAGTACGATATATAGGCTTTTCCTTAAGACAATTTTGCAGTGTAATAATGCATTGATAGAGGCACATTAATTTATAGTCCACCCTGATGCTTCTGTAGAAATATACAATCAGTTATAAGTATTATTGATGATAAATACTTTTTATGAATTTTATATTATATATATGTTTAAGACAAGAAGCATTTGTTAAGGAAATATTGGATAAGGAATCACAAATCACTTGTTCTTTTTCTCTTTTTGATCTCGCAATAGTAGAGCATATAATTATGGTGACTTGGTAATTATGTTGATGTTTCGTGTCCCTCCCTGTTACACGTGTAATGAAGCCCCCTTTCTGTTATGTACCGCCACTCGAAGGTTTCCGTTTCACACACTGTATGATCTGTGTCTTACTACATAGTCTATATATATATATATTACTGCCTTCACACGGCCAGAACTGACTTGTGAGTTACATGTTTATTCACTGTACTGGAACAAACATATTTCTACTTTACAGAGGGGGCTCAGTTGTAACTGGACTACAATACTAAGACATGACTTACACATCTTTGCATCTTTAACAACATTTTCATTCCAAAGTATTAACATTTGAGGAAAAATTTAAGATTTTAGGGAATTTAAACGGCATAATAAACATATCAATTGAATGGCAAGGATGAAATCAAGACTAGGTAAAAATTGATGACATGGGCGAATGGCGGAAGTTTGCCTTTTGAACATTTCATTATATACAATTAATTGTATTGTTTTTTGTTCAAATTCGAAAGATTTTATGACAATGAATTTAAGTGATTGGGAATGATAAAGCAAGAAAAGAAAATGTAGAAGAAAAAAAATATGTAAGTCCTGGTGTTAAGAGCCTAGTCTAGTTTGTTCTGGTATAGCCGGTAGATGTAACACAAGTTAGTGAGGCTCCTGTGAGGTATTCTATGTCTGCACACACTGTGTGTCATATTCATCGTATGCACTGAAAGTCTATGTACTGTATTATTTATAATCTTCAACCAGTTCTCTTCTTGTGTGACCTGATTGGCCGGCGTTACTAATGGTGTACTACTACATAATCCATTTTGCTTCCCTTCAGGTGTTTAAAGGTCCCCCCGGGTCGCGCGAGTCTGTTAGTGGCAGTGTTTCCAATCATACATATGAAAGCACATGGCAAAACTACTGAACAAATGAGCACACAGATTATGTAGCTGAGGTTTCTCCACTTTTTACTTCCATATTTATATATTGTGCACTCCTTGATCTAACATCATTACCAGACCCCAAGCTTCTTATTCACTTCGTTTTCTGTTCCGTTGATGCCCTGGTGGGAATGGCTGATTGGTCCGTTAATATTTACCATAATTCATTCATATTTATTTTTTTTAAACAATTTAGTAACTGGTGTTCTGATCTTAATATTTAAAAACCTAATATATATATTTGTTAATACTTTTTTTATTTTTAAATACGACATATTCATAATCATTACTAATTACAGTAGGTTAGTTTTAACTTGAGCAAGTAACCGAACAGAAGTTACTATAATGGGTTAATTTTGTGTCTATACTTCCGTGTTATTGCTGAAGTCATTCTCACCATAGGTTACTTGTTGTTTTACATTACAGCATTGCATGAGCCCAGGCTATCACCCTCTAGGTGTGTGCCACTCTTTCTTGGCATGTCCTATCACAGTTATCTCCCCTACCTAACCAGTTGTACCGGCTGGTCGACCAACTTGCCGTCTTTCAATGTTGTTGCATGTTTGTTCCTTCTGAGTTTTTAAACAGACAAAACAATATACTTTACATTCAAATATATTCATATAGCAATTCCATATCCTTGACAATTCTGTCCCATTAGGATTTCGATTTTTGATGGATCCAAGACCTAGTGCAGGTAGTATGATTGATATTGTTTACTGGGAATGAAATAACTATGTACTATAGGGCAACATCAGGGCAGCAGGCTTGCTGGCTATCTCATTCTGGCATGGTTGATTAATCCTCAAGTTGGAAAGCTTAGCAAGCTGGTGTCCAAACCTAATGGCCTGAAATCAGCATAGATCTAGATTCTGTGGAGAAAAGTAGCAGAAATGAGATGTTCAGTATTGACTGCATTCATAGTTGTGTTGTTGATTATTAGAAATGTAAAACAAAAATATTGATAGAATTTATATATATTGATAATTTACAGCATACAATGCATAAATATTCACAAACAAATCTTTGCATGGTGAGAGTTGATAGGTGTAACATAGGTTAGAACTATATACAGTGGTATGTTTATAGTTAAAACAAGTTGGTCATTTCAAAGTTGCATAAAGAATATAACATGAAGTTGTTTATTAATAGAATGTATATGTTTTTTCACACTCTGCAAGTTGCAAGAAGTCATGAAATTTTTTTTTTTAAAGAATAATAAATGAATTGTGTTCATCAAATTGATATGAAAGGGAGATTACTCCAGACCAAAAAAAAAGAAGTCTGGAATGGAACTATTCTTTGTGCTTATGACTGGTGCAGAATTACCCAAACCTTAAAATGTAATATGTGGTTTTGTAAACGAATGATGATCAGCATTGTTTAAAGCAGAAGTCTTTTGACTTGGTGGGATAGTTAGATGGATTGGCATAGTCTAGTGGAAGGGGCATTTTAGTTAATCAACGAAGAATGGAAGATTGGGACTATATATCATAGCACTAGATAGTCTTGACAAGTTAGGGTACTGTTTAACTGTATTTGGTACCATACCAATGCAACTGACAGTGTTGTAGTATATTGTAAGTTTAAATTTGCATCGTACAAGTGTTTTAAATTAGGCTTTCATGGTAAAACTAAACAATACATTCTAATATTCTTAACATTGCTTTGTATTAGCTTAGTCAAACTGTCCTTTTGTAAGCTGTCTGCAATACATTGTTGGCTTAGATATTATAAATTGATGTCCTTTGTCAGTGCTCTGTGATGCATTCTCGGCTTAGATTTAACATTGAATGTTTTTTCTGGGTCAGCTCTGTTTTATGTTGTCGTTGGCTGAGATATTGTTCTGATGGCAGTGGGCATTGATAACCCTTACATTAATGATGTACTGTAAATGTGTTATGTATAAACTGGCAACAGACAAGCAGTGTACAGTAGTTTGAGGCTGCTTTGCCGAAACTGTTGCCAGGGTTGAAAGCATACTGAGCCAAATCAAAGAAAGGGGAGAGCACTCTGGCAACTTGTTGTTATGGTAGCTTAAAAATATGACAATTGTTTTAACCATGACTTAACATCAAATGACAATTAGGCATTGTTTAGTTGATGTATAATGTACAATGTAAAAGAATTAAGTTATTGTATTGTTTAAATCAAGTGAAATCAAAAAGATACTTCTATACAATAACATGATATACAAAAGAAAATAATGGACAGTGTAAATCTTCAGAACAAAACTTAAGCTTTTATTACAAGGTCATTTACACTTTTAATCAACATATTTAGGGAGATTGCTGTTGGCTTATAGCGATTAGGCTACGTAATTAGGCAGTCACAGTTTAGCGCAGCATGGTTAGATGAGCGTTATAGTTCCCAGTAGGGCTAATTATAGGTTGCTTTGTAATACTATGTAACAACCGTTACCAGATATCGTCGATTTTAGTTGTAACGCTTGACTCTCGGTTTGATTAACAATAATTGACTGGACTGTAAGCTTCACATGATGACTTGGTACACACACACAGTGTGGTGCTGTTGAAATCACAAGCTTGTTCAGCACCGACATCTACTGTCCCTAACCATGATATCCTTCAGACATAAAATGTGCTTATAAACACATTTCTTAACAAGTCAGGTTTTACCCCATCAAACATTAAAATTTACATCTTAAGGTTTCAAATTTCCAGTTTTGTTATATTAAAAATTTCTTCATTATTTTGGTAGAGATCAGAAGTATTTATTTAAGGTACTTGGCTTTGACAGCAGATTATGAGTTACCTATGGTATAGTTAATAGCAAAGATGTCAAACTGTATATATGTGAGCAAGATGTTAAAATTTGTTATCATAAATCATCATTAATTCATTCTTGGTAATAATATGTAAAGCTAGTACCAATAAAGATATCATCATTCTAGATACACTGTACATAGATCACTGTCTGTAGTGGAAAGTAAAATTATTTAATAATCCTTTAAATATTTTGAATCAATTGATTTGCCCCATCACCATCTGTCCACCACATACCAGATAAGTATGTGTAGCGCTAGAACCTGCCCTGTTGTCTTCTCCTTTGCTTTACACATTATTACGAGGCAAACTATTATTAATTCAATGTTGAGTCATTCAAATTAAACTTTATGCATTTTACAAAGAACACAGAGATAATTGTATTTTTATTTGTCTAACTTAAAACCAGTTATTTTAATCTTATTTGATAAAAATGCATGATCTTAACTTTTTGAGGGAAAATCACAAAACTCCTATGCATTTGGACACATTTTGAAATGGCAATATGACTAAAAATGGCAAAGATGAAGATTTAGAGAAGTTGTTTGCTTTTACATTTCCTTATTACTCCATTTTCAGTGTGATTGTAATTATCGTAGGTAAATGTAATATACTATTTTTAAGAAAAGCATTATGCTAGGACGATTTAAACAAGTGTTATTTATGCTGATTTTGTCACTACCTTTATAACGTTATTTTGCTGTAATTAGATACAATGTAAATGCTGTACAGTGCTAATGTTGGGGCAATGTGATGCCATGATAGCCAACTTGATCTTGTTGATGACTTGATGTTATAATCTGAACATGTACATGTAAGATATTCTCACAGATATTGATTCTATAGTCCTGACTATTGAATATGTATATATGACTTTCTCATCAATGAACTATAATATCCAGTATTGACTCAATACAGATGATGATATCTACTTGACCATGCATGTGATTGTGTATTAATTTAGGTTACCGTTGTGTTGTAGGACGGGGAGGGGTATGAGCGGCCACGTATGCGTCTGTCTCTGGCCTCCACCAACAGTAACTTCAGTAGTCCCCCACACTCAACCAGTGGCAGTCTCTCCGAGGACCGAGACCCCGGCGACAATGACCAGGAGGTAGACTGTACTCGCCTCTGATTGGCTGGAATGTGACCCCAGAAAAAGGTCGCCTGTATATCTCGCCATGGCTGGTTACTTTATGTTATGTGTGGTCTCCAGTCTCGAGTGTTGAAAGCATGGAGCGATATCTCTACTTTGTCTGTACTTAGCAGGACAGTTGGCTACAGTCTGTGGCGACCTTACCACCACAGTCATATCAAATAAGACATCAAACCCAGCCGGATAAATAAATCAAGAAACGCAGCATTTTTTTCTTCTACAAAACAAAGCAATGGAATGCTTGCTTACTGCTGATAATTAACATAATCGGTATTAATCCCATGTATATTTAGTCCTATATATTTACCTGTAGCAGGAGCACAGCGTCTACTACTCACAATCGAAAATTCTCTATCCATTGTATTTTGGACTCGGTCAATTTAAACACATATTAAATCAAAGAAAAAAAACTTAACAAATATTAAGGTTAAACCATTTTGCAACTTTAAAAGGCAAAATGATTGTTTTGTTTTACTTTGTACAATATTATTCATCATGGAACCTTTTTGAATTCCTAAACCACGTTTTTGGTGAAGAATGAACATAACCATGTATTTATATAATGACGACTATCATAATTGAATGCTTTAACTTTACACTGCGAATTCCTTTCCAAGGAGTGATCTCTTCATGTTGCCCTTTGTAAGGAGTGATCTTTTGGTTGTTGTACACAGTATATTTCGCCTACATATTGCCGCCATTACAGATGAACCTGTCTCATTTTGGTGTGAACACGACGTACAAGGTGTGTGATATACGTGACGTGTTATTTACTTGATGCGACACATTACGGTCAGTTTGTATTGTCACTGCCCCCGAAAATCATCTTCATTTCATTGGTGTCGAAACCAGATCACCTCTTGGTGTATTTAGCTCATCATCACCTGATACAAAAGTCATAAAGGTGAGACAAAGTCGTACATTTAAAATAGCTTAATCTCCATACCATGTTTGTAAAGACTTGTAGTCGGGTTAGGATATGCGAAATATCTCGTGTAAGGTGGGTTTTTTTTGTACAATTAAATATCAATGGTGGCATTATATGAACAAATGTGTAACTAGTGCAAGACTATAGTTTACATCTGAAATTGCATTTCAATTTTACACATTGTCATGATATTTAGAAAAAAGAATTACTAATTACCACTTTACGAAGTAAAGCATACCAATATACTGAAGAATAATGTAATTATCACAAAAAAGACTATGTAGGAACAGTATGAAATTAACACATTTGTAGCTTCTATACTCTAAACAGCAAAATGATTTTTGCCATTTCTTTCTTAAACAACGACTTGTAGCTAAAGGATAATATTGACAAGTTTATATAGTTTAGGTGTGACATGATGAAACTGTCTTTCATTTATACCAACACGACATGCCAGACCGGTGCTGTATTTTTCCTGTCTTTTTTTTTTTAATCCTTCGGTACTATTTACCCGGTATATGTATAAACATACATACATATCCTATGATGTTACAGGTTCAGCATTCAAAAAAATCTTCTCCAGAGTTTTCATTATAAGTTGTACTTTTGTCATTTGTATTGCTCCAATAAAGGGACACTAAAGGCTTGGTTTAAGTATGACCAATTTTCCAATAAGTTGTCAGAACATGAAGCTTTACAGTTAATGTCATTTGATCCATAAAGAATGAAAAATGGCTTGACAATTAATTGCAAATAAGATTTATTTTCCATTTGATGGCTTTTCCATTTCAAAGAAAATCATCTAAGAACTTGAGATCCACGTAAACGCAGGACCTTAAGATAGAATAGACTAGGGCGAAGTGTGTTGACCTCTTGAACTTTGACCTTCCTTGTCAAAGGATTGGTTAGCAACTTATCAATGCATGAAATATTTAACTACTCTTTAAACAAAATCCCAAATCCAAATTTGTTGGCTGTTATGAAGAGTGTGACTCTTAGTGCTTATGCCCATGTTTCCGGAAGAGTTGGACATGTCTTGCTTTATATATATAAATATATATGAAATATATATATCATACGACAAATCCTGTTAGGATATTGTATAGAATCTAATGGCTTTAATTGGTCACACTGTAGCTTGTACATATAGATGTATTTAAAACACTAAACCATGTTAATAGCAACACAATATTCAGCCTTATTCATGTACAGTTGTATATTAATGTAGCGTCAGTAATGGAGTCTTGTCACATATGTAAATGTTTTGTACATAGTTATCTGCTATTGTTGACAGGTGAATTTGCCAAAAACCCTACGTTTTTCCTTTTTAATTGATCAATGACTTTTGAGTGAGAGCGAGACGAGCGGGCGTGACCATACACCCGGAGTTACTGCGAGATTTCCTGTACCTGCCACAAAATTATCGGTGTGCTTTAGGTACGTTACCACTTTACCGAGTTCAGTGCTGTGATTGCTGCTCTTGCCGAGGGTCAACATTTCCCATCCCCTTACAATTATGTTGTTTTTTATGGACAGGCTTCATATCAGTTGTGTAAAGTTGAGTATCAATATTTGCAATTATTCATAAATAAAAAGATTTGATATTAATGAGCAAGATTTGATTTGTGATAGAAACAATGTTTTTGGTATCTTTCCTACCGATTCCACCTAACTCGTACACCCCTAAATGTCATAATGAAGTATTCCAACCTTTGATTTAAAGAGTTCCATTGAGTCTTCAGGGATGAACGAGATAAAAGGAATGATTTTGGGGCAATATAAAAGAAAGCAATTTTAATTGAGATTCTTCAGGATTTTGGCACGTTGGCATAGATATGTCTTATTTGTGTTATCGTAGAAGACTTTTAGTCCCAATACCCATTATGGTGTGCACATTTCATGTCATATTGATGTGCCACAAGTAATATACTGCCAAAATATGGAAGTTCCCACCCAGCCAATTATTTTTCTGTAAAGTGTAAAAGGTGAAACTCTGTGGTACCTGCCAGTGATTATTGTATTCATTCACTTAGGTTTTACAAGTCTTTCATTTGTGGTAGGAGATAGAACATTGGCCAAAAGTTGTTTATTTTAACATATCTGATATCGTGTTATTTTATGATATGGCGTAAAAGGTCGGGTAATTTTCCCAGAGAAAAACCTTGACAGTAGTTTTTACTCGATATACATATATACCAGTAGTAAGGTGTTACTATTTGTTATACATTATCATTCACAAATGATTGTCACAAATTATGCCCATGAAAGAGTTCACAATTCCTCTCACAGTAACTCCTCGTGTGTGGTTACCGGTTATTGTCGGATACCAACCACTGATTTTATTTTACTTACTTACTCACTGAGTAAGTGAAACAAGATCAGCCGTGGGTATACGACAATGGTTACAAGTGTGCACAAGAGTCTTAGTGGCGAATACCTGATGTGTGAGGGTGGTGTTTCTACTGGAGATCTCCACAGTAAATACCTGATGTGTGAGAGTGGAGATCTCCACAGTAAATACCTGATGTGTGAGGGTGGTGTTTCTACTGGAGATCTGCACAGTGATACCTGAGGTGTGAGGGTGGTGTTTCTACTGGAGATCTGCACAGTGATACCTGGTGTGTGAGGGTGGTGTTTCTACTGGAGATCTCCACAGTAAATACCTGATGTGTGAGGGTGGTGTTTCTACTGGAGATCTCCACAGTGATACCTGGTGTGTGAGGGTGGTGTTTCTACTGGAGATCTCCACAGTAAATACCTGGTGTGTGAGAGTGGAGATCTCCACAGTAAATACCTGAGGTGTGAGGGTGGTGTTTCTACTGGAGATCTCCACAGTAAATACCTGATGTGTGAGGGTGGTGTTTCTACTGGAGATCTGCACAGTGATACCTGGTGTGTGAGGGTGGTGTTTCTACTGGAGATCTCCACAGTAAATACCTGGTGTGTGAGAGTGGAGATCTCCACAGTAAATACCTGGTGTGTGAGGGTGGTGTTTCTACTGGAGATCTGCACAGTAAATACCTGATGTGTGAGGGTGGTGTTTCTACTGGAGATCTCCACAGTAAATACCTGGTGTGTGAGGCTGTTAAGTGTTTCCACTAGGCATGTTATTTACAGCTAATCCTTCAAATTTTGATGCATGTCTTATGACGAACAAAGACCATGTTATTTTTGTCTCCCATAATTTTCTCATAAACTTTCGTTAAAGTGATCCACTAGCAGGATGACAAGCATTTAAGATTTGAATTGTACATGATGTGAACAATTCCATTTATTTAAGGGCGATTCAAAAGTTCCCCCAACACAATGTGATTCATTTTATGTTGTATTATTGAGAGAAGAAGAGATGAAGTAACTACGATTATCCAATATGAAATATAATACACACTGCTGTTAAAGAAAACTGTGGTCATTTGTAAAGTAACCCATACTTCCCAGAAAGTTTTATTTTAAATTTATTTTCATGACATCAGAATTATTCTGACAAAGAGAATTTCGCAAAGGATAATAGAATTATGATTTCGTTGAAAATTCAAATGCATGATATTGCACTGTTAGAAACTGTTAATATGATAATGTCAGTGCATCATGAAGAAAAAAACAACCATGATAACAAATCTGGTAATTGTCTTGCAATTTGCTATCAATTTTTTAACCTGTTCAGGTTTATGAATAATGGAGAGAGATTTTTTTTTAATATTTTACTTTCTCAATTTTTTTTATCCTTTTGATTCCTTCATTTTACTTAAATGTTATGGTGATATTGAGTCAGTATTATAAAACAAGTGATCGTTTGTTACTGTTATAGTGTATAGTAAAGCTTGAAGGTCTTTCAGAAAAACGTAATCTTTGAACAAATGTTGAAAGTATCTTGGTTACCTTTCAGGTTACTGAAAAGTATGGTGGTCTTTTTTTTCGTTTCTTTTTTCTTCTTTCGAGAATGACTTACAGCAACACAAGGTATGATACTGACCTTGTGTGTTATGTTCCTGACATGGTGACAGGTATCTAGCATACGGTGCGTGGGGAGTAATGGTAGTTGTAGAATACATTCCATTTGACTTGGAAATGCACACACAAATCACACCATTTTACATCTACATACTGCTATAGTGAATCGGAACATCCGCAGCGCAATGAGTGGCCAGTTCACTCCTAACGAACTGCCTTTAATTGATTGTTAACTAATGGTGGATTAATTGACTTGTGATATGGTTGAAGAAGAGTCGCTTGTGCCTTTGGTTTGCTTGCTGAATGTTTTGGTTGGTGTCCTGTTGGAGACTTGATGATGATGATAATGTTAGTTGAGGTATTTATGTCCTTTTAGTGCGTAAGCGGAGTTAAATTCTTAATTTTTAAATTCTTCGTGCTAACCTAATACTTAATCGGAAATTAAGAATTTGCTTCAAGAGCTGTCCTGTATTTGGCTAATATATAGTTCTTGGTCTACAGCAGGCCGGGAGTGTGACCTCATACATTTTGTGTATCCTTGTCCACATTCCACTATCAAGTCTTGAACTTTCCAAATAGATTCAAAATATTCCTTTATTTGATTTGAATAAATCTACAATTGAGAACGAAGATGTGATCTATGGCATGATTGCAAAGAAAGAAAACAAAAGTTGAAAGATACATCGATTGGTTTCTTTAGTAAACAAATATCCTTAAAAGCTAGATATGTTTAAATCAGTAGTGAAAGGGAAAAGCAGCTAACTAGGTTTAGGAAGGTGTCTGTTGTAGGCTAGGCATGGGTTACATCAGATGGAGGACTACAGTACTGTAGACAGACCGACTATATTGTTGTAGGCTGACTCCAGGTAGATAGGCTATTGTGCTGTGGGCTGACTAGCTCAAGGTAGATAGACTATTGTGCTGTGGGCTGACTAGCTCAAGGTAGATAGACTATATTGCTGTAGGCTGACTAGGTAGATAGACTATTGTGCTGTGGGCTGACTAGCTCAAGGTAGACAGAATTTATTGCTGTAGGCTGACTTTAGGTAGATAGAATATTGTGTTGTAGGCTGACTAGCTCAAGGTAGATGGACTTCAGTGCTGTAAGGCTGACTCTAGGTGGACTTACTGTGGTGCTGTAGTCTGACTCTAGGTACAAAGAGACTGAATATAGTTAGATTGTCGATAGATTGACTACAGTGCAGTAGACTGAATATAGTTAGATTGTCGATAGATTGACTACAGTGCTGTAGTCCACCCTTTGGAGATAAATTACAGCAGATTGTGAAGACTACAGTGTTTCAGATAAATCGGCTTAGGACGAGTGGCTCCCCAGTTGTGATGGGGAGCATTACATGGTGCTGCCAATTGAGTGGTCAAAAAGTGATACTTTAGTAATAGAAAAACAAAACCTTAATTATTTAAATTACTTAATGATTGTAAATTTTAGCTTGAAGATTTTAATTATGCAAGATTATGAACTGATTGATGAGCACTATTTGCATATCATTTGTATATCTCCACGTTTGCTTTTATTGTCATTGTTTGAATGTTATTATTTTTTTCAGGAATCAAAACATTTCTTCCACAGAAATGAAGTATAAAAGTGCAATGATTTTTTCTCTCCCCTTATTATTATTGTTGTTATAGACAAAACGTGTTGACCTACCACACTATAGTTGTGTAGCCTACAGTGTATAGACTTGTACAATTGTATCCCTTGTATAGAGCCCGTTATTTACCCCGCATTACCACTGAGTTTTATAAACTACCATGTATGTGTGAGTGTCAGTGTGCATGTACAGTTTTGTATGCAATGTAGTGTTATTATATTACTTTTTTGGTGAAATCTTTAATTTGTTTTTGCCGAAAAGTTTCTGTGCGGATTTTAGGTGTGGCAGCCACCTTGTAGATACAGCCGATGGTATTTTGCTTTGGAGTTGTATAGCCCAAGGAAGGTTTATTATTATTGCAAAGTTCCCACCACTAATACATACAGATCTGTAAGGAGAGCTTAGCCAATTATTACGATTATTATTGTATAGTTTTATAACACAAATCAGTAACATGTAAGTGCAAGAAATGGTAAAATAAAACCGCAAAAATAATAAAATTAAATAATTCTTCTATACAGATTTGATGTTGTTATTTTGTGTTCTTTAAGAGAATGGACTCGTTATTTTGGTTTCCAATATTACAATGCAATGATATGACAAAATCAGAGATTGTGTCATGTGACTTTCTGTGTAGCTTACCAACCACGAAAGCAGGGATAATTGGCCTACATACTGCTGGTTTAAAGGCTATTAACTTGTTCCAATACATAATTTTGACAACATTCTAGGTCACAAGCAGCAATTGTTTATCATTGAGCATCAGGATTCAGGCCCTGTGAACCACACTCAATGGTTTATTAACACATATGTTACCTCCCTTGCAGTGTTAATCTCTGTATTCACAGTATTTTAATATGGAGAAGTTTTTCTGTCTGGGTTATTGTCTCCACTTTGAGTGAAGGAAAAGGAAGACATTGTATCACCTGATAGATCTAGTTCATGTTCTTTCATGTTCTTCTAATATTATCTTGTAGGGGTCGTAGCTTGAAAACCATTATAGATATGTTATGAAACTTTCAGTATACCTGTATCGGTCATGGACATGGTGTAGTGCACAGTCATTAGGTCATTTTGACCTTGATCCAAAGGTAAAATATGCGCAAATTTGCAGTACAGTCTATTCCGCGCTGTAATTTTCAAACCATGAAATATAACTTTTCCAGTTTAAATCCATCACCCAAAGATTATGTGTAGTGCACAGTCAGACGTTATAGTAACCTTCATCCAGAGGTGACACATTTGCAAATTTTGATGGAACACCTTGTCCAGGCTGTTGAATTTAAACTTTAAATGATATTTTAATAAAACTGTCACCATATTTGTATCAAAAAGGATAAGTACTGCATTGTCATTAAGTCATTGTGACCTTGGCCCCAAGGTCAAAATATGCAGAATTGTCGGCTGCATCTTGTCTGGGTTAAATTTATGCGTGAAGATATCTTGATGAAACTTGCAGATGATGTGCCATGCATTGTCATAAATCAAAAGGTGTTCCAAGCATTCCACGGTGATAGCAACAGTACCACACTGTATCTAATTAATATATCATCTGACCAACATGAAGGTCACTGAATCAAAGGTCAAGGCCATATTTACCTTTTTTTATTTCTTGATTGATAACTTTTACATCTCTTGGCCGCTAAGTCTTTTAAATGAAATAACAAAATGTCGGCTGATAATACCCCAAGATCAGGTTTTACATTCCGTAGAGCAAGTCTTGTCTGGTCCATAACTGTAATTACATAAAAATTGTGGGGAATAACTTACTGCAACATTTTTGATGGAGACATTTTGATGGTCCATTGAAAATGTTCATCTGCGGTCCAACTTGCGATTCCATCTATGTAAATGAATTAACGTCAGATAGACGTCTTTGAACGAACATGGTTAGTTTATCATAGGCTTTTCTCGGTAACGTAGCAACGGATAATGACGAATCGTATTATAAAAGTGGTAGATTCCCCCTTTGTCTCTACTTAATCTTGCAGGTGAATCAGAAGATATGATGATTAAGAGAGAAAAAAGGCGATCCGACCATTTTTGGTATTGTGTGAATTAGGGAGGGGATGAAACATAACCCCATTTGTCCAAAAGCTGTGCATACTCCATTTTGTGATAGTCGGGAATCTTGTCTCCGTTACAAACCCTCAACTATTAAATTGATTTGTATTACCACAGCGGTACAGATTTCTATATAACAAACAGGGGGAAATGATATTTCAATGGTAGACACCCAATCTTTTACCAAGTTTATAGAAATATTGGCAAATTAAACAACTTAGTTTGTGACTGGTTGAAAACTACTGTTCTAGCAAATTCATAAAATCTCTACAAAGTATTTTGTGTTCTTGCAGTTTACACCCATTTGTAAGTGTAGGTAAAACTGAACAGCTGTATGTCATATGTTTGTAAATGTAACACTATATTCCTGTTGAAAATTAATGGTCCACAGTAATATTCAGTTATGTCCATTCATGCACATAACAGTTATGGCATTAAAAATTGACAGGCTTTGAAGTCCGTTGCGACTACATTGTAATCTCAAATGACAGGGATGCAGCCTAGCGATTGGTCAGGTTGTTTTACCTAAACGTGCCTTCAGTTTTGCCATGACATATTCCAGGTGTGTAGAGAGCGAAGGTTATCGTAACCCCTGGATATCGAGGATGTCACTTGTCATGGCACATCGTGTGTAGTGCAAAATTTAGTCCCTTCATATGTCTAAACCGCAAACTTATAATCCGTGTTTGAAGAGAGTAGCATCATGTATTTGAAAAATGCTCGAGTTATTTCCCTTTGGCTACAATCGCATTTCCAGTATTCTTCGAAATGTTGCGATTGTTGCTCGAGAGTGATGGCTAGTATAAGATTTGTATGGTGAGAGAGAGCAACTTATTATATTAGTTATATTGAATAACGTCAACGAAAAGCAATAGAAATAGAAGGGACATCAAAATAAAAGAATCCTAGGCCAAAACTTTCATTACTTACATCTCATTTTGTACAATGAATAATTTCTCAAACATTAAAGGCCCAATATACGTAACTTTCGCCAAATCTTGAAGCGAAAATCAAGCCTAAAAACTGATTATATTTATAGATAAAGTTAAGATTAACTGATATCAGCAATATTCAAGATGAATTCTTACGCAGTTACCAATACAGCAGCAGTTGAATCTCGGTATTCGTAAACACACGTCCATTTTTAACCATCTTCTCACTCGGTTTGTTGTTGAAGTGGGCCCCACCTGAATTATTTTCAATTCTTTGGATTTTTCTGTCAAGACTTTCTTGTTAGTTATCACTCGGGTTTACTTCGTTTTAGGCTTATTTTTGCATGGTTATCAACTGGATTTTTTTCAGGATTTTTCAGAATCACGAAAAATTTTCTGAAGTTACGTATATTGGGCCTTTAACAGTCCGTACAAAATCTTATATATCATGTATTCTTTTGCTTAACATGTACAGTATTCAATGTTTTTTAATTGGAAAAATCCATTTGAGCCATTCAGTTTCAGTACACCGATGTGGGTTAATACAACTTGAGCACCTCTAGACGGTGTCTTCAAGTGCCTTTCCAAGGTCAATGCCGGTGATGGAAATAAACAAGTTTCTGATAAACTTAATTTGAAAATTCATAACTCTGCATGTGTATAAATGCTTTTCTAATGTTGTATTAATATAGTTGATACTAAATCGGCAGTGTAGACAGTGTCAAGGAGTGCTATTTTACTAACCGGAGCAGAACGAATTTATTGAGATTTTCAGACGCATGTTGGGCAATGGCATCTGAACCTAGAGATGTGGCGTCTACAGAGTAAACAGGTTTTTGAAACACTTCGTTTTCCGAATCCGTCCGAGCGCATCCATGGTATGAAAAAGTCTGTTGACATAACAAAATGTCATCATTTGAGTTAAGAAATCCACATGAAAAACCTCAATATCCCGTTACACGGAGAGGGGCCGAAGTGGTCGAGTGGTTAAGCCTTCCACCTCTGTGTTGCGAGTTCGAATCCCACATGGGTAGTTGCCAGGTACTGGCCGTAGGTCGGTGTTTTTTCTCCGGGTAATCCGGCATCCCTCCACCTCCAAAACCTGGCACATCCTTAAATAACACTGGCTGTTAATAGGATGTAAAACAAAATAAACCAAACCAAACGTTACACGGATCGACTTACAGTGTGGGATGGGAGAGAGCCTCAGAGAGGACCCTCTCCTCAGATATGTTCACATTAAAATTCTTTAAAGATCCTGTTGGCTATTCAGTGTTAAGCTCACCTACCCTTCCGAATGGCATCTGGGCTTATGTCATGGTGTCCGTCGTCCATCGTCTTCTGTCCACTTTCCCTTTAAACGACTTCATCTGGAAAAAAAAGGAATCATGACATTCTAAAAACGGAAATGACCTTAACCTACTCGTACTTTCAAGATCCCAGGGGTCAAATGCGTCGCTCACTTCAAATGACCTTCTGGAAAATTGAAGGTTAGATAACTTTTGTTATTGTCTAGTAGTGTTTTGGGACCTGGAATCCAACAAAGTATTAAAACGAAATTGGCCTTGGACTTCTGTCAAGGTCACATGGGTCAAATGTGCCAAACACTCTAAATGATTTGTGAAGAATTTAAACGTATGTAATCTTATAATATTTGGCCGGTTACTTCTCTGGATTGATCACGACAAAGTTTGCAAATGAAATTACCTTGACCTACTTTCAAGGCCACAGGGGTCAAAATGTCAACACATCCAGGGACTTACGATTAATGAACAGGTCTAGTCATGAATTCTAGCTGATAGCTTCGACATACTGAGCCGACAAAGTTTGCAATTGAAACATTTTCGTACAGTTTACTATTTAATACGAATATTTCCATATGCTACATGACATCTAGGCCTCCTGTCCATTGGGCAATTTTGCTCCTGATCAGTCTAAACAACACTCGATGTGCGTAACAAGGCGCTAACCGAACTTTCATGTGAAATTCATAACTTTCTGAGCAAAGCGATAACAACAAATTATGTTTTGAGATATGTCCAAACATACTATATGCATAGCCCATGGACCATAGATAGCTTTCATACGAAATTTAAAAGGGATTTCTCCAGTATCTTTCTGGGGAAAAGATCCACCAAGATTTTAAGGACGGTATGACGGACGGACGGACGGGCGACGGGCCATGAACGAAGAGTGAGTTGAATAGTCCAGTTTCATGGCCATACAATGATGCACTTACATGTCATTGAAACATTTTACAATATAGCTTCGTTAGATATGTGTCCTTTTGGAGGATCATGTGTACTTTTGCATGAAAAAAATGACATCGTGTGTCTGTTTTTATCAATAAGCAATTAACTTTACCGCATCACAAATGCTGGTGGCATGAATTTAAACGGCAGTTGTTTGGTTCACTTCCGATTAATTGCATTTTAAGCAATATAAACACTTTGAGAATATGTCAATCATATTTCACTCCGAGAATAAAAGGTTTTGAAAACTTTATATTCATTACACTTCTAAGAAAAATAACCATGTCTATTTTTCCCATTCTAAAATGTGGTCACGACAATCATAGGCGATTTAATACCTTTACGATATAAAAAAAAACCTATGCCACGTTTTTACATAGATATGTATTGTAATCTTCGAATGCATACATTTTCAAAAAATTACAAAAATGGTTCGATGTAGCACTTCAAAACTCAACAGACATAATAACAGTATTGACTTGATACCAAAAGAGCGTCATTACCGTTTTCCACTTGACCAATTTTCATAGACGTTTTTGTCTGCTGAACAAAAAGTATTCATGATTGTTAGAAAAACCAAAAGCTGATGTTGTTGCACCGCCACGCCATTGATGTACAGTGCCACACTGACTGGACTATTACTGACGCGTTGTTTTTATACGTTATAGATACGAGAGAGCCGCATGTTTTAATGGTTTTCATGGCGAAGGACGGGTTAATCAACAGCAACAGAAACCCATTTCCATTAAGACAAATGAGTGGTGTTTTTTTCTGGGACACGCGTAGTCATCGTTATTAGTTTCAAGGTCAGGACGATCCATCATGTATTCCCAGGCGAATACGCGGGCACCTGACCTCGACCCAGAGCCGCAGGGTGCGGCATGCACTAGAACGGCTGATGATCAGCTTTCCCGCCATAGTCTCCGCCAGATAACGATCTTCAAGGACGCGGAGACCGGATCCGCCGTCTATCTCATGTCAGAGTACACCAGGGCTAGAGTTCTCGTTAGGGTACAGGATTCATCGGCAAAAATAGCTCGGCGAAATAGCATCAAAGGACACTGAATATCTCGGCTACGTCTCGTCAGGGGTACCGTACACCTCGGCTACGTTTCGTCAGGGGTACTGTACACCTCGGCTACATCTAGTCAGGGGTACTGTACACCTCGGCTACATCTCGTCAGGGGTACTGTACACCTCGGCTACATCTAGTCAGGGTACCGTACATCTCGGCTACATCTAGTCAGGTGTACCGTACACCTCGGCTACATCTCGTCAGGGGTACCGTACACCTCGGCTACATCTCGTCAGGGGTACCGTACACCTCGGCTACATCTCGTCAGGTGTACCGTACACCTCGGCTACATCTCGTCAGGGGTACCGTACACCTCGGCTACATCTCGTCAGGGGTACCGTACACCTCGGCTACATCTCGTCAGGTGTACCGTACACCTCGGCTACATCTCGTCAGGGGTACCGTACACCTCGGCTACATCTCGTCAGGTGTACCGTACACCTCGGCTACATCTCGTCATGGGTACCGTACACCTCGGCTACATCTAGTCAGGGGTACTGTACACCTCGGCTACATCTCGTCAGGTGTACCGTACATCTCGGCTACATCTAGTCAGGGGTACCGTACACCTTGGCTACATCTAGTCAGGGGTACTGTACACCTCGGCTACACCTCGTCAGGGGTACCGTACACCTCGGCTACATCTAGTCAGGGGTACTGTACACCTCGGCTACATCTAGTCAGGGGAACTGTACACCTCGGCTACATCTCGTCAGGGGTACTGTACACCTCGGCTACATCTCGTCATGGGAACTGTACACCTCAGCTACATCTCTTCAGGTGTACCGTACACCTCGGCTACATCTAGGCAGGGTACCGTACACCTCGGCTACATCTCGTCAGGTGTACTGTACACCTCGGCTACATCTCGTCAGGGGTACCGTACACCTCGGCTACATCTCGTTAGGGGTACCGTACACCTCGGCTACATCTAGTCAGGGGTACTGTACACCTCGGCTACATCTAGTCAGGGGTACTGTACACCTCGGCTACATCTCGTCAGGGGTACTGTACACCTCGGCTACATCTCGTTAGGGGTACCGTACACCTCGGCAACATCTGGTCAGGGGTACCGTACACCTCGGCTACATCTCGTTAGGGGTACCGTACACCTCGGCTACATCTCGTCAGGGGTACCGTACACCTCGGCTACATCTCGTCAGGTGTACCGTACACCTCGGCTACATCTCGTCAGGGGTACCGTACACCTCGGCTACATCTAGTCAGGGGTACTGTACACCTCGGCTACATCTAGGCAGGGGTACCGTACACCTCGGCTACATCTCGTCAGGTGTACCGTACACCTCGGCTACATCTCGTCAGGTGTACCGTACACCTCGGCTACATCTCGTCAGGGGTACCGTACACCTCGGCTACATCTAGTCAGGGGTATTGTACACCTCGGCTACATCTAGTCAGGGGTACTGTACACCTCGGCTACATCTCGTCAGGGGTACCGTACACCTCGGCTACATCTCGTCAGAGGTACCGTACACCTCGGCTACATCTAGTCAGGGGAACTGTACACCTCGGCTACATCTCGTCAGGGGTACCGTACACCTCGGCTACATCTCGTCAGGGGTACCGTACACCTCGGCTACATCTAGTCAGGGGTACCGTACACCTCGGCTACATCTAGTCAGGGGAACTGTACACCTCGGCTACATCTCGTCAGGGGTACTGTACACCTCGGCTACATCTCGTCATGGGAACTGTACACCTCAGCTACATCTCTTCAGGTGTACCGTACACCTCGGCTACATCTAGGCAGGGTACCGTACACCTCGGCTACATCTCGTCAGGTGTACTGTACACCTCGGCTACATCTCGTCAGGGGTACCGTACACCTCGGCTACATCTCGTTAGGGGTACCGTACACCTCGGCTACATCTAGTCAGGGGTACTGTACACCTCGGCTACATCTAGTCAGGGGTACTGTACACCTCGGCTACATCTCGTCAGGGGTACTGTACACCTCGGCTACATCTCGTTAGGGGTACCGTACACCTCGGCAACATCTGGTCAGGGGTACCGTACACCTCGGCTACATCTCGTTAGGGGTACCGTACACCTCGGCTACATCTCGTCAGGGGTACCGTACACCTCGGCTACATCTCGTCAGGTGTACCGTACACCTCGGCTACATCTCGTCAGGGGTACCGTACACCTCGGCTACATCTAGTCAGGGGTACTGTACACCTCGGCTACATCTAGGCAGGGGTACCGTACACCTCGGCTACATCTCGTCAGGTGTACCGTACACCTCGGCTACATCTCGTCAGGTGTACCGTACACCTCGGCTACATCTCGTCAGGGGTACCGTACACCTCGGCTACATCTAGTCAGGGGTATTGTACACCTCGGCTACATCTAGTCAGGGGTACTGTACACCTCGGCTACATCTCGTCAGGGGTACCGTACACCTCGGCTACATCTCGTCAGAGGTACCGTACACCTCGGCTACATCTAGTCAGGGGAACTGTACACCTCGGCTACATCTCGTCAGGGGTACCGTACACCTCGGCTACATCTCGTCAGGGGTACCGTACACCTCGGCTACATCTAGTCAGGGGTACCGTACACCTCGGCTACATCTAGTCAGGGGTACTGTACACCTCGGCTACATCTAGTCAGGGGTACTGTACACTTCGGCTACATCTCGTCAGGGGTACCGTACACCTCGAGACGTAGCGGAGGTGTACGGTACCCCTGACGAGATGTAGCGGAGGTGTACGGTACCCCTGACGAGACGTAGCGGAGGTGTACGGTACCCCTAGAGGGATGTACTCGAGGTGTACGGTACCCCTAGAGGGATGTACTCGAGGTGTACGGTACCCCTAGAGGGATGTACTCGAGGTGTACGGTACCCCTAGAGGGATGTACTCGAGGTGTACGGTACCCCTAGAGGGATGTACTCGAGGTGTACGAAACATTTTATGACGCATTAAACATTTTTTTGACATCAAATGAAGAAGTCTTCACATTATATGCATCATATAATTTTGATTTGTCAATGAGTATAAGATTATATTTTCTGTCAAGAAAGACATACAAGCGAATCATTCCGTTAAAAAAATAAAACGCATGAAAGCTTAGACTTAAACAAAACAAGTATTACAAATATGTAATTCTTATATTGTTGCGTATCCCCGAGAGTGGAGTGATTTCCTCTCGGTTTTCAGGGGTTGTCACTGTCCCCAATCCCCGGAAACTTAAACTTCTGTGCTGCTGGTGCTGAGCGGGATGACGTGGGCTTGTGGGACACGTCGCGGAACCAATCACTAGTCAGATGTCCGTCAATAACCTCAAAAGGTCCTGGGATTCGCTACATCAGCGGAAGGGACGGCGTTCCGAGACTCAAATGTCCTGAAACGCTCTCCAACACAATTCTACTATATCCGTCACATGAAAAGAGACTCGTCTGAGAACGAGAAAACGACTTTCCATGTAAAGTGAAGATGCTCCATGTACCAATGCAGTCGTGGACGAACGTGCTGTTCGCGACGGCGGAATTTCGGTTCTTTGTTTGCTTCTCGACATTAAAACTGCAATTTAGAATCGGTATACTGTAAAAGCCAATATTTTCGCGTGCGGAAATTTTCTCTTAGTCAGCTTCCAAACTGTTGGCGATGTGATAATTTTCGTGCTTCAGTCATGCTGTTTTGTACTGTGTATCAATAATACTATTAGTTTGAGTGATGTTAAATATGTTTGCGTGTGGATACATTCGCGGAGATTTAATTCAAGCGAGATAAGCGAAAATTTCCACACCGCGAACATTTCCACTTTTACAGTACTCGTCCCGTATGTAATTGTCCTGACGTTATGTCGTCACATGCGGATGTCCTGACTGTGCGCGGCCATTTTAGTGATTACCAGTCTCCAAGAAAAAAACTCCGTACGATACGGGTATGGTTCCGATCCACCCCAAAGTATCTGGCTGACAACATTTTGGGCGATATTCGCCATTCCAACCGTTTAATTGCGGACATTATTCGCTCATGCTGAGCATGGCTTACCAAATATGTTCATCGTGAATAAAACGGTTTTTTTTCGTTTTCTTAGATATGAAAACTCCCTTAAATTCGGTTAATAATGTCAAAACTGAAATGCTGGAAACCTAAGTCGAAAACTACGGCACGTAGACACGGTCTAAATGATGCACTAACGCTATCCAAAATGGTTAGGGAGTAAACACGTGTTTTGTGGCAATTTTCACATTAAAATACTAATAACTTTTTTCATATTTTATTTTCGTGTATGCGGTTTCTTTTTTTCCAGCAAGCATACCATAGATAAGGAGCTTGATTGCATTTATTCACATCGTTTGTCCTTACCAATATAGAAGGACTTGACTTGGTCCATTATTTACCCTTACCAATGTAGCGGAACTAGACTGGGTCCATCGTTTGTCCTTACCAATGTAGCGGGACTAGACTGGATCCATCGTTTGTCCTTACCGATGTAGCAGAACTAGACTGGGTCCATCGTTTGGCCTTACCGATGTAGCGGAACTAGACTGGGTCCATCGTTTATCCTTACCAATGTGGCGGGACTAGACTGGGTCAATCGTTTGTCCTTACCAATGTGGCGGGACTAGACTGGGTCAATCGTTTGTCCTTACCAATGTAGCGGAACTAGACTGGGTCCATCGTTTGTCCTTACCGATGTAGCAGAACTAGACTGGGTCCATCGTTTGTCCTTACCGATGTAGCAGAACTAGACTGGGTCCATCGTTTGTCTTTACCAATGTAGCGGAACTAGACTGGGTCCATCGTTTGTCCTTACCAATGTAGCGGAACTAGACTGGGTCCATCGTTTGTCCTTACCAATGTAGCGGAACTAGACTGGGTCCATCGTTTGTCCTTACCAATGTAGCGGAACTAGACTGGGTCCATCGTTTGTCCTTACCAATGTAGCGGAACTAGACTGGGTCCATCGTTTGTCCTTACCGATGTAGCGGAACTAGACTGGGTCCATCGTTTGTCCTTACCGATGTAGCGGGACTAGACTGGGTCCAGCGTTTGTCCTTACCGATGTAGCGGAACTAGACTGGGTCCATCGTTTGTCCTTACCAATGTAGCGAAACTAGACTGGGTCCATCGTTTGTCCTTACCAATGTAGCGGGACTAGACTGGGTCCATCGTTTGTCCTTACCAATGTAGCGGGACTAGACTGGGTCCATCGTTTGTCCTTACCAATGTAGCGGGACTAGACTGGGTCCATCGTTTGTCCTTACCGATGTAGCGGAACTAGACTGGGTCCATCGTTTGTCCTTACCGATGTAGCGGAACTAGACTGGGTCCATCGTTTGTCCTTACCAATGTAGCGGAACTAGACTGGGTCCATCGTTTGTCCTTACCAATGTAGCGGAACTAGACTCGGTCCATCGTTTGTCCTTACCAATGTAGCGAAACAAGACTGGGTCATAATCGTTTGTCCTTACCAATGTAGCGGAACTAGACTGGGTCCATCGTTTGTCCTTACCGATGTAGCGGAACTAGACTGGGTCCAACGTTTGTCCTTACCGATGTAGCGGGACTAGACTGGGTCCAGCGTTTGTCCTTACCGATGTAGCGGAACTAGACTGGGTCCATCGTTTGTCCTTACCGATGTAGCGGAACTAGACTGGGTCCATCGTTTGTCCTTACCAATGTAGCGGAACTAGACTGGGTCCATCGTTTGTCCTTACCAATGTAGCGGAACTAGACTGGGTCCATCGTTTGTCCTTACCGATGTAGCGGAACTAGACTGGGTCCATCGTTTGTCCTTACCGATGTAGCGGGACTAGACTGGGTCCAGCGTTTGTCCTTACCGATGTAGCGGAACTAGACTGGGTCCATCGTTTGTCCTTATCGATGTAGCGGAACTAGACTGGGTCCATCGTTTGTCCTTACCAATGTAGCGGAACTAGACTGGGTCCATCGTTTGTCCTTACCAATGTAGCGGAACTAGACTGGGTCCATCGTTTGTCCTTACCAATGTAGCGGAACTAGACTGGGTCCATCGTTTGTCCTTACCAATGTAGCGGAACTAGACTGGGTCCAGCGTTTGTCCTTACCGATGTAGCGGAACTAGACTGGGTCCATCGTTTGTCCTTACCAATGTAGCGGGACTAGACTGGGTCCAGCGTTTGTCCTAAACAATGTAGCGGGACTAGACTGGGTCCATTGTTTGTTACCAAGTACCTTATTTGGTCTGTCTATAGTTTTAAAGGTTCCAGGTTCGAATCCCGGTCTGACCGTGCATTCCCCCCATGGCCATATTTCATTGTGACAAATTATTTTAATAATATTTGAAATACCCATCATAGCATAACAAGTCTATATGCCATATTGACTCTAGGGACAATTAATTGTGGAAGGCAACATATTTCATCCAGACTGTTGTTTTGTTTACATAATGAACCTTGACATATTCGTCTCTGTTCCCAAGAACTGATGCCGTGGCTACTACCCGCGGGTAGACTGTGCCTGTCTGGCTATCCCAAGAAGTGATTTCGTGGCTACTACCCGCGGGTAGACTGTGCCTGTCTGGCTATCCCACGAAGTGATTTCGTGGCTACTACCCGCGGGTAGACTGTGCCTGTCTGGCTATCCTGAGATTTGGCTTCATCCTCCACATTAAGATCATTATCAATTACACACCAATATGGACAGACTCGACTAACAAATTCTATTTATAGTATTATTTTTTCTGGTCACTTAAATGCTGCTCTACAGAAAACACATTTGAGTGTTACAATTTGTGAAATCATCCATCTAAGATAATTAGCATAAAGTATATAATTATTTAATTGCATTTTTAGCCCAACATCATCAGATGGTGGTCTGTTGAAATCGACCTGCGTCCCATTTTAACGATCATATTACTGTTTAATACAGGTTTCCCATTGTCCCTACTTGCATTTTTATACGCCCGTCAAAAAATGACGGGACGTATTATGGCATGGCGTTGTCCGTCCGTCCGTCGTAAACTTTTGTTTGTCTGGTGATCTTCTCCTACAGTTTTCAATCGATTTCTTTCAAACTTGCTAGGCTTAACCACCATAACATGAAGTTGTGTTTTCCTGAATGACAATTTGATTCGAGAATATTCACTAGAGTTATGGCCCTTTGGGACGCAATTTCGGGCATTATTTAGAAAACGTCAGAACTTTTTTTGTGTTTTCTTTAATTCCTCTAAAATTTGGTATGGTACTTAGAGAAAGCTATACTATTTAACATATATTACGGGTTTTGTAGAATAGTTAAATATAGGCATAATGTAGAAAATGCATTTCTGTCGTAAATTGTTGTTTGTCCGGAGATCTCCTACAGTTTCCAACCGATATCTTTCAAACTTGCTAGGCTTAAGCATCATGACATGAAGTTTTTCCTGAATGACAGTTTGTTTCGACAATATTTACTAGAGTTATGGCCAATTGGAACTTCGTATCTGATGCAATTTCAGACCTTATGTAAAAAATGTCAGAACTTTTTTGCTTTTTCTTCGATTCCTTTAAAATTTTGTATGGTATTTAAATAGCTATAATATTTAACATATATAACGGGTTTTGTTGAGTTATTTCAACTTTTTGCATAATTGCAGTTGCAAAATACAGGAATTATGTAGAAAATGCATTTTTGTCGTTAACTGTTGTTTTGTCCGGAGATCTTCTACAGTTTTCAATCGATATCTTTCAATCGATTGATTCGACAGTATTTACTAGAGTTATTGCCCTTTAGAACTTCGTATCTGATGTAATTTCAGACATTATGTAGAAAATGTCAGAATTTTTTTGTGGTTTCTTCAATTTATTTTTTTCAACTTTTTGCATAACAGCATTGCATAGTTGCAATTGCAAAATATAGGCATTTATATGTAGAAAATGCATTTCTGTTGTAAATTGTTGTTTGTCCGGAGATCTTCTACAGTTTTCAGTCGATATCTTTCAAACTTGCTAGGTTTAATCATTATGACATGAAGTTGTGTTTTCCTGAATGGCAGTTTAATTTAACAATATTTACTAGAGTTATGGCCCTTTATGACTATGTATCTGACGCAGATGTAGAAAGTGTCAGAAATTTCTTTGTGTTTCCATACCATTATACTTCCGATAGGGTACGACGGGCGCATCATGCCTCTGCTTGCGGTTCTCTTATTTCGATTTCCGGATGGATTTGAAAAACAAAATGGCCGACAGACGGCCATCTTGGATTTTGACAATGAAATTTTATGGCTTTTTCATCAGATGGATCTTTCTCAAAATATCTAAATTTCCCTTGGTCCATAGATGTGCATTTTTGTGACTGGTTATAAAAACAAAATTGCTGACAGCGGGACATTTTTGCTTTTAAGTATGAAAGTTTGTTATTGCTTTGTTCTTAAATACAGAATGGCTCTTTCTTTTTTTTCATTTAAAATGTTCCCTTGGGTCCTGAGATGTGGTGTTGTGATTATGGGACTAATCAGAACAAAGTGACTGGCACAGGCAACCATATTTGATTTGATTTCTGAAGACTATATTACAAATGTACAATACATGTAATTTTATTCCTTAAGAAGAATTATCGAAATTCAAGTAATAAGAAAAGAAGAGGAAAGAAGGGAAAAGATTTATAAAGATAATGGTGGATGCCAAGAGGGATCTCTTGTCATTTTAAGTTCACTATCTGAACGAATCAAATTGTCAGAGGTGTCATCCAATTGGATTATGATTTCATTTCTTTTTTATATTTGTAAGTGTGATGCTTTGCAGTCTGCCTTTAATAACACCATGAATAGCCTGGAATCAATCGCTGGAGTGACTATGATGTTCTAGCCTGGAATCAATCGCTGGAGTGACTCAGATTTTTCTAGCTTGGAATTTCTGACTTGTGTATTATCAATAATAAATGACTAATATCTGACGTGTTTTTATATAATATCAATTACAGTGGAATGGTATCACTATGCTATGCATTTACCACAATTAGTAGTCTGATTTAAAGGTTGGATATATCACAACTTTTTTTATGTCAGGCAGTAAACATTACTTTTTTAGTGGTGTGTGGGGGCAAGGCTAAGTATTTTCCTTTTTTTTTTAACAAGGTGATGGCTAGAATAAGGAATTTATTTCCATTGATACAAGATTTAGAAAACGTGCCCCAAAGGACCAATGGAATTTTTTTAATTTTTCCTTAGAATCTCTCCATCAACAGTCTAACAGATTAACATTGCTACGTCAGCACTTACTCACCTCCAATATACTATATTGTTAGCTATCTATCCATAAGCAACTAGGGAATAAACCCTCACCTTTTTAAACATTATAAGAAACATTAAAGTTTCAATACAGTCACATAATTGAGTCTCTGCTGGCACGATATATGGAGATCTAAAACTGTTGACAGGAATAAAGGGTTCTGTAAATCTATTAAAAGTATTGATCACGACTTCAGACCTTTTCACGGGTTGATTTTAAAATGATTTACACTGAACATGCATCTTTTTTTAGATTATTTTTTTAACAGTACACTTGAGGGGATTACATTTTATTCTTTAGTAATTCAGATTGTAGTCATGAAATATCAAGGTGCCAGACAAAATGTCAACAACAGTAGTAATCAGTGTCAATAACCAACTTACAGGCCTATCCTAGTCACACCTCTGCAGTGCCTGTGAAACTTCAGCAGAATTTTGTAAGGCAAAATGCAAGATAACATCACTAATTCTAAAAGAAATATCTACGAGGATGAAACACTCGTGTAATATCTAAGTACAATATACTGGTTGTATGGAGGATGAAACACTCGTGTATTATCTAAGTACCATATACCAAGTGTATGGAGGATGAAACACTCGTGTATTATCTAATTACCATATACCAGTTGTATGGAGGATAAAACACCAGTGTATTATCTAATTACCATATACCGGGTGTATGGAGGATGAAACACTCGTGTATTATCTAAGTACCATATACCAGGTGTATGGAGGATGAAACACTCGTGTATTATCTAATTACCATATACCAGTTGTATGGAGGATGAAACACCAGTGTATTATCTAATTACCATATACCAGTTGTATGGAGGATGAAACACCAGTGTATTATCTAATTACCATATACCAGGTGTATGGAGGATGAAACACTCGTGTATTATCTAATTACCATATACCAGTTGTATGGAGGATGAAACACCAGTGTATTATCTAAGTACCATATACCAGTTGTATGGAGGATGAAACACTCGTGTATTATCTAATTACCATATACCAGTTGTATGGAGGATGAAACACCAGTGTATTATCTAATTACCATATACCAGTTGTATGGAGGATGAAACACCAGTGTATTATCTAAGTACCATATACCAGTTGTATGGAGGATGAAACACTCGTGTATTATCTAAGTACCATATACCAGTTGTATGGAGGATGAAACACTCGTATATTATCTAAGTACCATATACCAGTTGTATGGAGGATGAAACACCGGTGTATTATCTAATTACCATATACCAGTTGTATGGAGGATGAAACACCAGTGTATTATCTAATTACCATATACCAGTTGTATGGAGGATGAAACACCAGTGTATTGTCTAATTACCATATACCGGGTGTATGGAGGATGAAACACTCGTGTATGATCTAAGTACCATATACCAGTTGTATGGAGGACCAGTTGTATGGAGGATGAAACACCTGTGTATTATCTAATTACCATATACCAGTTGTATGGAGGATGAAACACCCATGTATTATCTAAGTACCATATACCAGTTGTATGGAGGATGAAACACTCGTGTATTATCTAATTACCATATACCAGTTGTATGGAGGATAAAACACCAGTGTATTATCTAATTACCATATACCGGGTGTATGGAGGATGAAACACTCGTGTATTATCTAAGTACCATATACCAGGTGTATGGAGGATGAAACACTCGTGTATTATCTAATTACCATATACCAGTTGTATGGAGGATGAAACACCAGTGTATTATCTAATTACCATATACCAGTTGTATGGAGGATGAAACACCAGTGTATTATCTAACAAGCTAATTCGTGGAATTTATGTCCCCCGCTTCAGGGCCACTTGGGGGGAAAGATCATGTGCGAAATTTGGCAATGGAAATTGGCTGAGCCGTTTATGCATTAAACATTTGACTGTCTTATGAGGAAATTAGAGCAAATAATATCGTGTGTGAAGTCATTTTTGTACATAATACTGGTTTAGGGCAAGGGAAAGGGCATAATGAATTATATGGAAAGTTAAAAATTGATCAGAAAACGTGTAATATTTGTAAAATATTATTGGCATTTTGTACATGATGCCTATATTTCATGATAAAAAGGGGGATAACTCCGTAAAATACGCGCGGAATTTCACGAAAATCGAACTCATTCGAGATACTTGAATAATAAGTATCCTCAACAAGTTTGATGAAAATCGAATTATTCCTTCAAAAGATAGAGCACGGAAAGCAATTTTTTGTACATAATGCTTTCATTTGGCAATGAAAGGGACAAAACTCTGTCGGATTCCAAAGAAAGTTGAGATACGACATCCAAACCCGTAATATATGTTAAACATCATTACCTTATATAATATTCTACAGAATTTAAAGTGAATTAAATAAAAAACATAAGAGTTATGGCATTTTGTACATGATGCCTATATTTGGTGATAAAAGGGGGATAACTCCATAAAATATGCGCGGAATTTCACGAAAATCGAACTCATCCGAGGTACTTGGATGATAAGTATCCTGACCAAGTTTAATGAAAATCGGATTATTCCTTCAAAAGATAGAGCACGGAAACGAAGTGTGACAGACAGACGGACAGAGGGACGGACGGAGGGACGGACAGAGGGACGGACAGACGGACGGACAGACGGACGGACAGACGGACGGACGGACGGACAAACCCAAATCAATATCCCCCGTTCCTCCGGAAGCGGGGGACAATTACCATATACCAGGTGTATGGAGGATGAAACACTCGTGTATTATCTAATTACCATATACCAGTTGTATGGAGGATGAAACACCAGTGTATTATCTAAGTACCATATACCAGTTGTATGGAGGATGAAACACTCGTGTATTATCTAATTACCATATACCAGTTGTATGGAGGATGAAACACCAGTGTATTATCTAATTACCATATACCAGTTGTATGGAGGATGAAACACCAGTGTATTATCTAAGTACCATATACTAGTTGTATGGAGGATGAAACACTCGTGTATTATCTAATTACCATATACCAGTTGTATGGAGGATGAAACACCAGTGTATTATCTAATTACCATATACCAGTTGTATGGAGGATGAAACACCAGTGTATTATCTAAGTACCATATACCAGTTGTATGGAGGATGAAACACTCGTGTATTATCTAATTACCATATACCAGTTGTATGGAGGATGAAACACCAGTGTATTATCTAATTACCATATACCAGTTGTATGGAGGATGAAACACCAGTGTATTATCTAAGTACCATATACCAGTTGTATGGAGGATGAAACACTCGTGTATTATCTAATTACCATATACCAGTTGTATGGAGGATGAAACACCAGTGTATTATCTAATTACCATATACCAGTTGTATGGAGGATAAAACACCAGTGTATTATCTAAGTACCATATACCAGTTGTATGGAGGATGAAACACCAGTGTATTATCTAAGTACCATACCGGTCTACCGGGTGTATGGAGGATGAAACACCCATGTATTATCTAAGTACCATACCGGTCTACCGGGTGTATGGAGGATGAAACACCCGTGTATTATCTAAGTACCATATACCAGTTGTATGGAGGATGAAACACCAGTGTATTATCTAATTACCATATACCAGTTGTATGGAGGATGAAACACCAGTGTATTATCTAATTACCATATATCGGGTGTATGGAGGATGAAACACCCGTGTATGATCTAAGTACCATATACCAAGTGTATGGAGGATGAAACACTCGTGTATTATCTAAGTACCATATACTGGGTGTATGGAGGATGAAACACTCGTGTAATATCTAAGTACCATATACCAAGTGTATGGAGGATGAAACACTCGTGTAATATCTAAGTACCATATACCAAGTGTATGGAGGATGAAACACTCGTGTAATATCTAAGTACCATATACCAAGTGTATGGAGGATGAAACACTCGTGTAATATCTAAGTACCATATACCAAGTGTATGGAGGATGAAACACTTGTGTATTATCTAATTACCATATACCGGGTGTATGGAGGATGAAACACTTGTGTATTATCTAAGTACCATATACCAGTTGTATGGAGGATGAAACACTTGTGTATTATCTAAGTACCATATACCAAGTGTATGGAGGATGAAACACTCGTGTAATATCTAAGTACCATATACCAAGTGTATGGAGGATGAAACACTCGTGTAATATCTAAGTACCATATACCAAGTGTATGGAGGATGAAACACTCGTGTATTATTATCTAAGTACCATACCGGTCTACCGTGTGTATGGAGGCTGAAACACCCGTGTATTATCTAAGTACCATATACCAGTTGTATGGAGGATGAAACACCCGTGTATTATTAAAGTACCATATACCAGTTGTATGGAGGATGAAACACTCGTGTAATATCTAAGTACCATATACCAAGTGTATGGAGGATGAAACACTCGTGTATTATCTAAGTACCATATACTGGGTGTATGGAGGATGAAACACTCGTGTTATATCTAAGTACCATATACCAAGTGTATGGAGGATGAAACACTCGTGTATTATCTAATTACCATATACCAGTTGTATGGAGGATAAAACACCAGTGTATTATCTTAGTACCATATACCTGTTGTATGGAGGATGAAACACTCGTGTATTATCTAAGTACCATATACCATTTGTATGGAGGATGAAACACTCGTGTATTATCTAAGTACCATATACCAGTTGTATGGAGGATGAAACACCCATGTATTATCTAAGTACCATACCGGTCTACCGGGTGTATGGAGGATGAAACACTCGTGTATTATCTAAGTACCATATACTGGGTGTATGGAGGATGAAACACCCGTGTATTATCTAAGTACCATATACCGGGTGTATGGAGGATGAAACACTCGTGTTTGATCTAAGTACCATATACCAGTTGTATGGAGGATGAAACACTTGTGTATTATCTAATTACCATATACCGGGTGTATGGAGGATGAAACACTTGTGTATTATCTAAGTACCATATACCAGTTGTATGGAGGATGAAACACTCGTGTATGATCTAAGTACCATATACCGGGTGTATGGAGGATGAAACACTTGTGTATTATCTAATTACCATATACCAGTTGTATGGAGGATGAAACACCCACGTATTATCTAAGTAACATACTGGGTGTATGGACTCTTGTGACCTGTGTACTCAGACAACCTTTGGACCCAAGGACAAAAGGTCACTGGTCTCCATGGAATCCTTCATTAACAATTAATGGGTTGACTTTTGTTGCTCGCCTATTTAGCACCAAGTGTTCCCGATCACCTCCTCCAGACAAACTGATACAAATCTCCACTTTGACAGATGATTTATTCGCTTTTCTGCACAGCAGAATACACCTTACTATCATTATATATTAACGTCTTTTCTCACTTAACATCATTACCGGTAACCTTCAACTCAAGCTGGGCGGTAGAACCGTCCCATTGTAATTTGAAAATAGACAAAATTACATTTTAGTTTGTTAAATTGACTTTCTGAGGCAAAATTGGGGGGATCAGTTTGATGATAATAAATTGAACAACTTTTCAGATTTATAATCTACTTCTCCAAAATGTTGGCCTTGGGACCAGATAGCATTAATTTGAAGAGAAAAAGTTTTGAAGACAAACTAATATGTATCTTTT
The DNA here is from genome assembly GCA_947623455.1 of Mimachlamys varia. Taxonomy (NCBI): domain Eukaryota; kingdom Metazoa; phylum Mollusca; class Bivalvia; order Pectinida; family Pectinidae; genus Mimachlamys; species Mimachlamys varia. The sequence continues at coordinate 41,932,628 of OX392528.1, forward strand.
TCTACAAGTATTTTCAGTTTCACAACACATCTTATTAAATCTATTTTGTCAGCCATTTCCTCAGCAACCTGAATTTTCAAGAGATCGTGGCTCCTCAAACATCAATCAACTTTGTTAACCTTTGAAATATTTTGTTATATAAGATCTGATAGTTGAAGTTTTACCGTATTTTACCAGTAATTAGCCCATATGTTTGCTGTTAAGCCCAGTCTATTAATAGCTCATTCAACCATGGATTTTCATAATGAACTATTCCAACCTTTGAACTGGAGTTTGTTTCCGTCATAAAATGTGTCTTTCTAGATGAATTGCATAAGTTTAGAAAAATAATTACATTATAATCTATAAAAGTTCAAATTTTAGAATATGTCTAGCTCTGATAATAAGCCCACCTACATGTTTTGCAGTTAAGTAGAAATGCCAAAAAAATGCTTGTTTCTTGAGCTGGATTTACTTATTCACCTCTAGAAATGCATTTAAACTCTTTCAATTCAATTGCTGGAATAGTTCATTATAAAATTTCAGAGGGCAATGAGTCAAACCAACCCTGTCCTACATATATGACGAGTCAGAGATGACTTCCTGGCAAAGGTTAGCCACCATCACCCCCCCCCCCCCCCCCCCAGCCGGTCTTGTTCTGGTACATATGGTAAAGTATCAACATGAAATTCTAGGTGACAGTATTTTATATCAGAATCTCCCAAACAAACACACATTCAGATCCTGTAACAGTGATTCTTGCAGACATTTCATACACTATAATTTTATATCGATGACTCTATATGACCTGTCATACACTATAATTTTATATCGATGACTCTATATGACCTTTCATACACTATAAATTTATATCGATGACTCTATATGGCCTTTCATACACTATAATTTTATATCGATGACTCTATATGACCTTTCATACACTATAATTTTATATCGATGACTCTATATGACCTTTCATACACTATAATTTTATATCAATGACTCTATATGGCCTTTCATACACTATAATTTTATATCGATGACTCTATATGACCTTTCATACACTATAATTTTATATCAATGACTCTATATGGCCTTTCATACACTATAATTTTATATCAATGACTCTATATGGCCTTTCATACACTATAATTTTATATCGATGACTCTATATGACCTTTCATACACTATAATTTTATATCAATGACTCTATATGACCTTTCATACACTATAATTTTATATCAATGACTCTATATGACCTTTCATACACTATAATTTTATATCAATGACTCTATATGACCTGTCATACACTATAATTTTATATCAATGACTCTATATGACCTTTCATACACTATAATTTTATATCCAAGACTCTATATGACCTGTCATACACTATAATTTTATATCAATGACTCTATATGACCTTTCATACACTATAATTTTATATCAATGACTCTATATGACCTTTCATACACTATAATTTTATATCAATGACTCTATATGACCTTTCATACACTATAATTTTATATCAATGACTCTATATGGCCTTTCATACACTATAATTTTATATCAATGACTCTATATGGCCTTTCATACACTATAATTTTATATCAATGACTCTATATGGCCTTTCATACACTATAATTTTATATCAATGACTCTATATGGCCTTTCATACACTATAATTTTATATCAATGACTCTATATGGCCTTTCATACACTATAATTTTATATCAATGACTCTATATGGCCTTTCATACACTATAATTTTATATCAATGACTCTATATGGCCTTTCATACACTATAATTTTATATCAATGACTCTATATGGCCTTTCATACGCTATAATTTTGTATCAATGACTCTATATGGCCTTTCATACGCTATCATTTTGTATCGATGACTCTATATAACCTTTCATACACTATAATTTTATATCAATGACTCTATATGGCCTTTCATACACTATAATTTTATATCAATGACTCTATATGGCCTTTCATACGCTATCATTTTGTAAACATCCTTCAGACAGAGCATGTACACACTCATTATCATCGGTAGGTTACTAGAACTTTATAGAATATGTTGACAAAAATGGAGAACATGAAGGTGAAATTTGAATGTTATTTAATTATTTTGGAGATATTTACAATGATTTACAATGATTTACATGGTTAAAATGATTAAAAACATTAGAGATTAGTTAAATGGTGATTAATAAACTCACTCACCCCTGAAATTTCGTAACAAACTATTATAATCAGATAAGGAATACCAATATAGTGTTGTAGCTGGGGCTCGAACCTATGATCCTTGGCTCCCAAGCCAGATGCTAAAGGCAAATTCCCTACTGCCCACACCTAACCTAATCAACGGACATCTTTTACACTACTCCAATCTTTGAGTTAAAGCAGATGAAATGTGAATGAGTTAATTATGATAGATAATTGATAATGTAAGTAGTATGATGTACAGACTCCTGCAAGATTACAGATCAAGATCTCTTCACAAAATTTTGATATTTGGTTTTTACCCCATATAATGGTATTTACAATTATGGAATAAAATTTGATGAAAGTGTAACATTGTAAATGGAAGTGAGACAAAATATTGGTACACTGTTTTGTTACGTGATGTTTTTAACTGTGACAAGGTAAAATAATAATCTATGGGTTTGTACGGACAACATCTGTAGCAGTTATTTGAGAATTCTGCTGTACATTATACAGAGTGTTTCAATATTCAGCAACCAGCAACAGTACTCAAAGCCACCTATTAGGAAAGTAATGACTTATGGTTTATATTTCATATAAATAAATAATGGCTTGTGTACTTTACAAATTATAAAAATAATGGAAAAGTGTCATATATTTACAATTGAGGAAATAACATTCTAGTTTTAACTGGGATCATATCACTTGAGCATGAATACCACAGAAAACTAAAAGTACATGTTATACATTGTATATTTTATACATTTTCAACAATGTATTTTTACACATTGTATGTTTTTTTACATTGTATATCTTTTACATTTTCAACATGGTATTTTTACACATTGTATATTTTATACAATGTATATCTTTTACATTGTATTGGGTCTTTTCATAAACAAGAGTTGCCTCCCATTTTGGATAAGTACATGTCATTTCCATTGAGCCATTATTATATTGCTAGAAAACAACATACTTATACAGGAAACTGTTTCCTTGGCAAACTGTTGATCTTACAATGAAAACGACATGCATACCTACCCAAATGAGAGGCAATATTTATTATGAAAAGAAGAAATACTTTAGTAGATCACTAACAACATTTGATGTTCTTGTATAGTATTAGCAGTATGTTATGGCAAATGGGCTAAAATTGGTAAAATCAATTTTATACATCCAGTAAATTTATGTAATTGTATAGAGTAGTCCTCTTTCACTCCATTCCCTTGTACAAGCAATCCATACCTTAAAAATAATTTACTGATTCACTTGAAAAAGAACTTAACATTTAGTCAACAGTACTTTTCGAAGTCAAAAGTTTTACAATATGGGTTTCTGTATTTTGTTGAATTTTTTAAAACTACATTTTGATGAATATTCTACAAATTCATTTTGTTGAATATGTTATGGCTTCCATATTTGGCTTAATAAAGATATACACATTCCCATCCTGAGGCAGCCGTTTTGGCAACATTTTTGAACATATAAGCTGACAGCTTTTTCTAATAGCTATGTGAGATGATGAATGATTTTGAAGTGTTTCATTTCAAATCTGTATCTATTATAAAACACAGAAAATAATTTGAATTTGATATGACACTGTATTATATTATATTATCTACATTTTAAAATGTGCAAATATTATAATATACAATTGGATAAAATTCCTCAGTAGTTTGATTTTATTTCTTCTTTTTCCCCCTCCATAAAATCAAATAGCTTTCTGTATCATTAATTCATAAAGTCATGATCAACACAGTTAAAACTTTCACTATGGAACAAGTCCAAAATCATCTGCATTATCTATGAATGGATATGTGTGAGAAATATCAATGTGTCCTTTGATAAGCCAGCCCCCTGCTTCGTTGAATTGTTGCAAAATTCCTTGCTCCCTCTGATAAGCCCCCCCCCCCCCCCCCCACTTGAAATGTTGTCCAGTTCCTTGCTCCTGATAAGCCCCTCCCCTGAAATGTTGTCCAGTTCCGTGTTCCCTCTGATAAGCCCGCCCCCTGTCTCCCTTGAAATGTTTGGTTTCTCGCCCCCTCAGGAATCACTTCCTCCGATCTTGCTATCCTCGACTTGTCGACTGGCTGGCAGATAAACCTTGAACGAAAAGTCTGTCCTTGGAAAAGATCCCTGAAAATACAAAACAAACGTGTGTTATTACAATTGCTATGTTATTCCATTACATACATGTTTTGGCTTCCAGAGACAATACAATGAAAACATGTTGTCAGCGAAGCTCTTAAAATAGAACACTATTAGTAACTAACAGAGGATTTCTTGAATTAAGAATTAACAAGTGGCCCAACTGGCCTTAACGGTCATCTTCCCTATATATAATTTTAGTTGGTTATGATATTAACATATTTGACCCTTGTGACATTGAGAGTAGGTCAAGGTCATTCATTTTAACAAACTTCATTTAAGCATACCACAGGCCTAATATCAGTAACCTGGGCATTTCAGGTAATGAGAAGAAGTTGTTTGAAGATTTTAATAACAGTTGACCCCTGTGAACTTGAAAGTGGGTCAAGGCCATTCATTTGAACAAACTTGGTAGCCCTTCATCCCAACATGCTACAGGCCAAAAATCAGTGCCCTTGGCCTTTCGGTTATGGGGAAGAAGTTTCTGAAATGAACATATTTGAATCAAGGTCATTCATTTTAGCAAACTTGGCAGCCATTCATCTTAGCTTGCTACATGTATAATATCAGCACCCTGGGTCTTTCAGTTATTGAGAAGAAGTCGCTTAAAAAAAAAGTTTATGCATGGTGCTGGACGACGTTTGATGCACGATGATTATAGGTCATCCCGACCCTTTGGGTCAGATGATCTAATAAAAACAACAAACAAGATACGGTTGAGAAACACCTTGCCTGTGATGGAAAGCCTTTAATGAAGGCTATGGAAACGTGATGGATCGAACATTCAGCTGAAAAATAATTTCGCAAGAAATAAAATCTGAAGGTTAAACTTAAAAATTGTGTGAATGATCATTGGTGATGATAGAATGATAAAATCATGCTAATATTGGTTTAAATCTGAAAGAAATGATTTAAGCTGTTAATTGACTGATAATAAGTTGGAAATGTAACAATAGCTATTTCAATAGTTTTGTGTGACCTCAATGTTACAATAGTGTTGTGCGACCTCTATGTTACAAAATTGTTGTGTGACCTCAATGTTACAATAGTGTTGTGTGACCTCTATGTTACAACATTGTTGTGTGACCTCTATGTTACAACATTGTTTTGTGACCTCTATGTTACAACAGTGTTGTGTGACCTCTTTGTTACAACAGTGCTGTGTGACCTCTATGTTACAACACTGTTGTGTGACCTCTATGTTACAATAGTGTTGTGTGACCTTTATGTTACAACAGTGTTGTGTGACCTCTATGTTACAAAAGTGTTGTGTGACCTCTATGTTACAATAGTGTTGTGTGACCTCTATGTTACAACATTGTTGTGTGACCTCTATGTTACAACATTGTTGTGTGACCTCTATGTTACAACAGTGTTGTGTGGCCTCTATGTTACAAAAGTGTTGTGTGACCTCTATGTTACAAGTGTTGTGTGACCTCTATGTTACAACATTGTTGTGTGATCTCTATGTTACAACAGTGCTGTGTGACCTCTATGTTACAAAAGTGTTGTGTGACCTCTATGTTACAACACTGTTGTGTGACCTCTATGTAACAACAGTGTTGTGTGACCTCTATGTTACAACAGTGTTGTGTGACCTCTATGTTACAACATTGTTGTGTGACATCTATGTTACAACATTGTTGTGTGACCTCTATATTACAACATTGTTGTGTGACCTCTATGTTACAACAGTGTTGTGTGACCTCTATGTTATAACAGTGTTGTGTGACCTCTATGTTACAACAGTGTTGTGTGACCTCTATGTTACAATAGTTTTGTGTGACCTCTATGTTACAACAGTGCTGTGTGACCTCTATGTTACAACATTGTTGTGTGACCTCAATGTTACAATAGTGTTGTGTGACCTCTTTGTTACAACATGGTTGTGTGACCTCTATGTTACAACATTGTTGTGTGACCTCTATGTTACAACATGGTTGTGTGACCTCTGTGTTACAACATTGTTGTGTGACCTCTATGTTACAACATTGTTGTGTGACCTCTATGTTACAATAGTGTTGTGTGACCTCAATGTTACAATAGTGTTAACTCACATTGTTATTGCTGACAAACTAACATAAAGCCCTACCAGGCTTTATTTAGTTTGTCATCAATAGCAATGTGTGTTATAAGACTGTAACAATATTTGCTAAAACATTCATTGCTTAAATATTCAGTCTATACCGCATAATTCATTCAAAATTATTTTACATGAACGACTCATTTTATGCAACACAAATATAAGATAAGGAGAAACCTTGAAACTGTAGCCATTAATCCCATATGAATATTTCTGTATCAATAAAACTCATATTGAACTTCACTGTCATGAAATACATTGAAATTGAACATAAATATCAGGATGTTGCTATATTACTGCAAATTGATAAAAGCAAATTTTTCAAATTATTTTCCATCACGAGATTATAAAATCATAAAACATGATATATTGATCCAACCAATCTACTGACAGTAACAGCATAGAAACACAATAGAAATATTTTTAATTCTAGAAAATATACTTCATGAGGATAATTTCAGAATTCAAGGACACTTTACATGTTTTACAGATTGAATAAACCTGATTTACAGTTATCAACACCCTTGGGAAAAGAATTAAAAAGTATATGAATTTTCACTGCATCAGAAGTTTTTAAGGAAAATGTTTTCATTTAAATATGCAATTAATGAAAACATTCATCATTTCGGTAATTTCAAATATTGTATTCAACAGATTTCACTATATTTTCAGCATACATTAAAGGATTATGTCTGTTTCATGCTGGATGTACGGGGACTAATTAAGTCGTTAAGTTGTCAGGTAATATACCCTTAGTTCTTTTCTTGAAGGGGGAATATAATTTTAGATTGATGGAAAATGTTCAAGGTCTTAATTTTGTTTTGTAAATAAAAGAAAATCAGGATTCCTTTCCTTTCGGTTAGAGAAAAGAAGTTGCTTAAATATTTTCAGACATTTGACCAATGTGACCTTGAATGTAAATCAGGGTCATTCATTTGAACAAACTCGGTAGCCCTTTATACCAGCATGCTACTGGCCAAAAATTAGTAGCCTGGGAATTTGGTTATTGAGAAGCTGCTTAAAGATTTTCAGACATTTATCCCCTGTGACCTTGAGAGTGAGTCAGGGTCATTCATATGAACAAATGTGGTAGTTCGTTATCCATGAATGCTGAAGGCCTGATGTCCTGAACACTTTGGTTTTTGAGAAGTTTCTTGAAAACATTTACAGTTGTATCCTTAATCAACACAGATGTGGCGATCATCAATTGGTGGGAAAAGGAGAGAAAACACAGGCTTAATTAGCACGAAGGAAGACGAGGGGCTGGACATACCACCTGTGTAAAATTCTCTCCTAGTGATACCCCAGGTACTAGAATAGAATTCTACGCACTAGGCTAGTGTCATGTGATTGTCCATCTACACGTGACATTACAGAGTATGACCACTTCTCAGCAAAGAGATTGGCTGATGAAGACTGTGATACGGTCAAAATATCCTAATAAGTAGATACTTTTCTCAGAGTTATGGCAAATTCACATCAAAGGTTTCTTAAAAGATTTTCAGACATTTAACACCTTTGACCTTGAAAGTGGGTCAAAGTCATTCATACTAGCATGCTACAGGCCCCATATCAGTATCACACAGACGAATGGATGACAGATGCCACACAGACAAATGGATGACAGATGCCACACAGACGAATGGATGACAGATGCCACACAGACGAAAGGACGACAGATGCCACATAGACGAATGGACGCCACACCATGGCATAAACTCACCTGCTCAAAGGTTTTCATCTTACCATGATATCACAAAGACAACTTTATAAAATGGCAATGAATCTTTCTTCCATTTTCTGTATCTGGTAGCAAAGTTAATGATAATTTTCATCATTAACATCAGCTATTTCTATTATTATTCCACTGTGTTTATTCTGACCTTGTTTCAAACCATGAAATTATACAATCTTGAAAAATAGGGTTCTGAAAGTCAGAATCATTAATGGTTGGCTCCAAAACCAAATGGTTGATCTGAATAAGCAGGAAACAAATATTTTCTTTATGGCCCGATTTCTGATTTGTCGATTGTCATCAAATTTGGTTTTGATGTTTCATTACAAACATGAATCCCAAATGTGGAGCAATGAAGACAAGCATGGACATAAAAGATCGGTTATTTTTTGTCCATCTATTCTGTTCCGTCTACCTCGGCCCCAGTGAGAGTACATCAGTACCGCATCATGATAGAACAGTTTATTATCTGGTTATCCTTGTCAATTACGGCTAGTAGCTTGTGTTATCAACCTCACCCTGATCAGATAACGTTCCAAGGACGAATGGCTTTCTACCTCATATTTACGACATTCTTCCAATAAAATGTTATTTTTTTACAGTAAATTAACACGTTTTACAGATCCTCTAATGTCAGTTAATAACATTTTCTCGTTAAGCATCGACATACGTCATTGAATCAGTGCCCACTCGTTTTCTACTACACACACACATAAACTTAGGATACAAATATAGAATCCCTATATCATGGAAGTTGGTGTCGACGCTTGCTGAATCACATATTTTTTAAATTTCTTCCAATCTCTCTCATCTTCTGCATTATTTTGATGTACAATGCTGTGATTGTATCATACAGTTTCTGCGTACCAATGTATCTGCCTATCAGAAAGCAGCTCCAGCACTTCGGGGGTTCCCATACCAAATAAAACATAATCGTTACCAATTATGAGAATGAGTTGCTGTGGTATTTTTGATATCGCAAACAATCAAAACCAAGGTCAATACAATCTCGGGACAATCTCAATCCAACCTCCAAACGCTGAACATTCATAACTAATACTTAAGTGAGTTCTCTGCTGCGAAAATAATGACACCGCCAAAAGGCAAATATCAGACAAACCGTTAGTTTTGAAAGTAAATGGGATGTCGTAATATCATACGAACCATTAATTTTGCCATATTATCTCATGCCTCCCTCTATTTCTGAATTGGAATTACCAAGTCTTTGATTTGGTAAGGTACAAATGTAACTATAGGGGTGAATGGTTTAATACTCGCAAAGCATGCTGGGATACCTCCTTATGTGATCCCAGTGACGATTGACCTTTTAAACTTCAAAACTATAATGACCATTAAAATCAAATAATTTGGTGTAAGACAAGAGGCCCAACGGGCCTTAACGGTCATCTGACTACCAATTGTAAAATCACTATGAAAATACGTGTAGTCATTAAATCAAGTTATAATATGCCTGTATAGATTGCCAAGTTCAAGATAGTGGCCTTCTTGGATTTCTGATGGGCTTGAAAAATAACAACACTTTGTTGGGACCATCTCAGGATATCATTTCTGGCAAGTTTCAGCTCAATTCCACTGGTAGAACTTGAGAAGTTTAAAATGTGTATTCAAAATGGTGGCTGTGGTGGCCATCTTGAATTTTGAACAAACCTAAAAATAACAACACTTAATCAGCATCATCTCAGAATCATTTCTGGCAAGTTTCAGCTTATTCCTAGTGAGTAAACTTGACAACAAACCCTTTTGGCCCCTGTGACCTTGAATGAATGTCAGGGTCATTTCTTTAAACAAACTTGACACACCTTTATCCCAGCATGCCACAAGCCCAATATCACATCTCTGTGCCTTTTGGTTATTCAGAAAAAGTTGTTTTAAAGATTTTGACCCTTTTGGCCCCTGTGACCTTGAATGAAGTTCAAGGTCATTTATTTGAACAAACTTGGTAGACCTTTATCCCAGCATGCCACAGGCCTAATATCAGGTCTCTGAGCCTTTTAGTTATTCAGAAGAAGTTGTTTAAAGATTATGACCGTTTTGGCCTCTGTGACCTTGAATGAAGGTCAAGGTCATTTCTTTGAACAAACTTGGTAGCCCTTTATCCCAGCATAACACAGGACCAATATCAGGTCTCTGGGCCTTTTGGTTATTCAGGAGAAGTTGTTTCAAAAGATTTTGACCGTTTTGGCCCCTGTGACCTTGAATGAAGGTCAAGGTCATTTCTTTGAACAAAGTTGGTAGCCCTTTATCCCAGCATAACACAGGACCAATATCAGGTCTCTGGGCCTTTTGGTTATTCAGAAGAAGTTGTTTAAAAAGATTTTGACCTTTTTGGCCCCTGTGACCTTGAATGAAGGTCAAGGTCATTTGTTTGAACAAACTTGGTAGCCCTTTATCCCAGCATGCCACACGCCCAATATCAGGTCTCTGGGCCTTTTGGTTATTCAGGAGAAGTTGTTTCAAAAGATTTTGACCTTTTTGGCCCCTGTGACCTTGAATGAAGGTCAAGGTCATTTGTTTGAACAAACTTGGTAGCCCTTTATCCCAGCATGCCACAGGCCCAATATCAGGTCTCTGGGCCTTTTGGTTATTCAGAAGAAGTTGTTTAAAGATTATGACCGTTTTGGTCCCTGTGACCTTGAATGAAAGTCAAGATCATTTCTTTGAACAAACTTGGTAGCCCTTTATCCCAGCATGCCACAGGCCCAATATCAGGTCTCTGGGCCTTTTGGTTATTCAGAAGAAGTCGTTTAAAGATTATGACCGTTTTGGCCCCTGTGACCTTGAATGAAAGTCAAGGTCATTTCTTTGAACAAACTTGGTAGCCCTTTATCCCAGCATGCCACAGGCCCAATATTAGGTATCTGGGCCTTTTGGTTATTCAGAAGAAAATGTTTAAAGATTATGACCGTTTTGGCCCCAGTGACCTTGAATGAAAGTCAAGGTCATTTCTTTGAACAAACTTGGTAGCCCTTTATCCCAGCATGCCACAGGCCCAATATTAGATCTCTGGGCCTTTTGGTTATTCAGAAGAAAATGTTTAAAGATTATGACCGTTTTGGCCCCAGTGACCTTGAATGAAAGTCAAGGTCATTTGTTTGAACAAACATGGTAGCCCTTTATCCCAGCATGCCACAGGCCCAATATCAGGTCTCTGGGCCTTTTGGTTATTCAGAAGAAGTTATTTAAAGATTATGACCGTTTTGGCCCCTGTGACCTTGAATGAAAGTCAAGGTCATTTCTTTGAACAAACTTGGTAGCCCTTTATCCCAGCATGCCACAGGCCTAATATTAGGTCTCTGTGCATTTTGGTTATTCAGAAGAAGTCGTTTAAAAATTATGACCGTTTTATCCCCTGTGACCTTGAATGAAGGTCAAGGTCATTTCTTTGAACAAACTTGGTAGCCCTTTATCTCAGCATAACACAGGACCAATATCAGGTCTCTGGGCCTTTTGGTTATTCAGAAGAAGTTGTTTAAAAAGATTTTGACCTTTTCGGCCCCTGTGACCTTGAATGAAGGTCAAGGTCATTTGTTTGAACAAACTTGGTAGCCCTTTATCCCAGCATGCCATAGGCCCAATATTAGGTCTCTGGGCCTTTTGGTTATTCAGAAGAAGTCGTTCAAAGATTTTGACCTTTTTGGCCCCTGTGACCTTGAATGAAAGTCAAGGTCATTTCTTTGAACAAACTTGGTAGACCTTTATCCCAGCATGCCACAGGCCCAATATTAGGTCTCTGGGCCTTTTGGTTATTCAGAAGAAGTCGTTTAAAAATTATGACCGTTTTGTCCCCTGTGACCTTGAATGAAGGTCAAGGTCATTTCTTTGAACAAACTTGGTAGCCCTTTATCTCAGCATAACACAGGACCAATATCAGGTCTCTGGGCCTTTTGGTTATTCAGAAGAAGTTGTTTAAAAAGATTTTGACCTTTTCGGCCCCTGTGACCTTGAATGAAGGTCAAGGTCATTTGTTTGAACAAACTTGGTAGCCCTTTATCCCAGCATGCCACAGGCCTAATATCAGGTCTCTGGGCCTTTTGGTTATTCAGAAGAAGTCGTTCAAAGATTTTGACCTTTTTGGCCCCTGTGACCTTGAATGAAGGTCAAGGTCATTTGTTTGAACAAACTTGGTAGCCCTTTATCCCAGCATGCCACAGGCCCAATATCAGGTCTCTGGGCCTTTTGGTTATTCAGAAGAAGTCGTTCAAAGATTTTGACCTTTTTGGCCCCTGTGACCTTGAATGAAGGTCAAGGTCATTTGTTTGAACAAACTTGGTAGCCCTTTATCCCAGCATGCCACAGGCCCAATATTGGGTCTATGGGCCTTTTGGTTTATGAGAAGAAGATGTTTAAATGGAAAAGTTTACGGACGGCGCACGACGCACGGCGCACGACGCACGACGCACGGCGCACGACGACGGACGAAGCATGATGACTATAGGTCATCCTGACCCTTCGGGTCAGATGACCTAATAAATATTAGCATAATATCATCAGGTAAAACAAAACAAAATTTGTTAATGGATTTTGTGAACACGAGCTTTTATGCGACTTTTGACCCTATGACCTTGACCTATGACCTTGACCCATGACCCCCATGCTTTAACAAAGTTAATACTATATATATATGTCCCCCGCCCCTTCTTTCCTCTACATGGGGGGTATGATATAACAAAGATCTTGCTAAATGTCTTACTCAATCAAAAGAGAGAAATTTCTACTCCTTTTTGTTAAAGATAAGTTTATTATGCTTTCTTCTTTGATGAGGTCGGCCTTGCCAGAAAACACAGTGAGCATTGATCTTTTTATAGCGCAACATTTTCATAATTAATAACTCATGAATTTAAACATAAGACTCGCCCTCTCTGTTGGAACCAAGGCTAAAGCCAGCATGTACTGTAAATCTTGTTGATTTTGTTTTTTCTATATAAGTTTCTATGTTGATAATTTGAAGGAAGTGCCCTCGTAACATTTATCCCACATGCCACGGCAGAGGAACTGACCTTGGATCTAGGTCAATAATTCACATCAAGTCCGTTATTGTAAAACACTCAGACACATCGGAAAAGATTCTTGAAAGGATAAAAGGCATTTTGTTTTGTTTAACAACATTTTCTCCCAGACACAATGTAAAAATAAATTGATTTTTCACTTTAATGCGAAAAAGCATAAAAAAGATTGTTTGTCATGAGTAAAGTGCTGCTGCATATTATATAGTTCACGTTATTTTCTACAGACACAAAATGTTAACGCCAAATAGAAACGCATCAACCACGAAAAGTCATTACATCGCGAGCTTCAAACGGTTTTATTAATGCGATAGGCTGTATGCAGCGAGTAGATACAGGAGGTGTACACCCACTGCCCCGAGTCAGAAACGGCCTTGGACATTATTCTTCTGGGAGACACAGCATGATTCAATTCTATCTGCCAGACAGTTCTTTGTTTTTAAGCGGGGGAAACCTTCAGCAACACATATCTATAAAAGTCCTGTATTCGGCAAAACTGACACCATCAATGGAAGTATTTCCAAAATAAATGGATTACGTTTTTCTCCATTAACAAGAGGCCCAAGGGCCTTAACGGTCATCTGACTACCAATTGTGATACCATTATGGAATTAGTTTAAACAATATTTTATTTCCATCAGTGTACATGTATATTACATATATAGAAATTATACAAATAGTGAGGATTGGAAAACAAGCTAATAGCTTATATAAATTCCTCTCCTCTAGGAATTAGTAATACAATCATGTAACAATATGCCACACAAATGTGGTTTTCAAGGTGGTGATGATCATGGATTTCTTAGGAACAGTGCGAAAAAAAACATTTGGTCAACTTTAGGCAAGTTTCAGATCATGGAAAGTGTTAGATGTGGATGCAATATGGGGGCCGTTGCAGCCATCTTGGATCTCTGACGGACTGGAGAAATAACAACATTTGGTTGGGACTATCTGGGGATCATTTTTCTATGAAAAGTTTTAAATGTGTATTCAAAATGGGGGCTGTGGCAGCCATCTTGGATGTCTGACGGACCCGATAAATAACATTTGGTTGGGACTATCTGAGGATAATTTTTGCAAGGTTCAGCTCAATGTCACTTGTAGATAACTGAAGAAAATTTTGTCAAAAATGTTTCATTCATATTCAATTATTACATCAAATCATAAATATGCATTTAACCCTTATCATACTTATCACATCATGTACCACAATACAGACCCACCAACCTTACTGCTAATACGGAGCATATACCGTTCGAAAATTGATACCAGAAAGTCACCAATTGCTGCGAGTCTAATAGGGAAATGATGTCATATAACTTCCCTCACCGACATGAACATGGATGCAAAATGTTGGCATCTCGAGTCGGCCTTTACTGATGATGAGGAGAGGGATGTTTTCCTTCGCGAATACTTCTCTGAAGCAGAATTATCAGAGGAGTTTGAATGGTTTCAGGATATAGTTTCCATCATATCTTCCGAAATTTGGTTTGTTGAAAGAAAACAAAGGACTAGCCATGGTTCATTGAATTCATGTACACAGGGTCACGGTGTGTGCAGCTAATTACCTGTCAGTCGGCAGTCAGTTACGTAACAATTACATCTAAACACCTGTCCTTCTGGACTCAATTTGGCGATATTAGCGAGGTCGTAATAGTGTTATTCAATCCATTTGTTCTGGAAATATGATGGCGGATGGTGGTAGGCGAGTTTGGCAGTAAAACAGGTGCTTTCACGTGAGTGAAAATCCGTACTAAATAAATTCATGGTGATAAGCAGGTTTGGCGGTATAACAGGTGGTGATATAACAGGGTTTTACTGTATTTGTATCCAACCCAAACTTAAAATGAATGAAGCCCGAAAATGGTACACTGTATTTACAATTTTGAGAAAAAGTACAGTTTTGGACTGAAATAATAACATTTTAAAATTGTTTCTTTGGAGCAAGTATATAAGGAAAGAAACAAAATATGTTTATTTTATGGGTGCGTTTGTCACATAAGGTTGTGGTGTTGTTAGCAAGCTCTGTTAAATACATTTTTAGCTTTTGACTGTATACTTTCTTTGACCTACAGAGAAGAATGAGGTCAGAGAACCGACTTGATCTTTCATCATGACTCGTCACAAGGTTAAAAATGTGAAACACATCTCCACCTCACAAGTGTCTAATCAATGGGGGATTCTATTTGTAGTTTAAATGCGAAACCCTTTCAGGTTAACGTTCAAAGAATGTTTTATAAAATAATATTTGATTGAAGACCACTTGGCTTTGTCATAAAATGCTTTTAAACATTTCGAAAGATATTGTTTGTTTTTTTTTTCTTTTTAAAGAATTGAGGAACAGATAAAAGAGATAGCTGTTTGTTTGAGCGAGTGTGCCTACTGTTCGGTTGATTTGCTCACCGGTTGGTCGAGAGAGGAAGGTGTATAATTACCCTTGGGATCAATACAGTATAATTGGAGGGCATCGTCTGTCCATCTGACAGGTAACATAGCCCTACGAGGTCAACCACCGCTAGACAAACCCTGTCGCTGATTGAAGAGCAATCTGTACACCTGGTAATCAAATGTTAGACACTCGAGTAATCACCTACACCTTGAATCTAGTGTGCCCATTGGTCGATTAATCAAATAGAAAGTGGTGCTTTTCATTGATTGGTGGATTTTAAATAGAAGATTAGTGGTACATGTACATACTACAAAATTAGGAATCAGGGACAAAAAATTGATCAAAAATTTTGATGTAGATGTAAAGGAAAAATGAAGGTTTCTGGGAATTTTTAAGTTTTTGGACCTCAAGAAAGGTTTTCTACTGTTAATAAGAGATTCTTTCATGTTTTGGGGGATGTCTGATAGGGACATTCCAATAGAGGAGTTTACAAATATGGTAAATCCTGAACGTTTGCCAATGAAAACAGAAAAAAATCTTTCTAACTGATATATTGTAGGGGGATGTATAATCATCATTTCAACTTTTCCCAGCTTAGGCAACCAAATTTTTCAAGTTGGTGAAGTCATGTCATCTTCAGTAATTGTGATGTTACGTCACATGAGACGGAGTGTCAGATAGAAATTTCTTATACCCCTTTCTTATACAATAAAAGCAACAGGGTTATTGAATTCATCAGTAATACAGCAAGCTAGTTAATTCATGTTAATGTCTCGTCAGTACACTTTTACTCATACACCCCTGCAATCTTACAGTGAACTATTCCAGCCTTTGAATTGGAAGAGTTCAAATGTGTCTTCAGTGCTGAATGAGCTACAATTGACATCTTCCAGTAAAAAAAACAAAACTTTTCAATTGTTGAACATCATGTTTTGAAGGTAGATATTTTTGATTGCATTTGGGGAAGATTCTGCAAAAAGAAGGACATTTTTGAATAAAAGTCATTAGCTGAAGAAAAATTAGAGAATGCCAAAGCGTCAACAAAACCATAATCTGAACTCAAAATCGATTAAACTTAGGGGCAAAATATGAACAAAGGAAAGATTTACATAGAGACCCTCATAAAAGGACAAGAAAATAAGACCATGTGTTCCGGAAGAGAAAGCGTCTTCTATGTACTCATCAATGATAATTGAAATGGCCTGTTACAGTTCTCCATTAAAGTATGTAGTGTGGTTTAACATTTCTCAGTTCTCTAACGTATTCCTCTATATGTGAAGAGCAACAATGCTTTAATTTTAACTTCCGTAAGTTGTCACCAAATAAATCATTGTCTTTCCCACACTGGTGGCCAGACAAAATTCTCAAAAATGAAAATGGCATAGGAAAATGAAATAGGTACTTTAACGCAAGAGATTTGCAGCCTGTATGTAGAACATGTCATACTTGCTGTAAAGGAGCGGAGGGAGAATTACTGAAGTCTTTGTTCAGTACGAGATACTGTAGTGGTGGTGAATTCGGTGCACTTGGCCTTATCTTTGGTTACTCCATTACGAGGAGAGAGGTATACATTCCACGGCCTACACTTACCCTACTCACCTACTTCTCCTCTCAGAAACTAGGTAAACATTTAATTGCATTGATAAGCCAGGCATGTTTCTATTTTGCCCTTATTTATTTGTCGGTCAGAGCTTTACTTCTTCCCAGGGGCGGGGGGGGGGGGTCATTATGGTTTTTGGTGGGCCTATGGTCAGTCACCTGTGTCAATCTCTTACTGACCAAGGGTCAAGGTCAATTCTAACCACTTATTTTCAAAGTCACATTTATCCTGTTGTTGAACCTATTTCAATCACACATATTAAAGTAAGCTATCCATTACAGTGATCAGCTCAGGCCTAATGGGACTATGTAGCATTAAAAATTCATTTTTTACCTGTGATATTATCTCACATTAAACTCTAAATACCTCCTACAGCTTGATGTTAACCAGCTTCCTTCCTGTCCCACTTCTCTCCTTGTTTCAAGGTCAGGTTAACAAGTTTTTAATTGTGTTTTACAAAGTGAAGTAGATAGGGAATAAACAAGAAAGCTTCCGTCCCCTTATCTCTCCCTATCTGCCTATCTCCACCCGATGTGGAGCTAGGACTTTGATGGGTATGATTGTTGAATGTTTTAGCAAATTGATTTTGTGTGTGTTTTATACATGAAACACAACACCTGAAAACTCCTGAAAAATTTAATGCTGGTTCTTAACATGGCATCTTAGGAACATATTTTTTAAGGAGGGGGGGGGGGGGGGGGGGGCACATTAACTTGTGTCATCTTGGACACCAAACAACCTATCTCTGAATGTGATTTAATGAGAAAACAATTAATTGTGTGTAGTAGGTCACAATACCAGGAATCTTACTAAAAGTACTAACCTACTTTTTATCCCCCGCTTTCACCAAAACAGGGGATATTAATTTGGATTAGTCTGTCTGTCAGGCTACATGGTATTTTCAAATGAATGACCTTGATCAACTTTCAAGTTTACAGGGGTCATATATATGTTAAAGATCTTCAAACAACTTCCTTTCAACATCAAAAAAGCCCTAGGGTACTGATATTGGGCTTGTAGGCTGCTGGGTTTAAAGGCTACCAAGCCTGTTTAAATGAATGACCTTAACCCACTTGCAAGGTCACAAGGGTGAAATGTGTTTAAAATGTTAAAACAGATTCTTCCTTATAGGTAAAAGCTCTCGGTTAATTATATTGGGCCTATAGCATGCTGCAATGAAGAACTAGCAAGTGTGTTCAGGTGATTGACCTTGACTTATATTCAAGGTCTTAGAGGTCAAAATTTAAAAACTTTTAAACTCTCAATAAACAAAAAGACTAGGGTAATAATGGCCAGTTATATGATGCATTAAAGGGTCAGCAAGTTTGTCAAAATGATTGACATTGACTTATACTGAAGGTCATAGGGGTCAAATGTCATTCATTTAACAACATCCTTTAATAAACAAGAGACCCATGGTATTTATATATAGGGTCTCCTGAAATTGAAACTGACATTGTTTCTGTTATTTTAGTCCACTTTTGAGGTTATAAATGTGATACTGATCGATACTTGAAGTGACCGCTGCAGACTTCTAATTAAATTACTGCAAAAGTCTCCGTATGAGCAAATTGAGGGTATGAGGACAACATGTTGAGCCACTGTTACTATAAACCGCCATGTCTGGGTCTATCTATAGCTGTGAAGTCTATTGGCACATTTTATTATTGATCTGAATTTCACATGTATGTAAAGATCTGGGGAAATAAAAACATGCTTTAATGGTAGGTATTATATGTAGATAAATTCACATGGAATATAGCATTACAGCCTTTTGAAAGTTTGCCTTTCCAGGGCTGTTCGTTCCAAGGTCTTCCGTAGCATAAACTGGAATGATGGCGGAATGTCTTGGAAATCGCTGTAATTGATCTACTGTAAAGAAATCATATAGCTTCCCGTGGCAGTCTGGCGTTGCATGTAATCTAAGCTTGCGGAAAACATAAAAATGTGATCTTACGATTCTCAAGTCATTCAATGAGTTTTATATCGTACCAAGGTCATTGTTAGGGAAAATAAATGACTTGTAGATTGTAATAAAATGTCTACAGTCGAGCCCTTCAATCTGCTCACCATTAATCCACTTAGCTGATAGCTGTTGTAACTCTTGGGAATGGTAGCTTTGTACGAATAATCCAGTCATTTCCGTTTCCAGTTTTATACGACTAGCAATTTTCGGAATGTTGAAGGAAAACCGTAGGCAGCTCGAGTACCAGTCCGATGATGGAGTCTGAAAACTGTATAGCCTGTATATGTAGGAATTTCCAGTTTTATACGACTAGCAATTTTCGGAATGTTGAAGGAAAACTGTAGGCAGCTCAAGTACCAGTCAGATGATGGAGTCTGAAAACTGTATAGCCTGAATATGGAGGAATTTGTTTAAATTGGTATGATAAAGTTTGGTAAAACTCATTAAAGAACTAATATAGATGTAAAAGTCTTTTGATTTGTCCTGAACAATATCTAACCAGCTGCAAAGCTGTCTGCTGAATATTAGTATACAAATTTTTAGGTCATCTGACCCGAAGGGTCAAGATGACCTATTGCCATCATGCTTCGTCCGTCGTCGTGCGCCGTCCGCCGTCCGTAAACTTTTCCTTTAACAATCTTCTTCTTAGTAACCAAAAGGCTCTAGGTGCTGATATTTGGCCAGTAGGCACCTGGGATTGAGTGCTACAAAGTTTCCTCATTTCAATGACCTTGACCTGTTTTCAAGGTCACAGGGGTCAAATATGTAAAAACCTTTAACAATCTTCTTCTCAGTAACCAAAAGGTCTAGGGTAATGATATTTGGCCAGTAGGCACCTGGGATAGAGTGCTACAAAGTTTCCTCATATCGATGACCTTGACTAACTTTCAAGGTCACAGGGGTCAAATATGTAAAAAAGCGTTTGACAATCTTTTCCTCACTAACCAATAGGCCATGGGTGATCATATTTGGCCAGTAGGTATCTGGGAAAGAGTGCTACAAAGTTTCCTCATATCAATGACCTTGACTAACTTTCAAGGTCACAGGGGTCAGATATGTAAAAAAAACGTTTGACAATCTTCTCCTCACTAACCAAAAGGCCAAGGGTGATCATATTTGGCCAGTAGGTACCTGGAATGGAGTGCTACAAAGTTACCTCATATCAATGACCTTGACCTACTTTCAAGGTCACACCTAATGGATTGGGCCAAAGTTGTAAATATTATGACATATGAAATAATGAAATAAAGTATTATGTTATTATTCCACGATTTATTCATTTACCCCTCATCAATTCAGTCATAAGTAATAAAAAAAAAACGGAAAAAAACAAAATATTGCGTGGATTGTGTGATTTGAACACTCATCGCTGAACAGGAAGTGAATTTCCTGTACCGGAAGCAGTGCATTCTGGGATACACAAGGTAAGGTCTAATGACAATACCCAATCTAGCTCCGTCTGAAATGATCCTGAGATGGTCCTGACCAAGTGTTGTTATTTTTCGGGTCGGTCCGAAATCCAAGATGGCCGCCAGAGCCGACATCTTGAAAAACACATATTAAACTTCTTCTACAGTTCCACTGGTACCTGTGAGCTGAAAATTGGTAGGGATGTTCAGGAAGGGCAGCCCATAAAATGATGTTATTTTTCGGGTCCGAAAAACTCTCGACATTTGTGCCATGGCGGCCATTTTGTGACATGATTGCGAAATCACTGTTTTCCTGAACAACACCTATTTTAAACTTCTTCTTTAGTTCTACCACTGGGATTAAGCTGAAACTTGGCTGAAATGATCCTGAGATAGTCCTGACCAAGTGTTGTTATTTTTCGGGTCGGTCCGAAATCCAAGATGGCCGCCAGAGCCGCCATCTTGAAAAACACATTTTCAACTTCTTCTCAAGTTCTACCAGTGGGAATAAGCTGAAACTTAGCTGAAATGATCCTGAGATGGTCCTGACCAAGTGTTGTTATTTTTCGGGTCGGTCCGAAATCCAAGATGGCCGCCATAGCCGACATCTTGAAAAACACATATTAAACTTCTTCTACAGTTCCACTGGTACCTGTGAGCTGAAAATTGGTAGGGATGTTCAGGAAGGGCAGCCCATAAAATGTTGTTATTTTTCGGGTCCGAAAAACTCTCGACATTTGTGCCATGGCGGCCATTTTGTGACATGATTGCGCAATCACTGTTTTCCTGAACAACACCTATTTTAAACTTCTTCTTAAGTTCTATCACTGGGATTAAGCTGAAACTTGGCTGAAATGATCCTGAGATGGTCCTGACCAAGTGTTGTTATTTTTCGGGTCGGTCCGAAATCCAAGATGGCCGCCAGAGCCGCCATCTTGAAAAACACATTTTCAACTTCTTCTCAAGTTCTACCAGTGGGAATAAGCTGAAACTTAGCTGAAATGATCCTGAGATGGTCCTGACCAAGTGTTGTTATTTTTCGGGTCGGTCCGAAATCCAAGATGGCCGCCATAGCCGACATCTTGAAAAACACATATTAAACTTCTTCTACAGTTCCACTGGTACCTGTGAGCTGAAAATTGGTAGGGATGTTCAGGAAGGGCAGCCCATAAAATGTTGTTATTTTTCGGGTCCGAAAAACTCTCGACATTTGTGCCATGGCGGCCATTTTGTGACATGATTGCGCAATCACTGTTTTCCTGAACAACACCTATTTTAAACTTCTTCTTAAGTTCTATCACTGGGATTAAGCTGAAACTTGGCTGAAATGATCCTGAGATGGTCCTGACCAAGTGTTGTTATTTTTCGGGTCGGTCCGAAATCCAAGATGGCCGCCAGAGCCGCCATCTTGAAAAACACATTTTCAACTTCTTCTCAAGTTCTACCAGTGGGAATAAGCTGAAACTTAGCTGAAATGATCCTGAGATGGTCCTGACCAAGTGTTGTTATTTTTCGGGTCGGTCCGAAATCCAAGATGGCCGCCATAGCCGACATCTTGAAAAACACATATTAAACTTCTTCTACAGTTCCACTGGTACCTGTGAGCTGAAAATTGGTAGGGATGTTCAGGAAGGGCAGCCCATAAAATGTTGTTATTTTTCGGGTCCGAAAAACTCTCGACATTTGTGCCATGGCGGCCATTTTGTGACATGATTGCGAAATCACTGTTTTCCTGAACAACACCTATTTTAAACTTCTTCTTAAGTTCTATCACTGGGATTAAGCTGAAACTTGGCTGAAATGATCCTGAGATAGTCCTGACCAAGTGTTGTTATTTTTCGGGTCGGTCCGAAATCCAAGATGGCCGCCATAGCCGACATCTTGAAAAACACATATTAAACTTCTTCTACAGTTCCACTGGTACCTGTGAGCTGAAAATTGGTAGGGATGTTCAGGAAGGGCAGCCCATAAAATGTTGTTATTTTTCTGGTCCGAAAAACTCTCGACATTTGTGCCATGGCGGCCATTTTGTGACATGATTGCGAAATCACTGTTTTCCTGAACAACACCTATTTTAAACTTCTTCTTAAGTTCTACCACTGGGATTAAGCTGAAACTTGGCTGAAATGATCCTGAGATAGTCCTGACCAAGTGTTGTTATTTTTCGGGTCGGTCCGAAATCCAAGATGGCCGCCAGAGCCGCTATCTTGAAAAACACATTTTCAACTTCTTCTCAAGTTCTACCAGTGGGATTAAGTTGAACGTGGCTGAAATGATCCTGAGATGGTCCTGACCAAGTGTTGTTATTTTTATACCCCCCCGCAACGAAGTTAGGGGGGGTATACTGGAATCAGCTTGTCTGTCCGTCTGTCTGTCCGTCTGTCTGTCCGTAGAAAAATGTTGTCCGGACAACTCCTCCTAAACTACTGGATCGATTTCAATAAAACTTGGCAGTATTGTTGGGGACCATGTGTAGATGTGCATGCAGGGTTTCGTTTGTCAAAATTTTGGTTGCCATGGTAACCAGGTCACTATACACAGGTTTCCATAATAAAATGTTGTCCGGACAACTCCTCCTAAACTACTCGATCGATTTCAATAAAACTTGGCAGTATTGTTGGGGACCATGTGTAGATGTGCATGCAGGGTTTTGTTTGTCAAAATTTTGGTTGCCATGGTAACCAAGTCACTATACACAGGTTTCCATAATAAAATGTTGTCCGGACAACTCCTCCTAAACTACTGGATCGATTTCAATAAAACTTGGCAGTATTGTTGGGGACCATGTGTAGATGTGCATGCAGAGTTTCGTTTGTCAAAATTTTGGTTGCCATGGTAACCAGGTCACTATACACAGGTTTCCGTAATAATGTGTTGTCCGGACAACTCCTCCTAAACTACTGGATCAATTTCAGTGAAACTTGGCAGTATTGTTGGGGACCATGTATAGATTTGCATACAGGGTTTCGTTTGTCAAAATTTTGGTTGCCATGGTAATGAGGTGACTATACACAGGTTTCCGTAATAACATGATGTCTGGACAACTTCTTCTAAACTACTGGGTCATTTTCAATGAAACTTCACAGTAAGTAATGTTGAGGATTACTATACACAGGTTAAAATTTGTCCGTTCGGCTTTTAAAATTCTGCTGACTGTTGACATTATATAATGCATGTTATATACAACTTGTACTACATCATGTTTTTTTCAAAAACATGTCAGACACCTCTAATAAGAGGTAGCGGGGGGGTATTAGTCAGCCATCGGCTTACAGTTCTAGTTTGGGTTGGTCCAAAATCCAAGATGGCCGCCAGAGCCGCCATCTTGAAAAACACATTTCCAAATTTCTCTCAAGTTTCACCTGTTGGATTAAGCTGAAACTTGGCTGAAATTATCCTGAGATGGTCCTGACCATGAGTTGTTACTTTTCGGTCGGTTCGAAATCCAAGATGGCCGCCATGGCCGCCATCTTACAAAACACATTTCCAACTTCTTCTCAAGTTCTACCTGTGGGATTAAGCTAAAACTTGGCTGAAGTGATTCTGAGATTGTCCTGACCAAGTGTTGTTATTTTTCAGGTTGGTCGGAAATCCAAGATGGCCTTCAGAGCCGCCATCTTGAAAAACACATTTCAAACTTCTTCTCAAGTTCTACCTGTGTGATTAAGCTGAAACTTGGCTGACATGATCCTGAGATGGTCCTGATCAAGTATTGTTACTTTTTGGGTCGGTCCGAAATCCAAGATGGCTGCCAGAGCCGCAATCTTGAAAAACACGTTTCCAACACTTATCAAGTTCTACCACTGGGATTAAGCTGAAAATTGGCTGAAATGATCCTGAGATGGTCCTGACCAAGTGTTGTTACATTTCGGGTTGGTCCAAAATCCAAGATGGCCGCCAGATTCGCCATCTTGAAAAACAAAATTGCCGTCCGTAAACTTTTCACATTTTAAACTTCTTCTCAAGTTCAACTCCTTCTTTCTGTACACATGCACAGTACATTATAACTAAAGTGTGTTCGGTTGAACTCTAGTAGACTACAGTAACTATAGTCGGCAATCGAACTCGCCCATTGTCACAAATCTAAGATGGCCGCTACGTATGTCATTTTGAACTTCTCAAGTTCTTTTATCTTCAAAACCTACAGTTGTTAAAGAAACACTAGCTCTTGGGTTTGAACAGCAAACCCGATATACCGCTAAACTCGTAATATCACCAAAATCGTGGAAAACAAAAGGTGGAAATATATAACGAGGTTTTACTATACCTGTAAAAATTAAAACTCTTACCACATAATAATTTTGTAAACTTTTGCCTAGATTCCTCAAGTATTAGTTATCAAATTGACTGATCAATACTTGTGGTTTGTATGCTGTATTCACCGATTAGTCACGAACACCAGGTGAAAATTAGACTTACCTGGAATTTAAATAAACATTTCTCTAATAATCATATCAATGACTAACAATTTTGGACCCCATGTGGATTTGTCAACCTTCAACATATACAAAGCGCTTCCATTCAAATTGAATCTGACTCTTTGAAAACCTATATTTAATGTTTATTGTCGTGTTTCCAGTACTAGGAGGTCCGTAGTCCTTGATTCAGTATGTATGTACCGGTTTCCTTTCTTCTTCGAAAGGCCAACCGCACAAAAGAAAAAATATTCCTAGTAAATTTATTTCCAAACTAAGGTCCATTTACATAATGATTGGTATCAGTGTGTGTTTAAAACACATTGTATCGTTTTTAATGTTACTAATGCCCTTCGGCGGAAAAGTTTGCTCAGACGTCTCATCTATGGGGTATCAGTAGGGCATCTCTAGTGGGGTCCTAAAATAGCCTGAATCATGGTAAATGACGCACACGGATAAGTAAAAACTGCCGCATTTTAATTTGCAGACAAATGGAACCTTGGGTGCATTATTTATGACCAGTTTAAAAACAAGGCCCCGTGGCTTTGAACAATGATAAACGACAAACCAGGCACGACACAATCAACAAACTTGTAAACAACCCGACAAAATTATTCCTGTTGGGACGAAACGTATCGGTAAATCTCAATTCTGACCAATATGTGTGCCATCTTCGCCATCGTCTGTCCGTACAAGTCCATATATATAGACCAGAGGCTAAAACGAATATTAACCTTGTAAAATAAGTTAGTGGTATCTAGGGGAATGACATCGGATGATTAATATACGATAAAAAATGACATCTGCAACATTTAAGTTTATAGCTCTCTATCACGCAACAGCTAAGTCTGGTATACCAATGTCCCATAAACAGTACAAGAGAGATTATATATATATACATATATATCTATCTTATAAGTTTCCAATATCCTGTTACGTGTTCACTCCCTGCTGCTTGCGATACGAGTCAATTATGTTTGTAATTCCCAAAAGATCTTCGTTTTATCTATGACAATAATTAATCATGGGTAGTTCAAGGTTTCCTATCTCTTACTTATTTCCGATCATTATGACCTCTGTTCAAGGTCAATTTCATCTGTTTTGATAACCTTGTGCATTCTATCACGGAGAGTTTGTGTGCACGACTGCCCGACTACCAGATAAAACGGCAGAAGTAATGGTTGTGCCCTCTGCTAAAATGATGGATGCTCAGTAGTCCCTAGCAAGACTGTCTAAGCGTTATCGGAGTGGGATGTGAGCCGTAAGTTTTACGGAGAACAAAATTGATCTTATGGGGGGAAAAAAGAAAAAGCCAAACAGTGGGAGCTGACATAATGACAGGTTTCACCAAATGTCCATTATACAAGAGCGCCTTTCTAAACACAAAAACACCTTTAAAAGCATTAAAACCGTTTATTTAGTATTTATATCCTTTATCATCAAATAAAATGTGTGACCTTGACCTGACATCCATAAATTACTATCATCTACTAACCCTCAATCAAACCTCTTACACCAATCATTCCTCAGGGACAGACAACATTGTCTAAGCACCAATCCACCATTCTATTTAAAACGACCGGAGTGTTTTCATGGTAGTTATTGTGACTCTTCAATAGTCTGACCTAGAAAGTCTGTCCAACGCTATCAAGGTTTGACCAATGAACCAATAATTTACATTGAAGAGCACACTTCTGTTTGCATAAATATCTGAACTTCATCCCAGAAAGCTACTGAACAAATATCTTGACTCTTGGCTTTTTGGTTCTTCAGAAGAAGTTGTTTAAAGTAAAAGTTGATAGATGACAGATGCCATGCTATATGGCATATGCTTATTACTTGCCATTTGGACAGGAGAGCTTTCCCTTTTCACTCCTTTGTAATTTTAGTAATTTCATGTATCAAGGTCTATAGTATTGAAATATCAACACCAGGTCCCATCTTCTTGCCAACTATATAATTATATATGTTAAAAAAAAAAGGCTAAAACAGGATTATCAATCCACATCTAAGTATAAACATCATTCAACGAAAGAAAGCTGTAGGCTATATATCTAGTTTATTGAGGTGAATTTGATTGGAATCAACCTTACCTAATTATCACACACAACCTTCTGGTGAAACTCTAGTCTAGACCATTTATGTTCGATTGATGTTCATCCAGCAATGAATGTCAATCTCCTCTGGTGACCTTCGGTGATAGGAAAGAACATCAGACATCAACTAACCTCACTAAATATACCTTATATCTCCCAGATTTATACCGACCTGGAAACTCAGTTTATTGGCCAGACACACATGGACCCCTGACCTCTGGACACCCACCTGTGACCTCTGGGGCCCACCTGTGACCTTTCAGAACCTGTCTGTGAACCAGACTAGGTCAGTTGTCAATCAGGTGGGACATAAAATGGTAAATTATGTTTGTTTCACTTTTACCTCTCAATGTACACTTTTCCTTTATGTTCCAAGTTTAAGGTTACCTTCTAATAATCCCAATCTAGTTTCCCATTTCTGATCCAAATCATTTATTTCTAATGGTAATCCCAATCAAGTTTCCTTGTTCTGATCCAAATCCATTGTTTTTACTCAAAATCCCAATCAAGTTTCCTTGTTCTGATCCGAATCCACTATTTCTAATGGTAATCCCAATCAAGTTTCCTTGTTCCGATCCGAATCCACTATTTCTACTTGTAATCCCAATCTAGTTTCCTAGTTCTGATCCAAAACCTAGCTTCTATTTTTATCATTCCAAACTAAGGTTTTGTAATTATGATCCCAATCTTTATTCCATATTCATAATACTAATATCTATAGCTTCCAGCTTATTATACCGACCTATGGTTTCCAATTTATGACACCAATAAAAGTTTATACAGTAATCCTTATATGTGGTTAACAGATTTCCTATTTATAATCCCAAACTATGGTTAAATATTTATAATCTATATCAATGATTTCTTATTTATAATCCCAATCTATGGTTAAATATTTATAATCCCAACCAATGGTTAAATATTCATAATACCAATAAATGGTTTCCTATTTATAATCCCAATCTACTGTTTCCTATTTATAATCCCAATCTATGGTTGACTATTAATAATCATAATCTATGGTTAACTATTTATAATTCTAATCTATGTTTTCCTATTTATAATTCCAATCTATTGTTTCCTATTTATAATTCCAATCTATAGTTTCTTTTTAAAATCCCAATCTGTTTTCCTATTTATGTCCCAATCTATTGTTTCCTATTTATAATTCTAATCTATGTTTTCCTATCCCAATATATGGTTTCCAATCAATAATCCCAATCAATGGTTTCCTATTTATGATCCCAATCAATGGTTGACTATCTATTATCCCAATCAATGGTTGACTATCTATTATCCCAATCAATGGTTTCCTATCTATGATCCCAATGAATGGTTTCCTATTTATAATCCCAATCTACGGTTTCCTATCCCAATATATGGTTGACTATCTATAATCCCAATCAATGGTTTCCTATTTATGTCCCAATCTATTGTTTCCTATTTATAATTCTAATCTATGTTTTCCTATCCCAATATATGGTTTCCTATCAATAATCCCAATCAATATTTTCCTATTTATGATCCCAATCTATGGTTGACTATCTATTATCCCAATCAATGGTTTCCTATTTATGTCCCAATCTAGTTGTTTCCTATTTATAATTCTAATCTATGTTTTCCTATCCCAATATATGGTTTCCAATCAATAATCCCAATCAATGGTTTCCTATTTATAATCCCAATCTATCGTTTCCTATCCCAATATATGGTTTCCTATCAATAATCCCAATCAATGGTTTCCTATCTTTGATCCCAATCTATGGTTGACTATCTATTATCCCAATCAATGGTTTCCTATTTATGTCCCAATCTAGTTGTTTCCTATTTATAATTCTAATCTATGTTTTCCTATCCCAATATATGGTTTCCAATCAATAATCCCAATCAATGGTTTCCTATTTATAATCCCAATCTATTGATTCCTATCCCAATATATGGTTGACTATCTATAATCCCAATCAATGGTTTCCTATTTATGATACCTATCTGTCTATTCCTATTAATATTCCCAATATACAGTTCACCTTTCATGTTTCCAATTTATGGTTTATTTCTTTTCCCAATCTAGTTAACAATATAATTATGATCCCAATCTTTGGTTTAGAAGTTTTGGGCAAATATACCTTAAAGGAAATGTGAAACCTAAAATATATTTCTTCTATACATCCTATTACAACAAATTACTTACTTTCAAGAAAATAATTTTATATGTTCTCTTAGAATGTTTACTGATCTCTTTGTGTATTTCTAAAATCAACTGTATCAGTTCATTTCTCAATAGAATTTTGTTTAAAGTTGAAAGAGTTTATTAGATTTTTCGCATACAAATCCCCCCCCCCCCTAGTGTTAAATGATAATATCTTAGTTACTAACACGGGTTTTGTATTGCATCTCAAAACCCTTTTTCCAAACCAAACTTGACATTAATGAATTATTAAGTACAGCTCCACGTAAGAACCAATTTTGCACGATTCTTAGGTGGAACTGTACTTAATGGTGATATCATTAATAATCAGGAAAAAAAGAAAAGGAAAGATTTAAGACAAAACAAATCAATGATGTCATCCCAAAAAATCTATAAATAATTTTAATTACGAAACTCTTGATGACATGTGAAATATTTTTAGTTTAGGAGTGATTAATTACAACAAGATTTAAAGAACTAATTATACTCTATATATAGTGACAAGTCAGCGATCAATTACTATTTAAAAACTTTTATTAACATCGATGACCAAGCAATCAGATATTAAAAATCCTTGTGATGTCAATGTCATGTCTCTGTATGCTGTCAGGATATACTAAGAAATGAAAACAAAATTTTCCATACACGCTGAAAAAGGCCTTGAATAGGCCCAACCCAATCTACACGTGTTCATTCAGGTGAGAAATAGATCATGTGACATATTGAGGTTAATATATGCGTAAATACAAGGTCATAAGACGCTATATCTAAGGCAGTCAATTACATCTGACCTTAAAATGAACATAGCGAATCAAACGCTGCCACTGTTCGACTTTTAAATTGTTATATAGCTGACAGATTTTTCTCATGGTCATTTCAGTAAATTAACACCATCTTAATTCATACACACAACTATGGATGTTTGTGTTGCCACGGTAACATATTATTAACGTTATTTAAACGAGGATGTTTCTTTAAAAACCTATTATGATTTATTGGATGTGGTCTTTATTCAACTAGAGTTCAGGCGTAACAACAAATTACAATAATTGGAGGGAAATGGTTTTAGTACAATTATGTCAGTTTAAATTACAAACTACGGACAAACCAACTTATTTTCACAAAAACAATTAACCCCCTGGGCAGATAGATTGAAAGTACTTTTTATTATTTTAAATGAGAATACAGGAAACATTCAGCCAGAAATTTGAATTTGAATTCTTTTCACAGATTTAAATACTTTAAAGCTCTAGGTTCAATTTTAAACACAATATTTATCTTGTTATCACAATATTTTTGACCCCAATCTAGAGCACAGGTAGATTTTATATTGTTAAACACTAAAAAGCTATAAGAATCTATCCAGGCCACAAGTAGATATTGTATTATTAACATTAAATAGCCATTCAGAATATTTAAATATCATAGAAGCGATAGCAGAATATCTTAAAGGCCCAATATACGTAACTTTCGGCAAAACTTGAAGCGAAAATCAAGCCTAATAACTTTTTATACTCATAGATTTAGTTAAGATTAACTGATATCAGCAATATTCAAGATGAATTCTTACGCAGTTATCGGTACAGCAGTAACTAAAATTCGGTATTTGCAAACATGCGTCCATTTTAAATGGTCTTCTAACTTCGGTTTGTTGTTGAAGTGGGCCCCACTTGAATTATTTTCAATTCTTTGGTTTATTTTGTCAAGAGTTTCTTGTTAGTTACTGCTCAGGTTTACTTCGTTTTAGGCTTATTTTTGCATGGTTATCAAATGGAATTTTTTGAGAATTTTTCAGAACCACGAAAAATTTCCTGAAGTTACCGTATTTTACCGGGAATAAGCCCCCTCTCACGAATAAGCCCCCTCCCCACTTTGGCAAAGGTTCTTGGAACAGGGTGGGAGCCTGGGAATAAGCCCCCACCCTAAATTTTGTCTTTCTCTCAATAAAAAGTATGTTAATTTCTTTTTAATTTTGTGTCTGAACATAAAATATATCTAACTGTGGGCAGAAAAAATATCTATAAAGCTAAGCTTGAAATAAAACATTGTTCAGCTCGTGTTAAGAACACCATACTTTCATGTTTGAACTGGTGGTGCATTTTGCAAACTTTGAACAATAACGAAATATTATTCTTGTACTTGATCCATTATATGTAAGTCTGTATTGAAAAAGAAAATAAAGAAAATATTTTTTATAGTGATAAAGCAAAAGTAAATTCATTTTGAAGTAGTTTGTTGCCAAGTAGTTTGTTTCAAATCTAACCTTTCTGTCAATATCAGTTCGTTAAAATTGTCATTATGAAATTTGTATCAACCGGCTCTCTGAGAAAACAAGATGGCTGCCTTCAGATGGCCTTAGCGTTTTTTGGAAGACTTTTATCCATAAATACATGTCTCTTGCTCTTAATGCTTCCAGACTCATTGCAGATAAGTTGGTTTGTTGTTTTTGTATGATTCATGCATTGGTTTTGTGTTAATTTTACATTGTTTACTCAAATTTCTTAAGCTATTTACTGCCTGTAGCTGGCCTATCTCAAATCTCATAATGGCGGTTGCCAAACGACAAGCAGTCTTATTGTCATGCTATTAATTTCTTTTACACATCTGAATGTTATTACTGTATCTAAATGAATACTTATTAGCTTATAAATGAAAATTCATTCAAGATTATGCTTGATAAATTGAATTATCTAGACCAATTGCTAATAGAAAATCTGTTAACAGCACCATCAATGGCATCAATTTGTAGTGACTGTTTTTAAACATTCTGAATGTAAATTGTTATTTTAACAAAACAAACAACTAGAATTACATTACTGGTATAGTGGGGACTGAGTTCCTAGATCAAAACAGTAGAATATCCAAGATGGCAGACTTTTGTGAACAGGGGTGTATTCGGGAATAAGACCCCTCCCTACTTTTGATCAATTATTTTTCTCAGGGGGTGGGGGCTTATTCCCGGTCAAATACGGTACGTATATTGGGCCTTTAAAATAGAAAATACCCATTTCATTTATAGTTCAATATAGTTTTACCATATCCGACAAACTTCTATCTGAATACATAATTTTTAAATATAAAACCTGTTATCGACTTTCAACTTTTTCTTTTTACAATATTCTATATCAATATTCCATTTCAAAAAGGTATAAATAAAGAACATACTTTCCAATATATCTTTTGTATATTTTGAGAAGGGGGTTCAAAATAATATTAAAGAAATGTCTGAGATTATTTCAATTAATATTATGAATATAGCTAATACAGATACATTACTATTTAAAACAAAATGTTTGATACACAATGTATTACTATAATCTGTTTTCTTATCCCATTTTTACCTGTATCCAACTGGCTTACATTAGTTCAGGACAATGGTGTATATAAGGAACTTCCCATTTTTTAAAAATATGAAATATCAACTTTATTTATTTTACAAAAATTATGAAACAAGTTATCCAACTTATATAAATCACTCTTGATGACCCGGATGTTAGCGCGCAAGGGGTCTTATTGTCGAAGGAAACCGGAGTACCCGGAGAAAACCCACGTGGTCTGGCAGGTGACCCCATACCTTTTCACGTCCGGTCGGGGAATCGAACCCCGGGCACCTTGGTGAAAGGCAAGTGCTCTTTCCACTGCACCACCCGACCACCCTATTTTTACCTGTACACACCTGGCTTGACCTTAGTCTAGGACGATGGTGTATATCAGAAACTTCCTTGTTTTCTATACTGCTGTGACTGAATTCTGAATGACCCTTGACTAGGTTTCTGACCTCTACTTCCAGTTTTTTAATTAATAATCTACCTCATTTACAGCCTGATCAAGCACTTTCATTCATAAATATTTATGTTTCTGGAGCTATAAATGACACTCAAGATTTCTAATTAGTATGGAACTATAAGTTTCTCACAAAAATCTTCCTACCTACAAGCTGCTTCCATACTTACAACTTCCTTCCTTAAACTTCCTATTGATCAATTCTGTTCCTTTACCAACTTACTGAGAAGTTACCTCCTTCAAACTCACGACTGACAACCTATCTCCCCTTAACTCCTCACGGACAAGCTACCACCTCCAAACTCCCTACTGACAACTTATCTCCCCAAAACTCTTCACGGACAAGCTACCACCTCCAAACTCCCTACTGACAAGATACCTCCTTTAAACTCCCTACTTACAAGATACCTCCTTCAAACTCCCTACTGACAAGTTACCTCCCCTAAACTCCCTACTGACAAATTATCTCCCCAAAACTCCCTACTTACATGTTATCTCCCCAAAACTCCCTACTATCAAGTTACCTCCCCAAAACTCCCTACTGACAAGTTACCTCCCCAAAACTCCCTACTGACAAATTATCTCCCCAAAACTCCCTATTGACAAGTTACCTCCCCAAAACTCCCTACTGACAGATTATCTCCCCAAAACTCCCTATTGACAAGTTACCTCCCCAAAACTCCCTATTGACAAGTTACCTCCACAAAACTCCCTACTGACAAGTTACCTCCCCAAAACTCCCTACTGACAAGTTACCTTCCCAAAACTCCCTACTGACAAGTTACCTTCCCAAAACTCCCTATTGACAAGTTACCTCCCCAAAACTCCCTGCTGACAAGTTACCTTTCCAAAACTCCCTATTGACAAGTTACCTCAACAAAACTCCCTACTGACAAGTTACCTCCCCAAAACTCCCTATTGACAAGTTACCTCCCCAAAACTCCCTACTGACAAGATACCTCCCCAAAACTCCCTACTGACATGTTACTGCCCCGAAAACCTACTGACAAGTTGTCATCCCTAAAACTTCCAAAACTTCTTGTGAAAGAGTAGTATGAACTGCCATATAAAGATTCACCTGGGTGTTCCTTTGAGATATTTTCCCATGCTATACACTCCTATAAGACACGTAGGCGTTCCTTTTGAGATATTTCCCTGTGCTATACACTCCTATAAGACATCTAGGCATTCCTTTGAGATATTTTCCCCATGCTATACACTCCTATAAGACACCTAGGTGTTCCTTTGAGATATTTTCCCATGCTATATACTCCTATAAGACACCTAGGCATTCCTTTGAGATATTTTCCCATGCTATACACTCCAACAAGACACCTAGGCGTTCCTTTGAGATATTTTCCCCCGTGCTATACACTCCTATAAGACACCTAGGCATTCCTTTGAGATATTTTCCCATGCTATACAATCCTATAAGACACGTAGGCGTTCCTTTGAGATATTTTCCCCGTGCTATACACTCCTATAAGACATCTAGGCATTCCTTTGAGATATTTTCCCCATGCTATACACTCCTATAAGACACCTAGGTGTTCCTTTGAGATATTTCCCTGTGCTATACACTCCTATAAGACATCTAGGCATTCCTTTGAGATATTTTCCCCATGCTATACACTCCTATAAGACACCTAGGTGTTCCTTTGAGATATTTTCCCCATGCTATACACTCCTATAAGACACCTAGGTGTTCCTTTGAGATATTTTCCCCCATGCTATACACTCCTATAAGACACCTAGGCATTCCTTTGAGATATTTTCCCATGCTATACAATCCTATAAGACACGTAGGCGTTCCTTTGAGATATTTTCCCCGTGCTATACACTCCTATAAGACACGTAGGCGTTCCTTTGAGATATTTTCCCCGTGCTATACACTCCTATAAGACACCTAGGTGTTCCTTTCAGATATGTTCCCGTGCTATACACTCCTATAACACACCAGTATTTATTTTACTTCTTTTGAAGTCACAACAAATCTCATTATTTTTTTTTCAAAAAGAACTCTTACCATCAATAAAGTGCCTATTCTGGTAACGTTCACAGTAGGAAGAATTGCTACTGGTCATGTATGTAGGGCCTCCACTAGCTGCAATTCTTTTACTGGCAACTTACGTTAAGGTCAATATTCCATTCATAATAGAAATTGATTTCCGAACATTATGGTTTAGCAATGCATAAAGATTACGAAAAGTTAAGAAAAAAAGGATCTAGATCAGATTCTCCGGGATTAGCCCTCTCACCCCCATATGTTACATAATTAACTCTACCATGTATTGATCCGGGCCAGTTCATTACAGTCTATAGCAGTGAGAGGGATGAAGTGACCAGATTAATATAGCAAGTCACCAACCAGCGCTACTGGTCAGTGTGTGACTATATAACATTACCCATAGATGACTGGTACTGTCTGGTGTAGACCTTAAATGAAATGACCAATGGTCTATGTCAGTGACCATTACTGACACTAACTAGGTCACCATCCATGGTCATTCAGTCTACACAATGACCAGTCAGTGACCAGAAGACTAACAAATAATGAGTACCATCATCTGGTAAAGCTGTTTCAGTCTGGTGACCACTGCTCTTAGTAAAAAGACCGGTATGTATATCAGTGACCAGTCACACCCTAATTTAGGACACAATGACCCTAGATGGTGTCCACTGACCAGGACACACTTTGTCTCTGACCATAACATCCATACCAGTCACTCGTTAGTGACCGTTACTTACAGTTATTTAGCCGTTGGTGACCATTACTTACAGTTATTTAGCCTGTTAGTGACCATTACTTACAGTTATTTAGCCCATTAGTGACAATTACTTACAATTATTTAGCCTGTTAGTGACTTTTACTTACAGCTATTTAGCCCCTTAGTGACCATTACTTACAGTTATTTAGCCCGTTAGTGACCATTTCTTAGTTATTTAGCCCATTAGTGACCATTACTTACAATTATTTAGCCTGTTAGTGACCATTACGTACAGTTATTTAGCCTGTTAGTGACCATTACTTACAATTATTTAGCCTGTTAGTGACCATTACGTACAGTTATTTAGCCTGTTAGTGACCATTACTTAGTTATTTAGCCACTTAGTGATCATTACTTAGTTATTTAGCCTGTTAGTGACCATTACTTACAGTTATTTAGCCCATTAGTGACAATTACTTACAGTTATTTAGCCCGTAAGTGACCATTACTTACAGATATTTAGCTCGTTAGTGACCATTACTTACAGTTATTTAGCCTGTTAGTGACCATTACTTACAGTTATTTAGCCTGTTAGTGACCATTACTTACAGCTATTTAGCCCCTTAGTGACCATTACTTACAGTTATTTAGCCCGTTAGTGACCATTTCTTAGTTATTTAGCCCATTAGTGACCATTACTTACAGTTATTTAGCCCGTTAGTGACTTTTACTTACAGCTATTTAGCCCCTTAGTGACCATTACTTACAGTTATTTAGCCCGTTAGTGACCATTTCTTAGTTATTTAGCCCATTAGTGACCATTACTTACAGTTATTTAGCCCGTAAGTGAACATTACTTACAGTTATTTAGCCTGTTAGTGACTATTACTTGTAGTTATTTAGCCGTTGGTGACCATTACTTACAGTTATTTAGCCTGTTAGTGACCGTTACTTACAGTTATTTAGCCTGTTAGTGATCATGACTTACAGTTATTTAGCCCATTAGTGACCATTACTTACAGTTATTTAGCCCGTAAGTGACCATTACTTACAGTTATTTAGCCTGTTAGTGACCATTACTTACAGTTATTTAGCCTGTTAGTGACCATTACTTACAGTTATTTAGCCCGTAAGTGACCATTACTTACAGTTATTTAGCCTGTTAGTGATCATGACTTACAGTTATTTAGCCCATTAGTGACCATTACTTACAGTTATTTAGCCTGTTAGTGACCATTACTTACAGTTGTTTAGCCTGTTAGTGACCATTACTTACAGTTATTTAGCCTGTTAGTGATCATGACTTACAGTTATTTAGCCCATTAGTGACCATTACTTAGTTATTTAGCCAATTAGTGATCATTACTTAGTTATTTAGCCAATTAGTGATAATTACTTAGTTTTTTAGCCTGTTAGTGACCATTACTTAGTTATTTAGCCTGTTACTGACCATTACTTACAGTTATTAAGCCCGTTAGTGACCCTCACTTACAGTTATTTAGCCAATTAGTGACCATCACTTACAGTTATTTAGCCAATTAGTGACAATTACTTACAGTTATTTAGCCAATTAGTGATCATTACTTACAGTTATTTAGCTTGTTAGTGACCATCACTTACAGTTATTTAGCCAATTAGTGACAATTACTTAGTTATTTAGCCAATTAGTGATCATTACTTACAGATATTTAGCTCATTAGTGACCATCACTTACAGTTATTTAGCCAATTAGTGACCATCACTTACAGTTATTTAGCCAATTAGTGACCATCACTTACAGTTATTTAGCCAATTAGTGACAATTACTTAGTTATTTAGCCAATTAGTGATCATTACTTAGTTTTTTAGCCAATTAGTGATCATTACTTACAGTTATTTAGCCCATTAGTGACCATTACTTCGTTATTTAGCCAATTAGTGATCATTACTTAGTTTTTTAGCCAATTAGTGATCATTACTTAGTTTTTTAGCCTGTTAGTGACCATTACTTAGTTATTTAGCCTGTTAGTGACCATTACTTACAGTTATTTAGCCTGTTACTGACAGTACTTCCTTCAGACAGCCGTTGAGTGACCATTACTGGGGTCAGTAGGTGACCAGTACTTACCCTTTAGTTACCACTGTATTGGGAGTACTGGGTATGATGATAGGGCATATTGGAGTAGCAGCATCCGTAATCAGTATAGTCCGTGTACATTTCCTGTTTAATTGGACGGTTAACATACAGACAGTCGTTTTTGTAGCCTTTCCCCGTGAGTATCTGATGTAGAAATGTTTCTTGCACTTGTACAGGTCGTGTCGGGCACGGGCAGTCGGACACAAGCCCTTGGTCATCCTGGGGGTCATAGTAATGGCTGACGTGTTGGGACAGGTCAACGCCCCCCATATTACCCCCTGAGTGATAGTAATGTTCCATGGGGTTGACATGTGTCCTCTGGGAGGGGTGAATCATGCCCTGGGGGTCGGGGTAATACCCGCCCTGTTGTCCTGTACCGGAATTGTTCACAAGCATTCTGTAGGTGCTTTGATGGATATCTGTAACACACTTTCAACTTTCTCCTCCTTTCTCACTTCGCTTAACAACCTCAGATGTCAGGCACTAAGAATTGTTTTGTCCTTTTTTTTAATAAAGTTTCAGATTTTGCTCTTCGAATTTTTTTAAATTATTTCCAAGAAATTAAAGTTTTTTCACTTGAAGTTTCTATCTGCTTTTTTTGTAAATATAAATAGAAAATAAAAATATATAATACAAAAAAAAATCTCTTAAAATTAAGTTAATAAATAAAAGAAGGCATGTACTTCCCAATACCATATAGATCCAGCCTTATCCGAGATAGAAAAATAAATAATGGTTTTCAGTTAAATGCTTTGTAGCGGTATGATGAGTTATTCATGAAGAAAGATATTTATACCCCCAGCCAAGGTTAACTTCCTGCACTCCCTACACAGGTCGTGCACACGGCTGGAAAGTAGTGCGTTGGTGAGCCATTTACATAAATACACTCACATAGCCCGCCTAGCGAGATGTCAGTCAAGGTCTCCCGATCTATTTTAAGCAGTTAATAACAATCCCACGTGGAGCTAGCCTAGTGCTAAGGTCACTCTTTTATTGGTAGATACCATGTATGTTAATAACTATAGCAAAATAGCAGTAATAATCTCAAGGTGTTCAACTTATAGGTGTGATGTGTACAGGTGTATTCTTACAGGTGTGATGTGTACAGGTATATACTTACAGGTGTGATGTGTACAGGTGTATACTTACAGATGTGGTGTGTACAGGTATATACTTACAGGTGTGATGTGTACAGGTATATACTTACAGGTGTGATGTGTACAGGTGTATACTTACAGGTGTGATGTGTACAGGTATATACTTACAGATGTGATGTGTACAGGTGTATTCTTACAGGTGTGATGTGTACAGGTATATACTTAGAGGTGTGATGTGTACAGGTATATACTTACAGGTGTGATGTGTACAGGTGTATACTTACAGATGTGGTGTGTACATGTATATACTTACAGGTGTGACTTATACAAGTGTTTACTTACAGGTGTGATGTGTACAGGTATATACTTACAGGTGTGATATGTACTGGTGTATACTTACAGGTGTGATGTGTACAGGTATACTTACATGTGTGATGTGTACAGGTATATACTTACAGGTGTGACGTGTACATGTATATACTTACAGATGTGACATATACAGGTATATACTTGCAGGTGTGATGTGTACAGGTTTATACTAACAGGTGTGATGTGTACAAGTGTATACTTACAGGTGTGATGTGTACAGGTGTATACTTACAGGTGTATACTTACAGGTGTGATGTGTACAGGTGTATACTTACAGGTGTGATGTATACAGGTGTATACTTACAGGTGTGACGTATACAGGTATATACTTACAGGTGTGACGAGTACAGATATATACTTCAGGTGTGATATGTACAGGTGTATACTTACAGGTGTGATGTATACTGGTATATACTTTCAGGTGTGATGTGTACAGGTATATACTTGCAGGTGTGATGTGTACAGGTATATACTTACAGGTGTGATGTGTACAGGTATATACTTGCAGGTGTGATGTGTACAGGTATATACTTACAGGTGTGATGTGTACAGGTATATACTTACAGGTGTGATGTGTACAGGTTTATACTTACAGGTGTGATGTGTACAAGTGTATACTTACAGGTGTATACTTACAGGTGTGATGTGTATAGGTGTATACTTACAGGTGTGATGTGTACAGGTATATACTAACAGAGGTGATGTGTACAGGTATATACTAACAGATGTGATGTGTACAGGTGTGATGTGTACAGGTGTATACTTACAGGTGTGATGTGTACAGGTGTGATGTGTACAGGTGTGATGTGTACAGGTGTATACTAACAGGTGTGATGTGTACAGGTGTATACTAACAGGTGTGATGTGTACAGGTGTATACTTACAGGTGTATACTTACAGGTGTGATGTGTATAGGTGTATACTTACAGGTGTGATGTGTACAGGTATATACTAACAGAGGTGATGTGTACAGGTATATACTAACAGATGTGATGTGTACAGGTGTGATGTGTACAGGTGTATACTTACAGGTGTGATGTGTACAGGTGTGATGTGTACAGGTGTGATGTGTACAGGTGTATACTAACAGGTGTGATGTGTACAGGTGTGATGTGTACAGGTATATACTTAGAGGTGTGATGTGTACAGGTATATACTCACAGGTGTGATGTGTACAGGTGTATACTTACAGATGTGGTGTGTACATGTATATACTTACAGGTGTGACTTATACAAGTGTTTACTTACAGGTGTGATGTGTACAGGTATATACTTACAGGTGTGATATGTACAGGTGTATACTTACAGGTGTGATGTGTACAGGTATACTTACATGTGTGATGTGTACAGGTATATACTTACAGGTGTGACGTGTACATGTATATACTTACAGATGTGACATATACAGGTATATACTTGCAGGTGTGATGTGTACAGGTTTATACTAACAGGTGTGATATGTACAAGTGTATACTTACAGGTGTGATGTGTACAGGTGTATACTTACAGGTGTATACTTACAGGTGTGATGTGTACAGGTGTATACTTACAGGTGTGATGTATACAGGTGTATACTTACAGGTGTGACGTATACAGGTATATACTTACAGGTGTGACGAGTACAGATATATACTTCAGGTGTGATATGTACAGGTGTATACTTACAGGTGTGATGTATACTGGTATATACTTTCAGGTGTGATGTGTACAGGTATATACTTGCAGGTGTGATGTGTACAGGTATATACTTACAGGTGTGATGTGTACAGGTATATACTTGCAGGTGTGATGTGTACAGGTATATACTTACAGGTGTGATGTGTACAGGTATATACTTACAGGTGTGATGTGTACAGGTTTATACTTACAGGTGTGATGTGTACAAGTGTATACTTACAGGTGTATACTTACAGGTGTGATGTGTATAGGTGTATACTTACAGGTGTGATGTGTACAGGTATATACTAACAGAGGTGATGTGTACAGGTATATACTAACAGATGTGATGTGTACAGGTGTGATGTGTACAGGTGTATACTTACAGGTGTGATGTGTACAGGTGTGATGTGTACAGGTGTGATGTGTACAGGTGTATACTAACAGGTGTGATGTGTACAGGTGTATACTAACAGGTGTGATGTGTACAGGTGTATACTTACAGGTGTATACTTACAGGTGTGATGTGTATAGGTGTATACTTACAGGTGTGATGTGTACAGGTATATACTAACAGAGGTGATGTGTACAGGTATATACTAACAGATGTGATGTGTACAGGTGTGATGTGTACAGGTGTATACTTACAGGTGTGATGTGTACAGGTGTGATGTGTACAGGTGTGATGTGTACAGGTGTATACTAACAGGTGTGATGTGTACAGGTGTATACTAACAGGTGTGATGTGTACAGGTGTATACTTACAGGTGTGATGCATACAGGTGTATACTTACAGGTGTGACATATACAGGTATATACTTACAGGTGTGACGAGTACAGATATATACTTCAGGTGTGATATGTACAGGTGTATACTTACAGGTGTGATGTATACTGGTATATACTTTCAGGTGTGATGTGTACAGGTATATACTTACAGGTGTGATGTGTACAGGTAAATACTTACAGGTGTGATGTGTACAGGTATATACTTACAGGTGTGATGTGTACAAGTATATACTAACAGGTGTGATGTGTACAGGTGTGATGTGTACAGGTGTATACTTACAGGTGTGTTGTATACAGGTGTATACTTACAGGTGTGATGTGTACAGGTATATACTTACAGGTGTGATGTGTACAGGTAAATACTTACAGGTGTGATGTGTACAGGTATATACTTACAGGTGTGATGTGTACAGGTGTATACTAACAGGTGTGATGTGTACAGGTGTATACTTACAGGTGTGATGTGTACAAGTATATACTTACAGGTGTGATGTGTACAGGTGTGATGTGTACAGGTGTATACTTACAGGTGTGATGTGTACAGGTAAATACTTACAGGTGTGATGTGTACAGGTATATACTTACAGGTTTGATGTATACAGGTGTATACTAACAGGTGTGATGTGTACAGGTGTATACTTACAGGTGTGATGTGTACAAGTATATACTTACAGGTGTGATGTGTACAGGTGTGATGTGTACAGGTGTATACTTACAGGTGTGATGTGTACAGGTAAATACTTACAGGTGTGATGTGTACAGGTATATACTTACAGGTTTGATGTATACAGGTGTATACTAACAGGTGTGATGTGTACAGGTGTATACTTACAGGTGTGATGTGTACAAGTATATACTTACAGGTGTGATGTGTACAGGTGTGATGTGTACAGGTGTATACTTACAGGTGTGATGTATACAGGTGTATACTTACAGGTGTGATGTGTACAGGTGTGATGTGTACAGGTGTGATGTGAACAGGTGTATACTTACAGGTGTGATGTATACAGGTGTATACTTACAGGTGTGATGTGTACAGGTATTTATTTACAGGTGTGATGTGTACAGGTATATACCTACAGGTGTGATGCGTACAGGTATATACTTACAGGTATGATGCGTACAGGTATGATGCGTACAGGTATATACTTACAGGTGTGATGTGCACAGGTATATACTTACAGGTATGATGCGTACAGGTATTTACTTACAGGTATGATGCGTACAGGTATATACTTACAGGTGTGATGTGCACAGGTATATACTTACAGGTATGATGCGTACAGGTATATACTTACAGGTATAATGCGTACAGGTATATACTTACAGGTGTGATGTGTATGCTTAATTGTCTTATAACTTTGAAGTTTTTTTTATTTATTTTCATGAAGTCTCTATTGCAGTTATTATAATCCTACATAAGATTCACATGGGTCCCATTATGTACAAACCATTACGCCAAACGTCCATCAAATGACAGTGATCTCTCTTTGTGGAAAATAAACGGTTACAAATCTTCTCCTCAATGACTTCTATTCACAGCCGCCAGGTCGAGACAAGAGTCATATTTATTTTCATAAATCTATAAATTTTTTCAAGGATTTTACAATAAAACATCCATACAGTGAGGAAAATAATTGGATTAGTATTGGGGCCCCAGCTGCCATATAATAGAAAGAAGCTTTTTTTTCTATTGAATAACAGTATTGATATTCATACAAGGACACAGAATAAGGAAGAAATCTTTGTTTATTAGAATTTCCTCTGTATGGCAGATAACTCCAGCTGTATAAGAAAACGGATAAATCACACGATTCTATCCAGCATAATTTTTTTATAACTCTTAAAAGCAGACAAACACATCGGTGTAAAACAGTGATGTCTGTTTTTAGAAATTAAAAACATATTTTAAAACAGAACAACTTAATTAACATTTGCCCATTTTAAGTTAATTGTTTCTACAGATGACGTTCATGAATGCAAATAGGGAACCTGACCTCCTAACTTAGCATTGTCTTTACCACATCCCAATAAAAGACATTTAATACACAATCAAAGTCCTGATAGGACTGAGGGTCTTGTATTTTACAATTTGTTTATACACAACACCAACAAGATTGAAAGTTAAAAAAAATATTGAATCAGATTAAAGTAACTTGTTCAGGTTATTCAACTAATTTTTTTTTGCATTCTTAGGGGCTGCTCTGCTATTTAATCCTGCTATACAAATTACATAAGA
Organism: Mimachlamys varia; assembly: GCA_947623455.1. Taxonomy (NCBI): domain Eukaryota; kingdom Metazoa; phylum Mollusca; class Bivalvia; order Pectinida; family Pectinidae; genus Mimachlamys; species Mimachlamys varia. The sequence continues at coordinate 41,976,634 of OX392528.1, forward strand.
TATATGTTACGACAGATCTATTAAAGCTAAAGACAAAACACACATAACTTAGATAAAAAGAACGAGTTGGGCGATGTCCGGCTTGACCGATCTCAAGCAAGTGACAGCGTATATTTACATTTTGTAAATATAGCAATTAATGAGCTTTTTAAAAGTAATCTGGTTGTTCACTCAAGCTTTAGTTTAATACGCAGATGATACTGAGATATTCACTTAACACTCGGACGTTACTAACCAGTGGTACCAGTTTATGTGGATGTCAGGACCCACAATTGGATCAAGGCTTGAATATTTCAGTAATCTCACACTTTTTTGTCAACCTGTTAAATCTTTATGAAGACCTTTTGAAAACAAATATTTCTAAAGTGTGGATTTGTTTCTATAGCTCAAGAAAGAAAGCATATAGTTGTTACACTTGCCATTTTTTACGTAAATAAAACAATGATTTTTATCTTTGAGCTTGTATAACCATGAAGTACATTTTCTGGTCTATTTGTGAACTTAAAAACTTACTATCAGTGGAAAAATGGCTCATGAATATATTTATCACATAACTGACCCGTTCAAGTCATGTCTTATGGCCATGTCATAAAAATGGTATTACACACGTGTAATTACACTATTGTGACGCCATAAACAAATGCATCTTTATGACGTTATATAATTGTCTCGGTAGTGAAAATCGTAATGCCTTTCTTATAGAGAATAAATATGAGAGTTTTTATGTATTTTTTCATAAATTTAAGTTATGTGATAAATAGAATCTTACACTCGTGTCAATATAATATGGATTTTTTTTAATTAAGCCTTCAGCCTTAAGGCTTGTGACATATAAAATTATCTAACTCGTTTAATAAATTCCATATTACGTCGACACTTGTGTAAGATCCTCTATTTATATCTATTCTAAGGCTACATTATTGTTGTAACTGATCTCTTGATACATTCATTGATTTAAAAGTACCTATACATTCAATTTTGGTCTGTCCCCTTATACATTTGGATAACCTAACTTCTCCAGAAGTTATTTTAGATTCACTCCACAGCTTTGCCACCTCAACACTATAATAAAGTAATTTGATTTAGAATCATAACATAATTAAACGAGGCTTCACAGATGATATTAATACCCTCACACTTCAGCCTCAAAAATACAAAAAGAAAAGGGAAATGTTGAGTGATTAGATCAGACATGTTTTCATGAGCCGGTATGTGTCCACAGTAAAGATTACTTTAATGATTGCGCACAAATTCTATTTATAGTAACAGTGACCAAGTTTTTGACCACGAAAAATTTGAAATGATAACTTGTACAAGATATGTTTGTAAACACTTGTGAGAAGTTTCGTGTCGCTAAGTAAAGAACTGCAGCCTGTAGAAGGTGGAATAAAAATTTCCGTTACATACCCTTATAAAAACGGTGACTTAGTTTTTGACTGCAGAAGGTTGAAACACAAACTCGTATAAGGGAAGATGTTCGTGAAGACGTGTAGAGCGTATGTATGTACAGAGGATATCCCTGTATACCCTTGATGACTCGACGCGGAGGTATAACAAACAAAAAACAAACTTGGGCCACTCTTAGATGTCCATTTTGGTTGTATGCAAATGTAGTTGTTGCTATTGCTTATCGCCTTTTTGTGCTGTAAAAAAGCGAGAGGATTGCTTCATCAATAGAACAACCTTGTGTTGTCCACACAGTCAGAACTACTTCATAACATATCATCATGTAGCTGGGGACAAACACCCAGTCCCAAAAACATCATGTCCCACAAACATAAGACATCATATCTTACAGTGTCCCACAAACAGCATGTCCCACAAACATCATGTCCCACAATGTAGACATCATATCTTACAGTGTCCCACAAACAGCATGTCCCACACGTAGACATCATATCTTACAGTGTCCCACAGACAGCATGTCCCACACAGACAGCGTATCCCACAAACAGTGTATCCCCACAAACAGTGTCCCACAAAACAGTATGTCCCACAAACGGTGTGTCCAACAGACAGCATGCTTAGTAGATTTAGACAAGAGCTATAGGCATTACTTTTGGAAATTCATGGCACCTGTCACATACTGATGCGTAAGACATTGCTCCATCAAATTGAGGTTGTTGTTTGACAGCGAAAAACACTGGATAAAGAACTGTTCAGTTCGTCCTGAACAAGAGGCCCAAAGGGCCTATATCAATCCACCAGATACAGTTGCATCAAAGCAATCATTAAAGAGGTCATTCCTTTAGACAAAGGATTTAAAAGAATTTACTAAATTCTTCCTACTGCTAGACATACACATTTCCAGTAATTTAAATAATGCACTAAATAAAAAAAATAACAGTTGACAAACCGAACTATTGAAATTTAAATCGAACTCTGACCTCAAATTTCAACTTGATATCTCAGTAATTTTATTTTCTAGGGTTTGGTAGAGTAATGGCAAATAATATTTTTATTATCAAACTAAGGCCAATAGGAATTAGTAAATTTACTGCACTTATGAAATCCAAAAACATATTTCAGAAAAGTATGAAACATAATATTTAACACCATGCAGCCTTAAAATCTACCTAATCAACAATAAGGAACACACTTCTTATAATTGGCAAAAAATAAAACTAAGATTGGAAGAAAATCAGATGACGCAAACAAAAATCCTAAACAGAAAGAGGAAGTACTATATTTCCTTTATAATGTCCAAAATTTTCAATATCCTGTAAATCGAAAAATATTGAAACAAGAAGAAACAATTATGCAGTATATGTGATCACAATTTTATCATTATGGCCTGACTTTAAGTTGTATATTACCTGCTTCAGATTAAAACCCAGCCAGATGATTGGGTACAGCTACAGCAACAGAATTCTATCGTAATTGGAAATGCAATATTGTAACGTAATCGTAATGAATTCACGACTAACATTACCACAAGGCGCCACAGCTGCCTTCATTTTCAAGGTCGAACCTATTATTCTTTATTGCCACTGCTTGCAAGTCTCATTTTGATATGTTTTGTTTTGTTTATCATGTGATCAAGCCTGCTTTTATTTACACTGAACATGATATTTCACCTTGCGATTTAAAAATAAAACCCATCACATGTCCTGTAAATTGGAGTTTACTGTGCAGATGTAACCTTGCATTTGATTGGCTACCTTCTTCACGACTTGTGTGACCTTGGTACACAAACATAGATTCCCTCGGTGATAAATCGTCACCAGATCATTCACCTTGATGTTGACAACATACTGAAATTCCATGCTACAGTCCACATAAGTAAGCAAGAAATAAAAATCCACTATCAGCCCCCCTCCCCCCTAAAATTACATAATGAAGTATTCCAACTTTGATTTTGAAGTGTTCAAATGTGAATTCAGGGTTGAATGTATTTACTTGATAAACAGTAATAGACCATTAATCCACTCTTAGTTACTCCACTTTTCCCCAAATATACTGTTAGTGTGAACCGTGTATATCACAAGAACAAAATCTACTATCAGGTTATTAGTCCTTATTGTAGGCTGTTAGTGCTAGCAGGGTATATCCAAATCTACTATCAGGTTATAAGTCCTTATTGTAGGCTGTTAGTGCTAGCGGGGTATATCCAAATCTACTATCAGGTTATAAGTCCTTATTGTAGGCTGTTAGTGCTAGCGGGGTATATCCAAATCTACTGTCAGGTTATTAGTCCTTATTGTAGGCTGTTAGTGTTAGCGGGGTATATCCAAATCTAGTATCAGGTTATTAGTCCTTATTGTTGGCTGTTAGTGCTAGCAGGGTATATCCAAATCTACTATCAGGTTATAAGTCCTTATTGTAGGCTGTTAGTGTTAGCTGGGTATATCCAAATCTACTATCAGGTTATTAGTCCTTATTGTAGGCTGTTAGTGCTAGCAGGGTATATCCAAATCTACTATCAGGTTATAAGTCCTTATTGTAGGCTGTTAGTGCTAGCGGGGTATATCCAAATCTACTATTAGGTTATAAGTCCTTATTGTTGGCTGTTAGTGCTAGCTGGGTATATCCAAATCTACTGTCAGGTTATTAGTCCTTATTGTAGGCTGTTAGTGTTAGCGGGGTATATCCAAATCTAGTATCAGGTTATTAGTCCTTATTGTTGGCTGTTAGTGCTAGCAGGGTATATCCAAATCTACTATCAGGTTATTAGTCCTTATTGTTGGCTGTTAGTGCTAGCAGGGTATATCCAAATCTACTATCAGGTTATAAGTCCTTATTGTAGGCTGTTAGTGTTAGCTGGGTATATCCAAATCTACTATCAGGTTATTAGTCCTTATTGTAGGCTGTTAGTGCTAGCTGGGTATATCCAAATCTACTATCAGGTTATTAGTCCTTATTGTAGGCTGTTAGTGCTAGCAGGGTATATCCAAATCTACTATCAGGTTATAAGTCCTTATTGTAGGCTGTTAGTGTTAGCTGGGTATATCCAAATCTACTATCAGGTTATAAGTCCTTATTGTAGGCTGTTAGTGTTAGCTGGGTATATCCAAATCTACTATCAGGTTATTAGTCCTTATTGTAGGCTGTTAGTGCTAGCTGGGTATATCCAAATCTACTATCAGGTTATTAGTCCTTATTGTAGGCTGTTAGTGCTAGCTGGGTATATCCAAATCTACTATTAGCCTCCATATAGGATGATAGTGTTAGTTGGGTATATCAAAATCTACTATTACCTTGCTATTAGGCTGTTGATGTTGGCTATAGGGAAAGAAATGAGTTCACAATCCACTATTAGTCTAGAGAAAATATAACAGATACTCATTACTGGTCCCCTTGTATACTGTTTCTGTTGTCAGGTACATTCATGTTTTTTAAACCTGTGAGACTGGAAGCACCAGCTAAGTATAGAGTAGGTGTCGTCTTGGTAAATTAAAACATTCTAATGACTGGAAGGCAAATACCGTCAATAATTGCTTCTGTATACAATACCTTACTTCTCTTAGTAGGCCAGGGCCGCATTAAAATACTCCCATCCCCGAAAAACCTTGATCACTTGGGGTTTTTTTTTACACTTACAGGAACATTATCTATTATGTTAAAGTTTTTGTTGCCATTACAAAAACATCATGGGATTCATTTCCACAGGATAAAAATTTAAAAAAAATATTTCAATTTCGAAATGCAAATACAGTAATACGAAGAGAAACAAATTGTTCTCAGAAATTTCATTAATTTGACTTTAGTTAACAATTTCTGCCAAGTCTCCATCATTTTTTATTTTACAGTTGATTAAAAAGTTGTATGTGTGTTATCACCAAAATGTAGGTCAGGGCTGTATACCTTCTATAATTCACAAAGTTAATTTCCCTGGGTTTAATTAATCTTTTATGTTTTGTTTTAATCATCACGCTGGATAAAGAAACAGTAAGAAGCCTCTTCAAGTTTAATTATCAACTTTAAAAGAGTAAAGTAACATAATATGTGTATTATTTTCTGTCAATGCCTACGTTTTAGTAACACAGTCAAAAGTGAACATTTAATCTTAGTTACATATCTTAAATTGATAGGAACATTCAAGTAACACTCATAGTTACATTCTCAAGTCAAGGATTCAATTTTAGTTACACATCCTCAAATTAACAGAACTTCAAAGTAACCCAACACTCATAGTTACATTCTCAAGTCTATGATTAAATCTTAGTTACACATCCTCAAATTAACAGAACTTCAAAGTAACCCAACACTCATAGTTACATTCTCACGTCAAGGATTCAATCTTAGTTACACATCCTCAAATTAACAGAACTTCAAAGTAACCCAACACTCATAGTTACATTCTCAAGTCAATGATTCAATCTTAGTTACACATCCTCAAATTAGCAGAACTTCAAAGTAACCCAACACTCATGGTTACATTCTCACGTCAAGGATTAAATCTTAGTTACACATCCTCAAATTAACAGAACTTCAAAGTAACCCAACACTCATAGTTACATTCTCACGTCAAGGATTCAATCTTAGTTACACATCCTCAAATTAACTGAAACATCAAAGTAACCCAACACTCATGGTTACATTCTCACGTCAATGATTCAATCTTAGTTACACATCCTCAAATTAACAGAACTTCAAAGATACCCAACACTCATAGTTACATTCTCAAGTCAATGATTAAATCTTAGTTACACATCGTCTTTTTCAAACTATTGATCAAAAGGTTTCCTTTCTCTTAACTCTTTCACCCCTGAAATTTCATAATGGACTATTCTAACCTTTGAATTGGAAGAGTTCAAATATGTCTACGGGTATAAATTGAGTCAAATTAATTAACCTATGAAATTAACCTAAGATCTTTTTACCGATATTGATTCGGAAAAGGTTTTTTTTTTTGGTACTTCATATGAAAAGTTGGAGCCCTATATTGATTGTTCAACTCCCTTTTTATATGGAGTAAGAAGCTTTCCTATTGGCTGGAGGTTAATCTAGACAATGTTTGAGGAAGAGTAAAGCCGGGAAGGTAAACGTCCCTAGTGTTTGTACATCTATCCCGTATCTGTGACCATGATTTGCTGCTAACCTTGAAAACACCATAACAGGTATCTAAATGGGTTCAAAATGTTGTTTGTTCGAACTCAGACAATTCTCTGGTGAGTCTATCATAAGGCCGACACAACCAGGTTACCGCTATAATTGTCTCTACATTAAAATTTATCTGCTTACAAACACATTTAGATAAGTGAAAATCTGTTTCCGAAACCAGTTGGAATGTGTGGCTAGAGAGTTGGAACTTCAATATAGCTAGAGGCCACGTCTGTGAATTAACAATAGATAGCGTCAACACTACTGTAGACAATGAATCGCTGACGTAATTCTTCGCCACCGCTTCTACAGGTCTCTCTAGATGTCTCAACTTTTTGTTCATGAAGATTATTCAAGCTGCTATGAATGTCATCAAACTAATATTTTATGAATATCATTAAACAATATTTTACAACTATTATTTGTATTCTTTTAGCAGTTTATTGCATCAGATTTTATTTTATTTTTAAGAACTGACAGGGTAGTGATAATTGTCAATACATCATCTACAATCTATATCGAGACAAATTCAATTCTGTCGTCTTTTAACTTCCATTTTGTGGGACCAGCTAATATTTTGTGCCTGTAAAATATTTAGATTTACTTTGTTACTAGTCATTGTCAATTCTATGGTTTTGATGTTTGGTTATCTTATTCATAGCCGAATCTACAGTTTTGATGTTTGGTTATCTTATTCATAGCCGAATCTACAGTTTTTATGCCATCTTTAACGAAATTATTTTCAGATTATACTTAATATGCCTGGTAATCTCTAGGGTTCTATTCTACCACTAGATTTCCTATCTGACATAGAGGTGCTAGCCAACTTGTTATAATTATTTTTTTTTCTGTATTGTTTGCTTACTTGCCATGACTGATTGCAGTTAGCATGTTATGAATGAATTTATCCAGTTGGAACAGAAATATCAATTTTTGGAAAAGAAGAGATAAAAAAATATTATAATCACTTATCTACAGTACAAGGACATGCCATAACGGAATCATCAAAGCTTGACACTTCAGCTTCCAAGGAGATTTCTAACCATTTTAATAATATTACTGATTTTTACACATTTAACTTGGGAATAATTCCAACAAGTCTAAATCGACACTCTTTAGTCATGATATTTTTCTTTACAATTTCACATGGAAAAAAATGATAAGAATAACAAAATATTTTGTTGCAAAATTTCTCCAAATGTCTGTCTATTGCCTGGAGTGCTCCAGAAATCTGGTATGTTCAAGGGTATTCATGGACACTTATATGCTTGCACTTCTCTTAATTTGGGAAAAATGATAGCATACACATCCTTTTTATTATATGAAAAACATTCAAAATCCTATTAGGAACGTACAGCTGGGCTATAGAGCCATGTCACTGGCGTACAATAACTTTCTGTGCGAGGGGCCATGTGACCAATTTACGATAACTTTTCAACAACAGATGAAATGGATTTGTTTGTTCCATTCCTGTTTTAACGAAATATAGAGAAAACATTCTGTGCAATATGACTTGGTGAAATTCAGATATTACCAATGACTCTCTAGAACACTAAAAGGCTTTAAACCGTGTAACAGAAAGACGATCCTTATGAACGTGCTTCAATCAGTTTGTCAGATCGCTACTCTTATTGACCTGTTTACTTCAAATATTCATGGAACTTGTCAAATATTTTGGTAAACAACGGAATAAAAACAACGAAAAATGTTTAGCATGTGAAAAGGATTTTTTTTGAAAAGCTAAATAGAATCAGCAGGAGATCAATACACATCAAACTCATAGAATTAAGTCTGCATGTGGTATAACAGGCACATCCTGTAGGCTCAATAGCAGCACTTAATGTCTTGTTGAGAAACTAAAACATGATAATAATCTCAGCTATTGCAGTAAACAACTGACATGCAAGATGTCATTATCCAGGGTTAAAGATGTTTTGTCACTCCTATCCCATGTTTTAAAAGGTTTTGTCACACCTGTCAGATGTTTACAGGGTTTTGTCACTCCTGTACAATGTTTACAGGGTTTTGTCATACCTGTCCAATGTTTACAGGGTTTTGTCACTCCGATCCCATGTTTTTAAAGGTTTTGTCACACCTGTCAGATGTTTACAGGGTTTTGTCACACCTGTCCAATGTTTACATGGTTTTGTCACACCTGTCAGATGTTTACAGGGTTTTGTCACTCCTATCCCATGTTTTAAAAGGTTTTGTCACACCTGTCCAATGTTTACAGGATTTTGTCACAGGTATCCAATGTTTACAGGGTTTTGTCACACTTGTCCAATGTTTACAGGGTTTTGTCACAGGTATCCAATGTTTACAGGATTTTGTCACAGGTATCCAATGTTTACAGGGTTTTGTCACACCTGTCCAATGTTTACAGGATTTTGTCACACCTGTCCAATGTTTACAGGGTTTTGTCACAGGTATCTAATGTTTACAGGGTTTTTTCATACCTGTCCAATGTTTACAGGGTTTTGTCACACCTGTCCAATGTTTACAGGGTTTTGTCACACTTGTCCAATGTTTACAGGGTTTTGTCACAGGTATCCAATGTTTACAGGATTTTGTCACACCTGTCCAATGTTTACAGGGTTTTGTCACACCTGTTCAATGTTTACAGGGTTTTGTCACACCTGTTCAATGTTTACATGGTTTTGTCACAGGTATCCAATGTTAACAGGGTTTTGTCACAGGTATCCAATGTTTACAGGATTTTGTCACAGGTATCCAATGTTTACAGGATTTTGTCACACCTGTCCAATGTTTACAGGGTTTTGTCACAGGTATCCAATGTTTACAGGATTTTGTCACAGGTATCCAATGTTTACAGGGTTTTGTCATACCTGTCCAATGTTTACAGGGTTTTGTCACACCTGTCCAATGTTTACAGGATTTTGTCACACCTGTCCAATGTTTACAGGGTTTTGTCACAGGTATCTAATGTTTACAGGGTTTTGTCATACCTGTCCAATGTTTACAGGGTTTTGTCACACCTGTCCAATGTTTACAGGGTTTTGTCACACTTGTCCAATGTTTACAGGGTTTTGTCACAGGTATCCAATGTTTACAGGATTTTGTCACACCTGTCCAATGTTTACAGGGTTTTGTCACACCTGTTCAATGTTTACAGGGTTTTGTCACAGGTATCCAATGTTAACAGGGTTTTGTCACAGGTATCCAATGTTTACAGGATTTTGTCACAGGTATCCAATGTTTACAGGATTTTGTCACACCTGTCCAATGTTTACAGGGTTTTGTCACAGGTATCCAATGTTTTATAATGTCTCGTCACAGCTGGGCAATATTTAGGATGCTGTGTATTACCTCTATCAAAAATTAACAGATTTTTGTCATACAGCCATCTGCCCAATGTAAACAACATTTGTGTCATTTCTCTGTGATCGAAATTATACTTTTCCTTCAGATGCTGCTAACCTAGGGGTTAATCTAGGGGAAACTACCTTTTTGTACTCTGGGGGGGGGAAAGCTCTTCAAAGGGGAATTTTAATAATCACAAAGTTTCACTTTTTAAACTTTAAAGTATATTTTTCAACTGAAAACAGCAAAGGATAATCAGAAAAAGACAAATCTGAAGGATTTGGGTAGATATTGACATGAAAAGTGAAGGGAAATGCAACATTTCAATAAATTTAACACAATTCTGAGGGGAAAAAGGGGAAAAATTCTGAGGGGAAACTACCCATAAACGGTAGTAAAAAAGGCCTAGATTGACCCCTGTAACCAGTCATCTTTAAAAGTCAGGATATTATTTTAATATTGCCCTTGAGTAACAAATTTTGACCTTGAGTAACAGATTTTGACATTGAGTAACAAATTTTGAACTTGAGTAACAAATTTTGACATTGAGTTACAGATTTTGACATTGAGTAACATATTTTGACATTGAGTAACAAATTTTGACCTTGATTAACAATTTTTGACATTGAGTAACAGATTTTGACCTTGAGTAACAAACTTTGACCTTGAGTAACAAATTTTGAACTTGAGTAACAAATTTTGACACTAAGTAACATATTTTGACATTGAGTAACTGTTTTTGATATTAAGTTACAAATTTTGACCTTGAGTAACAAATTTTGACCTTGAGTAACACATTTTGACCTTGAATAACAGATTTTGACCTTGAGTAACAAATTTCATTATTGAGTTTCTCAAAAAAACAATTAAAAGGTTAACTGCTACTTACAAAGGCTCCATCAAAGATTTTCCTACAATAAAAGGTAGATACCAGACATTGCAATCAGAAACTTTTCTTGATATAAAATAAGAAATGGACAGACATTGCAATCAGAAACGAGGACAAATAGTCCTACAGCTGTATATATAACAAAGACAGAAAAAGACTGTCACAAAATCAAAAGTGACACTTCCAAAAAAGAAAAAAAGGACATCCCCAGGAAGATGAAATAAATCTCGGCAGCCCTTTACGACCTGTTGTCAGCCTCACATTCAGATGAAAGACGAACAGATCTTGAAGTACCACCAGCCAGGTTTGAGCAGACGACACATAATTAACTTGGTTGAAATTTGTAGGTTAATTTGCAATCTTAAGGCCAAACAGAAGCTAGATATAGTAACAGTTGATTAATTACTGCCATCACTTCTCAAGGTCGCCCTTACCCAAGCACAATGTACAAAGAAAACACCTTTTTAATGCTTTTAAATAATCGGGCTGACTAAATAAATCATTGGCTCGGGTGAGGAAATAAAATATCTTTTCAGGCAACAAGTTCGCTGATAGTTCTCTATTTTCTCTACGTAGTTAGGTGTCAATAGAGAACATCATTCTCCCAACACCAAAGCTGGGTCTCCAACACCGAAGCGGTGTCCTGATAAAAAAAAGTTACAAATAGCAACAAAAACCTATGAGAACAAATTGATCTGACAGCTAGCAGCTAAGTGATGCGATAATATGTACAATTTGTCATAGCAACAGATTGAGAACGTGTCCTTCAACGCTGATCTGGCTGACTGTGTATTGTAGCTCAAGGGCACAATTAAACATGGATCCTGATTTTACTGTTCGTGTTTTCGGGTCACAGAACTCTGCCAATACAACCTTGGGTAGGCTGACCCAAGGCCGCCCTTACTAAACATGCACCACACGCATCCCATGTTTTTCTGGTTAGCTTATTTTTTTTTATAAATATTGGTTAAGCTAAACATTGCACTAAGCAAATTGTAATTAATTCTTCAGTTTCTGTTTTGATTTTTTACTTGAAAGTATTTCATAAAAGAATGAAAGAGATATGCCTTTATGAAAAAGGATACCAAAGTTAGAGATGTGCCTTTATGAAAAAGGATATTAAAGTTAAACTATCTTGTTACAATTGTTACTGCAATGAAATCCTTTCCAAAAGAAATGTTCAATAAAAACAAGAAGTCCAATGGGCCTGAATGGCTCACCTGCAATAAATCTCACACTTTTATTTTAAGAGTGAAATACAAAACAGATACAGGTAAAAGTGTCTGAGATCAAAAGAATCCATTGAAAGACTTTAACCTATCACCCCTGTGACCTTGAAAGTACTTAGTAGGTCATGGCCATTCATCTGGACAAACTTGGTAGCCCTTTATCTTAGCATGCTAGTACAAATGGCATTTTGATTATTGAGAAGAAGAAATTTTAAGATCTTAATATTTTTCACCCTGTGACCTTGAAAGTTGGTCTAGGCAATTCATTTGAACACATTTCTTAGACATTCATCATATCCAAATATCAGTATTCAGAGCCTTTTGGTTATTGAAATAAAGTTGGGTTTTTTTATTATTATTTTTACCCTTGACCTCTGTGACCTTGAAAGTGGGTCAAATGTGCATGTGGTAGCCCTTTATCACAGCATGCTACATGTCCAATATCAGTACCCTTTTGGTTATTGAGAAGAATGGTATAAATATTTTTACAAATTTGACCCTGTGACCTTGAAAGTGGGTCAAATGTGGTAGCACTTTATCCCAGCATGCTACATGTCCAATATCAAACAAGAGCACCGCAAGCAAAGGCATGATATGCCTGCAGTACCCTATCAGAAGTATAATGGTATGGAAACATAAAAAAAATTCTGACACTTTCTACAAAATATCCGAAATTGCATCCAAAAAGCCAAGCATGTTTGAAAGATTTCAATCAAAAACTGTAGAAGATCTCCGGACAAACAACAGATATCAATAGAAATGCATTTTCTACATAATGCTTAAATTTTCCTATTGCAAATATGAATGCTGTACGCGATAAGTTGAAATAACTCAACAAAACCCATAACATATGTTAAATATTATAGCTTTTAAGTACCATATCAAATTTTAGAGGAATTAAAGAAAACACAAAAAATTTCAGATGTTTTCAACATAATGACCAAAATTGCATCCTAAAGCTGGTGTAACTATGGTGCATATTCTTGAATCAAACTGTCGTTTAAGAAAACACAACTTCATGCCATGGTGGTCAAGCCTAGCAAGTTTGAAAGAAATTGGCTGTAGGAGGAGATCAACAAGAGCACCACAAGTGGAGGCATGATACATCCATCCTACCCTATCGGAAGTATAATTGTATGTAAACACAAAAAATGTCTGACACTTTCTAAATAATATCTGAAATTTCATCAGATACGAAGTCCCCTAGGGCCATAACTCTAGTAAGTATTGTCGAATCAAACTGTCATTCAGGAATACACAGTTTCATGTCATGATGATTAAGCCTACAAAGTTTGAAAGGCATTGGTTGAAAACTGTAGAAGAAGATCTCCGGACAAAACAACAGTTTACAACAGAAATGCATTTTCTACATAGTGCCTTTATCCAATAATGCAATGCTGTTTAGCGAAAAGTTGAAATAACTCAACAAAACCTGTAATATATGTGAAAAAGTATAGCCTTTCGAACTACCATACCAAATTTTAGAAGAATTGAAGAAAACACAAATAAGTTCTCACACTTTCTACATAATGCTCAAAATTGCATCCCAAACGGCAATAACTCTAGTGAATATTATCGAATCAAACTGTCATTCAAGAAAACACAACTTCATGTCATGGTGATCAAGCCTAGCAAGTTGGAAAGAAATCAGTTGAAAACTGTAGGTGATCTCCAGACAAATAAAAGTTTACGACGGCGGTACGCAAGGACAACGCCATACCATAATACATCCCGTCATTTTTGACGGGCGTATACAAACTAGAATGACAATGGGCAGAACTAATGTGGAGATTGTCACTCGCTTTGAACAGGTCATTAAAACAAAACAAGTTTTGTTGGACAGCTTCTTTTAAGGGAAATCTGTAGTATCTTATTTAAATTACAGGTTTATACAAGATATACCGATTTTTTACTTGCCCAGTCGGGCAGATAGTACGGACAAGCTACCTGCCCATCAAAGGGTTGTACCTGCCCCATGCAGTCAGGCAATCCTTAATGTCGCGCCCTAAAGATGTTGCTTGAAGTTTTAAGATATTTGATCCCTGTCACCTCAAAAGTAGGTCAAGGTCATTTATTAAAACATAATCTTACATAATAATAATAATTAGCTCGTGTTTGGACCAATTTCTAAATGAAATACATTTTCTGAAGGCAAATGTTATTCTAAGAAGGAAAATCAAGGTCTCAGTTGTGTCAATTGACCGGAAAGTACCTTAAAACGGCATTATTCGCTAAATTTGGTGCGTGTCTGCTCAATTTCGCCGCCATTCGACTAATTTTAGGAATCTCAACATGGTACGACATGAAACATTTTCTATATTTTTTTAACCTTAAAAATTTAGATTATCAAACAATAACATATTAATATCAAGATTTATTACTTAGCACACCAGTACCATAATTATATTTTTATTATCGTTTTCTATGTTAAAAAACATTTCTAATGTTTTCTTGCAAATCGGCACGGAACGGGGAGCAGGATAGTGGTCACATGATTCGAAAAAAAAATCATGTGATTTCTCGTATAAAAATAGAACGGGAAGCACAAAATGTCAGGTAGCCATGATAAACAAATATTGGCTGACGAAAAGAGAGTCACACGACTGGACAGGAAAGAAGCTGAAAGAGACTATTGAAAGATCGAAACAGATACATCTGATAAACAAAAAAAAAGATGACACCATCGAAGAAGACGAAGAGCATGGTTTGACGGACGAAGTGTGGTTGAGTTGACAGTGCTTTCAGAAAACAAAAACGGACAGCTGATACGTATACGAAAATACATTCTTCATTCAGTACACTGTAAGATTATGTTTGGTAAAGCTTGTTAAAACATAATCTTACATAATAATAATAATTACCTCGTGTTTGGACCAATTTCTTAATGAAATACATTTTCTGAAGGCAAATGTTATTCTAAGAAGGAAAATCAAGGTCTCAATTGTGTCAATTAACAGGAATGTACCTTATAACAGCATTTTTCGCTTAATTTGGTGCTCGTCTGCTCAATTTCGCCGCCGCCATTCGACTAATTATAGGAATCTCAACATGGTACGACATGAAACATTTCCTTTAATTTGTTCAACCTTAACAGTTAAGATGATCAAACAATAACGTATTTATTTAATATCAAGATTTATCACTAAGCACATCTGTACCATCGTTATATTTTTATTATTGTTTCTATGTTAATGTTTCTTATGTTTTCTTGCGAATCGGCATGGAACCGGGATCAGGATAGTGATCACATGATTCGAAAAAAAATCATGTGATTGCCCGTATAAAAATAGAACGGAAAGCGCAAATGTCAGGTAGCCGTGGTAAACAAATATTGGCTGACGTTCTTCATTCACGTACAATGTACACTGTAAGATTATGTTCGGTAAAGCTTGTAATAACAATAATAATAATAATTTGAGGTTCTTTTATACCGCTTTATCGAAACCTATAGGCTGTCTCAAAGCGGTTCACAAATGATTATCTGTGGCTATAGGGCCAAAGCAACCAGTCAATGTCATTATCATTTCAATGGGAAGCATACAACCTGTGCTGTCATTTCAGCACTCACAGCTAGCATTCTATAAATTCTAGCATTGCCCAACCATATATTCCAGGGTTTTTTCAGCCCATCTTGGGAAAAATTCAGACATCGTTCAATTGGGAAATTGTTATCTCAAAAACTTGAAAATTTGAGAAATATGGTTGTGCTAATATAGAATTCCAATAAACACTTTGCCTTACTCTTATGATAAATCTATTAAGCAACTCAGCATCCAGATAAGGAGTCAAACACTGATTAAATTAAAGATAAATAAACAATTTTATTGATTCACCCGCACTGTATGCTTTTTTCTTTCTATTTACAAGTCTATGTTAATTACTGTGCATACACCTAGCTACGTTTTCATTTTTTGTTGTGGCGGAACAGGATAGAATTGTCTGGTGACGGACCACATGTGACCAATAAGACCAAACAGCACATCAGCTGAGAAACACTTAGTTTCAATACCGTAAAATGTATACAAGTTTATCTCCTTTTTTTGCGGAAGATTTAACCCTTAGACTGTTAGTCACTGCATATGTTGTTCTGTAAAGTCCCAGTACTGACTACTTATCATAAAAAATAGCTTTGGAATCGACTATTATCTGTTCATATGAAACAGACTTTTAATCAAAAATAAATTTTCTGAAAATATCCTTGGTATTATATATGCTTTTTTTGACCCGGTGAATTTCCATAGGTAAACAGGAAGATGTCGCTCAAAGCATGTAAAGATACCGAATAGTAGTTTTTTATTTACTTCTGATTGGTCAATTGGTACCTACTTTCACTTTTGGAGGTGTGTTTTTTTATACAATCATGGGATATATTATGTTTGCTTTGTCAAACATGGCAGTAGCAATGAACAATTATTGGGAATGATCCAACATTAAAAAAAAAATGGTGCATACCCGGAATTTGGCTTTGGGATTTTCAGAGCAATTGGGAATTTTTTCAGTAAAAATTGATTGGGAATGGGGTTAATAACCGACATCAGTTTATATTGGTGGAAAAACCTTTTACACATATACACATGAGTAGACTGGAACAAGCAGAGTAAAAAATATCTTGCTTAAGGATACAACACAAGTGCTGTGGCCAGGACTCAAACTCACAACCCTTCGATCATGAACCTGGCCTCTTACCATCAGACCACCGTGCCTTCTTATTCATTTCGTTAATTTGAACAAATTTGTTAGCCCTTTATCCCAACATGCCCAGGACAAAAATCAGTACTCTGGGCCTTTAAGTTACTGAGAAGTTGTTTAAAAGATTTTTAATACATTTGACCCCTGTGACCTTGAAAAGAGTTGAAGGTCACTCATTTGAGCAAACTTGGTAGTCCTATATCCCAGCATGCTACAGGCCAAACACCAGTGCCATGGGCCTTTCGGTTATTGAGAAGATGTTGCTTGAATACATTTAACCTCCGTGACCTGAAAAGTAGGTCAAGGTCATTCATTTGAACACCTTCTTAGCCCTTTATCTAGCATGCCGCAGACCAAATATCATAACCCTGGGCCTTCCAGTTATTGAGAAGTTGTTAGGTTGACGGCATATGACAGATTAGGTCTTTTTGAACTTTCAGGTCAGATGACCTAATAAAGGAGTCCCATGAAAAAACGTAAGTTTTACACCTGGAGCTTTGAAGGACAAATTTGAATGAAGTATGCAACACATTTTCTAAAAGTGGTTAACTATGATGCTAAATTTCTTCCTTCTACTATGACAAGTAACAAGTTATGGAGCGGAAACAGATGTGTTTAAAAAATGAAGGGGTCCCAGGAAAAACTATTTGAAAATTTGGGAGACCTTGACTTTTGGAAGACAATGAAGTGTGTGACACACCTTCTAATAGTGGTTAACAATCATGCTAAGTTTTGTCTCTTTTCTATGACAATTTATAAAATTATGAAGTGAAAACAATGAAACAACAGACAGACACATGGACGCACGGACAGAGGGATTACTACAGGGCATAGGGTCCTAATTAATTTTATCACATAACTAACCCGTTCAGTCATGCCATACAGCCATGTCATAAAAATTGTATTACACATGTGTAATAACACTATTGACAGTATTGTGACGTCCTAAGCAAATGACGTTTTATGACATCAAATCATTGTCTCGGTAGTGAAAATCGTACTGTCAAAGAAGAAATTTACCTTTCTTATAGAGAATGAATTTAAAAAGTTTTGGTGTATTTTCTCATAAATATAAGTTAAGTGATAAATAAAATTTAACACTCGTGTCAATGTAATATGGAATATGTTAAACTTGTTAAATAAATTTCATATTACATCCACACTCGTGTAAGATTCTCTGTCTAAATTTTACAACAACAATTCCAGGTCATCTCCTTTGTCTTACACAGGCTGGAAACCAAACAAAGAACTGAATCTACTGAAAACGAGGTTTTTACAGTCAAAATTGTACATGTGAACATTTCCATCTTCAATTTTATGTACTTTTTCTTTACATAAGAATGTAAATCTGCTTCTCTTTGCACTAAAAATGAACACTCAACGAACTCAACAGATGATGCTGATGACAGATTTATTGACTGCTTCTGAAGATGTTTTGCATATATGTATACGGAGGTCAATCAAATCCAAGTGACCCTCTTGTTAGACCAGAAATTATGACAAAAGTGACTTACCGGATTCATGACTGTACAATCAACAGAGGTCTTGTGGAAGGGGTCGAACTTGTCAGCACACACCACAAGGTCGGGTAGAGGGTAAAGTCTTAGGCCCACATCATGTGACCAGTACACGGGGCAGACGTGGAGGGGAAGGGGACACAGGTGTCCCTGAGAAATCAGGGTCTTGGCAAACTAAAACAGTCAATCATAAATATTTTACTGAAAAATGTTGTAAAGGGAGATAACTGCAATTCATTCATAAATATTTTACTGAAAAATGTTGTAAAGGGAGATAACTGCAATTCATTCATAAAAAATTTACTGAAAATGTTGTAAAGGGAGATAACTGCAATTCATTCATAAATATTTTACTGAAAAATATTGTAAAGGGAGATAATTGCAATTCAATTAAAATTCAAAAACATTACATTTCTGGTATATCATTATTGGTTTTAAATTCTTTATGACAGCTTTCTCTATGCAGTATTTTCTACCTTGATTTTGACATCTGACCAATCTTCATTCATTTGGCAAATAATCCATAACAAGAAACTTTTACCCTTTCAATTCCCCCCACACCTCAGTCATGAAAATCTGTTTGTGCAAGTGTTAAATTGACCCTTTCGTATTTAAATCCTACGCTCATTGATGTTGATTCAATATTAATATTTGCTGTAATAAAAAAATCTCCCTTTTTGTTGGGGGACAAAAAAAGGAAAAAGTTAAAACTAAAACTAAAGCTAAAACTTTCCAGTATATAAAATTACATTTTTTCAATGAAATAAGGAAGATGCTTTAATTAGGCAAGTACCGAAAACATAACAAACTTTCAGCAAAATAATTGTAGAGTTGTTAATATTTGCAAGGGTTTTAATTTGGATAAATTAACAAATGCATCAAAATTTGTGAAAATGTTCATACTGTGGCTTTATAATTTAGGTTTCACAATTATTTTTGATATGGGAATTAAATCACTGCAAATAAGTTCCCGACAGATAATCCCAAATTTTACATTAAAAAAACTATGAAACTATACAGAATTTCTTTGTCTTCCAACAAGAATTCTGTTAAAAAAAAATCAAACTGTAATATATTACGTCTGTAGTGGAAAGATCTATTATGTCTCCCAGGATGCACCAGGGTCGGCTGAATCCTGTGTACTTACATGGGTCGGTACATCTCCATCCTCCGGAAACTTGACACAGTTACGACACATCTTAGTGACGATATCCTCACGGAACACCACGATCTGCTGCGTACAGTACTGTATACGACAGGGGTTACTAGTGAAGACAGCCGACGGAATCTTCCTCTTCACATCCTCAATGATAGAGCTGGGTATAGCAGGTCTGTAAAAGGTAAAGTAATAAAGGTATAACTGTGTTTAAATTTCTAAAATACTATTCCAATGACAATGTGCTTCACAGATGTATATTTCACCTCTACAAACAAAGTTCAAGGGATAGGAATATATTTCATCTGTGTAGGATGGAGAAAGTGCTAGGTACTCAACTAAACTGGGTAGAATGGATGAAGAGCACGGACACAACTCACCCAAGTAGTACTGTACATGGATGAATTGCTCCAATACTCACAAATCTTGATGAAACGAATAAAGGGAAAGGATACTAGCTTACTTTAAACAAAAATGGAAGTCTGAGATGCTAGCTGTCTTAGGAAGTATGAAGGAAGTGCTACAATACTCAACAATCTCAATGGAATGAAAATGAATTGCAAAGATACTTACAATTTGACATTCCATTTCTTTTTACCTGATTTTCCAGCTAATTTTTCAGGAATAGCAATACATCATTACTGAATAGATTTTATCGTTGACAGTTGTAAATTTAAAGTTAATTTTCTTTGTTCCCTCTGACAGGACTTCAGTAGTACAGTGCACTCCTCTTTATATCATGTTGCATTTGTCTGACAAAACATGATATTAACAGGAATGTGACATTAAGAGAAACATGTTTTTTCACTAAATCTAGTGCATTTCCAATCTCCATAACTAAAAGTAAGACATTCAAAGTATATGTGAAGATGTTTCAATAAATAGCTAACACTATTTCAATTAAAATCATTTTTGGGGTTATATTTATTTTTATTTTCTATGCATCATTTTGTACAAGTTGTATCTGAAATCAATGGAAATGACATCATTTTCTGGATAATTTACGTTATTGGTTAAAAAAACCCATGATATTAAGAGGAATTTACCTCAAAAAACATGATTTTAACCAAATAAAATTAACCAAATTTTAAATTTTAACCAAATAATTTATATAAAGAGAAAAATGGTGCTTGGGAAAACCATGATATAAAGAGGAATGTGATATTAACAGGAGTGATACTGAGTGGAGTCCACTGTTTTTTCAAATGTTTTTCAAGACCTGTACCAATTTATTTTTAGCATTGAATGTCACTGGCTTACCTTGGTAGAATAGCTGAAGGGCCAGGATCCTGGGGCCCTGGTACAAAGATAAACCTACTGTTTTCTGATATATTGGGGAACTCCGAGATCAGGTCTGTCAGACTTGAGAATGCCTCTGGTATGAATAAAATGATTTCATGATGAGTACATGTTGAGTGACTACCCTCAAAAACCCTTAAATCAACAGCTAACACTTACGTAAACACTTAAATAGAGCGCTTGAAGGTATCTATTAAGAAAGACATGAACTCAACTTTGACATTTTGTTTCCCATAACAGCTGCCAGATGTGCATCTGCAAGATTATCACTGACACCTTGTCAAAAAGATGAGTACATCAAACTCTTGTATGGTACAAAAGATTCAACATCATTCATTCTGTACAACTCCATTGCTGCCTAAAGACTCTGACTTGATGACAAACTTAATTATGCCCGGTAGGACAGTAACAATATTTGCGAAATTATTTATCACTTATCTTCTCATTTTGATTATTATTATTGTGCTTTATTGTATTTTTTTGAACAGTTTTTCAGCAGGAAATCAATTGCTGACAACAATGAAATTGATGACATCACAATAACAAATGTTACAGTCGTATCACAACATTTGCCTTCTCAATGCATAACAACGGATGGATGCAGAGCAAATGTACATAATTATGAGTTTAAACTTTCAAAAATTTTCTTACTGTAAAATATAGAATATTTACCTTTTAATACTTTTGCATGTTGAGCTCCTTGTGGCGCAGAAAGGAAATTTCCACACATGACAAAACAAACCGGTGGAAATTCAGAATACCCCGTAAAAAGCACTCTAAGCATTTCAAGGACCTAGAACAGAACAATGTTAACACAGTGAAACTTGGAAAGTTGAAGCTATTGAGATTATGTAGTTTTATACCATAGTGATACAGCTAGTTTAAGACCATGAAATACAAGGTTGTGAATTTCTCATTGTGGTAACAGGGTAATACAGAATGTTATGGATACCATATTGTGGGTTATTAATGCAATTTACGCACGATTTTGACCAAAAATTGGAAACTTAAATTTTTCACAGATTAAATATTAAAACTTGTCCAATTAACACGGGAATATCATTTTCCAAATCACGTATAATATTGCCCCGGGAAAAAATCTCTGCAAAATTGTCCTACTATTCAGTACAAATGGAGTCCCAATGTAATACAGTGGACTCCACTTAATATCACCCCTGTTAATATGACATTCCTCTTTATATCATGTTTTTCCCCAAGCACCATTTTTCTCTCTATATAATCTATGTAATTTTATTTGGTCAATATCATGTATTTTGACGTGAATACCTCTTAATATCATGTTTTTTTTAAACAATAACATAAAATATCAAGAAAATGATGTCATTTTCATTGATTTCAGATACCACTTGTACAAAATGTTTTGTATGAAATAAAAAATTACCCCAAAAATGATTTTTAATTGAAAAAATAAATTTCTATATATTGAAACATCTTCATATACATGCATTGAATAGCTTACTTTTAGTTATGGAGATTGGAAATGCACTAGATTTAGTGGAAAACATGTTTCTCTTAATGTCACATTCCTGATAATATCATGTTTTTTGTCTGACAAATGCAACATGATATAAAGAGGAGTGCACTGTATAGCCATAAAATTCATTTGTGTAGCTCTTCATGCCAGATCATGAATACAAGTGTGCTGTTGCTTATTTATAAACCTAAACAGATTTCAATGAACGCATTATAATAGCTTTAGTAATGCTGGCTCGTTTCTTACCTTGACTTGGTCAAGCCACACATCAGACAAGAATACAAACATGGCGTCGGGATTCTCCTCCTCGATATGTTTTAGTCGAACTGACCCCTTTACACTTGTGTTAGATAATCCTCCGAAAAAATTGACATTTCCAAAGTAACTTCTGTAAATACAGAAATAACATTGTTACAAGATTGCTTCTTATTGGTAACTATATAACACACATACAGTCGACCATCCTTATCTCAAAGTCAGCAGAACCATGGAAAAACTTTTAACTGTGTATTCAAGTTAACCGAGTTCAAATATGCTGTGTAATGTTTGGCAGGGATCGATGAAATACTTCGAATTAAACAGTCTTCGAATAATACGAGTAACTGTTCGAGATAACGAGGTTCGACAGAAACTTAGATTTGGTCTCAAATTCTCGCTGAATGACTCGGATAATTTATTCATGCACACCTAAGTGTAATGGAGAACGTTATCAGTGGAATTTTGCTTTGTTTCTTGAATAACAAGCTTTGTGTATCCACAAATTATGTTCTCTCCACTGACCTATATCATAACACCAAAAGACATGTAAATCAGTACTGAAAATTCCTGAATTGTTTGCACCAGTATATTTCTCAAATTCTCAAATTATGCACTAGGAATTTCATTTTGCCGTAATATAAAATTCCCAAACAAACCTTGTTGTTTTAGCAGGTTCTGGAGGAGGAAAGCCGAATGCATTTATATGAAATACTGAATCTTCATACCAGCCCTCGGCTAGGACAAAACAGTTCTCTGTAAACAAACCACTGTGGAAGTTCTGTTCCATGTGTTAAGGAAAGAATGTCATGATGTAGCAGATGTACAGCTATTATCAGTATATAATTACTATCTAAATCATATCTTTCCTTAGAATTTAAAGTACATATGCATATTGAAGCAGCAACATTTTTTTCTGATATACTGTCCCATTCATCATTCACATACCTATTTTAGAGCCCTCAATTGTATTTATTCATACTTCTATTAATTCTAGTGTTTTTGGCCAAACATAATACAGCTTGTTATATTACCCAGGGAGAGGAATTAATTTTTAAGATCTGAGCTACATTGTATTTTTCCAATCCCTAATATACTTTGTTATTTGAACAAATGTAAATATTTCTGGAAATAAAATGTTTATCTTAAACAGATAAGCGCAATGATAACCTGGTGCACTCACAATAATGACTGTAGAAAGCAATACGCAGAAACTTTAATTGATGCAATCATATGTTATGGAAAATATGTAGTCGAACATAAAAACAATTCTTCCTGTTTCAACCTTTGGATTAAACTAAGATCAGGTGTGATCGTGAAAGATACAGCTTTAGAAAGGTTCAAAGTGACAGCTCCTGACGGATCCTCTAGGTACCATTTACCCTACAAGAAGAAAAATCAAATTACATTCAATTTCTGTGATTTACAATAGGGTTTATTATCGGTAATTCATCATAGCAATTGCTTCATTTACCACACAACAAAATATCATAACAAACATTAAAATTTTTTTTTTTAACATTTCCATTTGATAACATTTTTTTATCAAAAGAAGTATTAATGTCGTTTTTATTTTAGAAATTATTTGCTCTTTTTCTCACCTCCTTCAGTTGTGTTAACATTCCCAGCACAATTATCTCCCCTAGCTTTGTATTGCTGCCAAGTAAGAACTCGATTGGTTTCAGCTGGAAAACGAATACAAATGTTGAACACTATCCTAAGAGTGACACTTTTTATCATTGCATAGAAAGATCTAGCACAAACCAGGTTTGTAAACAAGTCATATATCTATTTGAATTATTCTTGGACAGGAATTCAAAGTCAATAAAGCATTGAATCAAAAAGGAACAACTTTCTGATGCTGTCCCTTGATTTACAAAAACCATAATAGGAAAAGCTGACCAGCTATTAACTTTTTGAACTTAATTTGTTTTGTTCAACTTTGACAAATTTGAAAGTGTTTAGTAGAAGTATAAGTTATGAAAAACTGTACAGAATGATTTGGATTGCAGAGTTATACTTTCATTTTGTTTATTCACATAATATGAAAAAAGTTTAAAGGCCCAATATACGTAACTTTTGGCAAAACTTGAAGAGAAAATCAAGTCTAATAACTTTTTATATTTATAGATTCAGTTAAGATTAATTGATATCAGCAATAATCAAGATGAATTCTTACACGGTTACCAAAACAGCAGCAGTTGAAACTCGGTATTTGTAAACACGCGTCCATTTTGAACTGTCTTCTAACTTCGGTTTGTTGTTGATGTGGGCCACACCTGAATTATTTTCAATTCTTTGGATTTTCTGTCAAGAGTTTCTTGATAGTTAATGCTCTGGTTTACTTCATTTCAGACTTATTTCTGCATGTTTATCAGCTGGATTTTTTTCAGAATCAAAAAAAATTCCTGAAGTTACGTATATTGGGCCTTTAATGTTTAAAAGTAATGATTAGGTTATCTGTCCATTTTAAAAGAAGAAATCCAAATTTACCTTGAATTTTTTCGACTTTTCCTCGTTGGATCCTATAGCTGGGGGTGTAAACAAGTCATGTCGCTGTGTTCTCTGTAAATAAACACAAGCAATGGGAGATAACCCTGACAAAATCTCTATTGGCTATAAATACAGAAGGAAAAAAATTGCTGCAAAGAAGTCTTTTTTATTCAGTTTATACTTATTCACACATTGATCAGCCTAGGGGGTAATTAAGATTAAACCAGATCTGCCTACCTTCTATTAAATTTCTTTTAATATTTGATGGGTGGTGTGTAGGGCTGGGGGTTTTACCGGTATACCGTGGTATAAAGTTGTGATGGTACATACCGTGGTACATTAGTCCAGTACCAGTTTTGGGACTTTCATTTAACTTATCAATGAACTATTTGTTACACAGATCAATTGGAATTCCAATAAGGTTTAATTATAATTTCCTATAAGTTTGCTGATCAACTAGGACAGACATAGATTCAATAAAACAATATTAGAGGATAACACAAAGAGAAACTTATGACAGGCCCCTTGTTGATTGGCTTCAGAACAAAAACAGCCAAAGACCTTTAGCTAGCTCAAACCTTCAATCAAGGTGGTATACCATAGTACGTACCCCAGTATTTGCCTAAATATCGTGGTACTATTGATTTTGTGGTACCCAGCTCTAGTGGTGTGGTATCTGAAAAAGTGCCTCCCGCCCCTCCCACACAGTTAATTATGGATTAGCCGTAAACATCTTACCTGATAAAGTATTGTATATCTGTCCTTAAATAAAGCAGCTTTGTCAGACGCAGTGCCATGTAGACTGGGACTCGCAAGTTGTAACGTCTTATTGCTGTGTCAAGAAAGATAACATGTCTCAAAATCAATCAATTCAATCATCAATTTCTCAAAAAATAAGATATTTCACTTTCAATAAAATACAATAAAACAGCATGGTTCATGCCTCACCAGAAACTGCAACCTTATTATTTATCTTACATTTAAAACGATACAATTATGTTTCGAAATGTTTTTTCTGAAAGTGTACTTATTTATTTTGGGTTTTTTTCAAACAAAATTAAAGCAGAGATAATATAAGAAGATTTCACAATGAATTTAGACTAAATGGTTTATTTTCAAAAAAATGAAATACTTACTGAATAAATTTCTTACGATCAGCAACATAGCTTAGTCTTGGTACAGAGAAAGCATCAATAACACACAGCACATTTTCCCTGTGAAATTAAAAAGGCACAGAAACTCACATTTAACACAACAAATTCTATGTATCTATCTCAAATAAGTGTGTAACAATTCATTGATGCATCAATGTATCACGATTTGTCAGTCCACGATACGATTCACGATACAAAAAGGCTCGAATCGATACTTACGATTTACAAAAATAAAGTTTAATCTGTTACGAGATCGAATTTACTGGCGTTACTATAGCTACTGTAGTTCCATCAACATCAAATGGGAAAAAATATGAAACTGACTCTTTCTATCAGCTTTACTTGAAGTGAAGTAACGCGTGTTCTGATTGGTTTAATGTCAAAACATTATCCAATCGTTAACCGCGTAAGTATTGTGTTTTGTTAGTGTTTACAAAATGGTCAGGTCGACGTGTTTGAAGATCCACCGGCCAAATTAGATCAGCCGTATGCATATAACGCCTTTTTAAATTTCGGGTACATTAACCAAATACTGTACAGAAGGTGGTACGTGTACAAACGGTATTTCAAACATGTAAAACGAATAATCATAGTCTAAGACTCCCTCTCTTGGTTGTATAAAACAGTATTTTTGTATGCCTAGTACGTCAATTCCTACTGAAGTGAACGTGTTATTTCTATGGAAGGGACATTGTTACGGAACAGAGAGCCCAGTTCAAGGCAGAAAACGTATGTGTTCTTATTTTCTTAAATAAGAATATGAAGTTTTGAGTTATTAACCCCCGATTGCTTTGAATTTAGGTTATATTGAACTAATGTATATCTAACATATCAGGGGTCGATTTAGCTGCTGGCCCTTGGCCCCATGCCAGTTGATTTAAACTTGGGCCAGTTGGGTTAACAGTTAAGAAGACTGTTTCGCCAGTTAATTTTTAGGGTTGTAGATATTGATGTATAAGTTATCTATTCGTCGTTGTGTATTGTGTACTTTCCAAGCCTACCGAGTGCTGTATTTGGATAAATGTTCAAGATTTTGGTGGTTTTTATTGCTGAATATTACATGTTTTTGTTATTCAAAAGAGCTGTGAACAAATCCATTTCTTGCCATCTAGGAACTCAAAATTTCACTGGGGGGAAACACCTGTACCCTCCCTTACGAGTGGGGGGTATCCAGCCCCCTCTCGGTGCTCTCCCCTTGGCTCACTTCTGTGGCCCTCGGGCCAGTAGCATTAGAAATGTTAAGTCTACCCCTGCATATCCAATGACCATTCTTTACTTTTTTAGTTTTAAGTTCTGAGAAAGTTTGATCTTAAAATGAATGATACTACAATGGAAACATTGAACATTTTCTTTTAAGCTTTTGTAAGAAAAAGTTTGGTTATGAATGATCACTCTTCTTTCATTTTTATTATTGTTGATATATGATAAAAATAAGCTGATAATGTTATTTTATTTGCAAAAAAATATAACAAAGCACTACGCAGAAAGCAACAGAATGACATATTGTCCGAATAAAAATGTATCGTGATATGTATCGAATCGTGAGTATCGTGATACGTATCATATCGTGACTCCACTGTATTGTTACACCCCTAATCTCAAAACTGGATGTAAAATAAAACAGTCTATCACTGGTTCTGATGCCTGACTTCTATCTATCTTATGCATGTACTTAATTTTATGTTATATAACTTCAACATTAACTCATTCAATCTGAAATTCCATAATGAAATAAGAGATCAGATGGAAACTGTTGGACCGATTAAAGTTTACAATGGACGAACAGCATCATACAATAATACATCCCATCAAATGACAAGCATACTAAAATTCAACCCTGAAATCATCTGTCGGTTCATACCCTTCATCATTGTGTTCAGCATTGCATTCCTGGACGGCTGCTTCACATGTGGTTTTGGTTATAAGTGAACTTGACACTGCAAATCAGATAACAAACATCAAATACTCAGGAAATAGGAAACACAATAACAATTCAAATACATCTATCGAAATTCAAACTTGACACCCTTCAAACTCCAGATGGACACATATGGACTCTATAGCTATTGAACTATCAGCCTGCATGGACACCCTCACGTTCAGCCTTCCTCTCTCTAAGTCTTCACCCTCCACAGACAGTACTTTACAAGCCAGATTCAGGTCCTGTTTGGCAAGCATTCATAGCCATTCACCCATTTATCTTTGTTGGTTTTAACAAATTTGTTGGACAAATTTTTATAATTGATATTTTCTGTATTCAGTATGATGCTGCTTAGGCTTGCTTTTAATTGCAGCGGAACTTGACTGGACATGGATCGATCCCCAGGATTAATCATCAATAATTTGTTAGCTTAATAGGTAGACAGCTGTCCATCTATGGAGGGATCTGGGTTCAAATCCTATTTGTATATAGTGCACTTGCCTTTCACCAAGGCGGCCAGGATTTGATTCCCTCACCAGACTTGAAAAAGTATGGGGTAACCTGGTCAACCACATGGGTTTTCTGTGGGTTTTTTGGGTGCTCTGGTTTCCTCCCACAACAGACCCCAAGCACTTA
The DNA here is from genome assembly GCA_947623455.1 of Mimachlamys varia. Taxonomy (NCBI): domain Eukaryota; kingdom Metazoa; phylum Mollusca; class Bivalvia; order Pectinida; family Pectinidae; genus Mimachlamys; species Mimachlamys varia. The sequence goes on from OX392528.1 coordinate 42,005,231, forward strand.
CTGTCTTACATCACAGCCAATAAGAGTGACTCTTTCATAGTTATAATATTGTTGTAAAATAAATACAGTTGATATACATTGTATACTGGTGATCAGCCCAGGACAAACTTGCCAGTATTCACTGTGACAACTTACATGGCTGTTTCTGTATTGTTTCTATGATTTTGTCCAGGCATTCCTCCCTCTGGTCTTCCTCCACTGACCCAAGAACTTCCACTAGATACTTACTGGACTCACTGTTAAAAACAACACCGCATATTTACAGTTGAGTGTAAGCTAACCTTTACACCCTAGTGCACTAGGAGTGCACTACGTTTAAACTAGTAGTGCACTACATTTAAACTACAGGTAAACTAGTAGTGCACTACGTCCAGCCAGGTGTGACCACAAAAACCCCTACAGGTAATGGGAGGGTCCATACCTACCTGTGTCCTTACCTGTACAGATGTAATATGATTTACCTGTACTTTTATGTTATACTATTGAAGTCATTAGTTTGTCAGTACTTGAACCTCATATAAGTACAAGAATGAACAATTCTGAGTTTATACCAGAAGATATTTATCATAATAACTTAAATAAATTAATTCACTGCATGTCAAAATTTTAAATAAAATAATAATTTAAATATACTAACTTATAATTCTTTTTAAAGAAGTAACAATTATTCTTTTCTATTTAAATATTTGCATTCTACAATTAAATTGAAAGGTATGTGTTCAAATAAAAAAATGGTACAACACATGTTTTATGTTGAAATTATTAAGTTAATCCTACTAAAAATATATACAGAAAATAAAGTAAACAACAGATTGTAATATAAAAAAAATAGATATTAGAAGAACATATTTTGTACTTAGTATAGTTGTTTCAATAACAAATACTTTAATATTTGACATTAAGAAGCTAGCTGTGCAATATCAGAGACGTACAAGGTTTTATAAGTCTCTGGCAGTACTACCTACATGTACCAGTATTGGTATTCTGTTTCAATATACACTCAGGTACAATGCATACAAATGAAAGGTTATATAAACATCAAGTACTAATGTTAGAAACGATTACTTTCACCAGAACATTTAAAGCCATTTCCTTCTTCATATCAAAATACCAACATACATCTACATGTAATCCAATTAACTGTAATCAATGTTATCATCATTAATCAATTAACAGGGTAGGGCCCTCAGGCCTTTAATCAGTCTTGGTCAGTGATGGCTGTGGGGGAGAGGGAGGTGAGAAATTCACACCTGGCTAACTACAGACAGCCTAGGGGTGTCCCCTATCTTGACCTCTGTGTCTGAGGATGTGGCCCAGGCAGGTCAGGTACATGTATGTTATTATGCCTGGAGGGTAAAGGATTCTACCTGAAGATCTATATTTGTCCCTTTTAGTTAGATTTTACATAAGTCATTAGGTTGATTTAAAAGTACAATAAATGTGACTGGCATAGGCTTAACTTTGTTCTAAGTTAGGTTAATATATCTGCATATTATTTATTTGTTGTATACTTAGTCTTACAATATAGAATTAATCAAAATGATTCCAATAAACTGATCTTGCTTTGTTTTAAATCATTATTACATATATTCATAAACCTTCAAGTCATATTTAATACAACCTGTAATTGCCTTCAATATTTAGGCCTAAATATCGGAATATTTTAAAATACTTTTATACTGATAATTAGAATAAAATTAAGTATAATGAATGTTAGTATTTTATTATCAAACTATAATGAAGCGACTGAGCCAGAGAGTATATATTCTTAATTATTATTAATTTCAATGTTATTTTATGTACTATCAATTTATTATTGTATAATTAAATGTTTTGAATGAAACATAAAAATGGATTAAAGTTCTCAAAATATCCACTATTTAAAGAGAAATGTGTAAATATCTAGATATATTCGCAAAGATTTTTAATTTCAGATAAACTTGATAAACCAGAGTAAAAGTTAACATATGTATTATCATATTTATGATCCTGGTCATATCCAGTTTAGCCCTAAGTATTAATCAAATTGGTTTCAAATTTGACCAGTGATAGTCAGATGAGAAATTCACACCTCAGTTATGTCACTGACAGGCTTATGTCAGCAGGTGTTCCTAGACAAGGTTGGGACTGGTCAGGTACCGTAATTGCCTGAGGCCTGAGGGTCAAATCAAAACATCTGTCCCATACTGAACAATCTGAATAAGTTTTAATTTATTGTTGTATTACTTTTTTTCAACTTCAAATTCTGATATTTATATTAACACTGTTGTATGTGGTGATATATATACATACAGATCTTAATATAGAAAAAAATAAAGATTATCAAAACTCTATAGCGTGTTCATAAATATATAGATCGAGGCATGAATGTATTTTATAAAAATATATATCTAATTTAATTAAGTAATAAAAGAATATTTATTTGTTTTTTTTCGCAATTAGTTTTTACAATATTTAAAAATATACTTCTAAACAAATAATAATCAATAAATATTCCTTCAATTTTTCAATATACTTGATTGTAAATTGGTAAATTAATAAAAATAATAACGTTAATAGTGTATATTAAAAGAAATATAAGACATCAAAACTGCTAGATAAATATTAATTTTCTATTTTATTTATATGACGTATGCAAGAATGTTTTGGGGAAAATTGTAAGAGTAATTATCATGATTTCACAATTTCTAGTTTTGAAATGAAAGAAAAAAGGTTGTTTGAGAAAAATAACTACATAAGATGCATATATATACATTAAAGTTATAAATATTAACTAATGATAAGGCCAGCTTCAAAGTACTAGCAGACGACAAAGGTGAGGTACAGGTAAAAATCACAGGTAGATGGATGGGACTGCCCATTTACCTGTAGGGGTATTTGACCTATATGGGGTTCAGGGTGTAGTGCACTACTAGTTTACCTGTAGTTTAAATGTAGTGCACTACTAGTTTAAACGTAGTGCACTACTAGTGCACTAGGTGTAAAGGTTAGCTTACACTCAACTGTACTGTACTTTACTCGCTGTCAAATAAACAATAATACAAAGACTCCGAACATTACTTGAAAAACAGATACCAATAATGTATTTCAAAAACGTTTGTGGGGACAGATTATAAAGGAGCAGTCATCGTTTAATCAGCGAAAAATACGCTATCATCTTATCTTGTTCTAAACTACATTTAATTTGTACATGCATATGGTACATTAATATTTTTGGTAGACCGTACTGACAACTTCTGGGGATCATGAATTCGGACTCTTAGTGAGGAAGAATCTATATGAATATTAGTCCAAAGAAATTATTATAAAAGCTTCGTCTGTGAGTGTCAATCAGCCTATAACATACAGTGTAAACGATCTTATGCTGAGACAGCCACTGGAGTCAGTGGCTGACTGACAGGCGGGCTGTCAGACGACCACTTCCAAGAATACACGAAATCAGAGTCAATTATTCATATTTATATTTGTAACGAAATATTTACCTTCGTAATGTAAATCCGTGCATCTTAAATGCTGACAGTACATGGCTTCTGAGTTTTGAAGCCATGACGGTATAGTGTTGTTGTGAATGTAAACGTTCCCGCCACAAAATTAACATTACTTCCGGAAGTTAGAGTAGTTCCCCTTGTATAGCGGAAGAGGTGTGTCATTTAATTTTATTATGCGGGATATTTTAAACAGGACTATTCAAAAGAAGGGAAAGAAACATATACTTATATGATTCTCGTCGTATTGTAAAAATGTCGAGTGTAAATTTGTAATACAGTACAATTTAACAAAAGTTTGTTTGGCTTTGGTTAAAAGTTTTGTTAACTTGATACTTAGGCTGGTGTAAAACATAATCAAAATAAGATAGTTGTACGTTACATTATTAATAAAAAAACCTTAATAAGTATGCATTAAACTCATTTACCCCTGAGATCTCATAATGGACTATTCTAACCTTTGAATTGAAAGAATTCAAATGTGTCTTTAGGGGTGAAAGAAATTCAACTGTAGGTCCTGGCTAAAAAACTTTTTTTCTGACTTGGCAGCAGTATAGATTTTATAAATCATTTCTGAAAAGAAAAGAACGTCTTGCAGGAAATGAAATTTAAGCGAAATAAATAAAAATGACAAAAACAAACAACAGAAAGTAAAAAAACTGCATGAGAACAGACCAGGATTTAAACTGAGGACCTCTGTTCGTGATACTATTGTCTTGTTATTCTATCGTCTAACCAACAGAGTTTCTTTAGGTTAACAGTTGTACAATGGCTGAATCACCCTATATTACTATACAGTCATATCCAAATCCTTATCAAGGGGAGACTATACTGTATGCTTGTAAAAGTTACAGTGGATTTCTGTAGTGTATGTATACCTCCAATGGGACAAGATCCTTAATACAAAATCAGCTTCATAGATCTTTTGTTGTCATGTGATAGGTCACTTATACTGGAAGCAGTTGACTAAATTAGTTTGTACTGCTTGAGCTTAGAAAGACATATGTTTTGTAAGATAACTGGTGAAATCAGATACTAGTGTGTTGTATATATACAATACTACAGTTTGAAATAGCATCAGTATGGTCAAGTATAGGTCTATATATCAGAGTATAATTGGTAAATTATCGCATGCAAACTCGGCTTATTATGTATACATGTACGTGCAGTGAGGTCGACACAATGTAAAGCTAATGTACAGGGTATACCTGCATATCTGCGTTGTTATCATGTTAGTTCATGTCTGCTTGAATCTCCGTCAATCCATTATCTAATCATTCTCTGATTGCTGCTGAACATCCGAATAAAGCTAAATAGTTTCATTGTTTATCAAAACGATTAAGATATTGCACTGAACTATTTCCCAAATCTTATATTTATCAGAAATATTATTTGGATTTCAATTTTCATGAAGAGTTAGTTTGTTTTAAGGTAAACGTCTGAAGTGAAGGGAAAATTCAAGTCGAATCATGCTGTAAGATGACAATACTTTTGCTTTAATGGTATCAGGACTTTGTTCACAATAGGTAAAACAATTATCAATGGTGATTTATGTGTCAAGCACACTGTACATAGCTTCTTATCACAGCGATGGAGGAAAACAAGGATATATGAGCCTGACTAAGGTCTACACATAGATATTTATGCCAGGAAATATTTGGATTATCAAGTTGTAATTCCAATATCTACCTGAGCATCACATTCGATAGTGTTACAGTCAATATACACAAAAGGTAAGTAGAAACTGATTACTAATACTCTCTGTATAATGTAATCTTGTAATGTAATATTCTCAATGTATATCTTCTGTTCCCGAGTGGGCTATTATTCAATTGGATTTTTGTAAACATTAAATGTTTGTGGGTGTTTAGATCATTTTACAAACTTTTGTGGATATTCTATAGTACCAAACAACAGTTCAGCTTAAACATTCAAACTCATTTTTTATTTTTGTTGGTCAGTAGCTACCAGGAAAACAACAAACTCAAATACACAACAAACTTTTTATGTTACACAGTAACTGTTAATCAGTTATGTGGCTTATTTAATACAAACAGTGTTATACTGAGAATTTGATACAGGTAATTTTGTTTTTATACTTTTAGGGGGGGGGGGGAGGGGTGAGAGTAATTTAGATAATTTTTCGATAAAAATATCTCCCCCAATGGTGGTCATTAATTACCTGCAGCAAATTATTGGGTCCCTGTGTGTTATTCAGTTTAAGGTTGTGTCACAGGTCCCAGTGTGTTAAATAGTTTGAGGTTACATCTCAGGTCCCTACATGTATGTGTTATGTAATTCAAGGTTATGTCGCAGATCCCTGTGTGTTATACAATTTAAGGTTATGTCCCAGGTCCCTGTGTGTTCTATAGTTTGAGGTTACATATCAGGTCCCTGTGTGTTATATAGTTTGAGGTTACATCTCAGGTCCCAGTGTGTTATACAATTTAAGGTTATGTCTCAAGTCCTTGTGTGTTATACAATTTAAGGTTATGTCTCAGGTCCCTGTGTGTTATTCAGTTTAAGGTTATGTTTCAAGTCCCTGTGTGTAATATAGTTTGAGGTTACATCTCAGGTCCCTGTGTGTTATATAGTTTGAGATAACATCTCAGGTCCCTGTGTGTTATATAGTTTGAGGTTACATCTCAGGTCCCTGTGTGTTATATAGTTTGAGGTTACATCTCAGGTCCCTGTGTGTTATATAGTTTGAGGTTACATATCAGGTCCCTGTGTGTTATACAATTTAAGGTTATGTCTCAGGTTGAATAGTTGAATTATGTCAACTTAGTGTGATGAATAACCTAACTATTACCGTTTTACAACAGTGTGCATGTATGTTTTATTGTCATGTCCACATCACAAACATATTGAAGCAATAATGCAACTAGTTATGTATAGAAAACTGCATATTTTTAAAAAGAAAAATGCCCTTTTAGAGCACACATTTGCCTAACACCAAGCATTTTGCAAGACTGTACGTGTTGAAGTGTTTGAAAAAACGGTAATAGTTAGGTACAAAACAACTATTGGTGTTAAATGTGCATGTCTTACTGCAGTCCATGCACATATCAAATGTTTTAAAAGCCTTCTGAATCCATTAAAAAACTTACCTTTTTATCTTAAAAACTGGCAAATTCACTATATAAATTGCCCCCCCCCCCACCCCCCACCTATGTAGATATTTTTGCCCCCTAATGTTAGTTTCAACACAGTGATACAGTAAACATCACCTTATATTACCTGTCAAGATTTCCATAAAGGCAATATGATCTGAAGGGTTTATATCCATGCCTAATGTATCATCTACACATTTTTGTATTTTTCTGCTGTTAAATCAGATTTACAAAAAAATTTAAAAAAGGTTATATATTTTGATCTAAACTATAAATAAATATGAGGTATATGTCACTATTGTTTTTCGTAGCAGGTAGTCTCCAACTGTACGTAGCCTATGTACAACATGGGACACCTCCGGCAATTAATCGTGGTTCTTTTGGTAAGTGCCTTTTATATTTTCTTACAGTGTGTTTGCTTATTTAAGTCTGTGATAAAATCTACACTGTACAAATAAAAAACTAAGAAAAATTATGATAACATTGCATGCATGTTTCAAACATTATTTTCTCGAAGATTCTATTAAATTTTGTGTATGGTGCTTTGCTTATTCTGGGACTAAATCAATGTATATATTATGGCATCAGAAGAAATTTTCTAATATCCACCTAGGTACAGTGTACCCTCGATCTACCGCCACCCTAATCTACCGCCACCCTTGCATACCGCCACCTAAAGCTCTAGAACGGATTTCCCTCCTATACAATTCTCTTGTTAAGTTCGCGTTAAGAAAGCGTGTCTGAATATTTTTGCATGGTTCGACAGAATTATTAAAGTATGGCATATAACAAAAGAGACAAATAACTATTTTCAGATATAATTTTGTGCCAATGTAGATCTTTATGGCAATATAATACTCAGCTTGTATTTGATAAAACATTGAAAATAATTCGATACTATCGCCACCCTCGTTATACCGCCATAATTGCTATGGACGAAAGGTGGCGGTATAATGAGACACACTGTTTATAAAGAAAATGAGTAAGCCAGCTTTTCCAAACATAACGTATAGCCTGGGGACCTGTCCAAGATACTTATAAGCAAAGCTGAGCATGGGTTACAGCCTTCAAATTACATTTGGTGGCAGCGGTGGGATTCTGTAGGTTTAGAAACACAGAGGAGGACCTACAGATTTCCGAGGCTAAGTCCCAGGACAACTCTTGGAGGGGGAGGGGGGTGATAAAATGTCAGCTAGGTACATGTAAATAAGGGGGAAATACTGTCTTACTGGTAAGCTAGCTTTTCCTATCATGCAGAATAACCTGGGTACTGTTCACGATAATTAAGCAACGTTGAGCATAGTCAGAAGTTGAATTATAACTAATATAATGCATTGTATTGCTGAAAATATTTTTTTTTTTTTTAAGTTTTATTAACTATTATCAATCACTATCTCGGAAGCATGCAAAGCTTAATGTGGAAGGAAACATGGTTGAGAAGACAAACCTGGATACCTTTTCTGTCCGAAATTGGAATCAACCCCGTCTAGCTTCCTTGATGGAAGGCGACTGTTCTATCCCCAGTGACACCTAACCACTCCATTGCAAATTTAATCCAATAATAATCCAGACAATAACAAAAATAAAGTAAATGTTGAAAATTCACTCTGTTTTGTTTTCTAGGTATGTGTATTGATCCATCTTATGACAGCAAGCAGCCATAACTCGTTGGAGACAAAGCATGGAACATCCAATACTGCTCCTGACAAAACAATCCCCAGTACCACACCCAAAAACACATCACCTATCACTAACCCTAGCAAAACAAGCCCCAGTACCACACCCAAAAACACTTCACCTATCACTAACCCTAACAAAACAAGCCCCAGTACCACACCCAAAAACACCTCACCTATCACTAACCCTAGCAACACAAGCCCCAGTACCATACCCAAAAACACCTCACCTATCACTAACCCTAGCAAAACAAGCCCCAGTACCACACCCAAAAACACTTCACCTACCCCTAACCCTAGCAAAACAAGCCCCAGTACCACGCCCAAAAACACTTCATCTACCTCTAACCCTACCAAAACAAGCCCCAGTACCACACCCAAAAACACTTCACCTACCCCTAACCCTACCAAAACAAGCCCCAGTACCACACCCAAAAACACTTCACCTACCTCTAACCCTACCAAAACAAGCCCCAGTACCACACCCAAAAACACTTCACCTACCCCTAACCCTAACAAAACAAGCCCCAGTACCATACCCCAAAACACTTCTATCACTAACCCTAGAAAAACAAGCCCCAGTACCACACCCAAAAACACTTCACCTATCACTAACCCTAACAAAACAAGCCCCAGTACCATACCCCAAAACACTTCTATCACTAACCCTAGAAAAACAAGCCCCAGTACCACACCCAAAAACACTTCACCTATCACTAACCCTAACAAAACAAGCCCCAGTACCACATCCAAAAACACTTCACCTATCACTAACCCTAACAAAACAAGCCCCAGTACCATACCCCAAAACACTTCTATCACTAACCCTAGCAAAACAAGCCCCAGTAACATACCCAAAAACACTTCTATAACTAACCCTAGCAAAACAAGCCCCAGTACCACACCCAAAAACACTTCACCTACCCCTAACCCTAGCAAAACAAGCCCCAGTACCACACCCCAAAATACTTCACCTACCCCTAACCCTAACAAAACAAGCCCCAGTACCACACCCAAAAACACTTCACCTACCCCTAACCCTAGCAAAACAAGCCCCAGTACCACACCCAAAAACACTTCACCTACCCCTCACCCTAACAAAACAAGCCCCAGTACCACACCCAAAAACACTTCACCTACCCCTAGCAAAACAAGCCTCAGTACCACGCCCAAAAACACTTCACCTACCCCTAACCCTAGCAAAACAAGCCCCAGTACCACACCCCAAAATACTTCACCTACCCCTAACCCTAACAAAACAAGCCCCAGTACCACACCCAAAAAAACTTCACCTATCACTAACCCTAGCAAAACAAGCCCCAGTACCACACCCAAAAACACTTCACCTACCCCTAACCCTAACAAAACAAGCCCCAGTACCACACCCAAAAACACTTCACCTACCCCTAACCCTAGCAAAACAAGCCCCAGTACCACGCCCAAAAACACTTCATCTACCTCTAACCCTACCAAAACAAGCCCCAGTACCACACCCAAAAACACTTCACCTACCCCTAACCCTACCAAAACAAGCCCCAGTACCACACCCAAAAACACTTCACCTACCTCTAACCCTACCAAAACAAGCCCCAGTACCACACCCAAAAACACTTCACCTACCCCTAACCCTAGCAAAACAAGCCCCAGTACCACACCCAAAAACACTTCCAGTGTAACACCTCCTCCTACTAATCCATCTGGAACCACACCTTCGACCAGCCCAGTAACAGGTAACGTATATGTTGACCCGTCCAGTTGTGACAAATTACCATAATCCTCTGTGTATTATGCACATTCGTGTATAAAATCAAAGTACTGAAAGTACTGAAACGCTAAAACTTCAAACAATTGTTTGTATATTTCGACAGCTATTGAAGTGTTTTTGTTGTAGGGTTACTAAGTTTCGATATCACAAAGTTTCAGAATAAGGATTAAGTAAGTATTTAGAGTAAACCCAATAACACACAAGTTGTTTAGCTTGGCGAGTTGTATTTCAAGCTACATGTACAATTTAGTTTTGCCCAAAGTTACGTTTATTGGGCCTTTAACAATTTAGCTGAAATATCAATTTTTATTACAAATGAAAACATTTATAGGGAAGCGAATGTGTTTATTTCAATATTTGCACTGAAACGGTATTAGTGTGTTAGACACAAAATTTAAAAAAAAGCAAAAAATCATACCCGAGATCCAGATGGAAATGCAAGATGAAGATTAATTACGGGAGCATTGGCAGAGACATGTACTAGTTTGTTTCAATAATAATAAAAAAAGAAGATGTTATTGTAAGGTAATAAAAGTTTGCATTATGACGTAGACATATCATAGCAACCTAAAGGTATGATTAATGTGTGGCAGGTTTTAAGTGTACATAGGATTTAGGTCGTCTTCTAGCTTCGAGCTTGAGGAAATTTCCCTAAATTTCATTTACAAGATGTTACAAAATCAAAAGGATTGGACAACAGTCTTAAAGCCTATATTAGTCCTTTTACGATATCTTTACCAAGCTGGAGAAAAATAATGGTATGCAAATATGTCATATTCACTTACATCTCTAGGCTTAATATTATCAATTATCAAGTTCATGTACAAAGCAGCGAAAATTACATGTATGCTGGCCGTGACCTATGTATATAGGGCCGCACAGAATTACGGGAATATACACGATAAAAGTTTTTGCATGCCAGAGTAATAATATAAGTGTTATTTCTACTAAATGTCAATTGCTATGTACAATATACAGGTTTTGATAAAGTTTCATAAAAACAAAAATGTGAACCTTCAGTATATAGTGATATGTGAAGCACAGAGAACATAATTATAAAACCACGAGCTTTTGCTCGCCATAAAAAAGTATAAGTGTTATTTTCAATAAATCAAGTGTTTTGCCAATTCATATGTACATTATGCAGGTTCTGATAATGTCTCATAAACAACTGTATACTCATTATAATATTAAGTAAGAAAATCGATCAAGTTTGTTCATTCAGTATATATACATTGCGTTAGTGACTATCAGGGGAAGTAACTCGTAAATAACAATATCTTATCCAGAGGGCGGATTTACACTGTAATTACGAACTAATATTTCCGACTGACAAATTGGTCAAGTATTTTGGTTTACGCACACGTACAAGGTAATATATCACTGAAATCCAAATCAGGGTCGTTGCCTATGGCGCGATTATATAATCAAAGTTTAACATAGCAAACTACACCATGCCAGTACATTCCACGGTCCGTATACGAGAGGTATAGGCCTATAACACGAATGCATGTATACACGCGAGAGGTCAACCAGAGGCAGAGACGTAATATTTAAATGAGCCGTGGGAGTGAAAAATTGATTTCTTTGTTACAAATCGCATATAGATTATTAAAGTCATCATAATTATTAACAATACCATGGGAACATCATTTCCTGTTAGGTTTAGGCTTTCAAATAGTTCAGATATCATGCGATTGGTAGCAATTCAAGATTTTCCGGAGCGGGAGGGGAAAAAATGACATGGGTCAAAGGTCACAGAATAGTGGCAGCAATAGACGCAAAAACTACTCGTAGTTTTAGCGCTAAAAACAGATTCTTTTTGGATGGGTGAAAATAACATGAAAAACATATATTAATTTCTAGATTTGTAAGTTTTGAATTGAATCCACTTTTATTCAAATGTGTGAAAAGTTTTAACCCTCTCACATATTGTATGTGTTTGCCTGATAATTTATCTCTTTAGTGTCATTGCATTAATCATGATATTTTTTTATAAAAAAATTTAATTGATATTCTTATATTGTTATAAGAGATTTATTTTGATGATATTAAATTATGTCTCCAGGGAAGGTAACAATTATGGAGGTGTACTACAACCTTCCCAAAAGTCATGACCCTAATGACCTCCCTGAGTTTATAGAGCTGTATGGGGACAGAAATCTGACCCTACAGGGGTATACCATTGTCCTGTTTGCTGGCGAGGATATGAAAGCTTTCTTGATTGTCTCCCTTGATGGTTACAGGTGAGATTTTCCATGAAAATTTTCTTTTCTTTCAACATTTATTTGTATCTCCCATTGCATGGAATTGCCACTATATAATGTTAACCCCACCAAGTTCAGTTGGCATTAATGTACTGGGTATGAATGCCATGAAATAATTTGCTAGTGAGGATATGAGTTTTTTCTTGATTGTCTCCCTTGACAGTTACAGGTGAGATTTTGCCATGGAAATGATCACATATTCATATATACCATTGCATGGTTTTGACACTATATCCCCAACCCTACTAAATTCAGTTAGCATTTATACAGACTATGAATCCCATGATGGAATTGTTGACATCAGCATTATAATGACATCGTAATTATTACATTGGATAGCGCTGATCATCTCAAGGCGCTGACTGAACAAGCATACATGGTATATACATGAAATGCTGACTAATTATTGTAAATTAATTTTGAAAATTCATGCCCAGTTAAAAGTTACAGTTTGAAAATATATTGGATGAGGCAAATCACAGAAATTAAAGGCTGTTTAATTAATATCAAATCTAAAAGGTGTTAATTTCAGTACTGACTGTTAAAAGATTTTGTCAGAATAAAAACAATGCATCTATAAAGATTTTAACTTTTCACACATTTGAACTCTTCCAATACAAAGGTTGGAATAGTTCATTATAAAATATCAGGGGTAAACGAGTTTATCTTTTTTCTCTTTTTGTTAGTCTTCGAGATTCAAATGGAGCCTTTGTGATGGCCACTTATAATGCTTCATTTGGACCAGACTTGGTTCTGACCAATAAAACTCTGATGGGTCCAAGTGGTGAAATCACCATGGTTGCGTTGTACAAGAATGACAGTTCTTCCTTCACATCGGACAGTACACCGTCCCGCGATGGTTTGGTGGATTATGTAGTTTATAGCTCCGGCACCTCAGCCATGCCGTCAGCCATTCGTGACTGGAGTCCAGGGTTTAGACCTGTGGTCAAAGACAGTCTGTATCCTTACGAATCGGTCACCAGATGTTATAGCGATGAACCAAAAAACCAGCGGGCTTTTACTTTGTCTCGTCCTACCCCAGGTAAGTTAATATGTCAGAAAGATTACGAGGAGTTAAAGGCCCAATATACGTAACTTTCGGTAAAACTTGAAGCGAAAATAAAGTCTAATAAACTTATTATATTTATAGATTTAGTTAAGATTAACTGATATCAGCAATATTCAAGATGAATTCGTTCGCGGTTACCGGTACAGCAGCAGTTAAAACACGCTATTTGTAAACACGCGTCCATTTCGAACAGTCTTCTACCTTCGGTTTGTTGTTAAAGTGGGCCCCACCTGAATTATTTTCAAATCTTTGGATTTTTTTGTCAAGAGTTTCTTGTTAGTTACCGCTCAGGTTTACTTCGTTTTAGGCTTATTTTATGCATGGTTATCAACTGGATTTTTTTCAGAAATTTTCAGAATGACGAAAATTTCCCTGAAGTTACGTATATTGGGCCTTTAATATATAGGCATTTTAAATATAATTGAGAGCAAATAAACAAGTTGAAAAAATTATTACACGACAATTTCCATATCCTTTACTCTGTGTCAACCCTCAACCCATATCAGCTCAAGGAGTCTTTGAGTCGTTAGACAGATATGGAAACCCTGCAACTGATATGGATTAGGGTATAGAATTGGACATATGATAGCCTTTTATCACATATGTATTGACACATTATGACACTTTATTACGTAAGATAATGGCTTTAAATACTGTCTCCTTCTACCCTAAATAAAAAAAAAAGATTTTTTGTTAATCTCCCGAAATCTAGTTAATAAAATTATGTATACAACATGTTTTATTCTCATTTTTTTGTGAAGGAAAAAAGAATGCCTGCGACTTGAGAGATGATTATCCAATCATCAACGAAGTCGGCCATCTTGGATTAAAGCAGCACACATGCTTTATAGAGATACAGTTTTCCAACAATGCTTCGCAAGCCTTGAATTCCTTCTTCCTGACTGTCTACAGTAAGTCTACCACTAGTGGCCGACCAAAACAAAACGTGACCTTTGACCTGTGGAATGAAAGGATCATGGAAAGTGGGTACTTTGTATTGAGTGGAACGTCTAACGGATCACAGGCTTTGGATTGTGGGAAGACTTTTGTAGATGGAACCGTAGTTGTGGTGCTTTATCAGGTAATTCCAGGATAATATTGTTATAGCCGTACATCAAATAAAACTTTATTGCGAATTTGAACCCTTCCGATTCAAAAGTTGGAATGTTCATTATGAAATTTCAGGGTTGGCAATTGTACATTTTAAAATTTCAGGAGTGAAAATTGTTCATTCTGAAGTTTCGGAGATCCCTGGATGGTAATTGTTCAATGTCCATGGCTTCTATGGTTTGATACTGAATATTGAGATTATCAAATTAATTCGAACAGACGACCTTGACCCATTTTATGAATATCAAGGATAGACATCAATATATCAATTTTGTGTAGTAACCTAAGATTGCGTCTGGTTTTATAGCAATACGTCTTTACATATTCACAGGTGCCAACAGATCTAAGACATTTCAACAAAAAGTTTTCTAAGGATGACACCTACCAGTATATCAAAGACGGAGTAGCATTCAACATTTCCTCAGAACCTCTGGACACAAACCTGGCCGATATTGTATTGCCCAAGCTACAGAACTATCCGAGGGTTTCTCTCCACGATCGAGGACCTCTCTTCTTGGTTAGTAGATATAGAAAAGAACAACTTTGAGAAAACGTCTTAAGAGTTATCTCCCTTGGTAAAGTTTGTTGACCTTGAGTATTAGCTGTGCTCACTCTAGCCATTAGCATTTGTGTTATTAACAAAATGATGAAATGCTTATTTACTAAAAGAAGATATATATGCCTTTAGCTACTTTTGCTGATGGAATTTATGTTGAAATAAACCATTTTCATAAACACTGACTCCCTATAAATGTATAATAAGAATAGATCCATTTCAATGAATGGTAAGTATGTTAAATACATAAGAACGTGTATAAACACTTGAATTTTGACTCTATTAATGAGAAAAAGTTTAGGTGTTGTGTTTTGATGTATCATAAATGAAAACAGCTCAGAGTTGATAAAAATTCTATCCCCCTCCCCTCCTCAGCTCAGGAGAAAATAAAGGATGTGGACTCACCTGGAGCAGAGACGTATATATAACACATGTTATATACGTCTCTGCCTAGAGGCAAACAAGTAGGGGAAATTGAGGTAAAGCTTTAAAATTCTCCTTCTCTTATACACATTTCATTTAAAGTATTCCTTGGTGACTTGGGGACTTAATTTAGGATCAACAGATATTAATAATAGTTGTAGTGCAGTTGTATTTTTATTTCACATGGCTGCTTAATTTTCCATGTGAGAGATGCAGGCCCACTGGGCCTTTTTGTTTCTGTAATTATTTTTTTCCCTGCCGTGATGTGTTGATCTTTTTTCAGTCTGGAAACCAGTCCTTGTCTTCATGTGGTTGCTCAGGCTACAAATTGACCGACCCTACCCCCGGTAGGCCTAATATCTGCCCCCTGATACCATCGACAGTGCCCCCTGTCACCACGCCAACCGCCCACCATACCGTGAAGCCAAATCATGTCTATATCAATGAAGTAACATACTCGGCAAAAAACAGCGAAGAATACATAGAGTTTAAGGGTAAGATAATAAAATAATGTTCAGTTTGGAAGATAATACATAATTAATTGTAGGGGTAAGAATAATATGTAATGTTAGGAGTAAGAAAATATACATATGAATAAGATAGTATTAGTAATAATGCTATAAAGTTAGATAATTTATCCATCAGTCAATTTCTCATCAGGGGATTTATTAAAACTACATTTCAGTACCTCGGGGCTATTTACTCTCCCTCAGAGCAGGGTAAATTTAATGTTCAAGGGAGAGCTTTTGATAAGGCATAGAGTTCAAGGGAAAGATATAGAGTTCAAAGATGAAATAAAAGTTCGATATGCCAAGCAAGGCAATCAGTTATAAAAATGCTGAATTGTTACAGACCCAAAATTTGATCAACATGTTCAAAACATCTTTTGTACAAACATTTGATTTTTCGAAAAAGCCCTATTTTGTTTGATTTAACATAGTAACTGGAAAGAAAATTAAAAAAAAACTCTTCAATATTGGAATTGTCTGCTGCATACAAACAGAATCTCTTCCGGAATTTTACAGGGGACACGCAGGGCGACTTCAGTCGCTACTACATCATACTGTTTAACACTTGTACCGGGGTTAAAATCGGAGGTGTTCCTCTCAATCACGCCTTGGACCAAAATGGATTTCTCCGGTTTAATCATACTTCCATCCACACTTTCTCAGAGGTAAGAAAATCACACGTACATAGGTCAGGCCAGATTTTCTTTGTCCAAAGATAAATAACAAACAGTAGAACCTCATTATCTTGAACTTGTATAACTCAAAGACTCCATTTAATTTGAAGTATTTTGTCGATCCTGGTCAAGCTTTACAAAATAGCATTAAAACACATGTAACTCGAATACTCAGATAACTCAAAGTTCCGTCGACTTCAAGATAACAATGTTCGACTGTATATTATTTATTTATTTTAAAACAAATGGTGTATAAATATAAACGTATAAATCCATGTTTCTGGATAACACAGAGATACAGAAACAGTGTCTAGAACGGTTTGTTGGACCTCTTTGATTAGTTAACTTAAACTCATACACCTCTGACATTTCATAATGAACTATTCCAAACTTTGAATTGGATGAATTCAAATGTGTCTTCGGGGGTGAACAAAGGTAGTTGGAATTACACTACCTTCAATCACCGTACCCTAATGTCGCTGTATTGTTCTCCAGACTTTACAACGCACCGGAAGTCTTGCCTTGGGATTATACACATACGATGTGGAGTACATCAATATCACTGACGGCCTTTTGGATGCAATCGTCATGGACACCAGTGCAATATTTACCTGTCCGTTCTTACCATCATCTCTGAAGTACTTGACACCAAATGTCAAGAAACCTGTTGTTTTAAGCAAAAGGTAAGTTTTCCTCTTACAATACTTCAAGGGCCTGGATTTGGTTGGTTGCTTAACCCATTGACCCCTGAAGACAGATTTGAACTCTTCTGATGCAAAGGTTGGTTTAGTCCATTATGAAATTTCAGTGGTGAATTAGTTAAGATGGCTTGGTTGACATTCATCCAATTAATTCAATGATTTCAATATTTAAACTTTTACACCTATTACTTTCAAAGTTAATTATTGTAAATATTTGATAACACCTCTTTGTAGTTTTGCAGCGTAGATGTGGTAAAATAATAACTTATTTTTGGGTTGAAAATAATGTCATTTGCAGAAAAGAAAAAATAAGAAAAGTTGTAGGCATTTCGTACTACATGTCAGTTGATTGACAGCAACCAGGTATAAGTTTGGTCGTGCATCTATCTGGGGGCTGGGGTTCAAATCTTGGTCATTTTGTTTTGTATACAGGTCATACTTTCTAACCCTCCCTATTTAGGAGGGAGACTCTCAATATTGGACCCTACAATTATTCATTTTCAATCACTGAATTTGCTAAACTATTCCTATTTTTTAAGATGTGATGATTTCATCAGGAAGAACAGTTCAAAAGAAGCCATTTGAAAGTGTTAGTTTTCCTTGGGGTGTAGATTCATGATCTACATGTATATTATTTATGCTTTCAATTCTGAGCATGCCTTATCTCCCCCATGGACATTTCAAAAAGTAGGCAAGTATGAGAGTTAAGAAATATTTAACAGAATAGCATTGCTCTGGAATATTATAAGATATAATAATATTGTAACAAAGAACACATGTACTGTAATTCTCTCAATCTTTATATTTGTTCCAGTGAACTTGACAATGGGATGACTTTGAGTCGATGTTCTGGCAACCTTCGAAACTCAACTGCGTTCAAAGTGACAAAATTTCTAACATCGAGTACCCCAGGGAGTGAGAACATCTGTGACAGTCCAGTACCACAACCGCAACCCAGCACAGATAAAAATAGCTCTAGTAAGTTCTAAAATATTTGTATGTCCAAGATCTGTAAAAACTACTTTTGGCTGATAGATCTGTCGTAGCGGGCAAGCAGGTTGACTTAACTCATTCACCCCTGAAGACACAATTGAACTCTTCCAATTTATGGTTTGAATAGTTCATTATGAAATGTCAGGGGTGTATGAGCTGCCATCATGTTACTAACTGGGTCACATGTTCTAGGCCTACCTGGGATAGTCTCCAGGTACTGGTTTGCAGGTCTATTGGTTTTCTTTATGTCCTCCAGCTTTCCTTCTCCACCAAACCTGATACGTCCCATTACTAAGAACATTATCTGTTTAACGAATGTAAAAACAATACCTTGAGCTGTTACTTCTTGCAGATGTATGTAGCATTTGAAAACTACATGTCACAGCGATATTTCTGCTCCTCTGAGAATCAAAGGGAAAATTTTAAAGCTTTACTTTCGGCACATTTGCAAACTGGCACCAATAAATGAAATTGAACAGGTGTTAATTTCAATGCATTATATGTAGGTCACCAAACCCTTACCAGATCAAAGACTGGGCAAGTTTAGGCCCTTTCCAGTAGACTCTACCACACAATGAAAAAATATGCTGGGGTGAATGAGTTACTTTGCCCTCTGTGTGACCTTGACTTACTTTGAGCAATGTGTGACCTTGACTTACTTTGACCTCTGTTTGACTTTGCAGAAGCTGTGATGATCACTATAGCTGTGGTAGCTTCCTGTCTACTTGTGTTCCTCATCCTCTTCAGCGTCCTTGTCATGATTATGAAGAGAAAAAGAAGAGGAGTACTGTGAGTATGATTGAGATACTTTCTTCTGTAATACAAATGGAAGCCATGAAAGCAAGTACCAGACTTTTTTTAATATAAATGGCGTTCATCCTACCGCCTATCTGTACATGAATGCATTCATGTGTCCATCCACCTAGTTGAGAAGAATTGCTTTCATTTACCGGTATATCTTACCTACTTCAAGTGTACTTGCATCAATTGTGTATATAATATGTCCTTTTTATAATAATCAACTCTTGGGCCAGTATTCATGAAATCATTCTCATGCTCAAACTCAAGTTTTGTGCTCAATGCCATTTTCTTGTTCCGATGATAATAAATTTAAAAAAAAGTGTTTTGTCAACATTAAAGAGTTTTGGACAGGCTACAACAAAAAATGTCATAAGCAAGTTAAAAGAAAGTTGTTTCGAGCACAAAATCGTTGCCTTTTCATGAATATGGGCACAAGAATTTTGAGAATGTGTACATGTAAGATATAAACATACAAGTGCTTTTTATGCGCCAATCAAAAATGATAGGACGTATTATATTGTGTTTTCCTGAATGGCAGTTCGATTCCACAATATTTACTAGAGTTATGGCTCTTTGGGACTTCATATCTGATGCAATTTTCGGATATTATGTAGAAAGCATCAGAAAGTTTTTTGTGTTTCTATACCATAAAACTTCCGATATGGTACGACAGGCTTATCATGCCTTCACTTGCAATGCTCTTGTTTATGTAAATTTTGAAACATGTTTCAGGGTTCTAATAGGCTCTGACATTGGGGCATATATCATGTCATACTTTGAAAAAATATCACTAACTTGGGGTAGCCAGTGAAAGTTAACAAAAAGAAGTTCATTTGTTACTAATTTTTTTCAAATATATCATGAGCGTCAACCTTTGAAACCTTCAATGAGGTAGATCTCCCCAACTCCACATTTTCTATGAAGGAGATCTCCCTAACTCCACATTTTCTATGAGGGACCTCTTCCTAATTCCACATTTCCTCCCGAATTTCACATTTCCTATGAGGAAGATCTCCCTAGTTCCACATTTCCTATGAATGAGATCTCCCTAATTCCACATTTCCTATGAAGGTGATCTCCCTAGATCCACATTCCTATGAGGAAGATCTCCCTAGTTCCCAATTTCCTATGAAGGAGATCTCTCTAGTTCCAAATTTTCCTATGAAGGAGACCTCCCTAGTTCCAAATTTTTCTATGAGGAAGATCTCCCTTATTCCACATTTCTATGAAGGAGATCTCCCTAAGTCCACATTTCAATGAAGGAGATCTTCCTTATTCCACATTTCTATGAAGGAGATCTCCCTAGTTCCACATTTCCTATGAAGGAGATCTCCCTAATTCCACATTTCTTATGAAGGAGATCTCCCTAATTCCACATTTCAATGAAGGAGATCTTCCTTATTCCACATTTCTATGAAGGAGATCTCCCTAGTTCCACATTTCCTATGAAGGAGATCTCCCTAATTCCACATTTCTTATGAAGGAGATCTCCCTAATTCCACATTTCAATGAAGGAGATCTTCCTTATTCCACATTTCTATGAAGGAGATCTCCCTAATTCCACATTACTTATGAAGGAGATCTTCCTTATTCCACATTTCCTATGAAGGAGATCTCCCTAACTCTGCATTTCTATGAAGGACATCTCCCCAATTCCACATTTCCTATGAGGGAACTCCCTAGTTCCACATTTACTATTAGGGAATTCCCTAATTCCACATTTCTATGAAGGAGATCTCCCTAATTCCACATTACTTATGAAGGAGATCTTCCTTATTCCACATTTCTATGAAGGAGATCTTCCTAACTCTGCATTTCTATGAAGGAGATCTCCCTAATTCCACATTTCTATGAAGGAGATCTTCCTTATTCCACATTTCTATGAAGGAGATCTTCCTTATTCCACATTTCTATGAAGGAGATCTCCCGAATTCCACATTTCTATGAAGGAGATCTCCCTAATTCCACATTTCTATGAGGGAGATCTCTCTAATTCCACATTTCCTCACTAATTCCACATTTCTTATGAAGGAGATCTTCTGAATTCCACATTTTCTATGAAGGAGATCTCCCTAATTCCACATTTCCGATGAAAGTGATCTCCCTAATTTCACATTTCCAATGAGGGAGAAAATGCCTGAAAATAGTGTTTTCCTTTATTCATCTTTCCTTTTTTTATATATCAAAATAACTTTTAGTAATCATTTAAGCTTGAAGTTTCAAGGTAAAATTTTGTCAAAATGATGGAGGAAAGACGGACAGCTATGACAAATACTTATATTTCTAATAATAGAGGTGTAACTTGATGAGGAACAGCCACAATACAACCATGTTTTTACTTCTTTATTACAGACAGTTCCGGCTAGCTCTCATGGCCGAAAATGATGATGACGAGTTGATCATGTCTGAAGCGGGACAGGAAGACTTAATCACCTTTAATACTGACGAGGATGCAACTTTTGATAACAAAACTTACTGAAAATATTTCAGTCAAATTAAACATTTATGGGGAAAGTTTATTAGCAAACAAATTGTCATGGTTATAAATTCTTGTAACTTATGCTCAAACTTAAATTTTGAGCTCAAACCAACCATTTTGTATTCAGCTTAATAATCATGATACAAAAATACTAGTGTATAACTAATGAAAGCTTTCAGTTACTATAAATTTTTGCCATATCATTGACAAACTGATTTTTTACAATAATTTATAGCAGAAAAAAGATAGAAATTAGGGTTTAATAAAAAAAAAATCCTAGTTTGAGCAAGAGAACAATTACATAAAAACAGATCCTGATATGGCTGTTTCAATTGATGTATCTAAATCCTATTTCCATCAAGTTAAACTTAAAATTTTAATGTAAATGTTTGGTCAAGTTATGTAAATGTTTAGTAGGCCTAGAAGATCTACTATGTGCTGGGAAATTTTTGATTAATGAAATTAATTTTCACTCTCCACAAAAAAAATCACTTTTCGTTCGGTGTTTATTTTGCTATTCAAAAATCATCTAATTTTCCTGAATTTATGTGTTTACTTCCTTTTATTGATATATGGAGGAAATTAATTAACTTCGGCTTGTTGTTGAAGTGGGCCGCACCTGAATTATTTTCAATTCTTTAGATTTTTCTATAAAGAGATTCTTGTTAGTTACCGCTCATGTTTACTTCATTTTAGGCTTATTTTTGCATGGTTATCAACTGGATTTTTTTTCAGAATTTCGAAAAATTTCCTAAAGTTAAGTATATTGTGCCTTTAATAGAACAATTCCATATTCACAAAATATTATTTATTTCACATCTAATAACCCATGCATGTATCCGGTATCATGTTGTTTACTGTTTGATGTGAATATTATAAATCTCCACTTGTTACAGAGGACAAAACTGGTGAAAATGAAACCATTGTAAAATGACCAGTATACAGTACATATTCATGTTATTTTAAATCCAGATCGGTCACTTGTGGTCAAAACTAATCATGAAACACTGACCAGATAGGATGTACTAGACTGGCTCCCGTCTCCAGAATAGTATACAGCTATTGAAAAAAAAAAATAGTCAAATAATTTTGATCACTTGTATCTCTGATTTCCTAAGTTTGAAACAAGGGGGAGACAAGCTAGTAGTAGAACAAAGAAGAGAAATTCTCTATAGAAACTTAGGGGCTGGTAGCCGATCTAAGGATGTACATGTATTCAACAGCTTTTTATCTGTCAGGAGCCAAAATATCTGGTAAAACTAGACCAAAGCATGTGAAGTCAACAGGTATGCTTTATAAGGCCTACTGAAAACAGGTTCATATAGAACATGTTAATATGGGAAGTTTTATTTTAAAACTACATTGTGCAAGTTATACACGTTAACTTGGAATTATATATTTTTATGACATGTAGATTCGTTAAAAATGTGTTTTACTATAATTTATGAATACACACTGTAAAAGTTTGAGTTTACTATGTTATGTTCCTAATACTGTTCATGTCTTTCAAATGTCAATTAGATTTGTTTGTGTCCTAAATGTTTAGTTGAGCTGTGCATGTTTGACAGTAATTATCGCCCTTTGACTGTGTAACAGGTGCTTTTTTTTATTGTTATTAATCAAACTTTTCTAAATGAATTCACCGACATTATAAAGTAATAATGAATATATTATGGATTATCCTATAGTTTGTACATTCATGTCCTAATTAATTTACCTGGTAATTTATTTATTAATGTTTTTGATAAAATGTCATAAAATTATTTGCTTTCATCAAATGCTACACATATCAATATTTGTTATCATTTCAATCCCTAAAAAGACTTTTATGTTAATTATACCCCCGCAACATGTAAGGTGGGGGGGGTATAAGTTAGCCATTGGCTTTCAGTTCTATTTTATATCACTATATATGTGTGACTTCAAACATATGAACAAAACAATACATTTTTGTAGTGACTGAGATGTGGTACAATACAATTACATATACCATGATACTCGCTGGTAGGTACATGTACTTGACTGTGGTACATACTCATGTTGAAGAACTGTACAAAAGTAAAAATATTACACCTTGTCTATGCTATTGAAATTTATAAATCATGAACTTTCGCCAAGGTCAATACATCACACTACTGTGTGTTATCAGCGAGTATACCTATGTCTTATTTGTTTGTGTATTAAATCCATGTAATACTATGTGATCTATTTACACTGTGATTGGTTGTTAGTTTCGACTGTGACGTCATGCCTAGCCTATGTATTATTCCGAGCGATACTGTGATCTATTTACACCGATTGGTTGTAAGTTTCAGTGATGTCATCCCTAGCCTATGACAGGTATATAACTCAAGACTTCACACTGGAGTCAAAATGGTGACTTATATTCACATTCCAAAGTTGTGTGGTTGAAATATTTACTATAAGAAAACCATATACCAGGTAGAGCAATTAAGAATAGCCAATATAAGACTGAAGGAAATGGAGACCTAATTATGTAATATGATATGATACACTTTAATTTGTCAGTTCTGATAAATGAAGATTTCTTACTTTTGTATAGATTTATTAATGTCTTCCATACTAGTAGTCCATAAAAACGTGTCTTATTTACATCATACATAAATATTATGCTGCTACATTTTATTTCCAGTTTTTAATCGGGTCATTATTTACATCATACATAAATATTACTATCCTGCCATATTCCATTATACCAACCTGGTAGAATCTAAAATATTGACCTTGGTCAATATTTGATTCTACCAGGTTGGTATAACGTCATATTGACCTCAGCAAAGGTTCATAATGGATATATGTGTTTTGTTCATCAAATAAATTTATTTTCTGTTGGTGCTTTATTAAAATGTAAATCATACAATTTTAACATTGTGTATGTCTTTGTTTCTGTATCCAGAAATACCTTGACTCAACAAGGCACTGCTTTCAAGACATTCTGGCTATCAGCCCCTTATATATTCCTCTATTTGCGTATCTCCCTTTATAACTATTCTGTTAAACTGATTCAACCAGCTGATCATGAAAATAAAATGACAGAGTCGGATCTAAACCAATGCTGACCTCAGGATTATTCAGCATATATAAATCGAGGGACCCAGACAAACCTGACCTAAACTAAAATATTGACTTGCTAGTTGGCAATATTTATTTTTTTTGTAAAACAAGGTTGATTCAAATGTTTGTTCTTGGACATGAAGTGTATGCGGTATAATTTGATTGTGCCAAGATATGTATGTCAACAGTAATCTGGAGTCGCAATAAAAATGACTGTATTGAGCTTGGTGAAAGATGAACAACGACAATTGGTACATTATTATCAAATTTCATTTATTTATCAAAGAAGAGATAAAATACACATGTAATGGTACAACCAGTGCTTACAAGGTCAAAGGTCGGGGCTTCCTCAGACAAGCCGTTCCTAGATATGCTGTAGCTACTGATATTTTCATGCATTCTCCTTTCTCCCTTCTTCATTCATTCCATCAATTGCTCGCGCTATATAATACATCTGTATCCACTCTTCTGCCTCTCTAACACTCCGTTAAAAGCCGATTTATATCAGGTGTACATACAACTATTAAACTGTTTGCTGGTTTTCAATTACAAGATAATTTTCCAAAAAAATTATACGACATGACGAACATTGTGTGGCAATTTTTAAACCTATCCAAAATTAGCCTTTTAGTAACCTGTCTATACTTACTTGACTTGCCATTAGAGAAAAAACATCGTCTTTGATCTGATGTAAATACAAATCTATATGTAGGTAACTAATACACCTTGCCTGGGTTAATGACAAATTATACCAATAAAATTAAAATATCAAATATGAACAATATTGTTTTTTTTAAAGATGATGTTGACAGTGTAAAAGATAATTCTTCGAAACGCATTTTGGCACTTGTGTTATCCAAGCCAGTTTAGAAGGACGTAGTATACTGTAAAAGAATTTGTTTCTGTACAATACACATTTGCTAATATTCCAGATTTAAATTGATTAGGCACCTCTTCACAAACCAATGAGAACATACATTACAACAGTACTTGGCAGTTCCTTTCACTGTAAACAGAGTAATCCAATCATGGATCCATGAATTGGGTTCTAATCTATCGAAGAGCAATTATTTCTAAATGGATATTTTGTTTTAGCACATTAAAAAAAAGGCAAATAGTTCACCGATTTGTAAAAGTTTAATAATTATGTTGGGCTTGTTAATTGTAAATTCTTTGTTTCTTAACAATAAAGCAATTTGATTTGTATAAAAAGACCATTTATACAAAAGTCACATTGGTCGTAATAATAGCTATGTGATAACCAAATTCAGTAAATTTGGACATATGTTGAATAAATAGCTTACACGATCAGTGGACCTACAAACATGGCCGCTTTATCAGAAAATTTATGAATGTTAAAATACTAAAGAAAATCTAAATGTATCCTCAATTCACGTTAAATTCTTTCGATTTTAAAACTTTAGACAATAGGTACATATTTGCCATATGAACATAAAAGTGTCCCAATTTGAAACACAGTTAATGGTACATGGTGCATCATATATTTTTTGGTTGTTAATATATTGCAGATTTGTAAAAATTTTCTTCAACTTTTTCCATGTTTTGGTATTTACCGATTTAACTCATTCACCCCTGAAGACCCATTTGAACTCTTCCAATTCAAAGGTTGGAATAGTTCATTATGAAACATAAGGAGTGAATAGGTTCAACTCTTATTACTAAAGCACTCATAACTATTGGCCCCCTGAATTACCATCATATGCACTTTTCTCGCCACGGCTGTTATATACATTATATAAATATAGTGTATGCATGGAGTGATTTATAAACTTCCGACAATGACATCGAATGAGGATTTGGGTTTACATAATAACATAAGTAAAATATAACTAGTAAATGTTTTCCAATAGCGCTTTGTAAAACTGGACGTAACCCATTATAACATGGCTAAAATAAAATTACTGAATCATATTAACTCATTATAATAATATGCAATTACTATGAACTCATTCACCCCTGAAGCTTCATAATGAACTCTACCAACCTTTGAAATGGTTGAGTCCAAATGTGTCTTCAGGGGTGAATGTGTTAAAACTTCATCAGCTGAATCATAGAGCTAATTTTGAGTACAAATATTAAACAACTGAACTTATCATAAAAAGATATGTGTATCAGTATAATACACAACCACTGACCTTACAAACATTGTTTTCTATGTTAGTAACTGTATGGATGAGAGATGACAGGATAATGAACTGGTATATACATAAGGTGATCTCAATATATATCTTTATTGCAATTATCTGTGTGACTGACTTCTTGTGGCAAATTTTCATCAATCTATGTCTAATTATACGCAGCTATTGCAAACTCACACTGCAACTGTACCTAAATACTTTATAAAATTTTGCTCTCCAATTTTAAAACTTCCAAAAGGGAGGTAACTTTGCACAACCTTGTAAACCAATGTATGAATTCACTTTTAGATAAATCTCTACGCGTTTCAATTAAAAAAAATATATAACTAAAATTGCTACGCGTTACAAGTAAAAAAATAAAGCTTAATTTGAATTTTAAAAGAACAAGAAAACAGGAAAAATTGTAAAAAACATTAAATTTTTCAATAAGAAGTAAAAATGGAAGCCAAGTTCACAATTTGACAACTAATTATAATGGATTACAATAAAATTCCTACTAATAATATAAATCTCATTGAATAATAGGAATAAAGAATACGGCGTAACATCTTATGCAGGCCACTTAAACAACTGTGGAAAATACAGCACAATGTAGCTCCAAGTCAGACTATCAATTCACAGATTTCCATGTAGAAATTGATACAGATTTATTTTTCAAAATTAAACTCTTTTAGCTCCTCTATTCAGGCATATTGCAGAAAAATCAAAATTTACTTAGAATTGAAGTTATTGTACAACAATTATGGAACAAGTCATAAACTTGATCACTCCCTCAATATAAGTTTATAATTTGTTTCATAAGACATTGAGATGCTTAAGCAACATTCATGCACGTCTAGATATCAACATTTTCCTTTACCCTTGAAAACATTTGAACTCTTCAAGATCAAGGGCTAGAAGAGTTCATTAAGATATTTTAGGGGTGCCTCAATGTTAACAATACAGTCTTCCATGAAATATATGTGGCAATGTTTCTATAGAAACATTAATGAGTTCACTCAAGGGAGACTACCCTGGCAGCCTGCTGCAAATCACAGTCTTTGATAGCTATAAAATCTACTTTAATGATATACAGCTACTATATATAACATATATATATAATGTAAACAGTTTAAAATATGGATGTAAATGAGTCCTACAACAAACTTATACTCAACACAAACCTTGATAAAAAGTAAAATGATATGATACCTTGTCCGACCTTCAGCTGATATCGGGATATTTTTGCATTTCGTAATACATGATCACAACATTATAATTATTATCGTAAAGACAACACAGCTGTTATGTTGTGTAAATCAAATGATGAAGGTGTTGATGACACTTATTTCGATGATGAAAGCGATAAATGAAAAATGAAACTAATTTTTTCTCTTAAAACAGCATCACATAAGAAAACCCAGCAGCCAATCTGGACCTCGCAGCCCAAAAAGCAAACCTGAAGCATGGCAACATCCGAAAAAAAAAAAGTTGCACTTGGGTAATGGATCTTTAATTTACACAAAACTGATTCTTGATAATTTCCTAAATAACTTTTTAAACTTTCTACTTCACCAATATCTAACAATCCATTTTCCTACATCTTAACCAGATAAATAATCTCTCGGTTTTCTTTCGAGTTCAAATGTTCATGTTTTTTGAGATCTGAATAACGTTTTATCACATCGGGCCCCGTCTACCATGGCGTCTCCGATTACAGTCTCCAGAGTAACAACAATGAGGATGGATGAATAGGTGTTTTGTAGTCTGTCTATACAGTAAATACTCTGAATTCACGATGAATAAGTGTTTCTCTTTTCACGAATATCTGTCTGCCTTGGCTTACTACAGCACTTTCAAAATGACAAGACAAGACACCGTCACACTTTACTCCTCATCGAACTGTTGATGACCGGTATCCAGGCCAGGTCACAGATGTGTCTACAGGCCTGTGCTTCCGTCAGGTGCTCTTCATTCGGTGATATACCAGTATACACAATCACCTGATATATATAGCGATACACTGTATTCATCACTTCCAATATTTCCAACCTAGTGATACACAATATCTATATCACATTTTAGTATTCTCTCCTAGAAAGATAATTTGACCTCTGTCCTAACACACACTATGTACTGTCCTATAACTTAACCTCAAATGCCTTTGTATTTGACGAAGCAAATGGGTTGTGCTGTTTACCGGAGGCTTTTGCTGCCCATGCTACATCAAATGGGTCAACAACGTCCTTGCCTCCTTGCGTCGACGCAGATGTGGCCGCCACGGCACCAGAATTTGACCACGGGCTACCGTTTTGTTGAAAGCTTCTCTGATGGGCAGACATTTCTAAAAGTGTAGGTTTTTGTTGGTGGTGTTGCATGGCCCAGTTGTGACCAGCGGACAGCTCACCAGTGTCTATGGAATGACTTCGAGTGTGTTGAATATGGGGATGGGTCTGGTTTAAGGTGCGAGGTGGGGGCTGGGGGAACCTACTCGAGGCGGAAGGCACACCATTGACGACAGGTGCCCCCGCAAAAGGGTTTGTAGAGGTTGGGGGCCACAAGTCTGCTGTCTGGGTCGGCACTCTGCTGGCAGCTGGGTTGGGCTGTGATGCCCAGGGGTTGGTCTGTTGTACAGGTACGCCTGATTGCTGAGCAAACATACCAGGAGTCTGGCCTGCCATCGTGAATGCTGTAAAATAAAGTAATTTGTAAAAATTTATTTCACTTCAAGAATTGTGTCAACGTGTGATTAAATGAGGTTTTATACTTTCAATACAAACAGATTTCAAAGACTTAAACATTTAATATTTATTAATGCAAACATGACACCTGTGACCATATTTGACAATGTTTTTGAAAATGCTGTATACAGATCAAACCTCAGCTCCCTCAAATATCTGCCCTTTACTGGAAAATTGAGTATTTGTTATTCGGGCTGGTGAGCTAAAAACTTTAAGGTATACAGGTACACAAGTTAAGCAAGATCGAATGTTTACTGTGAGTCTTGTAAAGACAGACAAAATATTTAGAATTTAACGGGAGTTTATGATAACGAGGTTTGATTTTTTTTCTTCTCACATTGCTGGGCTGCTACTGATGATGGAATAGTGTTGGGCTGATGGTGAGCATTGCTGGCCTGAGGTGCTTGTTGGTTTTGGAATGATGACGATGGCGCCGCCGCAAATGGATCCTCAGAAGTAAGGGCAGACAACCCTCGGGTAAGCTGCTGACACATCTGTGAGATGGAGTCCTCTTCCTCTTTACTCGGTGACATCTCTTGTATTGGCCCAGTTATACCTACACAACAAAAGTATACAGAATTAGCGCAGATATTCTTACTTTTCTACTAAAGGCTACCATATTGGAAGATTTCCACTGCCGTTTTAATTTCGCATTTTTGCCCTATCTCATGAGGGCATAATCGGTAAAATTAGTTAATAACATAATAGACGCAGTAAGTAACGTGAACAGCCTAATTAAAACCTGCATGAATATCTATCTTACCAGTGAAGAGTTACAAATTTTGCTAAATCTTTCCAAAATTTTAGATGAGTATATACAGACCTGTTTACCTTTTCTCGGGACAATGTGTAGTGAATGTTTCAAAAATGTGTAGTTTTTGCAGTTTATGTGTAGTATTCAACACATCTGTTGCTGACATGCGGATCTCAAATTTAGGTTGGGTTTGGAGGGGTTGATTTCTTCTCTTGATTGAAATCAAGTATAACTCTATGTAAAATGGTGATATGTTAGGCTTATAAAAGTTTATAGAAGACATGTAACATCAGATTGGTTTATTATGGCTATTATATAGTCAAGTTTACAAAACTCATTTTTATGAAAAATGTACTCTGTGTATTTTAATATAATTTTATTTAATCAATAATGCAAACATTGTAAGCACGTTTCCAATAACAAAATAGCTTGTTTTTAAATAATAATATAGATGAATTTTAGGCCAAGAATTGGAAAGAAAAAAAAAAAAGAAGAAAATATGATGATTTTGATGACGTGCCTTTGGCCTTTGGCAGTTTTAGAATCAGGAAACTCTCTTTGAACGATGGTTCATTGATCAATTTAATGTTTTCCAACGACGACCAACTGATCATCCTGGCCAAAAGATAATAAATTCTGGCTATAAGCCGACTAAAGATCAGTTTCGCACACGTCGTTTTACTAGCAGTATCAATTTTAAGATCTGCTGTAGATCTTAAACGTCCAAGGGTCTTGTATGTTTCAGGTTTGTTTTTTTTCGTGTTTGGAGTTCACGTCAGCAATAGTCCAGTCGCTCGCTTTGAAAAACCTGGAGTTTTCTCCATTCTGACGGTTTGAAGAAACTCTATTCATCAGTATATGCCATTATGAAAGTTTGAGGTTTGTTTTTTATTATCTTTCTTTCGTCAATATCATCGTTTTTCTGCTTTGCCGTAACCACAAACTGTCGGCGTCAAACAAGCGAGGTGTTCACATTTAATGCTTCCAGTTTTCTGCGCGCGTTCGAAGAGAACAACAATGACTATGCGAAGGTGCGTTCGATTAGGGAAATTTATACCGCGTCAAATTCGTAGTTTTTCCAACCGATGCGTAGTTGTGTAATGGGGGTGTGAAATTTGTAGTAATTACGCCAAAGTGTAGGGGTAAACAGGTCTGGTATATATCTTTTTAGGGAAATCAACATCCTCGTAATCGTTCCATTTCTTAACAAGACAATCTATAATTGTGTTTTCGGAGCTCCAACAACATATACCTTCTGGCTATCTCTGTAACATTAACAGACACTGTGTGGAGCTGGTCTGACGTACCTGTGTTAGAGGATTTAGGTGGTGATGTGTCGTAGACAGCATTCTGTCGCTGTAGAGTTGATGGCAAGTCGTTAAGTCGCAAGGAAACAGAGCGTTTAAAGGGAGATGACTCTGCCTGTAAATTTTCGAAGCCTCTGAATGAGCCTTGCCTCTGTAACATGTTTGGTGTAGCCCGCGGTCTCTGAACAGCAAATGGGTTGTCTACTTTCTTCACAGGAACTGGCTCTGTCGTAAAAATTGAAAGTTAGTTAGGGTCAAACAATAAGTCTGACAGGGTAGCACGCCTTTGTTTTCTTGATCTTAGTATCACATCTTTATTATCCATAATGGACCCAACAGTTAAAACTGACCATGTGACACGACATCTGTTAATACAATCTGACCCCTGTAACCTCAGCAGGTGTAATCCTGTCTGACCCCTGTAACATTACCAGGTGTAATCCTGTCTGACCCTGTAACTTCAGCAGGTGTAATCCTGTCTGACCCCTGTAACATTACCAGGTGTAATCCTGTCTGACCCCTGTAACTTCAGCAGGTGTAATTCTGTCTGACCCCTGTAACTTCAGCAGGTGTAATTCTGTCTGACCCTGTAACTTCAGCAGGTGTAATCGTATCTGACCCCTGTAACCCCAGAAGGTGTAATCCTGTTTGACCTCTACAACCTCAGCAGGTTTAATCCTGTTTGACCTCTACAACCTCAGCAGGTGTAATCCTGTCTGACCCCTGTAACCCAAGAAGTTGTTATCCTGTTTGACCCCGTAACCTCAGCAGGTGTAATCCTGTCTGACCCCTGTAACCTCAGCAGGTGTAACCCTGTCTGACCCCTGTTACTCCAGCAGGTGTAATCCTGTCTGACCCCTGTAACATCCCCTGGTGTAAACCTGTCTGACCTCTGACCCCTAACCTGCTATAATGGCACTCTGCGGGTCTGTGATCCTCTCTGTAAGGGATGTCTGACGGAAGGAGCCCATCCTCGTGAAGCTGGTGCGGTCCTGACTGTAGGTCACCGTGACGCTTGTCGTCACCTCTTTGTCTCGTTTCTGTTTCCTCTCTAGACATATTGCAAAGGCACAGCCCACAGCATGGCTCAGTCGCTCCCCCTAGAGGTGGAGAAGGTATGGTCAGTACAGAACATCCTCTCAAAAATCACAGCAAAATAACCGAAAACGAAATACAATTAAAGACTTCAAATTTATAACATTTTTTAAACAAAAAAGATGTTTAGTATTCTTTAAATTAAAAAAAAAAACACTGCTTATATTCAACAACTAGCTTTGATGGTAATCAACATAGTTTTGTGTACATGTTTCAAATATAGCAAAATGATATTTCACTTTATGTAACAAATTTTAAAGTTTAGATGAAATCACATAGAAATGAATTTTCTTTAATACTGGTGCATGATCTATCACTTTTTTATCATTAGTTTCATTACTAATTTTGTTTCCAAATCGCAAGATAACTCTTTACTATATAACAACATGGAATTACCAGGTAATGTTATCAACATTGTACTATCCGGTATTACAATAGTGACAATAAAAACTGAAACTGGCAGAGCAAACACATACACAAAACTGAAGATTAAAAAAAACAACAAAGATTTGGTTGCAAATTAAATTTCATCACATGCACGCCACACAATTCTAAATGGATATTTCTTTATGAAACTTAAAATAGCAAAACATAAAATGCACGTAAGTATGAAATGTTTATTACATATCAGATCATTTTAAACCATAACAGCTCTTATATCAAATAAATACAAAGAAAAGGTACAGAAATAAATTTCAAGCCTAGCAGATTATATGCTGTACATATTTTTGAAAAATCAAATTCTGGCAACTTCTAAAGGAACCATGCAGCAAGAAGGAAGCTATTCGATGCAGTGAGATATGATTTGAAATAATATTGTTCATCACAGCAGAACTTCACAAGAAGTGAAGTGAACTTTCCTTAAAGCTATACTATCATACACCAATAAACACTCCAACATTCCTGTGTGTATGGCATTCCCTGTATACTACATCATGTTCTACACCCGTAGTAGCTACCAGACAGATATGTTGTATATACTAGGTGAAGCGGAAGCCATAGACAAGTTCAGCAGCATCAACAACTAAACAGAATACACAAAAAAAAAATTCTGTTCTACATCTAAATAAAACATTTATTTTGTATTATATGTAGAAATGTTAATTGTTGTTAGTATAAATATACCTGTTATATAAATTCATGCATGAAAACAAACAAAATAAATAAAAAAACAAAAAGTTCTTTAGAGAAAGACCAGTGCAGATTTTGAAAGGGACTATAATTATCATACATTACTAGAGCTCTACCCATTTTGGCAGAGATGTTTTCATTGCTGTTTATTAATGTCTGTTTATCTACAAAGGTTACACTGACTAAACATATAAAGCATGAAGGTACCCTCATTTATCAACACCCCCATTCCCTCCCAAATCACAGCATCAGAGATAGTTGCTATTTCATAAAGGTTGCATGCAATGTATATCAGGTCTGCTACGACACAAACTTGACGTTATCTAAGGTAAGGAATTGTAGACATATTTGAGAGTCAATTTACAGGTAGATTGACCCATCACGATGATAAACAGGGTAGAGAAACAGGGTAGAGGGCCAATCATACGATAAACAGATCATCCCACAGTTCTAAACAGGAAGTAACCTGTGAGGGTTTACACCGGGTCCTACAAGCGTTTGTGCCCAATTAAGGTAACCTACTGACCATAAGGAGTTACAGGCGATAGCTATGATCTATGACACCTGACTAACATTGTCCTGCTGGGTCTGTTTTGTTTAATCGAGTTTAAAGATTAATCCCGGAACATAACAAGAATGTTCCAGAGACAATAATATGGCATCATTGTAGAGATATAAAGAAAATTTACAGCTAGAATTTGTAAAATCCAAACTACAGCCTTTAAAGAAAAAGGATGCACAATATCGACAGGTTGTCTTTTATTCAAACAAAGTGTAGAAATAAAGCTCTAGTTTTTTGAAGCTCTTGAATCCATTACAAGGCACTACTGAAGCACTTGCAAGCACATTGGAAACTCTTGATGTTTGGTTGATGCAAATCTTGGATAGGTAATATATATTGACACAAGAATATTAAGAAATGATGATCCATGACTTAACATGGAATAGGATCTATCTGCTGATGTGATCAACTGATGAAATCTAGTCCCTTTACAGATGAAATAGAGCTTATGGCAAAAACCATTGCCCATGTTGAATTCTTATTTTACTACATAGCAGTGTTCTTACTGTAGATCATTTAAGTGTCACATCATATTTCGGCTGCAAATTAGCATTTTTAACTGCACAACAGCAGTAGAAACTGGTAATTAATTTTCATTCAAATAACTGTGATCAGTTTCATTTTCCTTTCAGAGCTCTATATTAAGGAGTTTTAGTACTTTTCAGTACTTAAATAGATCAACCAGATTCTTCTTAAAATTCTACGATAGGTATACAAGATCTTTATTTCCATTGTCACTGTAAAATTTACGACAGACAATGAAGACATTTGAAGATATAGATTGAAATCTATTTCAATCACATGCTTGTCCTGTTAATCAGTGTATCAGTCAGAGCACCTGCATGTACAGGTAGAAAATACAGGTACGCCATACATACAAAACAAAACCCTTACCTGTTGTGTCCGTGCCATCTAACACACATCTAGCTACAGCGGTACTTTGCGTGAGGCTGTGACACATACTCGATGACACGTGTCAGTGCTTCTGAAGATACACATGTGTACACATATGCCCCGCCACCATTGACTTGTAAGAGAACTCATGTTCCCTGCCCCAAGGGGGACCACGTACATGTGTTCCCTGCCCCAAGGGGGACCACGTACATGTGTTCCCTGCCCCAAGGGGGACCACGTACATGTGTTCCCTGCCCCAGAGGGGAACAAGTACATGTGTTCCCTGCCCCAGGGGGGACCACGTACATGTGTTCCCTGCCCCAGGGGGGACCACGTACATGTGTTCCCTGCCCCATAGGGTACCACGTACATGTGTTCCCTTCCCATGGGGAAACCACCTACATGTGTTCCCTGCCCCAGAGGGGAACAAGTACATGTGTTCCCTGCCCCAGGGGGGACCACGTACATGTGTTCCCTGCCCCAGGGGGGAACAAGTACATGTGTTCCCTGCCCCAGGGGGGACCACGTACATGTGTTCCCTTCCCATGGGGAAACCACCTACATGTGTTCCCTGCCCATTGGGGAACAATGAAATCTGTCCTGTGAGGGTGGTAATGATGATAGCTATATGGCAAGGTGATATTCATGATGAAGATGATGAGAAAAACAATGATAAAGAAGATGAGAACGACAAAGATGAAAATGTTTTGATGGTGAAACTAACAGATGATGATCATGATCATGATTATTTCGTTTTAAGGGTTAGCCCTGAGCAAGACCTACCAACAGTCCTAATGTGCATGCAGTGAAACGAACAATTTTTAAGTTACGGTTGATCTGAAAACAATTTTTTTATATATCTATTTTTAGATTGGTGACCTTGTCCTTTGAATTTACTATCATGATTTTGTTCATGTGTCATGCACTCGATGTCCTTTTTCATGTGTTGAAATATGAACCATAGATGATGATGACAATGATGATGATGATAATGATGATGATAAAGAATGATTGGTTACATTCAAAATGTATGAATGAAATACACATATTTAAAAGGAAAAGCTGAACTTCGTAAGCCAAAGGAAACTGGCTACTGATCTACTAGTATCTAGGGTGCTTGACTACAAAATGAATGTTTTAAAGATACCCAACACCTGCAACACAAAATATTTGCATATTCACTGAAATTTAAATTTCAATACGGCATCTGTTTCAATGCTTTAATTTGGTTGCAGATACTGATTGATAATTATGAGCAACAGCCTAACTTTTTAGAAGTTTTAATTATTCAACAAAAAGAAATTCTTGAACTGAAATCATCCGCAAATGTTTCATGTTACGCAATATGACAAATACCATTTACTAATTACTTTCAAAAATTTTATAACATCAGCATTCCAAACTTTGTCATTGTTCATTAATCAATATGAATGAATACTAATGAATGTGAATGAGATTTACATTTCAAAGAAATCCAGATAAAACTGAAAGAGAAAAGCCTTTTATTGTATTACCTTTATGGCTTTAAACTTAGATTTTTATTGATAGTGAGCGGCTTATAATAAACCAAAACTCATTGCCCTTTTCAGTGCAACACATTTCATCCGGTATATTATCTGCCTGAAGCTTCAATATTCATCAATGTACGCCATAGAGAAATCCTTGTTTAACATGCAAATATTTCAGGACGAGAAGCAGCAATAAGCAATGCACTAGACGGTGACATCAAAGAAAACCCTACGGACGAGACTTGAAGCAATTTTCTCCGGCAAATTTCTCAAGACAGGAAAATAATCAAAAACACATTGGAATTATGCAGCATTACAATCGTGTTCCATAATCAATAGGGAAAAACTTGGTCGTAGCCATATTCTGGTCAACCGAACGCAAGCAAATCTTGCATGCAAGAGAGAGCCAGAAGACAATGATTTGATATGGGAGGTAATGACGCACAAGGCTAGAGAGACTTCGGAAAAATTGCCACACAGCATCATCAGAACCTTCTACATTGCCAGTGGAGCAACAGTATAAAGAAACAAGAGAAGATTGTCTCAAGAATCCTGAAAGGAAGTCACATGATCGGAGTAATAGTTTAAGTATTGATTAGCTATTAGTAGGGAAAATTGGAGACTTTGTGGGAGCAGAGAGGGGGGGGGAGGAGGATAAGTGTATACCAGCTGTCGCCAGACCAAACAGATACAAGCATGCATGTTACTAAAGTTAGTGTTAACGTAGGTCTGACTCGAGCTGGTAGACGAATGTTAAGTAAAAAAAGCCAAACCCAAAAGGACAAACTAGCAAGCTTTCTATCATTCATAATGCAGGTTACAGCTCAATTTAATTTTTTTCCTTGAACTCCCAAAAACCGGATTGTTCAACAACTCGGGGCTGGTGTGAGATTATACATGGCTAGTTACATGCAGAATACAGTGCACATGAGTATTATAAGATCATAGACCAGTATGTCAATTACTCACTGATCGTCTATTCCTATGTCGGGCTTTGAAGAACCTCTTCAAGTGGTGAAAATAAAGAAATAAATCAAAAACAAAAATAAAAGGGATGGAAAGGATGCTTCTTGGATAAAATAAAAACAATTCTGTAAGTCACTAGTTGTGTCCTGACTCCTACAAACAACACTCTCCGATATCATTTGGATACTTTTTACCCAACTCCAAGCTCCAGTCCAGCCAAACATGTTAACTCCATATAAAGAGCGAGATTACTTTCAAGATATTTTGAAATTACAAAAATTTGAAATGTTTTTGAAACTTCAATCTGTATACTCATAAAATCTTTTGAAATGTTTTCAAAACTTCAATCGGTAAACTAATAAAATCTATTTCATAATTATTATTTTTTTTTCAATATATTCTGACGGCTGGATGCAAAACAAGGAGCTGAATGTAGTAAATACTGTTTTGTTCTGTAAAACTATAATCACGATTACCGAGTGTCAACGATCACTGTATAACAGTCTAAACTCTACAAACTATGTTTAAGCTGTTTATATCGTATCTGTAATAACCTATAAATGTTCATACTAAACAAGCTAACATGCTATTTTTTTTAAAAAAAAATCTTTTTCTACACACTCTCCTTTTTCAATAATAAAGGCTTATAAAAATAAATTATTTTACACATATAAGAAAATAAGACATTAAAATGTCATGACCAATTCAAATCAAATTCACATTAGGGTTCCATTTCAAATAGTTTTTAACTCATTCACACCTGGAACTCAATAATGAACTGTTCCAACCTTTTGAATTGGAAGAGTTCAAATATGTCTCAAGGGGTGAGCAAGTTAAGATGAATACCTTGTTGTACAAATATGTATGACCTATAGTTCCTATGAATGGCGACCGATCCCAAAACTATGTCAACTCTTGGGTGTTTTTGGGTCATTCCACCAGAAAATTCTATGCTGTTTTGATCGTGTTTATTTACTGGGTACAATAAAGTCCTACATACAGTGTATTGTTGAAACAAACTCCTACACATTTCTAAATATCTACATGTATATGAGTATACACCATTCTGAAACCTGAATAACAGCTCTATCATAGTATGTACATTCTAACCCTTCTTGGTGTTTTGTAAGAATCAAGTGTTAGACCTTAAACTGTGCTAAATGGGCAGTCATCCTCAATATCCTGAGAGTGTTGGCGATTGTAACCCCTGGATATGGAGGATGATTATAACCCCTGGATATGGAGGATGATTGTAACCCCTGGATATGGAGGATGATTGTAACCCCTGGATATGGAGGACGATTAATTTTGTAACCCCCGGATATGGAGGATGATTATAACCCCTGGATATGGAGGATGATTATAACCCCTGGATATGGAGGACGATTGTAACCCCTGGATATGGAGGACGATTGTAACCCCTGGATATGGAGGATGATTATAACCCCTGGATATGGAGGACGATTGTTACCCCTGGATATGGAGGACGATTGTAACCCCTGGATATGGAGGATGATTGTAACCCCTGGATATGGAGGATGATTGTAACCCCCGGATATGGAGGATGATTATAACCCCTGGATATGGAGGATGATTATAACCCCTGGATATGGAGGACGATTGTAACCCCTGGATATGGAGGACGATTGTAACCCCTGGATATGGAGGATGATTATAACCCCTGGATATGGAGGACGATTGTAACCCCTGGATATGGAGGACGATTGTAACCCCTGGATATGGGGGATGATGGGCAGTGGGCTTATTCCTGAATTCAAAATCATAAATGTATGAATAAAATATGATTTTTTTTGGTATTTCTTCAATTTTCAAACTCAAATTGGTTAAGAAGGAGATGGTGAGTTTAATACCAAATATTTTGCTTGACACCAACTGATACCAACAAAGTCAAATTTAGTCTTGATACGCCTGACAATATCTAGATCAGTTACTGAGTCATAAGATCAACCTATCTGAAATTTCTTTAAACTTCTGTTTACTCGTACGATAACTGGTTAAATAATTTCCACGGCCACTCGCCATGCCAAGGTGTGAAGGTTTTGGGGATCTATATAGTTAGCATTGTTGTGTTGTTGAGGAGATATTGTACCACTCTTTGCCTACATCTGGTAGCTTTAGGTATTGATTTAAATCAGGACATTGTTCTCCAAGTGTTTACACTTCTAGGCAGTAAATATCCCCCATATCCCGAAATCTACTTTCTCCTATACAACACACTAGATCTGTGTACCAGCATTTTACGTATCAAGTTTTAAAAGGCCCAGTTTTTCCTATGTACACATTGACTATATTTTATCCTCTCTCCTTTCTGATTTATAAAAAGAAAAAGTTTCCGTGAATTTCAAATTTGATTGATTTATGAAGTGTCGGACAAAGGTGAAGAAGACAGAGTGCATGTGCACTATCTATAGAGATTCTAGGTAAACCAATAGCCACAAGTGCTACGCTAATTTTAATATCGTTATCTTGGAGGTGTTGCAAGAATGTGAATTTACTTTTACAGCTTACCTCATAATATATCATTAATGCTACGATCTACTTGCAGATATTCAAAAACATAACATCATTTTTCTTTAAATTTGTTTCCCCTTTAAAACACAACAAGTTAATAGAGTGTTATTTGCACATTCTCATGACCTATTGGACATTTGAGTCTGCACATTCGCTAGGATGAGTTTTTTGACACACATGACATGTAAACAAAATGTTACAAACAAAATCATAGGCACAGCTTGTTAAACAATTAACGGTATCATGTTCAAGAACAGTCAGTTTGCATTTCTAATAGAAAATACACATCAGTTCCACACCATGCACAAAGAGAGGCTTTGATGCAAAAAAAGTCACAGACCTATCTCCAAATGCCAGAGAAAACATCCAACATTAAGCAAAATCATGATCTTAGGCATGGATTGGGTGCAATATTTTAAAAGAAAATTCTAAAAAGCTGAATTAACGACACAAAGAAGATGATGTCAATGAATGTTCCCCATGCTAGGTTGTGACCAGGCTGCCGTCTGCTGATTTCTCTGGAGTGTCAGCAACATTCCTTTGCAGCACCCATTAATCTTGCACAAAAAATGGCAAAACATTTCCTTTCTAATAAATCCTTTCTTTTATGTTCTTTCATAAAACATCAATTTAAATGTCAAAGGTTTGTGGGTTTTTTTTGAAAGTATAATAATTTAACAGTGATGGGTTTCC
The DNA here is from genome assembly GCA_947623455.1 of Mimachlamys varia. NCBI lineage: Eukaryota > Metazoa > Mollusca > Bivalvia > Pectinida > Pectinidae > Mimachlamys > Mimachlamys varia. Next base: position 42,046,248 of record OX392528.1, read on the forward strand.
CCCAAAACCTATAACTTAATTTGAGACAAAATATACTGCCAAGACAATCTTTCGCCTTCGTAAACCTTCATCCCATCATAGTTCATCTACTCCCAGGTAAGACCAATTGAATTAAATTGAATCATTTTTACACTAAAATAGGTATTTAATTACTTAGCCACATTTTGTTCGTTTATTATAACTTTTACAGGTTATCTTCAGCCTCGGCAGCATGGTCACAGAGCCGGAGTCCACAAGTTGACACAGAGTGCAATTGACAAAAGCTTAAAAATGAACAAAAATACTACTGACACTTACGGATTCTTTCACGGCCAGGAAACCGTGGCACATCCATCGTCTGGTGGTGCCGTCACGACAAATGTATGCGAAACCTTTTTCATGATTGCGATCAGGTGCACAGAACGAAACTTTCTCTATCGTCTGATCCACAATCATGCTCTGAAAAAAATAGAAATAGAGAGTATGGTTAAATTTTCTGGATAACTTGATTTAAATGTTTAACAATTCACAGTGGGGAAAACTGTGGTCAGAGTGTACTGTTAACAAACAAGAGCATCATGCTCTACATATAACAAGCAACTTGCTGTTTTTACAATCCCCTTGGTTGTTATTTTTGAAGTTTTTACCTTTAATAAATATAATAATTAATCAATATTTTTTCAAGTGATATTGTTTTATTAACGTCTGGTATGATACCGATAAACATTAAACAGACTTTTGATATGTCATCATCATTTTGAACTTGTCTAACGCAAGTTTTGGCAAGATGGCGCCATGCTCAACGAATCGCAATTAAAGCAATACAACACTAGCACTTACTATACAACATGGTGCAATTTTCACCAACTAGTGATCAATCACGTAAGGCATTTTTCTCTTGCTTAATTGGCGATTCATACATGTATATTTAGTCTACACTGACATTCACTGGATAACCATTGTTCCACAGACTATCATTATCACCTCATAACTGTACTCAAACGTGCCAAATTTCTATGACGTCAACGACAATAAACGATTTATGCAAATTTCATGATGTTACATTTATTGAACCATTCTCATAGAAAGATACTGTAAACAAAATAAAAAGTCAATCCTTAAAACAAACAGTCAAAAAACTCAAAATTCCCTAAAACCCATATTTGTAATATCGGGTATAAACATGAAAGCATTATGATGTATACGGCATCTGTTTTATGGAGCTATTTTACTAACATTGAGAAATTTGTGTGGATTGCTGTTTAACCCTCCCACCTTGAAATTTGATAATGAACTATTCCAACTTTTGAACTGGACTAGCACAAATTTGTCTTCAGGGGAAAATGAGTTATGATCTTGGGTGTCCAACACAGAATCTAATAAACAGTTAATTCCTGTGTTATAAACAAATATATTGTATCCTTTACTTAGCCGTTCAGTGACTCCATCACTGTTGACCTTCCGGACAGCCAATAATTTTCTGGGTATTATTCTTCCATGAAATATGTACCACACTTGTGATATATTAATGGGAACGTGGCAGGACCATATACGAAAGTTGTTTACCCACGTCTCCCTGAATTTATACTACAGCCAGCCACTATTGATCCCAACGGGGGAACAACGTAGATTTTCTGTTCGCACTGCTGACTACAGTAATACTGTCAAACTATATGCTGTCACTGTTCCGACTTTCTGTGAATGTGCTTGATTTCTATAAAGTGCAGAAAGAGCATGAAGCACAGCAATTTCAGGACCTGAAATGTTGACACAAACTTTAATAGATTCAGTACAGACACTGCTAGGCAAAAAAATCAATTGTTTTTCTTCTCCAAATCTTTATTTTTATACTTTTCATACTGTATAAAATTCATACATTGTGTACTTGAACATCTACCTTCATCAACCTACAACCTACATTAGATCCGATTCTGTCCCGACAAGTGACTGATGCTTAATATTTTTCTGAAAAATTGCTCGAGAGAGGCATTGAGAAGACATCAAATCATTTGCCCCAACCAAGTGTATTTTCTCTTGTTACTCCTGTTTCTATTTATGTTTAGACCCTATGCCGGCCTCTTTTCTTGCAAACAAAATTGATTGATATAAACGAAAATATCTTGTTTTATAAATGTTGTACATATTTTTCTAATATCCAAATATCACAGGAATACATTTTCTTAACATTTAAGTAGTGTTCCACATTCATGTACAGAGATACAGAACTCATACTTGAAATAAATTATCGGACCTTTTGAAGGTATGTCTGGTATGCATGTGAATCGTTATGTCTACAGTCTATATAAATTCTTAAACTCTGAACTTTTTCTTATCAGTTTCCAGGACAGAAACAGATGCAAGCAAGAGGTCTTTCAATTAAGTGCAAAAAATATTAATGAATTAATTAAGTTACATATACAATTTATAACAGATTAGGATTTCATTGTAAAAATACCCTTCATCCACAATTCATGCTAAGCTTTTTTCTAATATGGCTCTAACATGGGTTCACATACACCAAAATGTATTGAATAGACTTTTCCTTTAAAATATGCCATTTTCACGTATTTTATTACATGTATGTATGCATGCTTTTCATCTTTGTCAGCAATTTTACATATACAATTTATACATATATCTACAGCTCCCTCACAAACACGCCACTATGAAGCATTGATGAGTAACAAAAACATCAATTCTTAAAAAGGTTTTAAGTGCAAACTTATGTTGCATGGGGAGTTTATCTTGTATGCAGTCCCCAAGTGATACTATAGTAAGTAATTGCAGTGAGGGGATAGGACAGTACATACTGTAGTACAGCAGTAAATGTGTACAGTGAGGGAATAGGACAGTACATACTGTAGTACAGCAGTAAATGTGTACAGTGAGGGGATAGGACAGTTCATACTGTAGTACAGCAGTAAATGGGTACAGTGAGGGGATAGGACAATTCATACTGTAGTACAGCAGTAAATGTGTACAGTGAGGGGATAGGACAGTACATACTGTAGTACAGCAGTAAATGTGTTCAGTGAGGGGATAGGACAGTACATACTGTAGTACAGCAGTAAATGTGTACAGTGAGGGGATAGGACAGTACATACTGTAGTACAGCAGTAAATGTGTACAGTGAGGGTATAGGACAATTTATACTGTAGTACAGCAGTAAATGTGTACAGTGAGGGATAGGACAGTACATACTGTAGTACAGCAGTAAATGTGTACAGTGAGGGGATAGGACAGTACATACTGTAGTACAGCAGTAAATGTGTACAGTGAGGGGATAGGACAGTACATACTGTAGTACAGCAGTAAATGTGTACAGTGAGGGTATAGGACAGTACATACTGTAGTACAGCAGTAAATGTGTACAATGAGGGGATAGGACAGTACATACTGTAGTACAGCAGTAAATGTGTACAGTGAGGGGATAGGATAGTACATACTGTAGTACAGCAGTAAATGTGTACAGTGAGGGGATAGGACAGTACATACTGTAGTACAGCAGTAAATGTGTACAGTGAGGGTATAGGACAATTTATACTGTAGTACAGCAGTAAATGTGTACAGTGAGGGATAGGACAGTACATACTGTAGTACAACAGTAAATGTGTACAGTGAGGGGATAGGACAGTTCATACTGTAGTACAGCAGTAAATGTGTACAGTGAGGGGATAGGATAGTACATACTGCAGTACAGCAGTAAATGTGTACGGTAAGGGGATAGGACAGTTCATACTGTAGTACAGCAATGAAGAGGGACCAATGAGAGAAGGGAAGCAGATTATACTGTGTCGTGTGACATTATAGAGCTAATGAAAGGATTAAGCTGAAGATCTATCATTACAACTGATCAGTCTGGCATCTGATCTAAAATCAATATTAATTTTGTACAATTAGTACTCCGCAGCGACCTTGACCTTCAAACAATGTAAACAGGTGTTGATCTGATTAAAGATTCAAGCTCCAGAAATGAAGATTGGAACAGACTGAATGCAACACATTTGTTCAATTAGTTTCCCCATTACAAAAGTTAGATACCTAGAGAACCTGTTTGTAATGAAGTCAAATTATAGGTCTAACACAATATATTGAAGTCATTAAGATTTATCAATTTGAAAATATGTAATTTTCAAATATGTAAAAACAATGCACGTAGTACTAAATGTATCGGAATGTTTGAAGAATGAATGGTGGTTTTACTATGATGGAGTTTCAAATATTGAAACTCTAGATTTGTCCACAACTACATCTAGAATGATTTGGTCAGTCCATTTTGAAGCTTACATATGTATATTTACAGCATTAAATAAGGCTAAACTAAGAAAAACCAGAAAGATAACCTTGAAATATTATGACACTTAGCAAGACAGTAAAAGTAAACGAGGGGCATTCCATAGGTTTTATTGTATGTCTCAGCAAAACATAAATCCCTGTATATATCACTGTACTTAGTGTGTGGCAGACAAAGCGATACCATCTCCACTGTTTCCAGAAGCAACGTTTCTTTGCACTACCAAACATGGCAACAGTCCAACATGGTTTACATGAGGGTCGATCTGGCAATGAAGTACAAATGGGAAAAAGCCTGTATCATTTAATTCCACTTGACATTCCTGGGGGTAACATGCCTGCACTGTGACCTTGCAGCCAAAGAGTTACGCGTACCAATGTGACCAGTGGGGATGAACAGTGTCCTCACGAACACATCAGTACCAATTGTGTGTGGCAATGCCTTGTACGGGGGCAGTCTCTCGGCGTGGAATGAGCTCGGGGAGGGAAAGGGTGTCATCAATTCTGTTGCATTTGCAGCTTCTTGAACGAGCCAGGTAGCAATTCTATCGAACTGGGAATGAATATGGATGGGTTCCCCAAGATCCTGTGTACAATGCGTCTCATTCACAATCAATTTCAGAGTCCATTTATAAAATTCTACAAAAAAGTACATTCACGTGTTATCTAGGAAGTTTGATACTACATTTTTTTGTATTTGGGTTCCTGGTAGCCAGGGATGGGCCTCCTAATACATCTCCACTAACCAATTCCATTCTATATGCTACAGATAACATTTCTGTAAACGTCTTGTTCGGATAGGGGTTTTTTTTCAAAAAAAGGAAAGAAAAAAAAATTGATGCTTTCTTGGGCTGTTTTAAAGGACAGATGTTCAAGTACACAATGTATAAATTTTATACAGTATGAAAAGTATAAAAATAAAGATTTGGAGAAGAAAAACAATTGATTTTTTTGCCTAGCAGTGTCTGTACTGAATCTATTAAAGTTTGTGTCAACATTTCAGGTCCTGAAATTGCTGTGCTTCATGCTCGTCTGACAGGAGCTTGAGGCTCCAGATCGTAGGGTCACCTGAGTTGGAATCATATGTCACACAGCTGTAATGTCCTCAGGTAAAAAACGATGATGATATCGTTCCAAATATGTTTTTACAGCCAACCTCTGCAGCCTAAGCTACGTACTAGTATACACATACTGTAACATAATTATGTACCCTCTAGTGTCATCAGGCCCAGGTCATAATCAAACAACACAGGGAGGTATGGTCAATTTCAACTACGAAATGACAGCAGACATTTCTCATCGGTTTTTAATCCTCCACCCAAGATATCACGGCTGGGACTCTGCGTAAAGCCAACTTGGTTCAATAACACGTAACCTCAACACTGTGCGACTCTCTACTCCTGTTAGACAAGACGTGGTTAACCAGGCTCCGCCATCTTGCAGCCATTTCAGTCTCGGGTCACAGTCCTTTTATTACCGTTGATAACAATAAACAAAATAAACTGTGCTTATTCTCATTCACCCCTGAAATTTCAAAACGAACTATTCCAACATTTAAATCAATGAGTCCAAATGTGTATTAAGGGGTGATTGAGTACGGTTTGCACACTTTACTTTAGTAAAGTACAGGTGGATCGGAGCGGCCTGACTGACCTCTGATTTCTCATCTATCATTAGTTGAAAGCCCTGATGAATCTGCCATCAATGTCGCAACCTGGTGGCCTCTCCTACAGTTTACACAAATTAAACCAGGACTGCTAACTTAGGAGCGCCACCAGATTAATATCGACAGCTCAGATTGATTATAAAGGGCCAGTACCAATGATAGTCTAGATATCCCACGTACATGTACCTATATCTATAGCATTGCCCACTTCCAGGATCTTCCTTCCTGTATCAGAGAAGCAGGCCCATTCTTAAAACCAGTGACCCAAACAGAAAAACCTGTTCCTCCATAATACAGTAATGATATATAATTTGCTATCACTACAGGATAACTTTATTAATTGCTCCTTCATGTCGATTGTTAGAGGGCGTGGGATGTGTGATCAAGGCCTAGGTATTCATATAGGATGCAGGTTATCTCATATTTGACAGCCCCAGAAGCCTTTCTGCATTTCTATTCAAAACCAAATTTGTATATTGAAAACCCAGCATTTTATTCTGAACTGTATGATGTAGTACACCAAGAATTATCTCAAAACAGTTTAACCCCCCCTCCCCTCTAATTGCAAACTTTTCCTTATAACAAAGCCATTGCTGCCTAACTTAAGGTCAACCAGTTTTAAGGGAAACTATTATTCTAACAAAGGTAATATATACTTAGCTACAACAAATTTATTTCTTATGTCCTCGCCCTCCTCACGAGCTTTGTAATCAATATTTTTTTTGTTCTGTATATGGTACAGAAATAACCCGTTTCCAGTGATAAACTTCACTTCAAAGGTAACATTTTCAAAACTAAGACATTTTCCTTATAACCATCCTTTTATTGATCGTTAATGAGTAGATCAGCGCACTAATTTGTGTAATTAAAAGTCTAGGTCCTTTGGATGGCTTCATCGTTAGTCTTGCCCCCGGAAGATTAATTTCTCCCCAAAGATATAGCACGGTATAATCTTGCTTGGTTTAATCTTATTTGCGACACAACTGTCTGTTACTTTATCAAATCACCAGCAGCTCATACACCTTAAAATAAAATTGCTATTAGCTGTGTTAATGATTTACCTGGTCAGTCTATATATAGGCACTAATCAGCCAGAGATCACCTGTTTACAGACCTAGATAGGCTACGTACGGCCAGCCATCACATGGTGATTCATTACGAAACATTGATCTGATGAATATGCTCACAGGTAGATGATTAAGTGACGCATACGCTGAACGATAATGACCAGATCATGAACATGTCCACAATATGGCATGGATCTTAAGTTATACAGTATAACTTGTCTAAACCGGCCCCTGTCTAATCCGAATCACTGTCTATTCTGGCCTTACAGTTCGGTTCAAGTTTTTCACTCTAAACTCATATCTATGAACAAGAATTGAGTAATCTAATGATGCTTTCAGGCAAAGTCTTGACTTAGTCTTTCAGGATCTGAAGACATTTATATTTACAGGTCTGCTAAAATGCCCGAAATTGTTGCATTTTAAACTACCAAACCAGTCCCCAGTCAGTTACGGACTTTGCCTTTCAACACCAATATTAAACATTTGTCAGCGCAAATGTTTAATTTGAACTCATTTGTCCCTCATGACACATTTGAACTCTTCCAATTCAAAGGTTGGAATAGCCCATTATGATATGTTAGGGATGAACGAGTTAACAAATACAACATACAGCATCCAGTTCCGGAAAACTTCAAAACTTGTTTGGAACTGAAAATGTTTTCTTCCGAGATCAGAAATATTGATCCCGCAATAACTCTGAACATATTTCAAAGATTCTTACCGTAGCCAGACTGATAAGAAAATCTTTGTAATTGGGTGACAATGATTGAGCGGCGTTATTGATCGGTGTGTAATAGCTTACCACACTAAATCACAGACGGGTCCTACAAAGTCCTCAAAAGAACAGCGTGAAAGATGTAACAGTAGATTGGTCAGGAGTGCGGCACAAATCGAAATGGCCAAGCTACGATGTGTTTCCTTCTGTTCCGACTTACATTTTTGTTGATGTCTTCTGTTAGAGCTTTGAATTTCAATTTTGTTTTTGTGTGTTGGCATAATGGTATAATTTTTCTTCTCATTTTACTGATGACTTAACTTTTTTTCTTTCCTTGAAAAACAATTCTACTATAAAAGGTCTAACAGACAGTATGTTGCCAAAAGATTTCCAAGGTTAGATATTAAATCCCCACTAGAAGAATGAGGAGCCCTCGTTACCCTGTTACCCTCTTTACCCTATGACCATTATGAGATATAAGTAATCTAATTCTTCATCCCAGAACTCTAGGTCATCAAAATATTTGTACGATGCACTCAAATTTTGACAGTTAGTTTAAGAAGACTGTATTTTGTTTTCTTCCATTGGTGTTATAATGCTGATCAGGATTTTAATAGACAAATCCATTTACATCTACTTTTGACCTCTCCTTAGTAATTTCAAATGCATTACGCTTCAGACAGAATGCAAAACTCTGGAAAGGTTAGGAATGTCAGAAGTCGAAGTTGGTCGACTTCATCAATGCTTCATCAAAATGATTTTCTGTTCTTCCATTGACAAAGACAACTATAACTGTACATACCTTACTTATCTCGTCCACGACTCTGAGGGCATCACCAGACACATAGAGGATAGCTCTCTGGTACTTCCCTCGACATTGCTGTAAACAGAAACGTAAAAATAATATCACTGAGCAAAAAAAAAAATCAATAAATCTTAATTTTTACCCATTTGTATAAAACTCTAAGATTCCCTCAAGTGTTGAAGGACGATGGATAGATAGACTTATTGAAGAATAATGAACCAACAGTGTTTTCATTCTATTTAAGAGAATATGACATGGGTGGGCTTATTGAAGGACAATGTGCAAGCAGTGTTTGTTTTATTACTTAAATGTGTATGACATGGGTGGGCTTATTGAAGGACAACGAACCAGCAGTGTTTGTAGTACTTCTTTAATATATGACTTGGGTGGGCTTATTGAAGGACATTGAGCCAACAGTGTTTTAATTATTACTTAAATGTGTATGACATGGCTAATTACCAGGCATGGGTATACTGCTGGATATATACATATAATTATCATATATATTATAGGATTATCAATATATATAGGGCCACTCAAGATGGAGTTAAGTCACATCAGCAAGGTGGTTACTAATAAAATCCCATGGTCAGCAATTTCATTGAAGTTGAATTTGTATGATAAACAACTGTAGATGATAACGACAAAAGGGTCAACAAAGTGACCAATCCACTTATCAAGATGCAGGTCGATGGTCAACCATGTTATTCCTGATAAAGCTATGATATCAATAACTTCAATCCAATACACAAGGAAATCTATATATGAGCCACAAACAGTGGTTACAAGCATTAAAAAACATAACTGGGAAAACTATATACGTATATCAATCGTCAACATTTTTTTTCTCTGTTCGGAAAAAGTTGTAGACTTTTACACACAGCAGTTGTTCCAACATTATGATGGCCAAGTTGAAATTTAATCAACTGATAAAAATAAACATGAAACATCATTGAAACCTCGGGAGACTAATGGTATAAGTCTTGTTTCCCTACGTCGGTAACATATCTGATTCTAATAACTTTGTTAAAAATTTTGAATGCAATAACAGACTTCTCCCTCTTGGCTTCTGCCAAGCACTAATCAAATCAATGCTCTTGTAGATTGCCTGCATTTGTATTTCACTGCCAAATCGTATTTTCATTAATGGTTTATAGAGGACGAGCTGTTTCTGACGAACAATAGTACCAGCATATATCAGAACATAGTGTTGTTCCCTAAGAGATACTTCAGACCCTCTACAACAATATGTAGTTCAGGGTTGTATGGATTTAAAACAAAATTCCCTCTAACTACAGGAAGACTGAATGGGAACAAGTTTGAAATTTGTTTACCGACTACACAAATCATGTAAAAACTAAAACTTGTATAAAAGCATATTTTCCAAACATTAAGATATGAAAAGAAATGAAAGACACCCATGCGTTTGCCTTTGAGTACGTGATATCATGCACATCATATCGCTTGGTTTAAATTCACGATGAGTTATATTGCTCGTAACCCACACAAACAACTATGGGATGGTGATAATATGATATAAATATATCCTTTTATAATATCTTAATCATCAGGAAATATCTAAGAATAATACTGGAAAACAGAGAAAAATATTTAAAATGTTTAAACCAGCCCCTGACTAATCAGAAATCCTATCTTTTTCGGCCTTACTGTTTGGATCGGCCCAGCATTTATTTCTTAAAATATCTTTCCTCTATAAAATGGACATCCATGTAAACCAGCCAAAGTTTTGTGGGCTATATATCCAAATTATTGTATGCCCACACCAAATACATGTTTGTTTATGAACATGAGCGTATTCAAGATTTAATTATTTTCTATTCATTATAACTCATTATAAGCATCTCTTGTTCTTTGAAAATTGAACTCCGAAATGAAACTTCAACCTTTCTTTCAGGAAGAGATCTCAGTGAAAAAAAATCTATTTCAATTAATTCTCAGCAGGTACATTAAAAAGATATCCTCTATAAACCTTGATCAAACAGCTTAAACATAGATAGATTATTTCAACGATCAAGCTGACTTAAAAATAAAAATCTATGCAAACGGCACAGCCCATACAGGGTATATATTGATCACCCAGTTCTACGAACAAAGAGAAAGAAACATCAAACCGGAGTGAAACAATTTAAGCCCACACGTTGTAGGTACTTGTACCGAATTCTAATTCTCGAAGGATTTGACACCACTATTTCAGGGAAAGTGTATCAAAACGCTAACCTCGGGACAATAAGTGATGGGAAGGATCGTCAATGTATCTTTTGTCATGTAATTCCCGTTGATTGTTACTCCTACACTTTCATCAGAGAACGTACAGAATCATCCCAATAACACCTACACATTTCTGAAAAACTGTGTGTGGTTTATTAACACCATAGGAACAAACAGTTGCTTGCTTTCAATGACTTCCGTGAGGACCATCCCAACTATTACTATATACAGTAGTACTAAGGATTTTAAATTTCCCCAGATTCCACAATCATCAACGGTTGTCCATGCTCACCATAGCAACAATATTATCATTCTCTAATGTTGTGAAAAATTCCAAAAGCAATTGTGCAATGAATGGATCATCTACCTTTTTTCTAAATATCAAGGTTTTTGTGATAGATGTCAGCTGCTGACAAACAGACATTCCAGAGATGCGGGTTGTTGAAGACTATGATAAAAAATTTATGGTTGCCTTCTTGGTCTAATTGAGAAAAATTCTCTATCTTTTGAATATGCTCATTAGTATACCTACTTGTTGTGATTGAGAATGATGCCTCAATTCTCACTTTGAGGACGTGACATTTACTTGGATGTGACCTGGATTTACATTGGTGGGTGTTGTCAATGAAACAAAAGACCCTTACTCTGCTGGAACACCAGGTCTTATTCTATTTTACAGGGGTCACTGTGTAAATCTTTCCTTTTTATTATTATTATTCCTTTATAATAATTTGCTTCTAATTTAACAGAATTTGAGCTCTGATCATGGTTTTATTGATGCTTCGGTATTCTCTAAAAAAAAACAGTTTCTCAGAAAGCTGCCCAAGATCTACCCCAGTAAGTTTAACTATGCACAAATAGGACTATCTAAAGCCCAGGCAAAACATATTAGCATATATCTCTATCTGAATAAAGCTAACATAACCGAATAAAAGTCGAGACATGGCAGAATCACAGATCTCGACAGTCGTTATCACCCTGCAAGGTGACAAGGGATGTGTTTGTTATTCAATGTATTGAATGTAATGATGGTAACATGGGAAAAGTATTGAACCATGACAACTGGGGTATCTATTTAGCCACACACATTACAATCAGACACCCCGACAGATCCTCTACAGATACTCGAGCTGCTGTGGGAATTGTACTATATACGACATGTTAACCTACACACAAATCTCATCGCAGAATCACGTTATAACACGACAGTATTTTTTATTTAATCCAAATTTTGTTTAAGCTGCCTGCAAGGCAAATCCACGCATCATGATGTCGAACATCAATACTTTGAGGAAACAACTGTACTTCAAATTTTATCAACTACATAAGTATCGCTGTCTAAATATCCACTGAAAGATTTATATGTGAAAACAGAACCGAGGCTATATCATAATGGTATAAACCCTAGGTTCCAGGGCTGTTTTTTGCCAGGATTGATCAAAAGCTCCTTTTGGTCTCTAAAAGGCATCAAAAATGTTTGTAAAAACAATTCTCTATACAATTTTGAAATCAATTGCTTCACTGTTACACTTTCAGGAATGAAACATCAGATCTGATGAATTCAGACTACATATGTACCTCAAAACTAAAAGTCAACGAAGATTTATTTCAACATGGAGTGTCTTTTGTCTACTGTTGATCTCCCCCTATAGCCCACCACTAAATCACAGTGTACTGTGCTATTCCAATAAAAAAATATCTTATAATACGATCACTGATGAACTAAATTCTAAATGTATATTGAAATAGCTTGTTCCAAAACACATCCTGCAGCTAACAAATCGAATCATGTCAATTAATCCGTACTTAGTCAGACAAAATAAAATCAATAATAAATGTCTGTAACAAAATATAGGATAAACGTATCACAGTTCACAGGCATTTTATTTCTTATCGCATTGCAGAACGACATTTCACCGAAAAACAAAAACATTTCAAAAATCTATTATTTTCATGTATCTGTCGTCCATACACTGGCTTTTACTGGATGTGAGATATAAGCCGAGTTTCCATAATCGATCGTAGATGTAGCTATATAGGTTGACCAAAAATATTAAATCTGATGTGTAACCATATGATACATGATGCATTTCATATAATCCCAACATTTCTTTTCAAATATAGCATTTTTTCCTAGTCAATTTAATGGGAAAGATATCGCGATATATTTCGTCTTATAATATATTGCAATTTATCACTCAAGGCTAGACACCGCAATATGATTCCTTCTGTATTGCCACTCACGAGGTGTATTTTGACATCCCTAATCAATAAACATACCTAAAAGAGATGTCAAATGTACATTTGAAAATAATTTCAACATCCTATAAATTTCAATCAAAATTGTTTGTAGCCAAATAAATTTGACAGAATCATATCATCTTCCAACCATTAAGTCTTGAAAATTCATAAACTGCAGTGTATAACTTAGTTTGCCAATAGATTTTATTTTGTCACAATATTGGCAGTCAAAGACAAATCAGTTTCACACTAGACTTATCAATCTCTCAAATTCTGCCATGTTCACAAATTTCCAAACTTATTTTCTTGCAAAACGTGTAATAGTTTTAAACAATATTTCTTGAAAAATTCTGTCATTTCTATTTCCCATGAGAAAGGACCATTAGACGTGTGTTGTCATGGTGATGGCATCCAGGGCATTACATTTAATTCCTTCAAGCCATCCTATTCTAGCCCTCTCTACAATGTCCGGACAATCTAGCTAGTTATAAACTGAAGCATTCCCGGATCAATAGATACTTTATATACGTATATATCTTTTACCATCGTGGCGGAACTTGTCTCGTGTAACGATTATATGACAAATGGCAGAAGTCTGCATCGCTTGGCTGAAGTAACTATGCTCTACTTTAGGATTGAGGCCTTGGGCTTTTGAACTATCACAAAAACTTTTGTTTTTATTCAAAATGGAAAAATTTGACATTTAATTCTTTTATTAAAAGGTTACTCTGGTCTAAATCAAATGACAAAATTCAATATTGCTTTGCTGAAGGCATTATTTCATTTTCATTTTTTTTCTTGTTGTGTCTTTAACTTGTGAATGAGGAGCCTTTGACTAATAATAATCAAAAATACATTTACATCCAAAAAATACATTTACATCCAAAAAATACATTGGTCATCTGGTTCATTCCATAAAATAAAGATTATCAATAATCAAAACTATGTTTATTTACTTACCTAATTATTGGAATATCATAGGTTATTTACATCTAAAGGTATTTACAATGATTGAATAAATATTATTTGGGAACTTTTGGATGAAAATTGGATGGAAAAACCGTTCTCAAAGAGAGAATGGATTACAACATTTATACACAATGGAAGGCAAGAGAGAGTTCCCGTAATTATCCTAGAGTGGAACTCTACAGTTGTTTGTTCCCTATAAAATCATACCAAACTTTTTGTACAGGAACGGAGAATTTTTCAAAAATCTAGCTTGCCTGATCACCTTGTTTTGGTTTAGACAAATTGCAATGACCTTTATCTATATGGATATCAATGCAAGAACCATTATTGGACAGCACCCTGCTACTAACTATCAGTCAATGAACACACTATATACAAGCAGACCTTGATGCATTCAGTTTTTATGTTGTGCGAAACATTTTTATGATCCCAGTGTGGTCTATGAAAAAGGTTCTACATGTACGACTGAATGCTCTTCCAATAAACTGACATTTGTACACAAGTTTTTTCCCCTATGTTATATGTTTCAGTTCATTAATCATTTAAGAAGCCTAACTCCACATCTGCACCTGCCAAAGGAACCGGTCACTGTGAAATCCAATCTACATTACACAACATGCAACAGTGGCTGAGGCAGTTTGCCCAAGTGTGTTGTAGTAGTGTTGTTTTCTGGCATGGTTCCGAACTTTTCTATGAAACTGGTCAAGAGACTGGTCGATACAGTAGACTCACAGTATTATCTAGTACAGAAAATGACCTGGATGTATCCCCACAAACATGGTCCTAGGGTTCCCTGTGATTGCCCAACACGAGACTTGTCACAGAACAATACGATGTACTATCAACACTGAAATTGTCTATATTCGGATTTAGTCAAAACTTACACATAATGAGCTGAAACTAAAGCTCCTTATAGGACAAATATTAGGCTACAGGACCTTAGGTATTGCTTCTTAGGACGAACAGTTTGGATATACTGTAAAACTCCAATTACTCTGACCTGTTTACTCGAATACCCCTCATTCGTCGAACAATTAGCAACCTCAGATTGCTCGAATACAATGTATTTCTTGCACTATTGAACAAGTCGGGTATGTTCCCACGAGGGTGAGTGGGCAACACTATATATGCTCCCCTATTCATAGGTGTCAACCTCTGAAACCTCCAATGAGGGAGATCTCCCTCTTTCCATATTTCCAATGAGGGATAAAGTGTGTGAAAAGTAACTGAAACTGCATTGTTCAACTTGTCTTTCCCTTATTATGTATCAAAATAACTTCAAAAAGTATTCATTTGATCCAGATACACTTATTATGGTCATTACACACACTAGGATATCATTTGACCACAAGATGTGATTTTGAGTTATTGTAGATTTAGACTTAAATGAGGGAAAAGTCGAAGGAGATTGGTAAATTTTGGTCAAAATGAGGGAGTCCCCCTCCTAATGAGGGAAGGTTGACAGCTATGCCTATTATATAGCTCCTGCACGGGAGTAGAAAATTGTCAAGAAAGATACAAACACCTGTGTGGATGCATATGATTAAATAAGATTAACCCTTTCCCCACTGTGTACTATGATAGACTCATCCATATCAATGAACAGTAGAGTCTACTAAAGTTACAGAGGGGTGAAAGGTTTAACAGAATATCATTAAAAAAAAGTTTACTATATTCACCCCTGATGACACGTTTGAACTCTTCCAATTCAAAGGTTGAAATAGTTCATTATGAAATTTCAGGGGTGAACGAGTTAAATAATTAGTCATTTATGAATGACAAGTTCTACAATCCCGTAGGTACTGTGACCTATTTTGTACTATAATGTAATAAATGTAATGTTTTATTTTAATCTCTAAGGCTTTTTTAACTACAAGATCATTGTTCAATTTGATTACAGAAACATTATCAGATCCTGCGCCGTACAAGTGTGGCCTTGGAAACAGGTAGCTTTCTAGAGCCTGAACGCAAGTCACGAATTTCTCTAGCTTAATACTTACAGCTTTTAATGTTTTCACAGCCTCTTCGCATACTTGCATCCCTCGTGACTCGAACACCTCAAGGCAACCCAGGTACTAAAACCGATAAAAAAACAAACATTGTACTAAATGAAGATTATGGAGCAGAAAAGCTAAACTCAATTTCAGACAACCCATATAGAGAAACAGGAGCATTCACAATGTAATGAATACAGGGTTGTAAAACCGTGAGCTGTCAATTCAATATACAACCAATGTTTTGTTAGACTGGCTAACGGCCATCACGTTTTTATGGAGAATTTCTCTAATGAATTTTACTACAAGCTTATCTCCCCCTTCGGATTCAAACTTAAATCTAAGAATCGGCAATCCAAGTGGTCAAAACTTGTAGACTAATTTTTTTCTTAATAATTCAATATGTCTTCCATTCTAGAGATGGGAGCCAGTCTAATGTATTGTATATGGAAATTGAAACTAGCCTCATTGATATGAATGCCACAAAGCAGTTGGTCTGTAAATCAATCCAGAAAGTTTTGAGATGTTTAAACATTCTGGGTGTTAACTCTTTCTGCAGTCCTATCTGATTATGCTATTGATTAAATCGTGACCAGTTTTACTTCTTTCCTTTATCGCTTATAAATATGTAAATATCCCTCACGTAACGGTGTCTATGCAAACAAGACAATATCATTACCAAACATGATGATGGGATGGAGAAAATGTTGTCTTTCTGTAATTAAGTTAAAGGCAAAGACGGCTGGCACGATCTTTATAAAGCTGATTACAAGCTCTTGGTGGTTGTCTGCCTGAATCCCGTCAGTCTCCATCTCTAGACTGTTTGTACACTATGGGTTAAGGGCACATGTATCTACCATGCCAAGTCCTTTCCTCTCCAATACCACACGACACTTAATCACGTCACTTAATGAAGGATCTATTGATTACGTTCGGCAGACATATTCAATTTGAGGTGTAAATGATTATCTGAAGTACAAGTACATACTTTGAAGTATACATGCATGTGTAACAGTTGAGTTGTCAATGATATGATGTATTTTGTTTCTAAATGGTTTAGAAATAAGGATGGCACTTCTGATATTCAGGGAAAAAATCAATATGGTGGTCTGAGGAAGAATTGGAAAGAAAGTAAAGAAACAACTGTCAGTACCAGACTATTACCTCACTGATATGATAGTACTAAAGTGTGGGCCATTACTGACAATTTTACACCCCGAAGCTCACCTAAGGAATTTTCAGTATTCCAAGTATTACACATGGTGGTGACATCCCCCTGCAGGCCTCAAATCCAAGACCCAGTTAGGAGGGCTAGTTTAATTTTTGAGTATGGTCACAGACACCTTAACCACTTGGGCCACAGCAGTCCACTACATTGTGCTGTCGGCACATGTATATAAATGTATCATCAAGTTTACGTAATGGATTTTTTTAAGAATTGTTTTAGGCAAATTGAAACACATTTTCAAAACTCAGATCAATTGGTACTGGCTGTAGATTATATATAATTAGTGGATTTTCCTCAGGTTGCCATTTTTTTTGCCTCCATCGAAAACTGGCACATCTTTGATTGACCAGTCACCATCACCGTTATTAGGATGTAAAAATTGACCAATCAACATCACCGTTATTAAGATGTAAAAATTGACCAATCACCATCACTGTTATAAGGATGTAAAGTACAAACAAAGCAAACCAAATATGAAATATTTAAAACTAATTCACCCCTACATTTTGATAATGGACTATTCCAACCTCTGAATCGGAAGAGTTTAAAAGTGAGTTTAGGGGTAAATGAGCTAACAATACAATCTATACAGATACAATGTACGTATCTATCTGCATTACCGCATCCTTTTGTGTCCCATCATACATCATCTAACGGCATGCTGAATTCACCATAGAATCCCATTAGCGTTAAAGGCCTTAATCATCGTGACCATACATTTTTAATGAGATGGTATTGGCATAGATTATTTTTGTTCATGATACCAGCACATGTCCCGATCCTGCTGTGTCGGGACCGCAGCACGGATATAAGACCAACCATACACGATTAATTCTGTGTTATATCTAGGACCGCAGCACGGGATGTAAGACCGTCCATACACGAGTAATTCTGTGTTATATCTAAAACTACATATTATGCTTTCACACCAAAGGAATTTGGTCGCAGCAAGCCACAAAATATTAAGTCTAGCAAGTGGTGATAAATCCTTTCTCCTATAGGCTAGTACAAACATACAAGTATAAGCTTATTATACATTTGGATGCTTCAACACATTGCCATAAAATCTCCAGGACTGGGAGCTGCTCAATACATTTATATTCCTCCCAACACCACCTACGTAGGAATGTTTGGAGTCCAATCTATATAATGTTTTGTTTTTACGTCCCATAACAGCTAATATACGGTCATTTAATGAAGGATCATACGTACATGTATACCCAGCACTATTACTGTTGGCATCATGTGACAGTACTGGAATGTTTTATACGGTTTGAATTCCATATCAATGAAATGCACAGTTAGACAAGTTATACCGTTAATTACCTCTTCCATCTTTTAATTAGTTAACTCAATAACTAAATCAGTATTCAAATATCTGTGTCTCATTACAGGCAAAGCAGTAGAGAATGTGAATGTAGTTTTTCAAATAGAGTGACCTCCCCTTAAATTTTGATTTGGATGAAACTCATTAATTTGAGTCAGGTTACTGACAAGGTTGCTCAAGCTTATATACAGTAAGCTAGCTTGTATCGTTTGATTAGTGCAAATTGATTTGAAGTCTAGGCCTAGCTACATTTTTTGGTAAAGGTTCGTTCCATAATCCTTTTCTAATTTATCCGCAAAATGTCAAATTTCAGGAGTGAATTGTTTAACAAGACCATAGATATGCTATACATTTTGGAGATAATATTTTAGGTTCTAAATATCTGTGGAGTCTGTTGTTTTACTTTCAAGTTAAGTCCTGAACATATTCAATGAGTCCATTACTAAGAAATATAGTGGGTCCTCGAGCAAGTCCCAAAAGGAAAAGCAAGAGACCATGACCCAAATATCCCAAAATCACTGGGCATAAAAGTCAGCCATTTCCAATCTATCATCAGAATCTGGCTCCGTCATGGAACCATCATATCAAGACATCAAACTTGTGTTAAGGATGCTTAGACCATGTCTTTGTGTCGGTGATCACAAGATAGGTCAGGGGAATGGAGAGGGTGGAGGGACAAGAAATGTCAGCTTGTTAGTGTTGATTTTGGGAACAGATTGGATGAGCTGGAGGAAGTTCTGATCTGGTTGGCATGATTTAGTAATTATATACCTTTAGGTAGTTATTGGTTAATTTGATAATTTTGTGGAACATGTTTTAGGAAAGGATCCTTCACAAGGTTAATATTGTATGTGTCATAGCACCTTACAAAGTAAGGTATGGAGAATGGTAAAGAAACGTGGGAAAGAGAAGAGTGTGACTGGATTTAGATCCGCATAAATTTTCTACACCTCAGACTTGAAGTTGTCAACAAATGTAATACAGTTCTAGCACACTACTTGTATCACAGTGCCCTTAGATTAAAGAGAATCTTGTTAATCTTTGGCTTGGTAATTACGGCAAAGCTGGGTTTGAAAATTGAGAAATGACTTACAAGTAAATGATATGCTCCTGTCCATATGTAAACTTACCCTGACTTGGAAACTGCACGTGCCGTCGCGCACCTTCTTCTCGTCTTCCTGCCACTGGTGAGGTTTTGAACATTCTGGAACATGTGGTTTCTTTTTCCGAAAACTGAGTCTCCTCTTTATCGTCTCCATGGTGATCTGCCAAACAAGACAACAGGGAATTATAATCATATGATAACAACTTTCATTAACTGTTTATATACCTTTCTGCATATTAGGATCCGTATGTACATGTATATACACTACAATGAGTCATCTACTTATTCAACCAAGATAACCCCCCCCGTCTGACACTGGGTTTTATTCTTTTGTAAATATCTGTTATAGGGAAGAAATGGTGATACTGATAAGGAAAATCAAAAAAGTTCTGTTTTCAAGCTAAAGAAGTAGAGTATCCCAGGAAATTTTTGCCTAGTCAAACTTTTGCCCAGCTTTCTCCAGAATAATTCATATTTGCCAAATTTTACTACTATGCACATTATGTTTTCAGCTAATATTTTCTGTAATGGGGATGGTATACAGTACATTGTATATCCAAAAAGTTTTAAGGTGTATTTATCTATATGTCAAAATTAACAACATGTCCATCGATAGAAAGACATCTACAACTTCTGTCTCCAGTTTCAAGAATGTTCTTGAATTTGGGAAAATCTTGCATCTTCATTCCATTTCTACCTTCAGAAATTTCAGTGAAGAATTACATGTGAGGAAGTCTGAAGTTTTTTTCCCCTTAGCTCCAGTAATTTCTTCTTATACAAAAACTGAAGTAAGGTTATAGTGAAACTGATTTGGCCTTAGCGTTGCCTATATGTACATTGTGCATATTGATTACACATGCATGTAGGGTTACGTAAGTTTCACTGTTAAAATAATACATACAACCCCTGCAAATGCCTGGCCTTAATGATAAACAACAGACCTAACATGCACATGTTATGATATGTACCACCATTATAGCTGTAGATCAAAGTAACAACACACAGACAATATGTAAATTGTAGATCTACTCCTCTGTGCTTCACCTTCATGAACATGTACAGAAATTTGTCGTATATAATTTCGTTTAGCTACCACATTTCTAATTTCCATTGTAAAAAGTTTCACACATTTTCGACCAAATTACCACCATGTCCAGCTGGTCAAACATCCGCTATGGTCACTGAGGACAGGACTTTTTCTCGCCACTTTGGGATGGGGCCTTTTGGTCTTATTTTGTGAAGAAAATTAGTGAATTGGGAAAGATTTTTTCAGAAGTAAACTGCAAATTTAGGGAATTTGTCTTAAATAATTTCAACTAGGAATGGGCCCATTAATGGCCGCAAAACACCCTCAGAAAAAGCCCTAGAAGATAACTACAAGCACAGATCCACCAATCTCTGATTTATATACATGGACAGATCCCTAATTCTACATTCCAGCAAAAGTCTGAGTGGTACATATACATGTATACTCTGTAAAGTACACATTTGACCACCAGACGACTGGGATGTCAATAAGAGCACCTAATGCACCCAGACAGAGTATGCTCACTCATAGTCTCAGACCAGACACAACCAATACAAGCCTTCAAAAGACTCTGATCAGGAAACAATAAGCCTCAATCAGAATGGCGTAATCACATTCATGGTAAAAAAGGAAGAGAATTTGAAGTATTTATACATACATGGGGCCAACATTTCCTCAATAAATGATCAATTTATACATTGTACATTTTAGAAACATCCAACGTCGTGAATAAAACTTTCCAGATTTGATTATTTGAGAGATGGTTTTCTCCAGTAGAACATTTCGGCCAAAAAATTAAGTTACCCATAGGGAGTTGAGAAAAAAATTACATTTACAGTGAAAAAGCTCAAAGATCCATATGCATGCATATACATGTACATCTTACAAGCAATGCACATACAGACTAACAAATAATTAAATCGGTACAATTATGGTAACATCTATCCTACTGAAAAAGAATTCCTGTCAATTTCAACTTGAGCATAAGGAAATGATAAAATCATATACGAAATTATATGTACCCTAAAATTACAAATTTTCAATACAGGCATCCCATTGAATGTACATCTTGCATTTATTATCGTTTTCATGAAATGATTCCAGGATTGAAAAGTGCTTTTACTTATAATAATTTAGCAGTGATCAATAAGTCATGGCTTTCACTAGTACTATTACCAGGTAGTGCTCAAGATCAGGGTTCACATCCTGGTGTCAGTAAATCTGAACATGTTTTCCTTTGAACTCAGGAAAAGACGGATTCATAGCAAATATGTATATTTTGATATTAGTGAAAATTATCTACGACTCTGATCTACAAGCACATGGTCCATACTAGCCAAATTTTCATGGGCAGGATTATAATGTCATGCTCAAAATCAAAAGAATAAATTAAAGATGTGTGCATGCATGTACGCCCTAGGGGGAAATGACACCTATAAATGATATCTATACATGTATATGCGCATGTATTTTTGAATAGATTTCTCAGATGCAAATCATCTGATCCAAGTAGGAAAAGTTAAGCAAATTCATTCGTTGAAATGCTCAATTTCAAGGTCCAAAATTGGAGCTGGAGTCTAGATCTTTCATGCATGTTGATATACAAATGTAGCTATACTCTTGTAGGTGGTTCTGGTCGGTTATAACTACCATTGTGACCTATATGGGAAGCTGACTTTGAGTTATATATTCCTACTTACAGGGTTACAGGGTTACGTAAGCAAAACTAGTCTGGCCAGGGTCAATGGTAAGTATGACCAGACAGGATTGATGTTACTGATGGCTGTGATCGACATGACCACTGTTAGATGTCACAGGTTCAAATTCATATGTAGTAATGACCCAAAGTAATTTCACTGTCATGTTTCACAATTACAATAATTCCAGCTCTTAACATACATATTCTGGTTGTTTAATTTCCTGCAGCCGAGCAAACATCAAAATCAGCATAGTAATCCTGGAGGGTAGACAATATTTGAATATCTACAAGCTAGCCAATGACTTGATCAAAATAGCTTTAGTTATTTCTACAGCTAGCAAATGTCACAGTGTAACCTTAACTCCAGTTGATCCTACAGGTTTATAATTAACGAATCAAGTTCTATACCGGTTTCATAAATAAGTGACCTCAAAAATAAGACAAGCCTTGAAAATAGGCCTGCTCCCTTCTCTCAAAAATAAGTCTGGAACTCCTTAAAATGACTATATAAGAAAATCAAATAAATATAATACACATCTAAAATTAATATAAAATTAGTCTACAATAATAAAATTTTACAGCCGATCTCATCTTAGGGAAACGACTCTCTTATTGTCCTGGACATCTTTTTTTTTTTTTACTTTTTTTTGGTGCGTAAAATACAATGAAAGAAGCTTTTTTTCAGCATTTTTACCCCCAAAAAATACCTGCGCAAATTACACTGGTGCGCAAAATACACGGGTTTTTACGGTAAGCTGTGGCTTAATATTGAGATTTTAGGATATTATTTTTTACAGTTGTTACATTGTTGGTATTCCAGGTTATACAGGCTCGCCAATGTCACTAAAATGGTATACGTAATTATTTCAGATGGGAATGGCCCTACATACACTGCAGCTTATAGCAACATGCATGGAGCAAATCATGTCGCAATACAGTGCACTCTTCTGTATGTCATGTTGCATTTGTCAGACAAAAACATGATATTAACAGGAATGTGACATTAACAGAAACTTGTTTTTTCCCACTAAATCTAGTGCATTTCCAATCCCCATAACTAATAGTAAGCTATTCAATGTGCATATGAAGATGTATCAATATATAGATAACATTATTTCAATTAAAAATCATTTTCGGGGTTATTCTTTATTTTCTATGTAATATTTTGTACAAGTTGTATCTGAAATCAATGGTAATGACATAATTTTCTTGATATTGTATGTGATTGGTAAAAAAGCATGATATTAAAAGGAATTCACCTCAAAATACATGATATTAACCAAATGAAATTACATAGATTATATATAGAGAAAAATTGTGCTTGGGAAAAACATGATATAAAGAGGAATGTGATATTAAGTTATTAACAAGAGTGATATTAAGTGGAGTCCACTGTAGTTATATTTCCAACTGCTAATATACATGTGGGATGGCTAATGTTATATACAGCAGGGATTAAGCGCCGCTGTATTTAAGCTGTGCTAGTGTATTTTGACTTGGGACAATACACTTGAAAATGCAATTGCATGCATGTTCACTAGCTTGTATGCAGTTAACGCCACAATAAGGAAACTTCAAGTTGTTACTAGCTGATGTCATAATAACAATAATTCCAATCGGTCCTATGCGGTATGCTATCTGAAATAAAGATAATGATTTTCCATGTCGTACCTCGATAGAGCTGGGTACCATAAAATCAAAAGTACTATGGTATTTAGGCAAATCCTGCAGTAGGTACCACCTTGATCGAATGTTGAATGTTTGAGCTAGCTAAAGGTCTCTGGCTCTAGGTAACAAATAGTTCATTGACAAGTTAAATGAAAGTCCAAAAAAAAAAACCAGTACTGGACTAATGTACCACAGTTAGACCATCAAAACTTTATACCACGGTATACTTGTAAAACTGCCCGGCCCTATACATTTTGTACCTCGATACATCAACAAGCTAGATATCTGAATGGCAATCATTTCAGCTGTTCCTAGATTATATACAAAGTTACATCAGTCCCGTTAGGGTCACTTGTATTACGACCTGATATCATTCTGTTGTTAAGTGTTTTATGAATTGCTGACCCTTGTTTTGACTGAACGTGACACCATATTGGGAGATCATACACATGATTACCCTGGCTATAATATAGAGTGAAGTAATTAATCCCTCTAATGGCCACTAGTCTAGTGTTCAAATCTAGGAAACCCAAACAGAAATCAACATATTGATTAGGGATATCAACTGGTTAAGCGTATCATGTTCTCGGAATGTAAATTCATCAATTTTATAACAATTTCAAACATTAGCCAATCCGCATTCCAGATTATAATCTATCCAATGAATAGCTATGCATTGAAGTACATTCATTACTGCATGAGGCTTTCAAGGACTAGAATAATTGATACACATACATGTAGATCATATTTGTTCTTAAAAGCGCACCTAGCCCAGAAGTTATTATATTAAATTAGTCAATGGTTAAGCTGGCCCACTTGAGGCCCTCTATAATACTTAGCTGGGCGCAATATATAGTTCTAGAGGACAATGTAGTCTGTTCTTCCCATCTGCTGTCTGGGGTTCAATTCCATAATCGAACATTAGGTGGCCAGGGTTACCTGCCCGACCATGTGGGTTTTCTCCAGGTACTCTGATTTATTTCCTCCCACAATGAAGCATACTGCCCACTAATGTCTGGGCCAAACATGAGTAATTGACCTGAAAATTGTTTCATAAATATTGTAAAACATGACAATAACTTAAAAGATGTCTGTTTCAAATGTTATCAATGTTCCCAGTAACGAAATCTAAAGGTACCCCGACGATGCCATGACACTATATAGCTTTTTAAGTACCCAAATATGTATGGTCAGAATCACTTTCTGCTATACCCTATCAGCATGCCCCATTACGTACAACTGTACGTGATTCACGCATCAAAACTAGTATGCACGTACAGATTTTTGATAACAGGGGTACATTGCATGCACGTAAAAACGGGTATAAAAACTCAAATTATGAACAGTCGGCACAAGAAAGTACGATAAGAAACAATACACCACATTATAAAATATTTCCGATCATTCTCGCAATGTTCTTTCAGTCACGGTTGCTTCCGGCAAAGCCTGCAATTCGATTGGCTGATATATATATTGCGACCCACATATCAAGGTTATTTCCTAACCTGAATAATGTTTTGCTACATTCCATTTAGGTCGCAATCATATGCTACGACCGAGTAGCGTGATACCGTTCCCGTTTACACGGAACTCCTCGGATGTCATCATGCTACATTTGACATTATTTGAAGCGAGCAAGCACATCCGAGGTATTCCGTTCTTGAAAGACGATAATGTTTACTTGGAATTTTATTTGTTATAACTTAATTCAAAATTAATAATATATAATAATAAATATTATATTGAGTTAGTATAATTTTCAATCAAAAGATAATTAAGGGGAGTAGTCAGTACTTTATACTAAATAAGCTAAATGAGTCATGGCACATTTGTAGTGTTTAATTTTCTATCAATATATGCATTTTGCCTGTACCCCTTGATTTTAGATTGTACCCCTGAAATTTTCTGTAGAGGGGTACACTTTACCCCTAATAAAAAAAAGTAATGGGGCATGCTGCCCTATTCACCCTAATAAGCACAGACACATTTGCGCTTACAAATACCATGTACAGGGGAAATTTCAAATGTGAAACTGCGGTATTTTCATTTCTCTGCAACCGAGTCTTTGCATTAGTTCAAAGTCATGATCAGGAGCTTTTTCATCTCAGTGCACTTAAATTACCCTAGCCTCTTCCCCTGAAAAAGATGGGAGTGCAATGTGATAAGGACATACAGGCCTAGGTGCACTTATGAAGTTGACTACAGTAATGACTAAAATGATTCTAGACTGTATAAATTTGTTGATGTAATCTTCAGTTCATTATGTTCACACTATAATAGTAAACAGGATACAAATTACCCATAAAAGCTAGCCCTTTGACAGTCAAAAATAGACTGACATGTATGTCCATATCACGGTTGGATGGGTATATTTTTGTATACGTAAATGTACCAGTAACACAGGCATGCACTGGCAAAATATGAAAACACTTTGATAAATACCAGTTGTACTCACAGGATAATCCAATATACGGGACCAGTGTACATGTTCATATAACCTGTTAAAAGATGATCTGTCTCTAATAGAATCCCTATGACCATATTTACATGTACATGTACATGTTACTTATATTTAATTTTACAAATATTCATGTGTAACTGACTGTCACATCAAAAACAGAAAATCCAACTCACATTTTATTTATGAGTACCGTACATGTATACATGATATATATATCTCTATCAATTCAGACACTATAACAATCGGGTCATAAGGCGATTAATTAAATCAAGTTTGTATTCCGACTCTTCAGATCAAAACTTTTAAAAACATAATTTATGCAGGTACAAGGTTCTGACTCATGATCATTTAACATAAGAGTTAAGTGGTTATGATATATATTCCTCAAAATAAATACTGAGGCCAGGTCTCTGTGATCAAAACTACAGTAACCTAGTATTGTACACATGTACATATACCCACATGGTACAGCGCACTATTATGTATGGTGTATGTACTTTTATGTTTAAACAGTCTATATCTTTTCATGGTTTAAATATAGCTACGTAATATCGAAATAAATAACATCTCACTTACTCGTCCTGATTTTGGTGGATTCGTGGTCTTATTTAATCCCATGTTTGCGAATTTATATACGATCACTGTCTGAGAGAAATTCTTACACCGGCTACTTCCACCAGTCAACCAGTGGGCCACTGATCTTCTCTCTATCCTTTAGATCTATACTGCTGTAGAATGTGTATAATGCATGGGACTTGGCCCACTCACTGAAATATGGATCAACAGGATGACTAATTCTGTGGTATATGTTACACTGTACCTACCTGCTGATACGTATACATACAGCCATTCTTACCAGTACAATGGGCGACATACCTGTACTGACGCGTGGGAACAACAATACAGATGTTACCACACACCTATAATATGTACAAAGTATGTTACATTCAAATTCTAATTAATTTTGAATGAAAACATCAACAGCTGAAGTAAATTTATTCAATTTCCAAATAAACGGCAAAAGAATATCACATCATGTCTGTGTTCACAAGATCTGTGTCATATTGCTGTCTTCCAAAGCAGTAACTCTGCCAGTAGATACATAACGGATGACAGACCAAAGACATCTCTCCTTAGACATGTCCCTACAGTCTGACCCTGTCCTAGAGTTCAGACGAACACATTTACATACATATACATGTACACAGCTGTCATTGTGAGAGTTGGACAACGACAACATTCCTATCCATAGTAAAACAGTCACATGTACAGTACATAGACTGACACTGCAGTCTACTGTTATATAGTACATAAGGAAGTTACTCTGACACATAGCTAATGCCATTCACAAGGTATTACTCCACACAAGCCACTATATCGTAGACTAGGTATACAGTGTACATGTACTAAAAGATTTTATTTATACATGATCAGTTAGCTACAAGTAAAGACCACCCGATTCAGATCATCATCAATGGTGTAAAGTCATAACAGATCATTGGTAAAATTATATTTCGAAAACTCTGGTACTTTTATTCTCTTTTTTAAAAATCTCCTTTAATTTTTCCAGCGTGCAAGATCATAAATCTTCTTGCACTATAAAACTGTTTGAAAAGTCGAACTTAGATATCGATATTACACATTGTACACTCAAATTATATCTTATATATTGAAAACTTTATGAAAATGTTTACGGCTTTGCAGGCCATGAAATATATTTCTTGCTCTCTACTTCCTCTCTTTTTTTTTTGCAGGAAACTTCCATACTAATATGCAATGACTAACATAACCAGGTGTCCGCTGACAACAGTACCGTACTTGTGTACTTGTTGGGTCGGTCTCCACACCAAGCTATCACCACAAACCAATTAAATCATTATCAAGCTGCAGGCCTATTGGAGGCTGAGTCATACATACATACATGTTGTAATAATGTAAAAGATAATATATATACCAACCACTTCAACAGCTAAACATTAAAACCAGATGTTATTAACTGAATACTTTTTTTTAAGTATTAAATGTTGTATTTATAACTTAACCATTTTGGAATATTTTTAAGTTAAACAATGAATTGTTAACTCTTTTACCCTTTAAAGTTCATGATAACCTATTACAACCTTTGAATTGAAGGAGTTCAAATATGTTTTCAGGGGTGAATGAGTTAATATTATATTATATGAACCCTCATTATAGATGAAGAACCTCAGAGTGTTATAACATATATTTACTAGTTACTGCATTAAACAAAATAAAACCGATACAGATATCATGACAATGATTGATTTTTCAGGATATTGATCGTACAGAGCCATTCCCACATTACACTGTAATCTACTTAATGTGTCGCAAAAGGTTGGTAATATAGAGCACAAATATATCTGATAGTACACTACTAAACCTCATTATATTACATACCATAATTACTCTAATACTAAACCTCTTTATACTACATACCATAATTACTCTAATACTAAACTTCTTTATACTACATACCATAATTACTTTAATACTAAACCTCTTTATACTACATACCGTAATTACTCTAATACTAAACCTCTTTATACTACATACCGTAATTACTCTACTACTAAACCTCTTTATACTACATACCATAATTACTCTAATACTAAACCTCATAGTATTACATACCACAATTACTCTAATACTAAACTTCATTATATTACATACTGTAATTACTCTACTACCATACAGCTAAACCCTTTACTATTACATACCGTAATTACTCTAATACTAAACCACATAATATTACATACCGTAATTACACTACTACCGTACAGGTAAACCTCATAGTATTACATACCATAATTACTCTTATACCGTACAGCTAAACCTCATAGTATTACATACCATAATTACTCTTCTACCATACAGCTAAACCTTGAAGTATTACATACCGTAATTACTCTACTACTAAAAATCATTATATTTTATACCATATTTACTCTAATACTAAACCTCATAATATTACATACCGTCTTTACTCTAATACTAAACCTCATAGTATTACATACCGTCTTTACTCTAATACTAAACCTCATAGTATTACATACCGTCTTTACTCTAATACTAAACCTCATAGTATTACATACCGTCTTTACTCTAATACTAAATCTCATAGTATTACACTGTACATACCGCAATTACTCTACTACCATACAGCTAAACCTCATTATATTACATACTCATTACTGTATTTACTCTAATAATAAACCTTAAAGTATTGCATACCATATTTACTAAAATACCTCAGTAGGATTACTTTCACATACCATATTTATTCTACTAAACCTCATAATATGTATATATTATATTGGTACTACATTGTATATTACATTACTACACTTCAATACTACATTATTAAATATACATTCCATATTTGTTCCACTACTAAACTTCTACATGAAGCACAACAATTTAATTCTACTACTAAACCTCACAAATATCAAGACAATATCCAACTATCAAATCAATATTTTGTTTTATTTTTACAATCAGTCTCAAGCAATTGGAGATTGAATTGTTTTTATTATACATTTTTGATATGTGTCAAATTTGCAAATGCCGCAATTACAAGACATTGACGATAAAGATTGTCTGAGGCTCCCGTTGAAGCATGGCTGTGTTGTAGTAGATTATTCTGTAGGCAGTCACAACTGCTCCTACAGGAATTGTGAAAAAATTAAAAGCACTTTATACATATAAATGTTGTAATTGTATCATGTTTATGATATGTAATATTTGTACAATTCTAATCCCTGTATATATATATACCTTGCGATCCATGCAGGTATTCACATCATGATCATCTACCATAGACAATTTGCCATGTCACTGTGATCATGTTAAAATACCAGACTGTCTATTACTGCAACAAAGACATATCTATTTTAGGGTTGTAAAGTTGCAGCTACTTCAGGTATTTCTGACTAAATTCGGTACGATCGTGAGGACCGGTTAGGGCGAGAGTCAAAAATTGTCTTCCTTCGATTCGTCACTTGTGTTTCTGTGTTATCGGGACCAATTATCCCTCTCATTCTTAGATAATCAATTCAAGCTATATATGTAACTAGACTTGTAAAAAGTCAGACTGAATTTAACATATCAACTTATTCACCCATTATGTTTCATAATGATAATAATAATGAACTATCTATCCCTTGAATTGGATGAATTCAAATGTATGCTCAGGGATGAATGAGTCAATGCAAAAATGAGACTGTCACAATAGATATTATTTTTACGTTCTCTACTCTTCCACTTCCTATAGAGCTATACACATAGTCTTCAATGGGAACACTCTCCTGTCAGTTCCATCCCTTCAATAGGATGTACTGTACGGCTTGTTTTGTTTTGATGAATTGTCATGTGACCAGACAACATTAATGTTGATACATTGTGTGTTAATATTTAACCAGCTGGGTAATGAATATCACTCCTAGATATTGTACAAAGGCAGTTAACTTGGGATGGTCTAATCATTATCGTTTCCATAATCTACTTGCATACATGCTTAAGAACATGTTGTTAGTAAAATGGCTGCATTGTACAAAAGTGACATGTACATGTCACTAGCTCTATTGTGGTAACGTTGACGACAGTTAACTAGTCATCAGTATGACACTTACTGCTAATTGCTTTGTGTGTGGTGGGAAAGACAACATATGTACTGTATTTGTGTGTGATGAGAAAGACAACATACATGTATGCATGTCCAATACTGGTAATACTTATAAGTACTGCATTTGGCTATATATATATGTGAAGCTTATATACAATGTGCCTTTTTTCATAAAATGTTTCTTTCTTATTTTCAGATATGCCACACAGAACAGATATATCTAAGATTGTAAGCAGATGCTGTTCCAATTGTCATGTTTACCGTATTCTGGGTAATTAGTGCCCAGGGCCCTACTATGATAACAAAACTAGGCGAAAATGTCAATAAGAATGAAGTATTTTGACCAGATTGGGAGGTACTCATGACGTGTAATATTATTGTCATCAATTTCAGACAATTTGTTCACATATAACTGTATTTGTAGGGCTTTTCTTGTAAACATGTGCACATTGGGGTTTACCATACTGTAATAGAATCATAAGTTGTATCAGGATTATTAGGGGCATTTATATGATTTCCACATCTCCGAAGAGGGGGGGGGGGGCGTTTATATGGGCAGTGATTTTGTTTGTCCAGTTTTACAGCCGATATAAGGCAGTTTCCTCAGTCAAAAGTTCTGTTATTTTCCCAAAATGAATCAAAATTCAAGAATATTGTCCCATTTTATCTGTAAATCAAACGAACTTTTCCCAATTAAATAAGGAACAGGTTGCTGTAAAATTATCGCAAATATGGTACTACTAATATTAGCTGTCAGAAATTTAAAGCATCAATGAATCAATTATCTTGTGTATACACACACTTCCAGGTCTAATATAGGCTCTTGAGAGGATCTATCAGGCTATAAAATTAGTTTTGGAAGGGAAATCAAGGAATTTGAAAGTAACAGTCATTTCAGCATTTTTACATATTCATATCATAATTTAGAGGGATATCATTCCTTTAATAATTAAGAGGAATCATTCTCTTAATTTCATTGTTTTTATTTTCAAATTTTTTTTTTACAATAACAACAATGCATGCTTTAAATAGTGCTAATTGATGCATTTCGACAACTAATATTAGTTTACCTGATCAATAAATTGTTGTTGCCATAATGTATGCTTGTTCTAACAGCAGTGTTTGAGCTCTATTTCGAATTATTTGAAAAACAATTTGAGAACATTTTAAATGTGTCAAAATATCCGATATCTGTTGACAAAGTCTAAGTAAATAAAATGTCACTATTCTCATTGACTTATATGTTGTCACATTGCTGCCTTCACAAATGTTCCATTCTGGACAATGATCTCTACTTTTGACACAAGTTCAGGTCAACTTTCGGTTTTTAGCATGCATTCAATTTCAGGCTTTGAAACACATTTGCCCTATTGTCCATACATGTACACTAGCCTATTTACAGGGATAATCTCCAAATATTTATCAATGTATATTCTAGGCCTGTCACCACAAGTTACAGTAATTGACCTCAGGGTAAGATTTTCACCTGCTGTCTAATAACCTGACATCAATTAACAGTGGTATACTTAAGCCCCAACTCATCTAGATGTGTGATAACAGTACATTTCAAGCTGGACGACTGTCCCATTACCAATGTTTCAAAATGAACATTGAACAGCATCATATTGGATGTTATTTCAAATACTCCTCAGGCTATTTATATTCATGTGTTAAGTATTTAAAGCTAGTCTATTGTATATTTAAAAAAAAAAATACAACTTGGAAATTTAAACCAGTTTACAATATAATTATGGTAAAATGATTAAAAAAACAACATTGACGGCTGTTTAGTTGCATTCATTAAAACCAAGCCCTTGTTTACATCAACACCTTTCCCTTTAAGTTCCACCTGTGAAGTGAAGCACATACCTCACAGGATGATATCACAATACCTGACCAAGCTTATTCACACTGCTACCTGACCAAGCCTAATCACAATCTAAACCCTACTGTTATATGATATACCTGGATGTGAATATTCGCCATGTGTGTATCTAAAGGGTACCCTAACGATGTAGATAAGGTCACATACGGGCCGAAGGGTAAGGTTACAAAGCAAGAGGTCAAGGCGTACTACTCACATTCACGCCCTACATTCCTAAGTCCTACATGAAGTGATACCAGTCACGGTTCAGCGGTCCTCAGAACTAGGACATTTACCTCGGTATTTAGATAACACGTCCTTCTTAAAAATCATAACATCGGGCTCTAATTTATCACTCGGTTAGTTCAAAGGTAGGACTGTCACGCTGAATAAGACACCAACCTAGTTAGAACGCATGTGCACACTGTCAAATCATAGATCTACTTGCTGCTCGGTAAGAAAGTGGAATGAATATTATTCACGGTGGCAGCCATTTTTAATCTCGGCCCATACCTTTACGCTGCCATACAGACTTTCCCCAGACAAAACACAGAAATGATAGAGTATCTGACCAGCTATGCTCACCTGTTAATGATTCACGTATCGGTGTGTACTGTCGTGGTTCTCTCCCGACACACACGTATTCAACAGCACGCTCACAGAGCCGAGTCCAGAATCATGGCGTTTCAGCAAGGCAGAATCAACGAAAATTTATCCTAATCACGCCCATGCCGATGTTACAGTATGCCAGACGAAAAACTGTTAGTAGCTAAACGCACCAGTAAACCTCGAACGATATCCAACCAGGAGAATATTTGAAGGAAACGAAATATTGAATCAAAACACTACAAGCGGAAGATCCTCCGAATATCCTACAACAGGTACTCGGTTACAAATGCCGATTACGCATGCGCACAGGAAACATACTAAAAAAATACGAAAGAGAACCTAAAATTGTGATAATACGGCGTGGTTACAACTGATCTAAGAATAGAGTTCTTCTATTCTTAGTGTTGTCGTAATTTAGTATATCATGTCATACATAATGATCACACTTTCATGTCATCTTTGAAAGGTAATCATTTCCGATCATTGTCCAAATACCTCCAATACACAACTCATATATCCCAATACACAATGCTTACACACATTGACATTGCGGGGGAGGGTGATGTAATCACGCTAGCTTGTCTTTTACGGAACTTATAAGGAAGCTACTGCATTATTCTGGGATTTCTTAAATCAATAAAACGTAAGCTCTGCGATTGCAATATTATTCAGTCAGTCATTATTTGAGACTGGTCCAATTAACTACTAGCAGGTGCACGAACTACCACTGGGCCTTGAGAATTTGTTACAGTTAGTTTTGGACCTAAATTAGGGTGTTTAGAGTAATTTAATACTTTTGAGAGGTTAAGATCAATTTTCGATAAAAATGCCCCTTCAACGGTCATAAAAGCTATGACCATATTGAGGGGACATTTTTATCGAAAATTGATCTAAACCTCCCAAAAGTGTAAAATTACTATAATCGCCCTAGTTTAGGTCCAAAATTAGCTGTAACAAATTCTCAGGTCCCTGTGCGAACTACCACTGAATGAAGTCTCTCTTTTTCACCTAACAAAACGTATCCGCATAACGAAATTTACAAAATATGTTTAACCACAAGTTTGATATTTTTTTTCTATTTTTGTTTCTTTCTGATATCTTCATCTTATTTCTTTTTCTTTCGGCAAAAAAATACAGTAACAAGTACATTATAGAAAGGGTAGAAAGGGTCTGCTTAGGCCCTAACTAGCTCTTTGCAGCCCTTGACGCCGAATCACTCTATTTTACATATGTACAGCAGGCTAAATACGAAACATGTGACATTTTACATAAGCACTGACTTTTGTAATGTAATTCCGTGGATTTCATAAAGCAAGTCAATTAAATACCAAAAAGGACATCAGCACTGGCATAAAATGAGTGTGTGGATCATAACCCTTGGCTAGCGAGGATGCAAAGAGGAATATCTAAAGGAAATGTATTACTATTTTCTACAGGATCAAGTCCTTTTAATTTTAAAAGCAGAATACTTCCATCAAGTTTCCAAAAGATTCACAGAAAATCTTCAAGGTAACTGCATGTACTCTTATTTTTGGATGTAAACACAATTAATCGATGAGAAAGAAACAAATCGTGTTTCAAAATTATACGAGCATTCATTATTTCATTAAACCATGTACTTGGATAGCAATCTAAGCTTATTCCGTAATTAAACCGGAGAAAGGAAAAGGAAAAAAATAAACAACAAAAAAATCACACATCTTGCTTATAATTCCAAAGACGCCCGATTTAGGGATACATGGAACTCGCGAGAGAGAACCCCACCCCAATCATGTTAGCAATAATATGTACAATCCAATCAGTCACATTGTTAATTAAATAGCCGATATACTATAATTAAGTTTGTTACACAGTTCACGTGTTCATGAAGAGCATCTAAAGGCGTGCACGTTTGAGCAGCTTGTGACGTAACTTTTAATTAGATGACCAATGGCAAGTTTCTACGAACTCCGCGCTATGTACAATCAATACAAAAAGAAGATTAAAGCAATGATTCAAAAGCCAAACGTATGTTTCTAGTGTAAATATTAACTATAATGATAAATGATTTAAGAAATATTGAGACATCAAAACGCCGACGAGGCCCAATACAAATCAAAGTGACAAAACAAGCATTAAAGACACCAACAGCAGATCAACAAATATTAAACAACAAGGAAACAACAAATGGGACACATAACAATTCATAAAGGGAAACACCAAAAAGGTAGGAAACACCAAAAAGGTAGGAAACACCAAAAAGGTAGGAAACACCAAAAAGGTATAGGAAACACCAAAGAGAAATCGAAATAGCCA
Organism: Mimachlamys varia; assembly: GCA_947623455.1. Lineage (NCBI taxonomy): Eukaryota > Metazoa > Mollusca > Bivalvia > Pectinida > Pectinidae > Mimachlamys > Mimachlamys varia. Next base: position 42,082,131 of record OX392528.1, read on the forward strand.
GGAAACACCAAAGAGACATCGAAATAGCCAAGAAACAACAACAAAAAATCAAAATAGCAAGGAAACACCAAAGAGACATCGAAATAGCCAGCAAACACCAAAGAGACATCGAAATAGCCAGCAAACACCAAAGAGACATCGAAATAGTCAGGAAACACCAAAGACATCGAAATAGCCAGGAAACACAAAAGAGACATCGACTTGCAAGGAAACACCAAAGAGATATCGACTTGCAAGGAAACACCAAAGAGATATCGACTTGCAAGGAAACACTAAAGAGACTTCGAAATAGGTAGGAAACATCAAAGAGACATCGAAATGGCAAGGAAACTTGGTACCAAAGAGACATCGAAATGGCAAGGAAACACCAAAGAGACATCGAAATAGTCAGGAAACACCAAAGAGATATCGACTTGCAAGAATACACCAAAGAGGCATCGAAATAGTCAGGAAACACCAAAGAGGCATCGAAATGGCAAGGAAACACCAAAGAGGCATCGAAATAGCCAGCAAACACCAAAGAGACATCGAAATAGTCAGGAAACACCAAAGAGACATCGAAATAGCCAGAAAACACCAAAGAGATATCGAAATAGCAACAGGAGACAGCAAAAAGAGGAAATATCTAAACAACGAGACACCAAATCAGCAGAGTGACACAACAACGAAGACAGATTCAAACATCAAAAGAGACTTGAACATCGAATATATATATATATAAAAAACATCCAGGATATACCATACATGGGAGAGACGTTACGAAAACACAAAGTCGAATTTCAGTATAGAGGAGGGGGCATCCACGAACATTTCGGTCATACAAGTTTCACGTAAATTAAATCCCTTATCAGAGTAAATTCTTAAAATAAAGTATTATGGATGAAATACTATTGTCCGAGCCATTGTTTCATCCCTTTCCGTTACACCCGATGTTTCTATTTAAGGCGGCTCGCGTTATATGCCAATGTAATCATATGTATTGCTTATTACATTCATGTACTGATAAGATTGAATATGGCTTTCGTGTCATATGATATGTTTGAACATGAATTTTTAATCGTAGTAATGATAAATGGTTATCTCAAACTTTCCGAGAATTCATTGATCATGCCTTCTATATTAGTATGAAATATTACAAAATCGTCGTGGCTTGAACACTTCCGTTTGTTACGATTTATGTTCCGGAACCCGTATAGCATACTAACATATAAGACGGAATGACGGCGTGGAGTCGACAAGAAGTGTACACATATATACATGATACAATACCGCCTTGTTGTTGCTGGTTTTTTTTATACAAATATCCTACTGTTGTCTTAAATATTGGAATGATTCTCATCGGGAAAATGACATTTAAAAATACGAGCATCTTGAATAAAACAAAAGTGATTGAAATTAAAAACACATTAATCAGAGTTTGGTAGATTGAATCTCAATATTTTACTACAACTTCGCAAGTCAAGTGTGTACACTGCTATACTCACCTTTTAGTATTGTACAAACTCGTCTTGTGAAGTTAGTTTTACTACGGTTACATCATTGCTAATAATGGCGGCATCTATAAGTGATTACTTTCGATTCTAATTTTTCTTTTTGCTCACTACGCGATAAAACATATCCCAAAATTCTTGAATTACCTATACCGATCATGGTATGGTGTTCTAATGGGAATCAACCGATCGCGAATCACTGATTATAGACACTTATTACACAAACAAATTCAAAAGCATAAATATTGGTGAATCACCTATACGGTTCACGTAGACCTATTAATAGCTTAACGAATTCCCGGAAACACTATTTTCAGACATCATCAAGCTGAGCGAACCGTAATGATCGACGGTCTACAGTCGCTCTTTCGCTGTAATGCGCCAATGAATAACAAATTACTGTCTTACCAGGCATTTTCCGGGAACGTTCAATTGGATGACCAATGACACGTGTCTACTGTGATATACATTTATGTAATGATAGAAGGTACTTGGTGAAGCAAAATTTATGAAATGCAAATTATTCAAGTGTCAAGATAGTTTGTGTTTGATCTAAATGTAACACCACACAGCATATATATTGCAATGGGCAACACAACATCCATGATATACCAAAATAATGAGGACGCATCAAAACAGCTAAAATAAACACGGAGATACACCAAAACGTTGATGAGAAGAGGCGGAGATACACCAAAACGTTGATGAGAAGAGGCGGAGATACACCAAAACGTTGATGAGAAGAGGTGGAGATACACCAAAACATTGATGAGACGTACAGGGTCAAAGTAATACCAAAAGCACTGAATACAGACCAAACAGGAGGTCAAGAAATACCAAGGAACAAAGAAACGCCAATGAGAACGCAACCAGATGGTACCACAATGACCAAGTGATAGATTCTCTGACTATTTGCTTCTTCTAGGGGCAATCGCCAGGTACTGGCCGTTGGTCAGTGATCTTTCTCCGTGAACCTTCCTCAAACACCAACATCTGCTGCGCCTTCAAGTGCCATAACTGTTAATAGGACTATCGAAATAAATGAGACACGAAAACATTGAAACATCGAACCCCAGGAATAATAACACCGGAATAAGGTGAAGACATCGAAACCACAGACATTGATGGATATAAAAACAAAAATAGACACTAAAGATTTCCAAGAAACAGCGACATGAGGAAAAACAATGGGTAGACACAAACTTATTAAGACCGAAAAGACACACTAAACAAGAAGCCCAATGGGCCTGCATCCTACATCTCGCATCAGTAGCATGAAAAAGGTCTAACATTATATGATTGATTTATTCTGAATACTATGTCGAGATTTAAAAATATTGGAGCCCTGTGACATTGAAAGTAAGTCAATGTTATTGTCACTCAAAACGTTTGCTCGGCTTCGTCCAAGAAGGCTTCCAGCCAAGGCCTGAACTATTTCCAGGAACCCGTATATACCATGTAAGATCGCATGGCGGCAGGAAGTCGCTTTTGTATTCACTGCATGGTATGCATGTTGCAAATACCCCATTGTTGTCTTTAATTTCGGAAAGATTCCCAAGGGGATAATGACACTTGAATTCGTGCATATATAATAAAAGTTTTAAACAGATCGAAATAAAAATACATTTATCACAGTTCGGAAGCCAAGTGTGTAAATACGATGCTCTCCTTTCCAATATTGTCAAACTTGGCTTGCGCAGTTGGTTTTTACTTCGGTTACATAATTTCTGATAATGGCGACATCTACAGACATACTGAAACTGTGTTTACTATTGTTTCTGAATTTCTCCCCACGAGATAGACATACACCTTAATTTGTGAATTAACGATGTCATCATCTTCCGGTTAGAACCGACACACACGCACAAGAAACTTCGCAAAAAACTTGAATAACGGTGAATTATCTATGCAGTTCGTGTCTATTTATAGGATAACGAATTCCGGGAAACCCTCTTTTCAGTCATCATCAAGTGGTGTCGTGTAGAGCCACGGTGATCGACGGTCTACAGTCGTCTTTTACTGTAATGCGCCAATGAATAACAAATAGCTGTTTTTTACCAGGCATTTTCAGCCTGTCACGTTATTCATATATGTATTGTCTCAATATTTCCCGTTAACTTTTGTCGCTGTTTCCCCTTAAAGCAATCATGAGTAACCTTAATGCTTAATTTTTGTGGGTTCTTTAAATAATACCGCGCGATAATAGGATATAAGAGTCAGGGACCCATCTTGGAAATTTCCGAGTTGCGTTTTCTGTGCGCGTGGAATATGTATGGCATATAACAAATCAAAGACAAATGGTTGCCGATTTGATTGGTTTGGACTGAAAAAGCGTGATAAATTGCTAGGCTATATTATAATGAGCTTTATTTTCTGAGGATAATATTCCACATGGTCCTGTTCATAGTGAAATACATGTGTTAGTTAAAAGTTACATAGATATACACAATTAACAGTTGCAGTATAGTCCTATCACAGGTTAATGCCTGATTTTTGAGCATTAGGTATACCGGGCAATTGTACTCGTCCGACTCTTTGAATAGGCAAGGCGGCGCGTGCAAAACCTTCGATTTCAACCAATCGGGCCTTGCTCAATTAGCCTGAGTTTCCTCTGGCCCTGACCCCTTAATCGAAGAAATGCTGAATCAATAGATAGACGTCTAAAGTAGCTATCTGGGCCAGAGAAATCTCTGGCTTAATTGTGCTCGATTTTATTTTACCCGTCAAAATATTCGTTTGTATATAATTTGTTTCCCAGACCGTCTGGTAGTCAGCTGCATACCATTGTCCGTACAAGAAACACTAGACACAATCGCCGTAAGACAAAGGCAACACAGGTTAGAGGTCAAGTGCACTCCAATAGTTACGACGCCCAGCATACGTATTGATTTACATTCGCCCTATGGTTTGGTATTATTTGACATTTGTTTTATTTGATATTCACGACGAGTGCTGGTGATTGTTTTCTGTAGAACCTTGTCACCGACAGACCTTTCCCCCATGTTGTTGTTCGACCCTCTGTAGATTTTGTCCTCGAGATAGGGTGTATGTCATACCAATAATGCGTCGGGTATCATTTATTCCATGTGCATTTGATCCCTAGGGTTTCATCTTCTTTATACTCGATAACTAGAGGATCACTTCAGTTGTATGATAAATTAATTCCTGTACATTGGCCTTTCTGTGTAGTAGTCGTTTATATTAGCCGAATTGAATATTATCACTTAAAATAATACATGTCGTGCTCAGTATAGAAAATACCAGGTCGGCGTTCATGGCAGTCGTATTGTAGCTTTCTATCATCCATTGTACTCATTGCGTCCAGATTAAGGTCATCGACAAAGATGTTCACGAAGAAAGGAATTTGCGATTCAACAATATTTCTCGTGCCTTTAACCTTCTAAAATTCTTCTCCAGGAACCTTGTGAGCACGACTTCTCCTAAACCAAGTTGTTTTATTGGTTGTTGGCAGAGTGAAAGTACATATCACATACGGATAATAAAAGAAGTTAGAAATTTGATTTAGGTATAGTTTTACTAGAGTTGTGGCCCTTGGAACTTTGAACATCAGCCCCAGAATACTTGTAAACATGTAACCCCCTTACATTTTTGTTGCAGTGTTTGTATTTTGGCAAATTGAAAGTGCATCACTATTTCTCCAAGGGTTATGGCCTTGAAACTCCCCCAGAAAACGTATCTTGAAATGCAGTTTCTCCTTAACTGTTTGTTGCTTTTTCTTACAATTTGGCATAGTGTAAATGCATCATATGTAAATGTGTGTGAAGGAAGGAATTTTCTATTCAACATTTCTTCTGGACTTATCACCCCTTTACTTTAAATTTCTACACCAGATTTTTAAGAGTGCAACTTCTTATTGAGAATTTATTATGTTTTTTTTTTGTGATATCATACATGTATGCAGATAAATGCATAAAGAAAGGAATTTTCCATTCAGCTATGTACCTAGAGTTATGGCACTTAAAACTTTAAAATTCTACCCAAGAAACCTTGAAAGCATAACTACCCAACTCAAAGTTGTACTTTTGTTTCTAACTTGGCAGAATGAAAGGGTTACACCACATGTAGACGTGTATGAGGGCAGGGATTTGGGGATTCCGTCATTACACTCCCCAGCATATATCCAAAGTTTCCCTATGAATACCGTAACTATGTAAGATGATATGGAGGGTACATGTATATCTTTGCTGGTCTGGTGTCCGGACCTTACGCCTTAGGATAGATGTTTCATTGTCAGAATGTTGCTATCACAACTGTTCTGATAATGTATTTAAGTTACTTTTAGTTATTGTATGAAAGTAAGAAAGTGCCAGTCTATTACAGTCAACACTGTATTGAATATTGCACTTTTGCGACAGAGTTATGAAGGATGTCTCCGGGAAGATACATCCAGGCGTAGTGTGTCATTCTCAATTGACAACTTCTTCACTAGGGGAATAAGAAATATCTTCCTCCTACCAAATCAGTGATATTTAAGCGTGTTGATTATAACACTATCAGTCTCTGAATTTTACACCTACAGACAATAGGACGTTTTCAATGACAATTCCCAATAGACTTACTGAAACTTGTATAGTCCAGATCTGAATTGAAAAAAAAAACTTATTTAGCTTTGTTATTAGGGAATTTGAAAATATGTATAATTTTCAAGGAAAAAGGGTAACTTGACATTTTTTGTTTTGCCACTTCATTGAATGATTTTCATCATGGCCAAATTCATGGACAATTTAGTCTATGAGGTAAATACGATTCCCATAGACCTGGTTTATGTGGTGAATGAGATTCCTACAGACCAACAGTGTTTTTTATGGTCCTTGTCTATGGTTTAACACTGTATTATAATCCTACAGAGGATGAGATTTATGAACTACACATAATTTTTAACTTAATGATTTTTACAATTACAACAAACACATCAAGTAGAATTCATGTCTGTATTTCAAATGGACGGAATGTTTAAATACAAAATATACAAGAAGTATAACTATCATTTCTTCACAAACTTTCACTCTTCTCACTCATACAAATAGAAAAGTGGAGTATTTTGACCGACTCTCTTATGGAAACAAAATGCTGTAATCCTGTTTCCTTTTAAAATTTAGCCAAATATAAACATCTTGAATCTGTGCTCCAATTTCAAATCTGACAGGGTTCACATACAAAATAGCTCCTGTCTGTTCTGTCACCTTCTATAATCTGAGCAATACATTATTTTCATCAAGACGTCAAGTTAGACAGGGTTTGCATAAAATAAATCCTGTATATTAAACATATGATCATGCTCCTCAAGATATCAAATTAGACAGGGTTCACATACAAAGTAACACCTGTATACTGTGACATCTTGTGTAATCTGACCAATGCCAATATATTATTCCCTGGGTTTCACACTAGACTGGTTTTCACTGTATTGAACAAAGACCGTTTGTAGAAATTACAAGTCACATTTCATTATGATATTGTGAATTAAGAACACATTGTAGCACAAAAGATGCTTTTCAACATGAGAGCACATACATGCTGCTTGTTTCCTACACTGAATAACACTGTTTATTAAAACATCACCATTTTCTTTGACGAAAATAAATCAGAAAAAGAGTTTGAGCCAGTTTCGTTTCTAGTAGATAAACAATCTTATTCTTGATTTATTCATTAAGTTTTGTTTTCATTACACCGTACTTCATTTTTAATTTATTTTTTATGAAGAACAATGGTGAGTTCCTGATCATATCATATCTTTTCAATTTTTTGTTTTGTTACATTCTTGCATTATATATATAAATACTTATCTTTTGTTCTTACTTTACTCATGTACAGTACATATATATATATCACATTTTGATCAAAACACTGACGCATAGTCACCCGTCTGCATTACCACTCCAGTGAAATAAACATTCTGTATTTACTCTGCTAAGGAACTTTGACCTCAGTGATGTTTAACCTATCAGCACATTTATTGTTCCTTTGCCCATTTATTCACAGAGGTCTCTGTATACAGGGCGGTATATTCATGTAAGATCAGGGTAAGTATGTATACATATAAATACTGAATGTACACTGGTACACTAAGTGTAAGCAGGTCTCCTAAAGGTGTCCATGTATAATATGCATGGTCATTTAATCAACTGTTAGGTTCGTAACAGACCTGACCAAGCATATAACCATTGTGGGAAATACACTTTCCATTTTACTTATATTTACTGATAAGCGCTATGGCTAGTAAAATCAAAAGTTGGTTTTTGATGATTGAAGTTGTAATTGTGGCTGGCCCGCCTTTTATGGAATTAGGATAATATTCACAATTGACACTAATCAGAAAACAATTGTCTTGCTAGTCAAGTCATGTATATATTCATTGATATAATTTTTTCACACAGGTGTAAAATGTAGTTTTACCAAGTCTGAAATGTATGTGACCAGCCTAACTCTCAATGTGTGACAGGTGAATTCATTTTAGTTTCATTACATTTGCACTGAATCCTTTCTATTAAGAAAAGCAAGTTGACAAGCTCATAATAAATAACCAGCAGCAGTTGAATTGTCTGTTAATAAAACCACTTGCGATCAGAAACCTGTCACTGTTCAGTAGTTCCACAAGGGTCATTCTAGCCAAACCTGAAATCAGATCAAAAGAGAAAATAGTAATTTGTGAAATAATTTTTTTCTTTTTTCATTACATCTAATATATATATAGAGATGTGCAGATAAACTCATTCACCCCTGAAATTTCAAAATGAACTATTCCAATATTTGAATTGGACCAGTTCAAATGTGTCTTTATGTGTGAATGAGTTAACCTTGATGAGGAGTTAAGTACTCCACACAACAGACGTGACTCCTGTAGTTACCTGGTCGAGATCAGACAGGAGCTAGAGAGGGTTACCTGGTCGAGATCAGACAGGAGAGAGAGAGGGTAGGAGTGACATTCTATTTAAACCTCCCTTTGATGCATGCTGTTCCTAAATTCACTAATCTTGTATTCAATCTCGAAATTCAAACAGATCCTTAAAGTGTGTGATTTTAATTGTGTGTTTGTGCTGGACATTATAATAAAAGTACGACCGAGGTCGACAGACTGATACAAATCTAGGCGATCACATGTTATCCCTCGTCTGCATCTCTATCATAGGCCTTAGATTGTCAACAACATGAGACTGTTCTCATGACACGCTTGACTGACTCAATATAAATCAGTTTGTAACCCGATAGGTGGAGAAAGACACTGAGGATGTCCATGTATTCTAGAGCTAGTGTAAGTGTTTGTCTTGTACTCGTCTTAAATGGGGTACTTCAAACTCGGGGAAACTTTCGTATAATGAAATATTCACAAACAAAGTCATCATTTGTCCCTTGCAAGTTTTGCCCTTCACGCATGAAATATCATGAAGAAGTTTTCTTTGGATAAATTCATGGCAGAGTATAAATTATGAAGTCCATAGTTTTCAGTTTTACATTGGCTCTTAGATCACAATCAGCATCTTGTTAATTTAAACTATTTCGTCAATTCCGTCAAAAATTCACAAAACAAAAATTTGAATAAACTAAACTCGTATACTGGATAAAGTTATCAATTGTATGCTAACAATGCTTTAATCACATATCTGGGTACGGTATATAAAGTTATCAATTGTATGCTAACCATGCTTTTAACCACATATCTTAATACATCAACTTATTTGCTGAAAGCTAATCATGCCTTAACCACATATAAGTTAATATAACCACATACAAGTTAACCAGACTTTGTCTATAAATCTACATCTACCAGAACTTTACATGTATGAATGACTTGAAGCACGCTGCTTATATACAGGAAGTAGTTGTGTGCACTTCCCCCTACAGCTGGTGGTCGACTAGATACTCGGGCCAGATCTGTCGCTCTTACGGTCAAGTGGTCCACTTAATGTGAAGGACATTAACACTACCACAGACAAGTACTGCACACCAGCCAGACCCGTGCACCTACTTTTCTATACAACAGACCTATGTAAATACAAGGAAAGTTTAGCACATCGATCAAGGGAACAAGCCATGTCTATCAATACACTAATGATATATCACGGGGGTATTGACAGATGAGGCTAGTACCAGGCCGAGCATTGATGAATTTAAACTTTTCACCCTTTTTAAAATTTTTGTGTGTGTAGACTTTACCATGCATTGACGATTTATTTCCATATCAGGTCTACAGTGGTCAAAGGAGAAAGGGAGAATGAAGCAAACACTTCTGTGACCATGCGAGTGGGTAAAGGTCACATTACTGTAAATATTCTTAATTTGGAGAAATCAAATTTACAGCATTGCCAGTTTTTGGCACATTAGCGCAATGATAAATTCGCCAATACATTGTTATTACTATATAAGAAGCATATAAGAATTCCAATTTTAGCGCAATACTTTCAGCGCGAAAAGTGCTAAAATAAGATTATCACAAAAATATGTACGTTTACTGTAATTCTTAGTGGGTCATGATCAAACTAATTTAAACAATCTTCTGGTAGTACATAAGCTAGAAGTAATGGCTTAAAATCATTCCACCTGATTGAACTTTGTTGGAAGATTTCAATATAGTTTACTTATGTGATTCAAAGTGCGTTTGTCATTTCTTAAACAAGCTTGATAGTCTTACTCTCCCAAGAAGCTTTGGACCAAAAATATCATGATTATACGGAAAAAAATTCTCTGGTGAATTTAACACATCTGCCCTAAAAGCAGATTACGATAATTATTTTGAATGGAACAAAATTTCATCAAATTCAATTTTTTTTCAGCATTTGCTTCTTTGACCTCCTAAGTTTGTCAAGTTCATTTAATCAATCAAGCTTAATTGCTCAATAGTTAAGACTCCTTGCATTGAGAAACTGAGGAAAATGTTGATAATGATCAACAGGATGATGCAGATTTTGCTCCATTGGATGGACTCATAGGAGGTTTGTGAAACGACCTGAAGTATTATAGTGTAAGAGAAAGAAAGTCCGGGATTCGAACCCGGAACCCTTGAACTTAAGACAGACAGTCACACTCTACCCAATGGGGTATCCTGGTCATTGAAAAGCAGTCGCATCCATTGCTTTTAAAGTCTCTACCCTGAAAGCAAAACTCGGCTCAAGACATCACCTTATGAAGCATTCTTCCCAAGGCTTGAAACAAAGACTGACAAGCTTGCTAATTGTTTTAGCATGACAAAGAGAAATGTAACAGCAAGACCACAATTTGAACCCAGGACCCTGAAAACTCTAGACGGATGCTCAACCTATTGAGCTATCTAGATCTGGTCACAGATGATCAATCAAGTCTTGTTTTGCTACTGTAAAACACTTTACCTAATAAATCTATGATGCAAAATTTCCTCCATATTTCTTTTCACTCTTGGCTTTTCGCTCTGACATCCGTCTGTACCGTTCCAACTCCTGTTGAAAAAAAAGAAAGAAAATACAAACCTCATGGAATATCATAAATACCCAAGGTATCACTATATTAACCCAGCTACCCCTGACATTTTGTTACGCACTATTCCAACATTAGCATTGGAAAGGTTCAAATGTTTCCTAGTTGTAATGTTCAAGTCTGGACCTAACATAGTATAGAAATTGTTGTGTACTGTAACTTATGGTTTAATGCATGTATAGATGATCCTCCTTGTTTTCTGGTCCAAATAGATGTGATAGACCATTACAACCCTCCCCCCTCACCCCCACCCGACCCCTGTCACTCAAAACCCATCTAATTTTTTTATCAGTAGCAAGATTAATTACACAACAACACAATGCAATTAAAATTTATTCAAGTCTGTTAGTAATCTTACGGACTGTTTGTTCCTACCTCGGTCAATATACATCGAACCAATGGGAAACCTTTCAAATCTGTCTACTTCCAGGAGAATCTGGAATCCCACTTTGATGACCTAGCGTACATGAACTGTCTGGTCTAGGTCCCATGGCCCCAGACACAAGAGAGACATCATTTGCTATGGAACCCCACAAGTACCACTTTCTTTACTGAAGTGCCAGACAAACCCAATCACGATGGGTAATTTGACTGTTGGCTTGTAGCACTGCAGTTCTTACCTCATCTTTCTGAGACCTCAGGGAGTCAATAGCCGCTTCCTTATACTGAGGGTCTTTAGCGGGGTCGTCAACCATCGCCGGATTGGTCACATCCTACAAAGATATCAAGGTCATCAGTCGAAACCTTGTTATACATAGTGAAACCGTCGGCAATTTGTCTCCCGTTATAATTAACTTAGCATATCTATGTAATCATCGCCATGTATGGCACCTCTTATATATATATATATCATTACCTCTTCAGAAATAATCACCACTGTAATAAATATTTCATATAAACCAATTCTCACCCTTTTAGTCAAAATTGTCATTTTAGTTATAACTGTCCATCTAGTGATCATTACATATGGAAATCACTGTCTCTGGCCAGTATTTCTCCTGTAGATTTAAAATAGGTCAAGATCCAACATACCAGACAGAACACAACAAACAATGACATCAAAGAGATGCAAAAGATCATGGGAAAACAGAAGATTGTTTTTCTGATGGCATGCATATACCAATAAATGAAATCTAATACAGTGGTTAGAAACCATATAGAAATTATCAGATTTACACAGAGTAAAATTCTCATGATAAATTATATTTTAAACAACTATCATCGTTTTGGTCGACAAAAAGGATCTTTCTGAGAACAATTTCATATGACCAAATGAATATTAACCCATTCACTCCTGTCAACCTATTTGAACTCTTCCAATTCAATGGTTGGAATAGTTCATTATGGAATTTCAGGGGAGAAAGACTATATGATTTGATGAATGTAAATACCTGTATATCCTACATGAAACAAATGCTCTGCAGGCCCGGTTTCCTGAACTTTCCTTAACTTAAGGAAATTCCTTAACTTAAAAATCTCCATAGAAAAGCATTACGGAATTTAAGGGGAAAATCCTCAGTTAAGGAACTTTCCTTAAGTTCTGTAATGCTTTCATATGGAGATTTTTAAGTTAAGGAATTTCCTTAAGTTAAAGAACTTTGATGAAACAGGGGCCTGGATTACCATCGTATATTTCCTACATACACCTTATATTAGTGAACATTTTTATGATAACAAATAAACATACTAATATCTTATCTACAATTTGTCAAGTTGTGATAACACATGCTCAACTCATTCACCCCTAATACTTCTCAATGAACTATTCCAACCTTTGAACTGGAAGAGTTTAAATGTGTCTTTAGGGGTGGATGAGTTCAGCCAACCATTACATGAAGAAAAAGACTGATTTCACATTGATTATAATTCAGTGCTTCCAAATCGGTGTGAAAAGCACTGAAATACCCGTATTTGACCAGGAATAAGCTCCCACCCCCGAGAAAAATAATTGATCAAAAGTAGGGAGGGGTCTTATTCACGAATACACCCCTGTTCACAAAAGTCTGCCATCTTGGATATTCTACTGTTTGGATTTAGGGACTCAGTCCACACTATACCAGTAATGTAATTCAAGTTGTTTGTTTTGTTAAAATAACAATTTACATTCATAATGTTTAAAAACAGTCACTACAAGTTGATGCCATTGATCTATTAGCAATTGGTCTAGATAATTCAATTTATCAAGCAACATCTTGTATGAATTTTCATTTATAAGTTAATAAGTATTCATTTAGAAACAATAATCACATTCAGATGTGTAAAAGGAATTAATAACATGATATATTTTATGTTCTGACACAAAATTAAAATGAAATTAACATGCCTTTTATTGAGAGGAAGACAAAATTTAGGGAGGGGGCTTATTCCCAGGCTCCCACCCTGTTCCAAGAACCTTTGCCAAAGTGGGGAGGGGGCTTATTCGTAAGAGGGGGCATATTCCCGGTAAAATACGGTAGTACATGTATTATCATCATATTGATAGTAGTTTCGTCCATTTTAAATCAGTGTTAACTGATCTTCAGAAATTTGCATGCATAATAAAAACAGGTATCATAAAACTAAACCAACAAGAAAGAAGCCATATACCAAATAGGGGAAAAAAAGATGAAGAAATAAAGCAACTGAAAAGAGATTCAGCTCAATAAAATATGACATGTCACTATAACTGTAACAAAGGACACAAACAAATCTACCAATCACTGACACTTTTACAAACAACCTATTGAAAAGCTAACTGTTGACACCTACCTCAGACGCCTGTCAGTGTGGCAACAATAAAACAATAAACAATTGTTACATAATTGGAACATTAGAAATGTAAGTTTGTACATACATAAGGTTTGTTTGTCCATCAAACAAATGTTAAACAATGATCAGTCCACTTTGCCCTATTCCCTATAGAGGTGCACATGTACCAAACCCCTTCTATTTCACTGAAGCTATGATCCACAAAAGTACTATAATTGATCTGATCTTTTACAATTCACAATGACATTTACCTTTTCTATTCACCAGAGATTACTGGGCGCCATGCTCTCCTGGTATACTCAGAACATATCTATATGATAAGGTTCAATGCAAGCTGAACCTATAGAAAACATGTAATTTCTAACCCATTTGAATGAATTATAAACATTTAGAGTATGGATCTGAGAGAATTATGTTCCATTAGACACTATATTCCGGACGAGCATTTGACCTTTCACCCTTTGATATGACCTTGACATTTAGGGAGTCAACTTGAAAGGCTTTAGTTGCACATTGTCCTATCATGATAGAAATATCCTATTTTTTCCCCCAAAATCAAATGTTGTGAATCAGATGTCTATGGACAAACAATTGACATTGAAATGTTTCCAATAACCAACCTTTGAGAAACTGACCTATGAACTTTTATAGCAAACAACTTATGTGAAGGTCAGACAAGGTGTTAATGGACGAACAAATACAGTTGTTGATGGACAGGTGAATGACCTCTTTATGTGTTTACATGTAAGTTATGAGTATACATATTTGAAATATTTCTTCATTTGGCCTATTTCTAATCCTTTTCAAAAAAATATTCCAGAAAAAATAGTGTTTTCTTTCAACCGTGCGATGAATATTTTAGAAACATTATAACATTTACTATTAGAACTCACCTCCTGTGGGAACTTGGCTGTGTAAGCATGCTTCCAGAGCTGCATCGGGTTCCTGGAACAGAATTATGGTTTAGGAGGTGTACAGGCTATAACTATAGGTACAGAGGCTATGGTTTAGGGGTCTGTGGTGTACAGGCTATAACTATAGGTACAGAGGCTATGGTTTAGGGGTCTGTGGTGTACAGACTATAACTATAGGTACAAAGGCTATGGTTTAGGGGTCTGTGGTGTACAGACTATAACTATAGGTACAGAGGCTATGGTTTAGGGGTCTGTGGTGTACAGACTATAACTATAGGTACATAGGATATGGTTTAGGGGTCTGTGGTGTACAGGCTATAACTATAGGTAGAGGCTATGGTTTAGGGGTCTGTGGTGTACAGGCTATAACTATAGGGAGAGGCTATGGTTAAGGGGTCTGTGGTGTACAGGCTATAACTATAGGTACAGAGGCTATGGTTTAGGGGTCTGTGTTGTACAGGCTATAACTATAGGTACAGAGGCTATGGTTTAGGGGTCTGTGGTGTACAGGCTATAACTATAGGTACAGAGGCTATATGGTATAGGGGTCTGTGGTGTACAGGCTATAACTATAGGTACAGAGGCTATGGTTTAGGGGTCTGTGGTGTACAGGCTATAACTATAGGTACAGAGGCTATGGTTTAGGGGTCTGTGGTGTACAGGCTATAACTATAGGTACAGAGGCTATATGGTATAGGGGTCTGTGGTGTACAGGCTATAACTATAGGTACAGAGGCTATGGTTTAGGGGTCTGTGGTGTACAGGCTATAACTATAGGTACAGAGGCTATGGTTTAGGGGTCTGTGGTGTACAGGCTATAACTATAGGTACAGAGGCTATGGTTTAGGAGTCTGTGGTGTACAGGCTATAACTATAGGTACAGAGGCTATGGTTTAGGGGTCTGTGGTGTACAGGCTATAACTATAGGTACAGAGGCTATGGTTTAGGAGTCTGTGGTGTACAGGCTATAACTATAGGTACAGAGGCTATGGTTTAGGGGTCTGTGGTGTACAGGCTATAACTATAGGTACAGAGGCTATGGTATAGGGGTCTGTGGTGTACAGGCTATAACTATAGGTACAGAGGCTATGGTTTAGGAGTCTGTGGTGTACAGGCTATAACTATAGGTACAGAGGCTATGGTTTAGGGGTCTGTGGTGTACAGGCTATAACTATAGGTACAGAGGCTATGGTTTAGGAGTCTGTGGTGTACAGGCTATAACTATAGGTACAGAGGCTATGGTTTAGGGGTCTGTGGTGTACAGGCTATAACTATAGGTACAGAGGCTATGGTATAGGGGTCTGTGGTGTACAGGCTATAACTATAGGTACAGAGGCTATGGTTTAGGAGTCTGTGGTGTACAGGCTATAACTATAGGTACAGAGGCTATGGTTTAGGGGTCTGTGGTGTACAGGCTATAACTATAGGTACAGAGGCTATGGTTTAGGGGTCTGTGGTGTACAGGCTATAACTATAGGTGTTGTTTGGTACAGAAATCAGTAGCCTTCTGATCATACAAGTGGAGAACAAGTGCCTAATTATGATACAGTGCTTAGTGTATACAGTGTACTCCTCTTTATATCATGTTACATTTGTCTGAAAAAACATGATATTAACAGGAATGTGACATTAAGAGAAACATCTTTTCCCACTAAATCTAGTGCATTTTCAATCTCCATAACTAAAAATAAGCTATTTAATGTACATATGAAGATGTTTCAATATATAGATAACATTATTTCAATTAAAAATCATTTTTGGGGTTATTTCTTATTTTTTATGCAACCTTTTGTACATGTTGTAACTAAAATCAATGGAAATGACATCATTTTCTGGATATTTTATGTGATTGGTTAAAAAAACAAGATATTAAGAGGAATTCAAATCAAAATACATGATATTAACCAAATAAAATTACATTATACAGATTATACAGAGAGAAAAATGGTGCTTTGAAAAAACATGATATAAAGAGGAATGTGATATTAACAGGGGTGATATAAAGTGGAGTCCACTGTATCATACATGTTCATGTACCATCTGGACCAGGAAATATGTGTCCAGTAATTTGAATCAAGAGCTCTGCTTTATTTAAACCAGCTTAGCAGTAAGATCACAACGAACATACATTATTGTAAGTACAAATCCTGAAACGTTATACATTGTACCATACTCGCCGTAATTAGTGCCCCTCCTTGTTTCTGTGGAGGTATTGAAATTATATCAGCGCCTTCTTATCATATCACAACTTAATTATTCTAAATTACAGAACACTAAAATTCCGCCTAGTTTGAACAAAATTGAATAAATATTGTCAATCCATTCAAACGGACCGGGTCTTTTACTGTACTTGTAACATTTGTTTTTATAGTAGAGATTTAAGTTTATATACATAAATTGTTAAATTCTTCTTTATTTCCAAATTACATCACTAGTAAATGTTGTAGTAATATGACTAGATTATGGATGTTATCTGGTCACAATACATTGTACTTACAACTGATGTGAAGGTCAGAAAAGGTTTTAATGGACGAACAAATATTTTATAAAACTGACATTTCCAGTCCAGATCTTAAGTTTTGGTATCCTAATAGGCACCCCCATTGTAACCATTTTTTTAGGTGCCCTGGGCCCTAAATACGGCAAATATGGTACCTTTACCTGAAATTGGTAACCACACAAATGTTTCAATAGACACAATTCACTACGTATATATACATTACGTATGAATTACTGGATAGTTTAAAATAGAAATGATTTAACACATTTCACTTGCATCTCTATTTTTACTCTATCAAAACTATTTTTCACACTTTCGGCCTTTTCCACACCAGGCACCTGCTTTGGTTTGAATTTTTAAACCCTTTTTATTTTTATTTTTAATCCCCCATTCTTTTTTCAATCGCACCATTCACGGTTTTCACAGTTTGATTTCATCTTCTTTGTTCTATATTTTGATTTTCAGCCTTTTTGCATTTGTAACAATCCTTTGTAAAAGACGATCAATTCAACATCTAAAGGATTACATAGACGATAAGTTCATTTATCTGAATGGCCGAAAGGCCAAAAAGCAACTATTGAAAAGGGCAAAACAATTGTTTACATAAACAGAAATATAAATTGAACAGGGAACAAACAGATGACAGAACGCATATTTGAAGGGATGCAAAAATTACACTGTAAATTATAAGATACTATTTTCCATCAAGTTCAGCAAGGCTGCTATAAGCTGTAGAATTAAAGTTGAATTCGGAGGAGCCTTCATCTGTGACAATTAAAGACATAAAAGCTAGCTGGAGTAGGTCCCCGGGGAAGATTCATGTCACCTATTGTGTATTAGAAATATCTATTTATAGAAACTGCCAAGATCGATTCTTCTGGTAATTTGTGCAATAT
This sequence comes from Mimachlamys varia, assembly GCA_947623455.1. Lineage (NCBI taxonomy): Eukaryota > Metazoa > Mollusca > Bivalvia > Pectinida > Pectinidae > Mimachlamys > Mimachlamys varia. Next base: position 42,100,147 of record OX392528.1, read on the forward strand.
AAATTAGTTATCATAATGTTTTTATTTAATTTTTTTTTTCTGCGAAACCCACATTATTTTGATTCTAACGCCTGCAGGTATATGCCATCACTATGTGGTCGACAAGCTATGTTTTACACAACTGGCATTTAGAAAACTGATACTATAATTACGATTTCAGGAACATTTCTGTAACCCCAATCTATTTGTAGCATTGTAATCAATAGAGTCAGAATCAAACTGTTAAGCCTTTAGCAAAGTTCTAAAACCTTAATTTTAAATAATAGCCATTTCTTGAGGAAATCATCTCTAAATATGTTACCACCAAATTTCATTGCATATTTTCACTAATGGATTGTTCAAAAGTATTCATAATGATATATATATTTATCCAACGTAAGAAAATTAATATTCCAAAAATTTCCTATACCAGCATTTTCAAATGATCAAAAAATACAAAAGGCAAATTATCAATACTTATTATTTGTGGTAAAGGTAAACATGCCCTTATTGCAGACAGCAAGAAAGAAGATCTATGTAAACGTTGCAGAAATATTCTCAGTAAACAGTAAAGAGTCAATGTGAGTAAAGAGAAAGGTACTGCAGTTTTACCCTTGTTTTATGGTAGGTAAATACCACATGTATCAAAGGTGAATTCTACTTCGCTTACGTGTACTTATTTTAGTGTTATTTTAATATTAGCGCCTTTCGTGTTCAAATCATTGCCTTTATTTATTCAAGTACTGCCCTCAAATTTCTCCTACCTGTCGTTTTGTTTACATGACAAAGCGATATATATATATATATATCTAAAGTACAAATGATGCACAATACAAGTTCAGTGTTACGCTATGGTCTGTCTTAAAAAACTATGATATCGATCGTTGAATATTTTATTATCAAACAAATACAACTGGAAACTGACAATCTTTGTCATTTTAAGTGAGATCGGAGAGTTGATGATTCAGTCAAATTTTCACATGCATTATTTATTATCTCGCAAATACCAGTCTTTACCCATCCACGTTCTATAACAGAGCGGGACGTTTCCTGGTGTGTGCTGACACAAGCAAACCAGCGTGAAGAGGTACAAAGAAAATAGTCTCAAATCCATCTTAATTTCTTCTAGTGATGATTGCGCGAATTCAAGATTGTGCTAAAAAGTCTTTGTACCCACAGAGTAAAATATCAGTGCGCAAATTTAAGTACTAATACAGGGTACATGAGAATCAACAAATTACTTCAGTTATGATTTCTCATGTTCCGTAAGACTATTTTAATTTACAACTTTGAGATATACATTGTATCATGGTAGTGACTCAAAGAAGTGCTTATATGCCAATTATTTCAACTGCAATTTCTACTTTTTGCCCGTTTTATTATAGAAGGAGTTTATGATTGAAGCTATCGAAGAAATGCATACAATAAGATATCTGAATACAAAACTAATTGCTTACCCTGATTTTGTCCTTTCTGAATCGTTAAAATAACAAATCCTTTAGCTTGATTTAAACTTAATATGCATTAAACAAAAAATCAATACATTGTAATACTGAATGATGTTGATAAATTGTAATTACAAAAGTGAACTTAAATGTTTTCTGATTTTCACTTTTCAGTTACGTACGCTAATCTTCTCTACCCTAAATTCTGTGCGTTGATTCCTTCCAGGGAAGAAATTGTTTGTATTATATTGTAAATTAAACTGTCAAGCTCTGAATGCTGAGGTTTGAAGTACAAACCAATGTTCTCGTGGAGAGGACTCGATTGATTTCGGTGCACCAAACGGCACACTTTAACGAGCAGTATAACATATGACGGACCCCATGCAGCTCTGAAGTGCTTAGAAACCAGCAATGTTGGCTTTTACATTGACGTAACCCTGCTCGACAAAGATATGACTTTTGTTAAATTATGGAATCTTTTTAGTCATGACAGTAATTTTAGTTAATTCACACACATCTAAAAATTTATAATGAGCTAACTATTCCAACCTTTGACTTGGAAGAGTTCAAATGTATTTCTGGAGTGAACAGATAAAAGTACATATACAGTAAAACCCCACTTACTTGAACCCAGTTTACTTGAATACCCCTCATTTGTCGAAAGTTTGTTTGGTTCCGACCGATTACTCGAATACCATGTATTCCTCGAACAATTGATCAGCTCCCCACGAGTTTGAGTAAGTGCACAGGGTTTTACTGTTAGTGCTTTTAGATTTTGTTATTAACTGTCACCTATTGAGTATTTTTCAAAATTTTTGCATTAAATCTTCAAAACATTTATAGATACTAGGCTTGACACACTTTTAGTCGGGATTGTCTCGACTGTCTGAGAGAGGTAAGTCATTTGTCAGTATGAAAGACCACGTGTCCCAGAACTGTCTCGACTGTCTGAGAGAGGTAAGTCATTTGTCAGTATGAAAGACCACGTGTCCCAGAACAGTGAACACCGGGGACGGTTTTCATGGAGGTTTTTGTATTTTGTATTTAAATACCCCAAAGAAGACGTTTGTACCAGATGACCTTACTGACACGCTGTTGTCTCTGCTAGTAGTTAAGACAGTAAATGTTAAAGTGAAGTAAAAACCAGCAATATAAGCCTCCAGCTTAGTGTAACCTATGTATCCAGCTACGTCAAAGACAACGAAGCTGACAAATTATGTAGGGGTTTACGTAGTTTATAGTTTGTCTGCAAAAGAAATGGCAAACATTTACACCAGCAATGGTTTAAAATTCATATTAATGTACCAATTTAATTACTTTAACCTTTCTGTTCCGTGTCATACTGAATTCTTGGCCAAGTGAAAGTGAACTGAAGCCATATCATAAATTCTTGGCCTGGCGTAGTTGAAGTGTTTTATGCATACGTAGGTGAAAATCTGCAGAAGTTATATCGATTCATACTAATTAAACAGAAATGAAAACAGCCAATTGTGAAAATAGAAGAAAATCCTCATTTTTAGGGGTTTTAATGGGAAATTTAAAGAATTAACATTACAGCAAAATTATCAAAATGGAGGAATTATTCCTTAAGGAGGAGGGTTTTGTCCATGTTAATAAACTTCAATGCCTATTACCTGGTAGCCTGTTAAATTTTGTAAATGAAGCTAGCCAAAGGTGTGGGAAGTTATAGTCTGTCCATTGGGAAATAATCGCTCAGAATTATATATAAATTTCACCTTTCTTGCCGTTTTCATTTAAGAATATTTAAAATCTCAGCAAATATTTGTACACGTCATACAATACACACATACATTTATAAACCCAAGCGAATACAGATTCACAGGTTGACGGGGGAATATTTTGACTGGGTGAAAAATTCTGGTATACAGTATCTTGCCAGCATGTAACTGCTAGTGTTAGCTTCTTGCCTAGAATAGTTTTAATTTATGAGTCAGTAGAAAGGAAAAAAACAGTTTGTTGATGATTTACGATATTACTGATAACGGTAGGATAAGATGAACTCAAGTTCGAAAAGGTTGTACTCAATCTTAAAAATACTGCCGATTTGATATCTAAAGTTCGAATGATTTTTATCAAACTGCAGACCCAGGATTTATGGAAGCCTGATTTTTATCGAACTGCAGTGGCAGTATTTATTGAAGCTTAAAGTGACAAGTCTACACAATGGTACATTAAACAAAAGATTACATAACTCTAACCTAGACAGGGAACCTTCCAGCTACACAAACTATACTATTACCCTGAAATTTAACATCAGCCCATCCCTATTTATCTCAGGAAATATAGCATTACTTCATTGAAACTTGGAAGATTTTCTCCATTTTCCCTTCATTTACAGAAATTAAACCATTTTTGTTTTGCAGGGAAATGTATCCAACACTAGGCAAAAATCATTGATCATTTCCATTACAGCAAGATCTACCTTAAAGACCTAATACTTGCTAGTCATTTAAAATGTCCACTATGGGGAAGATTACATGTGCTTCTAACATTAAAACAACTACACATTAATCCACAGAAATAAATGTATGGCCTGTGATCAGGCCTACAACACAATGACAACATCAGACGTATTAATTTAGAATTTTTTTTAAAACAATCAAGAATCATGGAGACCCAAAAGGCCTCAAGTTATCTCACTGAAATCTTTGTTCAGACTTCAGTACTATTTAGAGTAGAAGTGACCTTGATCTTTGACCCTGAGACCCGAGGAGCAATCCCATTTTTTTTTTTTCATTTCAAATATATTTTATTGATTAAATTAATCATCAATGGGATCGAGCAACAGGCTTTACCTATATAAGCTCTCTCCCTTACCTCTGACATACTTTAAATAATACAATTGAAAATATATATATGTACATTATTTTCCATTACTTTTCAATAGAGCAATCCAAATGAAGGACTTCCAGTAAGACAGCGCTGTATATGAAGAAAGAGTTTGATAGGCCCAAGGGACCTCAAGTAATCCCACCAAAACCTTTCTTCAGACAATACCAACAAAGTGCTCCCTATAATCATGGCAAAACAAAAAGGGACCATGGCAACCATCTGAATATAAAGATATTGATATAACAGCAGGTGAGGTAGTGGAAACGGCTACCAAACGATTTGAGCAATTCTGAATATTTCAGCAGTTAAGGCAAAATACTCTTAATATTAGTTTCTCAACTTTCCAGAAAAAATCAGCACTGTGGCTGCCATACTGAGCTTGGCCGAAAAACAACACCTCTTTGTAAGCTTCCATTCCTTAACATTCTCACTAATTTTCAGCTCAATGGCACCGATGGAACTTGTTAAATAAGTATGTTTTCAAGATGGTAGCCAAATTGGATTTTGGACTGGCCCAAAAATAACAACACTTGGTCAGAACCATCTTGGGATCATTTCAGGTAAGTTTGAGCAGAAGCTCACTGTTGGAACTAGCAAAGAAGTTTGAAATGTTGGTTTTGCTGCTGCTAAATCAACATGATGACATACATGTACAAACTAGTACAATAACTGACACAGTACAGGACTCAACTAATTCAGCCAATCAGCAGGGGTTTCATACAATTGTATTCCTAGCTAGAATGTGCTCCTATTCAATACAAAGCATCTGAGTGATTTAAAAAAGTTGACAATATTACATTGAATGAAATCTAGATTTCGAACTGAAGAAAAATATATACTTTTGGTAGAATTGATCATGTGATCACAGATTGAAATGGGGTCAAATGTCAGGGAGTGTTCGCATCCTTCTAGTTGTCAAAAGCAGACGTTTGTAGCACTCCCATATGCCATTAAACTTGCCAAAAAAATTCTTTTGAAACCATTACCAGGTATGTATCTTTGAATCTTGACAGTTTTCATTTGTGTTTGAATTCAAATATTAAAGCTCAAAAGTTTAGTTATAACAAAGTAAATGACTTAGTTGTGCAAGTCCTAATCAGAATCTGCTGGAGCAGCATTGCCTATACAGAAATTTCCAATTTAAGAACAAAGTTTTAAAATGAGAATAGCTTTGAAAAAAAAATCACAACACTAATAACTAAGAAGTTTTAAAATGGAAAGATTTCAAAGTTTTCACCACCTCAAATAACTCAAGACATAAACAGTAAATACAAAATGAGAACCTCCATATTTTGAACAATCTGTAGAAACGAAAGTGTCAAAATGTCAACATCTTCACTTTTTTAGTTGTAAGACATCCTGATAGAAATGTAAGCAGAATCGCACATACAACAGAATAAACTGCTTACATCAACACTATACACATTAACAACAGAGAAAGAACTTACTTTGCGTTGATTCTACCAACATCTTTATCAGACAATGGAGGGTTACCTAGAATGAGAAAATTGAGAAATTAAACTTATCTAGAAAAAAGTTTCACATATTGTACAGCAAATGCAGCTAAATGAATGTATCAAACTAGAACAGGCGAACTAATACCCCTCCCCCTCCCTTTGCAATAAATACCTTTATAAGGCAATGTTGATGAGTAACAAATTTGTATCTGCAGATACATCTACACACTGTCCCTAACATTCCTGTATAGTTTCAATGAAATTGGTTCAGAGGTTAAAGAGTAGTTTTCCGGACACAATTTTCCAACAAAAAGCTGTTCATAGAGAGCTGGTTACCATGACAACCAAACTTCTGAATAAAATAACCTGCATGCATGTCTACACATGATCCCTAACATTCATTTAAAGCTTCATTGAAATTGTTACACTGGTTTGGGAGGAGTCTGGTAAAATAATTTCCAACAAAACCTAGTGACCTGGTTACTCCAGCGACCTACATTTCCGAAAAAAAAAAAAAAAATCTGCATGCATATCGAAACATTGGTCCCTAATATTCCTGTGTAGTTCCATTGAAATTGGTTCATAAGTTTAGGAGGAGTTAACCTGACAAATTTTTCAAAAGAATTTGGGTCTTGTCAAAAATACTGTGCATGTACGTTTACACATAGTCCTTAACATTCCTGTGTAGTTTTACTTGAAACAGGTTTATGTGAAGCTGCTTGGATAAATGAAGTATAGTGACCTGGTTACCATGGCAATCAAATTTCAACTGGATATAAATTACGCACATCTACTGTATATATAAGTGCCAGCAAGTATTGTTGAAATTTCCTCAGTAGCTTAGGAGGAGTAGCTGGTACATACTTGTGTCAGATGGACAACTCGATTCCAGTATACCCTCCCCCCTCCCTAACTTTGTTGCTGGGGGTATAACTGTTTTATACCTGTACCTACCTATTTGTTGTAGGGAGTCGTGTCCAGCTGTAGAGGTGTGTTATGTTGTCTGTAATGTCTTACTGTAAACTGTTTTATACCTGTACCTACCTATCTGTTGTAGGGAGTCATGCCCAGCTGCCACCTGTAGAGGTTTGTTGTGTTCCGTCTGTAATGTCTTACTGTCAGAACGGAAACAGAAAGATATAATGACAGACCACAGCACTATATATTGTATACAAGATGTAGTTGTTTAATTTCACAGAGAGAACATTTCTCTGCTGTTTTCAAAGCTGTAATACAAGCTATTACCCTTGACCCTTGACCTTCTAATAACTTTTCAAGCATTGTTTAAACATTTGCAATACATTTGACCTCTGTGACCATGAAAATGGGTTGAGGACATTTCTATTTACAAACTTTGTTTGGCTTCATTCAAGACACTTTTCAGCCATATAACATGCTTCTAGGTGTTTTGGTATTTCAGAGGAAGTCGTTTAAAGATTTTAACAGATTTTATTGACCCCTGGGACCTTGAATATGGGTCAAGGTAATTTTCTTTTCAAACTTTGTCGGGCTTCTTACAAGAAACCGTTTAGCCAAATATCATGCTTCAAGGCATTTTGGTTAATCAGAAGAAGTCGTTAAAAGGTTTTAACAGATTTGACCACCACAACCTTGAATATGGGTCAAGGTAATTTCTTTTCCGCAAAATTTGTTGGGCTTCAGCCAAGGAAGCTACCAGTTAAATCTAAGGTATCTATGCCTAACGGTATTTCAAGACATTCCAAGGTTTCAACATAATTGAACACTGTGACCTTGAAAGTAGATAAAAATGTTTTTTTTTTTTTTTTTGCAAACTTTGTTCCCCTCCTTCCAAGGAAGCGACCAGCCAAATTTCATGTCACTAGGTATTTCGGTATTTCAGAAGTAGTCTTTTAAAGGAAAAGTTGATGGACGCAGGTAGGATAGACGATGGACCATCACCAGCACATAAGCTCACTTGGCACCAGAGGAAAAGTTAAATTGAGACCAATAATGTTGACTAGGTATCTCAGCAGTTTAGAGCGATAGTATAAAAGTATGAAGTCCTGGTTCAAATCCTGATCAAGGCCAAAATTTGTTTATAATCAAAACACTAATGTAGGTTACATATATTTGCTTAATCTTTGATTTTTGCTTACTAAAGTTCTGGCCCTGGTTTCATCAACATTCCTTAACTTATAGAAATTCCTTAACTTAAATGTTTCCATAGGAAAAGTTGAGGGAAAAATCCTAATTGAAGGAAATTTTCTAAACTTTTGTTTTGCTTTTAGCTTTCCTATGGGGATTTTTGAGGTAAGGAGTTTTCTTAATTTCTTTCTAGAAATAATTTATCAATGCTGACGATAAAATGATAAAAGTGATAAAAACAGATTTCAAAACTTAGTATCAGTTTTGACAGTATTACAGGAATTACCTCATTTACCCCTGAACATTCACAATGGACTATTCCAACCACTGAATTTGAAGAGTTCAAATGTGTCTCCTGGGGTGAATGAGGTATAGTAGGCTAACTAAAGGTATGCATGACAGGAGCTCGAAGTGATTTTCATTTCATCTACATTTTCCTTGAAAACAGTCTCTGTTATATATCAGTATATATATCAGTCCTGCTCACCTTAATGAAGTTTCAAACAGGTGGTGACTGATCAGCGCCCTCATCTTGTTTACCTGTTGTTCCTGCTTGATGCTGAAAAACTGAATACAAACACCAAGATGAGGACATGCCTTATTAACCCATTCCTACTAATTCCTTAAATAATTTGATTTTGACTTTGACAGTATCACATTCGCTATTGAGGCCTTTCAGTGGACAAGCATCAACAAATCGTAGGAAAGGTCTTATGGCAGTGAGAATAAATCCCTGTAATGTATCAACATTATTGCTATAACTGGTAAGTATGGTCACAACACTTTGGCTTCTGTGTATGATGATTTAATGAAAAGTAAACCTGATACATGCAACAAATTTATTTAATGGTGAACTTTGATCATAATGTGTTCATGCATAAAACTTACACGTTTGAATTCATCATACAAAAAACGGGGTAATACAATGTTGAATGCAAAATACCCTAGCTACAAATCTCAGGGTGATCGCTAATGTATTTGGACAAGTTACTTGTTATAATGCCCCCTTATATATGTGGTACGTACAAGTCTTGAGGTGATCGCTAACGTATTTGGACAACTTACCTGTAATGATGCTCCATGGATATGTGCTATAAATCTCAGGGTCTTACAGATTACTTTTCGTTTTTCTGAGTCAAAATCCTGTTAACAATAAAACACATCTGTATACCTGCCATGAATAAATAAGCATTTCTAAACATTAAAAGAAACTGTTCTCACTTAAATGGTAAGTGACACTGTAACACTAAATGGATAAATATTGAATAGCCATAAACGGGTTTGATACCATCAGTGGCATGAAATATTTTCTTTTCCTTACCATGATAAAAAAAATATTACTTTTCTTAATGCTACACAACAGCAATTTAGAAAAAAATATTAGAACAAGTGTTAGCTACTACAGGGGCTGTTTTACAAGGTAACCTAGGGATGCAAACCCCATTAAGTTAAGAACAGCATTTCAGCTACTATCTGCATTACTCATGTACAGAATTAATTTGATTACATCCAACCAAAAATCAGTTACAGATTCTGACATATGCTTAAAGCCACTTAGAACACTTGATGATCATCTTGGATGCTATTCTTACTTAAATAATGTGTATGTCATTGAACTTTGAAAGAAATAAGCTAAATAAAACTTGAGAATCATCTTATAATGTGTTAGCCATCAGGATCCTCAGTGGCCATTATTGGTTAAAAAACAAGGATGGAAATTACAAGGGAGATAACTTGGTTCAATTTCAGTAAAAGTAATTTTGACAATACATGTTTATTTTTTCTAGAATTAAAAAGATTACATTGTATGAAAGAAATCTTAAAGAATGAGGAAATCTTACCTGGAAAATATCATATTTACCACCTATTATTATCAGTGGTATTAAAAATGGGTCCAACATCGTACTGTCCTGAAAATATAAATATTTAAACAGTGTTGTAGACAACATAGAGTGAAATCACCATAACAAAAAAAAAAAAATGATCGCACCAACCCTACAAGTAGTCACAAATGTAATTGTAATTCATGTTACAGATAAATAATAAGTCAACTTCTCATTATCAACATTCATGAAAACTGACAGCAAAATCAAATTTATGTACAACAACAAATACGTATCTCCAACTGAATTCATCAGTTAAGTATAAATATAATATAACATAATGTACACACATTTATGTAAAGCTAATGTATGTAAATTTTGAAGTTCAGTAATTTTGGGACCGATGATCAGTACTTTATCTTGCCATAAGTACCCTTACCATGTGATGCCCGTATCTTCATCAAATAATCCCCATCGAACAAACAATATTTGCTCTGCTTACTTAATAACCGACACTCACTTTTGCCATTTTACCACCTACCTCTGCTTTTCTACCCTCTGTAATGACACAAAATGTTGATGACACATACGCCTTATTGTATGACCCCTCCTCTCTAACTCTCTCTGTCTACTAAACAGCTCACTCCCCTTTGTCATTTTATCATTTGATCATCTCCCAACCTTTCCTACCTACTTACGACCCCTAACACTTACTATATGACACCCTCTCCTAATCTGTCTACTATACACCCCTCTCCCTCGGCCATTTTCACCATTTGTCCACCTTTTCTACCTACTTTAGACCCCTAAACCTTACCATTTTTACTATTTGATATCTCCCCACCTTTCCTATCTACATACGACCCCTAAGACTTACTATATGACCACCTCCCCTTATCTGTCTACTATACACCCCTCTACCCTCTGCCATTTTTACTATTTGACATCTCCCCACCTTTCCTACCCACCTAAGACCCCCCTAAGATTTACCATGTGGTCCTCCCCCACTCGTTTCCAGGCTTCCTTTTTCAGCTGTTCTCTGATATTGGGGTAGTCTGGTTTCATCTCTGCTATGATGGTCTCTATCCTAGACTTGGCTGCGGCTAGTAGGGACTCCATTGTGTACCAGATCTCATTGGGTTTGGACAGGTCTACCACGATAGCCAGGGCAGTGTGTCTACAACAACACGGCTTTATCATAAAAATACATTTATGTTAGGGTTGACAAATTTCCAAAATCTTGATTAATAATAATATTAATTAAAAATTAAATAAACACTCACTTTTTGACTTGCAAATATTGTATTATAGTGATTATATATATAATTATTGTTTGTTTCTATTAAGTTTTCATAGAAGTGCTCCAAGGTAGATATACTTTTCAATATTTTAATAAAGGTTTAAAACAATTATGTGTATAGTTTTATAATTTGGCAGTGGTATTTGTATCCTTAAATGGTATAAGGATCCTTATAGATGTGCTTAAGTGGTATGTGGATCAGGATTACTACCCGTGTAATATTATCAATCCTGAAGGATTTGTATAGTCATTATCTAATGAGTTAACTTACGTGATAGTGTCGGGATTGAGTGGTACATCCATTAGTTTCGTCAGCCAGGTCCCTCCACCCAACTCCCATATGTGACCAACATCTTTAGCCTTTCAATACACATATTACAAAACGTTAGTTTAAAAACATGAAATCAACATACCCAACAGAACATGCATTACGAGAGTTATCAAATCTTCAGCGTTGTCAAATGCTTTGTTCTGCTAAACTTGGTAGATGACCACCAGAGCCCTATGACTGAGCACCACTGTGGATCATCACATGGAGCACCACTGTAGATCATCACCATGGAGCACCACTGTGGATCATCACCATGGAGCACCACTGTGGATCATCACCATGGAGCACCACTGTGGATCATCACCATGGAGCACCACTGTGGATCGTTACTATGGAGCACCATTGTGGATCATCCCCATGGAGCACCACTGTGGATCATTACTATGGAGCACCACTGTGGATCATCACCATGGGGCACTACTGTGGATCATCACCATGGAGTACCACTGTGAATCATCACCATGGAGCACCACATCACCATGGAGCACCACTGTGGATCATCACCATGGAGCACCACTGTGGATCATCACCATGGAGCACCACTGTGGATCATCACCATGGAGCACTACAGTGGATCATCACCATGGAGCACCACTGTGGATCATCACCATGGAGCACAACTGTGGATCATCACCATGGAGTACTACTGTGGATCATCACCATGGAGCACCACTGTGGATCATCACCATGGAGCACTACAGTGGATCATCACCATGGAGCACCACTGCAGTCTGTGACATTAACATTTTCAAGCACTAGTCCGTACAAGCAAAATGCAGTGTTAATTATAACAAATATATTAAAATTCAAATAAATTTCAAGGAATTTCCACTGGTCCAAACCAAAATTTACTAGTCATGGGCATCGGACTAGTGGCTAATGTCACAGATTGCCACTGTGGATCACCATGGAGAACCCCTTTGGATCATCACTTGGAACTTAATTCTGGACGACTTACCTCCTTCTATCCCATTTTACATTTCTATAGTGTACTTACTATATTATGTCCCTTGGCTTTGCGCCCAAATGTATATTCTAAGGCCACTGTAGGTTTGGATGCCTCATCTCTGTCAAAACAAAGGGAACACATACATGGAGTTGTAACTATTTATAGAAGTGGCAGTTCACGAATAAGTATGTTGTACATGTTGCCAAAATAGCAAATAGTATAAAGGCCTTGTTTTTGTTATATACATCGACTTCAAATAAACTACAGGTATATTGATTCATATATACTATATAGGTTCACATTTTTACCCATTCACCCTTAAATTTACACTTAAATCTTACTAAATCAAAGACTGGGTGAGTCCACTTTAGATAAGTAGGGTTGAATGTGATAAGTAAGCTTTATCTCTGCAATTTTCTTTGAAAATAGAATTTAAGGCATAAATAAGTTAAACGAAGACTTCAACAGATATATGCGACACCTACCTGTCTAGAAAACGTAGAATGATGGATGTCTTCCCCTGAAATAAGATTTTTTTTTTACATCAGTTAGAAACTAATAATAAATTGATATGAATTCCATCTGTATGTTGAAGCCAATGAAAATTACAAAAAAATACATTGTGTACAAAAAGCAGCTCCTGTATTTGTATTACTTCATTTCAAAGTCTTTAGTTTGTTCCTGGTACAGCTGTCAGAACATCAAAAAGGAATCGGCATCTTTTCACAGAATCATTTCGCTATTTTGAGTTTGATTTAAACATATTTTATTTGCAAATATACAAATGGGATCAGACACAAGTTAAACAACTTATAATTTGTCTTCTCACATAAAACATAAATGGTGATATATACATATGACTGCAAATTTGAAAAAAGATATAGACGATGAAAAATGACACTCTCAAAATTGACTATAGAATAAAATTTACAAATTATATATCAAATTACAATGTTATTTTTGTACCCGTATATGTCAGCATAGCATTATGCACATGTAAAATGAAGTGGACTTTTTACTGCATACTGATAAACTAGGTGGGACTATTTTGAGTGGTACGATAACCATTGTAATACAATATAAGGGTATTATATTCTCAAACAATCACTAAGGTAAAGATTTCATTATTCGTTTAATAATACTGCTTGACATCATCTTTTAAAGCGACAGTCATGGCAATTGTGCAAGAGCAACAACAGGAATATCATATACCAGGTATTATTATTCACGAGAGAAATGTATGGTTTCCAGATATAATATCTCAACACGAGGGGAGAAAAAAAATCCAAATAGTGACATTTGATAATCATTTTTACGTGACTCTTGAAAGTTAATTTTCAAATTGTTAAACACATTTAGCAAACATTGAGTCTTTCTAGTCAAACGTAAACTTATTATCACTCATTGAGGAACCTCTATCTTACTCATTTGCTTCATCGGTATTTAACTGATTCACCACTGAAGATTCATAACGAACTATTCCAACCTTTAATTTGGAAGAGTTCAAATTTGTTTTCAGGGGTGAACAAGTTAAAGGATGGAGAAACACAACTGTTTATATTTCTGATTTATTCAAATATTGCTAATTTCATCAATATGTTATTTATAAGTTACTTCCATTGCCTCATCTAAAATGGGTCACTAAGTCTCATAATATTTGTCAAAACTTACCGCCCCTTTTCCTCCAATCACAAACACAGCAGAATCATCACTTACAGTATTTTCATCTGCAAACAAAAGTTACATTTAAAACAGCTCACAAAACTACACATATTTCGCTAAAGGTCCAGAAATCGTAAATGTATAAAACTTATGGATCGTTTTTTTTAAAGGTCATTTTTCTATCTTATTTCTAACTAGAAATACTTACTTGTTTTATCATTAGCTTGTGTGATGGCAAGGTCCCATAAGAGGTTACCTGTATCATACCTGTAACAGGAAAATCAAACGTTTAATGTCTTATTTTTCTCAATTTCTTTTCTTCTTTTTATGATTCTCTTCACAAGGAGACAATATACTCATATACCTGCCTCTGGTAAAGCCACACACGGACATAATATCATGGACTTATAAATAGCAATCTAATTTAGTGATGAATCCAATACAAACTAAAAATGTCTGTGAGACATAAATGCCCCCTTCCCCCATATGAAATTAGTTCTTAAGCTTATAATAATTCCATAGCAAAGGACCAAAACCTGAACTCCTTCAGGCGTGCCCATTGCTAACTTCATGATCAACCTTCCCTAAACATACTAGTAGTCTCTGTTTTTATTTTAGCTTATTACTCTTAGTAAGTGAAAATACCAAAAATATGTTGTAAGAACAAGAAGAAGAAGAACTGTATACAGTACACAGCACTCCATACCACACTGCACAGGTGCTTGTGGACATGAATATGATTTTTTTTTCCATTAAAAGTAGAAGGTAACAGACAAATACGATGTTTCATAAATATAATAACAAAATGCTTAATTATACAGTTTACGATAATATAATAACAATAATATATAAGGCTGCATTGCATATGTTGTTATTGTGAACTTATAATTTACCATTCTGTTATTAGGAAACATCGCATTTGTCTGTTACTTCTATTTTTATTAATTTTAATGGAAAAAATTCACATTCGTGTGCTCCATAGCATGGCATACTAGCTATAGGAGACAAGTTCCTTTTGTGGAAGAAGAATTGGTTGATATAGTCAAAGATTCGATCCATATGAAATACTAACAAAAGTATTCAATAAATTCATCATGTTTTAGAATCTCTGTCTATTGATGTTATGAATTCCAGCATCCCTGTGTCGAACTGTCCTTATGTGTTGGTATTTTACTCTTATTTCTGTGCCGAAATGACCCGGTGTTGAAAGCCATATTTCAGCTACAAGAGTTACACGTGAGTCTTCAATTTTGCGATAAACATGTGGTTAATCTAAATATGATCTCCTTAGAACTTACCCTTTTGACATGTTTTCAGTAGTATGTCTTACGAGATGCTACTTGACATTTAGTTTATACAGTTTCTATGCTGGATAAGTTCGGTATGCAGTGTTGTTTGGTCAGTGCTCAATTACATCCTCTGGAAAGCGGTTGCCATTTCGGAACTCCTCGTAAGGGTGATACTAATTACAGTCCGATAGAGCTCGGCACAGCCCGGTAGTATATCGACCGCCCGTGCGTTTGTTTTCACTTACACGCAATTACAGCTGTACTGTATATATAGTTTGCAGTGAGTAGAGTGCTGTACTGTATATTACATATAAAGTAATTACTACAACCACGGACTAAGATAGCCTAATTCCGTGCTACAACAGAATGGTTTAGAACGAGTGCGTGCAACTCCTTACAGTAGCTAAGAAACGTATATCGTCGGTTACATACGGTCCTAAATACGAGAGAGATTGTCAGGACCATGGGCTACCGTCGATGAGAATATAAGTCATTATTACAATTAATTTCTACAAGAATTAAGGACGTATATGAAAGAATTAATAGTTTCGCTATTACATACATTTTATAACTAACGCAATTTATCAAATTATCATAATTCCAGCAAGACCATGTGTCCTTATAGTATACATCTGGCTTACTAGGTTGATTTTTTTCCCTTGCAGTTTTGATAAATCTTCAATAAATCCTGCACATGTTTTTAATTTCTACCGATATAGACCTACCTCATTCTGAAAAAAAACAACATTTTACAGTTTTATACATTTCACTTACATTGTACATCTGATTTGATTTAAACATATTTTATTGTCAAAACAAAGACACATGGATAAGAGACAATATATAATGTACATCTTCAGGAAAACAATGTTTAACCACGGTCTAATCTAATTCCGTGGTTTAACCTATCCTAATAAAATTTGAATAAAACGGTCTATATATTTTGGAAAATACCTTACATATTGTTTTGTTAATATTGTTACATTTTGGTAAACTGATTACTTATTTCATGCGTTACCACCAGTGTATGCCTTATTATTTATTCCGTACTATTTAAACAAGTGTTACACTCCTCATTCAATACTGTAATTACTGATGTTTCTGTTCCCAATTTCCGCTGCCACCAGTTCAAATTAATTGAACAACACAATAATACATTTACATTTTATTTACAACATATTCATAGTATTTTAATCCGTCATGAACTACACAAGTCTGCATAAGTGTAAACTCTATTTCTCCATTCCACACTAATCTCTACACTCTCCTTTCATAGTCCAAAACCTGCTACATTAAAAAAACCTGTTGATACCTTAACAGAATCCTGCTACATTAAAACTCTTGATAACTCAACAAAATCCTTCTACATTAAAACTGTCGATACCTCAACAGGATCCTGCTACATTAAAACTGTTGATACTTTAACAGAATCCTGCTACATTAAAACTCTTGATAACTCAACAAAATCCTTTTACATTAAAACTGTCGATACCTCAACAGAATCCTGCTACATTAAAACTTTTGATACTTTAACAGAATCCTGCTATATTAAAACTTTTGATATCTTAACAGAATCCTGCTCACTAAACCGGTTGATAACTTACAGAATACTGCTAAATTTGACCTCCACAGTTCTAGGTTAAACTGGCCATAAATCCTGCTAAATGACCCCCACGGTCAGCACAGCATCAACCAGAGGCACAAATACTACGTCACTGACTGGACTCACCTCAACATAGACTACAGACGGTCACACTAATCTACAGTTCCCCAATTCTATCATCAGCATAATTATCTACGGCTACTTAGCAGCTATCTTCAAATGAAACTCTGACGGCTGACCACGAGCAGAGGCTAATAAACAAACTATCAGTACAATTTAAACAATCAAACGGCTAATAAATGCATAACACTATGAATATTCATTTTCCAGCATTTACAATGTTTGCTAAAAAAGGTAAAACTGATTCATAAATAATTTTGTGTTATCGAGGTATTGTAATATATTCAAAGGTTCAGTTTTGATTTTTTTTTAAATAATGTTAATAGTTGTTAATTACAGACTAAACGTCAAAGTTAATAATTTGACAAAGCCAGAAAATAAAAACCAAAACCTAAGAAGAGAGTTGTGTAGTTCATAACTGTTAATACACATTTAGGCCCAGAGAGAATAATAATTAATTATTAAAAACAAAGACATAAAAAGATAACATGATTAATTTTGGTTAAAATGCTTATGAAAAGTATTTCTTTATTTCGTAAATTACAAAGTATCTTTTATTGCAGGATTCGTTAAACTTGGAAATAAATGACCAAGTGATTGATATAATGAAACAGACTATATATATACTCAGGTTTGTCCAGGTACAAATACAGGTTATGTTGTTTTATTTTGCACGTCTCACATTCAACAATTCACACATCAGGAACACAAGGAAAAATGTGTAAACGAGTTTTTTTCACAAACAGCTTTTTTTCTTACATCACGGGCACCGGCTCGTGATCAAGCTAGGATATACGTGATACATGTGCACGTGGTGGTTGTCACTAGCGTATTAAGCGTTAAACTATCTTTGTCTATACATATCTATACAATAGAGGATTTAGCGATTTATTTCTCCAAGTGGATCTTTTAATGATATGAATACGAGCTCTAACCTCTCTTGAATCCATGCATATTGTCCTCGTCAAAAGGAAAGTTTAACACCTGAACTGTGGTTAGACGTTTCCATTATTTCATCTTCATTAGCACCTACCTTTGGGGTATGTCGTCATATATTTCTCTCGTTTCACCTGTAATTATTCCGTCTATATACCTATTACATGTGCTTCTGGCGTATGTCGTCATTCCATTTCCTTCCCCTTCTACTAACACCTACCTTTGGCGTATCTCGTCTAGTTTAAATTCATATTTAATCCGTATACTACCTGCCTCTGACATATGTTCATTGTGGTCAAAATTTCTTTTATATTTCACTCGTATATCGTCGTATATTTCTCTTGTTTGAAATTTATCTTATCCTGTATATATACATGTGTATCACCTCATTTAGCGTATATTTTATCCGTACATAAAACTCCCACCTCTAGCGTATGGCCTCATATATTTCTCTCGTTTCACCTTCATTTCATCTATATATTTATCCCCTACCTCTGGCGTATTGCAACATATACTTCACTCGTTTCACCTTTATTTTATCCCTGCACATATCACCTGCCTCTGGCGTATGTCGTCGTATCATTTCCCTCGTTTCGCTTACATTTCAAACATATATTTATCACCTACCTCTGGTGTATACCGCCATATATTTCACTCGTTACGTCATTTTTATAACACTACACATATCACCTACTACTGGCGTATGTCGTCATATATTTCCCTTGTGTCATTTTAATTCAATCCGTTTATAAAGCACCTACCTCTGAAGTATGTCGTCATGTATTTCCTATGTGTCATCTTAATTTAATCCGTATATAAAACACCTACCTCAGGAGTATGACGTCCTGTATTTCACATGTTTCATCTTAATTCAATCCGGATATAAAACACCTACCTCTGGAGTATGTCGTAATGGATTTCCCATGTTTCATCTTAGTTCAATCCGTATATAAAACACCTACCTCAGGAGTATGACGTAATGGATTTCACATGTTTCATCTTAGTTCAATCTGGATATAAAACACCTACCTCTGGAGTATGTCGTCATGGATTTCCTTTGTGTCACTTACAATTTAATCCGTATATAAAACACCTACCTCTGGAGTATGTCGTCTTTTATTTCCTATGTTTCATCTTAATTTAATCCGTATATAAAGTACCTACCTCTGGAGTTTGTCTTCCAGTATTTCCAATGTTTCATCTTAATTTAATCCGTATATAAAATACCTACCTCTGGAGTATGTCTTCATATATTTCCATTGTATCACTTTAATTTAATCCGTATATTAAACACCTACCTCTGGAGTATGTCGTCATGGATTTCCCATGTTTCATCCTAATTTAATCCTTATATAAAACACATACCTCTGGAGTATGTCGTCATGGATTTCCTTTGTGTCACTTAAAATGTAATCCGTATATAAAACACCTACCTCTGGAGTATGTCGTCTTTTATTTCCCATGTTTCATCTTAATTTAATCCGTATATAAAACACATACCTCTGGAGTATGTCGTCATGGATTTCCTTTGTGTCACTTAAAATTTCATCTGTATATAAAACACTTACCTCTTGAGTATGTCGTCATGTATTTCCCATGTTTCATCTTCATTTAATCCGTATATAAAACACCTACCTCTGGAGTATGTCGTCATATATTTCCCTGGTGTCACTTTGATTTAATCCGAATATGAAACACCTACCTCTGGAGTATGTCGTTATGGATTTCCTTTGTGTTACTTAAAATTTTGTCCGTATATAAAACACCTACCTCTGGGGTATGTCGTCATGTATTTCCCATGTTTCATCGTTATCATTCCGTATATAAAACACCTACCTCTGGAGTATGTCGTCGTGTATTTCCCAGGTTTCAATAATTCATTCCGTATATAAAATACCTACCTCTGGAGTATGTCGTCTTTTATTTCCTATGTTTCAAATTAATTCAATCCTTAAATAAAACCCCTACCTCTTAAGTATGTCGTCTTGTATTTCCTTTGTGTCATCTTAATTTAAACCGTATGTCAAATACCTACCTCTGGGGTATGTCGTCATGTATTTCCCATGTTTCATCTTCATTTGATCCGTATATAAAACACCTACCTCTGGAGTATATGGTCCTGTATTTCCAATGTTTCATCCTAATTTAATCCATATATAAAACACCTACCTCTGGAGTATGTCGTCATGGATTTCCCATGTTTCATCCTAATTTAATCCTTATATAAAACACATACCTCTGGAGTATGTCGTCTTTTATGTCCTATGTTTCATTTTAATTTAATCCGTATATAAAATACCTACCTCTGGAGTATGTCGTCTTTTATTTCCCATGTTATATCTTAATTCAATCCGTATATAAAACACCTACCTCTGGAGTATGTCGTCTTGTATTTCCCTTTTGTCACTTTAATTTAATCCGTATATAAAACACCTACCTCTAGAGTATGTCGTCTTTTATTTCCTATGTTTCATTTTAATTTAATCCGTATATAAAATACCTACCTCTGGAGTATGTCGTCTTTTATTTCCCATGTTATATCTTAATTTAATCCGTATATAAAACACCTACCCCTGGAGAATGTCGTCATATATTTCCCTTTTGTCACTTTAATTCATTCCGAATATCAAACACCTACCTCTGGAGTATGTCGTTTTGGATTTCCTATGTTTCATCTTCATTTAATCCGTATATAAAACACCTACCTCTCGAGTATATCGTCATATATTTCCCTTTTGTGACTTTAATTTAATCCGTATATCAAACACCTACCTCTGGAGTATGTCGTCTTTTATTTCCTATCTTTCATCTTAATTCAATTGTTATATAAAACACCTACCTCTGGAGTATGTCGTCATATATTTCCCTTTTGTCACTTTAATTTAATCCGTATATCAAACTCCTACCTCTGGAGTATGTCGTCTTTTATTTCCTATGTTTCATTTTAATTTAATCCGTATATAAGTTACCTACCTCTGGAGTATGTCGTCTTTTATTTCTTATGTTTCATTTTAATTTAATACGTATATAAAACACATACTTCTGGAGTATGTCTTCATGGATTTCCCATGTTTCATCTTAATTCACTCCGTATATAAAACACCTACCTCTGGAGTATGTCGTCATATATTTCCCTTTTGTCACTTTAATTTAATCCGTATATAAAACACCTACCTCTGGAGTATGTCGTCTTTATTTCCCATGTTATATCTTAATTCAATCCGTATATAAAACACCTACCTCTGGAGTATGTCGTCATATATTTCCCTTTTGTCACTTTAATTTAATCCGTATTTAAAACACCTACCTCTGGAGTATGTCGTCTTTTATTTCCTATGTTTCATTTTAATTTAATCCGTATATAAAATACCTACCTCTGGAGTATGTCGTCATATATTTCCCTTTTGTCACTTTAATTTATTCCGAATATCAAACACCTACCTCTGGAGTATGTCGTTTTGGATTTCCTATGTTTCATCTTCATTTAATCCGTATATAAAACACCTACCTCTGGAGTATGTCGTCTTTTATTTCCTATGTTTCATATTAATTCAATCCGTATATAAAACACCTACCTCTGGAGTATGTCGTCTTTTATTTCCTATCTTTCATCTTAATTCAATCTTTATATAAAACACCTACCTCTGGAGTATGTCGTCATATATTTCCCTTTTGTCACTTTAATTTAATCCGTATATCAAACACCTACCTCTGGAGTATGTCGTTTTGGATTTCCTATGTTTCATTTAATTTAATCCGTATATAAAACACCTACCTCTGGAGTATGTCGTCATATATTTCCCTGGTGTCACTTTAATTTTATCCGTATATAAAACACCTACCTCTGGAGTATGTCGTCATGTATTTCCCATGTTTCATCTTTATCATTCCGTATATAAAACACCTACCTCTGGAGTATGTCGTCGTGTATTTCCCAGGTTTCAATAATTCATTCCGTATATAAAATACCTACCTCTGGAGTATGTCGTCTTTTATTTCCTATGTTTCAAATTAATTCAATCCTTAAATAAAACCCCTACCTCTTAAGTATGTCGTCTTGTATTTCCTTTGTGTCATCTTAATTTAAACCGTATGTCAAATACCTACCTCTGGGGTATGTCGTCATGTATTTCCCATGTTTCATCTTCATTTGATCCGTATATCAAACACCTACCTCTGGAGTATGTCGTTTTGGATTTCCTATGTTTCATTTAATTTAATCCGTATATAAAACACCTACCTCTGGAGTATGTCGTCATATATTTCCCTGGTGTCACTTTAATTTTATCCGTATATAAAACACCTACCTCTAGAGTATGTCGTTATATATTTCCCTTGTGTCACTTTAATTCAATCCGTATATAAAACACCTACCTCTGGAGTATGTCGTTTTGGATTTCCTATGTTTCATCTTCATTTAATCCGTATATAAAACACCTACCTCTCGAGTATATCGTCATATATTTCCCTTTTGTGACTTTAATTTAATCCGTATATCAAACACCTACCTCTGGAGTATGTCGTTATGGATTTCCTATGTTTCATCTTAATTCAATCCGTATATAAAACACCTACCTCTGGAATATGTCGTCTTTTATGTCCTATGTTTCATTTTAATTTAATCCGTATATAAAATACCTATCTCTGGAGTATGTGGTCTTTTATTTCCCATGTTATATCTTAATTCAATCCGTATATAAACCACCTACCTCTGGAGTATGTCGTCTTGTATTTCCCTTTTGTCACTTTAATTTAATCCGTATATAAAACACCTACCTCTGGAGTATGTCGTCTTTTATTTGCTATGTTTCATTTTAATTTAATCCATATATAAAATATCTACCTCTGGAGTATGTCGTCTTTTATTTCCCATGTTATATCTTAATTTAATCCGTATATAAAACACCTACCTCTGGAGTATGTCGTCATATATTTCCCTTTTGTCACTTTAATTTATTCCAAATATCAAACACCTACCTCTGGAGTATGTCGTTTTGGATTTCCTATGTTTCATCTTCATTTAATCCGTATATAAAACACCTACCTCTCGAGTATATCGTCATATATTTCCCTTTTGTGACTTTAATTTAATCCGTATATCAAACACCTACCTCTGGAGTATGTCGTCTTTTATTTCCTATCTTTCATCTTAATTCAATCTTTATATAAAACACCTACCTCTGGAGTATGTCGTCATATATTTCCCTTTTGTCACTTTAATTTAATCCGTATATCAAACTCCTACCTCTGGAGTATGTCGTCTTTTATTTCCTATGTTTCATTTTAATTTAATCCGTATATAAGTTACCTACCTCTGGAGTATGTCGTCTTTTATTTCTTATGTTTCATTTTAATTTAATACGTATATAAAACACATACTTCTGGAGTATGTCTTCATGGATTTCCCATGTTTCATCTTAATTCACTCCGTATATAAAACACCTACCTCTGGAGTATGTCGTCTTTTATTTCCCATGTTATATCTTAATTTAATCCGTATATAAAACACTTACCTCTTGAGTATGTCGGCATGTATTTCCCATGTTTCATCTTCATTTAATCCGTATATAAAACACCTACCTCTGGAGTATGTCGTCATATATTTCCCTGGTGTCACTTTGATTTAATCCGAATATGAAACACCTACCTCTGGAGTATGTCGTTATGGATTTCCTTTGTGTTACTTAAAATTTTGTCCGTATATAAAACACCTACCTCTGGGGTATGTCGTCATGTATTTCCCATGTTTCATCTTTATTTAATCCATATATAAAACACCTACCTCTGGAGTATGTCGTCATGTATTTCCCATGTTTCATCTTTATCATTCCGTATATAAAACACCTACCTCTGGAGTATGTCGTCGTGTATTTCCCAGGTTTCAATAATTCATTCCGTATATAAAATACCTACCTCTGGAGTATGTCGTCTTTTATTTCCTATGTTTCAAATTAATTCAATCCTTAAATAAAACCCCTACCTCTTAAGTATGTCGTCTTGTATTTCCTTTGTGTCATCTTAATTTAAACCGTATGTCAAATACCTACCTCTGGGGTATGTCGTCATGTATTTCCCATGTTTCATCTTCATTTGATCCGTATATAAAACACCTACCTCTGGAGTATATGGTCCTGTATTTCCAATGTTTCATCCTAATTTAATCCATATATAAAACACCTACCTCTGGAGTATGTCGTCATGGATTTCCCATGTTTCATCCTAATTTAATCCTTATATAAAACACATACCTCTGGAGTATGTCGTCTTTTATGTCCTATGTTTCATTTTAATTTAATCCGTATATAAAATACCTACCTCTGGAGTATGTCGTCTTTTATTTCCCATGTTATATCTTAATTCAATCCGTATATAAAACACCTACCTCTGGAGTATGTCGTCTTGTATTTCCCTTTTGTCACTTTAATTTAATCCGTATATAAAACACCTACCTCTAGAGTATGTCGTCTTTTATTTCCTATGTTTCATTTTAATTTAATCCGTATATAAAATACCTACCTCTGGAGTATGTCGTCTTTTATTTCCCATGTTATATCTTAATTTAATCCGTATATAAAACACCTACCCCTGGAGTATGTCGTCATATATTTCCCTTTTGTCACTTTAATTCATTCCGAATATCAAACACCTACCTCTGGAGTATGTCGTTTTGGATTTCCTATGTTTCATCTTCATTTAATCCGTATATAAAACACCTACCTCTCGAGTATATCGTCATATATTTCCCTTTTGTGACTTTAATTTAATCCGTATATCAAACACCTACCTCTGGAGTATGTCGTCTTTTATTTCCTATCTTTCATCTTAATTCAATCTTTATATAAAACACCTAACTCTGGAGTATGTCGTCATATATTTCCCTTTTGTCACTTTAATTTAATCCGTATATCAAACTCCTACCTCTGGAGTATGTCGTCTTTTATTTCCTATGTTTCATTTTAATTTAATCCGTATATAAGTTACCTACCTCTGGAGTATGTCGTCTTTTATTTCTTATGTTTCATTTTAATTTAATACGTATATAAAACACATACTTCTGGAGTATGTCTTCATGGATTTCCCATGTTTCATCTTAATTCACTCCGTATATAAAACACCTACCTCTGGAGTATGTCGTCTTTTATTTCCCATGTTATATCTTAATTTAATCCGTATATAAAATACCTACCTCTGGAGTATGTCGTCATATATTTCCCTTTTGTCACTATAATTTAATCCGTATATAAAACACCTACCTCTGGAGTATGTCGTCTTTATTTCCCATGTTATATCTTAATTCAATCCGTATATAAAACACCTACCTTTGGAGTATGTCGTCATATATTTCCCTTTTGTCACTTTAATTTAATCCGTATTTAAAACACCTACCTCTGGAGTATGTCGTCTTTTATTTCCTATGTTTCATTTTAATTTAATCCGTATATAAAATACCTACCTCTGGAGTATGTCGTCATATATTTCCCTTTTGTCACTTTAATTTATTCCGAATATCAAACACCTACCTCTGGAGTATGTCGTTTTGGATTTCCTATGTTTCATCTTCATTTAATCCGTATATAAAACACCTACCTCTGGAGTATGTCGTCTTTTATTTCCTATGTTTCATATTAATTCAATCCGTATATAAAACACCTACCTATGGAGTATGTCGTCTTTTATTTCCTATCTTTCATCTTAATTCAATCTTTATATAAAACACCTACCTCTGGAGTATGTCGTCATATATTTCCCTTTTGTCACTTTAATTTAATCCGTATATCAAACACCTACCTCTGGAGTATGTCGTTTTGGATTTCCTATGTTTCATTTAATTTAATCCGTATATAAAACACCTACCTCTGGAGTATGTCGTCATATATTTCCCTGGTGTCACTTTAATTTTATCCGTATATAAAACACCTACCTCTGGAGTATGTCGTCATGTATTTCCCATGTTTCATCTTTATCATTCCGTATATAAAACACCTACCTCTGGAGTATGTCGTCGTGTATTTCCCAGGTTTCAATAATTCATTCCGTATATAAAATACCTACCTCTGGAGTATGTCGTCTTTTATTTCCTATGTTTCATATTAATTCAATCCTTAAATAAAACCCCTACCTCTTAAGTATGTCGTCTTGTATTTCCTTTGTGTCATCTTAATTTAAACCGTATGTCAAATACCTACCTCTGGGGTATGTCGTCATGTATTTCCCATGTTTCATCTTCATTTGATCCGTATATCAAACACCTACCTCTGGAGTATGTCGTTTTGGATTTCCTATGTTTCATTTAATTTAATCCGTATATAAAACACCTACCTCTGGAGTATGTCGTCATATATTTCCCTGGTGTCACTTTAATTTTATCCGTATATAAAACACCTACCTCTAGAGTATGTCGTCATATATTTCCCTTGTGTCACTTTAATTCAATCCGTATATAAAACACCTACCTCTGGAGTATGTCGTGTTGGATTTCCTATGTTTCATCTTCATTTAATCCGTATATCAAACACCTACCTCTCGAGTATATCGTCATATATTTCCCTTTTGTGACTTTAATTTAATCCGTATATCAAACACCTACCTCTGGAGTATGTCGTTATGGATTTCCTATGTTTTATCTTAATTCAATCCGTATATAAAACACCTACCTCTGGAATATGTCGTCTTTTATGTCCTATGTTTCATTTTAATTTAATCCGTATATAAAATACCTATCTCTGGAGTATGTCGTCTTTTATTTCCCATGTTATATCTTAATTCAATCCGTATATAAACCACCTACCTCTGGAGTATGTCGTCTTGTATTTCCCTTTTGTCACTTTAATTTAATCCGTATATAAAACACCTACCTCTGGAGTATGTCGTCTTTTATTTGCTATGTTTCATTTTAATTTAATCCGTATATAAAATATCTACCTCTGGAGTATGTCGTCTTTTATTTCCCATGTTATATCTTAATTTAATCCGTATATAAAACACCTACCTCTGGAGTATGTCGTCATATATTTCCCTTTTGTCACTTTAATTTATTCCAAATATCAAACACCTACCTCTGGAGTATGTCGTTTTGGATTTCCTATGTTTCATCTTCATTTAATCCGTATATAAAACACCTACCTCTCGAGTATATCGTCATATATTTCCCTTTTGTGACTTTAATTTAATCCGTATATCAAACACCTACCTCTGGAGTATGTCGTCTTTTATTTCCTATCTTTCATCTTAATTCAATCTTTATATAAAACACCTACCTCTGGAGTATGTCGTCATATATTTCCCTTTTGTCACTTTAATTTAATCCGTATATCAAACTCCTACCTCTGGAGTATGTCGTCTTTTATTTCCTATGTTTCATTTTAATTTAATCCGTATATAAGTTACCTACCTCTGGAGTATGTCGTCTTTTATTTCTTATGTTTCATTTTAATTTAATACGTATATAAAACACATACTTCTGGAGTATGTCTTCATGGATTTCCCATGTTTCATCTTAATTCACTCCGTATATAAAACACCTACCTCTGGAGTATGTCGTCTTTTATTTCCCATGTTATATCTTAATTTAATCCGTATATAAAACACTTACCTCTTGAGTATGTCGTCATGTATTTCCCATGTTTCATCTTCATTTAATCCGTATATAAAACACCTACCTCTGGAGTATGTCGTCATATATTTCCCTGGTGTCACTTTGATTTAATCCGAATATGAAACACCTACCTCTGGAGTATGTCGTTATGGATTTCCTTTGTGTTACTTAAAATTTTGTCCGTATATAAAACACCTACCTCTGGGGTATGTCGTCATGTATTTCCCATGTTTCATCTTTATTTAATCCATATATAAAACACCTACCTCTGGAGTATGTCGTCATGTATTTCCCATGTTTCATCGTTATCATTCCGTATATAAAACACCTACCTCTGGAGTATGTCGTCGTGTATTTCCCAGGTTTCAATAATTCATTCCGTATATAAAATACCTACCTCTGGAGTATGTCGTCTTTTATTTCCTATGTTTCAAATTAATTCAATCCTTAAATAAAACCCCTACCTCTTAAGTATGTCGTCTTGTATTTCCTTTGTGTCATCTTAATTTAAACCGTATGTCAAATACCTACCTCTGGGGTATGTCGTCATGTATTTCCCATGTTTCATCTTCATTTGATCCGTATATAAAACACCTACCTCTGGAGTATATGGTCCTGTATTTCCAATGTTTCATCCTAATTTAATCCATATATAAAACACCTACCTCTGGAGTATGTCGTCATGGATTTCCCATGTTTCATCCTAATTTAATCCTTATATAAAACACATACCTCTGGAGTATGTCGTCTTTTATGTCCTATGTTTCATTTTAATTTAATCCGTATATAAAATACCTACCTCTGGAGTATGTCGTCTTTTATTTCCCATGTTATATCTTAATTCAATCCGTATATAAAACACCTACCTCTGGAGTATGTCGTCTTGTATTTCCCTTTTGTCACTTTAATTTAATCCGTATATAAAACACCTACCTCTAGAGTATGTCGTCTTTTATTTCCTATGTTTCATTTTAATTTAATCCGTATATAAAACACCTAACTCTGGAGTATGTCGTCATATATTTCCCTTTTGTCACTTTAATTTAATCCGTATATCAAACTCCTACCTCTGGAGTATGTCGTCTTTTATTTCCTATGTTTCATTTTAATTTAATCCGTATATAAGTTACCTACCTCTGGAGTATGTCGTCTTTTATTTCTTATGTTTCATTTTAATTTAATACGTATATAAAACACATACTTCTGGAGTATGTCTTCATGGATTTCCCATGTTTCATCTTAATTCACTCCGTATATAAAACACCTACCTCTGGAGTATGTCGTCTTTTATTTCCCATGTTATATCTTAATTTAATCCGTATATAAAATACCTACCTCTGGAGTATGTCGTCATATATTTCCCTTTTGTCACTATAATTTAATCCGTATATAAAACACCTACCTCTGGAGTATGTCGTCTTTATTTCCCATGTTATATCTTAATTCAATCCGTATATAAAACACCTACCTTTGGAGTATGTCGTCATATATTTCCCTTTTGTCACTTTAATTTAATCCGTATTTAAAACACCTACCTCTGGAGTATGTCGTCTTTTATTTCCTATGTTTCATTTTAATTTAATCCGTATATAAAATACCTACCTCTGGAGTATGTCGTCATATATTTCCCTTTTGTCACTTTAATTTATTCCGAATATCAAACACCTACCTCTGGAGTATGTCGTTTTGGATTTCCTATGTTTCATCTTCATTTAATCCGTATATAAAACACCTACCTCTGGAGTATGTCGTCTTTTATTTCCTATGTTTCATATTAATTCAATCCGTATATAAAACACCTACCTCTGGAGTATGTCGTCTTTTATTTCCTATCTTTCATCTTAATTCAATCTTTATATAAAACACCTACCTCTGGAGTATGTCGTCATATATTTCCCTTTTGTCACTTTAATTTAATCCGTATATCAAACACCTACCTCTGGAGTATGTCGTTTTGGATTTCCTATGTTTCATTTAATTTAATCCGTATATAAAACACCTACCTCTGGAGTATGTCGTCATATATTTCCCTGGTGTCACTTTAATTTTATCCGTATATAAAACACCTACCTCTGGAGTATGTCGTCATGTATTTCCCATGTTTCATCTTTATCATTCCGTATATAAAACACCTACCTCTGGAGTATGTCGTCGTGTATTTCCCAGGTTTCAATAATTCATTCCGTATATAAAATACCTACCTCTGGAGTATGTCGTCTTTTATTTCGTATGTTTCAAATTAATTCAATCCTTAAATAAAACCCCTACCTCTTAAGTATGTCGTCTTGTATTTCCTTTGTGTCATCTTAATTTAAACCGTATGTCAAATACCTACCTCTGGGGTATGTCGTCATGTATTTCCCATGTTTCATCTTCATTTGATCCGTATATCAAACACCTACCTCTGGAGTATGTCGTTTTGGATTTCCTATGTTTCATTTAATTTAATCCGTATATAAAACACCTACCTCTGGAGTATGTCGTCATATATTTCCCTGGTGTCACTTTAATTTTATCCGTATATAAAACACCTACCTCTAGAGTATGTCGTCATATATTTCCCTTGTGTCACTTTAATTCAATCCGTATATAAAACACCTACCTCTGGAGTATGTCGTGTTGGATTTCCTATGTTTCATCTTCATTTAATCCGTATATCAAACACCTACCTCTCGAGTATATCGTCATATATTTCCCTTTTGTGACTTTAATTTAATCCGTATATCAAACACCTACCTCTGGAGTATGTCGTTATGGATTTCCTATGTTTTATCTTAATTCAATCCGTATATAAAACACCTACCTCTGGAATATGTCGTCTTTTATGTCCTATGTTTCATTTTAATTTAATCCGTATATAAAATACCTATCTCTGGAGTATGTCGTCTTTTATTTCCCATGTTATATCTTAATTCAATCCGTATATAAACCACCTACCTCTGGAGTATGTCGTCTTGTATTTCCCTTTTGTCACTTTAATTTAATCCGTATATAAAACACCTACCTCTGGAGTATGTCGTCTTTTATTTGCTATGTTTCATTTTAATTTAATCCGTATATAAAATATCTACCTCTGGAGTATGTCGTCTTTTATTTCCCATGTTATATCTTAATTTAATCCGTATATAAAACACCTACCTCTGGAGTATGTCGTCATATATTTCCCTTTTGTCACTTTAATTTATTCCAAATATCAAACACCTACCTCTGGAGTATGTCGTTTTGGATTTCCTATGTTTCATCTTCATTTAATCCGTATATAAAACACCTACCTCTCGAGTACATCGTCATATATTTCCCTTTTGTGACTTTAATTTAATCCGTATATCAAACACCTACCTCTGGAGTATGTCGTCTTTTATTTCCTATCTTTCATCTTAATTCAATCTTTATATAAAACACCTACCTCTGGAGTATGTCGTCATATATTTCCCTTTTGTCACTTTAATTTAATCCGTATATCAAACTCCTACCTCTGGAGTATGTCGTCTTTTATTTCCTATGTTTCATTTTAATTTAATCCGTATATAAGTTACCTACCTCTGGAGTATGTCGTCTTTTATTTCTTATGTTTCATTTTAATTTAATACGTATATAAAACACATACTTCTGGAGTATGTCTTCATGGATTTCCCATGTTTCATCTTAATTCACTCCGTATATAAAACACCTACCTCTGGAGTATGTCGTCTTTTATTTCCCATGTTATATCTTAATTTAATCCGTATATAAAACACTTACCTCTTGAGTATGTCGTCATGTATTTCCCATGTTTCATCTTCATTTAATCCGTATATAAAACACCTACCTCTGGAGTATGTCGTCATATATTTCCCTGGTGTCACTTTGATTTAATCCGAATATGAAACACCTACCTCTGGAGTATGTCGTTATGGATTTCCTTTGTGTTACTTAAAATTTTGTCCGTATATAAAACACCTACCTCTGGGGTATGTCGTCATGTATTTCCCATGTTTCATCTTTATTTAATCCATATATACAACACCTACCTCTGGAGTATGTCGTCATGTATTTCCCATGTTTCATCTTTATCATTCCGTATATAAAACACCTACCTCTGGAGTATGTCGTCGTGTATTTCCCAGGTTTCAATAATTCATTCCGTATATAAAATACCTACCTCTGGAGTATGTCGTCTTTTATTTCCTATGTTTCAAATTAATTCAATCCTTAAATAAAACCCCTACCTCTTAAGTATGTCGTCTTGTATTTCCTTTGTGTCATCTTAATTTAAACCGTATGTCAAATACCTACCTCTGGGGTATGTCGTCATGTATTTCCCATGTTTCATCTTCATTTGATCCGTATATAAAACACCTACCTCTGGAGTATATGGTCCTGTATTTCCAATGTTTCATCCTAATTTAATCCATATATAAAACACCTACCTCTGGAGTATGTCGTCATGGATTTCCCATGTTTCATCCTAATTTAATCCTTATATAAAACACATACCTCTGGAGTATGTCGTCTTTTATGTCCTATGTTTCATTTTAATTTAATCCGTATATAAAATACCTACCTCTGGAGTATGTCGTCTTTTATTTCCCATGTTATATCTTAATTCAATCCGTATATAAAACACCTACCTCTGGAGTATGTCGTCTTGTATTTCCCTTTTGTCACTTTAATTTAATCCTTATATAAAACACCTACCTCTAGAGTATGTCGTCTTTTATTTCCTATGTTTCATTTTAATTTAATCCGTATATAAAATACCTACCTCTGGAGTATGTCGTCTTTTATTTCCCATGTTATATCTTAATTTAATCCGTATATAAAACACCTACCCCTGGAGTATGTCGTCATATATCTCCCTTTTGTCACTTTAATTCATTCCGAATATAAAACACCTACCCCTGGAGTATGTCGTCATATATTTCCCTTTTGTCACTTTAATTCATTCCGAATATCAAACACCTACCTCTGGAGTATGTCGTTTTGGATTTCCTATGTTTCATCTTCATTTAATCCGTATATAAAACACCTACCTCTCGAGTATATCGTCATATATTTCCCTTTTGTGACTTTAATTTAATCCGTATATCAAACACCTACCTCTGGAGTATGTCGTCTTTTATTTCCTATCTTTCATCTTAATTCAATCTTTATATAAAACACCTACCTCTGGAGTATGTCGTCATATATTTCCCTTTTGTCACTTTAATTTAATCCGTATATCAAACTCCTACCTCTGGAGTATGTCGTCTTTTATTTCCTATGTTTCATTTTAATTTAATCCGTATATAAGTTACCTACCTCTGGAGTATGTCGTCTTTTATTTCTTATGTTTCATTTTAATTTAATACGTATATAAAACACATACTTCTGGAGTATGTCTTCATGGATTTCCCATGTTTCATCTTAATTCACTCCGTATATAAAACACCTACCTCTGGAGTATGTCGTCTTTTATTTCCCATGTTATATCTTAATTTAATCCGTATATAAAATACCTACCTCTGGAGTATGTCGTCATATATTTCCCTTTTGTCACTTTAATTTAATCCGTATATAAAACACCTACCTCTGGAGTATGTCGTCTTTATTTCCCATGTTATATCTTAATTCAATCCGTATATAAAACACCTACCTTTGGAGTATGTCGTCATATATTTCCCTTTTGTCACTTTAATTTAATCCGTATTTAAAACACCTACCTCTGGAGTATGTCGTCTTTTATTTCCTATGTTTCATTTTAATTTAATCCGTATATAAAATACCTACCTCTGGAGTATGTCATCATATATTTCCCTTTTGTCACTTTAATTTATTCCGAATATCAAACACCTACCTCTGGAGTATGTCGTTTTGGATTTCCTATGTTTCATCTTCATTTAATCCGTATATAAAACACCTACCTCTGGAGTATGTCGTCTTTTATTTCCTATGTTTCATATTAATTCAATCCGTATGTAAAACACCTACCTCTGGAGTATGTCGTCTTTTATTTCCTATCTTTCATCTTAATTCAATCTTTATATAAAACACCTACCTCTGGAGTATGTCGTCATATATTTCCCTTTTGTCACTTTAATTTAATCCGTATATCAAACACCTACCTCTGGAGTATGTCGTTTTGGATTTCCTATGTTTCATTTAATTTAATCCGTATATAAAACACCTACCTCTGGAGTATGTCGTCATATATTTCCCTGGTGTTACTTTAATTTTATCCGTATATAAAACACCTACCTCTGGAGTATGTCGTCATGTATTTCCCATGTTTCATCTTTATCATTCCGTATATAAAACACCTACCTCTGGAGTATGTCGTCGTGTATTTCCCAGGTTTCAATAATTCATTCCGTATATAAAATACCCACCTCTGGAGTATGTCGTCTTTTATTTCCTATGTTTCAAATTAATTCAATCCTTAAATAAAACCCCTACCTCTTAAGTATGTCGTCTTGTATTTCCTTTGTGTCATCTTAATTTAAACCGTATGTCAAATACCTACCTCTGGGGTATGTCGTCATGAATTTCCCATGTTTCATCTTCATTTGATCCGTATATCAAACACCTACCTCTGGAGTATGTCGTTTTGGATTTCCTATGTTTCATTTAATTTAATCCGTATATAAAACACCTACCTCTGGAGTATGTCGTCATATATTTCCCTGGTGTCACTTTAATTTTATCCGTATATAAAACACCTACCTCTAGAGTATGTCGTTATATATTTCCCTTGTGTCACTTTAATTCAATCCGTATATAAAACACCTACCTCTGGAGTATGTCGTTTTGGATTTCCTATGTTTCATCTTCATTTAATCCGTATATAAAACACCTACCTCTCGAGTATATCGTCATATATTTCCCTTTTGTGACTTTAATTTAGAAAATAAAAGACGACATACTCCAGATTAGGGTTTTTATATTCGGATTAAATTAAAGTGACACAAGGGAAATACAAGACGACATACTCCACAGGTAGGTGTTTTATATACGGATTGAATTAAGATGAAACATGGGAAATACAGTACCACATACTCCAGAGGTAGGTGTTTTATATACGAATTGAATTAAGATGAAACAATGGAAATACAAGACGACATACTATAGAGGTAGGTGTTTCATATACGGATTAAATTAAAGTGACACATGGGATATATATGACGACATACTCCAGAGGTAGGTGTTTTATATACGGATTGAATTAAAGTGACACAA
Organism: Mimachlamys varia; assembly: GCA_947623455.1. Lineage (NCBI taxonomy): Eukaryota > Metazoa > Mollusca > Bivalvia > Pectinida > Pectinidae > Mimachlamys > Mimachlamys varia. The sequence continues at coordinate 42,134,789 of OX392528.1, forward strand.
GGGAAATACAAGACGACATACTCCAGAGGTAGGTGTTTGATATACGGATTAAATTAAAGTGACACAAGGGAAATACAAGACGACATACTCCAGAGGTAGGTGTTTTATATACGGATTGAATTAAGATGAAACATGGGAAATACAGTACCACATAATCCAGAGGTAGGTGTTTTATATACGGATTAAATGAAGATGAAACATGGGAAATACATGACGAAATACCCCAGAGGTAGGTGTTTATATACTGATTAAATTTAGGTGACACAAGGGAAATCCGTGACGACATACTCTAGAGGTAGGTGTTTGATATACGGATTGAATTAAAGTGACAAAAGGGAAATACAGTACTACATACTTCAGAGGTAGGTGTTTTATATAAGGATTGAATTAATATGAAACATAGGAAATACATGAACACATACTCCTGAGGTAGGTGTTTGATTTCCGGATTAAATTAAGATGACACAAAGGAAATACAAGACGACATACTCCAGAGGTAGGTATTTTATATACGAATTAAATTAAAATGAAATATAGGAAATAAAAGACAACATACTCCAGAGGTAAGTATTTTATATACGGATTGAATTACGATGACACAAAGGAAATACAAGACGACATACTCAAGAGGTAGGTGTTTTATATACGGAATGAATTAATATGAAACATAGGAAATAAAGGACGACATACTCCAGAGGTAGGTGTTTTATATACGGAGTGAATTAAGATGAAACATGGGAAATCCATGACGACATACTCCAGAAGTAGGAATTTTATATACGGTTGAATTAAGATGAAACATGGGAAATAAAAGACGACATACTCCTGAGGTAGTTGTTTTATATACGGATTAAATTAAGATGAAACGTAGGAAATCCATAACGACATACTCCAGAGGTAGGTGTTTTATATACGGAGTAAATTAAGATGAAACATGGGAAATACAAGACGACATACTCCAGAGGTAGGTGTTTTATATACGGATTGAATTAAGATGAAACATGGGAAATACAAGACGACTACTCCAGAGGTAAGTGTTTTATATACGGATTGAATTAAGATGAAACATGGGAAATACAGTACCACATACTCCAGAGGTAGGTGTTTTATATACGGATTAAATGAAGATGAAACATTGGAAATACAAGACGATATACTCCAGAGGTAGGTGTTTTATATACGGATTAAATTAAAGTTACACAAGGGAAATACAAGACGACATACTCCAGAGGTAGGTGTTTTATATACGGATTGAATTAAGATGAAACATGGGAAATACAGTACCACAAACTCCAAAGGTAGGTGTTTTATATACGGATTGAATTAAGATGAAACATAGGAAATTAAAGACGACATACTCCAGAGGTAGGTGTTTTATATAAAGATTGAATTAAGATGAAACATGGGAAATCTATGACGACATACTCCAGAAGTAGGTGTTTTATATACGGATTGAATTAAGATGACACAAAGGCAATACAAGACGACATACTCTAGAGGTAGGTTTTTGATATACGGATTGCATTAAGATGAAACATAGGAAATACATGACCACATACACCAGAGGTAGGTATTTGATTTCCGAATTAAATTAAAATGACACAAAGGAAATACAAGACGAAATACTCTAGAGGTAGGTGTTTTATATACGAATTGAATTAATATGAAACATTGGAAATACAAGACGACATACTCCAGAGGTAGGTATTTTATATACGGATTAAATTAAAATGAAACATAGGAAATCCATAACGACATACTCCAGAGGTAGGTGTTTTATATACGGAATAAATTAAGATGAAACATTGGAAATACAAGACGATATACTCCAGAGGTAGGTGTTTTATATACGGATTAAATTAAAGTTACACAAGGGAAATACAAGACGACATACTCCAGAGGTAGGTGTTTTATATACGGATTGAATTAAGATGAAACATGGGAAATACAGTACCACAAACTCCAAAGGTAGGTGTTTTATATACGGATTGAATTAAGATGAAACATAGGAAATTAAAGACGACATACTCCAGAGGTAGGTGTTTTATATACGGATTGAATTAAGATGAAACATGGGAAATCCATGACGACATACTCCAGAAGTAGGTGTTTTATATACGGATTGAATTAAGATGACACAAAGGCAATACAAGACGACATACTCTAGAGGTAGGTTTTTGATATACGGATTGCATTAAGATGAAACATAGGAAATACATGACCACATACACCAGAGGTAGGTATTTGATTTCCGAATTAAATTAAAATGACACAAAGGAAATACAAGACGAAATACTCTAGAGGTAGGTGTTTTATATACGAATTGAATTAATATGAAACATTGGAAATACAAGACGACATACTCCAGAGGTAGGTATTTTATATACGGATTAAATTAAAATGAAACATAGGAAATCCATAACGACATACTCCAGAGGTAGGTGTTTTATATACGGAGTAAATTAAGATGAAACATTGGAAATACAAGACGACATACTCCAGAGGTAGGTGTTTTATATACGGATTGAATTAAGATGAAACATGGGAAATACAAGACGACATACTCCAGAGGTAGGTGTTTTATATACGGATTGAATTAAGATGAAACATGGGAAATACAGTACCACATACTCCAGAGGTAGGTGTTTTATATACGGATTAAATGAAGATGAAACATTGGAAATACAAGACGATATACTCCAGAGGTAGGTGTTTTATATACGGATTAAATTAAAGTTACACAAGGGAAATACAAGACGACATAATCCAGAGGTAGGTGTTTTATATACGGATTGAATTAAGATGAAACATGGGAAATACAGTACCACAAACTCCAAAGGTAGGTGTTTTATATACGGATTGAATTAAGATGAAACATAGGAAATTAAAGACGACATACTCCAGAGGTAGGTGTTTTATATACGGATTGAATTAAGATGAAACATGGGAAATCCATGACGACATACTCCAGAAGTAGGTATTTTATATACGGATTGAATTAAGATGACACAAAGGAAATACAGTACCACAAACTCCAAAGGTAGGTGTTTTATATACGGATTAAATTAAAGTTACACAAGGGAAATACAAGACGACATACTCTAGAGGTAGGTGTTTTATATACGGATTGAATTAAGATGAAACCTCGGAAATACAGTACCACAAACTCCAAAGGTAGGTGTTTTATATACGGATTGAATTAAGATGAAACATAGGAAATTAAAGACGACATACTCTAGAGGTAGGTTTTTGATATACGGATTGCATTAAGATGAAACATAGGAAATACATGACCACATACACCAGAGGTAGGTATTTGATTTCCAGTTAAATTAAGATGACACAAAGGAAATACAAGACGAAATACTCTAGAGGTAGGTGTTTTATATACGAATTGAATTAATATGAAACATTGGAAATACAAGACGACATACTCCAGAGGTAGGTATTTTATATACGGATTAAATTAAAATGAAACATAGGAAATAAAAGACGACATACTCTAGAGGTAGGTGTTTTATATACGGATTAAATTAATGTGACACAAGGGAAATACAGGACGTCATACTCCTGAGGTAGGTGTTTTATATACGGATTGAATTAAGATGACACAATAGAAATACATGACGACATACTCCAGTGGTAGGTGCTTTATAAACGGATTGAATTAAGATGAAACATAGGAAATTAAAGACGACATACTCCAGAGGTAGGTGTTTTATATACGGATTGAATTAAGATGAAACATGGGAAATCCAAGACGACATACTCCAGAAGTAGGTGTTTTATATACGGATTGAATTAAGATGACACAAAGGCAATACAAGACGACATACTCTAGAGGTAGGTTTTTGATATACGGATTGCATTAAGATGAAACATAGGAAATACATGACCACATACACCAGAGGTAGGTATTTGATTTCCGAATTAAATTAAAATGACACAAAGGAAATACAAGACGAAATACTCTAGAGGTAGGTGTTTTATATACGAATTGAATTAATATGAAACATTGGAAATACAAGACGACATACTCCAGAGGTAGGTATTTTATATACGGATTAAATTAAAATGAAACATAGGAAATCCATAACGACATACTCCAGAGGTAGGTGTTTTATATACGGAGTAAATTAAGATGAAACATTGGAAATACAAGACGACATACTCCAGAGGTAGGTGTTTTATATACGGATTGAATTAAGATGAAACATGGGAAATACAAGACGACATACTCCAGAGGTAGGTGTTTTATATACGGATTGAATTAAGATGAAACATGGGAAATACAGTACCACATACTCCAGAGGTAGGTGTTTTATATACGGATTAAATGAAGATGAAACATTGGAAATACAAGACGATATACTCCAGAGGTAGGTGTTTTATATACGGATTAAATTAAAGTTACACAAGGGAAATACAAGACGACATAATCCAGAGGTAGGTGTTTTATATACGGATTGAATTAAGATGAAACATGGGAAATACAGTACCACAAACTCCAAAGGTTGGTGTTTTATAATCGGATTGAATTAAGATGAAACATAGGAAATTAAAGACGACATACTCCAGAGGTAGGTGTTTTATATACGGATTGAATTAAGATGAAACATGGGAAATCCATGACGACATACTCCAGAAGTAGGTATTTTATATACGGATTGAATTAAGATGACACAAAGGAAATACAGTACCACAAACTCCAAAGGTAGGTGTTTTATATACGGATTAAATTAAAGTTACACAAGGGAAATACAAGACGACATACTCTAGAGGTAGGTGTTTTATATACGGATTGAATTAAGATGAAACATGGGAAATACAGTACCACAAACTCCAAAGGTAGGTGTTTTATATACGGATTGAATTAAGATGAAACATAGGAAATTAAAGACGACATACTCTAGAGGTAGGTTTTTGATATACGGATTGCATTAAGATGAAACATAGGAAATACATGACCACATACACCAGAGGTAGGTATTTGATTTCCAGTTAAATTAAGATGACACAAAGGAAATACAAGACGAAATACTCTAGAGGTAGGTGTTTTATATACGGATTAAATGAAGATGAAACATTGGAAATACAAGACGATATACTCCAGAGGTAGGTGTTTTATATACGGATTAAATTAAAGTTACACAAGGGAAATACAAGACGACATAATCCAGAGGTAGGTGTTTTATATACGGATTGAATTAAGATGAAACATGGGAAATACAGTACCACAAACTCCAAAGGTTGGTGTTTTATAATCGGATTGAATTAAGATGAAACATAGGAAATTAAAGACGACATACTCCAGAGGTAGGTGTTTTATATACGGATTGAATTAAGATGAAACATGGGAAATCCATGACGACATACTCCAGAAGTAGGTATTTTATATACGGATTGAATTAAGATGACACAAAGGAAATACAGTACCACAAACTCCAAAGGTAGGTGTTTTATATACGGATTAAATTAAAGTTACACAAGGGAAATACAAGACGACATACTCTAGAGGTAGGTGTTTTATATACGGATTGAATTAAGATGAAACATGGGAAATACAGTACCACAAACTCCAAAGGTAGGTGTTTTATATACGGATTGAATTAAGATGAAACATAGGAAATTAAAGACGACATACTCTAGAGGTAGGTTTTTGATATACGGATTGCATTAAGATGAAACATAGGAAATACATGACCACATACACCAGAGGTAGGTATTTGATTTCCAGTTAAATTAAGATGACACAAAGGAAATACAAGACGAAATACTCTAGAGGTAGGTGTTTTATATACGAATTGAATTAATATGAAACATTGGAAATACAAGACGACATACTCCAGAGGTAGGTATTTTATATACGGATTAAATTAAAATGAAACATAGGAAATAAAAGACGACATACTCTAGAGGTAGGTGTTTTATATACGAATTGAATTAATATGAAACATTGGAAATACAAGACGACATACTCCAGAGGTAGGTATTTTATATACGGATTAAATTAAAATGAAACATAGGAAATAAAAGACGACATACTCTAGAGGTAGGTGTTTTATATACGGATTAAATTAATGTGACACAAGGGAAATACAGGACGTCATACTCCTGAGGTAGGTGTTTTATATACGGATTGAATTAAGATGACACAATAGAAATACATGACGACATACTCCAGTGGTAGGTGCTTTATAAACGGATTGAATTAAAGTAACACTAGGGAAATATATGACGACATACGCCAGTGGTAGGTGATATGTGTAGTGATAAAAAAATGACGAAACGAGTGAAATATATGGCGGTATACACCAGAGGTAGGTGATAAATATATGTTTAAAATGTAAGCGAAACGAGGGAAATGATACGACGACATATGCCAGAGGCAGGTGATATGTGCAGGGATAAAATAAAGGTGAAACGAGTATAAGTTGGTATACGCCAGAGGTAGGTGATAAATATATGGATGGAATGAAGGTGAAACGAGAGAAATATATGAGGCCATACGCTAGAGGTGGGAGTTGTATGTACGGATAAAATATACGCTTGATGAAGTGATACACATGTATATATACAGGATTAGATACATTTGAAACAAGAGAAATATACGACGATATACGAGTGAAATATAAAAGAAATGTATGACAACAATGAACATATGTCAGAGGCAGGTAGTATACGGATTAAATATGAATTTAAACTAGACGAGATACGCCAGAGGTAGGTGTTAGACGGTAAAAAGAGGTGAAATAAGGGAAACAAGGGAAGGGAAGGAAATGAAATGACGACATACGCCAGAAGCACATGTAATAGATATATAGACGGAATAATTACAATAAAAGATACTTTGTAATTTACGAAATAAAGAAATACTTTTCATAAGCATTTTAACCAAAACTAATTAAGTTATCTTTTAATGTCTTTGTTTTAATAATTAATTATTATTCTCTCTATGCCTAAATGTGTATTAATAGTTATGAACTACACAACTCTCTTCTTAGGTTTTGGTTTTTATATTCTGGCTTTGTCAAATTATTAACTTTGACGTTTAGTCTGTAATTAACAACTATTAACATTATTTTTAAAAAAAAATCAAAACTGAACCTTTGAATATATTACAATACCTCGATAACACAAAATTATTTATGAATCAGTTTTACCTTTTTTAGCAAACATTGTAAATGCTGGAAAATGAATATTTATAGTGTTATGCATTTATTAGCCGTTTGATTGTTTAAATTGTACTGATAGTTTGTTTATTAGCTTCTGCTCGTGGTCAGCCGTCAGAGTTTCATTTGAAGATAGTTGCTTAGTAGCCGTAGATAATTATGCTGATGATAGAATTGGGGAACTGTAGATTAGTGTGACCGTCTGTAGTCTATGTTGAGGTGAGTCCAGTCAGTGACGTAGTATTTGTGCCTCTGGATGATGCTGTGCTGACCGTAGGGGTCATTCAGCAGGATTTATGGCCAGTTTAACCTAGAACTGTGGAGGTCAAATTTAGCAGTATTCTGTAAGTTATCAACCGATTTAGTGAGCAGGATTCTGTTAAGATATCAAAAGTTTTAATATAGCAGGATTCTGTTAAAGTATCAAAAGTTTTAATGTAGCAGGATTCTGTTGAGGTATCGGCAGTTTTAATGTAGAAGGATTTCGTTGAGTTATCAAGCGTTTTAATGTAGCAGGATTCTGTTAAAGTATCAACAGTTTTAATGTAGCAGGATTCTGTTGAGGTATCGACAGTTTTAATGTAGAAGGATTTTGTTGAGTTTTCAAGAGTTTTAATGTAGCAGGATTCTGTTAAGGTATCAACAGTTTTTTTCAATGTAGCAGGTTTTTGACTATCAAAGGAGAGTGTAGAGATTAGTGTGGAATGGAGAAATAGAGTTTACACTTATGCAGACTTTTGTAGTTCATGACGGATTAAAATACTATGAATATGTTGTAAATAAAATGTAAATGTAAATGTATTAATGTGTTGTTCAATTAATTTGAACTGGTGGCAGCGGAAATTGGGAACAGAAACATCAGTAATTACAGTATTGATGAGGAGTGTAACACTGGTGTGAATAGTACGGAATAAATAATAAGGTTTACACTGGCGGTAATGCATGAAATAAGTAATCAGTTTACCAAAATGTAACAATATTAACAAAACAATATGTAAGGTATTTTCCAAAATATATAGACCGTTTTATTCAAATTATATTAGGATAGGTTAAACCACGGAATTAGATTAGACCGTGGTTAAACATTGTTTTCCTGAAGATGTACATTATATATTGTCTCTTATCCATGTGTCTTTGTTTTGACAATAAAATATGTTTAAATCAAATCAGATGTACAATGTAATTGAAATGTATAAAACTGTAAAATGTTTGTTTTTTTTCAGAATGAGGTAGGTCTATATCGGTAGAAATTAAAAACATGTGAAGGATTTATTGAAGATTTATCAAAACTGCAAGGGAAAAAAATCAACCTAGTAAGCCAGATGTATACTATAAGGACACATGGTCTTGCTGGAATTAAAGATAATTTGATAAATTGCGTTAATTATGAAATGTATGTAATAGCGAAACTATTAATTCTTTCATATACGTCCTTAATTCTTGTAGAAATTAATTGTAGTAATGACTTATATTCTCATCGACGGTAACCCATGGTCCTGACAATCTCTCTCGTATTTAGGACCGTATGTAACCGACGATATACGTTTCTTATAATTAGCTACTGTAAGGAGTTGCACGCACTCGTTCTAAACCATTCTGTTGTAGCACGGAATTAGGCTATCTAAGTCCGTGGTTGTAGTAATTACTTTATATGTAATATACAGTACAGCACTCTACTCACTGCAAACTATATATACAGTACAGCTGTAATTGCGTGTAAGTGAAAAAAAACGCACGGGCGGTCGATATAACGTTGTATATCACTACCGGGCTGTGCCGGGCTCTATCGGACTGTAATTAGTATCACCCTTACGAGGAGTTCCGAAATGGCCACCGCCTTCCAGAGGATGTAATTGAGCACTGACCGTGTTGTTTACGCTTGAGCTACGAATTATTTGGTATGATTTGATTGGTTGAAATTCGTCAAAAGTTGAAACATAATAATAAATTATATTCAGTTAAACAAAATAACATGGTCGACTGAATTTATTTAATTAAATACAGAGCTGAATAGGCATCTATATATTCTCAGAACGTTTTAAAACACCAATAGCTTATTTTCTGCGATCCTTTGACAGCGGCATCATGGCGACCGAATGGCAAAATTATTTAGAAGAAGAGGGATTTTCTCAGTTTGAGGAAGCAGGGAAGTTGAGCGACGAATATTCATTGGACGATCCCGAAGATGAACCATATTTGTCAAAATATAAGGCTAGAGAGATCCTCTGTAATATCAAAGAAAAGCTCAAAACCCAATTTGAAGCCAATCCAGATTGCGAGCACCTGCGTTTCGCTTCTGCTGCGTTGGATGTAAAACTGGGTTCCAACTATGTTGATACCGAAGAACTCCCTACTGGTGAAGAGCACCTGCTCAGGGCTCTGGACGAACTTGAGAAATACCGACTTCACAAAGATGCTTCCAATATTTATCACTCGATCCTGAACAACATTGGGATTCTTTGGACAGGCCGGAGAAATCAAAAGAAGGCTCTAGAATATTTTCTGAAAGCAGAAAGTGTTTATAACGACTGGAAACAAGAAGCAAGTGGATCACCAAAATCAATTGAGGAATACTACAGAAGAAGTGACGAGGACAGCGAAAAACTTGAACATCAGAGAAGTCAGAATTTTGAGGCAACATATACGCACACGCTTTACTACATGGCTCAAGTACATGCTAAGCTCGGCGACAGCAAGCAGTCTGCACAATACTGCCAAACGACTCTACAACGCCAGTTGGACAGTCAGACATATGACCCTTATGACTGGTCAATTAATGCTGCAACACTTTCACAATACTATATAACTATTGATGATTTTCGCCAGGCACGACATTGTCTGGCATGTTCTGATCTGATATTCCAGGAAATTGAGGCTAATGGTTCAATAAAAAAGGACATGGAGACATATGAAGAAAAATACACCCAGGCAAAAGCAGACATAGAGAGATGCTGGGCGAAGTATGGAATCGCTTTGTTGGAAGCATCAAAAGATGTTTTAATGAAAGAAGAGGTTGAGGGCAAAGGTGATGAGGAAATGAAATCTACAAATGATCAAAAACTGAAATACCAAAACTTTAATCTTGAAGTGACTTTTCATGAAGATAAAATTACTTGTGACTTTGTAAAAGTATTTTCTGATGCAAGAGAGGTATTCCTGAAAGTGCAGAAATGGCTGAATGATTCAAAGGAATTCTATGTATTTGATGGACGTTGTACCGACCACATTGAAGTCGTTCAAGATCAAAGCCGTGCCTTTAAGGTCTTGGCATTCTTTGAAATGGATTTTGAACGCCAGTGCAAAATGCACAAGAGGAGAATAGACATGTTGGCCGCGATTGTTGGGGAATTGAATCCACAGCATTATCTACTGATAATCCGTCAACTCACTTTTGAATTAGCAGAGATCTACAGCCAAATGGTGGATCTAAAATTCACTATTATGGAATCAGAGAGTGCAACACCATCAAGACATATTATCAAGAAGATAAATACATTGATACAGCATAGCATTGACCATTATAATGCATATCTGGATTCATTGAAAGATGGAAAGCCAGAACTACCGGAAGAATTCTCAGAAACTGACACCAGACCAGCATTGATTGCCAAGTTCTGTATGGGGCGCCTGTTCTCCAAATTTCTCGTATCTGATGTCCAGCAAAGACTTGAAAATATTAAGAAAACATCATCTTGCTATGAGTTCATTGTTAAATACTGTGATAAATTTCCACATGGTGCAGAAGCGGTAGCATTGGAATTGTCTGTGTGCAAAGAAATGCTGCCTCTCTTACCTGTTAAAATGGAGAAGATTCGGCAACAGGCAGAAATATAAAGACAAAAAAAACTGAAGAAGTACTGCTGATGCAATATTTCGTACTGATGTAATATGAAAGAGCTCTAAGATGGGCAAAAGTGCTAGTACATTTAATTCATAATCTTGGTTTTTTTTTTCATACTGTAAAAGCCAATATTTTTGCATGTGGAATTTTTTTCTTGGTCAGCCAGTTTCAAACTGTTCCCGATGCAGACATTTTCGCAATGTACAGTTGTGCTAATTTGTAATGTGTGCATATAGTATATAAGCAGACACAAACCTGTAGATTTTGAGTATCGGCAGTGTTGTTAATATATTTGCCTGTGGATGTATTCGCGGAAATTCAGCAATTAAATTAATGCAAGCAAAATAAATAAAAATGTCCATGCCACAAACAATTCCACTGTTACAGTATCTTAATCAAAAGATGTACAGCATGTTTGTCTTCCTTTTTTATATCCAAGATAAGCCAATTTCAAAAGAAAATCCTGAAATCATAGAATACTTTAGTAATAAGAATCTGTGTTCAGACTTTGCTCAAACCAATAATTTGCAGTTCATTTGATGCAAGTAAATGTTGAAAATTGTGTTAGTTGTGATATATATATATAGAGAACCTTTGAATTTGAAACAAGCTTTTCTTACATTATACTATATATATCCTAAAAAGAAATGCATAGTAATCATGCTTCATAATTTTTCCTTCAGCTTAAGCAATAATGCATTAAATATGAAACATTCATGTTGTGCTGCTTTTAGCTTCACTTGGAAGAAAGATGAAGCTTTCAAGCTTGGAATTTAGCTTACTATTACATTTTTGATCCAAGTACAGTGTAGTTTATATGCCGTCAGGTGTTTGAACTTGATTGCAGGTCTTTGATATGCATTATTTATTCCTAGAACACATTAAAGAACAACAAAAACTAAATCATTGTCAGTTGTTTTTATCCTCCTTTTTATATAAAATCAGGGGATATTAATGTCAGCTAGTCCTTCTGTCACATTTCAGTTTCTTTACAATGATTTCCTATACACTAAAAATTCTGATTCTAACAAAATGTAGTGTGCACATGCCTATTAATATGTTCCTGTACATTTGTTGATGTTTTAGCATATAATAATTCTGATTGCTGAACATATGCTTGTTTATGGGAATATGGACAAGAGAAGCAATCTTTTGATAGAAGGGAGATAACTCTTGTAACAGATCAATTTCGTATGAACTTCTCTGCCCAATCTGATTAAAATACAGATCCTCACTATTACTATCGTGTGTAGCCTACACACGATAGTAATAGTGAGGATCTGTATTTTAAGATTGCTCTCTGCTGTGATTGATTTCCATATATCAAATAGATGAGGACATACAGTTATAACTGCACCTTGTCTTATTCCCAGACGAATGAAGATTAGAAGATCAATTTATCTTATCGAAGGTATTCAATGAAACTGTTGTACACTAGAAATCCTCAAGTGAAAATTAAAGTTTCCATAGTGACCTGTACATTGTACCTTATGAATGAAAGGCAAAACTGAGTTGAAATGCCTTCAGTATGTTATTCTTAGCAAATATGAAGTGGTTTTAAAATGACAGAATTATGTGAAATGGTGACTCAAGAGTTACCATCACGCCTTGTATTGTTATAGTTTGGTTTTTATTAGCTTGCATGCCCGAGCTTATGCCATGGTGCGGCATCTGTCCAGCATCAAGATTTTACTTAAAACCACTTCTCAATAAACAAAAGGCCAAGAATACTGATATTTGGTCAATAGCATGCTGAGATGAAAGTCTACCAATTATGCAAGTTTATTAAAATGAATGAATTTGACCCATTTTCAAGGTCACAGAGGTCAAATGTCTAAAAATCTTTGAAGAAACTTCTAAATAACCGAAAGTCAAAGGATATTCATATTGAGCCTGTGGTATCCATTGATGAATGGCTACCAGGTTTACTCAAATGAATGACCTTGATCCATTTTCAAGATCATAGGGGTCAAATCTGTAATAGCATTTTCAAACAACTTCTTTTCAGTAACCAAAAAGCCCAGAGTACTGACATTGGGCCAGTAGCAAGCTGCAATGAAAGACTACCAAGTTTGTTCAAAGTACCGGTAATGACCTTGACCCATTTTCAAGGTCACTGAGCTTAAATGTCTTAACATCTTTAAACAACTTCTCAATAACCAAAAGGCTTAAACTACTGGTAGTGGGCCTGTAGTATATGATGGAATGAATGGCTAAATTTAAGATTGTTCAAATGTGATTCACTTTAACCTAGAGTCAAGGTCACAGAGGTGAAATTTATTAAAATTTTCAAACAGCTTCTTGATAATCAAACTGACCAAGGTTTAGATATTGGACCTGTAGTATGCTAAGATGAAAGCTTAAGGCTACCAAGTTTGTTGAAATGAATGACCTTGGCCCACTTTCAAGGTCCCAGGTGTGGTACTGTATGTTAACATCTTTCAATGTATGATTTTGATCTCAGACACTGATATTTTGCCTGTATCTGTACAGAATAAAAGTGAGATAATACTGTAGGACAGCAAATTCAGGCCCATTAGGCCACTTGTTTTGTTTTACATCCCTTTTCCTTGTTCTAACCCTCTTTCATTTCCAAAGTTAACTTTTACAAGTATATCTCCTTAAAATGTGTAATTACAACTGTCATTAGACAAGATCTTGTTCAACATGTCTATAACATGATAATTAAGCAGGTCACTTGTTTTGTGTGTTATGCTCCGACGTCAAAGGTAAAATTATATTTAATTAAGCAAGGTCATGTTAGTTTCCACTTACCACTACGTCAAACCATTAAGTTGCTGTAGAATGATAACATACACATGTAATATATTTCTTGATGTTTTTTTATTCATCACTTACTTTCATATGTGTCTATATCATATATAGGACTATATATTCTTTCATTCGCTATTTACAAAGAAATGAAAATGGAAAATGATAATAATTTTTTTTCTGTACAATAAATAAATTGGTAAATGAGAATGTTTATACTGTATAATCTTTACAATAAATAAATGCTATGTTCAAATGCAAGTTTCCAGATTTCTATCTACATCATTGGTTAGCCCTGTAAGTATTTATGTACACATTGTCAATGAGGTCAGAGAGAAAAAGATATGTATGTATACATGTACATATGTACTACATTGGATAAGAATAAATGCTGCATGCTGGGTAATTCAGGCTTGGCCTGGTTACAGATAATGCTATCTACGTAACTTTACAGGTTATGCTATACACAATGTAGAAAATCTCAAAAGAATTGGACAAAGATTGTATATGCTGCACAGCGGAACCTTGTAATCCAAACAGTTAGCTAGTTGGGAAGCCTGGTGTGTTTCAAATGAAACAATACAGAATTATTCTGTTTTTAACCATAGAGGTAAAAACGTTTGATGTATTTATTACAAGAGTCTGCAGGACAATAAGTTACATTGTATCCAAGCACATGCCCACGGTATACCATATGGCGTGTTTGACTAAGGACACCTGCCCTTATAATAAGAGCACTCCCATACAGTTTAATTACCTTTCTACAAAATATACATATTGTATGTAAGCAAATACAGTAACATGAATTTATCATATTAAGAAATGTCACCATTCTATCAATTAATACCCTTTTCTCTCTTGACCACGAGAGTTAAAAGGAACAAGGACCAATGGAATAAGATTTACAATAATAAGCTGGATTTTTTATTCATGTCAAGTCCGGGGAAAACAATTTAAATTACTTTCCTCCTGATCTGATACACTCATATATCAATCAGAAGGTTATATAATATTGAGTATTTTAAAAATAAGTTTGATAATTTACAAAACGTAAAATATTGTCATTATAATGGCTAATGTAGATATTTACAAACTGAATGACAAAGGATTCACTTGAACATGACAAACACACCTGGTTTGAAGTCTGTAAAGTCTTATGGTAATGAATGATTATAACCATACATATATGTACACTTGTAATTTTGTATAGCCCTCTTCTTGAGAAAGTAAACTAGAATAAACACATACTGGCAGTGGACCCTCCAGTGCTGTAAATTTGCTTGTAATCTACTAAACAGTCGAACCTGGTTCTCTTGTACTCGAATTAATTAAAGACCATGTTTAATTTTAGGTATTTTGTCAATCTTCCCACTACTTCACACTTAACATTCTCACTCATTTAACTGTAACACGAGGGTAACTCGAAAGTTTCCCCACATTTCCGCCAACCTCGAGATAATGAAGTTTGACAGTAGTGATATTGTGTGAAGATTTGTAGAACTTTACCCCCAAACCAATGCTGTAGATACGTCACCAGATTTACAAATTCAAAACAGTCATGTTGCACAGCTCTACTGCTTACTTTTAATCTAATTATAACACTTGTTTTCAGATATGTGGTTCAAAACATGAAATGTTGACAAGGAAAATATATATCAATGTCTTTAACAAAGTTTTTTTAATAAAAGACTGGCAAAACAATACAGCACTCAACTGTCATCATAAAAAGTCATGGTTAAAAAATCAAAAATTGATGGTCCTGCAGCATATCATAAACTCAATGATAACGAAAGGTGAACTATGAATAAATCAATATGATCGCAAATGACAGCAGTTTTAAACAATATAATTATATTTATTATCAATAGCATGGGACTATATAATTAACATTGCACCAACAGAAATACTTTGAAAGTTGCATAATGAAACATAAATAAATCATGGTAAGTTGTTTAAAATGATTTAGAAGAACTTATAATTGTATATTCATATGATTCTCTAGCCTATGGAAAAAAACACATTTTCAATTCCATATTTGGTCATATCAATGCCAGCACTTTCACATATTGCATATCTTTATTTGCTAAATGTTTTATATTGGGTAGTTAACCAATGACAGTGTCAGAAATGTTCAAATATTCTTTCAGAATTTGAAATTTGTTTTTGTTGTACCAATACTTATATCGCATTTCTGTGTATTCACTCACCCATGAAAGACACAGTTGAACTCTCCCAATTCAATGGTTGGAATAGTGCATTATGAAATTTAAGGGGTAAATGTATTAAAACTACATCATGCCATTCAGAAAATATAACCTCAATCATTATGTCATAAGAGTGCACTAATGTTTGACATTCCAACGTATATAATGATTTGGTAAACTTGGCCAATAAAGTAAAGTGACATATGATTAACTTTTGACAATAATTTCTTCCAGCTTTATGGCTAAGCTTGCTGACCTCAGATCATCCATAGGTACACATGATTGCTTCTATGGAGTCTCAACACAGTCATCATTTAACATCTTCAATACATGCATCATATACAGGGTTTTGGTTTAAGGTTGTTTATACAGTAACGGTACTGGTACACATATTGCCATGGTTTTTACAGCTTATGGGGGGGGGGGGGGGGGGGGCGGGGGTAAGAAGTATTTGTTGTTATGATTTTTAAGTACCCGAATCGTCTACAAACCATGGATAATATTGTCAATGATTGGCATAAACATTTGACATGGTTTTACACACTGCTAACAGTAGTAGTTTTATAGGTACAAAATAATAGTTAAGTGTACCAAGGTAACTTGTACAGGATTATTAGACTATATTTGTGTATATTTAAATTACAGCTGCATTTCTTGTGTTACCTGTTATGTTTTTGAATTCTAACTCTAACCTGATCAAGAAGAGCTTGTCATATTTCCCCAACAGGTTCATTTATCAAACTTTTGTTTCAATGTTATTTGGGTGACATACTACCAAATCAGTATTTCCCCCATCACTGAAATATTTTTTTATTTAACCCAATCACCCCTGAAACCTCTAAACATTGAACTTTTACGGAAGCTGATTAAAGCATTGTTCAAAACAAAATTTCACATATGGAGTGAAAGTTGCTGAATAGTGAATTTAAGATTGAGATGAAACTGATTTGGTGGCACCAACTGTTTCGTTGTCTTAACAAAACATGGCAGTGGAATTTTCCTGGAGATGCATCTCGCAAACTATCTTCATTTTCAAAAACTACAAAAATATCATAACATAAAAACCACATGATTCTCTAGAGGAGTATACATTTTTGTTTCACCGATGTCATGATTTTAAATTAAATATCTGCAAACAGGATATGCCGATGCAAATTAGTGTCACTGTTCAAAAAATATCCAAAATTAACAAAGTCATCATGTTCTTAGTCTTTGCCTTGACTTTGGAACACTGAAATACAAACTCATTTCACGTAATTTTAGAACTCAAACAATATTTATGAAATTTGACCAAAACTGTTTCAATTTGGACGGGATGGACAAAGGTGACACTATGCATACAATTTTAAAAGTAGACACTAGCAAATCATGGATACTTTGCCACAAACGTCTGATATATAAGGACGTGATACAATTTTTTTTGCATTATTTCTGAAACAGGGTCAATCAGAATTAAAGAAAAATATCACCAATATTTTCAGATAACTTTGAAACTTGAAGTTATTGCTGTTCTTGATAAAACCATCTATGTGATTACAAAATTAAGAAACTCAGCGATGATAATATAACTTATAAGTATTTGTAAATATTAACAGACAGACAGTATCTGTATAATATAATATTTGTGACTTTTTTATATAAAATTAAATTTAGACATTGTAACTACAGCTCTTTAGAGTTACCTCCCTAACCAATGTAAAAGACAGATCTTTATTTGACTTCATACTTTTTTAATACAGCTGCCACTTGACTGCTATGTCACCACATGGGGTTGGAAACAATAAATAAATAAGTACTGACTGATCTGTAAACATTTGTTACTGTTATTTACAGACATGGATATGTATCCTTTTACGCTGACTCTCAGGAAGTTGAGTTATTTAGCAGCTCCAACTCATTTTGAGAATGATAACATGGTTTTCCTATAGCGGAGAAGTCACGGTACAATGGAATCCTGTTTATGTTCATTCTGACGATCGGTGAAGACCTGTTTACCTGGTGCAGGTATTCTGAACCTTGAATCATGACTGATCCATCATCCTGGACTATACTCCACTATCTGTGGTCAATTTTGGTGTCTGCTGAATTTCAAAGATTCTTCCTCCTCCAATCAAAACAGATCTGATTCAGTCAACATCCCTTACAAGCTAAAAACCTCTTTTGTCTGGGGTACTGATTTGATCAGTATCTTTAATTTGCAGATCCTGGAGTTGCATCTCTGTTGCTGTGTCCTTCCACGCTCTGTCCCTCCATGCTCTGTCTAGGGGTTTTGTCTGTCTATTGTGTTGAAGAACCATTCGGTAAACTTGCGTAGCTGAGCAGCAGCGGTCTGTGATTCCTCCTGTAGACGGACGTTTTCATGTTTCAATTCCTGTACCTCGGCTTCTAATGCTGCGTTCTCCTGCCTTTCCTGAAATACAACAAATACACAATGTCAATATTACTCTCTATTGTAGCTCTATTATACACAATTGTCGTTAGGCAACGAAACATATTTAGCCTTGTAACTCATTCACCCCTGAAATTTGAAAATTAATTAATCTAATCTTTGAATTGGGAAAGTTCACATGTCTCTTTTGGGGTAAATGAGTTATCAAGACATATTTAAACTTTTAAAATGTTTCAATGCATTTAGAAAGTAGTATGCATCAGTCGAATAATGTCATAAAGACAGTTTAACAGCAGATTAGCTTTGGTGTCAGAAGTGGCTATCCATGTGTTTATTTGACTTTGCAAGTGCAGTCTTAAACACCAGTTTGTTGTAACAAAACAAGTGTTCTTCGAGCAAAAATTCTTGTTCACATAAAAACCCATTCAGTTAATGTCTGCAATGCCTTTTTAATATACATGCATGTTGAAAAAGTCAAGCCAATTTCATTGACAAGTGCACCAAAAGTCGCTCATCACAGGAGAAATAATTTCCTACTACCTGTTGTATAAAATTGCAACAGTGCAAAACACATCAGAATCTGGTAAGGGCTATTCAATAATCAATTGAGTGGGGATATGGGAGGCAACTGTATTAATATATCATAGGTGGTAGGGCTAAATCAGATCTGCGCACTATTCCTTATATTTATTTGATGGGTGGTAGGGTCTCTGAAAAAGTGCCTTCCGCCCATCACATACAGTTAATTCTGGAGCAGCCCTAAGTTTATCTTTACGACCGTCCCACTCACCTGGTTGAGGTCCTGTTCCAGCTGTGCCACCTTACCCTCCAGCTCTGTGATTCTCTGTTGAGGGTTGGCCACCACAGGTCTCCATACTGGGGTACTACAAGGCACAAATGACAATTAGATCTCCCTTGTTGTAGTTTACATATTACTGTCCATACAAATGTACAGGACTTTGATTTGCTTTTTTTTTTAAAATTCTTTTTACTGTGATTTCTTATAATGAACTTCCTTTGACTATAGATAAAGGTCGACATGATAAAGAATGATAAACTAATAAAGGAAAGCATGTGAAACCTCAAATTACAAAACTTGACCATGTCCTTAAGTTTCTGATACTTGATAGTACAGGGTTATTTGTACTTACTTAGAGCTGTAGTTGGTGGGACAGTTAGTGGAAGCCAGGACGGATTTCTTTACTGGTTCCTTTGTCGTCTTTTCCTCCTTAACATCTACTGTAGGTGACACTTTGGCTTTGACACCCTTCCCGTCTGTTCCTACAATAAACATAAGATATTACAACCACATAAACTTTTCCTTTCTTTCCTACAATAGATGTAAGATACCACAATCACTTCCGCACCACCAGTATCAATTATTCATGTCCTCCTTCTCTGTGCCCCAGTAAGAAAGATTTTACAATCACACATGCTCTTCCTTCCTGCATCTGTGACAGATATTTCAATCACAAATACGAGTAAAAGAAGAATTGAGTATGTCAGCCTGATTTAGATTGAACTTATCTTGGTCGTTCCCAATTAAGCTAATGGTTTATTGTGATAATATAAATGACAATCTTAAAAGTAGTAAGTTTAAGAGTTATTGGATTGGTAAAGAAATTATCGGAACCCCTAACTCTATCTTCATGTCATTGTTCCTTATGTAAAACAGCTGATTATTGGATCATACAGCTTAACTGAATATTAATGTTGAGGGATTTGCAAAATTACATCATTAATTCTCTTACATAATGAGGTACTACATTTTCGACTATAGTGATATACACTAGAAATACCAGTAAGATCTTCAACCAAACAAAATCCATAGTATACTGAGTGAATTCAAGTCTTTATAGAATCCCAGTCAATGACAATATAACCAGACGATACACAGATTTCATAGAATCCAAGTTAATGACAATATAGGCTAGACGATACACAGATTTCATAGAATCCAAGTTAATGACAATATAGGCTAGACGATACACAGATTTCATAGAATCCAAGTCAATGACAATATAGCCAGACGATACACAGATTTCATAGAATCCCAGTCAATGACAATATAGGCTAGACGATACACAGATTTGATAGAATCCCAGTCAATGACAATATAGGCTAGACGATACACAGATTTGATAGAATCCAAGTCAATGACAATATAGGCCAGAGGATACACAGATTTGATAGAATCCAAGTCAATGACAATATAGCCAGACGATACACAGATTTCATAGAATCCAAGTCAATGACAATATAGGCCTGACGATACACAGATTTTATAGAATCCAAGTCAATGACAATATAGGCCAGATGATACACAGATTTTATAGAATCCAAGTCAATGACAATATAGCCAGACGATACACAGATTTTATAGAATCCAAGTCAATTACAATATAGGCCTGACGATACACAGATTTTATAGAATCCAAGTCAATGACAATATAGGCCTGACGATACACAGATTTTATAGAATCCAAGTCAATGACAATATAGCCAGACGATACACAGATTTTATAGAATCCCAGTCAATGACAATATAGCCTGACGATACACAGATTTTATAGAATCCAAGTCAATTACAATATAGGCCTGACGATACACAGATTTTATAGAATCCAAGTCAATGACAATATAGGCCTGACGATACACAGATTTTATAGAATCCAAGTCAATGACAATATAGCCAGATGATACACAGATTTTATAGAATCCAAGTCAATGACAATATAGCCAGATGATACACAGATTTTATAGAATCCAAGTCAATGACAATATAGCCAGATGATACACAGATTTTATAGAATCCAAGTCAATGACAATATAACCAGACGATACACAGATTTTATAGAATCCAAGTCAATGACAATATAGCCAGATGATACACAGATTTTATAGAATCCAAGTCAATGACAATAAAGCCAGACGATACACAGATTTTATAGAATCCAAGTCAATTACAATATAGGCCTGACGATACACAGATTTTATAGAATCCAAGTCAATTACAATATAGGCCTGACGATACACAGATTTTATAGAATCCTAGTCAATGATAATATAGCCTGACGATACACAGATTTGATAGAATCCTAGTCAATGACAATATAGCCAGACGATTCACAGATTTTATAGAATCCCAGTCAATGACAATATAGGCCTGATGATACACAGATTTGATAGAATCCAAGTCAACGACAATATAGCCCAACGATACACAGATTTCATAGAATCCAAGTCAATAACTCTGTGGTATATCTGTGCTTCCTTACCTTGTGTGTTCATGTCTTCTAACTACTGTTTATCTAGCTCCCTAGGGATTGAGTCTGAAGCTAACTCCCTAATCCTGATCTAGCTCCCTTGGGACTGAAGCTAACTCCCTAATCCTAGCTCCCTCGGGACTAGAGTTAACTCCCTAACCCTCAGTGCCTGGATTACCTGCTCAGCCGTGACCACCAGCTGACAGGTGAGAGACAGACACTGACTACAGATGTTGTATTGATTTTCTAGCTAGTGTTTTAATAGACAGTAAACGACCCATCACCCACACAGCCCTGGAATTCTGATAGGATAGCCTCATGTCATGTTTTCCTAGATACTTCTGAATTTTAACTTCAATCACATATATATACATGGAAATGAAGTGGTGTTAACCCATTTTTTAAATAAAGAATAAATTAATTTCCAAATCAGTATTTCTTTCTGAAATACATGAATACCAGGTAATATTTTTTTTTTTTCTTAATAAATAATAATTTTGTGATCTTTTTTGAAATTTTTGTTTACAGTGTACTGGCAATGGGATATGCGTAAACAATTGCTAGTTATTTCTAATTTCTATAAATGTAAGTGATCTCATCCTGTTCTATGGATTGGGGTATTTTAGCTATATTTTTGGAGAGATACTATCTATAGACACCACCAGTAACTGAACCCTAGTTAATTATTTACAGGCTACCTCAGACAGCATTTTAAATGTGGCCCTAGATATGTACACTGTGCTGTGTCTTCATGATCCTCATAGAATTGTTGGCTGAATATAGAAAGATGCTGGATAAAAGGGACGATTTTGGAGGAAAGTGGCTGCTATAATGTATTTATCCCCATATAGCAGACATCTTGAATTTATACTACACAACAAGCATGTTTTTTATTTACGGAACAAAATAAATTTTTTCAACAATCATGAGGTCAAAATAACATTGGCTTCCTGGACATCTTTATCATGAATCGTGCTACTGTTCTTGTATTTAAATGCTTAAATTTTCAGATGCATGTATAAATTAGAAATACAGGTATCGTCTGTCAGAGGGGTAATGCGGTAGAGTGAACAGTGTGCATTAATTTTGCAGGAAAATTGATAATTTTGCAGGAAAATTGATAATTTTTCATTGGGGTCCTAGCAACAGCACGACTATAAAACAAACAAATCATAGTTCCGTTTTTAACATTAGTTTTTAGAAATTATATATTTCAGGTTTTTATCATATTCATTAAACACTTTATTTATGTAAGCTTTAAAATCTATCAAAACATGTATAATGTAATTCATATTAGCATTACAAATCTGCACTGGAGTATGTTTCACGGTGAACATGACCCCAGGTACGCCATTAGATTGCAGTCTACCAATACGCAGTGATGTCACCTGTGTTACACAAAATGAATGGTATTTTTGTCAACAGGTCCAGACATACAGAATGTAAAATTGTCAAGTTTTCTGATGATATATGTAATCCCCAGTACAGTGCACTCCTCTTTATATAATGTTGCATTTGTCAGACAAAAACATGATATTAACAGGAATGTGATTTTAAGAGAAACATGTTTTTCCACTAAATCTTTTGCATTTCCAATCTCCATAACTGAAATAAGCTATTCAATGTACATGTATAGATGTTTTGATATATAGATATCATTATTTCAATTCAAAATCGTTTTTTGGGGATATTTTTTTAATTTTCTATGCAACATTTTGTACAAGTTGTATCTGAAATCAATAGAAATTACATCATTTTCTGGATATTTTATGTGATTGGTTAAAAAAAACCATGATATTAAGAGGAATTCGCCTCAAAATACATTATATTAACCAGATAAGATTACATAGATTATATAGAGAGAAAAATGGTGCTTGGGAAAAACATGATATAAAGAGGAATATGATATTAATAGGAGTGATATGAAGTGGAGTCCTTTGTATTATACAATCCATTCCATCCTCTGTTACACTGAGCACTTGGCCTCACTCTCCGTTTCCACCATGAAACCCGTACATCAGGTCTGGCACTGACTTTAAAAGCCAGAACCTAATCAATACCACACAAAAACTGCCCTGACATTTACAGCAGGGCTAATCACTTTTAACCGTTTCTATTTTATATCCTTTCCTGTCTTCTCTCATTTTTTCTGACATGACTTGAAGCAAATTGTTCACTTCAAGTTCTTTATAAATGAAATTACACTGCCAAATTAGATTTTCTTCCACAGATAATGATCGTGCTATTCATTCCTGCCCGTATCGACTATGTTGCTGCAGAAAATATCTGGCTGAGATGTCAATATGTGTTAAAATTGGTTCATAAGAAAACTGGAGATTTATCTTTGTTTGTAAGGATGGTAGTATAATTATTTTTTTCAATACAAAAAAAGAAAAGAAAAGTTCAACCATCTGTTAAAAGACCATTGATCGTATGCATGTTTCATAATCATGCCGCAAAACTACATATAGGTAAATTTACTTAGAAAAAAAAATCTAAACATTTCAATTTTCCAAATTGATAAAACCGAAATTACAGATTTTTTTTGGAAAAGAACCAGGTAGGAATATTTTAGGCCAAGGGGTTGTCGTCCAAATTTTAGTGTCTCAAGTTTTTAGGTCAGACGACTCCTATCTCCACCTTCTCAACCCATTACCATTGTCTTTTCTCCTACAAACTTTATATAAATAAACTTAATTTATTTTATAACACTTATGAAACAAGCTATACAACTTATACTAATCACTCTTGTTCGTTCGGATGTTAGCGTGCGAGGGGTCTCATTGTGGAAGGAAACCAGAGTACCCGGAGAAAACCCATGTGGTCAGGCAGGTGACCTAATACCTTTATCCCTTCTACTCTCTTTCCTATCTTTTCTCTTCCACCTTAAAATTTGTAAGGCCGTAAAACTTTCAAAATCCAAAATCAATGGAAAGAATGGTTTTCCATCTTTTATTTTATTGATGTTCCTCCAATCATCAATAGTTGGAGTTCCAGATGCAAACAAAATTGTCTGAACCAAATGTAATCACTTTTTTACACATAACAGCATTTTCTTGTTATACTTAAGTTTAGGCCCCATTAAAACTCAAACACAATTGATTTCTGTTCATCAAATGTTTAGAAATGGAATTTTCCTGTTAAGTCGTGATTTACAAGTTTCCACTGGATGCAACGACTATGAATACATAGCTCCTACTGACCTGTTCCTTCTATGGCTTTAGTGGCCACATTGACCAGGCTTGACCACTCCAGACCGGCCGTGGAGTCTGGCAGGGGGACATTTGGTCCAGGTTTGACCGCGGTCTTGGTCAGACTGTCCATCATAGAGCTTGAGCCTGGTGACAACCTGTACAGATAAAGATATACTCTGACAATAACATACAGCTAAGTCCTGACAAATATGATGTACAACTAGTACACTAGTGTGGTATACAGTGACAAAATATGTTATTGGCAAAAGCCATTGGTGTATTTTGTATCTTAAGCTCTGCTGAGATGAGGATGAACAGAATTTTCTCCAGAGACATCTTTTGAAGACAGATATATTTATTATTCTGATCCCTGTCCACCTATCATAGCTGACAGAATATCTAAAGCCTGTGTAACTATATATTTTTTATGCTGTTTGAAACTGTTAAATATGAATACATCTCTATTTCAAAGGACATCATTGGTCCTGTGATGTTCTAATTACAATTTTTGCTTCCAGCTTCACCCCCTTAAAATGACTTGTCCAACCAGAAGAAAATGCTTACAAATTTATTAAAGTTACCTGGTATAGATTACTTCATTCACCCATGCAGACAATTTCAATACTTTTAATTCAAAAGTTCATTTTGAATTTTCAGGGTTGAAGGAGTTGAACTGTAGACATTTTTGTCTATCAGATATGTACCTGCGAGCCTTGTCCTGCTTGTAGGAGGGTGTGGTGGACGAGAAGATCACATCAGCCAGATTGTTGTCTAGGGAACTAGACAGTGTCGCCCCCTTGAGGCTGTGTAAACTCTCCTCGGACATGGTTCGCTTCAGCTTGGCAGTCTTCGGCTTAACACCCGCATTCAACTGTAAAAGAAAATTCAAGTTATAGAAAGTGAGAATATATCTGTTATGACCATTAAAAAAATACAGTAAAACCCCACTTACTGGAACCCAGTTTACTCGAATATTCCTTATTCCTCGAACAATTTGTTTGGTCCCAACCGAATTCGTACATACTCAAATATCCTTCGATTACTCAAATACCATGTATTCCTCAAACTATTGATCAGGTCTCCATGACTTCGAGTAAGTGGCGTTTTACTGCATCACCAAATATATAACAAAACCAATTTTAAGAAACTTAATCCTCTATTGTGCATTGACGATGTTGGTGAGTGCTAGAAACACCCCCCCCCCACCCTGACCCCAATTTTGACTTGAAAAATAAATTATACAGTAAAAACCTAGTTATCTTGAACTTGTGTAACTCATAAGACACTATTCAATTTGAAGTATTTTGTTGGTCCCAACCAAACTTCACCCCAAACTTACAAACTGGCTAAATAATTTGAATACTCAGGAAAACTCTTTTTCAAGGTCCTTCCAACAAGAGATAACAGGGATTGACTGTACTTTTATCATGTTTTGGTAGCTGTACGGTCCGTAGATGCCAGACTCACCATGACTCCTCGTAACTCTGTATTGGTGATGTCCGGGTCAATGAGCCTCATGAGCTCCTCCTCCAGGTTGTTGGTGGCCTGGGTTCGTGTCATTTTGGTTGTCACACCTGGTCGTAGACGCGTGTTGAGAGATTCTTCTGAAGACATTCCTGAGAGATTGGCGAGGTTTCTGTGACAGAAATAAAGGTTTGAAAGTTACATTACAGCTTTCCTTGGGTATTGTAAACAATTCTAAAACGAATTCCCAGAAAAACAGTGAAAAGCGATTTAATAATTTCACTTCATTCTGTGAAAAATTCACTCATCATGATGTGTAATTTTAGATGAAATATGAGACAATCTGTAATTGTTAAAAGATAAGGACCTGCATTAATAACGAATTAAATGTTTACACCGAAAACAGCATTTGTCTATTGATGGTCTCCTCATTCTTTACCCAAATTATTGACAAAATCAGATTTTTTTAAACCGATTTATAACCACTGACGTAGTACTGGGATGTGAACTTACTTATGAGATGACCTGGGACTACTGTTCTCACTACTGAGCGGGGAGGAGGACTGTAGTTGATGTCGACCCTGTAGCAGCCCCACCGCCCGCCCTTTATTGTTGGTAGAGGCAGAATCGGCCCTCTTCCTGCTCGTGTCCTCTAACGACACCTTGCTGTACCCTGCAGCGGTATGGTCAGTGGGACCTTGTCCTCGGTTGTTTAGGAGGGCGTTCGCGGAGTTGTGGCTTGACCCACTCGAGAAGGACGTGTCACTGAGGTTAACACTGGAGCTCTGAGAATTAACGGTACTGCGGTCAGTCTGACCTGCCCCTCCCTGGCCTTGACTCAGCAAGAATTTAGTGTTCTGTGATTGTTTCAGCAGCTCCAGAGAAATGTTGCCATGTTTCACAGCTGCTACTGCAGCATCAATGTCCGATGGTCCCGAAGTCTTTCTCGGCAGCTGATAGGTGGCGTTGCTCTGTCCTTGACCTTGTGATGTGGCGGAGGTCACACTGGGAGAACTGTCTGACAGGTGTATGTAACTGCCCCCGTAGTTGCTGGAGTCACCACTAGAGTTAGATTCATTCCATCTCCGGGACAAACCCTGTAAGTGACAAACATCCGTAAAACATCTGGCCCCGATTCCTCTATACAAAACACTCAACCTTTCATTTAACTATTTTTCGATAACAACCCATGAAACATTAAACCATTAACATTTTCAGACTGAAGATCAGGTTCAACTGTAAAGACATGATAGAGATCAGGGAATTACACCTATTAAACAACATTATGTTTACCACAATTAGATAAAGAGACAAGGAAAAACTTATAAAATTAAATAAAGGTAGACAAGGGCCCTTTTGTCCAAAAGCTGAACAGCTTAACAATGTTATTAATCCAAATTTTCAAAATATCATTTTGTGGAAATATCGGAAATATTACATATTATTTTTTATTTTTCATTTGCAGATAATAATTTTGAGTATATCATAACATGTAAGTTTAGTTTTGGATATCAAAGATATATTTTTCAGCATTTGAAAGACCTGTATTAACTTATGGTTAAGCTAACTAGCCTGAAGACATTATTTGAACTCATCCAAATCAAAGGTTGGAATACATATGAAATTCCAAATAAACTTTCAGAAGGAAATAAGTTAACCAATGACTTCCATAAGTTACTACCACTTATCATTTTCAGACTTACCTGGTTTTGCCTGGTTGAAGAACTCCACTGTTTCGCACTGGCACCTGTAGAACAAAGATCCACAATTTGTAAACAAAGGAAGAAATGGAAATGTCAACAAAGAAGACAATCCTTGGTTGTAAAACCCATCCTCCAGCTTTTCTCTTTATGGACCCCTAACCGCTTACACTAATTCTATGACTCAAGTATACGGGTAGTTAAATACTTAAATAGTTTGCCACTGAATGTGAAGGTTTTTGATATGATTACATATTATAAATTATACATAAATCCCAAATGTGAACAAAATATATTCCAAAGCTACGGTGGAGTAGCACCCCCAACCAGACCAAATGCTTCACAGTAGAGAAGAACTAGAACCCCAGACCAGTAGTAGAGCCCCAAACCTGTGAAGTGAGTTAAATCCTGGAGATTTTGTGGCTGGAATCAGATGTAGGAAAACAGTTGTACACTAAGGAGTTGTAAGTGGTTGATGTATGTGTCAGATTTATGAGCACCCCAGTCTACCTCTATAATGATCTACATGCACTATGATGGTAAGTGCAAGAGGCCCGGGGTTTCCTGTGAACTTCTTTCCCCTATCCTGTACAGGATCCCTAAGGTTCCCTGTTACCTCCTCCTGTTTGCTTTTCAGACCCCTATCACCTCCAGAGACCCCCTGCCCCTTCCTGAACACTACCCTCTCTCATTATAACTTATGAGGATTAGCAAATTCCTGGGCATTCAAGATGGAAACCCTGTGGATATCAAGTTGGGTATTGAGATAGGAGAGCTAAGGATATCCTGTATGTTACCCCCAGGAGTATATATATATATATGCATGACCTGGGGAAACGGATGTATCAATATAATCTATAGGTTACATGACTAACTTTTTGTAAACAAATTTTAAAACATTGGTAGTTATATACAGTCTATTGATTTCAGTAGTATTCTGCTATTAACTTTTTATATTTTTTTCCTCAAAATTATTTAATTCCAGACTACATTTAAATTAAAAGCTTGATGAAATTTGATTAGCATACATTTGTACATGAATGCTTATGATGTAGAGGGATAAGGGCAGGCCATGATATATATTATATCCTCAAGGAAAGCAAAGCGCCCACGCCCCCTCTCTCCCCCCAAAACATCGGTCTCCTGATTGATAATCATCATAGGGGCACATGTTTATCAATCTCCTCCTTATCTGTTAAGTCTAAACCAATGCTGCTAGTATCATTTATGATTCATACCATTCCCCACAGTAAACTTGGGTAGAGGCTGATATGCCTGGCCAACAAATACCCATGGCCTCGCATGGCGTCTTAAATGTGTGTAAATAAGTGGTTAAATGTTTTACATTATGACAGCAAAATTCTTAAATTAGTCAACATTATGGACGGTACGAATGTCCATACATTTTGACAGCAACATTTCTAAGTAAGTCAACATTATATATGGTACAGATGTCCAAACATTTTGACAGCGAAATTTTTAAATAAGTCAACATTATGTACGGTACAAATGTCCATAAGTAATAGATGGATAAACATTAACTGTAAATCAGCGACTAAAACACAAGTTTAATAATACAGTAAGTTAAAATTACAATAAAATTCAATGGTCAGGGAAAAACTGTAGAATATCTATACCAGAGTATGCTACAAAAACCAACACCATGTTATAATTATAGCTAGTCTATTTCAGGAAACACCAGAAATACAGAGGTCTAGGCACCAGAAATACCTTATATATATACACCAAGACATTCAAGATCTCCATAGTTTTATAATAGTCCAACACCTTCACCCAGTCAGAGAATTCGGACACAAATAAATTATCATTCCATTCAAACGATTTAGGTTAAACAAGGTTGGATGTATTAATTAGCCTTTGACCTCAAGTGAGTACCTTACCTGTAAAATATCAGTGATGTTAGCCCTTGTCAATAATACAGGTAATTAGGCAAGGTGAGAAACTTACAGGTAGAACCCAGAGACACCAGTGTATGGGTACATACTGCCAATACCCAGTATAATCCTATACACCTTCAGTTTTTATCAACATCCACTTAATGCAATGCAATCAAGGCATACAGGTATATATATATGATTCTTTGATAAACCAATAAGCACAACTGTCACCAAATGTTTTACCTGAGAAAAACCCGAGTCTGTCAAGCTCCACGTAAACGCCTGCCAGTCAAAACAGTTGTACATGTATAAACATTCAACTATAGTACCAAACACATTTTCTATATCTTTGTTTTCGCAGGAACAATGAACTCCAGTGTTCTTGTTCACAGGAAACGACCAGATCCTGGACGAGATAACTTTTGAGGTAATCTCCAATTCCGTCAGGATTAGTTTTAAATGTCCTCATTTAACAATCGTCACTCAATATTTATCTGAAACTTTTGGAACCTGATCAAACTTTTTGTTGCTTGATAAAAAGTTTGTAGTGTCAAAAGTGTTAAGTTTATTTCGGACTTGGCAGCACTCGGAGGGTAATTTAAACGTAACAGATTGGCAAGGTAGTGTTTAATACCTATAACATTTCACTGACTTGTGTGGTCCAGTCACATTTTGTTAAACACCTATACACGAGTCAGGAAACCTTTAGACTAATTAAAACTACTAGTATGTACTAAATACATGAACAAGAGGTTCACTGAGTCATTTTATCACTGATATGAGAAAAAGTAGACAATACTGACATATATTCTTTTTAACTAAAGACTGGCGTGACTTACATTGTATGAATATTATTATTCCACTCCTGCTGTTCTATGACAAAAGGTCAAGGTCACATGCCTTTATTGACAGTGTGAAATGTACAATGACCCATTGCATTTTATGATGACGCCTTTCTCTGTACTTTTAACAAACACGTTTCTCATAAACTTGGTGAAGGTGTCAATACCAGAATTCAAAGACCTGGCCGTCAGCAATATAAAAGCTTAGTAAAAGTTAATGACCTGGCTATAGTTCAAATAGCATTGTCTCATTTATGACCATTTATACACCAGATGAAATCATATATTTATGAGGAAAACAGAAACATAAGTGGCATGTTTACAAAATGGTGACTTCTCAAATTTCATTTTCACTCTTTATGATCAAGTTATCACCAATGAGATTTTATAATTGACATATGCAACATAAAAGCATATTCAATGTTAGCTTACTGATCAAGTAGAAATCTCAGACTCCACATTAAGTTTCTATGGTATAAACATACCTTATATTATCATTAGAAAATCATCAAATCACCAAAGACCACCAATATTCCTATTCCTGAAGTAGCCAAATGTACGCTGCAGAAAACTTTCCGTAGGTCTTCAAGACACGGTACAGAAATTATACTGTTGTAGGCTATACTGGGCTATGGTAACACACACAGGTACACATGGAATATCTTTATATGGTAAGTGGTCCCTAACTGTCCTGGACATGGATGTATATGGTATACACACACTATAACAGATGTCCAACCCTGACATTGACGCTAATTACCTCAACATATATGTATACCATTACAAGAAGTCAATCAACCTTGAAACATGAAATGTATATTTATACACATTCGGTGTACCGAACATGATACCATTGATAAAAGCCTGCTTATTATATTTTTTACTACAGACTTTGTAATTTTTTTTTAAGTAAACATTAGATTTGAGTTTTTCCTGTACTGGAAATATGGCAGCTTATATATGGTTAGCTTTACAGATGACAAACAATATTAGCAATAAATTTGGTGTATTGGACACATCAGAGAACTCCTTTGAGCATTGTTAGTTTTACATCTTAAATTGAGGCTTTTTCTACATGTAGCATTCAATCAATACTATCAATAAATGTCTAAAATAATTTTAATTGATTAAGCTAATATTTTGCAAAAACAAATGTTAGTCCATCAACTTAAAAATATAATTTAATGAGAGTTTTGAATTGAATGAAAGCAGAATCACATGGTCTACTGGTTACATGGAGCCAAGCTAGGTATTATATGGACGAACTGAATAGTATGTGGTCGACTATCAACCACAGATCTCTCATTATCTGATTTAGTGTATATTATTATACAAAATGCTTATCTGTGATACCAATATAGCTGAGCGCACATGCCTCTGATACTCTACTGGTACAACTCTACCAGTATAATCTATAGTATACCCCTGTACTTAATACAGCAGGACTTACAACTAACGTTACAATGATACTTACAATGTACAGTAAAACTTCATACCAAAACTGATTTTATACAATCAGATATATTGGTCACTCAATTAATATATTGCTTTCTTTATTTTCATATTGATTTTCTTGATGGTTACAGTATACCTTACTCAACTTGCTAATTCAGTGATAGAATGTAATACTCTTTCAAATAGCAAACAAGGGAGACTACCCCTACAGACTTGAACGTTTTGGTGAAATGTGTATAGCCAAAACCTAGTTTGACCTTGGATACCATGGGGACATTACAAAATGTTCAGTACATGATAAATGAGTTTTGAGCGCAGATTTAGGGAGACTTTGAAATATCGGAACATTTACATATATATTATGTTACTCAAACTGGATTCGAGATAGTTCTTGGCCACCAAACTGACAACACATAGCATTCTTCACAAAAAAAAAAAGATTCCCTGCCATGGGTCAACACAGAAATATAATTAGAGAAGAGAAATTTGAGGTCATGTGCGAAATCGATACTATAAGAGTGAGCACTAAAACAATTTTTGAATGTAGCACTAGACTGAAATCAGAACAGGTGCAGTGAACAAAATTAATGGTACATTTTGTAATTCATATGTTTGCACGGGAAAGAATGTAAAGGACAACTCCGACAATGTGTACGTAATAACTCACCAATCATTGCGTAATCCCCGTTGTCCTTGGATCCCGAACGTTCATGTCGAATGTCGTCAGACCGTGTCGACACCAGGTCTGAGCTATGACGCGACGTGCCATAACCCTCGTCTATAGAGGACTTGGACAGGATGGGTTCTGTGAAGGCATGGTGCAGCCCCGCGGGAGTAGCACTTATGTTGGAGATACCCTGGCGAAACTCACGGTACTGGGGGCTCAGACCCTTCAGTGGGGACGCTCGCATGTCGCCCCTGTAACAGTTAACAGGATGTCTGAAATTCTGTCACAGATCTTTTAATATGTCAGTGTCAGCAAGCATGATGAATGAATGAAGTTTTGGCTTGTCTAATGACTCTAGTTAATTTAACATTCAGTTCATGATAAAAATTTCAATTCTTCAACCAAAATGTTTACAATTATCTAATACAATTAGTTTAGAGGCACATCAAACAGTAATTTCCCCCCAGTTAATTCCTCTTCTGTTTTATTCATAAATTAGAATCAGAATAATACAAAGTGTCTAAATTAACTTTCAAGCAAAAAATTAGTAAATTTAGATTTTAAAACTTTTAACAGACCAGGAGCAATCACATGTTGGTAACCTTGTACAGTTAGGTTGTATGGCTATACTGTCAAGCGCAATCCGGTCTAAATATTAGCCTAATCTAGAATGCAGGGATTTGTCATTAGCTAACCATTAAAGCACACCTACTTCTATTTTAGGTAGTTATTTATATAAACTCTGCAAACCTGTCGGGGATTGAAGCCTTCAGCTTGTATGATTACTGCTGTCACATTTGAATTTTGATGGCAAGGCCTGATATCATTTTTACTGGTATCTAAGTCATTTATGGGTACTTCAAGCTTTTATGTCTTTAACTGGGGATTCACGATTTTTAAACTCCTTACAGAGCCTTCAGATGAGAGAAACTTCTTCCAAAGCCTTCGGATGAGAGAAACTCCTTCCGAAGCCTTCGGATGAAAGAAACTCCTGCTGAAGCCATCGGATGAGAGAAACTCTTTCTGAAGCCTTCGGATGAGAGAAACTCCTGCCAAAGCCATGGGATGA
Organism: Mimachlamys varia; assembly: GCA_947623455.1. NCBI lineage: Eukaryota > Metazoa > Mollusca > Bivalvia > Pectinida > Pectinidae > Mimachlamys > Mimachlamys varia. Next base: position 42,168,722 of record OX392528.1, read on the forward strand.
GAGAAACTCCTTCCGAAGCCATCGGATGAGAGAAACTCCTTGCAAAGCCTTCGGATGAGAGAAACTTTCAACTCAGAGCTGGCCAAGCCACGAACAGCGACCTCCCCACGTCAACATCAACTCGATCTAGTTTAGCGGTTACAGAGGCGGTTAAATGCAATCTTGACTTCCTTACTACTCAACAAAGATAGATTCTGTTGATGTGGCAAAAGATTTCCATTGTTGAATAACCACATTCATATTCAATACTTTAATTAAGATTAATACAAAAGTGTTATTTTGATACCGGGTAAAAAAATTACACAAAGCTTCCTTTTGATTTTAATATATAAACATTATAATTGAATTCTATGATTTGCTTTAGAATAGTTGCTACCTTATACTTCATACATCTTATTTGCATAAACAAGTTATCTCCCTTTTAGATATCAAAATATCACCTATTCGAAATTAGCAAAAATTGTTCTCTTACATTACATATTTAATTTGTACTTACAATCATAAAGAAACCAAAACATTTCACATATTTTGCAAATAAAATACTTTTATCTCCCTTTTAAATAGCATTATCTATCAATTTCTATTTTCATGTAACTTTCAAGCATGATATCTATTAACAAATTGTTAAATCATCATTACCAAAAACTTTCAAAGTTTATTACAATGGAATTCTCCTGTAGAGGAGGTTATTTATCAGTAAGGCAGCATATGTCCTTAATCAATTCCCTGTTATTCGAACACATGGAACACCACTGAAAACTCAAGAGAAACATTCCTCTTGATTTTTCAATATGGTTTTTGTAATATCAGGAATTAGATTTCTGTTAACAATTTCATTTTAAGAGTTTGCTGAGCAGACAGAGAATAGAACAGACAAGTTTAATTCATTCATTATTCTTAAAGGCAGACTCAGCCATCCGCAAATCAAAGCATGTGCAATTTCTTATAGAAAGGAGCTTTAGACACCGATTGATTTATTAAAAGCAAGAATTGTTCTATTAGATAAAATTTAGATATGTAGATATTTTATTCACCCAAATAATGTTTTTCAAGACAGATCAGCCCTTTCACCCCTATTTTACTCTAGTAGACTCTTACATGCATTGATATAGACCAGTCTGTTGTGGTCTATAGGGGTGAAAGGGTGAGACAACAACTGATACATGTCAAAATATTGATAAAACAGGACATAAGAAATGCAAGGGCCTGATCTGTAGCTGTCAGATGAAACAAAATAAAATTAAGAAGTACACAAATAATACACATATAGCATGCATGAACATAAACAATAAATAACAGATCAACAAAACTTTTGTAAAACACAATAACGTAAAAGTTAGGTCATTCCCGAAACCAGGGTTTTTTCAAACATCAACTAAAACAAAAACAAAACAAGGACTCGTAAAACGTGGGAAATTCTCCATAAAATAGGAATAGTATCCCTTGAAATGAACATCATTCCAACTAAAAATAACTGAAACAAAACTGGAGGTCTGAACGAATAATAATACAGGATAATATAGTGGAGGTCAAGGTCATTATACCAGGCTTGCATGTAGGATGAGGAAGCAGACAAGCAGTGTTAGTTAGCGAGGGTTAGGATGAGTGCGGGCGAGTGGGGTAGTACCTAGACTGTGCTGACTTTTTCTGTAGGGGTAGGGTGAGGCAGCCCCTCTGCGTCTCGTATATCAGTTTGGTATTTTCGATATGGACTGGTGGGCTGGCAGGCCCTTGCTCGCTAGAGCTGGTGGAGAGGTGCGATTCTCGTCTTTGTTCCTTAGCAACAGCATCAGTGGACAGCGACATTTCACGCAGGTGGTACGACTCATTGGAGCTTGTTGAAATACGCGAAAGCTCCCTTTGGTGGAGCAGGTTATGCTCTGTCACAGTTGAAATAATCTTGGAAGCCTCTCCTCTCAAGTGTAGATGGTCCAATGACCCTGCTAAATTGATTGGTGAGGAGTCCGGAATAGAAAACAGAAAATCGTCGGCGTTGGCCGACTTTCTCGTTGGTGTTTCTCGTCCTGTTTTGGGAATGTACTCTGTAGACTTGCTGAAGTTCGTAGAAGCCTCTTTCTGACGTTGCTGCACATGCTCGTTGGCTTGCATGGCAGCATTGAGGGTGGTCAGGGAGGAGTAGTGGCAGTTAGTGTGAAGTGTAGCAACACCCCTGCCAAAAGCAATGATACGTGACGCTCATCTGATTACATTGTGTCGGATATATAGAGGGCACTGCAAACCAGACATGGGTGGGGGACTCACAGCGTGTGCGAAACTGATGTCAAATTTACGGATAAAGTATTATAAGTGTATCAATTATTTTCTTTTTTTTTAACAAATGTTGATGATATTTTACAACTTATCTTTGAGTAACAAGACTGATTGGGAAATTTCTGCGTCAGTTTAAATTTTCGCCTTTTTCGCCCTCTGTAATGTGAGCTAATTCATCACAACAGAGAATATTTGTGAACAGCATAATAAACATAGTAGTTCAATGTAATTAATTCATTCGCCCCTGAAGACACATTTGAACTCTTCCAATTCAAAGATTGGAATAGTTCATTACGAAATACCAGGGGTAAATGAGTTAAAAGACGAAAAAATTTAACTGGGTGAAAATTTCCAGGTTTATATTAAATAATGTGAATATTGAACATGTAAGCATAAGAGATCATTTGCATATATTGACGTCGAGAGTGATACATGAGAAATAAGAAGATTACAATATTATTTGTATGATAATTTCATGTTTCCAGAGAGAACATTCAATACTGAGGTGATAGATGTGGGTAACGGGGTGGTCTTAGACAAGTCTGGTTTACACGCCACCTGTACAATGTCCATGATATAGGTATAATATATGAATCATAATTATGAAAAGCAAATAGGAAATCTTCACAAAAACTTTATGAAACCAATATGTAAAATATCACATTTATTTCACAGGTAAAATAAGATTTCATTTTCATTTTTCCAAAAAAAAACAAAATGTGCGACATTGAAAAATTAAAGACATATAGATTTTATAAGGAAATATAAGTACTTTTGCCAAATTGAAGAATTTTTTTATTTAAGTTTTAAAGCTGACACAGAAAAGTGAAGATTTCCTTTAATAAATGAGCATGCTATCTATAAGACTTACAGTTTAAATGGTATAGCTTCTACCAAAGATTGATAGATCATCTTTTCAAATATGAATGCTACAAAATCTAACTCAGAAATAGGTTTAGTTTGACTGATCTTTTTAGATACCTATATCAAAAATTTTTAGGTATGGTGTATACTATGAACTACCCAAAACTGAACAGGTGAACATACAAAATTTTAACCTATACTGAAGAAATACGCTAGAAATTTTACAAAACACTTAAGATACCCTCAAGAAAAGCTTAAATCGTTCACCCCTGAAATTTCATAATGAACTATTCCAACATATGAATTGGAGGTTTCAAATGTGTCTTCAGGGGTGAATGAATCAAACTCTCAATATGATAAGGATGCTGAATATGTAACTTGAGTATTAAACATTTCTAGTGAAATGAGCTAGGAATTTGAAGAAATACTACAAATATGCTTTATATGAGAAATGTATATTAGGGAGGTCAATGACTAGTTATGATGAAGATTACTTGACGATTGATGGAAATAGTTTTATTGGGAAAATATTGAGAACAGAAACTACGGTAAGAAATACACCACAGATGAGGCTGAAATGGTACAGCTATACAGTACTTCAAATTTACACATTAATAGTGTCCCGATTAATTAACTGATTTATTGTGCTAGAAATGTTAATGATTGAAATAATGAAGGATCTACCAGTACTCTATAAATATTATCGAAGATTTTAAAAGAATGTTGATGAAGAAAAGATGAAGTGATCTGATATTGACTCTTCAGTCTAGGGATGATAGTAAAGTGTGATGCTGTCGGTCGATACATCAACTTGTTAACGCACACTGGACACGTCAGATCTGAACATAACATTTAGCCTTGTGCATAGAATCTTGTTTACAATTTGAAGACTAGTCAGGAATTCCTGGAATATCTTTATGAACCCACAAGTTTTATCATTAATCTCGAAGAATAAGGACACTGCACTAGTAGGCCAACTAGTAATGTAAACATTTGGAGTGTCACTGTTAAAATCACACTCAATGTATGTCAAGGACATTAATTTAAACTACCTTTGGATAAGAAAATATTTTTTTTGGAGTACTGAGTCTAATTATATTTCACATGGTATCGAAGTGTAGCTATGGCATTGTACAAAACCTGAAATAAGAATTAGTACCCCTTTATACAAACACCAATAACGACAGATACATATTGTGCAGATCCGACTCCTACCTGGGGGTTCCATCGTCAAGGGGATGTATAACAACGACCTTGACTGTGACTGAAGTCCTCAGAAGGTCAACCATCTGTTCATGGGTCAAGGTCGCTGAAGAGATCTTACAAATTTCCACCAATCGGCTGCCCTTCCTAAGTCCTGCCTCCCAGGCGAACCCCCGAGCCTCCACATCTGTAACAATGCCCTCTGTCTGTATGTGGAAACCGAGCTGACCAAGACCATTCCTCCGTAATGTCATGTCTAACGTCTGCAGAAAAATGTACAATTGAAATTATATTTTGAAAACAGTTTCATGTCAATAACAATCTGATAAATATCATATCTTGATCTCTGCGCCGTTTCATAAACTTCTCTCTGCTGCGTTAAGGTCTGAGAAAATCCCATAGGGGGTCACGTCCCGATGACCTTTTGCATTAGCCAATCAAATTACTACTTTCAGAATCTTGACAGTGAAATTTTGAGGCAACAAAGCTTGCATAATTGCATTTGTCCGCTTAGTCATTTCGTCACCAAAAAGTTCATGTGGAATAATGTGATGAAATGGCTTGCTGCAAGAAGACAGGTCATTGGAAAATTATTTTAGTGTTAAGTTAAGAGGCAGAAAAGGTCATCTGAATGTGACCTCTTATGGGATGTTGTCAGATCCTTTTAAAACGGAGTGAGAACAAGCATCTGTATTTTAATCAGATTGATGTCAATTAACAAGCTCGAGACTTTTTTTGGCCTTTAATTGAAGATTTTTAGGTAGATTACCAATAATAAAGGCTAATAGTTTCAGTATTGAAGAAACTTTCCAATATGCACTTTAATTTCCACTAAAACACAAATGACCCGGTAGATAAGGCATATTCTCAGGCTTACAGGAGTGACAAATATCACTACACAGGAAACCAGGATAAACGTGAACACTATCTCCACATCTGCAATACACAGAAATGTGAATGCTGTGTGGAGTGATATCACTGATAAGCTTTTCCATTGATGATGATAAGAGAGGGTGGCAGGTGTTAACATCTATCTGTGATTACTAGCCCCACTGTTAAAACCCATGATGGCAACGTGCATGTTTATCCTAGCCAGCTGTCACGTTAAAATGTTCCTCAACATGTTACATAACCTCTGTGTCTATGTAGCAAAGAATTTGGAATCTTAAATATCACACATACCCGGTAACCTATTATTGTGGAGAAAATACTTCACATGTTTAATTGTCAAAATGTCAATCAATGGATAAATACTCTTCCAGGGCTGAATTTAATAGATGTCACTCAAAATATATTTTATGAAACCACTGGTCATAGATTTTAGATTTCATTTCAATTTCATTTCATTTTATTTCAACAAATTGTATTGTAAACAAAAGGATCGGACAACAGGCAAGCCTATATAAGTCCTCTTCTATAATAGATTTTAGATGGTTCAAAGAGGACTAAACTGTTTTATTTTAATAGAAGTCCATAACATATCTTGGTTCTTAGTACAGTACACCTACCTCGCAGCCCTGTGATACAGCAGACAGCCTCGTACAGATCTCACTGATTTCTTCCATCTCTCCACTCTGAGGTTTAAACAGCACACTCTCCCCTTGATTGTAGAAAACTTTCACACTGTAACAGAACGAAGATGATGAAATAAGTGTTCTATACCTTTGAATAAATGACTGAACAGAATTCAAGCAGGTTTGATATAAAATCATTTTTCAGCAATAAGTCAACAGAACAACAATCAACACACATCTGTTAATTATTCAGGATTGAACTAAGAAGATGTTACATTTATTATACATCAAAGTCATTATTGTACCTCACTTTCATTAGAAGTGGATGAAAACTGGTCACCTGATATTTCTAAAATGGGATATTGAAGTCGCCCTCCAGAAAATAACCCTTAAGGTTTGGATTAGCTCATTTTTAAATTTCATGAATGAATGAGTAAAAGACTCTTCAAAGTCCAAATACACGTAATTCATATGGCACTATAACAATGAATCAAACCATATATTCTTTCTTTTATCTAAGGTTAATGAAATCTCAGATCGCTGTAGTTTTACTTACCTGGTGGCCTGAGACGTCCAGCCGATGATAGCTCCACAGTGGACAGTAAAGATGACCAGCTTACTGCTTTCCTCTGTGATGACCAGCACCTCGTCCGAGATACCAAGTATACCATCTACCTGGGTGGACTGACCAAAGTCTTCGGCCTGCAACCAAAAAAGGATCTTATAGGGTTTTACATAACTTGATAATAATATGTCATGATGCAAAACTGGAGAAATGTATGGCATACTTGCTGTTACAAAAAACAGTTTTACTACTTTTTTAACACCTGAAACATCACTTCAGCCAATTTTTCAAGTATGGACTCTGTATGTTTCTTGCTCCATGTACCCTGGGCACTAATTACGGTAAATATGGTAACCTGTCTTTTCCAATGACACAGCTGGGCACAAACTATAGTAAATACGGTAATCCGTCATTTCCAACGTTCCACCTGGGCACTAATTACAGTAAATATGGTAATTATTTTTTAAAAGAATCATCATCATTCTTGCATTTTATTCATACAGATGGCTTGCATTGTGTACAAACAAAACAGCGATGAAAATGGACTTGGGGCAAAAAGGCTGAAAGTTGGTTATACAATATTTTAAATGGGAAAAAATAAAAGTTAACATTACACTAAACTTCTCAAAAAGGCTGAAATCAGCCAATGGACTGAACATTTTCATCTTTGACAAAATTATTATTCTCCTTTCTTTCTTTTCATGTGTACATAAAGCCACACTTACAATAACACTCCAGGAGATGGCGCCACTAGAGAACATGTCGGGGATGACTTTCTGTTTACTCTTTTCCTTCTTCTTACCGCTACCAAGTCCAAACTTACCTGTCAGATCAAATAAAACATTGAGGCAAAATGAATCTATGCCAATCCAACTAATTTTATAGGTTATAAAGACTATGTATGTAGCCTATAAGATATCAGAAGCACATCACTGAAGAATTACATTAAATTCATGATAATTTTCTTTCAACCACAGGTAATATTCTAAATAAATAGTTGACAGATGATTTTAAATACATCAACACAAAGCACTCAAAACAGTGTTTGGAAGAAAAATGAAGCCAAATTAGTTTGTAATATGGTAAAATTTAACCCAAACTGTACTAGAGACAGAAAAATCCTTACTGAGTTTGGACCCGGTGTCGGGAGCGTTGGACGTGACGTGATTGAGGGCTAAATCTTTGAGGTATTCTGTTCGGGTTCTGGTTGCCATTGCCAGGAACTTCTCAGACTTGTGGGCAGCATGTTCTGCATTTATTACTGAAATTGATCCAAATCTACACAGTAAATTTTCATACATAACCAAATGTTAGATTTATGAAAAATAAGTAAAGGCAAACTCTATGTTTTAATATTACTCATCTTTACCACATTTGAGGTTTTCTGAAAACTTTCGTAAAAATTGTTAAACAACAAAGTCTTGAGAGTGATGATGCTGATATTCTACTCATAGTAACAGTGACCTAGTTTTGATTACAGAAGGTCATATGAGTACTAATACACAAATTTCTGGGGTCGTAACATTCACTTATATACTTACATTTTGCCAACAAAAAGTCAGCGAAATCTTGGGATTTACTAAAGAAGGCATTTTCTGGTATATGGGGACCAAAGGGCGGGACGTCCTTGGAACGACTTACAGCAACACTGAAACACAAACAACAACAACATCATTAATTACATCTAATATGGCTCTATCTAAAGAATATAAATCTGAAGTGCCTTATGAAGAGAGAAGCTGTGTTACTTATTGACTCTGTATATAGAATCAAAGTACTTATATCATGAATTAATATAAAGCATCTTCTGTATCCTGTAAATTTTGGAAAGTGGGAAAATTCTTGCTGAAATTATGTGAAAGGTTTGACAAGTAAACTTCTTGAAATAATTTTTTTTGGAAATCTGAAGAAATTCCATGCCAAAGACCTAGTAAAAGCTATGAATTTTTGTGAGACGCAACAAGTATTGCTGAAGCAAGTAGCAACGAAATTAATGAGAATTTCTATTATTTCGATTAAAATTGACAATTACATAAGGTTCTAAATTTTGAAGTTAAACAACAAGTTTAGTATGATGGAACCCACCTGTAATGGACATTTTCTGTACAGGGATTGTGACAGCGGACAATGATAAAGGCGTGCTGGAACTGGGACCGCACCACTTTTGGTGTAAATGGCAACGCTCCAGGTTCTTGAAATACAATAGTTACAATATCGTTTCCTATGTGACGTTTGCGTAGCAACTGCAAAAGAGGAAAGAAAGGCAATGAATTCACTTTGTTATTTCTGTAAAATGATAATTTCTCTTCAAGTTTCTATTTATATGGTAATTTTTCACTTTCCCACTATACAGTCATGTATATGTAACCAGAACTAATAGCTTTACAATTTGATAGTATGCATGCATGGCATTGTAGGCAATATCAATATTCCTTTTCTGAGGATGAGATTTCATATCTGAATCCATATTACCTGTTGTTTATTACTTGTTATAAACTAACCTGTTGTATATCGCCTTTTCATAAACTTACCTGTAGTTTACAATGTATTCATAAACTTACCTGTTGTTTATCACCTGTTTATAAATTTTTGTTGTTGTTTATTGCCTGTTTATTAACATTCTGTTTTTTATTGCAGGTTCATAAACATACCTGTTGCTTATTACTAGCTGTAAATGAAAGGGGGAGTAACACTACCGTCCCTGGGTAATAAACAGAGCTACCTGATGTTTGTCACCTGTTCTTAAACTTACCTGTTGTTTATTACCTTTGTATTAACTTACCTGTTGTTTATTACCTATTTATAAACTTACCTGTTGTGTATTACATGTTTATTAACTTACCTGTTGTGTATAACCTGTTTATAAACTTACCTGTTGTGTATTACCTGTTTATAAACTTACCTGTTGTTTATTACTGATTTTTTTAACTTACCTGTTGTTTATTACCTTTGTATTAACTTACCTGTTGTTTATTACCTATTTATAAACTTACCTGTTGTGTATTACATGTTTATTAACTTACCTGTTGTGTATTACATGTTTATTAACTTACCTGTTGTGTATAACCTGTTTATAAACTTACCTGTTGTGTATTACATGTTTATTAACTTACCTGTTGTGTATTACATGTTTATTAACTTACCTGTTGTGTATAACCTGTTTATAAACTTACCTGTTGTGTATTACATGTTTATTAACTTACCTGTTGTGTATTACATGTTTATTAACTTACCTGTTGTTTATTACCTATTTATAAACTTACCTGTTGTGTATTACATGTTTATTAACTTACCTGTTGTGTATTACATGTTTATTAACTTACCTGTTGTGTATAACCTGTTTATAAACTTACCTGTTGTGTATTACATGTTTATTAACTTACCTGTTGTTTATTACCTATTTATAAACTTACCTGTTGTGTATTACCTATTTATAAACTTACCTGTTGTGTATTACATGTTTATTAACTTACCTGTTGTGTATTACATGTTTATTAACTTACCTGTTGTTTATTACCTATTTATAAACTTACCTGTTGTGTATTACATGTTTATTAACTTACCTGTTGTGTATTACATGTTTATTAACTTACCTGTTGTGTATAACCTGTTTATAAACTTACCTGTTGTGTATTACATGTTTATTAACTTACCTGTTGTTTATTACTAGCTGTGTAGGGGAGGAGAGTTGACACATGGAACATGATCTCACAGTTACTAAAGGTAGCATAATAGGAATGCGTTCCTGTAGAGTCGGCTGTAAACAGAATAAACAAACGTAAAATGTAACAGCTAAATACAGAGTCAAATTCCGACTCATCCTATGAAACCCAAGAGTTATGCGACAATTCGGAAGAAATGAAAAGCTGATTTTCTTCTATCAATCGTATAGCAAATACAGCACCTTGGCCTTTAATGCATAACTCTAGCATAATAGTTATTGCAACACAGATAATCATATTGTTCATGTTACAGTTGTATCCAAATTGACAGATTTATTTTTACACAATTTCAACATCATGTCAGAAGCAGTTTATCTTTCATGTGACATTCTAATTAAATGATTCAAATTATGTTTATTACCTGTATATTCAACACATCCATTAATCAAATTTTGAGAACACTGTTATTCACTACAGAGGGTTTACACTTACTTTTGTTGTCTAATTGAGCCCTATATTTCTCAAAATTTTTTAACCGCACCTTCTGGGCTATACAATTCAAAAATTCCTCAAATGCTGGTCCAGAGTGTTCTGCAACAAGAAACCATTTTATCAACTTTATTCAAACTTGCACCTCAAAATCCCTTCAAATGAGTGGTTGAAGGTCATGTAGATAACACACTCTCTCCTTCATCTAGTTAACAGAATTAAATTCACCAAACGGAGTTGAAAAGATCCTGCCATGGAACTTTTCACTTGGTACTCACATTAAGACTCTATAAGTGCTAACATCTGGGCCAAAAAGATAAATATGCATGTATGTTGAATATAATTTGTTCAATATTGTAAAATAAATGTCCATGTAATATGAATTGTTTAAACGAGTTCTATAATTTCATATGTTACAAGCCTTTAAGCCAGTGACATATTAAATTATTTAACATGTTTAATCAATTTCATATTATGCTGACAGGAATTTAATTTAAGTTATCACATAAATTAGATTTACGAGGAAAAATGCAAAAATTCTCAAATTCACTTCCTTATAAGAAAAACAAATTTCTACTCTTTTCGCTACTGAGACAATAATGTGACATCATTTATTGATAATGTCACAATAGTTTTATTACACAACTGTAATTCCATATTTATGACATAGCCTTAGGACAATCGGCCATAGTAAAATGGGTCAATTTTGTGATAAATTTCATGTTATATCTCAAGTCAGAAATATGAAACGTGACAAGTTATCTACACAGACACAGCTGCCAACCCTCCCTATTTAGGAGGGAGACTCTCGATTTTGGACCCAAAAATGTTGCATTTTCAACTTTGGAATCTGAATAACTGTTCCTATTTTTTAAGATGTGATGACTTCATCTGAAAGAAGAGCTCAAAAGAAGCCATTTAAAAGTGTTATTCTCCCTCTGAATGTACATGTATACATATTATTTATGTTTTCAATTCTGAAAACGTATAATCTCCCCCATGGAAATTCCAAAAAGTTGGCAAGTATGCTGTGTGAGGTCAGCTGATGTTTGTGGTATGTAGTAGCAAATCATATTTACCATTGTTATACATATTTACCATTGTTATACATATTTACCATTGCTATACATATTTACCATTGCTATACATATTTACCATTGTTATACATATTTACTATTGTTATACATATTTACCATTGTTATATATATTTACCATTGTTATACATATTTACCATTGTAATACATATTTACCATTGTTATACATATTTACCATTGTTATACATATTTACCATTGTAATACATATTTACCATTGTTATACATATTTACCAACATATTTACCATTGTTATATATATTTACCATTGTTATACATATTTACCATTGTTATACATATTTACCATTGTTATACATTTCCTCCTCCGTGGACTGTCCACTTCTACAATACATTACTCCAATCTTGTATGTTTTCGACACCTGTAGAAGAAATTACAAGTATTTGAAAAAGTATTCATACAAGTATTCATCAACATGACACCATGTTTGTACTTGTGTAATAGGACAAAGAAAAGTGATAAAGACAGTGCCGTCGCTTGGGCTCGAACCTGCGACTCATGGCTCTCCAGCCCGATGCTCTACTGACTGAGCTAAAGAGAAATTCCCTACAGCTCACGCTTGTAAGGCAACCTAATCAATGCACACCTTTTACACTTATTAATGTGATGCTTGGCAATCCACTTCTGGTAACATTATGAGCAGCTCGGAATCAGTCACAAAGACTAAGATTATCTGAGCACCATTGCATTATGAAACACCCAAACATGATAACATGACATGAACAATTGACCAATGAGTGATTTTTACAAATTTTAATATGCAGATTTCAACAATTGTAATCATCATGAAATCACTGACAAATTTTGCTTTAAATCATGTGAGCGTTTGTGTCACGATCTTTAACCTTATGACCTTACCCCTTGTTCATCCAGCCTGAGGAGCTGGTCCGATGTTTTCTGACTAGAAAGAGATTGTTTTAAACAGGAAGCCTGTAGCTCTGGCAGGGCAAAATCCAGGATATCTTTGACGGGAACCCCACGGGAACTGCTCAGCCGACCCCCTGACGATGGGATGGCATCCTCCAGGATTGACCCTCGTAAGGTGGTCAACTGTGAAATAAAAAGATAAACTAAAGCAACCCTGACTGAAGAATAATTTTTTTTATACATTTTAGAAAGGATTTAAAATAACTACTAGGAAAACATTTTCTGTTTATATCTCTTGAGGACTAGCAAATTAAGAAGTATATTGATAAAAAACTACCCAATATATTCAGAAATAGACATGCACAAATTTATTCTGCAAGTCTACTTAAATACCATGGTTAGTCATAACTCTCCAGAAAGAATTTGACGTATTAAGAGTCTAAGCTATGCTATCTACCTATATTTGAGGTCCAACAGACATAAGGAAAGTACTTCTATTTCTCCCCGGGCCGGGTAACGAGATGGACAACAAACAGAGACATCAGGCACAAAACTCCCCCCCCCCCCCAGTTGCTATCATGGGCAGTCCCCTCTATGTGAGAAAGGAAGATGGACTGAGATGGGAGTAGAGGCATGGGTCACAGTCCCCCTTAGATTGGCATAAGAGTACAGTGGAGTAATTTTCCTTGGTGGAGCAGGGAGCAGAGACTGGATTCTTAGGTCTAGATCTGTACCTGACTGGTTCTGAAGATGATCCTGTAGTGATACTGGCCATATTCAGCCTTCCCTAAGTTGTTCTCTCGATCCTCCAACTTTTCCCTTCGCAAACTGACTGCAACCGGACCCAGGTTCTCATCTATTCCAAAGTAGTTCTGATGGTCTGTAACGAAAAGTAGGCAACACATGTTTAAGTAAATGTCTGCTTAACTGAACTTTTTTTCTTTTTCATTCTTTCCCACAAACACAAAAATCAAAAGTTGTTAGAAATGAAAAGGCATAATGATTATCAATAGGAAATGCCAGGATACCATATGACCCAATATAGAACTTTTTCCATAAATAATTCAATCAAATAATTTTGATCACATGGAGATCGTATTCTAAGTTTTCAAACTAGGGGAGACAATAAACAAGATGTAAAATGCTGTGAGGAAATTCCTCATAAGAACTTAATGTGTTGAATTGGTAGCCAGTCGAAGTCTGCAACACAAATCTAGTACTGGGGCTCGAATGTTGTCAATGTTTGCATACTGCAAATCTCATGCATATCATGGCTTACCATGAAGCTTAACAAATTCTTCGATTCAAAATATGTGTTGTATCTTGAGTAAATTTTCTGTATTTTTTCTAAATGACACTTTCGTGACCATATTGGTGAGTACAAAACATACAGAAGAATAGATATAAACCCAGATAATTGTCTAAATTTGTAATTTGAACCCTGCCTCCCTCTGCCCTCTCCATAAATTCAAGTTAAAAGATAACCAGTCCTTATTTCAGGGACTATAAAGTGTATTTAATTATCTGACAGTGGATTGAATTATCAGGCCTGGGAGGTCCAGTTACTGGTTTATACCTTCCTGTGCCTGTTTTATCTCCCCTGTCTCCTGTACTGGTCATGGTCACAACCCTACTGACCACACACACATTTAATTTCTCCCGGACTACCCCCCCCCCCTCCCCAGACAACCTATATACTGCCTGGTATACCTGTTATAATATCATTGATCCAGTGTCTGTTCTCCTGTAATCTATATGTAGCCTTCTCTCTGCCTCCAGTCTATCTATTTTGTTTTTAAGTTTTATCTATAGTAGGTAAGATCAGTTTCTATAAAAGTGATGTTTTTATAGCCTCCGAAGACATTACAAGCTTTCTCCCCAATCTTAACAACATTTTGGAAATTTTACATAGCCACCAGACAGGCAGAACTACTACTGTTTCTTTAAAGAACTTTTTTTTGTCAAAGATTTTTGCCGAAAATATTTCTGACATATATGATGGAAGCATAACAAACTGTAGTTGTAATATATAGACTATGTATGACAGCGTGTGATTTTCAATTCTTCGTACTAGGATTATCTTGAAACTCCTTTAACTCGAAGAACTGGTTTAATTTGAAGGGTTTTGCCATTCCTGGCCGCAGATCTCAAACTAACATTCAAACTCAAGTTCAAGTTTTCCCTCGAGTTCAGTCCCTCTGACTTTAGGGTAACTACGGTTCTACTGAATATTCCTATATTGTCCAAGCCCCTCAACCTCCTCCCCCTATACACTAACCAACTCCCCCACACTATGAACCTATCTTCCTGATCCCCTGTATAAAAGATAAAGCCTAATTATTACTAGGTAGGTCTCCCGGTAGTGTTAGCAATGATACAGCTACGACAGACAAAACTTGTACCTTCCCCAGCAGCACTGACATCAACTTTACCCTTACGCCACTAATTATCATTCTCTGTGGTCATAATTTACTGATAACTCCTGAGTTGGTGCATAAAAACATGAAATAAAACATGTGTTGATTGTCGGGCTACCAACAGAAAGCTGCTGTTTGTTCAGTACCAAACATACAGCTTGTATTATATAATTAGCTAACACACCGAAATTAACTCCATGAAAAATTGACAACATCTGATAGTATCGTGTTGTCATGGCAACAGAACTACTTTCTATGTCGGTATGTCAACTTTAGCATTCAAACGATTCCTTTGATAGAGAGATGTGAGGGGTGTCTGTATGTAACATTTATTGATGGTGTGATGTTATATTAGCTGTTTTCCAGTATTACACGTATATTGCTAGCTAGCTGACCGAGTTGTACTGGTGCACAGAAACTTCATGACATTGTTTATATTAATACATATGTGAACTGTCAGTGTGTCAGTGTTATTCTAATAAAAACAGGTGGTACTTATAACAAAAAATTAATGACTTTAATATGCTAATAATATGATGAACAAGTACTACAGGCTGTATGTAGACTGGCATTACACTGTATGTACTTAAAGTGTTTTATTTCATTTATCATTATGTCATAAACTTTAGGTCAGCAGCTTTCTTTATCTACAATGTCATATGTACTATCTTTAACTTAACAAGTGCTCTAGTCTGGGCTTGTACAATTCTGAATTCTTATTCTGGAAATTTAGAATGATTTCAGGACCTTCATAAAATCTCAAGACAAAATTATGTAACAAACACCATATTAGATGTAATTCAAGTTTCAATGTAATTGGTTTCCTTGTAACTTTATTTCAGTCTGTTAATATTACATTTCTTGACCAATTCATAGGACAATTAATGCTACAAAGAGAATTGAAATCACTGATGATCAGAGTAATTCTGTACCAAACGGGGACATTTAAGTAAATATGATGTGGTATGTACATATACATACAAAATAAACAAGTATGAATGCTTTGTCATTACCTATGAACATATCTGTTTCATAATTTCAAAAACTGTTTTCTAAAAACTAACACAAAGGTACACATATATATATCATGCTAAATGTTATCCAAATCGTTTACATCAGACCATGACTGTTAATTGAAATGGTACTATATAGCTAACAGATTGTATATGCCGATGGATGGAATACCAACTAACCACTGCATTGCCCCTATCAAGTAATACACTTGCCTATATTTTGTGGCTCATAACAATGGCCATTGTCAGCATATTAAGGAATGACCGGTAAGGTCATTGTGAACAGGACTAGCTGGCTGAGGTCAGCCTTTCACTAGATCAGCTGACCGGTGAGACTGACCCCTGGAGCAGTGCCTTTATCTTTGTTTTTCCCGGCCTGAGTGGCCCAGGTTTTAGCGGGCTGTCCACACCATTAACTTATTGTTTATACAGGGATTACAATGTAACAGGGATACACTACAATTTACAGGAACGTAAAACATCTCCGCAGTGTCAATATTGGCTGGATAACCTTTGATGTTGATATATTATAGTCCATGGAGTATTTACAATACAACTGGGCCAGAATAACATCACAATTAGTATCATATAGGCCTGTTGTGTGACATCAGCTAAAACCTCTCTCGATGTCTCTTGGCACGGTTCATGTTGGGGACCATTTCGTAGAGAGATGCAATTTGCATATTGTATAAGGGCATGCAGCACTTTAAAGTGACAGATTGAATTACTTGGTCTTGGAGTAATTATAAAGTGACAATGATTACATTAAGCCTTTGACCTGCACATCTCCTGGCGAGTACACCCAAAGGGATCAATATAATCCAGTCTCCATCATTACTCCTCCTCGGCCTACAAATGTAGGTCCTGGGCAAGAGGTGAAATGGTCAATCACAATGAATGGTGTGAAGCTGACCCCAGCCACAGACACCATGTGATGTAACTTATTTGAGATAATATTCTATTCTTAGAAAGGTACACAATGCTGGAAGACTCCTGGGAGACGGAACTGGGTCCAGTTACATGAATAATTTAGACATTAATTTTTTTGTACCTGGTATTTATTTTCGGTTCTAATCCTAGAACAACTCTAAATAAATGAAGAAATTTATGCAGGCCCTTCGTTTCAAAAACATATAAAAGATAATTATCACAAGTAATCTTAACAGTTGTGCAGGAAATTTAATTTAAGGAGAAAAAACTGCAGCCACGTTTCACAAACAATTTAAACCAGGATTGTTTCCTAACTTCCTAATTGAATTTTCACAGGGCTGGAAACCATCTGGAATTTAATTTGAGAAAGAAATTCTACTGGTCTAATTAATGACTTTCTGAAACTCGATCCAGAAATGCACTAAGTAGCAACTTAATTACAATCTTGAAACTTGTGAACTCACAAACAGACAAACATTATAAATTATTAATCCAGACTCAACTGCTTGTTTTCCTATGATTTATTCGAATTCTTTGTATTTATGGTTGATTTTCAATGTAAAATTGATTTTTAATACTTTAACAGGGCATATTTTAGGGATTTTTACGCTGAAAGCATTCACCTTAAATATGATTATGCTTAGTTCTGTTAATTGCTTTCTACAGCAAGTAAAGTAAGTACATGCACATATTCATCATTGGTCTTTCTAGATCTGTTTATACTTGCACAATTAATATACTGTATGTATGTGCCAAAATAAGTACATAGACAGTACCGGTATTCTATCATTCCAGACCATTGTTTTGTCTAACTACAGGACAAACTTAATGTATCAGTTATCGTCACAGTAACAAATACCCATAAAGTAACTTGATTGAAATTTAATGGATAGTGAAATGTATTAAGATTTAAAGAATCACGCATTAGACCTATATCAGAATATATAGCTTACTAATATATAGGATTAGTATACACATATTATCCCCTTCTGTTTTAATCCACAAGGAAAATCCCTGACTTGGAAGTTTAGGTTGATTGTAGCCAATAGCTAGGAGCTAGTGACACATATACTGGTTACTTATATATAATTACCAGCTGGTCTAGTTGTTCAAAAGATGATTAGCTTAACCAGTGATTAGTGCAAATGTTAATTATCTTGTAGCTTTAAAATGAAACCATAGATTTAATTACAACTTTGCAGATATCAAATAATTAATATTGTCAATTTATATACAAAATTTGAAGAATTTAACATGTATATTGACAGAATTATTCAAGTTTGAAAAATGTCGTTAAATAATGATTAAGCTAATCACCCTTTGAACAACTTGGCCCAGCTGGTCCAGTTTAAGCCCTACAGTATATTAGCTCATTCATCCTTGAAAGCAAATTTGAACTCAATTTCAAAGAATTATACATTTATTTTGTAGTTCATTGCTGATTTCAGTGGTGAATGAGTTTAAAAATCATTTTCTGCAACTCTGACCATAGAACAGGTGTTGAGATTACTCAGAACAAGTACATCAATCATCAAATGTGTATCCTTAATCTTGTCTGGTGTCAAATGATGAATTGCCAAAGGCAAAATGCAAAATATGCTTTTGAGCTTTTGTTAATTTGATCTTATTTTCATTAACCAATGGAGCCACCCAAATCCCAACACTACTACATGTACTTAATTATTACACTACTTGGGATGCTGACATGATTTTGCTTCAGGAGATGATGATGTCATGAAAATTTGAATACAAAGCAGTATGGTATGCATATGGTTGGCAGGTGGCAAACTTGAAATACATTTTTTGTATATCCACAACTACAACTTGTTTTTCAATACAGATATGATTTTTTGAGAGTGTTATCATTTCTATATACTGATCATAAAACCTTAAAATATAAATACATAAAATTTTGTTATACTGTTGTCATTTGCACCTAGTTTTAGAATTAGATATTAAGGCATAAATAAAAGGGTTTACTGGTAATTGTCAAAATATACAAGGAATTTTTAACTTGTTTGTGCGCGACATTTCTTCATGGACTATTCACTCCTTTGTACTAAAAGATCTCAAAGGTGTCCTGAGCTAAAGTTAAGACCTAAATTGAGATATGTTGGTAGTGATAGAGGTGGTATATGAAATGAGTGGTATTACTTTGCGGTTTACTGTACAAGGTAAATGATCCGTACTCTATATATTGGTCACGTCCATAAAGTTTGGCCATTAGTAATTATAAATTACTACAAAAATTGATACTGTAAATAAGGTAAAGAATCCGTACAATTACTTAAAGATACACAGAGAATACCTACCATAGCCATAGAAAAAGTGACGGTAGTAGGTGGCGCCACGGTCGTCCCCTTCTATCACATGACCTCTGTGTAACACTACGTGAGGAAGTATAAGCCCTGTAGGTGTCGGGGCAGAGTCGAGTATTGATAAACCACAACAGGCTGGAGAGCGACTTGGTATGGAACTTATTGCACTTTGGGACGTGTTCAGAGAGGGACTTTTTGACACTGTATTCTTTCCCAGACTAATCGTTCGTTCCTCCTCCCCTCCTGTTTCGTTACGGAAAAATGGACAACTCAAAACAAGGCCATTGCTTTTATTGTCACCATCGTCAGTGTCTTCCGAAATGTCTGGCGCATCTTTGTCAGTGGCAAGACTGTTACGTTGTGCCGAAGCAGCGGAGGCTCCTGTTGATATGTTTTTGGCTGTAAGTGCCTGGTGCTGCTTGTCCACGACGTCCTGAATGCTGAACCCCAGACTCTGACAGTCATAGTGGTTAATGGCCTTGCACCGGAGCCGTTCCTCTGCACGCAAGTCAATGTCTATGTTTTCTGGAGTCTTTGCTCCAGATTCTGTATCAGTTTTACCCCGGAGTTTATTTAACAGACCTTGCGGTCTTGTTTCTGCGGTGATAGACTTCGCCCTGGATTTCCTGTCTTTGTGTTTGAATTTTGATTTTGTTCTAGGACTATCTACTTCATCCTCCCCTACCACTTTATCAATCGGAACACTTCCATTTGTAGCCTTTTCAAAATGTCTGTCTCTGATGCTGTTGGCCTTTACATCGAACCCGCCCCGTAATAACTCGCTTAATTTTGCCGGAGCGGGACTACGCTGATCTATGTTCACATCCTTGAAGTCTTTTAACATTGCAAAGAAACTGTCACTACTAGTGCTTGTGCCCATGATATCAAGTGAGGAGGTACTCCCATAGTCCCGGTGTATACTACGATTGTGCACGTCGTCAGCATCAATATACTCAATGCTGTCCATCTCCAGATTACTATTGCTGCGATAAAGTCCTCGACTGAATCGCTTAGATGAAGAACTACCACTACTTACACTACTACTCATTACGCTACTTTCTGGAGTCTGTTTTGGCTTTGGGGCAGACTTTGAATGAGAGTTAGTTCCTCTTGTCGACGCTTCACTTCTGCTTTTGCCTTTATTCCACGATGAACCAGACTGTGTGCCGTGAAATGTGGCGCGGTGACCACCCCTGACAAGCCAGCTTTCGCCATTGTGTGGGGCGATGTCACCATCTCCCGTATCCTTGAATCCTACATGGTGGTTCTTGTCCCCAGCACCTACCTTGAACTCGCCCGATGAGTTGAGGCCGTTCAGGTTGTCTTCTGACCCATAGTGGTGCCTCTGACGCGAGGAGGGGGAATGGTCCCGTTTATCCTGGTAGATGGGTAACACACGCTGTTTATAGTACTCCACTGCGCGCGCCGACCTGTGGCGGACATTGTCTACCGATACACTGTTGGCCTGTGACATAATCAGTCTCTAGTAGGAAATACTTTAAATTTCAATATGACACAGACTCAACATATTACCTCTAGTACTTCCATGGGTTAAAAATAATGATAAAATATTCCAATATCTTTCAGAGAGATAACGCAGGTCGGTAATAAAAAACACATCCAGTGAAACTCGAATTAAATCAAGTTTTATACATAAATGAAAACATTAATCCTTGAATAATCCTATGACAGTATTGTTGAACGTGATGAATGCAGCTTTAACCCATGTTGGTTGGTCACGTTGTCCCCTGGCTCGATCAGCTCCCGAGGGATTGAGACGGGCCCTGTGATGAGGGAAGCAGCTGTCTAGGGCTAGGAAGCAGTCAGGTTATGTCTGCCATAGTCTGTCGGAACAGTTCAACTCCTGCTGATCGCCTCCGACATTATCTAGATAATAAGTAGATTAAACCACTTTTACACATTCCTCTGCCTTTCAGTTCTAAACTTCCTCTCCCAGCATCGATGTTCCCTGCAAAAAGAATAAAACACAGGGATGAGGAAGGATATATTGCAGAAAGTCTTGCTCCTTTTTCAAGCTTCCTTAACAACTTAATATTCTGTACAGCTAGTGTTACATTCAGGCAGAATCTGGACATACCAAAGTGCAAATTCTACATCAAATGCCATCAAAACCAGTACCGCTCAGACTTTTTTTATTATATTTTTTCTGAGGTTATATAGATAGTGGATATTCAAATGTTGTAAAAACAATCTAACCACCATGTACGACCATCAACGATCTATGTACATACGTAATATACCTTCAAGGTTTTCATATCAAAAGGTTTCCTGAGAACAGCAGGAAATCACGGTATAAAGCCTCACCGATGCTTATAATACTTTGCCAATCTATATCTCCCAAAACCATCCTGATACACCCGCGCTGCAAATGTTGCCTTGTAATTCCAAAACCAAGTCTTCCGGTTTTTCTCATAATTTTTTTTACCCTATAATATTTGATATTTTGGCATTTGGCAGCCCATTCTGTGGAGCTGTTTGCTGCGGTTCCTGATATTGCCTGATTTGATTGCAGGATTTGTTGTGTCTGATTCGTGTAGTGAAGGGAAACAACTGTTCTGCCCCCCCCCCCCCCTCCCCCTGCTCTGATCTCCCTAGTCATGTCTCAGACGAGTAATTAAAAAGTGATGTCATATAGGCCCATGCATCACAGCAAAGAAAGTTTGATAGGATCAGTTCACTGAAAAATCTTCCTTGTGGCAAAATCTGTGAGGAAAAGTGATTTTTTTTCTTTTATTTCATGAGAACCTCAATATAGCGTAGTTATTTTCCTTGTCATTTTTTGTACAAAACCGACTGCAGTGTGTGTAATACATTAGGAGCTTGTTGGTGATGTAACATGCATGTGCTTTTATCAAAGAAAGCTGTAATTATCTTATCTATAGGATATTACCCCTATGTCACAAACACCACACTGCTGCTTTCTGTAAAAGTCGTTTAGCTCTGCGCACGGCCATACAAGGCCATGCAGTAGTTTGTTTTGTCGTAGATGTACACCATATTAAATACAGCTGTACACACTTTGATACCTTCAAATTCTTGTAACTGCTAATGAAACGTGTGTAGATAAAGCCAGATTTGGAGACACATATATAACATGAACAGGGAAAAAAAGGACTTAGTACTATATAACAACTCGAGATACTATGTGTATTAGTAGAGATCAGCTACAGGATAATAAGACACATACAGAAAAAAAAAAAATACAATATACCATTAAATTTTGGTCCAAACTTTTCCTTAACAAATCACATATTACTTACAGAAACTTCAATTGTAGGTTTGTCTAAGTTGTCTTTCAAAATGCCAAAGTTTCTCAAACCTCAGTATTTCACCAATTTCTTTTTTCCGGAAACATTTAATATTCTTATAAACTGAAATGAACAGCCACAGCAAAAAATAACAATAAGAATTTAAGAAGTTTCATGTACATCTACTCGTTAATAGACCTCCTTCATCATACTGAAGATTATGTCGATATATTGGTGTGTGCTATAGACAAGGGGGGAAAAGAGACTAATTAATTGGTGAAATCATGAAGATGGAATTTAAAGCCTTTTAGTTTTATTTTTGATTACATGTACCATCTCAACAGAAATAGCTACCTTTCCCTTGAGGTAAATAAATTCTATACTGGGATATCACAAACAAGATGAAGGAGAAGACAAACTGATATTATAGGTACATACATGCCATTAGGAGATCACATCATAGCTAAGTCCCAAAGCCAATTCAGCAGTATGGCTGTACCCTTAGTGTACTTTTCGTATTACCGTGGTATGTATGATATACACTGGGGGTGGGGATAGGGGAGGTGATGTATATAAACAGTCTACTTCTTGCTAGTAGTTGACAGATTACCCCATATATACCCTACATATTTAAACTGGACATGGCCAAGTTTTTGATTTTGGTAAAATATAAAAGTTCAACTGTGACTTTAGGGATGAATGAAGGAACCCTGGTGTTGGTTTCTATGTATTATAAGTAGGTATGTATCAAGTACCAACGACTGTTCCATACCTAACTGAAGGAACATTTTATTTCACAAACAAACTCCACATTTCATGAAAAATTCCATCTTTTGTCCAGGCCAAGCGACACAATATAAACAATCAAGCTGACCAAGGCTTCAGCCAAACGATTGGGGTCCACATGCTATATTTATGGCTTAGGTGATAACTGTTGGAATACACATGTGGCTTTTTATCTCCTTTAGATTAGTCAGATTAAACAAGCTCCCCGATATTGTCAGATAAATCAAAAGCACTTTCCTGATAAGCCAAGTGTTTTTACAGAGTCAGTTTTATACATTGTATAGTGTAAACAGCTACATGTAACACTATACAGTGGGGCTGACCACTGAGGATATTACATGCCGTTGACCCCGGGATTTGACCCCTGAGTGACCAGCTGTACACTGACCTGTTTGTTTTTTCACATAATACAGACTATAAGTATAGGTTATTAAGATTCTTTCATGTAAATTTCCCATTTTTGTGTAAATAAACAGCTAACAGGGACAGAACAATCTCCATTATATAGACCTATTATTACATGGTCAATGGACTAGTGGATACAATATTTACATTAGTGTTGTTTTTAGGTAATTCTATTAATTCCTTTAATTTAGAGCCTTAAGAAATAATGTTCAATCTGCAATACAATGTGAGTTATCGCTTTTATTTACATAGTTTTACATACTATAGATCATCCAACTTGGTACCTTCAATTCAGGTGTTCTCGACAAACTGGTTTGTTCTGGGGAGAATGTTGCATACCATTTAACAGAACTGCAAGTTGGTACTTAACTAGAATGTTCCTGTAAATGGAATATGCTAAGGGACATAGAGACGGAAGGGAGATTTATACAGTTTGTCAACTGTACACCTCATCGTATAGTACATAAACTCATTCACTTCTGAACACACATCTGATAAGTCTTTCAGATCAAAGAGTGGAATATAGTTCATTATGAAATTTAGATAGACTTCAAATTTCTTCTTATTTTTTTCATGGTAACTATAACTAAATAATAACTGTCTCAATATTATATACCGTCTTTAACCCATTTAATTAACCCATCCATTCTGAAGACACATTTGAACTATTCCGATTCAAAGGTTCATTATGAAATGTCTGTGGTGAGTGAGTTGAGAATGGATGATTTGAATCAACATATACATCAAAATATTGTAAAATTGTATTTGTTTACCCCGTTTTTGACTAACGTAATTTTCCTGTATTATACGTTATAATGATATAATGAACTTCCCACTCACCTCTATACCATACCTATCTATC
This sequence comes from Mimachlamys varia, assembly GCA_947623455.1. NCBI lineage: Eukaryota > Metazoa > Mollusca > Bivalvia > Pectinida > Pectinidae > Mimachlamys > Mimachlamys varia. The sequence goes on from OX392528.1 coordinate 42,193,267, forward strand.
AACACATGTAAATCAACATCCCTCCTAATGAGTGAGAACCTTTCTCCCCCCACTAAACTCGGTCTACTAAGTTTGTCAGTGCCACTCATTATGTACCTTTATTTATGACGGACAGAAACCAGAGCATGTTTTTTTCTCATTATGACATATTTTCTCATTACAATATATTCTTATTGGCCCACGCCTTCAGCGACTCGTAAGCTTAAATCCAGATTTTCAAAACTAATGATATTTATGCTAAAATTACATATTTTATTTGATCAAAATTGGAAAACAAAAAATGTGCAAATTATTAAACATGCAGTGAAGTTACTTTTTTCTCAAGAAAAGTGAAAGCTAACAATTTGTTAACTGATGAACCAATGCTAATTGAGTGGGTTCCTTTCTACTCCCCTCATTACTTTTGTAATTAATAAACCGATTATACTTTATGTAGTTGTACACTGATACACTCTGCTATAAATTGCCATCATCATCATTATGGAAAGAGAGTCCTTTATGCAGCATGTTATCTGCACTCATTATAGACCCAGTGAGGACAATGAAGTGAGGCTGACAGGCCTGTGTAAAGCTTTCCTCCCCCATTTCAAAGCTATCCATCTCCTTGTAAGTGTAATTAGCCTGTTAACCTCTCTACACATAAACCTGCTCTCTTATACATTAATGGTGACAGGGCACCTGCATCTCCGGTCCTATCCTCACCATGTGCACAGTCTGTACCCATTTGATCCCATAAATTTTCCTCCTTTTCCCTTATAACTCTCCCCCAAAGCAAAATGTCTGCTTTAGCAGAGAAATATTAATGATGATCCTGACCAGACAATTTCAAACCGCAGTAAAATATGCCAGACAAAGTCCAGTAACTATAAATACTTTAATACAGAGTATACAGCTTCCTACAGCCTGATACCTCTCAGACTTCTGTAACCCTTAAAAACACAGGTTTGCTCTAGTCCAATATTACATAAAATGGAAAGTTAAACTAAGCCAGGATGTCCTTACAGGCATGTTTTTTATACTATGACCTTCAACAAATACAAACAAGAAAACTTGTGGGTAAACAAACCCATTACAAATTGTTCACAAGTTGTTTGTTACACTAAAGTAATGTTTGGATGTTTGTACAATGTAGTAGTGTTCACTATCAATGTAGAGCTGTCAACTGAAGTACAACATCTCAATATAGCCTCCAACACAAAGACAACATCTCCATACAGTCTCCAACTGAAGTACAACATCCCAATATAACCTCCAACTGAAGTACAATATAACCTCCAACTGAAGTACAACATCTCAATATAGCCTCAAACTAAAGCACAACATCTCCAAACAGTCCCCAAGAGGCTCCAACTGAAGTACAACATCCCAATATAGCCTCAAACTAAAGTACAACATCTCCAAACAGTCCCCAAGAGGCTCCAACTGAAGTACAACATCTCGATATAGCCTCCAACTAAAGTACAATATCCATATCGAGCCTCAAACTAAACTTCTCAATATAGCCTCCAACTGAAGTACAACATCCAAATATAGCATATAGCCTCCAACTGAAGTACAACATCCCAATATAGCCTCAAATTGAAACACAACATCCCAATATAGACTCCAACTCGAATACAAAATCTCAATAAAGCCTCCAACTCGAATACAACATCTCAATACAGACCCCAACTAAAGTATAACATCTCAATATAGCCTCCAACTAAAGTACAACATCTCAATATAGCCTCCAACTCGAATACAACATCGCAATACAGCCTCAAAGAGGTTCCAACTAAAGAACATCTCAATATAGCGTTTTAGAACTCAGATATTAAGTCGCAGTCTAGCCTCCGACCCAAAACAACCTTAATTTAGCCCCCAATACCATAAGCACAAAATAGTTTCACACTGAAAAAATACAAAATTCAAAATAGAATCGCAATTAAGCCTCTAAATCTGATATATTATAATACTTTTGTAAGAAACCTAATACACAGTTTAATTGATAAGTCAATAAACAACCACTATGTACACTTCACTTTCCATAAACAGTTTTAAGATCTTTGTTTGATCTTCCTTGGTTGGGGACATTGTGACAATCTATGATCTATTTCCGTGTACAGAATAAATGTACTCCACGTAGGCCAGATCCGGGGTCGTGAATGTATCCAATTATAACACAGATGTGTCAGATCTGTCCGCAGTATTAATTGATAGAAAGTCCAATATTTATACAAACAATTGACACCGCAAAGATAGCATCTTTATTATTTGAAATAAACATACTGATATTTGAAGATAAACAACAAATTCACTGATATAAATATATATATATACACAGAGAATCTGTATTTAAGAATAAACGGTAGAGAACTATGTACTTGAATGTTGAATTAACTATATGTACACTACACAGTGATTTTCCGTTGCGATACACCCCATGCTGTGCACACATTATAATGACTGTTATTATAACCAAGGACAGATTCTGATTTTCATTTATAATACAGTGTGCTCACTGATGTACTAACTACTCGGGGTCACCTGTTTAAAATTCATTGTCGAACAACTACAAAATTCCATTGATAAGTATAAACGAGGATCACATGGCAGGCGACCTCCAAGACTCTAGTGTATTGCTATTTAGGAATGTTGTTTTTCACTTACATTAGTCTTTTTTTTCTCATCTACAAATTCCTTGATGGCTTGGAATGTTTATTAAAAGGTATATCAATGTTCATACAAACATCAAGTCTGTTTAATTTTATCGATATTTGTAATTTCTATTTACAACATGTGAGATGATGTTTACCAATATTCTACATACTGTAAAGGTATTAATTTTGGCGCAAAACTTAAATAGAAATAGATAAGCGCAATGATAAATTAGCACACTCACAATTACAATCTGTGGAAAGCAATATACAGAAACTTATTTGCACCATCATAATATAGCGGAATAATATCAGCACGAAAATTGCTGAAATAAGATTATCGCTGAAATATAATTACTGTTAATTATAAAATATGTACATTTACGGTGATATCTATCTTTCTGTAATATCATCCCAAGCTTCCAACACTATGCTTTCAGTGTTCTAAAGTCGCAATAAGAGAATGTTGGATTTTTAAAGTCTGTCTCATTCAAAAGCATCTTGGGGAAAATTGGAAAAGAAAAATTGTTCCAAAGAACCACCAGATTTCATATCTGTCATAGAAATTTTTTATTGAGATTTAATGAGGTGGAAAAAATGTTGAAATATAGCTACAACTAGTGTTTTAAAACCTAAATGGGGTTCTTGCAACATTTTGCGCTCAATGAATTCTGATAATTTTACAAATTATCTTTTTGGTAAAATTTTATACATGTATATAACATCTCCCTGATAATTCTTTCATACCAACTCGTTCAATCCTCGTTAACATTCATTGCCACAAATACATAGCTTTAGGCCTTTAACGATCACCATACTCAGTGATGAGCAATAATATTTGCCAATTTCAAATGAATTACAATGAATTTGACAGCTGATCCCGATCACACAAGTAGTCCCTGAAGAATCACCTTATCAGGGAGTTCCTTTCTGATATTGTAGGAATCATGAATTGGGATACTTTTACTTCATTTAGAAATCTTTTTTTCCCATATGTTGATTGCCCCACCCCTTGTCACTAATTTACAAATGTATTAGACTGTGTTTTATGGGTTTTAAACATCTAAGGGACAGACATCAAAGGCCGGCTTACCCGACCTCTGCATACTAACACATAATGTTTTACTTGTGTGTAGCGCTGGGAGGCAGTTACACATTTTATAGGCATAGAAATATTTCTTAATGGGCAAAGAAATTAAAGTTGATTTGATTAAATTACATGGTTACACACAAGCACAGGTATTAGTTATAATCTAGAATGTCCCAATGTAAAATACATATAAAAAGAAAGTTGTAGGTTTAGGTGTTCTACTATCTGGTTAGCTTTCCTTTAGACATTTTTGACTAATTTTATAATTTATTATTCCAGACTTAGAATTAGAAGACTTTAAATGTGTCTACAGGAGAGAATGAGTTATAAAGGCCTTACTGCACATAACAACGAAGATCTACAGCTTTAACACAAAATAATATCACCGACCAGACACTAGTTATTAGTAAACATACACCAGTACGGTAATGACATTAAACAAATGTTGATATTTGAAATATTTGAAGTCATTACCTGTCAACAAAAAGATTGACTATTTGCATTAAAAATGAAATCAGACTTCAATTAAAATTCTTAGGATTTAATGAATGGACTATTTGAATTTCCTCATGTCTAGCCTTGTCACTGATGAGCACAATATTGCGTTATGACTATATTTACAAATACCTTAATATAGACTGGAAAATATTCATCATCCTGACCTAGAAATCTGCAAACAGGTAACTGGATATTGTGTTTGGCTGACAATGATAATCTGTGGGGAATAAATGTAGACCAGTCTTTGTGTAGAGACTTATTACACAGGTAAAGTGGTACAGGCTAAGCCTGGAATACACTATGGCCAGGCCACAATCCACACTACCTACTGGCATACAGACATTAAATCTGTTGATAAACATCTGGCAGGATTGTGCCCCGATTTGTTTATAACAATTTGGCACATCCGAAGGTGGGTGACTGACTTTCAAAAGCCAGTTTGAAGGTTAAATAGAATATTTGTGGACATGGTGTTATAAATATGGTTACAGGTTTCAGCAGAGCTTAATGATGTGTAACAAACTTTTATTATTGTCAACTACCCCAATTCCAATATATAAAACTGTGATCAAAACAGAGCATTAGACTCCGAAAGCTCCCAACCACTGACACGAATTTAGTACTGATAGAATCCTGAATCACAACCTTCAACTTATCTTCATTTCCAACTGGAAAGTATTACGAAGTGTGAATTTGTATGTACTGACAATCACAGTTATCAGTTTTTTTTACTTGGTCAATATCAGAGGGCCTTCATCCTCCCACAACACGACCAATGCTGTTCATGTTTGAAGACAATAATGTCAGATAAACTGTTGATGATCATTGCATGGCCTTCCTGCAATATCTCACGCTGGCGCCATGATCTCTTGAACACCATATGAGACAGAAATTTCATGTCAACATGAATGAACCATTAATTACCACACAAGTAAAAAAAACCAAGGCATTGCATACCTGATCTGGGTATACCTGGACTGGTAAATTTATCGTAATTACTGGATGTCGTGAGTCCTAATCTAAGCAAGGAAGATCTGTCATGTAAAACCCGCTGATTATCGATCAATGATAAATTGTCAAATTTACAGTGAAGTTGATGCATGTATGTAGCTGTATGAAATCCGTTTCTTATTCGCTGTACACGATCTTGGTGTAGGAGTGTGTATTGACAGTTGATCCATTTTTTCGCTGATATCTGTTTTAGTAGGTCAATGATCAATGACATCATCAAAATACTGGTTCACCTGTCAATGTGACTGATTACCATACTGGCATCACAAGTATTTACCTGGTACTAGCCTTAGGGTATCTCACATAGTCCAACTTTATTGTACATATTGAAATCCCTAACGAATAATTAATGATTGATTTTAAAGAACAGCACAATTTCCTCGGTTCAATGGAACCAACCCAAAATATAAAGTAGAAGTTCAAAAGATTGTGATTGCTATGAAATGCAAATGAGATGGGTTGTTATTCAAATATGACTTTTTCCTGCAGTAAAACTTTTCAGCCATAAACCTGATAACAACTAACAATATATTTTGCCCATAACGTCTATTTGTTAAAACTCAATATTCAAGGCAAAACAATCGATACATCCTCATATGGAGGAGGTGGAAATCTAGAAGCAACTTAGTTTATCCAAATACATATAAACTTCCTGATGCTCAGATTTATTTTAAGTGTGATATACATTAATTGTTAAGTAAGATAACACATGAAATAGATATCCATGGCTTTTCATCCCAACAATACTGGAAAACAGAATAAGCAATATCAACATCATTTTTGTCTCTATGCTTGTGAAATCAGAAAAAGAGTTCTAAACCAGTACCAAACACTGATGGAACAGGAGAGTTCAAAACCAGTACCAAACACTGGTGAAACAGGAGAGTTCCAAACCAGTACCAAACACAGGTGGAACAGGAGAGTTCCAAACCAGTACCAAACACTGGTGGAACAGAAGAGTTCCAAACCAGTACCAAACACTGGTGGAACAGGAGAGTTCCAAACCAGTACCAAACACAGGTGGAACGGGAGAGTTCCAAACCAGTACCAAACACTGATGGAACAGGAGAGTTCCAAACTATAGTACCAAACACTGGTGAAACAGGAGAGTTCCAAACCAGTACCAAACACAGGTGGAACGGGAGAGTTCCAACAGCAATACAAATATTACAACACTAGTAGGAGAAGATCGAGAAACAACTGGTTTTATCATCAATACCTCCTACCTTCAGAATCATATTCAGCATCCTTACAAACCACAGAAATACACATTGAATGTATGTATGATCTCTGGAGGATTTCTGTAACAGACAAACTATCTGGGATTCTGGCCAAAACATTTCTTACACTGGTCTTACACACGGGGATAGTGTTTAAACTCAAAACACATCTTTGATTCAAGGAAGGTTTACTATGGTTCAGACTTGTAGAATTCAAAACATCTAACAGATTCATATCACTTTTCAGGATCACCAGGAAAGTTTATAGAAAGTGTCTCCCTCCCAAAAATGTTTTAGATGAGTATATTAAAGGCCTCATATGACTCTGCATGAACATTTATTTGGACAGTATCTTAAGCCTAAATTAATCGCTTTAAACTTAAATATTGAATAAGATAACAAAATTTAAACTAAGGGAATGCTAAAACTAGTATTTAAATACGACTTTACAAGTTCATAACCTGCTCCCCACAAGACACATGTAAGAATAATTTAAACAAATCTTCATTGTTCAAATTAGTTAAAATCATCACTTCCAGGAACAAAGAAATTTAAGTGTATTACATTGTATTATAAAGTCTCCTGCATTGTATTATTAAGTCTCCTACATTGTATTATAAAGCCTCCTGAAGTTTTTCTGATTTAGGATCAATCCTGGTTTCTTTATTCACAATTTATTCCCATGGTCCATTATCCATCTTATTATTACATAACACTCCCATCCCCGACATCACTCTACACAAACCTATCACGGACAACATCTCCAGGATTCCCTAAACACCATGAAGTATCGGTAAAGAAGACATCCTTCCCTCAGCACTCCACATTCCAACCATATCTCCCACTCTGTTTTCACACATTTGTTATTATTTTCTAAATTCCTCATCTGACAAACATGTTTAAAATAGTTAAACTATTTATTTTGTTTTTCAGAAATTGTTCTGGACAGCCTGCAATGGATGATAACACAGAGTGTAAACAGTTTATTTTACAGTTGTAAGTTTTAAGGAAGCTTTTGACAGATATGTTTCAAGACAGATAGGCCCTAGACTGTACTAGTTGTGTAGTGTAAGAATCAATTTTTCATTTAGATCTGGATGTATGACAAGTGCAGTTCAAACATCCATATTTTCTGTATGAATCTTTATGGATAAATCTAGCACCGAAAAAGTAACACAGTACCAAAACCCTGAACAGTTCGTTCTGCTACACAGTACCAAAACCCCGAAAAAGAGTGTTCCGCTATACTATACATTACCAAAACCCCTAACAGAGTATTCCACTATACACCACCTAAACCCCCACCAGTGAGATGAGATATACAAGTGTATCACATACTACTGTTTTTGACACCTATGTAAAATAGATAAAGCTGCCTCTGTATGGAGGATTTTAAAAACTGTAAATCTGTAGGGTGACCTTCAACACCTGCTCTTGCATAAACTGTAACACATTACATTTCTTTCAACATTCCTGTCATGAAATGCAACACGACCCGAGTCTGTTCAACTTTATGGTTCACCGACTCTAAGAACAACATACCCTCAACTTTAACAATGAATTGTATATTATCTGTATCCCTGCATTTAAAATCCACACATATATGCACTCAATTCCTCTCAGATATTGATTTCATTGCTAGTATGTTATACAAACTTGCTTCATTCAGAATTTTTCACTCTATGGTATATAAGTTTTCAAAACATAACTATGTGTAATCACAAACGAGAAACAGCTAGATCGTCCCATTTGTCATATCTGGCATACATTGTGAACTGTATAAGTACCAATTTAAGGTTAAGTCAAGTAATTTTAACCACTTTAATTTATACAGACAAGAACTGGAGAGAGGAAGTAAGAAATTAGAAACAGAAGTTAAATACGGAAACGATTCTCAACGGACCATGCATCAAAAGAGACTGACTGCGGTCACACTCCAGTGACGACCCTAACTGGCCTATTTCTGCCTTCCCTATTTAGAACACAGAGCGTACCTGATGGTCCCCAACCTTGAATGAATGGCAGGTCACAACTTGGTATGAAAACAATTTAGGCCTGACTCACCTGTATCAAATGAAACTTGTGAGATGGCTAATTCAGAATCGATGAGCTGCTCATTCCAAGCAGATAGAGCTCCATACGTACACCTGGGGGTACAGCACAGTAATTTCATGCTCTACGTGTCTCTTATAGCTAACATCTCAGATAATGCTTATTAGAATAAATACAACACCATTCAATTCATCTTTGCTCTACCTCATAAGTAGGTGTATTGACACTGATAAAATGAAAACCTCAGAAGATTTTGCTATAATATTATATGACAGTATTTTTGATAGTACAACACTCACCTCTCTCCGTCTTTAGTGTATGCCCAGTTTAATCTGTGGCCGACTCCTTCACGGTGACCCCACCAACACAATGTCAGCTAGTATTACATTATCATCTCACACACGCTGGCATCTGTGAACAATATTTTCCATGACCTGCGAATGAAAAAGTAAGCGTAAGTCAATTGTAGGAGGATTTGATACTCGCATAGAAACATTCTCCGCTCTCCATTGTCCTGGTGTGGAACAATCATGCAAACAATATTTTGTGCAGATACACACAGATACACTTTGTACACAAACTTGAGGTAGGCAGTCCAACTGATGTTACGGTCTCAATATACATTTAATATGTCCCAATCCATCAAGAATCTCGATACTCCAACAGCGGAAGACTGCATGTAATCTACGCTAAACAATCCCAGATTCCTGGGCCGTACAATGGCAGATGCCCTTCAACTAGTATAGACAGATCTTGGGTTGCACTGTTTAAAAGCCATCCACACCTTTCACATATTGGGTTTCGTGTTCCTGTGTTTGCTACATGTAATATTAGCATGCATACCAAGTGAGGTGGAAACCTATCTCCGATGTTTCTATAAGCTGGTTGAACACACTCGCCCTCCTGTACCTGTCCTCTGCCAACTGGTACATCATACAGGGGTGGTACACTGTCCCGTGTCCTGTGTCAGCTACAGGAGGGAGAGAGAGAAAGGGGGAGAGAGAAAGAGGGGGGGGGGGTTTGTCTGAAAGGAGGTTTCACTCCACTGTCCTGTGTCAATCACAGGATAGAGAGAGAAAGAGAGGGAGGGGTGTCTGGATGGAGGTTTCATGCCACTGTCCTGTGTCAATCACAGGATAGAGAGAGAAACAGAGGTAGGGGTGTCTGGAAGGAGGTTTCACGCCACTGTCCTGTGTCAATCACAGGATAGAGAGAGAAAGAGAGGGAGGGGTGTCTGGAAGGAGGTTTCACACCACTGTCCTGTGTCAACCAAAGGATAGAGAGAGAAAGAGAGGGAGGGGTGTCTGGATGGAAGTTTCACGCCACTGTCCTGTGTCAGCCATAGGATAGAGAGAGAGAGAGAGAGAGGGAGGGGTGTCTGGAAGGAGGTTTCACGCCACTGTCTTGTGTTAACCACAGGATAGAGAGAGAAAGAGAGGGAGGGGTGTCTGGAAGGAGGTTTCACGCCACTGTCCTGTGTCAATCACAGGATAGAGAAAGAAAGAGAGGGAGGGGTGTCTGGAAGGAGGTTTCACCCAACTGTCCTGTGTCAATCACAAGATAGAGAGAGAAAGAGAGGGAGGGGTGTCTGGAAGGAGGTTTCACCCAACTGTCCTTTGTCAATCACAAGATAGAGAGAGAAAGAGAGGGAGGGGTGTCTGGAAGGAGGTTTCACGCCACTGTCCTGTGTCAATCACAGGGGGACAAATCTGGAAGGAAGATTTACTCTATCAACCATTCCTACCATCCCCTCTCTGCAACCTTCCAACCCTTCTTTTGAACAAACTAAGGTATATTTTTGGTTATCTATCAGAGTATGAATGTATCTGTCATGTGTGTATTCCTTGAGCCATCATAAATGTCACAACTCAAAACATCAGAACCTATATAATAATTTCGATATGATTTAGATTAACCCCTAACCATCTCTCCTGTTTACCTGAGACTGGCCTGGAGTGTTGTTGTATTGAACATTATGAGTCTCCCCACCTGTTCTGTTATCTTATACTACCCATTATCAATAATCATATACCATGTACACCCCACTCTCCAGTGTCTCCACCAGCTATACGCTTCCTGCTGTCTGGGCTGGAGAACCCTGTAGCTATATATATGGGCCGGGGTATATATATACAACAACAGATGTTCTATTTGAACAGACTGATAGATTTCCCTGAAAGCAATGATTTGATAACTTGTATTGTCTCCAGTACTGGTATTATTATAGATTATGAAAAGATAAAACTCTAATTATCATCAAATGACATCCAGGTTGAATTTTTTTTTAAATCTTAGAATATATACAATGGTAATAATTTTATAACATATGGACTATACATATATAACTGATTATCTTTTATATGAAATTTAAGACAGTGCCATCTTCCTCTGCTCTAGTGTCTGTTTTATGAATACTTTTATACTGTACCGGAAACTTTTGTCGCAGTTACACTTTCCCCAGACATACTCCCCACACTTTCTGCTTCACATCTGAACACTATGCATGTTGTCGTTTGCCAACGTTCACTATAACCATTTGCCTTCATTAAAAACATTTCTCAGTTTCAGTTATCAAGTCTTAAATATAATCCAAAACATTTAGAATCTTTGACACATTTTTTTAAAAAAAGAACATAAATTTGAATACATATATTTATGTTCAAATATAGTTATCTTACCTTGCAAGATGTTTGTAAAGGAAACTTTTCTGTTTCAAAAATCTTTTATAATTCTTTCAACTTATAGCATTACTAGAACAAGATGTTCCAGGGTGTAATGTACAACCACCCTGCCCTCCCTGATAGAGAACATGGTACACAAAGCCAGTAAACCACAACCATGTCCTGTGTCACTCAATCAACTCCATCTCCTGTAGAAATTGGTTACTACAATGGTACAGAGGTCATTGGCCCTCAATACCTGTGTTTCCTGTCAGCAGATGACATCACACTGACACATACACAATTACAGGTGAAATACCTTACGCTTAGGTGTAAGGCTATTACCTATTCTGGAAGTAATATTCTATAGAATGCTATAAATAGCTTCATCCCCCCCTCCCCAATTTTTTAATCCATTCATCCCTTAAGACACATTTGAGCTCTTCCTATTCCAAGGTTGGAACAGGGCTGAACATAGAGTTAATATCCTTTATCCTTATTACATCAGGCTGTGTTCAATGCCATCTCTGAAATCTATTTTTCTATTTACTCTGAAGAGTTTAAACAGTTACCATTTTTATCCTTTACTATGAGTGATGAAATAAACTTATTTATTTTACAGCAATTAAGAAACAAGTTATCTAACTTATTATTATATTAATTTATCACTCTTGTTGGCCCATAAGTTAGTGTCATGGAGGGAGGAAACCTGAGTACCCGGAGAAAACCCATGTGGTGGGGCAGGTGACCCCATGCCTGTTCATGTCCAGTCCGGGAATCAAACCCCAGCCACCTTCGTGAAAGGCAAGTGTGCTATGCGCTGACCACCTGACCAATGAATTAATAATTAATGATTTCTGAAGTAAAAAAAAAATAATAATAATAAGAACAGATTTTCTTTTTGCAGGTTTCCTGAGTATAACTGGGTCAAAACACATACATGTATGTCAAATTTCAGGAGTCCATAAATAGATCTAGATCTATGACAATGATAGAAACATCCCAGAAAAAAGTTGAAAGAAGGTCTCTTGTCAGTTTTGTTTTTCTAATCAGTTCCAAATTCTAAATCCATCTTGTATTTCTTAAAGAGAGGAACCTTCATATGGAATTTTGGAAAGATCCATCCCAGTTCTTTTTTATGATATAATGTTAACAAATTTCATTGTCAAAATCCAAGATGGCCACCTGTCAATATTGGTGAACAATCTGTAAGTGTAAAGTTACGTAAATCACGGTCCTAACAGGTGTTTGTATGTCACTGGTCAGCATTGTAAGTGGACATACATAATGAACTAGACATTGATTTCTGACCAGACAACTATATTGATCAATGGGCATTTCTTTTGGCTACAATTGCTGATGGTCAGTCAATGAAGCTAATAATAGATTGATTATTTCAAACAATAACAGCAAACACTCATGTACAACTGGTGGTTAACTTCACAATTCATTATCATCTGAAAGTCAATTCTTAAGTCATGACAGTTTCGTCCCGTTTCGTTTTTTTGTGCTAAATCAGAGAAATATATACAATAATCAAGTGTTATTTGTGATGTCAGTTAAAAATGTGTTGGTGTGAAATTGGTTTTTGTTTTTGTACTACATTGTACAGATATTTTAATTTTTTTTTACACTGCAGAAATATCATCAAATATTCATATTAATTTGAATCTGGAAAAATGACCTGAAAAATGATAAGATACATTGAACATTGATTATTGACAAAATAATATCACATTAAAATATGATTCTAAAGTAATTCAAACCATCTTGTTTCCAATTCATCAACTATATACGTAATCATCATGATAAGACCAAACAGAAAAACATTTTGCGTTTCCCTACCAACAGATATTTTTTGTACCCACCCTTGACTTTGAAGGCAATTTTGTGAGAAGCATATCAAAATTGACAATCACTCTCTGATAAAAACCATATGAGATTATTCTTTTTAAATAAAATATCTTACACACCTCCCTACCTTTACTTTTTAATACACGAAACTTACACATTTATTTATTGTCTTCTATAACAGAATTTCATCCAAACAGGAGTTTTGTCTATAAGGTACTTCAGTTTTCTTTCTAACATTGTCTTATAGAACCTACATTTGTACATAATTATAATTCACTGCATGAGTAGAGGATTCGCCACAATAAAAGCAATGACCTTTGATTAGGATTTCAGCAGAGATTGAGACAGACAGGTTATATATGGGTATATAGATACCAATCAGACATCCCTGTAGTCTTCCTTTCCAACAGGGGTTAGCTGTTGTTTTACAGATTATTATCTTTAACTTTTCATAGACAGATGATCTTCTACTTATCAATACTGTATGTAAAGGCAGAATGAAACAACCCTTCATCTTGTGTAATGTAAAGCAAATATCTACATAAAGAGGGGCACAGTATCAAACTGGTGTACATGTACTTATCATGATGAGACTATGAAACAATCCTGGAAAGTTTTCCTTTCAACAGGTTATTTTTCTTTCTCAGATGACGAAAATACAAGACAAATTTTCACAAAAAAATTCAAAGTAATTAAAAAAATATTATTCTAACTTGAAAACAAAAACATGCACATAATGTATACATGTATCTATACTATAGCTATTAAAATATTGGTATTACTGTATACCAGGTTATTTTTGTAGCAGTGTTTTTAATTAGAAATTGATACACAAGAAAAGTCTCTATAAAATGCCACAGGAAAAACTCACACCATATTGAAACAGTTGATGATAAACAATTATCAATATCATGAAGTCAGAATTGAAATTAAGAGTTGTGATCACCAAATGTCTTCATTTTGAACTTTACATCTGAATAATAGCCAACATTTGATATAGTTAGTCATACTAGATATCGGACACAATCAGCGTCACTTTATACTAACCCTGCTGTCACCAGGAGATCTGATATAAACCGCAATACTAAATACGGCTTTAGAGAAAGAACGGGATGTTAAGGTATAGCTTGTATTTGGAATTACAAGGTGAGAATCATTAAAGTGATTTAAATTGTGCCCTCGGTGGCCAGGTTCTATTTCCAAGGTGTCTTAATCTTCAATAAATTAAAGCCATATGTGAGTATAAGGTACATGGTTTTCAATAAAGAAGAGTTCAAACAACCTGTAAACAAATTTCATGTTTAGACATGTTATTCTTCCTGTTTAATATCTTTTTCTTTCATTAATATGGATTTAATGCCAAACTTCACGCATTAGTTCAATAAATTTATTTTAAATCCTCTCTTGTCGTCTTCAAGGATTTCTAGATCTATATGTATGACTGGCTGTGTGTATATGCTATGTACCATGTTAAATCATTCCTATCCCCTGGCAGCCACTAAATATACATTAGTTTTCCTTTTGTCTTTTGTTTTCCATCAAGCATTTTCCATTATTCCTATATGTCATCCATTAAACCCATAATTGAGTTCTTGAGTGACATTCCTTTCATGCACATGACAAATTGCCAAAATATGGAAGCTGGAATTCATGTGCTGGTTGTGGTTTTAATGATAATTGAACTGTGTCTGAATAATTTATCAACCGATGATGTATGCCATTTTCTGTTCATCTGATTATGTTGGAAAACAGGCATTATATTGATTTCCTCATAACTCTATCTTCACAGGGATCAAAACAGTGTATCCGCCCCGCCCCTCTACCTGTTTATCCTTTACAATGTGTATGTATCCAAATCAGCCACCCAGTGCAACATTTAGACAAGATCCCTCCAGACCAAATGTGTTGACAACTTGACCTATGACCTTGGACCTATTTTTTATCCAGGATAGTTGAAGCTAGTACAGGTTTTCTCAAATGGGCATGATGGCCATGCAATTAAATAAATGTTGGTTGTGTATGATACTGCTTTTCATTTCACTTAACAACATTTGTGTCACTGATGTCCAGGGAATTTTTCCTGGACTCTAGTGCAGCCAGCAATCTCATATAAATATTTTCAATTGTTTTTTACAATAATTATGAAACAAACTGGAAACCCAAATGGTCGGGTAGGCAAACATTTTGGGCAGGTGACCAAGTAACTTTTCACGCCCAATTGAAAAATCTTCTTGGTGAAAGGCAAGTGCGCTGACCACTGCACCACCTGAACACCCTCAGCAATCCAGTCTTGTACCTATATTATACTTGCAAACTCTCCATATTTTAAAGTGAGACTTCCAATTTAAAATCCTAAAATTGAGCATTTCTAAGATCTGGGGAACATTCTTTGTCACAAGGATGTATAATAATACATCTTATACTGCATACATGATTTTAATTCTGAGCATGTGAAAACTAATTAATGTGAATACATACAATAAGATGATGCACAAGTTATTTTTAAAGGTATCCCCTGAATAAAGCTACTCTGGTAACTTATCTAAGTGAAGAAGCAACCATTAATGGCATTATATCATGGAGCTATATAAGAATGATGCACATTCATATATTATGTAATACATGTTTATTTTCCAATGATATATGATAATGAAGTGATAAAGATGCTGTCACATTACCTGTAGATGCATAATACATAAATACTGTAGGTATAGGAAACATTTTCAAAGTAAATAAGATGCATATCTCTTCATTTCTCTATCAGCTGACAACACATGTACAGTGGGCTTCCTTTTATCACTTACTTGATATTACTCATAATTGATACTTGCAAACTTATATATGTAGTATGTAAACAGGCAGAAATTGAATATACCATAATTGATACTTACATTATGTAAACAGTTTATACTTACATTATGTACCCTGTACACAGATTTCTGACAGGAAAGTTAGTTATTAACAGAATGATTTATATAACGATCAGAACCATTAAGTCCTTCTTCAAGCTTATGTCACATCATCTCCTGTGGGGAAGTGAGCTGAGGAAACACGTTAAGGAAACACCACAGTGAACACACATATCATCAACGGATCCAGCCAGGATTTCCTCTCGGTATAAACTTTATCAAACACGGAAAACTGTACAGTAGATCCACGAGATACAGTAAGTTAATCATCTATGAATCTAAAACCAGACTCATACAATGAGTGTGATCATCCTTTCAGGCATGAGTAAAACTTAAACTCTAAACATGTTGTTTTAAAAGTGAATAACTTTCACACTGTATGTGGATATAATTTACTTCACTTGGGACTAATATATATATAAATCATTATGCTGAGGACAAAAAACATCAAAATAACAAAATAATCTAATATAGTTAAGAAATGATTTGGTTTTTAATAAATATAATAATAATTAATAAAGAACTTGTGAAAATATAAAATTATTATAACTGACTTGATATAAAACAATTAGTTCATTAACTGACTCCTGTATAAAAGTCATTGATGTTTTTTTGCGCTATATATGCTAATCGGATCCAGATGATAAACCATACAGAAGTAAAACAAATGCCAGATGTCTCTGAATCTATAGTTACCTTGTACTTCTATATATAAACCACGTTTACATGATGTCGAGCATATAGCTCTGCTACTTCACGTTTTTTCATCATCAGCCAGTATTTTACATAAACACACAACCATATTGCACTTCCGTATCTATCTCTGTGTAAACCAATACAGGTAAACAGTGTTTGTTCCACAGACCAATGACGCACATTCTGTTTTGAACAATTGATATGATGGCAAGATATCAGGAAAGTTTATCTATTTATTTCTAAATAAAACACTTGAAACACCAAAATTCATGTATCAAGATGTATATAATAGCTCATTCAGCTCAAGACATATTATATTATACATAAAATTTTAATGAGTAATACTTTTATTATCAAAACTGAACATACAATATTTAGGTTGATGCTCACATTATTCGATGTACTTTATTTTAAAAATTTGAATTTGACATTATGATGATGATGGTAGATCCAGGGCCTGGCATTCAATGCCTGATTAATAACTATGTCACGACAAATCTTTCATCATGGCACACTTTCAAAATATTGAAATTTTGAGTTTATAAACCTGCAAAATGTACGGATAAAAACAAGTATTCCATACATATAAAAAAACTGCCAACTGAAATTTTTCAGAGTTGTTGTAGTCAGAAACTGCATGGCTGTCTGAAATATTTCTAGTGTGAATTATGTGCCTTTGGGGACGGTGAGACCAGCTTGGTGGACTAAAGCTTTCATGGTCACTTCTCTTGATGTGTAGAAATTACAAGGTCTTTCATTTGCTGTTGAAGCTTGATGAGGTGCCCCGAGTTGAGAGTTGAGTCGTTGAACTGTCTGGCCTCAAAGTCAGATGTCAAAGCTTGAAGCAATTTACTTTAGGCTTATACCTTCACCTTTAGTTATATGTCAAAGCTCCCTTACCAGAAGGATATTTTAAACTTCCTACCTCAAAGATTTCACACTTAAATTTGTGTACAATAATATATCTGCCACTGTTATTGACATTTGTTCAAATCCTCACAACCTTCTTTTGAAAAACTATATATACTTAGTATACATAAACTAATATCTACAATTTTTTGGAAATATTTGAGATTTTAGCACTTGTTATCAGTATAAAGCTCAATAAATATACAAGATTGTGAGGGTCAATGATATAGGCTGTTTCTGACACCAGGTGTGACACACGTAGCCTATACCGACGATCGAGGCCCCCATAGTTCTAGAACACTACAGAAATATTACAGTTTATACTGGGTATAATATAAAACATGTGGTTCAATCCCTCAACCATGTGTACAAAATATATTAAAGATGATTCATCAATATCTGTTGGATTTACAAAGGAATTAAAGCTGTGTATAAATACTGTACACACCGGCTAAGGTAAACCCCCGGGGTAAAAGTAGTACAGTATTACCAGTTATAATCTTACCTTTAAAGTTATCCTCCCCTTATCCTGGGTAATTAGAATACCTCAACCGAAATCTCTGGACACTGGTCATTCATCAAAGATATAGGTCCAAACAGCAAGAGGTCAGAAATCTTATAAGAGTTGTACTGCTAACAGAACACACCTCGGAATACACACAGAAAATATGGACGAGTTCACCGCACTAGGGGTGGTATTGCAGTCAATTTTAGTGTTGAGGGGTCATCTCAAAACATATTTTATGAGGGAAATTTGGAAAAAATTTGACTATTTAACCAAGGATCTAAAAAAAATTGATTAACAACAATGGATACTTTCGGTGTATTTCTTGTATTATCGTTTTAAAATTTACCAAGATATATTTCATATTCCCTTTTCAACGTGAAGGTGGAGTCATGATTTTTACAAGAATTTAAAATCATGTATATTCCATGATCCACCAGCTGCCTGACGACTCCGGCTAATGTCAATTAATTAAAAGTTACTAATATTTACACACTGTTGTTTAGGCTGGTAGAATTTTTTATTTAGCGTAATATATAATTTGAAATTGTACACTTACGAAATATGAAAATGCACTATATTCTCGAAATAGGAAATAACACACCTTGTAAAAACTGAGTCAACTTCAATAACACATAAGTAATAATGGATGAGTCTGAATAATATCATCACACATTGCAATTCATAGGAATTGTCTAAGTCATCTCAGTCAATTCAAATAATTCATATTAAAATCTGGAATCCCATTTATAAAATACATGTGACAAAAACGAGGAACTTTCACTTGCAGCATACATTACAACATACCTGTATAATGTTATTGTTTTCATTCTATTTATTTGACTGTGCCAATACTTCAAACAATCTCCAATTCTATATACTGTACACACATACCTTTACAATCTATATATAGACCAGCCAAGGAGTGTAAGGACAGTGTGTATGTGTGTGTATTAATTATCTCACAAACACAACTTGTGTAAACAATACAGAAGATTTGTACCTAGTTTTTTGTAATGCCAAGAGTCATTGATTTTTCTTGTCGACACCATGACTTGACACTTGGCCATATACGTAGGTTATATACAGTGTACACATCCTATAGTTAGTTTAGACATGTACCTTGTAGAAGGAAAGGCTTTATACATGACCACCACCCAATGTAATTAACATGTACATACAATTAGGCCACTTAAAAAAACTATGACATACAGGGAATGTTTATATCATCACATTACCATACAGGGAATTTGATATCATCCCATTACCAATCAATTTCAACAGCTTTTCGTGTCTAATTGCCTGATCGGTTAACAGTATCCAGTCATCGTGGATTTCAAAAGAGGAAACCTGATCTTCATTGTTACAACTTGATAATTAAACAAAAATATAAATATTTCATGTATTTGATATGGTTTTCATTAGTAATGAGTGCATAAAACTGAAAATATTTTACCTGCTAGGAAATAGTTTGGTTGGAGGCTGATTACCCGGTAATTTTGTTCAAATAAATTACTTTCTTTTCACTTTGAAAATCTTTAAACAACTTCTACTTTAACTTTTTGGCAGATAAAAAAGGCTTTGTTTTGGGACATATTGCAATACAATTGTACATGAACATCAAAAATAACATACAAACTTAGAACACAACACTCAGAGACTAAACATTCCGTGGACATCAACTGTTCAGCAATTTTGCTTCTGACCTCTGTGACCTCTAATACATTGTTGACATATATATATATCTATAATAATTCCAGTAATTTCTGTTGCACGATTAAAGGAAACTGTTTTCTTATAGTATGCAATTTGTATTTGCGAATCTGAATAAACAAGGTTCAATCATATCCTATAAACCATGTGGAAGAGAGTACAAGTACATCCTACCTTATAAATTTGATAATATATAAATAAAAAAAGAAAGTATTTCAAAATCCTTCAAAGGATATTTAGCAAATACACAGCAGCTGGTATCATGTATGAAGATCAACTTTAATCAATACTTAGATCTATAACAAAGTATGAACAGCTAAATGTCTCAATCTACCACACTCTCTAAACTTTATGTGCATATCAACTTAAAAATTATTTTCAAAGCATAGATTATGTTATTACTTTTGTGCTCTGCTAGTCAAAGAGTCTAGTTTTACAGACTTTAGAAAACTGTTGTCCAATATAGGCATGAAAGATGATGATTACATATAATTACAAATTTTATGGCATATGCGCCATTTCCTGCATGGTTTGACATGAATACTGTGACACGTACTTGTCCTCATTATCTCCTTACACTACTTTTATCTGTCTTACTCGTACAATCAGATAGAAATTATGAAAATGAAATGAGAATGCTGTTTATCATCTCTCATGATCATACAATTATTAAACTTAAATCAGATCCCCAACACTCCGCCAAAAACTGTAACTACCGGACAAATATGTTTCAAGCTTTACTGTAAGACATGATAGATAGATCAAAGATCATCAGCACAGGTACCAACATTTTTTTTATCTCACTTTCAGATATATCGATGATATCGACGATATGACACAGTGTTAACTGTCTATAAACAGTAAGCTTGCGGACCGTGTTGAGCTTCTGAACATGAATTTAAGGACATATATATATATCTCCCAGACATAGTACAGTACAATGCAGTGAGACTTTTTTTTAATTCATCCAACTAAACCCTGAAGACAAATTTGTCTTTTTCTATTTCAAAGGTTGGAAAAATTCATTATGAATTTTCAAGGCTGAACACAGGTCAGATGAACTAACACACATGTGTACACTACACTGCAACATATGCAGAAGTTTGCTCTTTTGTTATCCTGCACAAATAAACATCTGTTACATCATTTACACACGAGGAATGTCGGAAACAAAGCATTACAAATGGTGCTGTCTTCATCACAAGGGATTTCTGTTAATTTCTAAAGAATATTGTAGTATCTTGAACAAAGCTGCGGTTCAAAACAAGCAGAACCGTTTTGTTGAATTTCAATATTGCCCAAGTGATCACACAACATTTCTTTCTGGATCATTCTTACCCTAAAGCTAGTTTTCAATTGTCCAATCCATACTGATATTAAGACCAATCCACATTTTCCACGACAATAAGTTGTTCTACGTATGATCTTGATCTTGGTTTGTCATTTCCTCATTTATGACGGGGGAATTAACTGAATCAATAAGTTACAGGTGTTTATACAAAGTGTATAAAAACAACTTGTATCTATTACACATTTGGATGATCTCACTGCAGGATATAATTGGAATATTGAACGGCTGAGTACTTCCTGTGACTGGACTGAACCAGCTGACCTATTAAAGGCAGTGAATATTCATGTATATTGTCCTTTAAAGTTTTCAATGTCAGTTTATGATATATCGATTAGGACAGTAAGTGTAAAACTGGAGTGGACAATAAACTATACATCACAATAGTACTTTAACATTGTCTCACAACTTACAAAGGAAACAATACCCTGAAAAGAACACCAATTACATTTTAATATAGCCATAAACTTAAGAGGTTGTATAGAAATAAATGGTCATTGAACCCAAATCAAAGATTTAGATTTTTCTTTGTATGGACAATGTTTTGTATCTTTAATATGTATAACCGAAATCAAAGATTTTGATTTTTCCGTGTAAGGGCCATGTTTTGTATCTTTGATAATGTATAACCGAAATCAAAGATTTAGATTTTTCTTTGTATGGACAATGTTTTGTATCTTTGATATGTATAACCGAAATCAAAGATTTGATTTTTCCGTGTATGGACAATGTTTTGTATCTTTGATATGTATAACCGAAATCAAAGATTTTTATTTTTCCGTGTAAGGGCCATGTTTTGTATCTTTGATATGTATAACCGAAATCAAAGATTTAGATTTTTCTTTGTATGGACAATGTTTTGTATCTTTAATATGTATAACCCAAATAAAAGATTTTGATTTTTCTGTGTATGGGCTATGTTTTGTATCTTTGATGTACCTTGTACAAGTTCCACTTTTGTCAATCAGCAGTGCTGATATACAGGAATACATTTATTTTCTACTGTTACCAAATAAATAAAATATATGGCAGCATTTTTTCTGACAAATTTTTCTCAACAGCCTGTTTCTTTCTGCATGAACAGAAACAATCGGATGGGTTTTTTAATTTTTTTTTGAAAAGAGGAAGCAGCATATACATATATTACTCTGTAAAACTAGACAAGAAAACTCAATGCACAGACAGATTCTTCGAGTGAAAATGTTTAAAAAGATTTATCTCTGCTCAAGGTGACATTTCCATTAAAACAGAAAGTCACTGAAATGGTCCGACTTCATTGTTAATCATTAAGATTTCGCCTGATCTTAAAAAAAAACCAACCAACATAAACGTTCCAAGAATGAGGAAATAGTATACATGTACACTGTACCAAGGTCTTGCCAAATTGCTGGATGTGAAAAGATAAGCCAACCCAAGAACAGGTAGGAGAAACCTAATGAAACAGATCAGTGTCATGTAACAGGGATTGTGCATTTTCTCTACCAGATCCTACATCAAATTCTCGACGATGAGATCTCAACATGCAATTCCTATCCTGCATTCGCTCCATCCTTCTCTCCAGTGCCAACTTCCCTGTCCCAACTCACACGCAAACTATTGACATACCAGAATCACTCGAAGACCATCTGACTAATGCAATGCTGTTACCGCAGGTAATGTCAATGAAACTTAATTGGGCCCACCAATATCTATCTCGTTCATCCGATCCGTTTCCATTTTCCGATTGATTTGTAAAGAAGGTGCACGATTTGTTGTGCTTTGCCTGACAGAACACAGCACACTCCCAAGATATTCTAGATCTGAAGCCAGATCTTACAGAGGCTAATGCTAATTAATGGCGTGATTTTTTGCTAGGTCACCAATATTTTTTTCTGTCTACTACAATAAAACATGAAACTTTTGCAGTGTATCTAATAGCAGCTCTGAGTAAAATTTTAAATATAAATAAGCGATGATTCACGTTAAATATTTCAACTGTTAAAATTGATTTGTTTTTTCCTTACAGCAGCAAAACTTGTACAGTGAATCAATTTTTATTTCATATTTTGTAAAATAACATATATATCGGATTAAACCAAGTACATTTGTACCAAGTAGTCATTATAGCACTATGCATATTCAGTCAATAAAATTCCAGCATTTAACATTTTAATATCAATTCGTTTAGTTAAATTGTTGGCTGTTTTTTTCCATGAATATTTATAATATACATGTATATTATGTGATTGTTGCATTACAGAGTATATAGAACATTTATAGAAAAGTACCAGAAAACACATTTAGCATTTAAATCTTAAATTGTTTCATGTTTTATGTACATTCTGTTTATGTGATGTAATATGTATTTTATGTGTCTTGATAAAATGGCGGATAGAAAGTGGCTGCACATCTCATAGGTATCTCATAGGTAATACATCGATGGAAAGCCTGTGGCTTGTAGTGATGTTATTAATCAGTATTTCATTAATGGACTGTTGAATAGGCACGCAGCGAGAGGAATGTTTAGAAAGCTGATTTCTTTTTGTTTTGAATCACGATAATCAAATGTTTGCAGTATTAAAGATTTGTTGGAAACTAGGATGACATGATAAATTAGTAAATGTAATTCCATCTACCACAATAAATCATTAGTTTGTTTCCAAATCGCATATCATTACATGTTCATGATCGTCAATCATCATTTCACAGCTATCAATTGTAACCACACATTTGTAACCACAACCGCTTTTTATATTTCTTCCTTTTCCAAATTTATAGTGTTATCCTATTTAGCTTACCTGTGTATATGTTTTACATATTTTGTATGTTAATTAGTTAGCTATAGTTAGTACACTTCCTATTTACCTCTGAGGCTCGGCTTTTCTCAAATCGTTATTGCGATTTCGAAAGTCAATAAAATATTACAGTTGACAGATGTTACCTAACACTAGACATGCACTAGACATAATACCTGTTTCAAATATTTTCACTTTTGTATCCAATTACCAGATTTCAAGTTAGTTGCACAACATTTACCAGTTCATCTAAGCTTCAAGTTGACATCTCTAACTCTATATACCTGGATTGCTATTTCAACAGGTAGGGATGTGTACAGTACACACACTGATAGGTCAGTCAAGATCTTCTACACTGTACCACCTGTCAGGAAATTCTTTAGATTTTCTGTATATATATACCAGGTATAGGTAAAAGGTACAATGTATACTGCAGGTTAATGTGTGGGTATACATACATACAGTAAACATTCACTATGTAAATAGCAGTCAAGAATGTTTGGTATGCTATCTTTATAATTAGCAATTAGCTAGGTGGCAATGATAATGTATGTACAGTATACCTGGACAGGTAGGTAAAGGTAAATTGTATATAATTAATGCACCAAAGGGTTTATTATCACAATAGATAATATACTTTCATAATTCTGTCTATTTTGCTTTCAAATCATTGAACAGACATGTGGTTACTGTATTATTTTTTTTTATTCCAAAGATTGTCATATTTTGAAGTTAAATAAAGTTGTCAATTGAAAAAGCATACACAAATGTACCACACAAATGAAATACTTAAAAAAAGTTGTTTAAAAAAAACCCAACTACCTGTGTCAGGAAATCAAATCCTACAAAACGGAGATATCTATATCCAATTTCCCCCCCCCCCCACCCCTAGACATAAAAATGATCAGGGGATATACATAGTGACATGTTTTATGAATTACCTTAATCATGAAGCTTCGCAGTCCTTTCACAACCAGTAGGAAAATAAAATTACTCAAATCATACATAGACAATCATCATCAGACAGTAAAAAATTATGACAGAATGTATGGTATGCTGTGCAATATTTATAAATACATGAAGTACCTAAGGGTTTCACTGTAGTGACATAATTACTTGTTGCTATTTATAGGTATATGCAATAAAGTGAAAAATTTCAAGTTAAAAAAAGAAAGCTTATTCACTGATGACAAATGATGAAAACTAGATTCATTTGTCATTATGAAGTCACAGTTGAATGAGTTTAATACAAAGTCACTGTTCAGTTGCACCCATCTTCCCTAGGAATTGGAAATAACTGTTTATTTAATGGAAACTTTTTTTTTAAATGTCTCTCTCTTCCTTTTGACTTGATCTGGCCCCTTTGTCCTGTGGTTCAGGGGACTGAACTGTCTTAGCTTTCACATAAATTAACATCCAGCAACAAACCAGCTGAGGTTGACCATGTGTCATTTACTGACCCACTAAGGCCATCAAGTATAGCACACATTGCCCCTGACCACAGGATGAAGGGTTGTATGATGCTAAACAGGAAGAGGTTTAGATTGCCTCGACCTTGACCACCAAACAAAGAGCTAGCCACCTCACTTTTAACTCATTCACCCCTGAAGTTTCATAATGAACTATTTCACCCTTTGAATTGGAAGAGTTCAAATGTGTCTTTAGGGGTGAACTAGTTAAAGTATGCAACCATGATGGTCAAATTCAGCATAAACATTCCAGGAATTTTTCGTGTCGGGATTGCTCATGTGGGCCATGACTGGTCAATGCATCAGATGTATGAGTTTAAACATTCAAGTCAATTTCCAGACATAAACTAAGAAACCACAATACAATTGGGTTTGGCTATAAGGATATAAAAGCCCCGAACACAGTATACAAGGGGAAAGCCATTTCTTCACACACATGGCCTGATAGACAATATGATAGACAGAGATGGGTGGGGGAGCCTACCACTTCAGGAAATAGGAAAGTTGAGCATGATGGATGGCAATTTTATCATTATAATGATAAATCAATTTATAATTCCAGCCCTTGTAGATTTTTATACTCCGGAAGTTCCCACAATATATATATATACATCTTACTTTAAAACTATGCACAGTGAAATTGAAACCATAAATCGTACAACATGAAGAAAATATTGAAAAAAAAAATTAAATACATCTTGCTTCTCCATGACATTCCTTTTTAGGTTCAGACATATCTCTAGGAATTCCGACTTACATGTATAATATGAAGAAATGAAATTAAACAAAACAATTATGATGTGACAGAAATATAGCATGATAATTATGTAGGGATATTTCATTTTTG
The DNA here is from genome assembly GCA_947623455.1 of Mimachlamys varia. Lineage (NCBI taxonomy): Eukaryota > Metazoa > Mollusca > Bivalvia > Pectinida > Pectinidae > Mimachlamys > Mimachlamys varia. Next base: position 42,219,458 of record OX392528.1, read on the forward strand.
TATGACCATACAATATGACAAAGTAGACCAATTCTTGAACCAGGTCAGGCTGACCCTTGTGCATACCGATCATGATGAAGTGAAGTTTTTTTCTTTAGAAATCCTGGAGATAAACTTGATAACTATAGGTCTTATTTGCTTTATTTTTTATTACATTTTCTATCAACTCAGGTACATGCAGGTACCTCAGAGCATATTTTCAGAGTGCTCTTTTACCAAGGAGTTTCAATATACACATATATATATGTGTACTGTACATGTACTTGTATCAGATGTTACTGATGCTTTCCAAAAAAGTGTTTAGATAGAACTTTTTACAAGTTTTTTTGGCACATTGTTTGCTTTTTGTATTTTATGTAAATGGGTTTTGCTGTATTACATTTCAAAGATTATTCAGCAGCTTTAATAAAAAAATTTGTATTCTTATGGGCATGAAATACCTAATTTTCCAATATTTCCATGAACTACGTATACAGTTTGCATTTAATAGGATTACGAAAATTGTTTGCATAAACAATGATTTTGTTTGCCCATTGTACAGCCAATATAAAGCTGTTTCCCCCCAGTCAAAATTTTTGCTATTTTCCCAAAATGAAGCAAAATTCAAGAATATTTTCCCAATTTATCTGAAAATCCTACTTTATTTTCCCCCAATTCAATAAAGCACAGTTCAACGATTTACCTTAATTTTGTTGTATTTTGGACAAGATGACCCCGGGCCCACTCTACTAAACATTAATAAAATAAAACACTAAATTCAACCTACCTTAGATCACTGTAACTGTTCTGACAGAATGTTCGGCAGTGTACCTTACATGAAATAGATTTGACAGCAGTCTACCCGTACATAAAATGTCCGAACGTTGCCTGTTTTACGACGTACACACGTAACATTGTGTGACAGTCGTTCTGCCTGAACTGGCTTGCAGGACCGTCCATGGCTCCAGGCCACATGAACTGACCGCTCTTTGCCGCGTCAACATGTAAACTAAGAGGCTACAGGTGAAAGGGCAAGTCCCTGTTTATCAAGAAGATGGGACTATTGGTATAAAAATGCACCAGAATAGTTGACATTGAAAGAACATTTCGTGAAGTTTGCTACAGGAGCACCGATTTCAGTTCAACATTTCAACAACAACGATTGATTTCGATGTCCGACTCGACAAGCACCTTGCACTGATAGCTGTTAAGTCTGGGGTTGATCCTAATGATTAACATACACAATAAAAGTCTAGCTCACCTCAGTCTGTTGACAGTTAAACCGAATCCAGCAGTGGTTTATCTAGCAGAGCCATAACCTGCTCATTCCTGCTCCTTCACAACAACAATCGGCCATGTTCGAGACCTATTTCTGGTACCCACGTGATAAATGGTATGACATCAGAGACGGCACTTTTGTTATGGTGACCCCTAGCGGCAAATATGAACGGTATTCATAGAATGAATATTGATTTTCTCATTGCGAAATTAAAATCGTTTACAGTTGGAATATGGATGCATTTGTTTTACGACAAATTCATAAATTTCTTTTCCCGGATTCAAGCCGCACTACTGTAGATTTGCAATTAAAATTTTAAATAATTTAAAAGCTGTCAGGACATCGATGTCTTTGGGAGGGGTTGTGGGATGTTTATTTACCCAGAGATGTATACAATTTGTATAAAGCCATATATACGTCTCCTATTCATTCTATTTCCCGTTTAATAATATACACATTCAATAAAAGTAGATTAGGCAGTGGTTGACTTTTTTTGTCATCCTGACCCTTCATCTAACCAGGGCCACACATGTATACAATGTATACATGTACATCCCTATAAGTTCTATCGAGTGTAACGGGACAGGAACATGCACAGGTGGTCGGGCGTTGCAGTGGATAGTGTACTTGCCTATGTGATGGCATTGAACTTATTCAGATACTTATGGACATGGATGTGATTTTAAAAATGTTAAATAACATCCGATTGTTAAAAACTTTTTTATTCACATGTTACAAAACGTATATATATATATAGACTATGCCTAATGGGGGTGAGGTGGGGGCCACCCATGAGCCAGGCCGGAGTTTGAACTCGGAACCTTCCTGGTTTCCAGTTCTTATCTAATTCCGTGGTTCAACCACAGGGGACCAGCTACGATGAAAAAGGCCTATGTGGAATACGGATAAAAGGGAGGATATGTAATATATACCCCACCCCTTATTCTTAATATATAGACTGGGTCGATAATGAATCAGAGTACCGGGGGCTCAATTTTCAATTTACCGATACAATGCATCGTCGGAAACCCACGGTACACTTCTCTGACGTATGCAAACGTCAGAGAAGTGTACCGTGGGTTTCCGACGATTGATACAATGGAGCCTGTGTCTAATTATTGGATTTGCAATATTGACAAGGGGATACCCAATCCCGAGTTAAAAATAGCCGGTGTCCTCGGGGGTTGGGAGTGGAGGGGCACATTAAAGAATAAGACAAAAAGAGGAGGATGTAAAACGGCACTGCCACGGGTATGCTGTCGGCGACTGGTAGTTCATTTTGTAGAGCGTCCGTTAGCCATCTCTCTAACAACGATAGGTAATTATACAATATAATCGGTAATGAGAAAGGAAAATTATGAAATATTATATGATAATAATAATAATATAATAATAATATACAACATTTATATAGCGCTCTATATAATTTGTAAAATTACTCTAAAGCGCTTCACAACATGTAGATAATAATTTGATACTTACACTGCATAAATAAAGAAGTTATTACAATCTAAGCTAATGTGATAATATAAAAACTTGCATATAAATACGAACTACATCTACTGTAGATAAACAAATGTCAGTATATAAATGACGTCTAAGTTGTCCCTAATATGCAGACGTGAAAAGGTACGTCTTCAGAAGTTTCTTGAATTTGGCCAGAGTATTTGTTTTTCGGATAGCGGATGGTAATCTATTCCACAACGTGCCCGAAACTTTCCCAAAACACCGGTTTTATCTAGCATCGATGCTGCAGTTTAGACATTCAGAAAAAGTATACGTCCCTGAGAAAACAGTTCAACATTTCTATCAGCTCAGAGATGTACATATATACTGACTTGGTTTCCTTTTATCAGCAACTACTCAATGGAAACAAAATTAAAGAAGGAAAACCGAAAAAATTTTATACGTCCCTGCTTCGAATGTTACAAATATTTGGCCGACATAACTATATTGTGTCGGTGGAATATGCAAACCAATGATGATTTTATGCATTTCAGGCCTTATCGTTCAAGGTACGACCCGGGAACCTGTTAATTTGTTGCAGCTAGTTTTGGTAATTTTACCAATGAGGTGAACATTTTATCGAAAATCGATCAAATTCTCAGGCCCCTGTGCCTGTTAATAACAGTTAGTGAGTGTGGGAAGGGAGATAACTCGTAAAAATATAAAGCCAAGACCAAATTCCTTTTATTCCATTGCAGAGTATAATAGAAATAGCCATGAGCTTAAATTATAAATAAATAAAGAAGATATAAAGACATGTACTAAAACCTAATAAAGTATAGAAAGCGTTTGATGAGTGATATAAATGTAAATAGTATGAAAATACATAGTGTATAGAGATGTTGTTGCCAGTTAACGCTAACCAAAATGGATCACAACGCATTTCAATAAATCTTAAAGGCCCGATATACGTGACTTTAGGAATTTGTTTGTGATTCTGAAAAATTCTGAAAAAGATCCAGTTCATAACTATGCAAAAATAAATCGGAAACGAAGTAAACCTGAGCGGTAACTAACAAGAAACTCTTGACAGAAAAGTCCAAAGAATTGAAAATAATTCAGGTGGGACCCACTACAACAACAAGCCGAAGTTATAAGAGAGTTCGAAATTGACGCGTGTCTATAAATGCTGAGTTCAAACCGCTGCTGTACCGGTAACCGCGTAAGAATTCATCTTAAATATTGCTGATATCAGTTAATCTTAACTAAATCTATAAATATAAAAGGTTATTAGGCTTGATTTTCGTGTAAGTTTTGCCGAAAGTTACGTACATTGTATATCGGGCCTTTAACTAAATGGTGCCCTAACACTATATCAGAGAGATTTCCTACATTTTCCTGTCTTTCAACATCCAATTAGATGATATCTTTATTGACGGTTATTGAGTTGACTTTAGACAAATATGAAATTGTTTCAGTAAACATATATCTGAAGATTCAGAAATGGTCAAAATACAGTTTTATATTCCAGAAATGGTCAAAATACAGTTTTATATTCCAGAAATGGTCAAAATACAGTTTTATTTTCCAAACACCACATGAAAACAAACGATGTTATACTGCGCGCGCTACTTTGTGTCCAAATTTGGTCAAGGTCAAATCTAACGCCACAAATCAGGTAAATTAGTTCTATGTTTCTAGACAGTTATATGAATCACATCAAATGTGTCGGTTTTTCTGGTATGACATGTCGGCACCAAAATTGATTTAAACGTAAAGCGGATTGACCCGTTCCAATTATTTAGCTAATACCAGAGAATCTTTGTCCTGGTGTATGTACAATTTTGCTATAGTTTTATTGATTACTTTGAATAATGGTTGTTCTCGTATACATACAACTATGAAAGAGTATATTTTGCGTTCTTTAATTTATTATGGATGTCCTTATCTGACCATGATTATTCTTAACACGATTTTACCTTGACCACGATTCAGACTAGAACTTTGATCTACTTGAAAACATGTTCGTATTTGACCATTTCCGCCGACACGAGTTCTGATTTGACCCCAAGCCCAGTCAGCCGGTAGCTGTATGCGCAGAGTTGAAAGGCAACTTTCTTGTATTTTAGAGTGCATTTTTCTCTGATGAACTTTTCGAACTGTTTGCAAACTTGTCGAGCCTGGAATATGTCCACCATTTCGACCTGGCATTGCACTAGGAGGTAATAAGAAGCAACTTGCCCCGGTACGTAGCAAGGACGAGAGGGTCGATCCCCGGCCCCTGGGATGGTCAGATGTATCAGCGCGTCGTCGTCATCACACGGAGTCTCTATAGCTACGGCCATCTCGAAATGTTTGGCTGCTGTCCGTGTTGGTTTCTTACAGTCCTTGAGAAAAATCCCATACATAAGATGGAGGCTAGGAGAGTTGGATATAAGACGTAAAGCCTTTTCGTAATACTGAACTGCCTTTGCCTTGTATCCAGACGTTGCATGCTTCGTTGCCTCGTCGCACTCCGCTGCTTTGTTGCCGTATAAGCATGCTATGTTACTTACAACATTTGTATACGACGCTTCGACCAATTTGGGGTCGCTTTCATCTATAGCAAGGAACAACCAGAGAGCCTTGTCAATGTCACCTTGCTGTGAATACGCATGCGCAAGTGGCTTCAGAAGAGCTGGAATGGACAGTGCTTTGAAAGTATTAGAACCAGTCTTGACGTAACCGGAAGTGACAGTATTCAGCTTCACGACTTTCCGGAAACAGATTTTAGCGAAGTCTTCCCCGATGTTTATACAACCTAGATTCCATAGGGTCTCCACACTGAACATATAGATGATAAGCATAGGTTTCAACTCTCCTTGCAATAGACTGAACTTCTGACTCAGCTGAATAACATCAAAACATTCAAGCTTTTCACAAGCTTTCATCAATGCCGAGAACGGTTTTCTCATGAGGGCTTCGACTTCCTTTTTAGTAGCCTCTACCCCATCCTTAGAATAATGGCCAATAAGGTTGAGAGGCGGGAGGAAGTAGTGGGGTATCCTATGAATGTGCAGGGCCACAGCGATGTATTTTAGAAACGTCATGATCTTATCCCCAAGAGAGTCCAAAGTCCAGGTTCCGGAAGTGGACGAAACCTCTTCACATAAGTAGTAGAATATGTTCTTCATATGATATGACGTCAGAACAGCTTGGTCCGACAGGATGGACTTTAACATCACCTTCACCACGGAGTAGCAGGTTTTCTGGAGAGTGGACAATGAGTTGGACAGTACTCGTTCCGCTCGTACAAATGAGAGTCTCCATTCCTGTGTCGGGTCGCTACTCTCGTGACTTCCCATGGCGACCAAAAGGCAGCCATCTATCGGAAGATAAAAAAACCACGTCCAATATCAGTATACCGTCATATTGAAATGTATTTTGCACAGAAAATCGACTCTATATTAATTTACATGGTTTGGCAAAAAGTCAGATCACTGGAAAACTAGTCGAACATCAACACCATGCAATATGCAAGAGCAGTTTAAAGTCAGAGTTCTACCACCTTGTCATAGACAGATACTGTTTACATTTCTTTGTTTAAAGTTATGTCAATTATCAATGTTTCCTAATTCATGTATGGCTTAGAAAATTCTACATTATATGATACGGGTAAATGAAGGACTTTATTTTTCTTGAAGATTTACAGAATATGTAACTTGTCTATAAGTTCAGTCTTACGTCGTTGTAATATGTGCGGAAATTTTGAACCTTAAAATTATATCTGACTGATCACAAGTGTTATGGGTTTTTTTATAACACATAATCTAATGAAAATTTTGATTTTTTTAAACAGATTAAAATGCGAGTAATTTAACTTTTAAGTTTACAAACCTTACGAGTCAGTTTAACACGTACCTTGGGGGATTTTCTGTATGAGTGTTTCGTCTGGCCAATGACACGTCCGTGCTCGGTCCGCCCATCCCTTTGCCACGGTCGGCCAGGTGAGACAAGGAAATGCGTGTACGAAGTCATATGTGACTCCTTCGCCTGCCTTTTGGATTCCCGTGATGGCGGGACCACTTTTTGTGTACACAGGTTTGCGGTCCTGGAAGTCACATCCGATCTCTCGTAAGGTTTCACTCACCCATTCACCCGTACGGGAGTATACAATCTCCGTATTTTCTTTCTCATCCACAAATTCAGATGTGAATGCAGTGTTTAGGAGGTAGCCGTCCGGTGTTATAAAATTACCGATGACACATCCGGGTCTTTTGAGCTTCTGCCTGCCATAGGGGGTCACACGGAGCTTAACATACCCAGGATGCGAGGTCGATTCCATAATAGCGAATGGTGCTTTTGATCCTGTGGGACATTTAGGACTTCCGGTTTGTTGTCTTCCATTGGCGTCATCTGCATCTTGAAGACCGCTGGATATTTCTTTGTCGTCTTCATCAGTGAAAGATGGGTTTCTTTCTGCTACAATATAGTCAAGGTAGATCATATCAAAGTCGAAATCTACATCTGGAAAGAAAACATGAGAACCATTACGGTCCAACAGCCGGGTCAAATGTAGATCGTCAAACGAACTACCAACTTGTATGACGTCTATACCTTCCACCTGAGCTTTCAGTAGATCCGTGAACAGTTGGAATCTGGTTCGTATCGACTCCATAGCCTTTTTGGTGAGGTCATGGTTTTTTATCACAGTCGTCAAAGCGTCGGCGTATACGCCCAGTACCCGGTTGTCAGGTTCCATGGCGGTAGCTTCAAAATCCAGGTTTTGAAATATAAATCAAAGTTGGTAATATTCCAACGACCTTTATAGAACTTGATTTTTTAGCCTATGATATCAAAATTTACGTTCAAATAGTACAACATTATCCAAATGTTTCCTGAATACCTTGGTCTGCGGTATGGTTGACATCGGTCGATTTCGGGTTTTTCTGACGTAACATGAAGCCTATGGGATACAGTGCTAATCTTTTGCAAAACGAAAGTACGGAAGTTATTTTTGATAAGTCACGCTGATGGATAATCATTTGTCAATATTTTGACCATAGACTATACAGCAAATACACGGAGAGTCACGTGAAAGATTAATAATGTTGATTCAGCATCATAGGACTCTGTGTAATCGATAAAATTATTTGTTTGGCAGTGGAATATTCCAACATGTCATGAAAGAGTTGCCTCCCTTGGACTGCTGATGCCTAAGTTGCCCTCTTAGAAAGAATCGATGGCAATGATTAATTCTCCTAATACGTATTTTCCTGTCACATAAACGTACTATAGACATATGTGACTTCATCTTTATGTGCTTGCTTACTAGACCAAACGGATGGGTTTTTATTTGGTAACATGATAATGTAGTTTTCAGTGATGCTTTATTTAAAGGCCCAATATACGTACCTTCAGGATTTTTTTTCGGGATTTTGATAAATTATGAAAAAAATCCTTTTGATAACCATGCAAAAATAAGTCTATAACGAAGTAAAGATGAGCGGTAACTAACAAGAAACTCTTGACAGAAAAATCCAAAGAATTGAAAATAATTCAGGTGGGGCCCACTTCAACAACAAACCGAAGTTAGAACACATTTCAAAATGTTTACAAATACCGAGTTTCAACTACTGATGTACCGGTAACCGCGTAAGAATCCATCTGGAATATTGCTGATATCAGTTAATCCTAACTAAATCTGTAAGTATAATAAGTTATTAAGCTTGATTTCCGCTTCAGGTTTTGCCGAAATTTACGTATATTGGGTCTTAAAGGCCCAATATACGTAACTTCAGAAAATGTTTCGTGATTCTGAAAAATACTGAAAAAAAATCCAGTTGATAACCATGGAAAAATAAGCCTAAAACTAAGTAAACCTGAGCGGTAACTAACAAGAAACTCTTGACAGAAAAATCCGAAGAATTGAAAATGATTCGAGTGGGGCCCACTTCAACAACAAACCGAAGTTAAAAGACAGTTCAAAATGGACGCGTGTTTACAAATACCGAGTTTCAACTGCTGCTGTACCGGTAACCGCGTAAGAATCCATCTGGAATATTGCTGATATCAGTTAATCCTAACTAAATCTATAAGTATAATAAGTTATTAAGCTTGATTTCCGCTTCAAGTTTTGCCGAAAGTTACGTATATTGGGCCTTTAAAAGACAGTTCAAAATGGACGCGTGTTTACAAATACCGAGTTTCAACTACTGATGTACCAGTAACCGCGTAAGAATCCATCTAGAATATTGCTGATATCAGTTAACCCTAACTAAATCTATAAGTATAATAAGTTATTAAGCTTGATTTTCTCTTAAATTATTGCCAAAAGTTACGCACAGGTAGCTGGTCAAAAACGTAAACGCGGTCCTGCTGTAATACAAAAATACCGCATTTTGCCCAAGTATATGGATAGGACTGTTGTGCAGGCTCCATTTAAATAGAACTTTCGCTAGAATTGGCGTCTGAATCAACCTGCGACCCCGGGTAACGTCTGAGGCTCGGATAGGTCTAAAGGTATGGCTTTTGCAGATGCGTAATAGCAAATGTGTACTCACGTCGGAGGTCCTGATAGCACAAGTCTCGTTGTCCAGTATCAAGAAAAACTATGCGAAATCGCTTAAAAGTAACTGACTAAGAGCGCACCGACCTCACAAAGTCCAAACAAGTCGGAAATAGTCGACATATTCCGTAAGCGATATTTTTTTCTCGTTTACGTTTAGGGTATTGAAAAAGTCCATTGCAGACTTTCATTTTAAATACAATATTAATAATACTATTAATAAGTAAATTTTGGACACAGGCAAAATAATCACAACTACCTAGGGCATATACCATCAAAGTTACTGCATCTATACGTTTGAGAAATTGAGAAGCAAACGTAAAAGCGAGGTAGTAATTTTGCGGAGTTACTGTATATACCATGTTTTGGCGAAAGGAAATTTGATTGGGTTCATTATCGAGACCCGTAGTATACCTGTTTTTACAAGCGCATTCCTAATTTCGACATGAACAAAAGTGGCTAGCGCATACCAATCGCGCCAGGAGATGTTTTCTGAAGCAAAACAATGTTCATGTGTTTGAAAAACTAATATAATCTCGGCAAAGTGATAGTCCTCGTGAAAATCAGCCGTCTAGCTGGAGTGAGCCAAAACATAACCTGGTGAATAGAAAAAAAATTAGATATTTCTGCTATAACGTTCAATAAAGAAGACTTGGATGAAATGTTTTCTTGATTTATGCCAGAATCATACGACAACATTTAAATGAATAAATTGATAACAAACTGATATACAATACTTACAAAACAATACGAAATTAGTTTAGAGTAGTGTTTACCTGACATTTTTAAAAAGAAAATGATACTATATAAATTTATTTACTTACTACTGTTAAAGCGTGTTTTACGCAATGTATGGTAAAATGTGACGTTTGTAATCATTTATCTTTTTTTTTCGAAAAGGACTGCATCTTTGCGCGAACAGCTTCCTGGCCTCGCCGCAATCGAAGTTAGAGTCAGTACATGAAGTTTTAAGATGCACACTGCCATCGTACACCAACTTATTCACGTAGGTTTTTCTAGCTAAAGTGTCCATTAAAGGCCCAATATACGTAACTTTTGGCAATAATTTAAGAGAAAATCAAGCCTATCAACGTATTCTATTTATAGATTTAATTAAGATTAACTGATATCAACAATATTCAAGATGAATTCTTACGTAGCAACCGTTGCAACTCGGTATTTGTAAACTAGCATCTATTTTGAACTGTCGTCTAACTTCGGCCAATCTGACTAAACTCATATCTAGATCTCCGCGCCGTTCCGTAAACTTTTCTCTCCATTAGGAACAGCATACGATACCTACAACTAATCTCTCCATTAGGGACAACCTACACAATCCACAACTAACATCTCCATTAGGGACACCCTACAGTACCTACAACAAACCTCTCCATAAGGAACATCCTGCGATACCTACAACTAATCTCTCCATAAGGAACATCATACGATGCCTACAACTAATCTCTCCATTAGGGACAACCTACACAATTCACAACTAACATCTTCATTAGGGACACCCTACAGTACCTAAAACAAACCTCTCCATAAGGAACATCCTGCGATACCTACAACTAATCTCTCCATAAGGAACATCATGCGATACCTACAACAAACTTCTCCATTAGGAACATCATGCTATACTTACAACTAACCTCTCCATTAGGAACATCATACGATACCTACAACTAACTTCCCCATTAGGAACATCCTGCGATACCTACAACTAACCTCTCCATTAGGGACATCATACGATACCTACAACTAACCTCTCCATTAGGAACATCCTGCGATACCTACAACTAACCTCTTCATTAGCGACACCCTACAGTACCTACAACAAACCTCTCCATAAAGAACATCATGCGATACCTACAACTAACCTCTCCATTAGGAACATCCTGCGATACCTACAACAAACCTCTCCATTAGGAACATCATACAATACCTACAACTAACCTCTCCATTAGGAACACCCGTGATACCTACAACTAGCATCTCCATTAGGGACACCCTACGATACCTGAAACTAACCTCTCCATTAGGGCCACCCTACGATACATATAACTAACCTCCACATTAGGGACACCCTACGATACTTCCAACTAACCTCTCCATTAGGAACATCCTGCGATACCTACAACTAACCTCTCCATTAGGAACATCCTGCGATACCTACAACAAACCTCTCCATTAGGAACATCCTGCGATACCTACAACAAACCTCTCCATTAGGAACATCCTGCGATACCTACAACAAACCTCTCTATTAGGAACACCCGTGATACCCACAACTAACCTCTCTATTAGGGACATCCTGCGATACCTCTCCATTAGGAACATCATGTGATACATACAACTTCTTCATTAGGGACATCCCGCGATACCTACCTTCATTAGGGACACATTAAGATACCTACAACTAACCTCTTCATTAGGGACATCCTACGATACCTTCAACTAACCTCTCCATTAGGTACACCCGTGATACCTTCAACTAACCTCTCCATTAGGGACACCCGTGATACCTTCAACTAACCTCTCCATTAGGGACACCCGTGATACCTTCAACTAACCTCTCCATTAGGGACACCTTACGATACCTACAACTAGCATCTACATTAGGAACACCCCACGACACCTACAACTAACCTCTCAATTAGGAACATCCTGCGATACCTACAACTAACCTCTCCATTAGGAACATCCTGCGATACCTACAACTAACCTCTTCATTTGGGACACCCTATTATACATGTACCTACATCACCCTTCAATGCCTACGGCTAACCTCTTCCTTTCGGACATCATACAGTACTAAAATCTAACACATTAGCTTGTCATACTTCTGTACCTTTATAATTTTACATGATATTGCTTCCGTCCCTTGTGGTAGCATTTGGTAGAGGAGACAAATATCATGTCAAACTATAACGTCAATACACTAAGGGAGATAACCGATAGACCGTTGATCTGAGCGGTAATCCACACCTGTAGCGATAATTACAGGGATTAGTAGCGGTACTCGGGAGGGATTAACTGTAATGGTCTTACCTGATATAGAATTAAAACAAATCAAGAGTTACCTACCGTTTAACTCACCTTGGATTTAGCCCAAATGTATCATATCTTTAAAAATTATTAAAATGTAATTCTTAAGAACACGCTCAAATACCCCCCTTCAAAATGATTGATAGTTAAAAAATTGTCGTTGTGTGATACTTTATGTTATAAAATCTGCACACCTGTAATGATCGATTTTATTTGTTATATAAACTGTAAGTTTTCACCTTACTTGATAATTTCAAACACTGAAGTGTCCAACTGTGCGCCGATGTGTAATCAAAGCTCCCCTAAATCCTAATTGGCCTTTTAAATTAGTGTGTTTTTGTCTTGAAACGACTGTAGATTGTTACGTGTGCCAACAATTCCATCTGCACGTTATATTTCATGGAAATCTATAACGTCAGTGAGTGTACAGCATACCTCGCGTGTCCCGGCACGCATTTATGATCTGTCTAAGTGTTGTGTCGGGGCAAGAGGTGTGTACTAAAACGATGTTAGAGGTCAAGCGCTGTTCCTGCATTAAAACACAGTTGCTCGAGTTTCTGCCCGTAAATAATATGAAAGGAGCGGCTCCTTACATATTATTTACGGGCAGAAACTCTAGGGACTGAAAGTTCATGAGGTTGACGTCACTGCACGCGGAGGCCTTACGCTGTCATTGGATGGCGGTCTTCCTTTAATTTAGCCATCCATTGACAGCCAATGACCAGCACGCGTCAACCTCATGAATATGTAACGAAGTGGCCGGCAAGCCGACGAAAACTTTGAGACACGGAAATTTTGCGTGTTTTGGAAGGAAATGGAGATTATTTCTGCGGAAGGAGGATACATTTGACTTACATTTAGGAGGTTTATAGAAAATAAAAATTATCCATCTTTCCAACGGTACCAAGCGTTTTCGTACCTCAACTAGAAAGGTGCTTTTTGATGCAAGAAAGGTAGGTGGGGTCGATTTTTCGATCCGGAAAGCTTTTCAACCTTTAGCTTTTATGACTACTGAGGGGGCATTTTTATCGAAAATTGATCTTAACCCCCCCCAATGTGTAAAACTACTCTAAACACCCTATTTTAGGTCCAAAACTAGCTGTAACAAATTCCAAGGTCCCTGTGAGATCGACAGACTTTGGATGACGGGGTCAAGGATTTGTCTTTTCCAAAATTAATACTATTGTTGAATATTTTTGTTTATTTCATCTTTATAATCTTTCAAAATTATTTTGGCAGATATCGGATTTTTTTATGAATCAATGTTTCAATGTTCTAGCAGGGACGTACATATACGTCCCTGGTTCTAGTCATATCAAATAATTCCAGGAATAATGAAATTCCAGAGTTATTCCCCTTTGAACAGTTGAGCTGCAATATTTTCGAGTCACCAATCTGTGGGAGAGAAACGGGGAAACGGAACCTATGATATTCGGCTTTGTTTTACATGTGTGGCTTGATTGTAAAGCGACGCGCATAAGGGCGCCGTTGTAAAACTATGAAAATAATCTCTGTGGTCGTATCTAGTCGCTTTCGAGAACAATTTTAAGTTTGGAGGTTTTAATTTATTCAGTATCCAAAGTCTCTTTTTCTTCGTTCCAAAGTGTCTGGTTTTGTATAAATTATATGATACGTAAATAAGCGTTTCTGTATTTTTTTTTCTGTAACAAAACGTGACAAATTCATAACATTTCAAGACCATACTATCGCAATTACGGAATATACACAGTAAATATTAATATCAAATACAATGTAGACGAAAGTTACTTATAAGGCTGGTAATACTAATTCAACATACGCAGATTCAGAGAATAATAATTGGGAAAATATAACACTATCAAAACAGTTTCATCTCACTTTTTAATAAATAATGCTTACAAGATTGAAAAAGGTAATACAGAACCTTTTAGAAAATGGCGCTTGTTTACATATGAAATCGACACAAAATTAAGCCCTTTAACATTTTTTCTCGAAAATCATTCACAACTGTTTTAATGCTATTGTTTTGGTCATAAAAATAATGATGCAATTCGGTGCAATTTCTGCAGCAGCAAAAGGATTTTTAAAGATTATTACATTTAAGTTATTGGGCTCTTCCCGCAGGCCCTAGGGGTCAGACCAAACCTTTTTGCGAAATTGAACCCCCTTCACCCAAGGATACTTCACATCAAAATCGGACAATATCCTGTGATTCTTCATGAAAGGATTGCAAAGTATTTACTTAATTTTGCCCTCTTGGTCCCCGCCCTCAGGCCCCAGGAGGGTCAGACCCACCGTATATACATAATTTGATCCCTTCTGGACAATATCCTGCAATATCCTATTGAGACCCGTCCATCGAATGGGGTGTAGAAACCCCTATTTGTACATCAGTTAGTCCCCTTCACCAAAGAATGTTTCTGACCAAATTTTGTCAAAATCTGCTCTATGGTTTATGACTAGTAGAGATTTATTATAAAAGTTGACGAGCGGCCATGCCCATTCGGACCTGCTGGGCTTATAAGTATTAGTATTCTACATTCTTGGGTAGACATTTCCATACCTATACATTTGACATCCTATAAATATACTTCACCCTTGGTAGAATTTCTTATATTCGACATCTAATTAATATTCGTGCCGTTAATCTATATACTTTCTTCGTCTCTAAGGAAAGATTTTTAATGACGTATATTTTAAAGCAACACAATCATTTGACTCTAAGGTGAACATGCAACCAGTGTATTATTTTCTCTTTAACAAAGTGAATCACAAATAATACACGTATAAAGGATGCCTTTTAATTTGGCAAGTAATTTTTCCTTCGTCAATGCCATAAAAGGGATAACAAAATTATAGCTTTTTCCAACACTGTAATACAATTACGTGTTGACGCCTAATAATTGTTCCATTAAACCCAATTCAAATGTGTCCCCGCTCAATAGTATGGCTTTTCAAGACAGCAGCGCTATTAACTATCCATAACCGTTACAGAGACGTAAAAACCTAACAGCAGTACAAACAGGCACTGTCAGGCAATCACTTCTAGAAAACAGTTATTACAATGCCTCATCGTCTCACTGGTTTGCATTTACTGCTCATATCCTGGCATTTCGTCAGCAATGCTAATTGAAGATGATATTTTATTTTTATTATTTCAGAATAGCCATCAAATAAAAACAAAAGCAAAAGGATTGTCGCTTCGTCATCAGAAAATGTCCCCCGCAATACTTCTTTAACGCTAGTTTTATCGATTTCACAAGAACATTGAATTGATTGCTTTCAAACGATTTCGAAGTGGCTTACAGATTTGTGTTTGTAAACACGGCGAAGGTATCATTTGTATATAGATGAAGTTGTCAAATCTCACATCAGCAATCTATCAAATCCATTTTTGTTTTTATTCCTATGGGTTTTTAGATACGCTTAGACCGTAATGGTGGCAGCAAATACTATTGTAAAAATAGGCATTTGCGTATTTTATCATTGCCGTGATCTTAATCCCGGAAATCAGCATCGTATTCATTGTCCGGCGTATTGTCACCTCACAATCAAGATCACCAAAATGCTTGTTTGGAAACCAGTTGCTTTTCACACGGGCGCTTGGCGATATCCCGTCAGACAATAACCATGAAATGCCGAACAGTGCCGGGAATGGAACCTTATTATCAAATTTGGCAGTTAGATGCATTAAGTTGCCAAGAAATTCGTTGGTGGGAATGAGCTGAAAGATGTTATCAAAAGTATTCTAGTTTATCATCTCACTAAACCTATTTGACAAACAAGAAATGGAGAACATCGTTTTGCGCTTTTCTTTGTCACGTTCCTAACGAGGTGACGGTATCCATATTTTATCTACTTTAGAAAGCAACAATCTAAAATTGTTTCCCAACTGTTCACACATTTACCCCCAGACTAAGTGAAAAAATCAATTTATGACATTAAAGATGGTGTGACGTTTGAACGCTTTCTCGTCTGCTCGTCCAACGTTCTGTTTTGTGGTAATGACAAAATCTCGGTAACACGAACGCTTGTCACGTCTGTATCGCGATGGTGTGAGCATCGACCGCACAAAGCGTATCATTAACACCGACCAGAATACAGAGCTGAAGCTCTAAGTAGTATTTCAATAGCATTTATAGTCCATGATGTGAAAATCCAAGGACGGAAAAGTTTTTATTGTAAAAATCATTTCAAAGAATTTATATTTTTTATTTAGCTTTCGTAAAGTGCAAATCGTTTAAAATGTCATCTTGTGTTTCCCCAGTTGCAGCTAACTTCAAACCGACTCTTATCTTGGTTTTGTTTCTGATGTGATTGCATTGGCCTATCAAATGGTGAGCGCTCCTATCAAAGACAGCATCACGTGATTCTGGATTTCCACAAAAGACGTTACGAGTTTTTTTTTTAACGTTAGTAAAATCTCCCAAGAAGATTAACAGAATTTGATGGAAAGGGAGCAAGTATAGATTAAACAAAAGTAGGGTTATTAACGTTATATTACAGTACCTATGGAGATCAACTGATCTCTTCCCAGTACCAAAACTAAAAATGATGATACCGACAAACCAATACATTTCGGAACATAAAATTACAGTTACAAAAAATCAAGTTTCTTTACGTGAAATCGATGCCCTATAGAAAAGGAAATGTTCACATAAACAGACATCAAATAACGCATGGAATTATAGTTAGTTTACTGCAGGTTGTAGTGATTCAGTGCCCACGGAGGTCTTTCGATTATGGAGATATTGTTTGAAGATTTTAAACACATTTAATTCCTGTGACCTTGAACATACTTGCCAACTTTTTGAAATTTCTATGGGAGAGATTACGCGTGCTCAGAATTGAAAACAAGAATAATATGTATACATGTACATTCAGAGGAAAAATGACACCATTAAATGGATTCTTTTGAGCTCTTCTTTCAGATGAAATCATCACATCTTTAAAAATAGGAACAGTTAAGCAGATTCCCAAGTTAAAAATGCAACATTTTGGGTCCAAAATCGGGAGTCTCCCTCCTAAATAGGGAGGGTTGGCAAGTATGCTTGAATGTGGATAAAAGTCATACATTTGAACAAACTTGGTAGCCCTTCATCACAGCTTTAATATTACTGGCCCAATAACAGAACTATTTGCATTGAATTTGCTTTAAATTAAAGAGCTTGACCGAATTGCTACCCAAATTTAAGAAAACAGGTATCATATTCTATTGCGAAAAAGAAATTTATTTTTGTTGTTCCGGATTTGTATAATGGTTCATGCATCTATAATCAAGTTGATATATGATATCTCAATAGTTCTCATGGATATGGGTCCGACAGGAATATTATGACGGAGAAAATTCGAGTAAGGCAGATGACACAGTAATGAGGCGAAGAAGATCACGTGGTAAAACGAAGGGCCTAACGGGAGATGTTACCAAGAAGCCATGTGCCAATGCGATTTTTACAGGAGGAAACCAGAAAGGCCAGTATTTATTAAATCGTTCTCATGCCCAAGCAAGGGTTTTGTGTTCAAGCCAATTTTTATTATGGCTGTAATTTATCTAAAAATTGTGATTTTGTTAAAGTTGTTGTAGAAAATTGAAGATCCATGAAGCCGAGTACTGTTTTCAATATTAACAATTGACTTTTTGATCGTTGGTATGTTTAAGGCGAGTGTCAGGAAAGCTTGCCTGAGGACAGAATTTATGCTTGAGCACGAGAACGGTTTCATGAATACGGGCCCTGGTACAAAGATGAAGCCATTGAGTTACTATGGTTACTAGGGAACAAAATACCAAAACAAGGATTCAGTCGGAATTTATTATAAACAGAAAAAAAGCTAAATTGAGGACAATTGGAAAAATCGTAACCAAGAAACAACTTGTTATGGTAAGGTTCTAATAGAAATATAGTAACCCCAGGAATCACGTCCTTGAGGTAGCGGCCAGTGAGAATATGGTGACCAGGAAACCATTTAGGCAAGGGGACCAATGGGACTACTGAGACTGGTAAATCATGTGTAATTATTGGGATCCAGCTGGAATATTGTGACAGGAAAGCCAAGTTGACTACTTGGACACTAAGTGAATATGTAGACCTAGGATCAGGTGTTGGGCGTGGAGTCCCCTCGGAATGTTAGAACAGCGCCACCAAAATCTAGAGGAGCTAGAATCCTACCCAGCTATTTCTTAATGTAACGAGCGACAACTGTTTAGCCCCCGGATTATACTAGCAATACAGATATATTATATCTTAGTATTCGAATCTTTCTTAAGGCAAAATACTTCTGAAGTGAAACCTGTTTTAGGTTTGAACTAGGGTAATTATAGGGAACCTGTCGGTGGATATCGTTTACTACTAATCTCGACTTGTTGTGGTGGTGGTATCTACAAACACTGATTGAGGTATCTATTTAACAGCATTCGACATATCAGTCCAATCTCATGTCTATTTAATAGTTACTGCGGTCCTATCGCGAGCAAATGGCTGCCTTCCGGCAAAGCCTGCTCATTGTTTTTATCGGCGAGAGAACTTTTAGAATAACCAAGCGAGGGCCCATGGGTCGTCAGCTCTCTAAAGGTTGTCATCGTTTAAACTATCTCCAATATTCAAATCAGCCCTGTCATCGAATATAAACAAAAAACATTTTTTTTGTTGCAATAAAAAATGCCGATTTGATATATGTATTGTCAACAATAAGAAAATAACCGGGATTTTGTACAAAACCATTAGATATATGGATGAATAAGAATTTAAATGTATGTTATAAACAAAAAGTAATCAACATATTGACTGATGTTTAAGATAGTCATCAAAAAACTTCAAAAAGTAGATATCGAAATTAAAAAAGTAAGTAATGAGAAAAAAACTCGGAAGGATCCAAACTAATGCTAGCAATCGCTAATTAAAATGATTCGTACTTCAGCATATAAAGAAATCGTTTATACGAGTCTTTGTCTAATGAGAATAGCTACCGGGGATTTGTGATAAAACAATGATTAGAATGTCGGTAATGACAAAATAGTTTGATGAATGTCTAAATTAGAAAGAAAGATAATGACAACATCTCAATTAGACTACTATCTAACTCCCCGAGTGGCAATGTAAAACAATCGCACAGCTTTCATTAATGTAACATTTATTAATTAGACCTATTGATGATGACAAATAAGTAATTAGGTACCACCTGACCCGCGAGTTTATTCCTGTGAGGCTCGCCCGACAGGTGATCCACTCCCAGGTACGGCGGGTCACTAAGTATCTACTAGGCCCAACGGTAAATCATCACCCGTCATAAAAAGTTTCAATAACGACGGAATATCGAATGATTAAGATCTCTTTAAAACAATGAAAAAAATGGCGCCGTAGAGATTTCAGAAAAATGGTCGGCCAGACGTCATCCCAATAGTGCATATTCGAAACGTAACCATACCATTGAAAGGAGGGGTCACTTTACAGAAACGTATACTATTGCGGGAGGTAACATTGTATGGGGAATTCTACCACCGAGGGAGGGGGTGGGGTTGTGTGTGTGTGTGTCTTTTGAAGTTGAATGTATACCATAGCAGGATGGGGATATTGTATGGCAAGTTGACCATAGTGGGGAGAAAACTTTGTATGAAAACTTTACCATAGTGGGGAGGGAATATTATATGAAAACTATACCATAGCGGGGAGGGAAATATAGTATTGAAACTATACCATAACGGAGAGGGAAACATTGTATAGGAAATGTTATACTGCTTAGAGGGGAACATTTATGGGTACTATCTCATTGCGGGGATGACTCATTGTATGAGAACTATTTTATTGAGGGAACGAGGGAACACTGAATGGGAACTATTCCAATGGGAGGAGGGGGAGGGGGGGGCATTGTATGAAATCGTAGACGGTTGCATGGAGGGAACATTGTATGGGAACTATAACACTGCGGGGAGGGAACATTGTATGGGTACTATACCACTAAGGGGAGGGAACATTGTATGGGAATTATAACACTGCGGGGAGGGAAATTGTATGGGTACTATAACACTGCAGGGAGGGAACATTGTATGGGTACTATAACACGGCGGGGAGGGAATATTGTACGGGTACTATAACACTGCGGGGAGGGAACATTGTACGGGAACTATTACACTGCGGGGACGGAACATTGTATGGGAACTATAACACTGCGGGGACGGAACGTTGTATGGGTACTATACCACTGCTTGGTTGGAACATTGTACGGGTAATATAACACTGCGGGGAGGGAACATTGAATGGGTACTATACCACTGCGGTGTGGCAACATTGTAGTGGAACTTTACACTGCAGGGAGGGAACATTGTATGGATACTATAACACTGCAGGGAGGGAACATTGTTTGGGAACTATAACACTGCTGGGAGGGAACATTGTATGGGAACTATAATACAGCGGAGAGGGAACATTGTATGGGTACAATAACACTGCGGGGAGGGGAACATTGGATGGGTACTATAACACTGTCGAGAGGGAACATTATATGGGAATTATAACACTGCGGGGAAAGAACATTGTATGGGTACTATAACACTGCGAGGAGGGAACGTTGTATGGGTACTAAAACACTGCGGGGAGGGAACGTTGTATGGGTACTATAACACGGCGGGGAGGGAACGTTGTATGGGTACAATAACACTGCGGGGAGGGAACGTTGTATGGGTACAATAACACTGCGGGGAAAGAACATTGTATGGGTACTATAACACTGCGGGGAGGGAACGTTGTATGGGTACTATAACACTGCGGGGAGGGAACGTTGTATGGGTACTATAACACTGCGGGGAGGGAACATCGTATGGGTACAATAACACTGCGGGGAGGGGAACATTGTATGGGTACTATAACACTGCGGGGAGGGAACGTTATATGGGTACTATAACATTGCGGGGAGGGAATATTGTATGGGTACTATAACACTGCGGGGATGGGAACTTTGTATGGGTACTATAACACGGCGGGGATGGAATATTGTATGGGTACAATAACACGGCGGGGAGGGAACATTATATGGGTACCATAACACTGCGGGGAGGGATTATTGTATGGGTACAATAACACTGCCGGAAGGGAACATTGTATGGGTACTATAACACCGCGGGGAGGGAACATTGTACGGGTACTATAACACGGCGGGGAGGGAACATTGTATGGGAAGTATAACACGGCGGGGAGGGGAACATTGTATGGGTACTATAACACTGCGGAGAGGGAACATTGTATGGGTACTATAACACTGCGGGGAGGGAACATTGTATGGGTACTATAACACTGTGTGGAGGGGAACATTGTATGGGTACTATAACACTGCGGGAAGGGAACATTGTATGGGTACTATACCACTACGGGGGAGGGAACATTGTATGGGTACTATAACACTACGGAGGGAGGGAACATTGTATGGGTACTATAACACTGCGGGGAGGGAACATTGTATGGGTACTTTAATACTGCGGGAAGGAAACATTGTATGGGTACTATAACACGGCGGGGAGGGAACATTGTATGGGTACTATAACACTGCGGGGAGGGAACATTTAATGGGTACTATAACACTGCGGGGAGGGAACATTGTATGGGTACTATAACACTGCGGGGAGGGAACATTGTAGTGGAACTTTACACTGCAGGGAGGGAACATTGTATGGATACTATAACACTGCAGGGAGGGAACATTGTATGGGTACTATAACACTGCGGGGAGGGAACGTTGTATGGGTACCATAACACTGCGGGGAGGGAACATTGTTTGGGAACTATAACACTGCTGGGAGGGAACATTGTATGGGAACTATAATACAGCGGGGAGGGGAACATTGGATGGGTACTATAACACTGTCGAGAGGGAACATTGTATGGGAATTATAACACTGCGGGGAGGGAACGTTGTATGGGTACTATAACACTGCGAGGAGGGAACGTTGTATGGGTACTAAAACACTGCGGGGAGGGAACGTTGTATGGGTACTATAACACTGCGGAGAGGGAACGTTGTATGGGTACAATAACACTGCGGGGAGGGAACGTTGTATGGGTACAATAACACTGCGGGGAAAGAACATTGTATGGGTACTATAACACTGCGGGGAAGGAACGTTGTATGGGTACTATAACACTGCGGGGAGGGAACGTTGTATGGGTACTATAACACTGCGGGGAGGGGAACATTGTATGGGTACTATAACACTGCGGGGAGGGAACGTTATATGGGTACTATAACATTGCGGGGAGGGAACATTGTATGGGTACTATAACACTGCGGAGATGGGAACTTTGTATGGGTACTATAACACGGCGGGGAGGGAATATTGTATGGGTACAATAACACTGCGGGGAGGGAACATTATATGGGTACTATAACACTGCGGGGAGGGATTATTGTATGGGTACAATAACACTGCGGGAAGGGAACATTGTATGGGTACTATAACACTGCGGGGAGGCAACATTGTAGTGGAACTTTACACTGCAGGGAGGGAACATTGTATGGGTACTTTAACACTGCGGGAAGGAAACATTGTATGGGTACTATAACACGGCGGGGAGGGAACATTGTATGGGTACTATAACACTGCGGGGAGGGAACATTGTATGGGTACTATAACACTGCGGGGAGGGAACATTGTATGGGTACTATAACACTGCGGGGAGGGAACATTGTATGGGAACTATAACACTGTGTGGAGGGGAACATTGTATGGGTACTATAACACTGCGGGGAAGGAACATTGTATGGGTATTATAACACTGCGGGGAGGGAACATTGTATGGGAACTATAACACTGTGTGGAGGGGAACATTATATGGGTACTTTAACACTGCGGGAAGGAAACATTGTATGGGTACTATAACACGGCGGGGAGGGGAACATTGTATGGGTACTATAACACTGCGGGGAAGGAACATTGTATGGGAACTATAACACGGCGGGGAGGGAACGTTGTATGGGTACTATAACACGGCGGGGAGGGAACATTGTACGGTTTCTATAACACTGCGGGGAGGGAACATTGAATTGGTACTATACAATTGCAACCTTGTTTCTCCCGTCTTCACCGATTTTTCGCCTCTTCCAGCACATACCATTACAGGAAAGGAACAATATGAGAACGTAAACCATTACAGTAAAGGGACAATATGGGAATGCATACCTTAACAGGAAAGGGATACTATGGCAACGAATACCATTACAGAAAAGGAACAATATTGAAACGCATACCATTACAGGAAAGGAGCACAATGGCAAACATACCATTACAAGAAAGGGACCCTAGTGGAACGCATACCATTACAGGAAAGGGACTCTAGTGGAACGCATACCATTACAGGAAAGGGACTCTAGTGGAACGCATACCATTACAGGAAAGGGACTCTAGTGGAACGCATACCATTACAGGAAAGGGACCCTAGTGGAACGCATACCATTACAGGAAAGGGACTCTAGTGGAACGCATACCATTACAGGAAAGGGACTCTAGTGGAACGCATACCATTACAGGAAAGGGTCATTGTTAGGGAATGTACACCATTTTACAAGTGCACCTGGTTCAGCCATTTGAACAAAAATTATCCTTAACGACACTATGGTCTCATTTGATTGAACAACTAATGCTCCATGAAATATATCGCGGGAGTAGTCATTTAACAATCGTTTAGACAACAATTTCCCCACAAAAAGCCACCGTTTCGTACTCTTGATGCCTGAAAGTAAAAAAACCCAACAGAAAACTATTTAGTCTATTTCAGAATAAAAAAGAAATCCATCACATATTAAAACGCAATTGATTTTCAATTCCCATTTATCTGTGCTGTTCCGAGACATAAATTCGTTAGTGCTCGAATTTGTTGGACATTATGACAAATGTATATGGTAGTATGTGTACACGTGCGGGTCAGTTGTCTCCCGTTATCTCTCTCTGGCGTGATAGAGTGAAAACAAGGCTTTGACTTTTTTCTTTGAACTTTATTTGATAAGTGGAAATCGGGTAATGTTTTCGAGCCGGCTGTTGATATTATGATCGGGTGTTCAGTCAGGAACAAACAGAATAGTTTTAAATCACCCCTATCAATTCATAAATGCCCATGCTCACCAAACGGCTGATCTACGACAGTAGTTAATTTAAAACATGAAATCGAACTTCAAACATTTAAAATCAAATGTCGTCAAACGATGCGTAAAACTCATTGGAAAATATCCTGGAATGAATGATTATTTGTTGAAGATTTTCCATAGTTTTTCGAGGACTTCATTTTTGCATGAAAAAACAACCCAAACCTGATCATGACGCTTTCCCCGTCGGCAGTATATCGCTTATCTGGTTCGGGACGTTGTTTTAGCGATAAGTCAGCATAATTACATGTAGTCCGATACCAACATGAAAGACTCGCCTTCGCTTAACATACTTTACGACGCGAGCTAATAGGCTGTCTTCTGCTGCAGGGTGAGAGATAAAAAGACACTTTTTTCCTATGATGTCAAATCTCCACAGATTCAAAATTTAGTAACACCTAATGACAAACATTTGAAGAATTTCCTAAAACAAATATCGCAAAGTGCCACATAATACAACAGATCACTTATCACTGCTGCTATTTCTTATGACAGAACGCAGGCATATTATTGGGTCTTTGTCACGCAAACGTTTGATCAGTCAGAGTCGCTCGAAGCTTAACTGTCATAACCAGAAACCATGAAGCGTTACAAACATCCTGCAGATATAGACGCCTAAAACTATGAACACTTAAAGAGCTATCGTCTTCTTCGTGCTATGAACACGGGCACATTTAAATAATATATAGACGTTTTATAATAGCCCCTGTCAGATAATACCTTTAGGCTTTGCTTTTTTGAATGAAAGTGAAAAATTATTGAAAAACAGTCAATGTTGCGATCCATCATTATTTACATTTTCTAATTAGAATCCCCGGATGTACCTTGTTACTTCATGAATACTAGATGAAGATCGCTGGTTATCCATCTTCGTCAATTTCTGCGGGTCCATTATGGTGTCACGTTCGTTATCCGATAGTACAAAAACACAACATGACAGCAAATCTGATTACAGGGTTATGTAAATTACGGAGTAAGTAAGGCGACAAGTTGGATGGTACGGATCATACCTAACCAATTAAAGAGTTCTCTTGTTAGCGTGACGTCAAGCCCAGAGGGGCCACCATGTGACGATTGAGAAAATAGATCAATATAATGTCTTCCCCTGAAAATAATGTGATTCCAGAAATATCAATACGATAAAACAGAAGAGAAAATCACAAATTTCTTGTTTACTGTCTTAGATTCTGTAAACAAATTTATTTTCGTGGCACGTTATTTTCAGCGATGTACCTCAAGTTAATAAGGAGTATTTTAAAATCAAAGCTACAACACATAGCTTACAACTAAAATTGCTAGGAACTTAAAGCCACATTAAATTTTTTATGTACTTGTTTTTGATATGGTTATAGGGATATACTAATGCCTGCATCCATTGTATAGCCTATTAAATCCTATTAAAGAACATACAGCGTTATTTTACATAAATTCAATGCCAAAACATTATCAAATATTGGAAAAGTTAATTATGAAATTTTCGGGGTGAATTATTTAATTAAGGATCAATTTTGTAGATGCGCCAATAAAAGTATAGTCAAATCGTATGACGTCGACATTTGTGGGTTATGGTCCCATGGGAAGAATTTCATCGAAGGGAGATAACTATATCTCGACTGGCTGGGTTTATTCCATTGCAAATATACTATTTTTTCTTCAAATAAAAGTAGTAACAATATAAAAAAAGGTTATTTGCTATCGAATTAACTGGAAACGATGTGATTGTATAACATGCGAACCGATTGTAGACTAAACTGTTACGGTAAAACCGAGTGATAATATCAATATTTCAGCGATCATTAAAGGGGGACAACTGTTATTAATGGATGAAACCTAAAGATGATTAGATTCGACGAGACAATGATAAGGAAGTCGTTCTATGGAGGGATGCTGACGTTTCACGAATGTCCCGCATGACTTTGTAATGTTTCTTTGATTTTAAGAAACGCGAAGCAATCTACTATAAGCGTTGGCTAATCATAACCGATACTGTTCTGTTTTCGGATCGGTCACTATAGATGCATGTTGGGATTCGCGTGAGAAAAGACGAGATTAAAACCTAACCTAACTTTTATTGCTGGAACTATGTTTCCCGAGAAAATAGCCGAAGAAAAAGAAGAAATCGTACGAGAAAACCCGAAAAAAAGTTGAATGCGCGTTTAGGCTCAATGAGGCCATATTTAAGGGCCAGCGTGAAGGAGAAAATCTATAGCTGTATCCCAGGCCGTACTCTCGAGTCTCCATAATGGTAGCACGTCAAAGCGAAGGCATGCCACGTTTACATAAATAGCGGACAAAAAGAGTTTCTCAAAGGCTACAACGCGGCCAAACACCGTTTTATTTTCACAACCAAGAGCCCGATCTCTCGTTAAATATCTAATTAAAGAAGATGCTGTTTCTATGGCTGGGAGGCATCTAAGTTCGTAAAGACTTTGATCCGTTTAATGGGCCCGCAAAGTGCCGTCTAGACATGGTTCTCTGTCAGGGAAGGGTCCCCAACGGAGGGCCCGGGGTACGTGTAATGCGTTTCCGAGACTTTGTTAAAGGAGTCCAATATCCGTAAGCGCTATTAGGGATTACTGTCACACTAACGACTGATTCGCAGGCTACTTGATGATGTAAAGTCGTAAATTGTTAATGTTTGCTTGCTTCTCATGTTATCACTTCCTCAGACTTGTAGACGACTGACCTCTACGACGTCACACAAACCGAATAAGTTAAAACAAAAAAGCAAACAAACAGGGGCGTGATGAAGTAAGGAGATATATAGGAGTGGGCAGGGCTTCGTGTCTATCAAACTAGTTTTAACATGCTTCTTGAAGTATGGTCGCCATAGTTTCTCGGTTGAACTTGACCAAAATAACGGTTATAGTTGTGCTGGCTTCTGGTACAGTTATGTCTCTGGTACAGTTGTGTCTGTGACGGTGTCTTCGGTACATGATCACTACGGTATAGTTTGGTCTGTGATGGTGACTCCGGTACAGTTGTCTGTGATGGTGACTCCGGTACAGTTGTGTCTGTGATGGTGACTCCGATACAGTTGCCTGTGTTGGTGACTCCGGTACAGTTGTCTGTGATGGTGACTCCGGTACAGTTGTCTGTGATGGTGACCCCGGTACAGTTGTGCCTGTGTTGGTGACTCCGGTAAGGTTGTGTCTGTGACGGTGACTCCGGTACAGTTGTGTCTGTAATGGTGACTCTGGTACAGTTGTGTCTGTGATGGTGACTCCGGTACAGTTGTCTATGATGGTGACTCCGGTACAGTTGTGTCTGTGATGGTGACTCCGGTACAGTTGTGTCTGTGATGGTGACTCCGGTACAGTTGTCTGTGATGGTGACTCCGGTACAGTTGTCTGTGATGGTGACTCCGGTACAGTTGTGTCTGTAATGGTGACTCCGGTACAGTTGTCTGTGATGGTGACTCCGGTACAGTTGTCTGTGATGGTGACTCCGGTACAGTTGTCTGTGTTGTTGACTCCGGTACAGCTGTCTGTGATGGTGACTCCGGTACAGCTGTCTGTGATGGTGACTCCGGTACAGTTGTCTGTGTTGTTGACTCCGGTACAGCTGTCTGTGATGGTGACTCCGGTACAGTTGTCTGTTTTGTTGACTCCGGCACAGTTGTCTGTGATGTTGACTCCGGTACATGGTGGTTCCGGTACAGTTGTCTGTGATGGTGACTCCGGTACAGTTGTCTGTGTTGTTGACTCCGGTACAGCTGTCTGTGATGGTGACTCCGGTACAGTTGTCTGTGCTGTTGACTCCGGTACAGCTGTCTGTGATGGTGACTCCGGTACAGCTGTCTGTGATGGTGACTCCGGTACAGTTGTCTGTGTTGTTGACTCCGGTACAGTTGTCTGTGATGGTGACTCCGGTACAGTTGTCTGTGATGGTGACCCCGGTACAGTTGTGTCTGTGACGGTGACTCCGGTACAGTTGTGTCTGTAATGGTGACTCTGGTACAGTTGTGTCTGTGATGGTGACTCCGGTACAGTTGTCTATGATGGTGACTCCGGTACAGTTGTGTCTGTGATGGTGACTCCGGTACAGTTGTGTCTGTGATGGTGACTCCGGTACAGTTGTCTGTGATGGTGACTCCGGTACAGTTGTCTGTGATGGTGACTCCGGTACAGTTGTCTGTGATGGTGACTCCGGTACAGTTGTCTGTGTTGTTGACTCCGGTACAGCTGTCTGTGATGGTGACTCCGGTACAGCTGTCTGTGATGGTGACTCCGGTACAGTTGTCTGTGTTGTTGACTCCGGTACAGCTGTCTGTGATGGTGACTCCGGTACAGTTGTCTGTGTTGTTGACTCCGGCACAGTTGTCTGTGATGTTGACTCCGGTACATGGTGGTTCCGGTACAGTTGTCTGTGATGGTGGTTCCGGTACAGTTGTCTGTGTTGTTGACTCCGGTACAGCTGTCTGTGATGGTGACTCCGGTACAGTTGTCTGTGTTGTTGACTCCGGTACAGCTGTCTGTGATGGTGACTCCGGTACAGCTGTCTGTGATGGTGACTCCGGTACAGTTGTCTGTGTTGTTGACTCCGGTACAGCTGTCTGTGATGGTGACTCCGGTACAGTTGTCTGTGTTGTAGACTCCGGCACATTTGTCTGTGATGTTGACTCCGGTACATGGTGGTTCCGGTACAATAGTGTCTGTGATGGTGACTCCGGTACATGGTGACTCCGGTATAGTTGTCTGTGATGGTGACTCCGGTACAGTTGTGTCTGTGATGGTGACTCCGGTACAGTTGTCTGTGATGGTGACTCCGGTACAGTTGTCTGTGATGGTGACCCCGGTACAGTTTTGCCTGTGTTGGTGACTCCGGTACAGTTGTGTCTGTGACGGTGACTCCGGTACAGTTGTGTCTGTAATGGTGACTCTGATACAGTTGTGTCTGTGATGGTGACTCCGGTACAGTTGTCTATGATGGTGACTCCGGTACAGTTGTGTCTGTGATGGTGACTCCGGTACAGTTGTCTGTGATGGTGACTCCGGTACAGTTGTCTGTGATGGTGACTCCGGTACAGTTGTGTCTGTAATGGTGACTCCGGTACAGTTGTGTCTGTGATGGTGACTCCGGTAAAGTTGTCTGTGATGGTGACCCCGGTACAGTTGTGTCTGTGATGGTGACTCCGGTACAGTTGTCTTTGATGATGACTCCAGTACAGTTGTGTCTGTGATGGTGACTCCGGTACAGTTGTGTGTGATGATGACTCCAGTACAGTTGTCCGGTACAATAGTGTCTGTGATGGTGACAACGGTACATGGTGACTCCGGTACAGTTGTCTGTGATGGTGACTCCGGTACAGTTGTGTCTGTGATGGTGACTCCGGTACAGTTGTCTGTGATGGTGACTCCGGTACAGTTGTGACTGTGATGGTGACTCCGGTACATTTGTGTTTGTGATGGTGACTCCGGTACAGTTGTGTCTGTGATGGTGACCCCGGTACAGTTGTCTGTGATGGTGACTCCGGTACAGTTGTCTGTGATAGTAACTCCGGTATAGTTGTGTCTGTGATGGTGACTCCGGTACAGCTGTCTGTGATGGTAACTCCGGTACAGTTGTCTTTGATGATGACTCCAGTACAGTTGTGTCTGTGATGGTGACTCCGGTACAGTTGTCTGTGTTGTTGACTCCGGTACAGCTGTCTGTGATGGTGACTCCGGTACAGCTGTCTGTGATGGTGACTCCGGTACAGTTGTCTGTGTTGTTGACTCCGGTACAGCTGTCTGTGATAGTGACTCCGGTACAGTTGTCTGTGATGGTGACCCCGGTACAGTTTTGCCTGTGTTGGTGACTCCGGTACAGTTGTGTCTGTGACGGTGACTCCGGTACAGTTGTGTCTGTAATGGTGACTCTGATACAGTTGTGTCTGTGATGGTGACTCCGGTACAGTTGTCTATGATGGTGACTCCGGTACAGTTGTGTCTGTGATGGTGACTCCGGTACAGTTGTCTGTGATGGTGACTCCGGTACAGTTGTCTGTGATGGTGACTCCGGTACAGTTGTGTCTGTAATGGTGACTCCGGTACAGTTGTGTCTGTGATGGTGACTCCGGTAAAGTTGTCTGTGATGGTGACCCCGGTACAGTTGTGCCTGTGTTGGTGACTCCGGTACAGTTGTGTCTGTGACGGTGACTCCGGTACAGTTGTGTCTGTAATGGTGACTCTGGTACAGTTGTGTCTGTGATGGTGAATCCGGTACAGTTGTCTATGATGGTGACTCCGGTACAGTTGTGTCTGTGATGGTGACTCCGGTACAGTTGTGTCTGTGATGGTGACTCCGGTACAGTTGTCTGTGATAGTGACTCCGGTACAGTTGTCTGTGATGGTGACTCCGGTACAGTTGTCTGTGATGGTGACTCCGGTACAGTTGTCTGTGTTGTTGACTCCGGTACAGCTGTCTGTGATGGTGACTCCGGTACAGCTGTCTGTGATGGTGACTCCGGTACAGTTGTCTGTGTTGTTGACTCCGGTACAGCTGTCTGTGATGGTGACTCCGGTACAGTTGTCTGTGTTGTTGACTCCGGCACAGTTGTCTGTGATGTTGACTCCGGTACATGGTGGTTCCGGTACAGTTGTCTGTGATGGTGGTTCCGGTACAGTTGTCTGTGTTGCTGACTCCGGTACAGCTGTCTGTGATGGTGACTCCGGTACAGTTGTCTGTGTTGTTGACTCCGGTACAGCTGTCTGTGATGGTGACTCCGGTACAGCTGTCTGTGATGGTGACTCCGGTACAGTTGTCTGTGTTGTTGACTCCGGTACAGCTGTCTGTGATGGTGACTCCGGTACAGTTGTCTGTGTTGTTGACTCCGGCACATTTGTCTGTGATGTTGACTCCGGTACATGGTGGTTCCGGTACAATAGTGTCTGTGATGGTGACTCCGGTACATGGTGACTCCGGTATAGTTGTCTGTGATGGTGACTCCGGTACAGTTGTGTCTGTGATGGTGACTCCGGTACAGTTGTCTGTGATGGTGACCCCGGTACAGTTGTGCCTGTGTTGGTGACTCCGGTACAGTTGTGTCTGTGACGGTGACTCCGGTACAGTTGTGTCTGTAATGGTGACTCTGATACAGTTGTGTCTGTGATGGTGACTCCGGTACAGATGTCTATGATGGTGACTCCGGTACAGTTGTGTCTGTGATGGTGACTCCGGTACAGTTGTCTGTGATGGTGACTCCGGTACAGTTGTCTGTGATGGTGACTCCGGTACAGTTGTGTCTGTAATGGTGACTCCGGTACAGTTGTGTCTGTGATGGTGACTCCGGTAAAGTTGTCTGTGATGGTGACCCCGGTACAGTTGTGTCTGTGATGGTGACTCCGGTACAGTTGTCTTTGATGATGACTCCAGTACAGTTGTGTCTGTGATGGTGACTCCGGTACAGTTGTCTGTGATGATGACTCCAGTACAGTTGTCCGGTACAATAGTGTCTGTGATGGTGACACCGGTACATGGTGACTCCGGTACAGTTGTCTGTGATGGTGACTCCGGTACAGTTGTGTCTGTGATGGTGACTCCGGTACAGTTGTCTGTGATGGTGACTCCGGTACAGTTGTGACTGTGATGGTGACTCCGGTACATTTGTGTTTGTGATGGTGACTCCGGTACAGTTGTGTCTGTGATGGTGACCCCGGTACAGTTGTCTGTGATGGTGACTCCGGTACAGTTGTCTGTGATAGTAACTCCGGTATAGTTGTGTCTGTGATGGTGACTCCGGTACAGCTGTCTGTGATGGTAACTCCGGTACAGTTGTCTTTGATGATGACTCCAGTACAGTTGTGTCTGTGATGGTGACTCCGGTACAGCTGTCTGTGATGGTGACTCCGGTACAGTTGTCTGTGTTGTTGACTCCGGTACAGCTGTCTGTGATGGTGACTCCGGTACAGTTGTCTGTTTTGTTGACTCCGGCACAGTTGTCTGT
Organism: Mimachlamys varia; assembly: GCA_947623455.1. Lineage (NCBI taxonomy): Eukaryota > Metazoa > Mollusca > Bivalvia > Pectinida > Pectinidae > Mimachlamys > Mimachlamys varia. The sequence continues at coordinate 42,251,786 of OX392528.1, forward strand.
GATGTTGACTCCGGTACAGTTGTCTGTGTTGTTGACTCCGGTACAGCTGTCTGTGATGGTGACTCCGGTACAGCTGTCTGTGATGGTGACTCCGGTACAGTTGTCTGTGTTGTTGACTCCGGTACAGCTGTCTGTGATGGTGACTCCGGTACAGTTGTCTGTGTTGTTGACTCCGGCACAGTTGTCTGTGATGTTGACTCCGGTACATGGTGGTTCCGGTACAGTTGTCTGTGATGGTGGTTCCGGTACAGTTGTCTGTGTTGTTGACTCCGGTACAGCTGTCTGTGATGGTGACTCCGGTACAGTTGTCTGTGTTGTTGACTCCGGTACAGCTGTCTGTGATGGTGACTCCGGTACAGCTGTCTGTGATGGTGACTCCGGTACAGTTGTCTGTGTTGTTGACTCCGGTACAGCTGTCTGTGATGGTGACTCCGGTACAGTTGTCTGTGTTGTTGACTCCGGCACATTTGTCTGTGATGTTGACTCCGGTACATGGTGGTTCCGGTACAATAGTGTCTGTGATGGTGACTCCGGTACATGGTGACTCCGGTATAGTTGTCTGTGATGGTGACTCCGGTACAGTTGTGTCTGTGATGGTGACTCCGGTACAGTTGTCTGTGATGGTGACCCCGGTACAGTTGTGCCTGTGTTGGTGACTCCGGTACAGTTGTGTCTGTGACGGTGACTCCGGTACAGTTGTGTCTGTAATGGTGACTCTGATACAGTTGTGTCTGTGATGGTGCCTCCGGTACAGTTGTCTATGATGGTGACTCCGGTACAGTTGTGTCTGTGATGGTGACTCCGGTACAGTTGTCTGTGATGGTGACTCCGGTACAGTTTTCTGTGATGGTGACTCCGGTACAGTTGTGTCTGTAATGGTGACTCTGGTACAGTTGTGTCTGTGATGGTGACTCCGGTAAAGTTGTCTGTGATGGTGACCCCGGTACAGTTGTGTCTGTGATGGTGACTCCGGTACAGTTGTCTTTGATGATGACTCCAGTACAGTTGTGTCTGTGATGATGACTCCAGTACAGTTGTCCGGTACAATAGTGTCTGTGATGGTGACACCGGTACATGGTGACTCCGGTACAGTTGTCTGTGATGGTGACTCCGGTACAGTTGTGTCTGTGATGGTGACTCCGGTACAGTTGTCTGTGATGGTGACTCCGGTACAGTTGTGACTGTGATGGTGACTCCGGTACATTTGTGTTTGTGATGGTGACTCCGGTACAGTTGTGTCTGTGATGGTGACCCCGGTACAGTTGTCTGTGATGGTGACTCCGGTACAGTTGTCTGTGATAGTAACTCCGGTATAGTTGTGTCTGTGATGGTGACTCCGGTACAGCTGTCTGTGATGGTAACTCCGGTACAGTTGTCTTTGATGATGACACCAGTACAGTTGTGTCTGTGATGGTGACTCCGGTACAGTTGTCCGGTACAATAGTGTCTGTGATGGTGACTCCGGTACATGGTGACTCCGGTACAGTTGTCTGTGATGGTGACTCCGCTACAGTTGTGTCTGTGATGGTGACTCCGGTAAAGTTGTCTGTGATGGTGACTCCGGTACAGTTGTCTGTGATGGTGACCCCGGTACAGTTGTGCCTGTGTTGGTGACTCCGGTACAGTTGTGTCTGTGACGGTGACTCCGGTACAGTTGTGTCTGTAATGGTGACTCTGGTACAGTTGTGTCTGTGATGGTGACTCCGGTACAGTTGTGTCTGTGATTGTGACTCCGGTACAGTTGTCTGTGATGGTGACTCCGGTACAGTTGTCTGTGATGGTGACTCCGGTACAGTTGTGTCTGTAATGGTGACTCCGGTACAGTTGTGTCTGTGATGGTGACTCCGGTACAGTTGTCTGTGATGGTGACCCCGGTACAGTTGTCTGTGATGGTGACTCCGGTACAGTTGTCTGTGATGTTGACTCCGGTACATGGTGGTTCCGGTACAATAGTGTCTGTGATGGTGACTCCGGTACATGGTGACTCCGGTACAGTTGTCTGTGATGGTGACTCCGGTACAGTTGTGTCTGTGATGGTGACTCCGGTACAGTTGTCTGTGATGGTGACTCCGGTACAGTTGTGTCTGTGATGGTGACTCCGGTACAGTTGTGTCTGTGATGGTGACTCCGGTACAGTTGTGTCTGTAATAGTGACTCCGGTACAGTTGTGTCTGTGATGGTGACTCCGGTACAGTTGTGTCTGTGATGGTGACTCCGGTACAGCTGTCTGTGATGGTGGCTCCGGCACATTTGTCTGTGATGTTGACTCCGGTACATGGTGGTTCCGGTACAATAGTGTCTGTGATGGTGACTCCGGTACATGGTGACTCCGGTACAGTTGTCTGTGATGGTGACTCCGGTACAGTTGTGTCTGTGATGGTGACTCCGGTACAGTTGTCTGTGATGGTGACTCCGGTACAGTTATCTGTGATGGTGACCCCGGTACAAATGTGCCTGTGTTGGTGACTCCGGTACAGTTGTGTCTGTGACGGTGACTCCGGTACAGTTGTGTCTGTAATGGTGACTCTGGTACAGTTGTGTCTGTGATGGTGACTCCGGTACAGTTGTCTGTGATGGTGACTCCGGTACAGTTGTGTCTGTAATGGTGACTCCGGTACAGTTGTGTCTGTGATGGTGACTCCGGTACAGTTGTCTGTGATGGTGACTCCGGTACAGTTGTGTCTGTAATGGTGACTCCGGTACAGTTGTGTCTGTGATGGTGACTCCGGTACAGTTGTCTGTGATGGTGACTCCAGTACAGTTGTCTGTGATGGTGACTCCGGTACAGTTGTGACTGTGATGGTGACTCCGGTACATTTGTGTTTGTGATGGTGACTCCGGTACAGTTGTGTCTGTGACGGTGACTCCGGTACAGTTGTGTCTGTAATGGTGACTCTGGTACAGTTGTGTCTGTGATGGTGACTCCGGTACAGTTGTCTATGATGGTGACTCCGGTACAGTTGTGTCTGTGATGGTGACTCCGGTACAGTTGTCTGTGATTGTGACTCCGGTACAGTTGTGTCTGTAATGGTGACTCCGGTACAGTTGTGTCTGTGATGGTGACTCCGGTACAGTTGTGTCTGTGATGGTGACTCCGGTACAGTTGTCTGTGATGGTGACTCCGGTACAGTTGTCTGTGATGGTGACCCCGATACAAATGTGCCTGTGTTGGTGACTCCGGTACAGTTGTGTCTGTGACGGTGACTCCGGTACTGTTGTGTCTGTAATGGTGACTCTGGTACAGTTGTGTCTGTGATGGTGACTCCGGTACAGTTGTCTATGATGGTGACTCCGGTACAGTTGTGTCTGTGATGGTGACTCCGGTACAGTTGTCTGTGATGGTGACTCCGGTACAGTTGTCTGTGATGGTGACTCCGGTACAGTTGTGTCTGTAATGGTGACTCCGGTACAGTTGTGTCTGTGATGGTGACTCCGGTACAGTTGTCTGTGATGGTGACTCCGGTACAGTTGTGTCTGTAATGGTGACTCCGGTACAGTTGTGTCTGTGATGGTGACTCCGGTACAGTTGTCTGTGATGGTGACTCCAGTACAGTTGTCTGTGATGGTGACTCCGGTACAGTTGTGACTGTGATGGTGACTGCGGTACATTTGTGTTTGTGATGGTGACTCCGGTACAGTTGTGTCTGTGATGGTGACTCCGGTACAGTTGTCTGTGATGGTGACTCCGGTACAGTTGTGACTGTGATGGTGACTCCGGTACATTTGTGTTTGTGATGGTGACTCCGGTACAGTTGTGTCTGTGATGGTGACCCCGGTACAGTTGTCTGTGATGGTGACTCCGGTACAGTTGTCTGTGATAGTAACTCCGGTATAGTTGTGTCTGTGATGGTGACTCCGGTACAGCTGTCTGTGATGGTAACTCCGGTACAGTTGTTTTTGATGATGACTCCAGTACAGTTGTGTCTGTGATGGTGACTCCGGTACAGTTGTCTGTGATGATGACTCCGGTGCAGTTGTCTTGATGGTGACTCCGGTACATTTTTGTTTGTGATGGTGACTCCGGTACAGTTGTGTCTGTGATGGTGACTCCGGTACATTTGTGTCTGTGATGGTGACTCCGGTACATTTGTGCCTGTGATGGTGACTCCGGTACATTTGTGTCTGTGATGGTGACTCCGGTACATTTGTGTCTGTGATGGTGACTCCGGTACATTTGTGTCTGTGATGGTGACCCCGGTACAGTTGTGTCTGTGATGGTGACCCCGGTACAGTTGTGTCTGTGATGGTGACTCCGGTACATTTGTGTCTGTGATGGTGACCCCGGTACAGTTGTGTCTGTGATGGTGACTCCGGTACAGTTGTGTCTGTGATGGTGACCCCGGTACATTTGTTTCTGTGATGGTGACCCCGGTACATTTGTCTGTGATGGTGACTCCGGTACAGTTGTGTCTGTGATGGTGACTCCGGTACAGTTGTGTCTGTGATGGTGACTCCGGTACAGTTGTCTGTGATGGTGACTCCGGTACAGTTGTGTCTGTGATGGTGACCCCGGTACAGTTGTGTCTGTGATGGTGACCCCGGTACATTTGTGTCTGTGATGGTAACCCGGCACGATCGGCTTTTTCGACATTTGTCACTTCATTGTTGACTTCCAGGATGGTATCAGGCCGTATTAGATCTTTGATAAATTCAGTGTCTGCTTCCCAGCCCACTATCCCATCATCTGACGTAATCTGAGACAATATCTAGTTATGGTACCTATAACCCGGAGCCGGACCGAGACTCTATCACTTGATACCGACCTACAGCCATATGACGGAGGAGACACTACCAGTGTTGTACATGTCCTTGTTAGTGTAATCCGCGATTAGACATTACTGATCCGGCTGCCGTGATAACAGGCCCGGGAGGAGGCAGATTCTATAGAGACACGATATAAGGTCTCCAGTGGTTCCGGAATCTTGGTCCGGTGCGTGACCAAACTTTACTTCCCTCTGTGACCAGAGGCTAAGATTAGATATTCTTTATCGCGCATGTATTGTTACTTTATCGAGAAAGTATTGCGCTTAGTAGCGTAATGACATTATACAATGGTTTCTGAAGTGCCGTCTGAACTAGGCCCTATCTGATGGGTGAGGCTTGGGTCGGCAGTATGGTACAGGCATTGGACAATATGGCGTTGAAAAGACGGGGTTCCGTTAGTTGTTTTTTTTTTTAAATATTGGTCATGATCTTATATTTTTTTGCTGTTATTATTAAGTAGAAAAAGCCGAACTTAAGAAATAAGAATCATGGTGGTATATAAAGCATTCTTTGTGTTTTGGAGAGCTGTAAGCTGGACCACTTATGTTTTTGATGTTTTTCACAATGAATCGGCATAGATGAGAAAGAACGGTGACACAATTAACACAACCAGAAAAAAAATTGATTTAACGAATAGATTGAAGTCAGGTGATATTTTCACTGAATTCGCAGAAGAAAAAAACCCGACTCTGTAGGTCCCCCAAGTTATTTGCCTCTCATAATACACATGAAGTGCTTAAAAGCACAGGTGCCTGGACATTTTGTTATGGCTAATGTTGGACCTTAACCCCCGTTACACTAGGGCCACGTCCATTTAGACCGCACGACGTCCTGAAATTTTTATGAACGTGGCAAGGATGTGGTCAAAATCGAATAAATTTTCAGTTTTCAGATTCCTTATCACGTCCTTTCCAGGTTTTGACTACGTCTATCACGTCCTTAGTACGTTCTTACTACGCGTATCTTCACGTTCCCACCAGGTCAAACACGTCTTCAGTACATCAATACTGCGTTCTGACTACGTCCATGAAGACTCTGCCACGCGCTTATCACGTTCTCGCTGCTTCTACAAGCCTTGGCCGGGCCTTTAAGTTCCTACTAGGTTGCCACTACGTCCTTACAGCGTCCTTACCAGGTTCCCACTACGTCCTTACAGCGTCCTTACCAGGTTCCCACTACGTCCTTATAGCGTCCTTACCAGGTTCTCACTACGTCCTTACAGCGTCCTCACCAAGTTGCCACTACGTCCTTACAGCGTCCTTACCAGGTTCTCACTACGTCTTTACAGCGTCCTTACCAGGTTCCCACTACGTCCTTACAGCGTCCTCACCAAGTTGCCACTACGTCCTTACAGCGTCCTCACCAGGTTCTCACTACGTCTTTACAGCGTCCTTACCAGGTTCCCACTACGTCCTTACAGCGTCCTTACCAGGTTCCCACTACGTCCTTACAGCGTCCTTACCAGGTTCCCACTACGTCCTTACAGCGTCCTCACCAAGTTGCCACTACGTCCTTACAGCGTCCTCACCAGGTTCTCACTACGTCTTTACAGCGTCCTTACCAGGTTCCAACTACGTCCTTACAGCGTCCTCACCAAGGTGCCACTACGTCCTTACAGCGTCCTCACCAGGTTCTCACTACGTCCTTACAGCGTCATTACCAGGTTCTCATTCCGTCCTTACAGCGTCCTCACCAAGTTGCCACTACGTCCTTACAGCGTCCTCACCAAGTTGCCACTACGTCATTACAGCGTCCTCACCAAGTTGCCACTACGTCCTTACAGCGTCCTTACCAGGTTCTCACTACGTCCTTACAACGTCCTAACCAGGTTCTCACTACGTCCTTACAGCGTCCTCACCAGGTTCTCACTACGTCCTTACAGCGTCATTACCAAGTTCTCATTACGTCCTTACAGCGTCCTCACCAAGTTGCCACTACGTCCTTACAGCGTCCTCACCAAGTTGCCACTACGTCATTACAGCGTCCTCACCAAGTTGCCACTACGTCCTTACAGCGTCCTTACCAGGTTCTCACTACGTCCCTACAGCGTCCTAACCAGGTTCGCACTACGCTCTAATTCGACCACGTCCTCGCCAGGTTTGTTTTGGGTATGCTCAAAGTCTAGCCACGTCCATCATGTGCATGACGATTTCGTCACGTCCTTACAGGTCCTCACTGTGTCCTTACTGCGCTCACCAAGTTCAAACCACATCTTGACAGGACGTGGAGGACGTGGCCCTAGTATGATGAAAGTATAAGGTATTTAGAGTAAGTTTTCACATTAACGGCCCAATATACGTAACTTAAGGAATTTTTTCGGGATTCTGAAAAATTATGAAAAAATGTAGTTGATAACCATGCAAAAATAAGTCTAAAACGAAGAAAATCTGAGTGATTACTTACAAGAAACTCTTGATAGAAAAATCCAAAGAAATGAAAATATATCAGGTGTGGCCCACTTCAACAACAAGCCGAAGTTCGAAGACAGTTCAAAATCGACGCGTGTTTAAAAATACCGAGTTTCAACTGCTGCTGTATCGGTAACCACGAAAGAGTTCATCTTGTATATTGCTTAGATCAGTTAATTTTAATTACATATATAAATATAGTAATTTATTAGGCTTGATTTTTGCCGAAAGTTACGTATATTGGGCCTTTAATGAATTTTTTGTTTGGTTTTCGATTGTATATTTCGATAAAAATGCACCGGGGAGACATTTCTATTGAACACCCCCCCGCCCTTCCGCTCCCATACTTTATTTCATTCTTAAGCTTTACAGTTTATCGGTTAAATTCAGCATTATCAAGTATGGCATAATACTTACAAACATACACTCCTATACATGTACTAGTGATACACATGCGCACAACACACACTGGTTGTATAATAATAATGCCCGACTATTTGACATCATCAACATAACAGCAAGCGTTTATCAATAAATTAATGCTAATAATAATAGTGTTTGCAAATAATAATACAATTTTCAGGCACAGTAACGGCTTGTATGCATACTACATGATCGTACCTACTAATGGTAAGTGAATCATAAATATTCATTAAATAATTCGTCTTTTATTTGCTTCAAAAATATACCTGCCTAACTTACGAATTATGTTCATGTTGTCAACACATAATATTTGCACATTTATCCATAGTAGGCCGTCCATATCAGTCGCCCCTCACAATCAATAAGTGGAGTACTGTAAGGGCTAGAAACCACTTTAACGACCCCGATATTTGGTCAGTAGAATTATTTCTGACAACGTCATATTCGAATAGGCCTATAACCTACCAGTTGATGTTGTAATCAACATGATAGGGGGTTTGTCTTACTGATTTGGGTATTAATTGATATAGAAACTAATAGGAAATCTAGTCCAATCAGTCGATCGTAGATACTATTGAAACGTTTTTATAAGATTTGACTGTAAAGATCATCCTAGCGGATACTGTTACTTGTGGTTTTATTCTAAAAGCATACGGCATGATTAGAGTTGTGTTGGTCATTTCTATATTGACCATTAAGCCGCCAGTCATGTAGGACCGATTGGACCGATGAGTGGTCAATCATCAGTTGATTGATTCTAAAGCACCTAACGCCAATATCGGTCAGTGGTCAGAATCGTTAATTCAGTCAGGTGATCGAGATGGACAGACGGTCCAGACAGACATGGTCAGCCAACTGGACAATGCCAATTCCATTAGATTGTAGAGTTAAATCAGAATTGTCCACGACTGTGCTTAGGGCGACACGATACTTAAAAACGGTCAGAACTTCAATGTATCATTGTGTATAAGAACTTTAATGTGTATCAGCGCAGTGGCTTGTAGCGGACAATGCACTTTTAAAGACATCTCTCTTGCTCAAAGGCAATTGGCCTTAGAACTGACCAGTCCGTAAGCGTGCCGTAAAAGAAGAGTAGGTAAGAGGGCAGTTTAAGTTATTGGTCATCTGCACATTTTGTCTTAAGTACGCTCAATTTTGTTTTGACCAATGCGCTTGATCATAAACCAATAATTACAAGTTTTATTCGGACGATGTAGAAAGGATATAATAAGACAAATGACTGCCAATCATATAAAAACTTAAAAAAAGTAATAATTTGTTTTGTTTCAATAGGAAACATGCTTGTCTACTGTGGTACGTTGCATTTCCAAAAAAAAAAACGTTCCCGAACAATAAATCATCGTTTCGATGAAACATTCGATAAAGGGACCTATGACAATAAATTGCACGCGCCGTGAATGCGCTATTGTAATGATACATTTTACAGTGCGATCGTTTTATATCAGAACTCATTTATTGGATTCTATCGAACTTACGATACGGAATAAAGAGTGAGATAGCGGCGAACTATAGCTACCAGAACGCATACTCGGATGGTTTATTTATGACAATTAGTTGAGGCGAACGGCATTCTAGCACATCAGTTTAGATGTAGATTGGTATATACATTCCATATACTTTGTGGCAGAATTTCTAAAAGGACTCATTTGGGGACTATAAAGCTTCATTTAATGATTCATTTTTATCGATTTTGAAGGAAATCAAGATTACAGTATGAAAATGCAAGCACCGAAACTAGGAGAGATCGCCTGGGCAATCCGACGATTCTGTTTGTGCGCGTGCAAATTTATGGCTAGATTATGCTCGCCGGAGAGATAGACAGGTCACATCTATGTTGGTATCTTGTATTATAGATAATCTGCATGTCCTGTGTCCATGACGCCACCCGAAAATGCCCGCGCAATTGTCTTGTCGGTGTAGATGCTATAGATACGCAGCGTTCCTCCTGGGTTCCAGAGACGAACCATGGATGTACAAGACGATAAACTTTACAAGAGAAATGTTACATAACCTTGTCTATTAAGTCGTTATATGGGTCTCTTAGAGCAGCCAGCCTCCGTAAGATGCACTAGACACGAACCAGAGACATTAATATCTGGAACGGTAAATGCAGAATATGGGTCTTATGTGGTTCAATCCCCTTCTCTGTCCTAATTATTTTTTTTTCAATCTACAAATGTTCAATCAACGGACGTGACGTAGCACTTTGTAATTTAAACATACTTATTGAAGCTAAAATAAATAAAGAAAACTTTATGAAATAAACATCATCATATTTACTTTTAATATGAACTTAACGTGACACATAATTAGTATATTGGGTTTTCAATTAAAATTATATGATATTACTGTAATGTACACTGGCATCGCACACCAGTATATTTGGAGGAAATAGGTATCCTGTCGTACTCCCACTTAATGATCGTATGGTATGACTTTTGCGGACATCCCTTCTATGAGGATCGGCTGCTTTCTTCTATGCCCACTCAGTTTATTTATATGGGATATTGTAATGATGCTATTCTGGTCTTATATCTCCATATAAGGAGAGGGCTTGTGCAGGCTTTTGCCTGTTGCCCAATCCTATTGAATCTTATTCAATAAAATCTTTGTGAAATGAAATACCATTTTTGATTTCAAAAAAATGTAATCTTTTTTGATATTTTTTTTTTCATTTAGGACTATCACAAGTTAAGGATGCTTACACGATCATAGCACAACCTCCTAAATACACACACACGCTCATCATCACGATGCACTAATAATAAAACACCAAGAGACCGTCCTTAAATGACCTTGGCTGTTAATAGGACGTAAAGCAAAACCAAACCTAACCTTCTTTGTTAAAGGCCCAATATACGTAACTTTCGGCAAAACTTTAAGCGAAAGTCAAGCCTGATAACTTTCTACATTTATAGTTTAGTTAAGATTAACTGATATCGGCAATATTCAAGATAATTCTTATGTGGGTAACGGTACAGCAGCAGTTGAAACTCGGTATTTGTAAACATGCATTCATTTTGAAATGTCTTCTAACTTCGTCTTGTTGTTGAATGGTCCAAACCTGAATTATTTTGAATTCTTTAAAATTTTCTGTCAAGTGTTTCTTTGTAGTTACCGCTCAGGTTTACTTCATTTTTGCCTTATTTTTGCATGGTTATCAACTGGGTTTCCCCCCAGAATTTTTCAAAATAAAGAACAATTCCCCGAAGATGCGTATATTGGTCGTTTTTGTTTAAAACACTTATAGTCATTTTAAGGATCCGTGTCGAACTACTGATTGTAAATTTTTCCACCATACAAGAATCTTTAATTATGTTTGAATATACAGGCCTCAGACCTCAACTTTTTACACACATGTAGTGCATACGAACATTTCAGTTGAGTTTCTTAATACTTTTTCCTGTATGACCTATGAAAAATATGTACAGTTTCGACATAAAGTTGTTCACCAATATTCTGTTTTAGTGATTTAGTTTTAGTTCTAAAATGTCGGTCATGACGTACATTCTAGCTCACAGTATGTTCAGTGTGAAAAAATCTACAAGAGGAAACCGAAACAATGCCCTGAGCCATTGTCAGAAACCCACGGTACACTTTCCTGATGTTTGCATCCCGTGGGCTAAAATGGAAAGAAACTCTCGTTTTCGTACTAAAATAGTAACCAATCATATCGTTAGTTTCATCCGTGACAACATACAGCCGGGGCATCAAGCCGGGGTATCCCGTTTCATTTGTAGTACCACCTGTTAACAAAATCTGTCGATTGTGTTATAATTGTGTCGATTGTGATTAAAAGATATGGTCCTGCTATACGGCGATTGACATCGGCGTCATGCCTACAGAAATATACTGGTCGTGGTCACGCACGGTAAAATGATCTAATCGAGTGTCACGAGAAAGGACTATTCTGATTGGTTGAAATCTCCGAATAAACTTCTATTCGGGAAAACGAAGGTTTATATCGATTCTGGCCCACGGGATGCAAACGTCAGAAAAGTGTACCGTGGGTTTCCGACGATGGCCCTGTGCAAAGTTACAAAACTTGTTTTCCCCTATGGGTCGCTAGTTCGAGATTGACGTGGAGCAGCTGCCAGGAACCAGCCGGAGGTCGTTGATTTTTCTCTGGTATCTCCGGCTTTCCTCCACCACTGAAACCTGAAAAAAAATCTTTCTTGTAAAATCAACCCTTTTGAGTTATGGTTATCAGAAATGAATTTATCAAACTATAGCCGTGCTAGTTTTCAATACTTACGGTTTTTGTTAATGGTATACAGAGATCCTTAAAGTTGCAAGTTTTGGTAGTGACAGTGTGGGGATCCTTAATAATTGATATGATATACATATCCACACTCTTCTGTACTTATAAGGCCAAGTAAGGACTATACATCTCTTTTTGATGCTTATTTTTAACGCCAAGTAGGGACTGTACATCTCTTTTTGATGCTTATTTTTAACGCCCAGTAAGAACTGTGCATCTCTTTTTGGTGCTTATTTTTAATGCCAAGTGGAAACTGTATATCTCTTTTTAATGCTTATTCTTAACGCCCAGTAAGGACTGTACATTCCTTTTTGATGTTTATTTTAATGCTAAAAAGGACTATACATCTCTTTTAAATTTGATGTTTATTTAAATGCCAAGTAAGGACTGTGCATCACTTTTTGATGCTTATTTTTAACGCCGAACAAGTACTGTGCGCCTCTGTTTGATGCTTTCTTTTAACGCCAAGTAGGGACTGTACATCTCTTTTTAATGCTCATTTTTAACGCCTCTTTTTGATGTTTATTTTTAACGCCAAGTGAGGACTGTGCATCTCTTTTTGATGTTTATTTCATAGAGGTGTAATTGTATGTCTCTGTGAATGGTTTTATGTCTACTTCACTACTAAATATTTGGATTTCCAGTTCCATTCCTTTATCTGACGTGGAACACTATATAACTTCAGCAGCAGACGTGGGATAACGCTTCTTTTGTTTTCTCTCTCTGAATGTGTCAATCAGGAATCGATTTCTTAAAATCAATGAGGAATCGATTTCCTAAAATCAATCAAGAATCGATTTCTCAAAATCAATCAAGAATCGATTTCTCAAAATCAATCAGAATCGATTTCTCAAAACACATTATATGATTCATGTTCATAGACTTACATTTCCTTACAAAGAAAGCAATGCGAAGTGAAGAAGAAATTGCAAAGTGAAGACTTTGAATGAAGTTTAGCTAGGATTTAAATAAAGGAATTCTGAATTGAACTTTATTGATAAAATTGAAATTTTAATAAATTTGCTCCGGGATGCAAAGGATCACCTTGAGGCAAATTATTAAAAAAGTATTTTTTATGAGCACTTTCGGAAAATATGATTTTAAAATTTAAAGATTTGATTCAATAGATGATACAAGATAGAAACCAAACCGGGATGTACCATGTCAATATATAAAATATTAATCTAAAAATAATTTCATAATTACATTGTATTTAAATTAAAAGTACACACGTGTCTTGAGATTAAAGATGATAATTATCAGATAGAGACATGATACAACAGATTTCTGTGAACAATAACACAACACATGTTAATTACTATAAATTTTCTCATTTATATAACCCTTAAGATTTAACTTTTCATGATTAGAGCTAAATTCAAAATTAAGTTCGAAATTAAAGATTTACTGTTGGAGAGCGTGTTAATGCTGATTAATAAATGTACATTTTCCTATTTTCATTAAAAGAGACATTTATATTATTCTGTTTTTTAATTTTTTTTTTGTAATTTTACTGCCTGTTGTAAAGTGCTGACAACCTGACCAAATCACCACACACGTTGTTTCTGTCTGTGATTACAACGTCGATACGTCACGATAAGCAGGTTAAACACAGCACAATAAGATGTTAATACAGACACAAAAAATGAAAAACCATATATACAATTCAGTTGTGACGGGGAAGAAAATGGAAACGGACGCAGCGGAGGTTTGTTGTCCATAAAACACTTTTATCTTTAAAACACACACACTGCAGATCGTCTATTAAATGTTTCCACCAACGGATCAGATCGTTTTTTATTCAAATTATATAGCCGCGTGCGCGCGTGTAGAAAAGAGATCTAAGAGCAGTGCAAGCCTAAGGTATCATGTGGACATGCATATCGCCATTACATATCAACATGCCATCATATAGACGCAACTTTTGACACGATTGTTTAAACTCAAATTGAAAGCTCTCGATTTAACAACCTATACAGTAATTCTGGCATGACTGCAAAATTTTGAAAACACGCATATCTTTTTTTCTATTCTTCTTAACGTATATTTCGAAAAGTTCCCGAACGTTAAAACTTGGGGCCCGACTCCCGCTGCTGCAGCAGCACGTGGAATATGTTTCTGTAATGAACAAAGTGTAAGGTGAATCGATGACGTCAGCTGATGTGCCCGTATTAGGAAAAGCCTTCTGTAGTTATGTATTGTTTAAAATTTTAAACTAAAATGAAACGTCAAAATAAAAAGGAACATATTTCTCATGGTATATTGTTTATGTTAAAACGTCTTTTTAATATCTATTGTCTTTTAAGGACCTATCAAGTTTTGATGATGAAGGAAAATCTGGGTGCAGGGAGAAAATTACAAACAGAGACCTGCGTCAAGAACCCGGTATCTGTCCCATAAATGCCTCGAACCTACGACTCGGCAGGTGTAGCTTTTCATATTGTACAATTGTAAAAAAAAAATAAAAAAAACAATCGTTACAGAATTATTTGAAATGAATCGCAACAGAGCAATATTACTCGAAGAAGTTTATACAAAAATATGTTGGAAATAGTGTTAAATATGAAAGAAACAGAACTTTTTTTTTCAACAAATTAACAACTTCGGACTTGAAAGTCGAAACGTAGAGGGAGATTAACCAAGATAAATGCAAAGACAATATGACCACCTTTTAAACATAGGTCAATTAAATTTCCTATTATTTCTCATTCATCTTCAATACCTTACATAAACAACACCTTAAACACTAAATCATCCCTAGAGCCGAGTCAATTTCTGCAGTCTTACCAAAAATCACCTTCTGACCTTCCCAAAAAACCACATCAAATCTATCAAAAACACTGCGGATAAACTTCTCTTTTTGAACCATTGACCCGAGTCGATCTTCTACATCCCCACCAAAATACCACATATTGTAACGTTTTAACCTGCAATTAAACAAAATCTAGAGTTCGTTATTAGTGTCGATCATTTAAAGTAAACATCAGCTAAAACCCTTTTAATATACTGCTTGAAACCTTGCCGAAACATCACCCACAAACATCTTGAAAAGTTCTTCGTTCCAAAGCTCTGTGACTCATTATTTCAATCTTTCCTGAAATATTACTGCATATTTTTCAAAACAATTATCTAAATAATAGACTTCATGCGAATCCCAGTCAAGCCGTTTGTATTTTCCTTTCCTGTTACGGAACTGGAAACAATGAAAACGTCTACAATCAGGAGCCCCATTGTTCGAGTGTTAGACCAATTTTCGACAACAAGGTAATGATAGTTGTCTGATGATTCGAAGCAATCTTAATAACTTTTATTGACTAGCACGTAACAGATATAAATTATATATGTTATTACATATTCAACATTTGGAATTATACGTGGTATGTCAAATACTGCATCATGTAGTGCTCGTTTTGTCCCTGCAAGACTCCTCAGTGATGGCGGGGACCAACAAGATGGAAATACATGTTTGCAAAAAATACTGTTGAACAACTACAGAGAGGTAGGTAAGACCAGGTAATTGTTTTTATTAATTTCAAAAAAGTCTTGGAAAATATTTACATCATGAACCATGCAACAACTCATAAGAGACCGCTTTGGATTAAGCCTACGTTATCGAGATTACTACTTTTAAAGAAGTCTATAATGTTGTACAGCCTGTAACTGTTGGTTCGGGGTATTATTTACTGTAATTTCATTTTAATATGATATAGTCATACCTGATAATACCGAACCGTCTGTCCATACAGAAGTGAGTCTTGTTGCAGATTCTCTCCTGGGGCAGACTGCACTGTAGGTGTTATTGTGACGAGAGAGAGAGTGTAACGTGATTAACGCGCTGCTTAATGGACCAATACCTCAATGACACGAAACTGTCGTCTGACATGACATCGTACCGTAGAGAAACACGAAAGATTCAGAGGTATAGCACCCCGTCCAATTCAGACGAATTGGATTCGCGTCATAGCTTAACAGCTTTTTCACCCCCCCCCTCTTAAAAAAAAAATTTATATGATTGAAATGACCAGTTTAATATGCTGACGAGACCAGGGGTATGTTGTAGGAACGTCTGGCCAAGGAAAACTACATAAATGTTTAAACTGCCACACAGCGCGTGTTTCCGTGGCGTGTCAGGGCCTCGGAAACAAAGTTTATCTGCATGAGCCATCAAATTCGCTGCCTGATATTTTAATGCAATATTGTATTTTGAGTCCTTATCACCCAGAAAGGATATCCCTTGGTGAAATTGGACTAGAACATAAAGCGGGTTGTGTATCCCCTTAAAACAAGACTACACATCGACTACGGCACTTTTATAGACACCGTTATGCATTTAAAATATTGCGATGGAATTACTAATGGAAGAAGGGAGGGGGTAGGGGGAAGGGGGAGGAGTATTGGATAGAGAGAGATACAGGCAAGCATATGTCTGTGTAAACAGTATATGTATCATCATGTTAGAAACTCATTTTCAAGGAAATTGCATTTCTGTATTAAATAGAAGTTAACCCTTAAATTCATTCTTACATTGACGTGTAATTAAAGATTACACGCTTTCATTTCAAGATTTTGTTTTTATCATCAGCTTTATTCAAAATAATTTTCGCTTTTAAATGATTAAGTTATGTTCTGTCATATTAGAAGATGAGTGTTTCGGTTTTTTTTGTCTGTAAATGTCAATAAAGCCTATAGGATCAGCATGGTGATCGGTACAACATCAAATCGTTTGACAAAGTTCGTGCAAGTCTTGAGTTTTTCATTCCAATTATTTTAATATACGTTCTTTGATTTCAAATCATTTTTCGTAAATGAAATTTGCTGTAAATCTGACAAATACTGACAGAAGTAGAATGTCGTTTCCCTGGTCTCCCAGGCCCACTGGTATATGGCAGTAGATTCCTTCAAAAACGATTTGGGAAATGAATTCGTACTTTTGATGAGATACAAGATTTTTTTTTCTGTTAATGACACTGAAAGTCTACATTGTTTTTTGACAGATATATATATGTCTGGTACATAAATCGAAATTTATTTTGTAATTCATGATGAAATACCGCACTATTTTACATATAGTTTATAGTGCACTTTTAAATGAAGATCTATTTTTGGACCGATAAAACTAAACTAGGAGTTTCCTCCTTTTAATTTTTGTTTAGGTTTCTTTTGAAGATGCTTACTCTTCCGGAACACCTGGCCTTATTCTCTTGTAGTTTTTAATGGTCTACATGTTAATATATTCTTTGTTCATATTTCGCCCATAGTTTAAACGATTTTGAGTTCAAATTATAGTTTTGTTGTCGCTTTAATGTTCTTTATAATTTTTTTTATCAATCTATTCCTACATCGAATATTTGTAAACATTTTCTTCAGGTTGGAAAGTATGATTTATGTAAAGTCTGATCAAGGTGACAGGGTACATATCGTACAAGTCATCGAAACGTCACATAAAACATATTTTGGTTCTGTAAAATAATCTTTACATAAATGCCTAAATGGGACTTTCTGACAAAATGCAAGTTTTTCTGTTTTATAAAAAGTGTCTACATTATACTTACTGACGTGATTAGATTTTCTCAATTTCTTTTACATTTAGTTTTATAAAAATGAGGAAATTCAAAAGTCTAAATTGGTCTACATTAGAAGGTACATTCAAACATTGCGATGACGGAGGTTTTCGAAGAGTATGAAAAATCCCGATTTGATGTATCCGACATACCCGATTTCTAATGTGCAAATGTAACCGGGATCTTCAATACAAAATTTGCCATTAACTCAAATTGGAGCAATAGAGTTAACGGCAATGCCCGTAGAAGATGACGTAACACATACATATGCTGCACCTTTTAAATTTAGTAATAGATACAGTATGCCGAAAAAATGAATTAAACTGCACCATAAAGCTGTTTCGTCCTCCTAGGACTCTTCAGTGATGCTAGAGGCCAAAAGGTGGGAATCCAAAATTTCTAAACTAATGTAGAAGCAGAAGGGTCAGGTGCGTAAAACCCCTTTAATTTTATAAATTTAGAAGTAAAAATAAACTAATTTAATTTAAAATATGTGGCATTATATGTGTATAATTAGAAATCAGTGGTATGCACTGAATGGTCAGTGTCATATATCGTCATATTATTAAAGTGGAAATATTCGCTAATTTACGCATTAGGTATATTAGCATGAACATATATCTGTAAATGAATATTAATTAGAATATGATATAGATTTCAGATTAATGGAATTTAAGTATCAGGGCCCAGTTGTTCAAAAGGTGATTAGCTTTATCAGTTATAACCGCAAATTTGAATTATCATGTAACTTTAAATTGAAACCATTGATTTAGTTACAACCCTTTGATATACAACATCTCATAGTTTCAATGGACATGCAATATTGTAAGATTTTTCCTTGTATACTGACAAAATTGTTAACGTTTGAAAATTGTCGTTAAATAGTGATTAAGCTAATAACCCTTTGAACAACTGATCCCAAAACTATATAGAGTGCGTGAAAATGTTCACACAGTGGTCAACCTTAGGCATCACCAAGCGATCATTTCCATGGGCAAACATTCCATTTTAATAATGTGTCACATCTCACTTGCAATCTTCAAAATTATAAAGATTAGCAAGGAGAACTCCCATATCTCGAATATTAAAATGTTTAGGAGGTTAGGCACAGACATGCAAAAATATTCCTCTTTAATCCCAAGGCATTATCACTTTCCAGCTACTTTAACATATGAACAGATTGGCTTGGCGCGTTCTTGTTTATTTGCTTAACCATTTTATGGAAATCTATTAACGTATTTCGTTGAAATCAAAACAAAGGATTGTTTTTCTAGTCATACAGTAAAACTTTAAACGACTATTAGATAGTTAATTTGCTGACATACTCAATATTGCATTGCAGGAATGAATATGATCAATTAATTACAGAAGTTATTGTTGTTATTCATCAAACAGACTCTGAAACAATGCTCTAACCTAGGGGGTTAAAGTTTGAGAAAGAAAGCATCTCCCCAATCCCTCCCCACCCCTGTTTGTTAAATTCACAGACATAAAAAAAGTACAGAGTCAACGATAATTGACAAACGACTCTATATCACGACAGCAAAAAGCAATAGAATTTAGCAGGTAAATGATCTAATTTGTGTTGCCATGACTTGATATTACATAATGTCTTTAGTGGAGAAAAGGAAGATTTTTAGTACCCACCCTTAATGGCACATAAACGACTACTGGTCTATTGTAAGTTTTAACAAACAAGAATCTAAAGTATCTGTAATGCAATAAGATGAGATGCCGAAACGTTTAAAAAAACATTATAAGAAAATAAGAACACCGTTTGCTAACCTCCAAGTATATGATTTGTCTGGAGTTTACAAAAACGTTTCCAAGAAACTCTTACATCATCTAACCGGAAATTAAATTATGGACAGGTTTCGATACCGGAAGTCAGGTAGGTCGCATTATTGGATTTTTCTTGCAATTATTTCAAATATTATGTCATGTGGTCCTAACGTTATAAAGTACATTTATTACATTAGTAAAAATAAAAATCACATCTCTAGGTTTCAGATTTGAGTGTAACAGCTCGCGTATCGTGATCAGCACCACAATTTGCGTGGTTAGTTCAGTAAAGGAGCATGACAAAAAACATTTGTTTTGGTACTTAATATTTCGTGAAGTTGGGTCCTATTCATTTAGCTTTTTTCTTGGCCTGTGTGTACTTTTCGGTTATTGAGAAAGTACTATTTTGAGAAAGTACCTTTATCATATTTAGAAACGAATGCACTACATTTGTAATTGTTTATCATTGATGGTTAATGGTGGCTGAATTAACTTAAAATATATTTATTGTCCAAAATAGGTACAAAAGATTTGGCACAAATTATGAAGATGGACGTTTTTTGAGTTTGCTTATTAGTGTGCTTACTTGTTTGTGATTGACAATGATGACTCGGTTCTCATTTTGAGGATTGATACTTACTTGGATGTGACAAAGATTTACATGGCGGCTGTCGTCGATGAAGCAGAAGACACTTACTCTTCTGGAACACTTGGTCTTATGCTCTTGTGCTTTTATGAGAGTCTCCATGGAAACATGTCTTTTGTTCCTAATTTGCCTCTAGTTTAATCGATTTTGAGTTCGGATTATGGTTTTGTTGACGCTTTGGTATTCTATTTTTATGACAACTTATGAAGCTAGGTGGCTGAATCGAATTTCACTCGGAGCAGTGTTCTCATGTGATGGTGTCGCTTTTCTTTCTCCCCAAATCAGGGGCCGCGGTGGCCAAGTGGTCAAGGTGTATGACATTCTAATTCAACTAGCCCCACCCCCCCCATCTGTTGTTCGCGTGTTCTTGGTATTTGTAGGGCCGTCTCCAGTCACTGGCCGTTGGATGTTTCTTTCCTCTTGAAACTCCTTTATTTCCTCGCCACTAAAACCTGGCGCAGTTATAATGTGTATGTTTATTTGTTTTTGAGATCTACCACCTTTGCAACAGCTACAACTCGAAGACGATCAAAATAAAAACAAAAACAATCGCTTTCTGGTTTTTGTTTTGTTTTATTAATGAACATTGGCGTTCTGTCCATGTCAGCCAATACAAAATATAATAAGCATCAGGAGTGTCGATTCGAAAGAATTTTGGTTGATTTCTTGTTTGCTAATTTCTCATTCTCCCAGTTTTACGTTCGTTAGCAATCAAACGGTTGAATTTATCACACTGGCAATTCTGAAATAAGTAACGTCAAAATACACATAGTTCATTAGACATATATTTCTACATATTTCTATTCATCCAGAGTTGGTAAAGCTAGTATAATCTTAGCCATTTGTATAGGTAGATAAAGAAAACAATTATCATTAACCTTACACCTTGTATATCTATAATATAGACATTAACATAGGATTAAAACTGCTTTGAAGCCTAAACAAATCATTTACGTGAATACTGTATTCTGACGCCATGTTTTGTTCAAATCTCCATCTGATGCGCTTCATTGAAAGGTGGAAAACAAAAACATTGCAGCGTCAACCAAGCAATAATCCAAACTCAAAATTGATTAAACTAAATAACAAAGGAAAAAATACACCCTTAAAAGTATAAGAGAATAAGTTATGTGTTCCTGAATGTTAAGTGTCTTTTGTTTCATAGACGACACTCACATGTAAGTCTCGGCATAATGTAAGTAAATGTCACGTCCTCAAAGTGATAGCTGAGATATTATTTCCAATCATAACAAGAGCACGATGATCATATTCAAAATCGTCCACAGATCTCGACTAGACAAGATGGCGACCATACTAAATCGTCCACATATCACAATTAGACAAAGATGGCGACCATACTAAATTGTCCACATATCTCACCTAGAAAAAGATGGCGACCATACAAAATCGTCCACATATCACAATTAGACAAAGATGGCGACCATACTAAATTGTCCACATATCTCACCTAGACAAAGATGGCGATCATACAAAATCGTCTATATATCACAATTAGACAAGATGGCTACCATACAAAATCGTCCACATATCACAATTAGACAAAGATGGCGACCATACTAAATTGTCCACATATCTCAATTAGACAAAGATGGCGACCATACTAAATTGTCCACATATCTCAACTAGACAAAGATGGCGGTCATACAAAATCGTCTACATATCTCAATTAGACAAAGATGGCGATCATACAAAATCGTCCACATATCACAATTAGACAAGATGGCTACCATACAAAATCGTCCACATATCTCGATTAGAAAAAGATTGCGATCCTACAACCATAGTATTCACCAACCTGCACCTCTTAATTCCCTATAGATTTAAAGATATATTAAACGGAAAATTGCGATATTTTATTTTGATTAAGCTATAGTACATGTGAAAAACAGATGGTTGGATCGATGAGCTATTCGTTAACTTATCCTGGTGTGTGTTATACCGTCTCACGCTCGGGACCAGAATTTGGCAGGAGCTCGTTCGTGAGATTTTATAGTTTCTCATATTTGTTTTGTTCTTGATCTTTGATCAAACAAGATTAGAATTTAACATGCAATACAACTTGTAGTTAAAGGTTTTATGTACATTGTCAGAAGTTAATTGCATTTGAATGTTATGTTGTCTCATTAATCATTCCCATGTTCTTGTGTTTACGAGGGAAATATAATTGAATACACAACCATCTAATGCATTGTGAACAAATACACGATTGGATAGTCTTAGGGGGCGAATTACCGATATGCTTATACTAATACATTTCAATTACAGCGATTCTAATAATGAAATTACTATAATATAATTACTATTTAATAAATAATAGAATCATAACTATTTCTCTAAACTCAAAAACATCAATTTAAATGTCTTCCTTACTATTCCAAGTTTTACCCAACACGATATGGCAGTACAATACATCACTCACCCAAAACCTTCATTAACCATTCTGGCTTTTACGGTTTGCATCATAATTGGTGCCACAAAGGGTTATGTGATGCCCCAAGTTTCGACTCAAATCTTAACTTTTTATTTTTGTTTTGGGGCCTGCTTAGTTCCCGTTTTTGCTTTCCCTCCTTTGTTTTGATATTTTATCTGTTCTTTTAATATTTTATTCTCTTCTGTTTCCTCCTCAGTTCCTGTTATTTTGGTGTCTCCCTATTGTAAATTGTCCTTTACACTGTTAAGTAAATATGCTTTTATTGTACTTGGAGTATAATTATTAAGGTAGGTGTTCTGTTGTATCTGATAAGGATTGTTACAATTTCGGTCAATGTTTGATAAGACATGTAGCAAAAGTTAAACGGATGAAAAATTGAAAGGTAAAAATGAATGAAGATCTGCAGATTAAAAAAAAAAATACAAAACTGCAGCCATTTAGCATTTGGAGTCAACCAAATGTTGAGAAGAATCGTTTGAATTTTCTGATTTTTTTTTGTGACGTGGTAAGCGAATGCAATTGACTCTTAAGAAAATCCGAGGATATCAAAGCATCAACAAAACTGTAATCCGAACTCAAAATCGATTAAACTAGAGGCAAAATATGAACAGAGGAAATATTTACATGCATACCCTTGTACAAGAAAATAATGTATTATACTAATTGCACAAATTATGATGATAAACAAATGTTTTGTTTTTACGACAAAAGTCTAGTTTTGATTAAACAAAGATGTGTTTGTATGTCTCTGGCATTCAGGTGTTGGAGACAGACCTGAATAACTATCAGCGATAAGAAAGAAAGGCAACACAGAACGAATACGACAACCCTTGGTTGTGACCTTTGCCGTAACATTGAAAAACTGGCAATGTGTCCCAGAAAATCTGGAAATCCCCGCTAAACACATTTGTTTTTCAAAACATGCTATTCTCCTTAAAATCCTTTATTTGATTTTCCAGAGTCATTATCACTTTACAAAGGCGTCTAATCCATTTGTAAATGAAGCGTAAATATCTGATCTTAATACACGGTTTTACCATTATACGTTATCCCACCCTCGTCTTAAATAATATTATTGAATTTTAAAAAAGTAGACCAACTACCCTGAATGGAGCGAGTTGATACATAGATGAATTCTAAACTTAACTTTGGTTGTAAAATGATATCGATAAGAAGATAAGTCAATAGTTTAGCGATTTGGGTCGATTTTATGTTGTTATTGTGCTTGTAAGAATTGTTCCACTCCTCTGTAGAATCAGTGATAATAGTTTATAAAAACATCATTAGAAACGAGAACGAGTCCAGGCTAAATAACTGTCCAGCACCAAATACAGGTAAGGTGTTGAAACACGATCGGTACAGTGTTTACTCGTTATGAACTTATGCCAAGTATACCTACCCTAACAATTTGATTTTCTTTTGAAAGTGAAAAAATCGTTTTCAAACGAAAGACTTTATATGTTGTGTAATTTAAATTCCACACAAAACCTCCTGATCTGGTGGTAAACTACCTCAAGTCAACAGGAGCGGGACGGAGCACTTGTTTCGCTAGCACGTTCTCCTCGAGTTAGGCCGATAATACGTTAGGTAAATATAAGGACCTACCCCAGCTGTGAGATAGAGGCCGACGCGCTAAACCATTTCCTCTACACAAACATTGCAAATATTTGTTCACACGGATGGCAGCTAAATCTCTACTCTTGTTGCTTATTAGCTCTTTCACTGCGGTTCTTTAGGCCGATTCACAAGCGATTTTGTAGGTTTTAGGGCTATTAGTTAAATGAATAAATTACGTATATCCCAGAACGGACAAATTCCATTCAATTGTGGCGACGTGTTAAGTGAACATTTACTTTTCTGATTACATACATCGTACAACGATCAATAAAAAGGGAGAAAAAGTGAAGACCCAACCTCAATATCCAAACACGCTGACGCAATTTTCGTTTGACCATTTCGTTTAATGCAAGAGTAAATATATGGTGTGTACCAATTGGTATGGGAACTTTGGGAGCTTAGAAGTGAAGTATTATACAGATATAGTATCGAAATCAATAGACACAAAGCTATATCCTTGAGTATATTATTTCTGATATTGTTACCGCGGACATAGTCCCAAGCCAAACGCCACAGAAACAATGTTGTTAATATCTTACACCGTTCACTCTGCCAATATTTGCGTTGGCTTTAAGCACAAATCATCGACAATAGAATCCTACACAAACACTACTTACAATCCCGATTGAGCTATAATACGTCCCTACACAAACTCCCGTTCGATTCATTATACGGTAGCGAACTTCTGATTCCCCTGTGGAGTTTTCTCCTCAACATAAAACTCTCTTTCCGTTTTAATAGATCAATCCATCGCTATTGGAATGTCGCAATGGTGTCGTACAGACAACCGGTTCCAAAAGATGAGCGACGAGGCCAAAAGAACTTTACAAATGAAATCCTTTCACCTCTTTACCGATACCGTTAGATCTCTCTACTGGAAAGTCAAAAAGTGGATTGCTTTCTAAATTTGATCATGAATTCCGATGAACAATTTTATTACTGCTGGTTTAAATGGCGTTTTATCTTTACGCCGCTATGCCCTATGTAACGTTTTATCTCTACCCCGCTCAATAATTCTATTTTTTTCTCTACGTGTATTTTATTTAGAGAATTGTTTTGCATAGCAACCAATCTGAGGTATATTATATGGCTGAAATTTAGCGTATGTCATTTTAAATATGATAAAGATTGGGAATGCCAATGCGAATAACATAGAGCTTGTACATATCAATTAGGATTTAATAAAACTTGTAAATACTAAAACAACATGAATATAGAAATGCAATAATTATTGTCCTAATAATTGTTATATACTGTATATTTATACATTTGTGCATGGGGCAAGGTAGTGCGGCTCATGCTATATGCTTCCAAGGAAGATGAGAACAATATTGACTCGTTGCAAAGGCCAGATAACTACAGATAGTAATTATTAAACCACTGAGGCGACCTACAAGCTAGGTTGCTCTTTATAAGAACATAAAGCTATTATTAATCATTATCATAAATAAGTTTTATAATCGAATGATCAAGTTTCTAAATATCATTATGATATAACTTGTGCAAGTAAGTGTTATATAGCACGTCATATAAATAAAATAAAGTATGTATCAATCAGTGTTATATAGCATGTTATATCGATACAATGTATAATCAAGTTTTCTATATCGTATTTATGTAAATAAAAATAAGTTTGTACGCATCAATGAAACCAATTCGGAATAAATGTTATGTAGTATATTATAAAAAGAAATACGGTTTGTACAATTCAGTGTATATTTCGTGTTATTTAAAAAAAATGAATACCAAAGCGTCAACAAACCATAATCGGAACTAAATATCGATTAAACTAGAGGCAAAATAGGAACAAAGGATTTACACGGAAACACTGTGTAGTTCTGGAAGTGTAAGCGTCTTCTGCTTCATCGACGGCATCCACCAAGTAAATTTTGGCTAGATCCAAGTAAATGTCATGACCTCAAAGTATGAACTGAAACATAATTCTCAAGCACGACAAACAGGCGTACTAATAAGCATATTAAAAACATTTTCACATCATACAAGATGCAGAACTTTTTCTCAATGAGACTAAGATGGCGACCATAAAAGTCTTCATCAATCTGCATCTCTCGAATCCTTGTAACGTAAGAGTGTTTGTCAGCAGCCGTCTTCCGCAATATATTTCATCCGGGTAGCTGCCAATCATATATTTGTATAATCGTCCACCTTTCTCGGAAAAGAAAGCTCTCATAATGACAGACCGACGACGTTCTTTCTGTTTAGTATATGGTTTGGTAGTATATTAGGTGGAATATGAAATAAGGTTATTATATTTATGTAAATCATAAAAAAAACGAAATTAAATAAGTACATATCAAACATAAAACAGGTATATCAATTTTTGAAAGGGCATATGAACCAAAAAACAGGTAAGTCAAACTAAAAACCTGTTAAGTATATTAACATCTGACACAGAACTCGGTTAATTTGATACACCTTCATAGTAGCCTGGATAAGTGCTGAGTTTGTTTATATAAACATTAAGTGGTATACTCTAAACGAAACGGCGTTGGTGGTTTCCTAACGGATAATCTTCAAATAATTATTTCGGCCAATTCAAATATCTAATTGTGATTCTTGCCAGGGGAGGAGATATTGCTCTTGTCGGCCATCTTGAAAGGGTACTTACTCCATTAAAAATTGAGTTCTTTATTGAAGATAATACATCTATCATATATCCCCGGGTTTTTTTCCATTGTATGAAATGATTATTTTATTAATCCTTCAGATGGACACATTGTCTGTACCCGATCACAGTATAACATTGAAATGATAACAACACACACTCTTAAACTAAGCGGGTCATTAAATTTTTTATCTGTTACGAAAATAAAACGAAACGAATAGAAAAGAAAATAGAGTGCTCCATAGACAATATTACAATGGCTTAGAAAGATTGTAAAGGCAATCTGTTCAGATGTAAATGTTTTTAAATGAAATTACGAAAACGTCTCAAAGCACATAAAGCAAAAGGGCAAATACTCTGATTTAGTACTACGGCTTTGAGATAAACTCCCAAAATGGGTCAAAATCCCCTTCACTGGAAATCTGCTTCGAACTAAATATTTTTGAAAGAAATTAAGAAAATACTCAAAAAGCTTATAAATGTACACACTAAAATCCCAGGATTTAGTCAAAGCCTTTTGTGTTAAAACCCTCAAATGGGTTAAAATATTCTTAACTTAAAATGTTTTTTCTTGTGATTAGTCGGTCTGTATTATGTGCTGGAATCACAGAGCGAGGAGTTACACACACATTGCTAACATAATATCTGTGTTAGGGGCGTTGTCATAAACACTCTTGTCGAGTGTTACCAACAAATAGTAACCTTCCTCATGTCCATCCGTTTATATTCGAAGTAAGGAATACAGCTTATTAAAAGGGAAAACCTATTAATTGCGGTAAAAAATGTATTGGTTATAATGCACAGGTTATTTATCAGTAGCACCGTTCAAAATAAACAATATTATTGCACATGTAAATAAACATACAAATGAGTCTTGTTACTAGGCAAACACTTTCGTGATATCATCTAAAAATTATTAAAGCTTTTTAATTTAGGGACACAAAGAAGGGGAAGAGAGAAAGAAAAAAAATAAGGAAAAGCACAAAATTAGCTGGAAGTACAGATCGCTTATTAGCATATATACATCATTTCGTGGTAAAAACAAAAATTGAAACTAATTATTTTTTTAGGGCGAAAAGACAAAATAATGATACAAAGAAGCCACCATGGTTACTTTGCTAGGATCATAATATTATAGTATGGCTAATGGTTTAAAGAGGACTACGTGACCAACAGCTCTTTACCATGACCACGTGACCAACAGCCATTTACCATGACCACGTGAACAACAGCCATTTACCATGACCACGTGACCAACAGCCATTTACCATGACCACGTGACCAACAGCTCTTTATCATGACCACGTGACCAACAGCCATTTACCATGACCACGTGACCAACAGCTCTTTATCATGACCACGTGACCAACAGCTCTTTATCATGACCACGTGACCAACAGCCATTTACCATGACCACGTGACCAACAGCTCTTTATCATGACCACGTGACCAACAGCCATTTACCATGACCACGTGACCAACAACCCTTTACCATGACAGCGTGATCGAGCTTTCAACCTTTTTGCAGAACAGTTAATCTCAGTAACACAGACGTTTCAAAAAAGTGCAATATGAGAAAGATGTTCTCTATTGTGTGAGCTATCCAATGACCATAACAAAGTGTATACTCATTCTAAATGATACATGTTGACAGGATAGCACGGCAATATATTCGATTAGTTGATAATGGCAATTTACCAACAAAAAGTAGTTATAAGAAAAAAACATTGAACAGAACATAACAGAGGACCTAAATAAATACAGCCAAAGAATCAACTGTGCTGATTCACAGATGAAAGTCATCGATTTCGACAAGTCCTAAATTAGTCACCCCATTCGATCATGCAGCTGTATACATACAACACATATGTTCGGTTGGATTGGCGATTTACCGATCAGACGTGAATAAGGTCTTAGGTCATTTCTCGTTAGTTTTCTGGACGTATACTCACTGGGTTGTTTTATTGTAGAGACTATATTTAGGCGAATACATCTGGACAAACAAGAGTCATAAATATAAGTTAAATATTACTATTTTATTATTAGTGTTTCATTTCAACAAATTTTATTGAAAAACAAAAGGATTGGACAACAGGCAAGTCTATATAAGTCGTCTGCAAATGTATTAGTGTAAACTATAGTTTCATAAGCAATAGTTCTCGAACCTTAAGTGGATACAACACTATAGTTTCTTACACACACCAAAGAACAATTATTATTACAAGTGACATATTTGAACTCCTTTTCGTCTGTGCTCACTCAGATTAGATAAACAAATGCAATAATATTTGTTTGTTCTATATTTTGAATTATTTACAGCATCGTCAGACTGGTTTAGCAAAAATATGTTAATTGCGTGAATATAATAATATAATTATGATATTGCGTTTCAAATATTAGAGATTTGAACTCCCTGGATATTTTGGCAACTGTCTCTATACCCCAGTACAGAGATGCTATCGGACGAGGAGCTCCGACCTTGACGATTGGATGAATAAATGATTGTGTGTCACATTGTATCGGTCCTAATCATAGATTAATCCAACATGGAATATTTTTTTTTGAAATATCATTTTTTAATTTCGAATGTGTAGATAGAAATCAGCTGTTGAATGATACGTATCTATACAAGATAGGGTTACATGTTTAATTGGACATGCACATCCGGGGTCTGTCGTGTAATACGGGCGATTGGGACGATGCTACGGATGGTAGCTCCCTCTGGCGGCGACCGTGCCAAGCAATATTCACGCGCGGTCCCAGAGGAGACACGCCACAGAGAACGGCGACGTTTCACCGCTGACATCATCTAATTAAATTGAATCGTATATCTATAAATCCAGTTGATTAACTTGTTTTGTATCAATGATTAAACAGGCTTCCGGATCGTTTACGGGTGCTTGTATTTAGGTTCAGACAGCCGTATCGAAGTTATGCCGTTTATGCTGGCTGTCAAACGACACTTCACATTATTAATGATATATTGGTGGAATAGATGTAGATATCAACTGTTTTTTTGGTGCTGCTAACACGATAAGCCGAACAAAACTTCAATCAAGCATACCCGATAATAAGATAAGGGCAATTTATGTACTTCTGATGGTATATTTGCATTTAGATTCGATAATAGGTAACATGTACCATATAACCCTACATATCAACTATTAGCAACTATGTGGATCAAAATCAGTAGGAAATATATATAGAGATATACAATTATAAATTAATTAACCAGATGTAGATACACATATATTTATAAACAGGTATAATCTTACCATTTCCTTGATAATATATCAAACGAAATTTTTCGTTCATTTATTTGTTTAAAGATACACAGAAATAAGAGTATTTTTAATCAGGAAGAGTTGCAAGTAATGCTCATTTGATATTTTTATTTTAATAATTTAGCAACTGGTGTCACTTAGTTTACATGGCTAACAGAACTCCGTCGGGAATACAGAGTTCTGAGGTACAGCTGAACTTATGAGGGTTAACATGATTCGTGAACAGGGAAGATTCATGAATCACTTGAGTTCATCTCACAGTCAATGCAGGACAAGCTTTTACAACATTTGGTCTACTCTTAAACGGACTCCTCATGCAAAAAAGATACACATTTTCTCAATATATCTAAAAATATCACAACTTTAAGAACCTTGGAAAAATAAGAAGGCATGTACATATAATATACTGTAACGCATTGCTGGATTATGGAGAACAGCATGCAAAATCCTTTTCTTCTTTTTAATTTTGAGGTACACCAAATAAAGTGACAGAAAAATTTTCTCGGGTTGAAACAAAATCGAAAAAAATGAAAATAACTGACTAGTCAATGTGTGAAATGAAGATGGACGTCTTTGAGTTTGCTTATCAGTGTGCTTACTAGTTATGCTTAACAATGATCACTCGATTCTCATTTTTAGGATTTCTTGATAGTAATATCCCTGCTTCTCCAACCTATGGTGTTTTCATGTCGCAGTTGATTCGGTATTGCAGGGCTTGCTCTAAATATCGGGATTTTCGTGATCGATGTCGACTGCTGACAAACAAACTAACAACACAAGGATTCGAGAGATGCAGGTTGATCAGTACTATGGGCAAGTTTTATTGTCGCCATCTTTGTCTCATTGAGAAATATTCTGTATCTTTAAGTGATATGAAGATGGACGTTTTTTGAGTATGCTCATTAGTGTGTTTACTTGTTTTGATTGACAATGATACTCGGTTCTCATTTTGAGAACTTGATGTTTACTTGGATGTGACAAAGATTTACATGGCGGGTGTCGTCGATGAAGCAGAAGACGCTTACTCTTCCGGAACACCTGGTCTTATTCTCTTGTACTTTTGCAAGGGTCTCCATGTAAATCTTTCTTTTGTTCAAATTTTGTCCCTGGTTTAATCGATTTTGAGTTTGGATTATGATTATGTTGACGCTTCGGTATTTTCTTATTTTATTGATGCTTACTTGGATGTGACAAAGATTTACATTGCAGATATCGTCGCTGAAGCAAAAGACGTTTACTCTTCCGGAACACCTGGTCTTATTCTCTAGTGCTTTTACGAGAGTCTCCATGTAAATCTTTCCTTCGTTCCTATTTTGGCTCTAGTTTTATCGACTGTGAGTTGGGATTATGGCTTTGTTGACGCTTTGGTATTCTCTATTTTTTTCTACCATCCGCAGCGTTATTTTACAGAATAACATCTTATAAAATCGTCTCGGACATGGAAGGGAATGCTGAAATATTTCTAAGGATGACATTGACTTTATTCGCCTTCTTACCACAGCTTCCACAAGCGCATCTGCAAGATCTTCAGGACAAATGCGATCACCAAACCAGACCTGAAAAACGTGAAGCTAATCCTGCGTTATTTTTGCCGCTGAAATGAGTGCCGAATGGCAAAATTACCAAGAAGAAAGCTCCTCTGAGGCCACTCCAGGGGAAGCACAAGAGAGGGAGTATTATAACCTCAACAGATCTGATACTGATCCACAGGCTCAAACACTGTTCAGTAGGATGGAGATTGTATGCTCCAGATAAGTATACGGACACGAGTAAAGCAAGTCAAAGAGGATTCTGTTCTCATTTTGTATTCTAAGATAAAGACATACAGTTAGGTAGTTATGTAATGTACTTGACACCAGATTTGATGAAAAATTAGATTTGACCACATAGCTAGCTTAAACATGTGGCGAGGTATGCTTTTTTTATGAAACACTGTTTGAGTCAATGGGTCAGTATCAGATCTGTTCAGGAAGGGTCCTTAGACTCCCTCTCCATGTCGTCGCTTATCATTGTTTTAGTATATTGATGATGCATTATTGATGAATGAAGCTGAACAATTTCACTTTGTATTCAATCTAAACCATACTAATGGTAAGTGAAGGAAATTCATTACGATTTATACCACTGTATTGGGCTGTAATGTAATTTACTACATTAACGCTTCTTTTTGTATAATTACGGTTGAAGTTCTCATTAAGTGCTAATTTTAATTTAATGAACAGTTCATTAGTCCCAAAAGATATCGTATACTCTGCTGTAAAGATGAAAAAATACGTTATCTGGAAATCTTTATAGGCTAGCAGATTTTATTAATTCTATGGGGTTGTACATAATTTTCAAATCCAGCGTGCTAACAGAGATATATTTTAATATAAACAGAATAAATATATATAAATCTTCCATGTTTACGAGAACTCGGGGATTCGGCGACGATGTGATAACTTGTTTAGTCTGATATGATTAGGGATGCATGCACAATCTCATAGACTGGTATTTCCCTATAGCATCCAGCATGAATCAAGTCTGTTAATGCCCTGTAACTAACTGATCGGCAGCGGTAATTTTGTAAAATAATTGTCTGTGATATTTTTATTGTATTATTTGTGATTCTAATGATTCATACTCACACCTGAATTATTTATATGCTGATACCATATATAAGACCTTAGAGATTAAGGACTGAATAATCGTTGATATTTATAGTCTTCACATCCGTTTATGACAAAGGTATATTACAAACAGTTAT
The DNA here is from genome assembly GCA_947623455.1 of Mimachlamys varia. Classification (NCBI taxonomy): domain Eukaryota; kingdom Metazoa; phylum Mollusca; class Bivalvia; order Pectinida; family Pectinidae; genus Mimachlamys; species Mimachlamys varia. The sequence continues at coordinate 42,284,377 of OX392528.1, forward strand.
CTCCCCTGATTATATATTCGGAAATTTTACAACAGTTAGACGGAACGGAAGTAAAATCACATTTATAATGTATAAGATATACCATAACTAATTACTGAAATTAGTAAATGTGACATGCTATCTAATATGTCCAAACCCATTGCGTCAACTACCTTAAATCGTATGCACACATTTGCTAAGTACCATGCGGTAGATGTTGATTTCATGTAAGATAGTAGATATTTACAAGTATATACAAAATATCTATGTTGGTCATAGTTTAAGTAGAGATCGGGGTAAGCAGCTGATGTAGACGAGTTTGTTTTTTTCAGTGTTCAGAAGGGTATATACGATCGACGTGGTCAGCAAACTTATTGTTGTTTGTGACAAAATGGACAGTGTATTACTCGCATAAACCTGAGCTAAGTCAGCTAAGGTTGGGGCATATTCTGGTCCCATGGGAATGTCAACAGTTCGCTTGAAAATCTTTCCTCCAAACTGAACAAGAATATCGTCAACCAGGAATATCTAAATAATAGTATTCTCGGAATAAGAAATTGGACTTGAGCATAGCATTCGAGTTTAAAGATGGCGTAACACACATATGTGCCGCACCTTTTAAATTTAGTAAAAGATACAGTATGCCGTGAAATGAATTAAACTGCACCATACAGCTGTATCGTCCTCCTAGAACTATTCAGTGATGCTAGGGGCCAAAAGGTGAAAATTCAAAATTTCTAAACTAATGTAGAAGCTGAAGGGTCAGGTGCGTAAAACCCCTTTAATTTATGAATTTAGAAGTAAAATTAAACTAGTTCTGTATGAGTTCAAATCGTGTACTACGAAAATGTGTATATTATGTATCGTGCCACTACTCAAATGAGGTTAACTGTGGCTATGGAGGCTCCAGCAATCCTCGGGGACTAAAAATCCACTTATGATTAAAGATGACGTAACACACTCCTGTCTGCTGTTTCGTCCTCCTAGATTAAGCTTGAAATTGGTTTCAAAACTATAGACCCAGGAAACTGTTCTCATTTTCAAGTCAAAGCAAACTTTTCTAAACTCCGCATAAGTCATGAGACAAGTCCGAAATAGCATGTGTACATAGCGCTTAGGCGTTCCCTAATTTATTTTCAATACAGAATATGTTTCGTGCCTTTTACTTTTCTTTAAATAAAAAACTCATTTAATACTTTTACTTTAATTCAAACCAATGAAAAACAGCGTCAATTTTAAAATGGCAAGTGTTATAATTATTGTTTTATTCTTTTTAATTTTTATTTTTGGATGGTTTTTTTGCCTGATCGTCTAGGATACCAGAAACCTTCAACCCAAGCCCCCATCGCTGTCGTATGGAGAGTTAATTATGGTACCAGGCTGTACTGCTCGTTGTCCAGTGAGATACAGCCCATGTATATATTTACCTGTACGACCAGGTGTAACAGATCGCCCCGATAGACAGATACTCGTTAATAAGTTATGCTGATACTTGATTACCGGTGCATATTTACAACTTATTCAGAATATTAAGTTCTGTAGCAGCCTAATGACATCACTTCAGGGACCCGCAGATAGGCCCAGCCACACGTGGTTTTTTATAATCCATTTGTAATACCGCAGTCCCATCTCATCCAAGTTTAATTATGACACAAGATCAATTATTTTATATCATGAGATTGTCATGCATCTGTACTGGTTCCGCTGGCACGAAATTGAAAAGTTTGTGTTAGGATAAATATTTACGGTGAAATGTTTTCGGTGTAATTACGTGTCCATGCATGGCAATATCGACTTTATTTATTTATCAGTCTTAGAAATGTAACAGTATATGCCCTTTGCGTAACAACTGTGTTGTCGTATTATTTATGATGATACAGTTTTGTTTTTAGATTCAATTGATCAAAAAATATCAAAATCAAAGAGAATCCGGAGAATTGATAAAATGTGTTTATCCATGCAGTAGATCGCTATATAACTATATATATGTGGGTAGCTAATTAAACTCATTAATATAACATATAGAAAGTCAAATTGTTTGAGTAAGAAAAAAGGGTTAAAAGCTAGGGTTGTTCAAAAGGTCTCCTGGAAATTCCATCAACTAAAGTAACAAACTTTAAATCTAAAATGAAGTACGTCAGAAATAAAAGTAAAAATTTCCTTTGCTGAAACAGACATCCTACGGTAGCAGGAAAGTGATGTCTGATAAGGTTGGTTGTTATTACTCCACTGACACAATGGTTTCACCTTCGTGTTGTCATCTACCTTAAAAAGAACCCAACATTTGTTCTTTGTTTGTTGTTGACAATTGCACACGTTGTTAAGTAAAGACAGTTACTCAATTAATTTTATTCAAAAACATAGAAAAAAAATAAACTTTATTTATTTTACAACAATTATGAAACAAGTTATACAACTTATATTAATCACTCTTGTTGGCCCGGATATTAGCGCGCGAGGAGTCTTATTGTGGGAGGAAACCGGAGTACCCGGAGAAAACCCACGTAGTCGGGCAGGTGACCCCAAACCTTTTCACGTCCGGACGGGGAGTCGAACCCCGGCCGCCTTGGTGAAAGGCAAGTGCGCTATCCACTGCACCACCCGACCACCCTAACATAGAAGGCACCCCCCCCCCCCCCCGAAATATGGTGGTTGAGGAAAAGTAAGAAACATATTTAGCCCGGAATAAGAGCGATTGGACGGTGTTAAATTGTGAAGTTTTGATTTGGAAAGCTATGTTACATCAGAGTTAATTGAATATGTGGTTTCTCGTGAATTACATATTTCGGTAGTACGAATGTCTTTTAAATTGCAAAACCAGTCTTGTTTAAACCTATTCATTTGAAATAGGTTGAATAGAAATAAATCCTGAATGCCCGTTTCTTTTACAGAAAGTTTTAAAACTATGTATGTACAGCATTTTCAGAGGAATAAATATACAAAATTGACAAAATGTCATAAATAAAATAAATATGCATTTAACAGATAGTTTCACTCCTGCAATTACACCGTCGCGGGTGGTACGTGGCGAAGTTGATAGCGCGCATCCCTTTCATCAGGACGGCCGGGGTTCAATTCCTCGGTGATTGTACGTGAAATGGTACGGATCACCTTACCGACCGTTCGGGACTTCTCTGGAAAGTTCGGGCCTTCCGCGGGGTAACATATTGGTAAACAAGAGGGAGGGATATAGTTGGAGAGGCAATCAAAATTCAAATCCATTCAAAATTGTTATCAAATGCCAAAAGGCTGATTAACAAGAGTAATTTTAAGATTCTCTGTATCAGTTTAGTATAAATTGGAAGGAAGCTCATGTTTGATAAGATATATATATATACTAAACAACATCCACAACTATTTGAAACTTTAAACGTTAATGGAAAATTATGATTGTAGATTATGTCAAGTTTAGTTCAAAAATAGTTCAAATAAAATATGATCTTAAACAAATCTTAAACGCTCCAAATTGACATCCCCTCCCCCCGAAAAAACAGGTTTCCAACCAATTCAGTTCCATCTGCATTCCTTTAGCTAAGTGTGCAATTTTGTACACGCTTGAGAATAAAGAGTTTAAATTTGAATCAGCACTGGATTGCTTTTATATTCAATGGTAGCGAATAAATCAAATAATGAACATATGGTTACGAAGTGTATACGAGATTTTTAGAATACTAAAATGGTAATCTTTATGATCAATAAGTGATAATAATTGCTAAAATCAGTTTAGGTGATTGTGTTTCTATATTCGTATCTGTCTGGAAACGATATTTTGTCTACGCGACAGTTTTTTTCTTCATTCTTTTTCCAATTAATTTATCTACATATGTGTAGGCATATCATCTAGAACATCCTCATTAAGAGATTCTATCGTCTCTTAACGGTGGACATGTTCAAAAGATTTGGGTCCGTACTTATGAAATCCTTTTCTGTGTTATTATAGATATGTCATTTGGTAATTAAATCGAAAAACGAGAGTTATGAAATTGAGTAATTAGAAAGATTTGTTCTGTAACTATATAGATACTTGCATAATTAAAGATATTTGATAGTGTAATTTAATACGGCTTTGTTAACATATAACATTTTTTATTGTTTTTTTTTTTTTGATTTTTTTTTGTGAGGGGATTACGGAAATTACAGCTAAATTTCCTCATATACTACGTATACAGTAACGTCATTAACGAGCTAAGCCGGACTTTTAAGTGGAATTAGTGACGAGCAACTTGATAATTTTTACTCGCCACAGCTATAGCATCCTCTTCGCGCTTGTAATCTGACAAACAAATATGCACAGTTGAGCTTTTCTCCGATAGGATCAAAAGGCGTTACTCCTCCGACTCTCGTACAATCACGTAGAACAACACGAGAGCATTAAGGTGTTGCTTTAATGGGTTAAGCTAATAGAACTGCCTTAACTCAAGTGTTATCCTATTATCCGAAGACAATCTGTTTACTCAGGCACAATCAGGCAATAAAATATTTCGGCATATTACCACGGTCAAAGGAGTTCGTCTTAATCTAATTTAAGAGTTTAACCCAAGAAAGTTCGGTTCCTATGTCTGTCCTTGGACAGGTTTGAGGTTAAATTAGCCATATATTTTGGTTGTGTCGTTAATTCCATAAGTGTTGCTTTGAAATAGAGATTTTCTAGGCGATTTAGCAGTATCGGGCCATTTTTGCAATCTCGCATAATCCTATTATGAATATGTTAAGCCGATTTAGCCTTGTGATTCCTGTAATTGACAACGCATGATGATTTATATAAACCAATGAATAGTCATAAAACATTGTTAAATAACATTCTGACACATATCAAGGAAAATAAGGATTCTTGAAAATATACTTATTGTAGATGTTTTGTTTATGCATTCTAACTCGCATTAAAAGAAGACTCCATCGAAAATATTTTTTCTAAGCCTTCTTTTTATGAAATGTGCTATTCCAAGACAGGACAAAATACGTAAATTACAAAATTCAACTTTGTAAATTACATACAAAAATTTGTTTTCTTTTTGTGTATGTCTTTTCCAGAATAAGTCTGGAAAATTTCGATTACCATCTTTTTGGCCCCTAGCATCACTGATGGGTCCTAGAAGGACAAAACAGCTGTATGATGCAGTTTAATTAATTATTTCAGCATACTGTATCAATTACTCAATTTAAAAGTTACATCATGTGTGTGTGTGTGTGTGTGTGTGTGTGTTAAGTCATCTTTATCGAATAACGAACATGTAGGCAATTTTCTCTCATTTCTAGGTGTGTAATACTGGCCTGTCTAAGGTTGTATTACACACATAACCGGTAAAATCTTATGCTGAAAACAGAAAAATGGCGACGTGATGAAATTTAAACCTTCCACGATATTTTAACCGTGTACATTAGAAAGCTGGGATTATTTTTTCTGTGCGTTTGCAAATATGGGGTATGCTTAGTCTCGCTGTATCAATTGTTTTCGTCAGAAAAGCTCAAAGAAAAAGTTGATATTTTCAAAATGGTGGCCAATCAAAAGAATTTTCATTGTATTTGAGCTAATTCAGGTAGTTCAAATGAGAGAAAAATATTCTTTCATGACCAGAGGTGAAAGATAGGGAAATTCCACCCTCGGGATTTTCAAATTTGGCAAAACCCTCGAGAATGCCTCGGGTTTTAACAAATTTGAAAACCCCTCGGGTGGAATATTTCAATCGTACACCCCTGGTCATGAAAGAGTCTTATAGTACATACTTGTACTAGGCACAGACTTTTCATAGGGACGAATATGTAAACCGAATTAAGTTTCTGTGTGTAGTTTTTTGTAAAATATATCAATCGCTAGTTTAATGATTTTATAACGATGTCCCTTTTTTCTTTGATATGTAGACAATCCTTAATATTTCGATCGCTATCATACTTTGATAGGTGATTTAGAGATTGCCCTGTCAGCGTCTACTGTTTTGGATGATGTAGTATTTCCCGTATTCCGCGATCCGTCGCATGTTTACGACGGCCAGTACAATATTACGAAATCTGTTTACTACACTGACACAAGTGTGTTTCATTTCCGTGCTTTATTACGGGTACTCTTACAGATAAACTTCTCTCCAAATCTGCATCATGTGAAGTGCCCGTGTGCTAAAAATAGAACGGCGTTAACCCTTAGCACAATGCCCAGACATTGATGTGCTGATACCGATCATCTAATCAAGTAAGGTGTCTCGTTTTAATACAATAATATCAACATTTTAGATTCCTAGACACGTGTAACTTTCAGTTTTCCAATTAATTTTATTGGGGAGCCTTTGTGATTATACTTTGTGTGAGGGAGAAATCTGCCGGTATTGCAATATCGGTACCTCCGGTATCAAGTGGACATTGAACCGGCTAGCTTGTCTCCTCTTGGAACTCAGCCTCGTTATCATTCATGTCTGACCACGTGACCCCTGGTGTCTGATGCACCTGAAAATAATGTTTGCCAAACCACCCATATACATATTGACATCTGCTGAAATAAACTAAGAGAACGATCATTCTATATTCCCCTACGAAAGTGCTGCCTAAGTAATCGCTGTCGTGCGCTCTCTCTCTCTGCTGTTGTATTCGGAACCACGCAAACCTATTGCTCCGTGTCCAATCAAAATGAAGATAACATATAAGGGCCGGTATCATCTTTGTTCTCTACCAGATATCATACATTTAAGCATTTGTTTTAAAGTTATTTTTTTTATAGCTGTACGGATTATTGATTTTCGGTGTGTGTAGCAGCATTGGGGGATCTTTTTGATCGCTGCCATAGGTTGGTTACATAACGATAATGCAGACAACACAACACTATCTCCCCCCGCTTCGTTCGCTCGTGTTACAAAGTATTCATACTCTCAGTGTATCGCGTTCCCTATCAATGATTTGGAAGATTACGTCATAATAGCAATATCCACGAGTAAGCCCTCTAAAATAATACATATTCCACTCTCCAGGGCTTGGAGAATTGCAATGTTTTAATCTAGTAGAATTCCCCTAGTTTCTGTTGCGTGGTGCGCTAGCATGTCTAGCGACAATTTGTATTTTCGGCATGAGAGATCAGAAAAAAAAGTTGCCATTATCGAGCCGTATGTCTTAGCCATTGAGTTGAAGCCCTATGTCAGCTTCCATTACGCCACGTTAAACGCTGAGCAGACACACATTGTCTAGTAAAAATTAAATCAACTAATAAGTAACAATAGCCGGAGACAAAATGATAAAATACGGACGTAGTATGTCGTTGGTCCTCCCATTAACGAAACAATTCCATCTGAATAGCCACTTTTGTTTAATTTGGCGATAGCGGAAGCCCACAGCGGTAGTTGGCCTCCTTGCAAGGATCACTGCCTTTAGACGCAGATTCACGCTGTAGACCGCTACTGATGCGGTTAACACGGGGGTTTGGACAGGGTTATCTGGTCTGATAGAAGCATAGCTGGCTGGAACCCCGTTCTTGCAGATCTGAGGCCGTAAAATGGCGGGGACTGACATCAAACCCCGCGGGACAGGCTTTTGCCGGACCGAGGGATGGGGAGTTATAACAGATAATGTGTTCATGACTTGGTGATCGGTGCGGAGAACTCATGATTCAGACAAAAATTAATTATGTTGGTACAAAACATGAAAAGTCATGAAAGGCATTAAAGCATATTGGCCGGTAATGATAGCGAATATCCAGAAGCCAACACGCACGTACATTGGCACGTGAAGGAATACGTCCTTGTACATCCTACACTCGTACCATGTATCGCCAGTAATTTGTTAGTATGCCAGTTTTTCTTTTTGAAAAGCATGGTTTTCTTTTCGTTTCATTAATCGAGACCAAATAGCATCGATATCACATTTTCAGCTAAAAACTAGTTTTTGCCAGAGTTTGCCTAGATTGTTTTCTCGTTCACAAACCGATAACCAATGTAGCCTTACTATGGTGTGTCGTATCTACACCGCTTTCAGATGTTAACTTTTCCTTTTGTTTGTGTTTTTCGTCCCTTTAACATCTCTGGTCTTGTAAGGAGGACAAGGTTTTAGTGGCGTATTCCCCTCCCCCTCCCCCCCACTAACAAAACTGCGGCAAGTATCGTGTGATTGGCGATTGGAAATTCCTTGTGGAGTATTTTGGAGTATTTCATCGCTCCCTCACCCCTTTAAACCTCCTTTGCTTAAATATTCGGTATGTTATATTATAACCAATTTTCACATTAGTAGTACACAGTGTTAAAGCAACATGTTCAGTTTGGCATTTTTGATTTGTATTTTTCTCATGCTATTGTTTTTCTCCCAGTAGATGCTATTGTTTTTTTCCAGTACATGCTATTGTCTTTTTCCCAGTAGATGCTATTGTTTTCTTCCCAGTAGATGCTATTGTGTTTTTCCCAGTAGATGCTGTTGTTTTTTTCCAGTACATGCTATTGTCTTTTCCCCAGTAGATGCTATCGTTTTTTCCCCAGTACATGCTATCGTTTTTTTCCGAGTACATGCTATTGTTTTTTTCCCAGTAGATGCTATTGTTTTTATCCCAGTATATGCTATTGTTTTTTTTCCCGAGTACATGCTATTGTTTTTTTCCCAGTAGATGCAATTGTTTTTTCCGAGTACATGTTATTGTTTTTCCCCAGTACATGCTATCGTTTTTTCCGAGTACATACTATTGTTTTTTTCCCAGTCGATGCTATTGTTTTTTCCGAGTACCTGCTATTGTTTTTTCCCAGTACTTGCTATCGTTTTTTCCCTAGTACATGCTATTGTTTTTTCCCTAGTACATGCTATCGTTTTTTCCCAGTAGATGCTATTGTTTTTTTCCAAGTAGATGCTATTGTTTTTTTCCCAGTAGATGCTATTGTTTTTTTCCAGTACATGCTATTGTTTTCTTCCCAGTACATGCTATTGTTTTTTCCCAGTACATGCTATTGTTTTTTCCCCAGTTCATGCTTTCGTTTTTTCCCAGTACATGCTATTGTTTTTTCCCCAGTACATGCTATGGTTTTTCTCTCAGTACATGCTTTTGTTTTGTGACTCTTTCAGTAACCCTGTGTTTACGTTTTTCATAAATCATCTTTCCAAAAAGATACGACTTATTTCAAATCAATTTATGTTATGAACATCCAACATCTCATTATTTATCAACTTAAACTTATTTTTCCTATAAGATTCTCGTTTGAGAATTTCAATGATGCGGATTTATCATGGTTATTTTACCACATAGTTCATTTCTTACAAAATGAGAATTTACATAAAAGCAATTCCTGGTAATCCACAATAAGATGATGGGGCCAAACTTTTGTGGCTTACCGAGTAAACATTTTCAACATCTTTTATGTCAAACTTGCAATTACTTCTTAGAACTACGACTTCTATGAAATTTTTGTTTTCACACTATGCCATAACTTTGCAAGGATTGTTATGTTCCTACTTATCGTTAGTGATTTCGATATCACCTTCAGATATTTTCATATCACACACTGTATACTGCCTGTCTACATCTATATCTACCGGACCATAGACGATTGGTCTAGCAGGGAATTAGTAATTTTTTTATCAATTTTTTTAAACTAATTTCCTGCGTGAAAACAAACATTTTCGTGAGGTTTTTAATTTCATATGATTGTTTTGGATGTACACATGTCTGTAAAGATGACGTAACACACGCATATGCTGCATGTTTTAAATTTAGTTATAGATACAGTATGCCGAAAATTGATTTAAATGCATCAAACAGCTGTTTCGTCCTCCTAGGACTCTTCAGTGATGCCAGGGGCCAAAAGGTAGGAATCAAAATTTTCTAAACTAATGTAGAGAAGATTCAGGTGCGTAAAACCCCTCTTATTATGAATTTAGAAGAAACTAGTTATGAACAAAAGAAAATGTGTATATTATGCACCGTGCCACTACTCAAATGAGATTAACTGTGGCTATGGAGGCTCCAGCAAACCTGGGTGACTAAAAAATCAGCAAAGTCTACCGCCCTTTATCATTAAATTTGATGTAACGCACACATATGATACACCTTTTAAATTCAGGAATAGGTACAGTATGTCGGAAAAATGTATTAAACTGCATCATACAGCTGTAAAAATAGACATTGTAGGTGGATGGAGTTGCCACCTTTGGTTTATATATACTGTGACCACTGGTACCGTTAATTTTTACCTCAGTCAATCAACACGATGAATGATGTGAAATGTGCGATTTTGTGACACAATAGTGTTAGTCGATGCTAGCCTCTCTTCTCTAATGGTTTTCGGTATGAACTCTACTGGGCATCCGTTACACACTGATCGTTCACCTTTCTGTTCATTACATATATTTTGAAAATAAGTTGTTCCATATGATCGTTCAGGTAATAAATCAGAAAGCGAGTTCACTTAAAGAAAGCCTGTTTTCTCTCAATGCCTTTCCATACGATTTTTAAATAAATGTTTCTTGTATCCCAATCGGCTCTTGTCTTTACATGTACTTTCTACCCTATTTTTTTTCAATCAAATCAACAAAAATGTTCTATTCTAACCCGCCAAAAACCATAAACGTCTGTATGGCATCCATTGCTATTTCAATGCGATATAAACAATGGTGTTTTGGTATGTTTTCTATTTTCTGTAGATGTCAAATTCGTGTGACATTTCTTAAAGGCCCAATATACGTAACTTCATGAAATTTTTTCGTGATTCTGAAAAATTCTGAAAAACATCCAGTTGATAATCATGCAAAAATAAGCCTAAAACGAAGTAAACCTGAGCGTTAACTAACAAGAAACTGAAAATAATTCAGGTGGGGCCCACTTCAACAACAAATCGAAGGTAGAAGACAGTTGAAATGGACGCGTGTTTACAAATACCGAGTTGCAACTGCCGCTGTACCTGTAACCGCGTAACAATCCATCTTGAATATTGCTGATATTAGTTAATCTTAAGTAAATATATGAATATAATAAGTTATTAGGCTTGATTTTTGTTTCAAGTTTTGCCGACAGTTACGTATATTGGGCCTTTAAATGCCTTGTTTGATAATGAGTGTTAATATTCTATTTCTAGAATATTGGAAATAATTTCTTAATTTGTTTATGCTTCTAAAATATTGAATTCTATACACTTGTGTCTTGATATATTTCAGACTGTGGCAACTTTCAATGTAAAATATCACTATATTACTTCATTTGAAACCGAACGAACAGCAAAAGAATTGTAATGGACGATAATGTGGATTGTAAATAAAATCCTGAGCGGTTCCGTATAAACACAACTAAAGCAAGTAGGGCTAGATTTTCTTTTTTTATTCTTTATGATCTTTTCATTAGATGACTGTCATTATGTATTTTTAAATTGAATACAACTACATGACATGTTATATATTGCGTGGGCCCTTTTTCTACCCCCGGATAAACCACCGATCAATACTTGAGATATCATTGTCTCTAACCACTATCGAGATCATATATACTGTATGATCATGTGAAATTGCCTTATTCAATCAATGTGTATCACCCTGTTTTCTCACAATGCCTTTACATAGATTTTTAAATAAATGTTTCTTGTATCCCAATCGGCTCTTGTCTGTACTTTATACCCTATTTTTTCCCAATTAAATCGACAAAAATGTTCCATTCAATCCCCCAAAAACCATAAACGTCTGTGTGACTTCCAATGCTATTTCAATGTGATATAAACAGTGGTGTTTTGCTATGTTTTTCTATTTTCTGTAGATGTCAAATTCGTGTGACATTTCGTAAATGCCTTCTTGATAATGAGTGTTAATATTCTATTTCTAGAATATTGGAAATCATTTCTTAATTTGTTTATGGCTCTGATATATTGAATTCTATACACTTGATGCTGGATATATTTCAGACTGTGTCAAGTTTCAATGTAAAATATCACTATATTACATCATTTGAAACCGAACGAACAGGAAGAGATTTGTAATGGGCAATAATGTTGATTGTAAATAAAATCCTGGACGGTACTGTATAAACACAATTAAAAGCAAGTAGGACTAGATTTTCTTTTTTTTACCATTTATGATCTTTTAATTTAATGACTGTCATTATTTATTTTTAACCTGCATACAACTACATGACATGTTATATATTGCGTGGGCCCTTTTTCTACTCCCGGATCAACCACCGATCAATACATGGGATATCATGGTCTCTAGCCAATACCGAGATGATATTGTATGATCATGTGGAATTGCCTTATTTAATAAATGTGTATTACCCTGTTTTCTCACAATGCCTTCACATACGATTTTTAAATAAATGTTTCTTGTTTCCCAATCGGCTCTTGTCTTTACTTTCTACCCTATTTTTTTTCAAACAAATTGACAAACATGTTCCATTCAAACCCGCCAAAAACCATAAACGTCTGTATGACATCCACTGCTATTTAAATGTGAAATAAACAATGATGTTTTGCTATGTTTTTCTATTTTCTGTAGATGTCAAATTCGTGTGACATTTCGTAAATGCCTTGTTTGATAATGAGGGTTAATATTCTATTTCTAGAATACTAGAATATTGGAAATCATTTCTTAATGTGTTTATGCTTCTGATATATCGAATTCTATACACTTGATGCTTGATGTATTTCAGAGTGTAGCAACATTCAATGTAAAATATCACTATTTTTATTGAACAATCAAAACAATTTTTCCCTATTAACTGCATTCAAAACTATATATGTTGATTAGTCAATCTATTGCTATGTTCGATACTATGTCTTTATTACCGTATTTATAATATTTTGTTTCAAACATCTGTCCAGATATGTGCAAAAGTTGGATACAAAATGACTCGCAGTCTTGTTTTAAATATGTAACCTCTATATTTTGAAATATGTACTGTGACCTTTTTCAATGATATTTCATTTTAATTGAGAGACTACTACTTGGATTTCAAAACTATCGCTTATTCAAAAATCAAGGGAAAAAAATACAGGTTGAAAATAAATAAAAACAATGCAAAAAAAAAAAAAACCTAAAAAAACCCACCGCTTTCATTGGTAGTTTCGTTAATTTTGATCCTCGCATTTGCGTCGTTTTCAGGATCAAATATCACAAAAATACGTTTCTTGAAAATAAAGCGATGTCGAATAATTGTATTGTTTCAGTATATCGGTTATTGTTATCAGTTACACATTTATAACACTACGCTGCGATATCATGCTCCAAAACAGCGTGATATCGTAGCGATAGGAGATGGCGTTGCTGATCTAGACGTAGCCGAGGGGTACTACTAAACGTTCTGGACTCGTCAATACTGTGAAACACATTTAACACTCAATATCTCGACATCATCTTTACAGAATGCGTTATAAAGTTTGATGTTTTTATAATAGGGATATTCTACTATCATACCCGAAGAGAATTTCTGCCATATTTGAAGTTGAAACACTGGCATATTCAAAGATTATTTGTATCCGATAGGAGTTATTTCCTATCCTTTAATTCAGAAAAAAATTGTAAAGCTAACCACTAAAAGCATGAAAATATGCAAATTTAACGAAAAGTATTAAAAACGCATGGAGAAGACGTCTTTTTACAATTATCTCTTCTGCTTAAGTTATCTTTAATTTAGAATTAGGATTTTTAAACATAACAATAAAATAATTAGTATTGGTGGCGATTCTATATAAAAACCCCTCCAAAACTAAGTAAATGAAATTGCAAAATATACCCATTAACATATTTCACTATTTGATTTCACAACAGACGAAAATAGAAAGACATGAAAACACCCCTGATTAGTTTAATGATCTTAAATAAAACACAAAAATACGGTTATGTTAGAATTCTTATTTCAAACAGTTGATTATTTTAACCTTCTGTCATGGGTTTTAAATGGTTCGGATAGCACTACCATCCTATTGCAACCCGGGCATTGTTCTCTAGATATGCACATGTTAGCTATTGTATGCTGTGTGCATACTGCAGGAGAGATTTCCATATAATTCCCATTTTGAACGATGTCCCGCCCCATTGCCCATGATGGGACCTTTGTCGTGCCTGCATTCTGCTGCACAGCGGATCTGATAAAATTTAACTGTATTAAAATTATCTGGTACAAGCTTTATCGCTTCGCTATCGCATGTTTTCCATAACAATCGTATTTTTACTGGCTAAATCGACCCAGAGCTGGAAACACAAGATGCTGATTCCGGTGTCTGAGAGTCCTCCGCAGTCCAATTGTCCGCAAGGGTACCCCAGATAAACGATGTCCTGGTGCCAGATAAACATAATTTCTACAAGGCTTTCGCAATGACATAGAAACAAATTACTCTAAAACATTCCTCAAAAAAATTCTAGAGTTATTTTATGATACTTATCAGATCATATTTGCTCCATATTATTAAGTTAAGGAATCATTTATTGGCAATTAGATGCACACTAAACTGGTATCTTAACTGGAAACGACAGACTAATATCTGAATTTGTAGATAAACTCTAAAGCTATAGAAGATTCTGACGTAATTGGAATACAATTTCATACAGCATTGAAGATATTTATGTTTTTTGTTTATAGAATGCAATTATTTATATGCCAGAAATCACCCTTTATTTCGTTCACTAAAATCTGTTCTTTACGTTTAGAGAAGAATGTTGATTACCGCTGACAGTTTCCTAGAAGAGAACCCAGCACAAGACGTGCCCCAGGATGATAAGACAATCCTACATTAGCCGTAATAGGGTTAACTACAATCGTACAAGACTTTTTATGTGAAAAGTCCAATAAAGCTAGTAAGTGTATATAAACTGGTTTTATTTCCTTTGTGTTTCTATTGTAATAAAATTCTCCGGCAAACATTTCTATTCATTACGTACATTTGATTGGTCATTTATTACTGTACACATTGAATTTTTGGCCTTATCAGACGGGGTCGAGAGGCTGTTGTCCTTTACCGACTCCCTCCCCCCTGTCCCTCGTCAGGCCCAATGTCTGTGGAACTATCTCAATAGCTCAATTATTCCAAATGTATTTTGGACCCTTCTGCTTCTTTATTAGTTTAAACCATTTGGATTCCCACCTTTTGGCCTCCACTGAAGAGTCTTAGGAGGACGAAATAGCTGTATGGTGCAGTTTATTTCATATTTTGGCATACTGTATCTCTTCCTAAATTTGAAAGGTGCAGCATATGTGTGTGTTACGCATCTTTAACGTCTTCATTCCCATTTCTTATTTAAAAATTACTCCAGACTTTGCCCCTTAATCGATTAAAGGCCCAATATACGTAACTTTCGGCAAAACTTGAAGCGAATATCAAGCCTAATAACTTATTATATTTATAGATTTAGTTAAGATTAACTGATATCAGCAATATTCAAGATGAATTCTTACGCGGTTACCGGTACAGCAGCAGTTGAAACTCAGTATTTGTAAACACGCGTCCATTTTGAACTGTCATCTAACTTCGGCTTGTTGTTGAAGTGGGCCCCACCTGAATTATTTTCATTCCTTGAAATTTTTCTCTAAAGGGTTTCTTGTTAGTTACCGCTCAGGTTTACATCGTTTTAGGCTTATTTTTGCATTGTTATCAGCTGGATTTTTTCCCAGAATTTTTCAGAATCACGAAAATTTTCCTGATGTTACCTATATTTGGCCTTCAAATACACTAAACGAACAGGGTCATACAAATGCTTAAACTCATGAAAAGAAATGAAGTGAAAACATTCTTATTCACAATGAGTGGGCAATTGAAGATGTCAAGATTGACTTCTAAGAATTGAACTCTCCGTTTATGCATGTATAATAGAGCTGATGCAATGTTCACATTATTGCAATGGAAAATGTTACAAAACGACCCTACATAACAAGGCTATATATCTGATACGGAGATCGATTGAAAACTAATTTTAGTAAACGTCGGTTAGGAATTCCGCTTTTGTAGAGGTGTGTTATTGAGCCAGCACTTAAATTTACATAGGAAACTATGCGGTTAATGCTTCTACTTGCTGCCGAATTATGAGCCAAATCTACTCCACTTTCTCTATGAAATTTCTATCTGAGATCACGTAATATGTTTCAATGTGTTATCGGGCATTGTCACAAGCTCGAATAGTAATACAAGTATAAGTAGATTGCTTGGAATCAGCGCGACTCATCAAGCAATAAAACGGTACAGTTTCTGTTGGATTTTCGAAATTCATATTCAGTGGAATATGGAAAGTTTTACAGCAGATAGTAGAATGTGAGCGATATATCAAATTCTATTGACGTTAAACACAAATAGTTGTATAGAAATGATCAGATACGTGTTGGCCAATCCTCACAGAGGTGGCATCAGACGGTTTAGATGTCATAAACACAGGAAAATAACTCTTACAGGCATACGGATATTAACAAGGTTTAAATACCATTACGACACTAGCAATATGATTCTGCCCATTTCTAAGAGGTTAAAAGCAATTGTAATCGTAGTTGCACCATATCGCTTACTTAAAACAGTCTCTATTTATTAAGCGTTGGATCACCGCCATCAAAGAGAAATCGTTGAGTATGAAATTAAGACAAAACTTGGTAAAGCTGTTCGAGAATCGGGATACATTGATCAAAGCTTGTAAGCGGAGGTCGGTACCATCCCGTGGGGGTAGGGTAGAGCGCGTTTCTATGATCTCACCACCAGGGATTTCCTCAACACTAACCCCGCCTCGTGCTTCCGAAATAACGACATGGAGTGGATCGCATTGCTGATTCTGGGTACTGGATACGTGCACCGGGCCTGGAATTAAACCGATGCTATCCGGCTTGTAACACAAACGTAGCCTTATCTTAACGTCATACATCAGGCACAACGTTACAGATTTGATGGTTTTTGGGATCACGTGTGCAAATTCGTCACGCCATGCTTTTTTAAATACAATAAAGTGCATTGATTTGATTTCATGTGTCTGAAATATAAAAAAAGCAAGTTTGACGAGATAGTGGATGCAAACGCTAAAACAAACGGTTCCAGATTTGATACAAACCACAATTGCAGTTAAGACAACGCATGTGGTTTTTGCTTCTGATTACGTTTCATTATAATTTCCTTAAATTCAATGGACAAGATAAGCACAGTTAATGGTTTCAAACAGCATTATTCAAATAAAAAGAAAAGATATAAAAGCTTTATTTCTGAATAATGGGACCTATAAAAATAATCCATGGACAAGCATTTGCATGATAGTGAAATGTAATTCAAACACTAAAATCAATTTACCAAACTATTTAGAATGCATCATTTCCATGTATCTACTGCACCTTATCTTTCAGTCTCGCTTTCTCCGGATCATGCCTGGTGAGGGAACGTCATTGTTGCAGACAGCGAGCAAGATGACGTCAACATAAAAACGTGACGTCACACCATGACGTAATTCCACAACGTGACATGATTTTTAACTGTTGAGTGGTACTGTTAAATCTAATGAATTCAAAAAAACAATCTGAAATCCGAGGGTTATCACTGGTTCATTTCGTCAGATGTATTGTTTCTTTTCGTTAATCCCTTACAATATAATAATATATGAAGATTATCTTACATCTGGGTCCGTTAATATTTTACTTTGCCTAGTTATAATCGCTTCACGTCATGATTCAGTAGCATCGGGGTATGCGTGTCTTACACACATTTTGTAGTTCCTGATATGGTATGTTGTCACATGTGTGTATTGTATTCTCTTGTTTGTCATTTTGTGTTGACGCTGTGTCAAGTTTTGTCTCAGTTTGGTACTATATACCCAGTAACAGGGACAAAAAGACTGCGATAAGCATGGTAACTGATCATATATAAAATATAAATAGAACTTTATATTGGTAAATATATTTCACTAACGAGACAATCAGCTTGGACGTTAAGCAATGTATGAAGTGACAGTTAAAATATGCTTGTACTTTGTATAAATCAAATAAACTTACTGAGTATTCGGCCTCAGACTGTTTACTGTTGATGTAAACATTTTAGAAGTTATGTTATTTTAGCAATTTTCACCCTGAAGAAAGACTTCTAAAAGCTAAAATATGATTGCGCTAAGTACTGTTTGTGTACAGTGCTTTCCACGGCAAGTATTGTAAGCGTGAATTCACCATGACGATTATCCGTTTAAATTCGGGTATGCGCTAACATTTAAATGCATAAAAATAAGTATTTTCACAGTATGTAACTTGATTTCCGAATTTTCATCAAGATGCTTAACCAATACATTATTAATTATTGATTGGTGAAAATCAAACATTCTGTCCTTTGTAAAAGGAAACAATAATTTTTACGGTTGCGAAACATGACATAACACATACTTATGCTGCACCTTTTGAATTTAGTAATAGATACAGTATGTCGAAAAATTGAATTAAACATCATCATACTGCTGTTTCATCCTCCAAGGTTAAACAAAGTAGTTCAGAACATCAATATAAGAAACCAAGCGATTTATTTTAATGACAAAACGTCTTGAAATATCTTATTCTATGTAGTCTATGTAGGAGATAAGCGTAGCAGGTAAGCAAACGATTATTGAATGATAAAACGTCTTAAAACACCATAGTAGGCTAACAAGGAAACTTCTAAATGAAACAAAGCCTTGAAACATCAAGAGTAGGGTATCTAGAGGATGCGCTAGAACAATAATAGCAGGTAACCAAACGAAGATTTAAAGACATAATGTCATAGTAGGTAACGTCATAACGCACATCTCACTAATAAATCATCCCAATCGTTAGGAGGTACAGTAAGCGCCACAGTTAATTTGTTAGGAAAACTCTTCTATGGGAATCATCGCCAATAAAGCAAATTACTTTACAGCATATAAAAATACACTACCGCAAGCAAATATATTACCGCTTAAAAAGTAGCCATACCTGATTTCAAAGATCCCTTTATCTCATATAGACTATTGTTTATCGTATCTATATCAAATATATTGTGATGTGCGTTAATATACAGCCTCCTATGAAATTGTAGATAAAGTAGGTAAAAAACAAAAAAGTCGTTTTGAATGCAATTCTGCCCTATCATTTCGATTATATTAAAAGGAATTTCTATCATAAACTAATATACATGTCTCCTCGGTTAGTTCCCCTTATACTTTTCATGTCAGTTAAAAAGCACAAATGAAATGAATTTCCAATATATATATGTATGATCCGTCTAGGAAGATAAGCACATACTGATAATTCCAGAGAATACACACAAACACACACAGTAATTCCAAGAGTTATAGTAATCCCTGTAAATGACATGACAGCAGTTGTATCACTAACTAGCACATTCCCGTGAATTCTCTCTACGAAGCTTGCTGTAGTTTTCTCCTCTAGGTCTGTTGCTCACTGAACCTCCCACAGATTAGACCCATTTATACAATAGGATTACAGGCTAAAGGTTCCCTATCAAAGCTCTCGGGACCACCATTTCCATGGAAACGAGTTTCAGCCAATGGCTGTTGTTTTCCCTTACCATAAACCGTTATGCCAAATCGTCTAATCCTCGTTGTTATAGGCTTATGGGGATAATTCAATAAGTTGATATATGATCCCTGCCACTCTGAGCAGTACACGGTCTATTCCGACTACACTCAGAGCTGGCCAGATAAAAAAACGATAAATGTTAATATTCTATGAATGAAAATAGCATTATATCTGTCTGCAGGTGTACATTTCAAACATAACTCAAATAGATTCCGCAAACATATTATGATATCAGATATCTATAAAATGTCACTCTTTATAAATATGTCCCTAGTATCATTTGGAGGCTTTATTCATAATTGCGACTTGTCATTTTGCGTTAGAACTACATTTTATGTAATTGCAATTGATATTTTATCCTATATAAGCTATACCAGAAATAAATTGTTAATTGTATTTTTTTCTTTTCAGAATACAAATATGAAGAATTTGACATCCCATGATGTTTTAAGAAAGAGGAAAGAATTTTATTAGATTTGTAAAATGTGAAATGGAAAAAAATATTTAAAAGAATGGACAATCTGAAGTTCAGAGCTCGGGTGCTGGGTTGGCCTTGCTGATCATTTTACCATCAGAACACTGGCATTAACTAATGTAACTGTGCATATTTTAGCGGTATTTTTTAAAAGCGATTTTCGCAAATCACATTCCTGAAAAATTATGATTAATTATAAGTATGCTTATTACAATTTATGCAAAAAAATTCCTTCATCAAGTTTTGTTATTGTGCCTATTCATCAATCTGCTAATATCGAAATTCTTTTTTGCGTTTAAATGTGAATGCGTCAACATATGTATGTTTACATATACTGTAAAAGTATACTTTCTTTGGCGGAATCAAATATTAGCGCATAACCAAAGTTAAACATATTGTTGAATGATGCATTGGTGCACTCATAATACTTCCTTTAAAAAACAATGATACATAATCTGTAATTAGCGCTAATTCTAATTTAGCAAAATTCATTTAGCGCGAAAAGCGCTAAAACAAAATAACTGGTAAAATGTATGTTTACAATATTTGATTGATATGTACTTAATTTTATTTTTCCAAGGTAAGTTTTTCTTCATAAATTCTTTATCAAAGTACAATGCCTTATTACAAGTTTTTATAATGGCATAGGAAGCTTTTTTGACATTATATTCCGTCTTTTTGTGAACAAGTGATGTCTCCATTTGAATTTGCATATTCATCATTTCCACTGTGAGGTCATTATATTGCGAAGAAAGCGACGTAGATATGAGCAAAACTGTGCGCTTAAAACGCCGTTTCCTTAGAAACATAATACTGTCACAATGGTATTGATGTAAATACGTACTAAAATGGGAGGCAACTCCTAAAATAGCAGGTCTATAAACAACAGTATAAACTTGTATGTTTCAATACAAAGTCACGACAGGAGCAAACGTTTTACTTTTAATTTGTCGCTCTATTTGTGAAATTAACCAGTTTCCCCTAAATATGATTATCCTTAGGCTGTCATAAACTAAGTAAGTGATAATTAGTTATATAAAAATAGTACTCATATTGATTAAACAGAAAGCAATATTTAATTATAGCTATTTTCAGTCATTAAGTTTATGAGAACATTGATTTCTAGTGAAATAGTGGTTCATGTATGTGTTGTTGAATCGTAAATTGAAGAACATACAAACAATTTATCATTTTCCCCTGTATCAATGTGTGCTGCTAAATCGTAAATTAGAAAAGGCATTGTGTGATTTTTTCTTTCATGAATATGTGATGCAAAGTTAGTGTTAATTAACAAGTGTTAAACAATACTAACCTCATACATGTTTATTCATTCTTAGTGTTAAAATTCATTGACATCATTTGAAGAAAAACTTGTCTGGCGTTAAACAATAACTTTTCTGTAATATAAAGAGGTCAGGTGTCCTTCTATATATAAGGTAAACAAAGAACAGTCATATCTCACGTATATATAATATACATTTTACGGATTGTTCAAGATAATAACGCAAGCTAAATCAAACAGATGACTGATAGGGGGAAATAGTAATTAACAGATTGTATGTGAATTATCTGTAATGAACTTTTCCCCATCGTTTTATTGTTACTCTAATGTAAAATTCATACGCGCTAATTCCGTTTTATTTATTCCATCTTTTGATAACGGAATATTTCTATGTGCTTAGCTGGATTAGTCAATACGACTGTGCCTAGGCTGTCTACACCATGCTGTGTCAATTAGAGATTAGTCGCTTTTGCTGATATATTGGTCCCCTGATCATCACGTGCGCACGAGCATTAATTATCCCGCTATCTATCCCCGCTTTATTGGTTTTATGCAGAAACAATAGAAACAAGACTATTCAAACACTACTTTGAAGACTATTTTTATTTCATTACGTTATCTCGGCAACGGTTTTTGTACATCAAGTGTGCTTTGATCAGCTGCAGGCTTAGTTTGGAGTCGTTTTGGTCCGATTAAAGGATTATTTCTAATCACCCCATCCACATACTCAATGATAGTAAAAGGGCCATTAAGTGAAATTGGAAAGGTCCAATCGGGCAATATAAACAATTGGTAATATCTCGTTTCCGTGTTGGTTTGTTGCGGACTCTGAGGATGTTGATGATGCTGCAGGTAGATAGTATCTACACCTTCCAGCAGGTACTTTAATCCGCCATTAGTCGGTGTGGGTCTCGCTATCGTGCTAGCTTACAACAGATTATCACATTATACTACATTAATGCGCCTACCCTCTGAGGAAAGCATAACCAATTCAATTTGTATAATGACAGACCCGAGCCTTTGAAGTCTTAATTAAAGATTTCTTAATCGCTTTAATCTTGCGCTGACGTTTACATAATCAGGTACGGCGGTGATTTAACCGGGTACCAACACTTCCGCCGGGAATAAAATGCCCCAGATGACTTCCGGTTTCGTGTTTATTTCCTGCTAGATTCGGCATTATCTTTTAATTGTTTTTGATGAATAATTAAACAATGGAAAGGATTCGGGAATTGTTTCATCGTTATTGTTTAAGCTTTACACAGTATCGATTGATTAAAAATATCACTAATCGTGATTGCGCATGCGTGATTGAGGAAAACAGCCGGCGGTCAGTCTAAACAATTAAAGACGCCTATCGCTAAGTCGGTTATACGTTAATAATTAATATACTTCGGTTCATGCCTTGTATTCACCACGTAAAGCCAATGAATCGCCATTAACCTAAAGTCGTGACGGTCTTCGCGGAGATAAAGACTAACGGGCCCACGTCTATTTAATAGTGAATGGTTTTCATGCTAGATAAAATACATCACTATCTCCAACGGATAAGTGTCTACTGTTTTGGAGTTCGATAGATAACACTAGGGTGCCATACAGGGTTGGCTGCACTTATTATCACGGACGTTTTACTGCCAACATGGTATAACTGTATTTGGTACTAATAATTTGAATGATCAAAATTAACCATTCAAAGCATCAGTTTTCTGTATGACCATAAACGTACATTCGTAAACATGCTATGTTCGTTTTAATATAATTAATTCTTTATCTAAATTCTATTATCAAAAACACAAATATCCCGGGTTAATCTCTCATGCTATATTTCAAATTATCAATGAAAATTAATCACATATCATTTGATTTTTAAACGGGTTATTTGCGATCTGGTACAGCATTTATTTCAAAGTTGTTTTTACCTTAAAGATATTTTTTTTAAAATGTCGACTTAACTGTACTGTGATCAAGCAAGTATATAAAATGACACTTTACAAGTACTTCTCCATTTTGATCTATATCTAAGGACTTGTACGTACCTGGCCCTTATTTCAACAGTAGTTTGGAAAACTTGTATTTGAAAATTCTTTTACATTAAGCATCACTGATGAGGTTTAGAAGTAAGCAACAGCTGTATGGTGCAATGTAAATTATTTTTAGCTTCGTTTTTTTATAAGATAAAAGTAAAAGTATAAAAGTACAATCACTTGTGGGTCATACATTACAAATGTGAAGCTTTTCCTATGAAACGACTATTTTGCGGTGATTTAATTTCGCAAAAAAAATACGTGTTTAAATCCTATATACATTTGAGTACAGTACTCTTACAGTTAACATACCTATGAAAAAAACTATTTAGCGGCGATTAATTTTCACGAATTTCAATCACCGGCAAAATACGCGAAAATTAATCTCACGCGAAAATAAGTTGGTTTACAGTTTATTAGTAATAAATAGATAGCTTATATTGCGTCCACTTCTATTTCATGTTTATTGTACTTAGTATCATATTTACTATCTGTGAATTTAATTTGCATGTAATCCTTAATACAATAGAAAATATTAAACTGTATGTATTTTTTTATCAGATTATATAATTATCGAGAGAATAGTATGATTTGATGTTTCATGACAAATATCTTATCATAAATATTTTGTTTTTCAAAACCAGAATGTGACTTCAGTTGTTTTTGACTTAACCGATTCTACCAGAGACGCATTGAAGAATAAACATTGGGTTTGTTTCTGATTTAGTGTCTGTTGACAGGTATGGTCGAGAAAGCCGGAGTTCCTGGAAAAATAACACCGACCAACAGCCAGTATCTGGCAACCGACTGTCCCATGGAGGCATTGAACCTACCACCAAGAGGTAGAGGGCTAGTGGTAGCAAAATGTCAGACACCTTCACCACTTGGCCAGCGCGACCAATAAACTAATTGGATATTAAGGAACATAAAAAGATGAACACACGTACGTGTGTACTACGTGTGTACTACGTGTGTACCTATATTAGATTGTTATAGATACAGTACACAGGTAATGAATTACACTACATACAGTGCACAGGTAATGAATTACACTACATACAGTACACAGGTAATGAATTACACTACATACAGTACACAGGTAATGAATTACACTACATCATACAGCTGCCCCTGTTAAATAGTGACAAGTTTTGGAAGGCTTTCAGTAGAGAGCCAATAAGTACACTATCCCTAATGTAATCTGGAGCCGTTAGACTGGTATAGGCAGCATGATAGTTATCCGTGAAACCCCTTGAACACTTTTTTTGATTTATATTTTCCAGAAGCAGATAATTGATCACCGCCGATTATTTCAGACCAGAGGTGTTTGATACCGCTACGTTCTTTATACGTGTCATACCCTTACTGTTCTGCTTTTTACGAGTAATCACATCGGTTCCATCCAAATAGTCAAGTATGATCAAAATGCTCATCTTCTTATTCGATGTCGCGGTCGTTCGACTTTAACACAGACGAGAAACGAAGCGTGGAAGGTTTGCAGACGACAATTGAAGCACGTGAACACAGCAGACGTTAATTCGACTCTCGGACGTCAGCTCGTGGGGTGATCATGATGTGGGAGATAGCCACAGATGACGTTCTGTAACTGATAATCACGTGGTATCATCGAAATCTTTACAATACCCGCGAATTCGAGTTGTTTTTTGACGATAAACTGACCGCTCCATCATGCACACCATTATCTAAATATTTACTCTCAGATCAATGGCGGTATCTAGCGAATTAATCACTCTACAGAACTAAATAGAAAACCGGTGTCTACAAGCTTCTCCTCGTTAAACCCTTTCACCTCGACTCTCACATTAGGGCATAGGGAAGTCGTAAACTTTACCATGGTTCTGTAAATATTGGTCACTGGAGTGTAAATTTTAGTCCCCAAGAATGCTATTTGAAATGTCACTTCAGAAATATATAGCAGTTTTTCCTCACTTTTCACCCATTTTTTTTCAATTTCTAAATTGCCATGATATGCGTCATGACTAAATCTTTCTGAGAAATTTCTAAATATAACGTAATCTCTTTAAATAAAATATTATTTGTAGAATCGATTTCAGTTTTCATAAATTGGTCTAATACATAACACGTTTAGGAGCAAACCGACACAACAGCGAGTGCCCTATTAAAGATAATGCTTTATCATGGTATAAAAATAATGTTATTATACGAGAAGAAAGCATTTATTATTCACGGTACATTAATACGGCGGTTTCTTCATCATCTTTAATCAAAATAAAATGCACATTATGTAAATATTTATGGTACGAGTTTATGATGTCTATTTCTCCGATGCAGTCTAAAATGAAGGTTAGCTAGATGTTGGATAGAATCTTATTTCATAGATAAAACAGAATATTAGTCTGGACTAGAATGTTCGTACTCAATGATAAATGATATTTTTTTTACTGAAATGACAGAAGTAGGTTCGGTATAAAGGTAGAATATCAATTTTCTATATAAACTGACGCAACAGTAAAACTGTATATTGAAAACTTTTTGAATATATTACACATGGTAGAATTACGACGGTAAGTTCACAATTTAAACTCTTGATCAACACCACCAAGTACATAGGATGTACAGTGTGGGTTTAATAATACGATAAATAACACAGAGACACAAACGACGAATGAAGACAATTTCTGACGGCAGCAAATCGCCTAGCCAGAAATACTGTCTATACTAATAAATTAGAGAAAACCGAAGTGTTAACAAAATCATAATCCGAATTCAAAATCGATTAAACCAGAGGCAAAATATGAACAAAGGAAAGTAGGATAGCTATAATATAATCTACAAACTACATATATACTCAGAATGGAGATTTGGGAGAATTTCCTACAGCAGGATTTTCTTCCTTTGTTTGCTAATAAATCTTATTTGAGGTATACAATTAGAGCTTAATAAAAATATATGGTATGACATATTCATATTACAACGCTGTCATGGAGGCGGGAATATTGGGACTGATTCTAGTTACCGACACACATTGTCCTTGTACTACGTTTAAATGAAAGTAAATGCAATGTTTATCAATTAATTGTTTACCATTAACGAAATCAAAAAGCAGTTATCTATAATATATGATTGACATTTTAGGTATATTCTTATTTAGAATTCAAATCATCAAACATTCCCTTTTGTTCCCTTTCAATTCTGTACTGAAAGGCAATTTATATGTGTAACGCTTTGAAATAAATGTAACAATACAAATTTTATTAAACGATATAAAAATGTGTTTTTGAAAAACAAAAATTTAAACCATTCCGTTTTAAAATTTTAAACCATTTTTTGAAAACCAATATTGAATCTGTTATTGGAACTGATTTATGCAACTGTTTTATAAAACAGCGCTGAAACTGGTGTCGTTTAAAAACCGTGACATTATTTGCATAATATAATTTGGCAACTGTTTCATTTGCGCAAAATTGGACTTGTTTCTCTTCATACATTAAGTTTGTTACAGCGAAACGTTGAGACTGTTTAGTAATAATGAAACTAGTTCTATCAAGTGATAATGGAAATATTTTAATCAGGAACTAATGAGGCAGTTAAGCAATGATAAAGCAACTCTTTCAATCAAATAATATTGATACGTTTTCAATTAAACAATATTTGTACTTGTTAAATAAAAGAATACTGACTTACCTTGATAAAACAAAGTTGAAACTGCAGAAATAGAAAGAAATTGTGTCAAAAAATCAATTTGGGAGCTTTCTCAATAAATAATTATTTAATCTGTTTCAACTACACATAAACTGTCTTTTTATTTATTTATATTTTGTAGTATTGTAGGCAGGAAAAGGTAAATGAATATCGTATTGATTTTTTCAGGAATTACCACAATTGTTTTGAGGGTTATACGGTATATACCGGAAAAAAATGTGTGCACTTTGCATAAATCATTCCTTATAATTTCATTTCTAAAGATATAGGTACATATTCAAGACATAAATTTTATACAATGATTTGGTATTAATTTTGACAAAAATCAAATGGTTTTGCAAAAAAAAAACCACAACCATGTGCATACATTTCTCCGCTTAACAACTTCAACCAATCAGAAGTTTTATAACAAAATACCGCGCCAAACATGGTGTATGTGATGTCATCACTTTTTGCGTTGCCTGATGTTTGAGGTTATACGATATAACCTGAAATTTTTTTTTTTTGCGGGAATAGGCAAAATTGAATTATTAGATGATATTATATCACATCGTAATTATCGCAATGTTGCATATGACTTAAACTTCCCCCTTTTTTCGAACGCTAAGTTTACCCTCCCGTCCTTTATGAGAGTTTTTCATCTTCATATCTCTCCTTTAAATCCATTTTTTTTACTTTAGAACTGGTTTGTAATTGTATTAAGTTTAAAATTTGACCTTGAGTGTTGATATTCAGTCTCTTTTGTTCTTTTTCACAATCACCTTAACTTGAAAACACAAACATTTTATTTTCTTTTTGAGGACTAATGCATCCAGCAATAACGCTATGTTGTATACATAATTGAAAGTATATGCAATCTATATACAAATAGACTCATACATTGTGTATGTTTTATTGCTCTGATGAAAATAGCATTACGCTTCAATGAATTAAATATAACATTAATTTTGAAATAAATTTTACATGCATACTAAAGTGAATCAAAAAGCTAATTGATGAGTTTGGAACGAAAAGGTTTTGTTTTAATTCAATCTTTCAAAAAATGACATGTTAAGATATATCTTAAAGTGAAATACATCAAATATATACCGGGTAAATGAACATAAAAAGCATGATATAATATGAAATCGTACATTTTATACATATCAAACCATCTTTATTGCAAAAATAAGATTTTAAACATTTAAAACAGGTTATCATACACCATATAAATGTTGTTTTTCAAATCTGTATGATATTTGTTCGTAATATGTTAGATTAAAAGTGTCTTTTGCTTTAAACCATACAGTGACTTTGATCATGCAAAGATATGGAATAGTTACACATCTAAAAAAAGTATGACATTTTTGGGCATTTAAAAGAAATTAAAGCAATATTAGCCAATTAAATGCATTTCGCGTAACACCTTTTCCATAGCTAGAACATCACTGTAACTGTAACGCAGCTTATTTCTGAATTTATTTTCTTTAAGTTTTTCTGATGTTTCTTTCATGAATTTGATTGACAAGTTAATGATGAAAGAACTACTAATAAAAACGGCGATCCATCAGCTAAATTGGAGGAAATAAAATGCAATTTAATAATTGAACGAAAACATTTATCATATGACTATTTCAATATATCTATGATTTCAAAACGAAATGTCATAGAAATACGAATATGGTAATGTATAAAACATTGTGATGGAAATATCATATTAGTAGGCATACTGTATACATGTGGTTTTAACTCGAATAATCGTAGGCAAGAACTTTAAATAAATATCCTTTGAAAATTAGGTGTGAACATGAGTGCAAAACAGCGGAAAGTCAATTATTTGTCTGGGTCAAAAATTACTTTTATACAACTCTAGACATAAATCAGCGACGACAAGTCATATTTCCTCATAAATGCCAACAATTTTATAATAACAGATATACAATTTATTGTTAACCAAATTTCCATAATATATCAAAATTTTCGTTCATTAATGTAAAAGCTTCCCGTCTTAGCTCTTAATGCTACAGCTTTTATTTGTAATAAAGGTATTTCATGAAGGAGGTTTAGATATATGCCACATAATTAGTTTTAAACGTTTGTATTCCAAGTAAATATGTTTCATAGCTTTTTAGTCCATTTAAAATGTAACAAGACACCCGGAGGTATTTCACACGATGTTGTGGTCGAGGAAAACTACCTGTGTGTGCTGAAGGAGTTGTAATCTCCCAGTATCTCAGCACTTTGGTGTATTGTACCTTTCTATGTCTCGTGTCATTACTGCTCAATTCAAATGAATATAATAAATCTTTAAATATCATAGTCGTTGATATCATTTTTATAAATGTCTTTTTCATCTAAATTTTTAATACCATAATTTGCTTAAGTGACTGCTTTATGCATGTTAATAGGTTATTTTAAAACTTCAAAGACAAACATACCCCCACTTATCAGATTCTCCCGATTAGGGGCTCCGTGTTTACACTGATTCTCTTTATTAGATAGCAAGATTTGCTTTTTGGGAAGAAAGAAAAATAGAGGTATTTTCATCAATTTTTCGTGATGAACAAAGCCATATGACAGTTTTACGATTTGTGAAAACAATTCTATAATATTCGTTTGAGATTAAATCAAGAATAATTTACATACATACAAAGTACTACAAGAATGTGATAATGATATCATTAATAAAGAAAAAATGATAGTTTTGAAGTGAGGAATTTGCTGTAAATAAATGCATGGATTTTATATCTTTTAACGATCAAATCCGCAAAGTCGACTTCTAGCGAGTTTATACGTTTGATAAACAATAGGAAATTAAATTTATTCTGCTTCAAAAGAAAGCAAAAGCACGTATGATATCGTATGTGATAAACGTTTATGAATTTATGCCTCCGGATACAAATTCAATTTTCTCTTTTCTTGTAAAAAGACCACCTTAAGCCATATTAAGTGAAAAAGACCAACATTTAATTTTCATTGCTCTTTAAAATTGTTTTAGTAGCAGTAAAATATTTTCTTTATTGAAATAAATTGTTGATATGCTTCATAAAGAGTGATGTCATCGTGATGATCTCAAAGTTTTCAAATCTTTAATTGAAATAAAAAAACTTCTCAAATATTTGAACGTGGAAAAGTACAAAGTTTAAATGATAGCTACAGTTACGTGCGTTGCGGTTATCAACAATAAATGTTGTTTGAATAATGTCCAATTCAAAATTCTTTTTAATTGATTTGATATTTTTCTGAATATCGATAACACGAAGATGTCGTTTTGTTACCTAAGGAGGCAGCGTGCACAATTTGAATAAGTTTGATACCAATCAAGTGCCAGAGGAATAACAAATATTCAATTAAGACACATCTTTAAGATCACTGGATCATTTACATAACAAACACCCGATATTGTAGCACTTACAAATGATGCACATCTTACACACGTGTGTATAACAGTTATGAAAGAAAAGAACAAGTTTTGCTAAACCTCGGGATTTCCTATCTTGATCTAATAGGAAGTTACTTGTCCACACCACTTATCCAAAGATCATAACTCTCCCCAACTCCCCTCCTCTGTCACAACCTGTTTTAGTTCTTTACTTGCCTATCTGCTTACCAAAACTCCTTTCCTTATCTTTTTATCACTACATCTGTTATCTCTCTTACCTCTCTCCCAACATGGAAATTTTCTGTTTGGGCACTTCTCTGCCTTTTCCATTCTTTTTTACCTTCATCCCGATTCTTTCGTTTCCTTACTTGTCCGAACACCTATCTCATCCTTATCATCTCTGTTCTTCGTCAACGCTAAAAATAATATTTTTTCCCTCAATCATCAATTCAAATCCCAAATCTTCACCATCCGTACCAAAATAATACACTTATTCTATCCATAATCCATATTATTTTCTGTCTCTATCCATCTTGACCCTTTTCTATCTCTACCTTTTCCAATCGTGATCACTAAAAATCATCTCAACTCTTCTTTTCCCATACCCATCCCGACACGTCTCTATTTCTATTCAACTCATCATTTCTGCTTCTCTCTATTCCTTCCAATACAGATACATGACGATTTTATCCATTCCCACTCTTCTCTATTCCTACCTATTCCAACTGATCTTTGGCTTTTCCCATTCCGACACTTCTCTATCTCTAATTATCTAATTATTTCTCCTTCTCTCTGTCCCTTTCCATACAGATACATGACCTTTATCCACCCCTAGTCTTCTCTATTCCTACCTATTCCAACTGATCTTTGGCTTTTCCCATTCCGACACTTCTCTATCTCTAATTATCTAATTATTTCTCCTTCTCTCTGTCCCTTTCCATACAGATACATGACCTTTATCCACCCCTAGTTTTCTCTATTCCTACCTATTCCAACTGATCTTTGGCTTTTCCCATTCCGACACTTCTCTATCTCTAATTATCTAATTATTTCTCCTTCTCTCTGTCCCTTTCCATACAGATACATGACCTTTATCCACCCCTAGTTTTCTCTATTCCTACCTATTCCAACTGATCTCTGGCTCTTCCCATTTCGACACTTCTCTATCTCTATTCCTTCCCTTACAGGTACATGACTACCTTAATCTATTCCCGGTCTCCTCTATTCTCACCTATAGCATCTAAGATATGGCTCTCCCCATCTTGACATTCTATCTATATAATCCATTTTCTTTCACTACTTCACAACTCCTTCAACAAAAGGGGAGTATGCAAGTATCATGGTAGATGTTGCAAGAGCGTTTAAGTGACACTACAAATAATACCATTGAAAAACACGATCCACTACAATCAGAAGACAATACATCTTCAGCACATAAGCAGGTATACCCACACAGGGATACATTAGTCAGGGGGCGTAGGACCAGATAAAAGACTAATTCCAAGTATAAAAGACACTTTATCATACAATTGTATGTCGTATATCAATTATCATTACCTATCAATCCTAACATTATTTTGTTCCTGTATATTTTGATTTTTCTCTCGTCTTCACCACCCTTTGATTTGTTTGTTTTTAAAATACAATTCTCGAATCAACGTAAAGAGTAACATGGTGTCAATTTCTATTCTTTATAAATGTGAAGATACTCACAAAAAACACCTCAAAGAACGATAACGTGTTGAAATACCAAAATGACGATATTATAATTTATTAAACGAAATCGTTCATCGTAACAAGAGACAACGTTTTGTCTTACAAAACGGTTTGTATCGATCTATCAAGGTTGGAGGTTTCCCTATATCAAAGCAATAATTTATTTAGACCATATAAAGATGTTTCAGATCGCTGATTTTAATTCATAAAAATAAAATCTACTCATTCCAACTTCAGTAATTTATTTTTATTATTATTGAAATTGGTCATGGAAGTTTGTGTTTGTTACATAATAAATGAAACAGTCTTGTATTGAATGAAATATCTGAACATGTGATCTAGGATACAAATAAAGAATCTTTTGATCATTCACATGAAAACTGGGACATTTATGAATGAATTTAACATGTTAATGTCTTTAATCATGGTGCCCCTCTATATTTATATCATGCATAATAAATAGTATGAGGGGGGGGGGGGGGGGGTATCACAAGTAAATTCTGTATCATCAAGGATTTCTGTCCAATTGCAGGTAAAATGCTGGAAAGTTTCAAGGCCATTGCTGGTAAACATTTATACAGTTACCTCCCTTTATAATTTAGTGTGACTGAGTCGCGATAAAGTGAGATATCACTGAGAACCTTTTTACACTCAATGTTTTGTTATATTGCATCGAAATTAATATTTCAAATAGCAATGATTTTAATTAATTTAATTTTTAATCAGCACAACTTGTTTCTGATCAACTGTGACCAAAAATTGCAGTTTCAAAAAAGATGCCGTACACAATACTGTTCAAATACGTAATTTCAAAAGGCAATTTTTCTGATTAAATATCAATTATATTTTATTAAATTATCGCCTGAAATATTCAAGTATCCAACTCGAATCGATTGACTATTCTATATATCTACCCCAATATTTCTGTATTCTAAATAAAGATTCGATTAGAAAATGTTTCTTTTACCCCATTCATTTGATAACATAATCAACATTGCAGTTCTGTATAATTGATGGGTTATAATTTTGAAATACGAATAACCAGTTTTCGACATAAAAACAAAATTGAAATAAACTTTATTAATTTGACAACAATTATGAGACAAATTATCAAACTTATATTAATCACTCTTGTTGGCTCGGACATTAGCAATAATAACAATTAGTAAATGATTCCAAAACGACTGTAAAAAAGACACAGAAAATAACAGTACCTTTATAATTTAAAACAAGATACAGTCGAACAAAATGATGAAAGAAACAACACTATACAGGTGTTTCGTCCTTCTATGACTCGTCAGTGGTGATATAAGCAAGGGCCTTAAGGTGAAGCCTAGGAGGCATCGAAGAAATGTCAATATCCAGGCAGGGAAGTACTCTAGCCCTGGAGTCAATAGACTTTATAATTTTCAATATATTGAATAATTTCAAGCGTGAATCGTGCTACTATTGGAATGAATTACACGTAGCATGCAGGTTACGGCAAACCTATGTCTTGAGTCCGAAAGCAGTGTCTACCACCAACGATCACAAAGGATACAAAAGACACACATAAGAGTAAAGGACTTATATTATTTAGAAAAACCCCCAGTGGAGAAAAATG
Source organism: Mimachlamys varia (assembly GCA_947623455.1). NCBI lineage: Eukaryota > Metazoa > Mollusca > Bivalvia > Pectinida > Pectinidae > Mimachlamys > Mimachlamys varia. The sequence goes on from OX392528.1 coordinate 42,317,924, forward strand.
ATACACCAAAGTGCAATATACAGCTGTTTCGTCCTTCTGATGCTAAGCAAGCGCCTAAAAAGTGGGGCCTAGCAAGCTTCTGGCGATATACACCGTGTCAAAAACCATGTCCTGTATCACGGGAGACTGAGAGTTTTTTACAGCTATATTTAAACCTTATCTAAGGTGTTTAGTGTACTTTTACATTTTGGGGAGGTTGAGATCAATTTTTGATAAAGGTGCGCCTCCAACGATCATATGTTCTGGCCAGTAACAAAAGCATGGTAAAAAACTGCCTCGACGACAGTGAAAACACAGGAATATTGTGGCCTTTAAATGGCCTATTGCCGTATAGTTTATAGCAATGAAACACGAAATTAGTGTAATGATTGTTTAAATCGACCAAAAATAAAGAGACTTGTGCGGCAATATTATCAATTTTGATAAATTTGGACACATTATGCGGGATTGAAATTTCAGAGTTTCGCGGCAGCTGTATGGTCGAATTGGTCACATGGTCTGTCACGGGAAATTCGGTCCCACCTCGTAACAGCAAAGAAATAAAAACCGAGGTGTTCAAAGATTTACCTATTGCTTTTCCCATTCTTACATATTTTGCATCTTGTCTCTTTCCTTACGCACATCTCGTTAATGGATATAATTCTCACATAACATAACTTAGGTTCACAGCTAATATTGATGAACATCCCATTTTCAGGCGAGTAGTACTATGTTGTTCTTTAGCAAAAAATTTAGCGAGTGGAGGCCCAAACCAGGTATTAACAATTTATTGGATAGGCATATTTATATTATGTATATTTATTCACCTTTTGATTTTAACTTCGGAATGTAACAAGGCACTTCAAATTGAAAATGCTTTAATTTTATTTTTGAACAGTGATTTTTATCCATATATTCCTTTTAAAATCAAAATAGTTGCAATGGAATGATTTGGATAAATAAAAACCTTACATGAGTGTCCAGTTATTAAACAAGACTTATTGTATAAAGCTTGGCTGTCGTAGAATGCTATAATTAACAGGGTCCAGTTGTTCAAAGGGTGATTACTTTAATAAGTATTTAACGAAATTTTCCAAACTTTAAAAATTCTGTCAATGTACAAGGTAAATCTTAAAATTTTGCATGTATAACAGCACAATTAGATTTTTGATATCTGCGAAGTTATAACTGAATCTATGGTTTCATGTTAAAGTTTCAGGATAATTAAAATTTGCGCTAATAACTGAATAAACTAATCACCTTTTACACAACTTGGCCCAGAAGGGTACATTTTGTATCATATGGCTATATTTTCAATTAATTGTGTATTTATTTTACGGAAACAATAGCATTGTTATGTATATAATTAAAACGTGAGATTGGCTTGATACCCAGGACTGTAGTTATAATTTACTTTATTATATCGTCAAGATTACAATACTTTATACAGCTGTTCTAGATACGTACATCATAGCTATATTCCTTCAATATATCAATAGAATTTCGCTTAACCGGTCATTGCAGCTTTATGTTGATATGTTTATGTTGTCCGATCTTGTGTATTGGTTTTATCATTGATTTCTCGTTTTTGAACTTACAATACGTATTGAATGATGGACGTACATAGAAAATGACAAGGAAATTGAGTATGTGATAGGTATATCTACCATAATTATATCAAAAACACATGTTTAATTAAAATTTGGTGTAACTGTGTAGCAAAAAAATAATACTTGATATCGAAGTATAATTTTAGCAGATGTATCCATATATCTTTTTAATCAAATCAAATTAAAGGATAATAGCATTGACAGCTTGAATGAGTTTGGTGTCATCATTACAATATGATAAGATTCAATGTTTTCTCATAATCGATTCGTACGACAGAATACAGGATCTTTCGTTCATTGATATGTTTAGATGAATTAGCTACGAGACATGTGTATTTCATATGCAAATTGAATATCAATGTTTTTACAAACTTAATGTTTATGACGTAATAATGTATAGATTATACTCAGGTATATAATGGTTGGATAAGTTTAAATATCGATACTTAAATTTAAAATTCTGTTATAATCCCCATTAAAATGGTATCTTTAACGGGCAATAAATTTCCTAAAGGCCACAAATATTTTCTCGCTGAATGAAACATAGTCGAATTAGCATTCTTTACTTTGAAGATTATTCCTTTTGTCTCATATGGTTATATTCTTAATCTCCGGATGCTGTTAATGTTACGACGGCTTGGATGGGAAGTTTTTTTGATAATCATTGGGGTTTGAAAAAACCTGCTAAAATCTGAAGAGCGGATTCTCACAAACAATCTTCTTTCGTCCTCAGTCCATTGGATATCCGAAAAGTACATTTCAATGCTAAGAACTAGTTTCAGAAAAAATTCAGAAACAATGATATAGCGGTTACCAAAAGTGTATAAGAATTTCCACTATATTGAGCTTATTATAATAATTTTATCTGCACGAATTAAAACATTTAAGAACGATTGAAGTGTGTTTTGATGTAATGAAGGTTAAATTAAAAAATCCAGGTAATTTCTATAGTTGAACGATTAGATATAGTCAGCTGAAGACCTTTGAAATGTGAAATTATGTGAAGCAAGAGGGCTTAAAGGCCAATATACGTAACTTTCGGCAAAACTTGAAAGGAAAATCAGACCTAATAACTTTTATATTGATAGACTTAGTTAAGAATAACTGATATCAGCAATATTCAAGATGATTTCCTACGCAGTTACCGGTACAGTAGCAGTTTAAACTCGGTATTTGTAAACACGCGTCCATTTTGAACTGTCTCCTAACTTCGGCTTTTTGTTGAAGTGGACCCCACCTTAATCATTTTCAATTCTTTGGATTTTTTTGTCAAGAGTTTCTTCTTAGTAACCGCTCAGGGTTACATCGTTATAGGCTTATTTTTTCTTGGTTATCAACTTGATTTTTTTCAGAATTTTTCAGAATCACGAAAAAATTCCTGAAGTTACGTTTATTGGGCCATTTAACTAGAACTATGGAACCAAACGTATATTTGTGTAAAGCTAGATGAGGCAACAGGCATGGGTAAAATATCAACGGCAGCATGATGAGCCAGTATATAATCATTCACACATGTAAAATCAGCATCAGAATCTGACACATGTGTAACATTTGTGTAAATGTTGCAAAAAAACTACCTTAACATGTGTCAATGTTCCAAAGAGGTCTTTAATTTTAAAAGTAATTTAACTTATCCTTTATAGCTTTTAAATGTCAAAACCAGCATATCATCAGTTGATATCAAAGGATAAGGAAATGGAATTGTATAAATTGCATGAGGTGTATAAGTAAGAATATAGTGATAGAATAGACAGTCGAATTACTTCAAAGATTGTCAGTTAGGTAAGGAGTTATAACTACTTTTTTATATTACATTTTGACACCAAGAGGAACCGAAAAGCTATGATGCAAAAGCGAGAACAATAATAATGATGTTTATAACAAAACACTTGGTATTGGTGGCTTAAATATTCCAAAATTCCGCCGTTGTGCCGTCTGTCAATTCAATAATGTAAGGCGCAGTGTATGTTTCTTTGATTGCATTAAATACTGAAATTGTAGATATGCATTGTTGATAGAACAAAATGGGTTTTTATATGATATGGGAATTCCGAAGTTCATTTCTTTTTAGCTTTTTTAATATTCATAACTCAACCACAAAATATAGCGGATGTATCTTCAATAAGATTTATCATTTTGAAAAAGAAGTCAGAGGATACTGAAGCGTCAACAAAGCCATACTTCGAACTCAAATTTGATAAAAATTACGGGCAACATATGAACAAAGGGAAGATTCCGAAGTTTCAACAAAACCATAATTTCATTAAACTACGGGCAACGTAAAAACAACAGGAAGATTCAAAAGAAGATCCTTAAAAAAGTACAAGATATTAAGACCAGGTATTACGCAAGAGAAGCCTCTTCTGCTTCATCGACGACACCCGCCATGTAAATCTAGGTCACGTCTAAATAAATGTCACGTCCTCAAAGAAAGTAAGAACCAAGGCTTCATTCTCAATCACAACAAGTAAGCGTACTTCTGATCATATCGAAAAAACTTCCAAAATTATTTTATACAGCTATGTGATATCATGAGTAAATTGCGATAAATGGATGTCTCTTACGATATTAAAATTATCCTATATAATAGATAGAGGTTCGCTCACAATGCTCTCGTAACACAGAATTATTTGTAATATTATTCCATAACCTTTCTAACTCTTAAACAAAGAACTCTTTTGTAATGATATTAACAGCGAAAGCCCATGACAGATAAAACCATGTTTAATTTGACTGAAAAGCCTATCTTTAGATTCCATCGGAAGCGAGAAGAGATCTTTATCACAGAAGTCAACACTAATGTAATTAGCCATTCATGGACTCCAATGAACTTTATAGAATAAACATTTTATTAATGTCATTATCAATAGTTTCCCGAGAAATTAGTCTCGGGTTGATAATTAAAGAACAGAGAACATTAGAAATACAATGGTGTGCTTGTTGTCACATAGAAAAATAGTTATATTTTATTATGTAGAAATTGAAAATGTTATACTTGTGTCAATCTGATGTGTATACATGTCCTATTTCATGATATAGATAAAATGGTATTTGAAATGAAATAAAGAAAAGGGGAAAATATATTAACAGCATCAAGACATAAGGATGAAAAGTCACTACAAAAACACAACACAATTGAAACTGAGAACGTATGACCCACTCCACCAATCTACAAGAACAAAATAAAAAGAAGAAGCGCAGTGTAAAACACTACGAATCTGTCCTTCGGGTTTATTATTGTCACCGAAAGGATTATCAGACTGTTTCATGACCAAGGATGTAAGATAGGGAAATTCCACCAAGGGGTTTTCAAATTCAGTAAAACCCGAGGCTTTGCGAAGGGTTTTGCTAAATTGGAAACACCCGGATGTGGAATTTCCCTATCTTACATCTTTGGGCATGACAAAGTATTTTTTTTCTCGTATCATATAGCTGAATAGGCTCAAAAACCATAAAACACGGTTTGACTGGCTACCATTTTGAAAAAAATCAACATTGTTTTGGGATGTGGGTCACCAGACAATACAAATATGATCTTTAATATCATTATATATGTGTGACATTTATGTTTACGCAACAATTCCTTCAATGGGAATCAAATGCAATAAAGAAAGATCAATGGCAGTAAATTTAACCTTATTTTAGAGGTTTAATTCACTTTTTAATTTCATGTGTTTCCCTGATGGATTGGATTACATTTCCTATATATTTATTACTCAAAGTGTGCTGTTGATCGAGCTTTTTAGTGGTTTTTGTTCAATTTATCATTTTAGCTACATTTAAATTGTTTGGTCGTTAGAATTTGTAATGGTCGTCCCAATTTGGTCTTGGGCATCACAATCTTTTGTAATATGAAATATGACAGATTTTGAAAGCAATATACCAAGCGTCATGACACTTCAATGGTTTTCGTATATTGTTCGTTATGCGTCTGGACATAGTTATGCGTTTTAACCTTTCGATACTAAGTACATGCATCATTCATTAAGTGTAAAATTAAAAGGCAATTTATTTTATATTTAATAACAATGCAAGCAACAATACAGTAACGTTTAGACGTTTTAGATTTTGTTGACCATAGTATTTCTATTTGAGTTCTGATATGGTGACACCAGTAGGCACACGAGCAGCGTTTGGATGGTTATTGGCACTTTGACACACGCGTTATCATTTATTTTTCATAAAAGGGACTGTTAGGCATCATGGCCTTTTAAAATATTGGTTGGCTTCCTGAAACTGCAAATACCCTTTTTTGAATCTTGTAGGTGCCAGTTGATACTGTGGCAGGTGTTTCATGCTTTAGACATCAGAAACAAAACCTTTGTTGCTAAACTAATTATTCTGAAACAATAATCGTTTAACACAATATTTTTTCTTGTTCTTAGACTACTTATCGTAGGTCAAATTCAAAGAACTGGTATAACAGTCAGTATCAATAAAAGCATTGGCCATTTATTGATACAGTCGAGTTTCTATTCAACTGAACTTCATTTGCAAATATTCTATAGTTCCAGAAACTTGCGAAAGGAGATAAACAGACGACATATTAACAAACTGCTATTGTAACACAAAGCAACAAACGAATACAAACAGTTTGTTAATAACTAACGAAATAGGCTAGAAATATTGATGTGAGTAAGTCATTTTTTTTTTTTACAAAATTTGCAAAATCATTCATGTTGATTCTGTAGACATTTCTGATATCTTCAACTAAATTAAATAATCCATTGAAAACAGACAAAAAAAAGACATGTATTATTTTAAATTTTCATTTTTATTAGACCACTTTATTATTACTATTTTCTGACATACAGAAAGTATATAAATACCTTTATGTACACACGCAATATACAACATTTAAACATTCACTGGTTCACAAGTTTCATTCTCCTGCAAACATTTTAACCGACAATGTCGCCTCAACGACCGCCACATATAATACAGTAGTATTGAGATAGAATCTCATTAAGTTACAAGTAAATATTAATTATAAAGGGAAAAGGACCAATAGGCTTTTCATACTTAACACGATAAAAGTCTTGTGAAGATTAAAAAAAAGTCATTGGATACAAAAACCCTAAGTCTCATTTAAAGAATTAATAAGTCATTCTTCCGTTCTTTAACACATTCTTTCTGTCATATAAACCACATTGGAGTATTAAACAAGTCGCGTGGTGACGTGGAGATTCATTGCCGACAACTGACCAATCACATTTGTCTTAATTGACAAATCCAGATAGGGTTTTACCAAAAAAATATTATAAACACTCGCATACAAAACACAGCATTCATACTTTCATAAATTGCACAGCCGCACGGGGATTCACCAATAAAAAAGAATATGATTAATGTTTAATGCTCAAAATTGACAAAAGACAAAATTCAGTGTTCATATTGTCATCTTTGTCCTCGTAATGCTTGAATTAGGGCCACTGACCAGATAACACGTCTTGGTTAGATGAATGTTTGTATCACAGATAAACTCTTGCACCATCAGGATTCAGAGCCAAACATCAAAGCTCAAGTGTTTGTGCCCAATGAGGCGCATGGGTATCCTTGGTTACCGATTTGGTGACGTAGTACACAAAAAGCACTACGATGTTTTGAACATTTAATGTCAAATGCAGTCTGGTATTAACGTGAACTTTTCACGGCGTCGACGAATGACTAGAACATGGTGCTGGACTGGATGATAGACGGTGTTCGGGTGTGTTGTGTGTTTCTTCGTCTTCAGAATCAACAACTTCATTTTCAATGTCTATTTTTGGAGAGTCTGTACTACGGTGAGAGAAACAGTCACTATCGGAGTCGGTACTCTTGTTCATTTCTCTACCACATGTAGATTCAGTCTCGTTTTCACTTTTGTCTGATTTCGGATCCAGGTCACCTTTCTGCGCAGCCTCTGAAAGTCTCCTTGCAGCTTCTTCCTCCCGTTTAACCTTCCTCCATTTTGCACGTCTGTTCTTGAACCAAACCTAGAAAATATAACATAGTAAAATATTTAGAATATTTGAGCTCAATTCATCATATGTCTATGAATAATATTTCATAAATATAATATTTTTTTTTATCTTAACACGAATAATGAATATTTCGTTTCTACTAAATGTCAATTTGAGTCTAGTGGACAGAGACAGATATGTATGATCCGGATATGATAATATATGTATGTTGTTTGTTATTTAACGGATAAGCGATGTCATCTGATACGGAACGTGTCTTAAATCAGTTAAATGTGGGACCTTATATGATATTGCAGCTCTTTGCGATAGGCTATCGTGTAATCACCCAGTTTTATGACTCCATCGTTACACACTGTCTGGACAGAAAACAGATTATTTTCGGGCTGGCGTGCACGTCTCTATGCCCCGAAGGATAGACCGCCATTTTGTTATAATAACGCCGTTGATAGCGTGTCTGGTATCAATTAATTCCGAACATTTTATAGATATTTGTGGCTTGTTTAGATTCGTTAATCTAAATCTACTATATTATGCAGATTTTTCATGTAGCTTCACTATCCCAAATCATATTTAGTTGTGTCAATGCGCAAGCGAGCGTCAACAGTAGCACGCGACTTGCGCGAGCGTTTGTATACGTGCTTCTCCTGATTCGTATCTCGCATTGCCGCTTATTGACGAAATTGAAGCTAACACTCCGCCCGGGTGGTGGTGGTAATATCTCCAATTTACAGTAATATTCTAGATCATTTTTATGGGATTCAAATAAGACTAACTGATAGATATTAGTGTTGAACGCTTTCGCGAATTATGTCCTTTTAACAATGCCCCGTTTAAACAGTCCGTCTAGTATTTGCCCTTAATGCATTGCTTAGCGAGCCTGTTTGGATAAAACTAACTATTCTTTGTTTTGAAAGGTCCCAGAGAGTGTCTATTGCCGTGTCTGTTTCTTTAATTTTGATGTCGATTTCACTTGGTGTCATCGTATAACCATCAACAGATATGAAACAAACAGTTACCGTCATTTGCATGTAACGTCACACGCCCCTTCTAATCATATTGCGGCGTCACCAGCTCAGGCAGGCCACGAATCGATTTCGTACTCAAATGTGTTTTATGATATCAACGTCATGCCATCTAGAAAACATTATCTGCTGGTGTTCGATATTACCCGTTTTATTGGCCGTCTGTAAGGCCCTAATACTGAAACAGTGATGGCGATTGCTGTTAGAAGTAATTCAAACATAAACGGACAAATCGTTAGAAGTCGATTTTATGGCTAACTATTCTTTACTTGAGGAAAATCTGGATTTCCTGCAATAAAACCAATAAGTCTTTAGTGTTTATTTGTAAATCTTTATATGATTTCAATTGGCCGTTTGATGTTATAGCGATTGCGAAGCCACCATCGTGGGGAGTGTTTGTCAATATCTGTTTGCCGGCCTATCCAGGGTAAGATGCCATCAGTTTGTACGCCACTAGTGTTTTAGAAGTAGTGTTCATCCATACAACAACGCCTCGTCACACGTTTGAAATTCCCTGCTTATGACCGTGTACGCTTGTTTATCGCAATTTTGATATTATTCATAGCGCAAAAATTATTATTTGTCAGCAGTAAAGCCAGTACATGACAAAGGACGGTTTCAGATTTCAAACGACGGTAACATGTCTCATAAATGTTGTTGTAGGGTGGAAGGCTTCAGAAAACCAGTAAATCAGAAAATATATTAACGCTCACAAGACCTTGATAATTCTAATTTCTCCGTAATAAAACGGGAAAGTTCTTTTGAAGATAATACATAGATTATAGCCCCTGAATAGGGTTCTAAATTGCTGATAACATGTCGACAGAAATAACATCGAGATAACACTAGATATCACAACCAGCTATTCAATTCTTGATTTACTCGTATTATCTGATGCGGTTCTTGTTGCCACGTTCTTTTGATCTCGCTGCATTTGGCCTCTGATGTGGCTACTGAATGCGCCATTTTGGATTTATATATTGTTGTCATTATGGTGATTTTGGTTAAATTGAAAAGTGTCTAGCTCGGCGATAGGGCAAGATGGATTGAGTTGAAGCACGACTTGGAACATTGAATTTGAATAAATCCGTCTTGGTTGAATTAGCACGAACAATGTTATCGGTCTTCCGAGGATGTCCGATGCTACTGAATGTCCCGGACAGGGAAAGGCGAATGTTTTCACGAGACGGGTACCATCGCCCGGCCCCGTATGTACAAGGGCCTATTAGTCATTATCAAAGGAGTCTGTGAATTCATATGAATCACATGGTCCACGCTGACATTTCAACGTCGCAATAAAATACCAGTGAAAGTGTTAGATTTAATCATATATTAAATAATGTATGCTAATTATATGCAATCTTTCCTGTGGGTTTAGTTACCAGGTGGTTACTGTTACAACGGAAGAGCGCAATACCGGAAGTAGTGTGGGATTCTAATTTTTACAATATTTACCTCAACTCTTTCCTCTTTCAGGTCGATTTTCATTGCGAGTTCTTCCCTCAATAGAACATCCGGGTAATGTGTTTTGTTGAAGGTAGCTTCCAAGTCTTCTAGCTGTTCTTCTGTGAAGATTGTCCTGTGACGTCGTTTCCGCTTTTGGCCAGCACGTGCGAGATCAGCTGGGTTCATCAGACCGGGGAAAGGATTGTAGGTAGCAGCTGCGAACACAGACAAAACAACCGTTCAATAAAACTTCAATCATGATTTTAATGCAGATTAAAAAATAATACATGGTTGAAACACCAAACGACTTGTACAGGTATTCAGGAAAAAACACACTATTTTAATATTGCTCGTTTATATCGCCCTGTATCAACCGTATGGTGTTAGAACGGATGATCTGGGCCAGAGGTTTAAACCCCACCACGTAACACACACGTAAACTGATTAACGTATACTCTCAACTTTAAACAGCCATTCCCTGTGTTTCCTTGAATTCCGTGAAATATGGAGTAGTCAATGTCAGAACGGTGAGTTATCGGACTTTCAGTCTATCCTTATTCATAACATAAACAGGTACCTTGTTTGAAAACGAACTAACCGCCAATTCGTTTTTTGTCATATTTGAGTGTATTAGAAATGTATGAGTACGTTAATTTCATGTTAAGTAGACATTAAGGCGATTTGGCAGCGTTTATGTCATACAATAACACTTTAAACCCTAGCTCATTCATAAATATTGCATATAGAATCGGAAACATTAATAATATATAATATCTACATCGACGGCGTTTAAGGATTTGCTTATAACAAAACCGGAGTTTTTTTTCGAAGCGGGATGATCTATTTTATAATGTGTTATTTCAAAACCAAAAATCTACTTTAGATATTTCAATAGAACGTCTCTATGGACTGGTATATATTACACGTATTAGATGGTATCAGGCGGTAAGGCAGGTGTGTCGCTAAGCATCTGCGGCCACGCTCGTCTGAGACTGTACACATCGTTGATTTTAACAGAAAATATTTTAGCATTATAAAGTATCTCGTAAAAAAACGTTTTTTTTTCTTATTTTGGAATGCATATGTACCCGTCCCATATACAAATATCTGTATATTACTTGACACGAGCTATCTCTCTCTGTATAGCTCACCTGTAACTGTCACGCTATAAATAGAGTCTGTTGTCATGGTTATTAACACGTTTAATTACGTGTATCTCCCGTGTTGTTACTGTTTATAATATTATATTTTATGGTCTCCTAGCTCCATATTGAAGACAGAGTAGTTCGTAGTTATACGACCTGATATGTAAATAGATAGGGAGATACCGAGACTGTGAAGATTAAATTTGATCTACTCGTTTATAGAATTTTCTAACTGAAAGACAACACTGTGAAAAATGTCTTGTGACTGGTATCCAAACTCTAGCTTGGAAAAAGAACTAAAATACATTTTACCAACGTCAGGACCGCTGATATGTATACCCTTATCCCCGGGGATGGGGTGGGATGTGACTCGAAAGGGACACGCTTTGTTTGTCCTTTATGATTATTATTTTCTCTTTCATTTATGATTTTTCTTTGTTTGGAATGTTACGCTGTATACACCTCACGCAGGTGTTAGTTCCGCTCTTCCGTTCCATGTATATATATATATATTGATGTTTATCGGAAAACGGCTTTACGAAAAGTTCGCCGCTATCTACATCAACCATGATTACTCTTTCATGAGTTTAAATATGGTTATATACTTTACTCTATACAAGTAATTTATGTCAGGCGATGTTATGGTTTATTTTCATTTTATATTCATTTTAATGTGCGGAAACTACATATTAGTAAGTAGTCTTTGATGTTTATCGCTTTATCAGTGATACGGGTACAAATAGCTATATATGTATATATGGTCACTGTACCGTTACACACATTTCTCAGTATCTTAGTCAGTTCTAGTTTCAGTAATTTACTCAAACGAATTATTCCGGAAAAATAGACATTTAGGCAAAAATGATGGCCACGACAATCGCCTGCGGCTATTATTTGTTTCCATGTAAGGGGGAGCAACTCTATTTGACCATTGACCAGAAATGTTAAAACAATAAAATTTGGTGAATTAAAATTTATGAAAATGGCAATATGACCGAAAGAGCACAGGGTGGTAAGGGCTTGGCTAATGTTTCTCTATGTGTACATCCTGAGGTCTCAATATCAAAATTTGTGATAAAGCGTAAACATCTTGGTACATATTGTGATTGATTGTTCAAAGGTGTTGGGTGTGCTTCACTGATGCAATTCAAATTCGCCCACGTTTACATATCAAAACATCGAATGAAAACTACAGCAAACTCCTCTTTTTATTATCTTTTGAAGTAGCGTATACACCTGAATCTGGCTTTGATCTTCTATGTGCTTCAGAATTCGGATAATTATGATAAAAAAATACTAGATTAATAATAACAGTTTTTTTTCTATACATATTTTGATCTTAAACTTGCATTCTTTTCTATTCGTATTTGTTCCGTTAAACGCCTGTGAAATGATATTCCGTCGGTATGATGGGCATTGTTGCGGTAACTGTGCTCAACTGATAAACTCACGCTTACAAATCGGGACATAATATGCTCGTGTACCGCCATTGTTTGGTACAGCGACACAGTGTTAGATAGAAACTGTATCGCGTTGAAACCCGAGCCCTACACCCTGAAATTGTGTATGTCGTCATGTAAAGATGGCAGGATATTGTCGAACCCGGGTCAAGTTTCAGACAGACGAAAGCAACGTCTAACCCAACAACAGATAGTGCTGTTTAACGGATGTCAACGCCATCGATTTCATTTAAAATAAAATATATAAAGCAACTTTCCTTTATATTTTAATATCGGACAATAATTTTATAATATACATTTTTTTTTAATGACAATAATTAATAATATCTACATGCAAATTTGTAGAGGGAAAATACAGTTTGACCAAACCAAAAAACTTTACATTCGTGTTTGAGACAGAGGTAAAAACAACAAGCGTGTGTTGAATCGTCGTATCTATATATTGTACATTTCCGATCATGGCAGATTCTTAGATCATTCTCGTATAGAGCTTCATTTATTTTTAACGCTAAGCAGCGCCTTGTACACGCGAAAAGGTCGTTCTAATTCGTAAGAAAATCAGAAAGGAATCAAATATTTCCGGACGATTTGAGCCGTACCAATATCTACTTCCCCACTTAAAAAGTCACAAAAATATTTCCTTTATTTAATATGTCTGCTAATTTAAAGTTATTCAATTTTAAATGGTTTAGTTTTTGTTCGGCGGATTAATCGTACCATGGCTGAGTAAACTACCCGGAATTCACCGTGGTTGTTTTTCTAATTATTACCTAATCAGGCTATAATCTAGAGGATTACCGAGTAAGCGCTGACTGATTCTCGGATTATCCTAATGCGCTGTCGTGTACGTCCGTTTAGCTGTAAAAACAAATCATCGCTTGGCTAGGAGTCTCCTGTCGATTACGTCAAAACCGAACAAAACGTCTTTGAAAAATATGTGAATGAAATCATTGCTAAATGGATTTCAATCTCTTAAGTTTTCTGCTTACGTATGGTGAAATATATTTCAACCTATCTTCATATACACAAAGCAATTGAATTATGACCGCATGCATACATAAACGGTATGCCAATGGATATATTCTAGTATATTCTTGAATTGTAAAGAAACTGGCGACATATAAGACTCATATTTCAATCAATCGCTTGTCGATAATTTTACTTTCATAATTTCAATGGAATATATATTAATATCTAAAAAATATTAAATAAGATCTGTTCTTTATTCAAACAGAAATTAATTGTTATGCTGTCCAATCTTTAGTTTAATCACTAATGTCAATCGTTTCTACCATTAGTTGTTTGACCTATAATAATAACCATTTCATAACGCTACATTTTCAAACTATTTTAATTATCTAAAATTATTTACCTCAAATTTTTAGTTTGTTTAAGATTTTGTTTATACAGCTAAGTGTTTTATGTTATTTACGGAACAATGGAAAAGAAAATCCGGTTTCATTAATTGTTTTCGTTTTTTCATTGCTATAATATTAACTTGCACATATTTCCATATACAATCTTCTTGATCTCTTAAAGAATTTGAAAATGTTTATATTAGAATTATATATAATCGGTAGAAACATCTTCAGCTGTGAACTCGCTAATCTTCAAAGGGGACGAGCACAGATATATAATTGATATCATTTTTTAAGTATGGCTCTATTGTAGAAGTTAAACCCGTAATGCATTTATCCTCTAATAAATGTTTCCGAATTAGTGAAATTAGATTGCTATTATATAAAGGTGTAACGTTGTTGTAACAAATGTTATTAATCCGCTAGAGGGCGTGTTAATCTGGTTAATGGATTAGGACGGGATATGAAGATTATCTCGCCTCCAATATATTCAAGTATAATTTCCAGGAAAGAATACCAAAGGGTACCGCTAAATGAAAGGCACCGCCAAATCAATATTTATGGATATTGCGTAGATGTATGTATATCTAAGATCGGACATAAAGCAAGTACTTTAATATAATGGATTTAAGTAAATACATTTGTAATGTTTACATTATACATACACGTAAGCACGTACGTGTTAAAACATTGAACTACAAAATAAAAGAAACAAGAAATATTGAAACTTATTTTAGACTTTTATCAACGAATGAAAACCACATACAACCCAAAAACACCGTTTTAGCAAAATAATAATTATTATTGAAAAAATAAGTAGATAAAGATTGCTCGTTATGCTTCATAAATACATGTATCTACGTTTTTTATACCAAGATATACATTTGATAGACATTTGCATATATTTAGATAACAGTTGAACTTACTAATTAATTAACTATTATATCATTTTAGTATGAAGAGCTGCTCCTGATGAAAATCTTTTAAATTACTTGATATCCTAGATATATTTAAAAGTATTTAAAATGGCTACGTCGCTTTCTTTTTTTTTAATTTTAGAACTTCTGACTTTGGCGCAGTTTTCTCTATTTTAATTATAGTTTATTAAAGTATTTAATTTTAATCGTAAAAACAGTTTCAGTTCCAATACACATTTTATAGTTCATGAAACTTACTTCATGAAGTTATGTTAATATTTCAAAACACAATTTCCTTATATGCTTATACTTTTTAATACGTTTTGTAACTAAGAGAGCACATTTAAAGTTTGAAAAAAATATCTAAATTGTAATGAAATAGATTGTTTGCAATCCTGTCATTTTTATTAGGACGTGGTAAATAGTATTAAGACTTTTTTTTTAAATTTAATGCAAACTCATTATTATTATTATTATTTTTATTTCTCTTGAAATTCCTTACCAAATGAATATCATCAGGAAATACAATGTAAAGACAGGGTTTGTTTTGTCTGATATTAAAGTTCCATAATTTGTACACTCGAACTTCATAAACGACATTGTCGTTTTAACCCTATTCCTTACATATCGGATGACAAATCATGTGTATAAAGATCCCACTACTTTCACTCGGTCTAATTTCAAATCATTCGCCTAAGAAAACATTCACAAATTTTCCGTATTTAACAGAAGACGATGGCGGGACTCGAGAGATGGTGGAGAGATAGGGGATGTTCTTGTGATAAGACATATTGTTAGAAATTACTGACGTCACAATACGTCGTGTGTCTACCTGTACCGCTCACCTGTCAGACCAATTCATCGACTCATCTGTCTACCCGTCGAAAGATTCACTCTAACACTAGAGGAGCTTCCTAAGGTCAGCTGGTCGTTGTTCGAGTTGTTAATCTAATTTGTAAATTAGATACTTAAGGCTACAAGATGGGTATCTCGTTAACAATGGCGGGCGTGTGAGCGACTAACAGTAGGCCTCCCTCTTACACAAATGCTCGCACCTATCTACATCTCTGTACAAGCCATTGTAATCTTGATCTCTAGCGGAAAGGTTTCCCTTTTGTCACATAATTTTACATCGGTATAAAACTGTATTAATTTCTTTGAAAAATGTTTTTAAAAATTTGAAAGTGAAATATTTAGCCTGTCTCCCTCCTCCCTCCCACTGACACCAGAAGAAAATCACCCTATAATTACAAACGATTTTTTTAGTGACAAATATAATCATAAAAACCTTGTAACACCGACAGCGATTTTTATATGATAGAATCCAGATATTAGAATGGACCACAAATCTCTGTCATTTCAAAGGAATCCCAAATTAAAGGTAATAAGAAAAACGGAGCGCTGTGAAGCTCGACTACAACTGACTAAAAAGGCTAAAGAATCCATAGAAAAAACAAGTGGAATTGGAGGAAATATTGGCTCGCAAAACCCATTAATTCCTCGATATACGATTCTCCGTTATTCCCCTAACCCCGATCATTCCGTCTTAAGACAGAAACTTAATACGGCTAAAACGAATTTATATGTATTCAAGTAAAACAATACGTAAAAATCACGGAAAATGCTATTAGACCGCCATGATGAACTTTCAACAGACATGCATGCAATTATACGTATAGCAGAAAAATCAGCCTCCTCAACCAAAAAGTTTAAAACGAAATTCAAACGGGCCTAATGTAGTTCGATATTTTGTTTTGTTAAAATATTATTTGAGAGTTTCTTTTAAACATTTTATGACTTGTTTTATCAATATTCTTGACAATCAAGCCGTATTATTACATGTTTAAATCAATGTAATAGTAATTATATATTTTTTATCCTTCAATTTTTATAGAAACTTTTCTTAATTTTTGTCAGTAAATTTTGTTGAAGTACTTGGTAAACTTCTATTAACAATTCTGTTTTTTTTCTCACTTTATGCGTTTTCTATTTTTAATTCCGAAACATGTGGTAGCTGATGAGAGGCTTAATAGGATTTTTATCAGTCTCAAAATACATGAAATATAATCATATTTACGGCTTTTATTTGAATTTTTCATCAAAAATTGATATCATTACGTTTCAAAACCTGACATAAAATTTAAACATTTATCACAATAATCAGCCACCTGAAAATTTCAAACACGTTGACGCTTTGAATTATCAAAATAATAGCTTTTAATTTCATCAATTTTAAACGAAATATCTTAATAAGAATTTTTGATAAAGAATATTTATGTTTAAGTTGGATAATTGATAATAAAAGAATACTTATATATTAAAAAAAAATTAAAGGTTAAAATAAAATAATGTTTCGAAGAGGACACACACTGGAGACAGTGATACTGAAGACGTGAAGTACTTACCGAATAAGTCCTGAGCGGAATGAGGTAGGCTTGGGTATGGGAAGTAAGGGGACGGTCTGTGAGCAAGAAGGGGCCGAGGGGCCAGAATGCTTTCGATGGTGAAGAGGGACTGGTTGCCGGAGGCAGCCGCCGCTAACATGCTGTTCTGGTACGACTTAATCTGTTCCGAAGTGTAGTAATACGGTAGATGATGCATGATTGCAATTTAAAAGTCCAAAACTATATAGTCTTCCAAGAAAAATCTATAAAGAGCTAGAAATCCACAACGAATTGTCTCCAATACCGAAACTTTTTCAACGCAAACGACGCAAGAATAACACAAACTGTTGACAGAGTTTGTTGTACTAGTTATGTGTAACTGTTGAGCCAGTGGTGTATGTCTGTTTGCCGTGTGTCTATCGGGTAGCCCTTTAAGTCCGTGTACACCCGTTATAATAGTTATCAGAATCAACACCTTCAGCAGTGCTAAGACAAGAATGGCGTGTCGAAGGTAACGGCTCGTCTTTTCACCCAATGCCGAGGAACAGTGATACGACCGCTTTTATTGTCATTTAATAATGTCATCACGGCCCTATCCATTAGCTAAAAAAATACCCCAACATCCAAATAAAGGATAATCCTTAGGCTTGTCAAAATTCTCCTTTCGCTTTTGTCCGCCATGTTAGATTGATGTGTCGAGATGGCCAATAGGAAATCAGCTCGGTAAACTTCAATGGGAACATGGCCACGCCCCTAAGATTATAAGCAAATACGAAGGTGTAGACTTTCGCTTTCATTGCCAGCGGCAGTGACAAATTTCCCAACACTTTCCCAACAACATACAACAGAGATGCCGTAAACTTTATGAAGCATGACAAGATTCCCCGTCGGGGAAATTTGCATATCTATAATATCATACCAACAAACAAGATGGCGGTCGCTCTATACTAAACAACATCAAATACTGAGCGAGAGAAAATGAAGGAGGCCAAGAGGTATGACACAACAGAGCACACACGTCCTTATCAGGTTTGAGAAATCACATTTAGAAATTGTAAAAAGATATTTTTTTGAAAAGACGGACAGAAGGCAACGTCGATGTAGAGACAATCCAGTCTTAAGGACAACGCCAATGTTGCTGACATCTTGCTTGAATAATCTCTCGCCGGAACGCTGGCCTTTGGTCGGAGCTGATGTCGAGTAATTTAGTCATACAATACCTAATTGTTTCCTACTGTTGAACTTAAAAAGTTTCCGAATAGAACTAACGTTATTACAGATGATATATCAGGTGAAATTGATTTTTTATGGACACTGCATCATGCTGCATTTGAATAGGGGTGACATTACGCCTGTTACAGAAAGCGACCTGAAGAAGTTCTCATTGGCGAAAACGAAGGATTGAAAAAATAATAAAAATGTTATCAAATTGATCTGACTTGCTTCTTCTTATTCATTACAAATTTGATTGTATCTGTCTTTATATTTGTCCTGTTAGATATCACACTTTCTGTAATAACGAATAAAATATGTTTTTATCTTTCGTTAGAATAATACTAAGGATTATATAAAATATGTTTGTGTTCATTCAAACAAGTGCCATCAGAAGTAGGATGAAATATCGGTATTGAAAAAAATCCAAACAAACAAACAAACAAAAAATCAACAAACAAAAAAACAAAACAATTAAATTCAAATGTTTATAGCTGAATTGTGTGTAATATTCGGATCATCTGAAATAGCGTACTCGAATGACTTAGACTTACATCATGCTGAGCTGTAGTGATTAATTTACGTTTTCAATCGTTTATGTGTCATACAATCTTTTTCTCATTAACATTGAAATACAACAATTATCAGAATTTCTTTTTCTTTTGTACATCCTACACAAATTACAATAAACAAATGTAATGTAAAATAATAACAGTTATCATAAACCCTTGACATCAGAACTACAATTAAAGTCTTTCTTTTGGTAACGGTGCATAAACTACAACTATTGATTTAACTTTATTCTGCATATATTATAGAATCTTCAATATTAAGTGTAAGACAATATTATTCATTATAAACGTTTTGTTATCTAAATTAAAAAATACTTAAAATGAAAAAGAAAACCTAACAAAAAACAGCTACACATTTTCTAATTAGTCTAACCCTGGGTTTTACAAGGTATACAAACTACAGCTAATATTATAAAGCCTTTGTTGTATATGTGCATGGTTATATAACCACATTAAGAAATGTTAATGCGTTATCAAAAAAAAAAACCCAACAAAATATAATAGTAATTCATAAAAGACGGTGTGAACTTTCTGTGAAATACATTTATTGGTGTAAAATTTCTGTAGAGTAAAGTGATTAAAATGTAGAATACATTAATTGGTGTAAACTTTCTGTTGGATACACATTAGTTGGTGTAAAATTTCTATGGGCTATATTAATTGGTGTAAAATGTCTGCAGAATACATTAATTGGTGTAAAAAGTCTGTAGAATACATTAATTGGTGTAAAAAGTCTGCAGAATACATTAATTGGTGTAAAATTTCTATGGAATACATTGATTGGTGTAGAATTTCTCTTAAATACATTAATTGGTGTAACATTTCTGCTGTTTATGATACAAACACAACAGTAGTAATTTTCCCTCTCTCTATCCTTTATACACGTGAAACAGACTAATAATTGTATTTAAGTTAATTTTTACAAATTTTATTTTCACATTATTTTTCAATAACAACAGTACACCAGCATGATACTTACATAGAACCTTTCTGACACACACTCATCATATATGTAGCTGACAAGCTGCAGCATTTTATGATAGTTTCTTTATCTCTCCCTTACACATTGAACATACTACAACGGCTATATTACAGCTACGTAAGGGAATCAACGTTAACTGTATCAGTGGAAAACGGGTAGATACTCGGCTCAACTTTAGGGTAATACATGTACATATGTTTTAATCAAAGAGAAGGAACCAACACACCACAGTAAGACTTTGCACAAAATTCATCAACATTATGCTTCAGTACAAGATGAATAGACATAATTTACAGGCACAACAACTAATGGAATAATGCTTTAAGAGTGTAAGGCAGAAACTGATCTTGCCATGCTAGATTATTTGAAGTTTTTTGGGGTTTTATTATACATGTTCTATGGAATTGCTGTAGAGAATAAACCTGTTATACATAGCTCCTTTTTGATATCAAATGAGGCGACCTACGTGGGATTCCCATTCTGAACAAGAGGTATTCTGTCATGTCTCCTACTTAACAAAACTGGAGAGGACGAAAAATGATCCGTGTCCACCAAAACACACCGGGTGTGTACACTTTTGTTATTTGCTCCAGTGATTTCTGATTAGACGTGCCAGACTATACAGTGTCATGCTGGCGTTTCCGAGTTATGATATTTCAGTGAGATTGTGCTATAATTTGACCATTCAGTGACCGCGTCATTTGCGAATACAGTTTTCATGTGACCTTTATCATTAGATGAGGAGTGTGACGGAATATAATGTTACTATTTTACAGCTTCTTACTCTGTAGCGTTGAGTGGTTTATAGGGTAAATACTTTCCCCTATATCCATTCCTTGCATATAAAAGTTGTATTTCTAGTATAAATGATATTTTTTTATAAATAAAAGACAGTGTCAGCAATACATAGGTAATCGATTTCATACATTTTCTTGAGTTGCTATGTTTCAGTGTAAACAGTGAGTGGTTATGTCTAGGTTGATAATGAGAGTGGTTGTGTCTAGGTGGATATGGAGAGTAGTTTTGTATGGGTGGCTATGGAGAGTGGTTGTGTCTAGGTGGATATGGAGAGTAGTTTTGTATGGGTGGATATGGTGAGTGGTTGTGTCTAGGTGGATATGGAGAGTAGTTTTGTATGGGTGGATATGGAGAGTGGTTGTGTCTAGGTGGATATGGAGAGTAGTTTTGTATGGGTGGATATGGTGAGTGGTTGTGTCTAAGTGGATATGGAGAGTAGTTTTGTATTGGTGGATAAAGTGAGTGGTTATATCTGAGTGCATATAGTGAGTGGTTATGTTTTGGTGGATATGGTGAGTGGTTATATCTGAGTTGATATGGTGAGTAGTTAAGTCTGGATGGGATGGATTTGACGATTGCTTACCATTTGAATTTCATTACAATTTATTTCACAACTTTTTATTTCCCCCTTAGGTTATATGAATTGCAAATACGTTTATGTATTGTTATCATGAAAACAGTTCCCTGTTCAGCACACATTATGTTTTTTTTCTTCCGGTAAATTTCTAATCATTTTAATAGAATTACATCTTCAGTTAGTTTTATTCACTGAATTATTAATAGCATTTTATATAAAGGATGTAGTGTGCACTTTAAGATGAATAAATATTACAAAATAAAGATAATTTATGGACGTCATATGCAACAGAAGATTATCATATCATACGGAATTACTATTTGTTTTGCTTTAAAAATATGCTTTTTAAATATCCTAATATTTTGACAGTGATCAAAATTTGAATATTTATGATAAATTATTGAAAACACATAAATATTCATATTCATCAATCAGACATGTCCTAATAGCAATAATGATATTATAGCCGTTTGTTAAGTTATCTAACAGATTCAGGTATATTTGTTGTTACCATAAATAGGTTTGTCCATAAAACGGTATACATTTCTTTGTGTCGACTGTTGTTGTTTGGGGAAGACTGATACCAATCTGACATGGAGATCATGACACCAATGTGTTTATGTTTATTTTATATCATATTTATTGTTTACACAAAAGACCGAGGTCGGGAACAAAAGTCGGAGACGCGACGTATTCCAATCGGAACACTGCTGTCAAATTATTTATGAATTTGAAAATGTATAAAGGGAAGTGATTCCTTCAATTTGTACACCAAATACATAATGTAATCGAACAGCCATTATTGAATCTACAGGTAGTTTAATGACATTTAGACAGGTGTGAAAGTATATTTATATATCGATACAGGTACATACAGGTGTACACCTACAGGTATATACATATACTTTACTTGTACCGTTTTTGCCAGCAGCATGTACAGTTATTGACAACATACGTTTTAAACATAAAAGACCTAACGGCAATTTTCATAATATTTGTAAACAATTTGTGCATACATAAGACAACAATAGCATGTCAAACATATTGCAGTGTGTCATGATCATGTGGAATTATACATATGGTTAAACGGGGTTTCATGTCAAACATATTGCAGGGTGTCATAATGATGGGGAATTATACATATGGTCTAACGGGGTTTCATATCAAATATTTAAATTCAAAATGAAAAAAATGGCTTTTACATTAATTTTGACTTCAAGAGTAATGCACAAATTACCTTCTGTGCGTTTTAAGTGTTAGTGTGTCAAAAAGTCAAAAAGATAATTATGCTAATTTTCACGTTATTTTAATTTTGAAGTTTTTGAATTATGACAATATTTCATAGTTGTGAATTATCAAACGTAATATATCACGGTTCAATTTCCTATGTTATACTCGTTCAATTCATTCCAATATTTTTTCGTTTAGTATTTCTTGATACACTGTAAATGTCTCAAAGCGTTTTGTAAGCTTATGCACGATAATTATGATAAAATGAATAAATTTGCATATTCCAGTGTACTAATTAGGGGTGCTGACACCTGCTGGGGTCATCAGGTCAACCAAAGTACATTCTAAATGACAAAGCGGACACGGAGATATTTCCGATACACAAGCATGTTACGTTATGAGAGAGATTGCAACGATTATTAGCAGCAATAAAATTGCTTTCAAATATGAATTTTACCTGTGCGGTAACTCAGTATGCACGCTTCAAAGAACTAACGTGAAATAAAAATTCGAGAGTTTTCACTATCACGATTAACTGTTTTTTTTTTTTAGTTTTGTGGAGCAAATTCAATATTATTACCATTTACACTTAAATACATAGTTAGATGGCTATTGAGAAACTTCTATTATATTTCATTTTTTAAGAATGCGTCTCATGGCATATAATATTGACATTGAAAGCGGTCTCATATGTATAAAACAAAATGAAAATAAATTAATAATCAAGTAAAACTCCGAAAGGAGAAAGAACATCTATTCATCGTCTATTTACTTCCCCGCATATACCAGGGGCCGTTTTAATAGCTAGGCTTACTGGAGCAAGCGAAGATCAAACAACACAATTACTTGAATCTTTGAAAATGATGACATTGATGAATGAATTTTTCATTATTTGAAGATGGATTGACGGCTACCTGAATATATTTAAATATTTTTAATACCATATTTGTATGCTATTTTAGATAAAATATAGATAAATAAATAGATAAATAAAATGAAAAATAATGCCAACTAACATCACGTAAAATTCCAATATTTGCAATTCAAATATTTCATCTCAAGTTTTATTACAACATAATGTCATATCTAAAATCTTTTTTAAATTTCCAACGTCTTGAGATGAAAGAAGAAAGTCAATAATGTTGACAAAAATGATTGCGAATCGAATTGCAGTTTAAACTCGAAAAATAAACGCAATAGGATAAGAAAACAGACACTTGATAGAAGCCAACCTAGCTGTAAAAAGAACACCAGTCCATCTCGCTGGTACTTACTGGGATATACCGCTCATACGCCGAGTTATGTAGCACTTGTGTTACTTTGATTGGGGTGCCATTGAGGAAGGGCTTTTAAATCAAGTATGACCCTGTGAACTGCATTGATTGTGTAGAGTACTCAGAAAGCACAATCTTAAGGAGATTGTCATGTTGATGTTTTTAGATGTCAGCGATGACGTAAATGACGCAACATGCTTTCCAGATTTTGTGAAGTACCTTAAAGACCTTTTAAAGCGTTTATGTACGGTTAGGCTAATGCGTAACCTGAAGTGGAATTCGACTTAAGTCTTGCTGTCCCTGTTCGATTTGGTTCTCAAGTACCGTGGCTTCAGTTGGCCAAAGCAGCTACGCACCAATCAGGACCTTTGTAAGGCAATTCGTCACTCAATACGGATCGGCGCATTCCCCCAGCCGGACCGTGGTAGTTTACGAAGGAAAACATTGTTAATCCAAAAAAATATTCCAAAAAAGGAAATCCATAATGAGAAATTTGTCGGAAAAAAAGATTCAAGCCCTTTTTATGAAGAGTTTTTTCTTTGGTAACTTACGACATTGTAGATAATGATGGCGAAAACCAATGTCTAGTTTTGCGTTCTTGATAGAATATGTTACTTCAGCTCTAGTGCAACATCATAAATCTACACTTAACGGTAAAATTGTAATCAATTTACATGCATCACGGAAAACAGTGCGTCACAGATATGTTCTATTGTATTGAATAATAATATATTCTGAAGCGACTGTACAATGTAACAACGAAAACATTTTTTTGTCAATTCCTTGATGTGTATTAACTCCATCTGTACTATCAAGCAATTTTATTGGAGAGATAAGCGGAAACTCAGCACAGGAGTGTACCCGATTATGTCAGCGAGTCAAACTGAAACTTTATATTGATACACCAATGAAAATCATTCCAGACTAATCGCACAAATTTAACATCACTCAATTAATACTGTAAAAGCCAATATTTTCGCGCGTGGATATTTTCGCTTAGTCAGCCTCCAAACTGTTCGCGGTGTGGAATTTTTCGAGAGCTGTCAGTTATGCTGTTTTGCACGATGTACCTTTTACTACTATTATACACTCTTAAGAGTTTGAACGATTTAATGCCAGCGAAATAAGCAAAAATTTCCACACCGCGAACAATTCCAATTGTACAGCATACAACGTGTAATAGACTTCAACGTAATGTCATCTTATTTATCGAAATCAATGTTATATCAACCAATTTATACACATCATCGTAATGCCATCCAATTCATATACATTGTGTACAATGGACATTAATGTGACGTCATCCAATAAATAGATTTAAATGTGATGTCATCCAATTTATGACACCTTTAGCCCTATATGACTCATATTGTTGATGGGCCATTACACAATACAAAAAAAAACCCCAAACAAGCAATAGACACCGTTGTTATGTAAACAAATGAGTTGGTAGTCGAAGCGATATTAGATTATAGCGGTTCCCACTTTTAATAAATTTTAAATTTTAGTATGGATTACACAAAACGCTGAATCAAAAGTCAGGGTATATAAGTACAAGGTACAGTACACTGTTATGTTTTATTCTATTACATGTAGATAATAATGTTTTATATGTATATACAATGAGTGTTCCCATTCCACCGGAAACATGGACACATGGATGTTCAGTGGTGTTAACGTTATTTCGTACCCTTTGAGTGCGTAATTTATTTAATATCAGATAAATAATGAGGACCAATGTATAATAATATACAAATCAGTTAAAGTACAAAACTGGTCAGGTATAGGTCGATTGGTTGATCCTGGATAATATACAATGAAATACAACACAACAATTAAATGGTAAAGCAGGAAATTGCTTTTACTAAATGTACTGAAGTTTTTATCAATTGGGTACATGGAAAATCAAATACGCATAGGTTTCTATTGTCGTGGATAAACAAAATTACCAGTGATATATATTATTGTATATATTCTATATCCCACACGACTTCAGGTTTGTATAACAAAACTCAGTGTATGGCAACTTGTAGTCCATAGAGCATATTTAAACAACACCTTATACAGTACGCCAATCGTTTCAATTGAAATGGCCAACGCTTGCAAACAAAAATATTGACCAATTGATTTGAATTACAAATCTGAAAATCAAACTGAGTCTACCTATCCTAAAATCCCTAAAGAATAGCCGATTTTGTGCTGTTCCAAGGGTAAACTTTACCATATCGAACAGCGTTAACATTCCATTTAAAACATCTCAGAGTAAACAGTTTCATTGAGCAAAATTGATTTAAGTAAAGTAGCTCTTGTGTTTGTATTGCTCTCCATTAAGCCCAGTCCACTTCGACAAAAGAATACAGCAGGCGATCACCACCTTGAGGAAAAGTCGGAGACGTAATCAGGTTTTCGACAGAGATCACGTCACAATGGCTTGCTAATCCCTCGCACTACAGTGGCAAGTGTGCGGGATTAAACGACGTCGCCATTGTAATAGGAACCGGAAGTAGCGTCATGATCCAAGGTATGTCAACATTGTGTTTCAAGAGAACACGGTGGCCGTGACATATTTATCTACCCTTTGTTGACTATGTTTCATTAACTCTGGTATTTAGAGACCGGAGTGTTATTTCTGTGACCATTATACTCAACTTATGGCGATAATATCTTAAGTTTAACGCCTCGACCATAGCAAACAGTTACAAATCCCTCTGTTGTACAGAAAACAGACATTGTATAGTACTGCATACTATTAACAAGCAATCACCAATTTTCTTTTTCTTGATTTCATCGCAAGTTGCGCAATAAAAGGACATGACTCACATCGCTCAATCATCCATACACATGTACAAACATATCTGAAACCTCTTCCTTTCTGTGGTGGTCTACTTGAATCTAATTACTGGACTACTTTTCTATCTTCCATTGCAGTCTCAAAATTTCACTATTTACATCAGAGAACTTGTTCTAAAATTTCGAATACTGTATCTTTATTCCCGAATTGCAATCAGAGATATGTAACGTAAGTTTTTGTCCAATAGTATTCAATCTGAAGGACAAGATCGTCAGAAAGCCTTGCTCTTAGTAGTTTAAAAATTAAAACCATACACTTCATTATCGATTGTTAAAATTTCATGAGACCTATATTCATATATTTTATTTACAATGTGGCCATGGGTATTCAACGACGGCAGACAGCAGTGTACAAATCGGACAGCTGGACTTACACGGAGGGACAGTATGGTAGGTAGGCCGGACGTTAGATACTTTCAATGTAAGTGTAATATGGTTTGATATAGATTATTATCTTCCTTTCCTTATCATCAAAAGAAAGATAAAAGAAACAAAAGGTATTCACATAGTATGATGCAAGTCAAATACAATTTTAAAAGACAAAGAAAACCTATATTTCATAATACAATGTACCTTTACTACCCATTACCGTACGGTATAGTCCATATATTTATATCTCTAACACAGACTTAAGCCGCGGTACCCAAACAGCCGATTCCATACCTAATAAAGAAAAGAGCAACATGCAATCAAATCAAGGACAATATGGATATGATGGCAGTGTATTTCAATACTTCATTACGTCAAGGAGTATAAGTAAAAGTAGAAACCACGTGTCACCCAAGGTGCCACGGTGGGGAACCACATTGTAATGTTCTGGTTACAGCTTCCTCACCTTGTACGGATCCATGGTTTCATTCCATTTGGTTTCATGCCCTTTGAATTCTCATTAATCTGAACGTCGACTTTGGTTTATGATTCTGTCCTTACGTGGTTTTCTTTAAAACTGATGTTGCTATATAGGCCACATTTCACACACCTTGTACCCTTTAGCAAGGTTTGTATGTAAATGTTTTATCTTTTCGTACAAACAATTGACATCATTTTTTTTTGTAATTGACATGCATTCTGAGAGATATAATGATAACTTTTGTAACCATTGAAACGTTGCTGCGGCCAATTGTAAAGTTGCAAGTTTTGTTTACGAGATGCAAAGCAATTTATCTGCCTAATGTAGTCAATTTGGGTCTACATAACCGAACAACTTCGCTGCTGTTGTGAGAATACGATAAAGATATAAATCATATTATGTTATCGAGATTAACACATTAAAAACTTTAATCCACAGGAAACTACTAAAAAGCGATTTTTTAAAACTAGCGTCTCATTTATAATGATAAGCCTTAAATATACATAGCTGTACGCTTTGTCTATTTATCTTTGTAGAATATCTAGGTAGACAGGCGCGTAAAACCATCTATGAATTATTCAATTTTATACAATATAGAAAAAGGATCATTCGATTAATCTGTAAATTACTTATCGAGAAACTTTGAGGGATTATTATGTCCAGACTGTTTAAATTGACGTAATAATGTATTAAGCGGGTTTCCCACGGTTAACACCGACTTAAATTTGATTTTAAGTAACAGATATACAGATTTAATATATTACTGATTTTTTTAATGTTGCCAGGTGTTTTCTTAATCTAATAAAACTGTTTGCCAATACGTTCATTTAATTTCAGCTTTTGATTATTAACCCTCCCTTTTTTTATAACAAATAGCATTAAGAATTAGAGTGGTATCCGCTGACCAATAATTCGTTCTTTATTTGATTCCTAGCCATTGGTCAATGGATACCCTTTAAGTAATTTTCTCTCATACCTCACCATGTTGGATAGAGGTTGCCCATGTAAGAAAGCTATATAAGAAAAATGTATCTTACATAGCATTTCACGCGACGTGACGTCACAATGGCTCAACAATGACGTGACGTCACGAATACGTAAAACTCTGATGCCGGAAAGAGAAAACGACGGCGTTATAAAATTAAAATCTTTCACAAAATTTTAACCATAAACACAAGGAAGAGGAGATTAATTTTTTTGCGCAAACTTTGTTTGCAAATATAGGGTATACTTCAACTCGCTATCTAATTCGTTTTCGTCAAAAAAGCTCAAGGAAAAAGTTGAAATTTCAAAATGGTAGCCTGTTTAAACATATTTTCATGGTTTTTGAGCTTATTCGGGTAGTTGATATGAGTAAAAGACTCTTTCATTATGTGTGTATGTAGGGTAGGGATATTCCACCCTCGGGATCACAAAATGTGGTATAACCTTCGGCAAGCCTCGGGTTTCACCACATTTTATGACCCCTCGGGTGGAATATCCCTATCCTACATACACGCATATGAAAGAGTCTTATAATATTGCAAGGATAGAGCGCGGGAACCATGCGTTAAACGATATTTGGACTGTAAAAAAAAAATCAAAAAAAAATCAGAGAATACCAAAGCGTCAACAAAACCATAATCCGAACTCCAAATCAATTTAACTAGAGGCAAAATAGGAACAAAGGAAAGATTTACATGGAGACTCTCGTAAAAGCACAAGATAATAAGACCAGGTGTTCCGGAAGAGTAAGCGTCTTCTGCTTCATCGACGACAACCATCACGTAAATCATGGTCACTTCCAAGTAAACATCAAAGAAAACAACATAAGATAATCAAAGGTACATGAAACATGTATATGGAAAATTGACAAGTAAATATCATTCTGGAAGTAACATGTTAAACGTAGCCAGCAATATTTCTATTGCAACAATAAATCACTTTCCTGTAATCGTCCATACATTTCGTTGATACATAGTATAGATATTTTATCACTATTTTAACTCTGATGTAAGGATAAAAGACACTCGAATTGATTAAAACAGTATTCTAAACCGATATAACTTATGAAGACATCCCCAAAAACATGTACTTCTTTCGATATCGGCATGATAACATATCTTTTGAACACAAACCGACACTGAATAGGAAGTTTCAAGCATATTTCAATATGGAATGTCTAAATTTTTATCAACAAATTTTAAACACTCTGGTATCGCTGTTGGTAGACGTGGTGATTTATCTTTGAATAACTAAGCAATTCTTTGACCACATCCGTAATAAAAACCATTCAGAGCTTGAAACCTTTACTTACAACATGACGGCATGATAAACGGGTTGATTTCGACTTCCCATTCATGAAATTTTCTTTTTTGATAGCATCACCCCTCGTCCCTTATACAAGGTGTTTAAAAGGTAATTAATCTACACCCAATAACTTGTTCCGAATATCAGGACTTCTGTGATAGCAGCTGTCCACTGACGGATAAACTTAAAACACAGAGTTTCCAAAGATACAGGTTAATAAAGTTTCTGAAGATACAGGTTAATAAAGATTATGGACACAGTTTATAGTCACCGTCATGATTTCGCTGAATATGCTTATTGTTTCTATGGGATGTCTTTTATTCTGTATCGTGCTCATGGAGTGCCTCGTAGTTTTGGTTTCACTTTCCGGTGTGAGAACGTGTATTTACTTGGAATTTGATTTATATTTACATGGTGAATGTAATCGATGACATAGAAGTCAACGCTTACTCCTCTGTACCACCTGGTCTTACTCACAGGGACCTGGAAATTTGTTACAGCTAGTTTTGGACCTAAACTAGGGTGTTTAGAGTAATTTGACACTTTAGGGAGGTTTAGATCAATTTTCGATAAAATGCCCCCCCCCCCCCTCAACGGGCATATAGCGTTTATGACCATATTAAGGGGACATTTCTAATACGTTTTCGAAAACTCGCAAAATAAGTTTTCAATTCCAATTTGTGTTCAGAACAAATCGAGTCGTTAATGATAGTTAAGACATGTTTTGAATAGTTACAGATTTTGTCCCTACGATCTATACATTCATAAGTAAACAAATGAGGGTCTAAAAGATATCGTTAACACAACAATACATACGGTGAGATTTGTGATAGTTGCGATTTTTCTGATTTAAATGATTAAAATGCTAAAGGCGTCGGAAGAGCTCATAAGCGGAATAATTTACATTGTGTAAAACGGAAATGATGCATCAAGGGAAATATCTTTTAGAGAAGACATTAATTAATTCTGGATTCTTCCGTGTTATTGTTTCCATATTGTACCGGATATATGTATAGTTAATAACGGACGTGGTGCTGGCGATCTAATATTCAGACTGCACCCGTCCGGATATTTGTGGAGCAGACGACAACCCACCAGAGGATGACAGACAGGTATAATGGCGGTTCATAATCATACAGCTATGTTGATAATACTTTAAATACCTATTGTGTTGAAAACTAATAACTTTTACTAATAGTGACAACTCATTGGTTTGAAACATTAATATTCAAAACGATTGTGTCGTGTGATGTTATCGGTGAATGTTGGCAACTCCAAGTACCATGTATATTAGATGACACTAACTGATGCCCGATAAACCAAAGCATATCAATTCATAATCGATTGTATGAAAATAGACTCGCTAGTCGACGAATGGAGTCGGACAAAAGCCGGTCATGGTATATAAATAGAGAGTGTGTCAGTGAAAACATATTTAAGCTGTTTCCTCATCAGATATAAATTATGCATATCCAGACTCCAGTTATTATAACTTCTGACTGGGGCATTTCTACTAAACAAACAGCACATTCGGGAGATCCGGTAAGGTGTATTATTAATGGTTTGTACAACAAACATTACATTGCGTGGTTAGGGCTCGTATCCGTTTCATGGCCTATTTGATTTCAAAATCCATCCTAAAATTATATTATTGTACTTAATATAGAAGATACGATTATGATTTTTCTTTTTTGATTCGCCCCCTTACATTAATAAATATTTATTTCCATTACGCACATTTAAATGAATACACAATAGATTGCAGTACTGGTTCTTATCCGGATATCATTGTAAATATTACTATATATACACAAGCATGTCTCATATTGCTAGTTGGCAATCGGTATTTGTAAAATCACTTTAATTATTAAATACTGCTCAGCTGAACGATACAGTGTTAAAGGCGCTCTATAGGCGTTGACCGATTATCATAACGTTTTGTAGACTTAATCATAAAATTCCTTTCATAATGTTATCTTAGCAAAGACCCTAACATTTTTAAGGCAATATACAAAATAAATCTGCCCTGCAGGTAGGGTAAGAATCTACAAGCTGCCCCAACTGTATGATCGTAAGAGGCGACTAAATTTGAGATCTTATATTTTCTCTTCTTTCTAAGCAACTTTCTCTCTAATGTCTCCCTTGGCCCTGCCTCACCTTTGGCTTTTAGTTGAGCATTCGCCGCAGCGTGAACGGACTTGGGTTCTGTCCCCTGGTTGAGACATACCAGAGTCCTAAAATTGCAGTTACTACTCTTAGCTTGACGGCAATCATTGGTGTAGTTGAACGACTGATTCACACGTTGTCAGTATACTGTGACCGGTGTGGTATTCTACTGGGGGATTTCGGCAATATTCTTCCGCGTGGTAGCACTATATAGTCGGCAACAGTTCCGCATCATCGCAAGCAGGCTTACACGAACATTATTGTACATTGTAGTCTCCAACGCTCAAGTCGCCTACACCGGTATTCAGTCCTCAATAGATCTTAGCTGTTAATATGACGTTAAACAAAACAAAACCAAATCATACAAACGTTATATCAGCAAAGATCCCAACATAATGTTTTACAGGCGTAGACCATTTAATATGATTTACAGTAGTAGAACCTATAGCATAATAGTCTATTGACATACATGTATATCCAACCACATCATATTCTATTGGCGCAAATCCCACAACATCATATTTTATTAGAGTATATCAAACAACATCATTCTATTGGCGTAGACCCCATAACATCATATTCTATTGGCGTAAAACCAACAACATCATATTTTATTGGCATAGATCCAACAACATTATATTCTATTGGCGTAAATCCCACAACATCATATTCTATTGGAGTATATCCAACAACATCATATTCTATTGGAGTATATCCAACAACATCATATTCTATTGGCGTAAATCCCACAACATCATATTCTATTGGCGTTAATCCCACAACATCATATTCTATTGGCGTAGATCCCACATCATATTCTATTGGCGTATATCCCACATCCTATTTTATTGGCGTAGATCCCAGATTATATTCTATAGGCGTAGATTCCACAACATCATATTGTATTGGCGTAGATCCAACAACATCATATTCTATTGGCGTAGATCCCAGATTATATTCTATAGGCGTAGATCCCACATCATATTCTATTGGCGTAAATCCCACAACATTATATTCTATTGGCGTAGATCCCACAACATCATATTCCATTGGCGTAGATCCCACATCCTATTCTATTGGCGTAGATCCCAGATTATATTCTATAGGCGTAGATTCCACAACATCATATTTTATTGGCGTAGATCCAACAACATCATATTATATTGACGTAGATCCCACGACACCATATTCTATTGACGTAGATCCAACCACATCATATTCTATTTGCGTAAATCCCACAACATCATATTTCATTAGAGTATATCCAACAACATCATATTCTATTGACGTAGATCCCACAACACCATATTCTATTGGCGTAGACCCCACAACATCATATTCTATTGGCTTAGACCCCACAACATCATATTCTATTGGCTTAGATCGAACAACATCATATTCTATTGGCGTAAATCCCACATCATATTCTATTGACGTAGATCCCACAACACCATATTCTATTGACGTAGATCCCACAACACCATATTCTATTGACGTAGATCCCACAACACCATTTTCTATTGACGTAGATCCCACAACACCATATTCTATTGGCGTAGATCCCAGATCATATTCTATTGGCGTAGATCTCATAACATATAATGCTCTATACAATATCAATTTTATTAACTTTACAACAATTTTGAAACAAGTAACATAATCTTATGTAAGCACGTTGAGCTCTTAAGTACTCGGAGGAACCCCTTTGGAAATATACCTAGCTCATTTAGGACGTTTTCATTTACTTTATATTCTAAATGTTTTTGGGAGGTTGACCAGATCGCTTTGTATCATACAAAAAACCTAATACCAGTTTTAAGGAGTGGATGGTTCTGTATCACACACACACAAACACACATATATGATCATTGTTAGTTTTATTAGCTGCCTGCTCTATGTATATGTATCACAAAGCTTTCACACGTCTTATATTGAACAGGTAATTAACAAACGTCAGTTATTTTGGTTAGGCTCTTCTGTATTATATTGGACAATTTGTATCATAAGGCCTTTACCCAGTAGGTTATCCCCGTACCTGGTATCGTAAGTGGAGTCTTCAGTCACTTAACGACGCTGTCTCATTTTATCGTCTCTATAAGTGGTTTGTGCCGAACACTGATTTCTGACAGAACACAGGTAGGGCTCTAGACCTGATGAATTAATTAACAGCATTTCATGAATAATTAGAATTTGAACGACGTAATTTTGCTTCTTCGGATTAATCAAGCTTGTTTTCCGCGCTAACATGGAACCGTATTATCTTATGGCTATATGTTGATGTATTCATGTAGGAAAGGGTTGTTTTTCATTTCTTTTTCATTTGCAATGACCTTAAATGTTTAGGTCTATTAAAACGTTTTGTACTGTTTGAAAACGTTAATTAGCCATCAACCCGGTATATCGATTTTGAATTAGAGCTAGTCAGCATGGACTAAGAAATAAATAAAACTTGGTATCAATGTAATTAACGGGTGTTGTTCAATGACTTTATACAAAATACCACAGCTGGTCTGTTTCTCGTTCCGGTATCGATGGCGCGCTAGTAATCAGACGGTCGTTAAAACAAAAAAGGTTTTGGTTATTTGTGGAATCAACACAAATAAGATGTTAATTATCAGTGTATATTTGTTAGACCGATAACCCCAGACGCGTGGTAAATTATAGATCAAAGTAAGAGGGAGGCAGGTCGAGCATAAAGGGAAGTAACTGGCATTTCATTCGAGACAAAAAGATAACAATGGAACTCTTTTGTATCGGGAGTCTTTATTATCAAATTACGATGCGCACGCTATAGCTGATTAACAGGTAAGATGGATACCGACAAATAAAGTCTTTGACAAGAAACTCTTTTAATTTTTCAAACTTCGTGAAGCCAACAAAACTGTTGTGTTTCTGATCGGTAGAGATGGTCTAATAAACATATGATACTATTTTTCTTCACGCAATCGGGTGTGCACTTAACATCTTGCAGGGGTAAGCTTCTTTCTTTTTAGAGATAATATTTTGTTTTTTTTTGAAGCAAGTTTAAAACGATTTTTGCATTAACATATCTAACTGTGTCTTGAGAAGATAAGTCGCCTTTTGTACTATTTTTATGAACGCCATTTCTTTACGAACAATTTAATGTGAGAAATAGCTATACCCCACACCTCGTAACCACACATATCAGATGAAGTTATGATATAAAAATGAAATGATAAAATTGTATAGGGAAGTTATTTTTACCGCAGTAAATCAAACTTATAGATCTAAATAACTCATTCAGAATGGTTTAAGTACTGTTGAAATTTTAAACAGATGGATGACCGATAAACCAGTTTTGTAACAAAACAACACCTTGCGCTGGAATACATTCGTGTATGTTATCAACTTTTGCTGACTTGAGTTTTTTTCGACGATTTTATATTTGAATATTTAAGAAAAAAATATGTGGGTAAGTGTACTTTAAGTCTTTCGTTTACGTTCACATGGGTCAAATAACTGTCTTTCACTTTCGCAAGCTGAATAACATTCATTGAAATAAGAGAAAAACAAACGAAATCTAAGTAAACATTTAATATAGACGTTTTAAAACAATTGCAAATCACAGGTGATAAGATCTAGAACACGTGGTAGCTGAATGTAATAGTTATTGTGTTAAATAACGTACACGTATATAAATATAGTTTCTGGTATTATCTAAAAAAAAGTTTTGTGACTTCTCCGTCTTAAATGATATTAAATACCTATTAATTATTCTTAAGTTGAACAGAAAATGAATAAACGATAGAACATTTTCACTTGTACTGAAGCAGCGCCTCATCAAAGGTCGGAACAGAGGGATTTGGTTGAGCCTCTAAGTCTACACAATTTATACACGTGATCAATCGATCATTTCTATAAAATTAATCACCTGTCAAGATTTGAATTAAGGATTGCAAGTATATGCCTAAAAGATTATAATAGGATATAGGCAAATCAATTTAGGGTCGTTTTACGAACAAGAAGAAAAACTCTCAGGAATAAACTGAATCTAGACACTGGGGAGAGCACGTGTTTGTATGAAGAATATTTATCTCGGTTGTATGTTAATACTTCATTCGAAGATCATCACATGGAAACAGCAAGGAAACTACATAGTTGCTATGGTATTGTTGTATCAGGAAGAATTGTTATTTGTCAAGGAATGCTATACGAGTTAGGATTGCTATATGATTTAGCATTGCTATATGAGGAAAGATTGCTATTTCAGTAAGGGCTGATCTATAAGTAAGAATTGCTATATATGTGTAAGAATTGCTATATAACTAAGAATGGCTATATATGTGTAAAAATTGTTATATTACTAAGCATTGCTATATTAGTAAGAATTGCTATATGTGTAATGATTGCTATATATGTGTAAGAATTGCTATATGTGTAAGAATAGCTATATAACTAAGGATTGTTATATGTGTAAGAATTGCTATATAACTAAGAATTGCTATATGTGTAAGAATAGCTATATAACTAAGAATTGCTATATAACTAAGAATTGCTATATGTGTAAGAATTGCTATATAACTAAGAATTGCTATATGTGTAAGAATTGCTATATAACTAAGGATTGCTATATAACTAAGAATTGCTATATGTGTAAGAATAGCTATATAACTAAGGATTGCTATATGTGTAAGAATAGCTATATAACTAAAAATTGCTCTATGTGTAAGAATTGCTATATAACTAAGAATTGCTATATAACTAAGAATTGCTATATGTGTAAGAATTGCTATATAACTAAAAATTGCTATATGTGTAATAATAGCTATATAACTAAGGATTGCTATATAACTAAGAATTGCTTTATGGGTAAGAATAGCTATATAACTAAGGATTGCTATATGTGTAAGAATTGCTATATAAGTAAGGATTGCTACATAACTAAGAATTGCTCTATGTGTAAGAATAGCTATGTAACTAAGGATTGCTATATGTGTAAGAATAGCTATATAACTAAGGATTGCTATATAACTAAGAATTGCTCTATGTGTAAGAATAGCTATATACATGTAACTAAGAATTGCTATATGTGTAAGATTTGCTATATAACTAAGGATTGCTATATGTGTAAGAATAGCTATATAACTAATTAATAAGAATTGCTATATGTGTAAGAATAGCTATATAACTAAGGATTGCTATATAACTAAGCATTGCTCTATGTGTAAGAATAGCTATATAACTAAGAATTTCTATATGTGTAAGAATAGCTATATAACTAAGGATTGCTATATAACTAAGAATTGCTATATGTGTAAGAATAGCTATATAACTAAGGATTGCCCTATGTGTAAGAATAGCTATGTGTACGGATCGCTATATGAGGAAGGTTTGCTATATTGTCGATACTTAACTGTTTTGTTTGGAATACTTTGTTGAAGTACTTATTGCTATACTTGTTCATTTTACTAAACATATCGAATAATTTCGCAACAGGCAAGAGCCTTTACAAGCCTTCTCGTTACATGTGTTCGTATGGATAATAATTATATGACATTAAATCTAACATTCAAAAACATTATCAATAATTATGGACCGTTGGTGAGGTCCATACGGTGTTATACCAACCAGGTAGAATGAAATATTAATCGAGGCCGAAGCCCGAGGTCAGTACTTTTGATTCTACCAGGTTGATATAACACCATTTTGACCGAATCAAAGGTCCTTATATTTTATATTAGATATGAAACTTGTTTGAAAAAGACTAAAACTGCATTATATCTATCTTGATATAACATGAGATTCACAGTAGGGCACTTTGACGTCATAATGCTTATGACGTCATAGGCGCAACATTGACTCGGTGTTTCTAAAGTAGAAACATAAGGTCAATATCACAAAGACCTCCAAGGAACCATATTTTAGGAAATGAGAATTGAGGAAAGTCGGACCATATTTAATTTACACATTTGAGGCATTACACCACTGACAAGGCAGATCATACATGAGGTGTTACCTTTTGTATCTATCAACTATGAAGTTGCACATGCAGGTTTCCAATTATATAAGAAAGAAATTTTCTAAGTTTTGTTTTATTCAATGAAAAAAGAACAAAACAACAAAAAAAGAAACAAATAAAAAAATAAGCATTTTTAAACGAACTGTCTAAGAGAATGAAGGAATACATTATTTTTATCCCGAGAACATGTTCTTATTGCTTTCACTGGTTACCATTTGAAACAATTTTGATTCCCGTCATTGTAAAAAAATCAAAAGAAAAAAATATTGAAGGGACACCAATATGTTGTATAGCGTTTTGAAATACATTAAAAATTAATAGGTTTTCAAGGATAATGCTATCTTTATCAATCTTGGTTAAAACTATTTTATTTACGTCATATGCTACGTCATTGTTACAAAAATAGATAGAAAATCCATATGTTTGGTCTAGACAAAGTGTTGGTGAAATCACACATCAACATGAACAATAAAGACAATGTGAAGCGAACGCACCAACACGTACAATATAAAGACAGCGTGAAGCGAACGCACCGGCTTACTCTACAAAGTGCAATAAAATCTACGGCGGTGTAAACAATATTATTGTTCTGGGTTTTTCTTATTCTAATATAACTGATAAGTAGAATTATCGCCACACATTAAGCCCACTTAGATTATTCTAACAACTTCTACTATATACAATGTTAATCGCACCATGTCCTGACTGGGCTTCATGCTCCTAGTCGTCATACGCTCAATCTGTGGGTTGACCTCTTTGTCATTTGTGGTGCCGGGTTTTCAAAAAATGTTGCGCAATCGGTTCCATCTTAAAAGGATAGACAGGACTTTATCCCTAAACAGGATGCCTATCTCCCACAGGATGGGGATGTCTATCGAGTATTGACGGGCACACAAATGGTCCCTTGTCAGTCGTGGAGACGGAGGTGTCATGATGCCCCGGATGATGACCCGGATCAGCATATGTCTCCAGATTTAGAACGCATATTCTACAGATAAGATGAAATTAAACGTGTAGATTTTGTTAAGATTTTCCAATGCTCAATAACCATAAAAATAATGTGCGGGGTGTGAATTATTCTGAATTAAGATACAGGAACAAGGCATTACTTGGGTCCAAGTGCATGCACGTAGTCGTCGAGATTTGAAAATAAAACAGTTGCACAATATCTTCACGGAGCCGCCTAGAACAGGATCGGACATTTCCGTACGTTGTGATTAATTAGATGTTAGCTATGCCACTTAAAACAATACAGACTATTACATGATGAAGGCAGCGATAAGATTGGGTGATGGAATAGGATGAGGAGAAAAAACAAAGGAGTGAAGAAGTGGAAGAGGAAGGGTATAGGGTGATGGCAACGGGGAAAAGAAGACAGAAGAGGAAGAAAAAGAAGAAGATAGTTAGGAAATTGGTGAAAGGAGAATAAAGTGAAGGAGAATGAGAGAATGGAATAGGGGAGAGAGGAAGAGAGAAGAAGGAGGAAAAAGGGAGGAAAATTGGGAAGGAGGGAGAGAGAGTCCAGAGAGAGGAACCCGTACTCTCAGACAGAAGAAAAGCGGTATAAGACAATGCGGGAGGAAGAGTAGAGCGACAGAAGAGAGCATTGGGGTCGGGGAGAAATCAGGGAGTGAGAGAAGGGAAAAGTAGGTAATGGTTTACATTACCAGATGTAACCCGTGGGTTGGAATCACTGACACTGACAGTTACAGATGCCATCAAATTGAGCAATAAAATCACCTTCCCGCAAAAAAAGGAAGAAACCGCACACAAAAGTTTTATTGTGTTTTCTCGTATGTGCACTTACAGACTTACATTTAAAACGTTAATGTCACTTCACCAAAAATATAACTATATAATACTTATCAGATATACTCTTTTATTGGCCGATATTATCAGATAAAGCCCATTCATCACGTGCTATTTATGATATATATTTTAGAATTATCATCGGGATACAAAAGCGTTTTTTTAACATTTGTGACAATATTTTCCCGCGTCGTCTACCGTAAGGTATTCGGAGGGATGTGAGATACATTTATGCCATTATCGTTATCACAAAATTATATGCGGATTACAACAATGGCGTGTAAAGGGTGGCTATACCCCGTGTATGTTTAGGTACCAGATAAAATCTGGATCCGACACATTCCGCATACAAATTCTATGTACTGTGACTTATCCGGGCCGCACTAACAGCTCGAGTGATGAAGTGGGAAGATACTTGAAATAACCGAAAAAAAGAAAACCCATTTGAAATGTTCATGTCTGTGAAAGGCTTTTAAGATTAGCAGATAAATTAAAAGCTTAACCATTAGAAGGTTTGATCAAAGTAAGTGAGCGAATCGAGTTACGGACGGTGAGTGTCAGAGTTTGGATGTTATTGTATCCCCATAAAACATACATAAGGCTTAGATTTTAATCACGATCTACCTGGTTCCACCTGTACAGATACGATATTTACAAACACGTAATTTGTATTATATATATATATATAACTGATCTTTAAAATCCGGCGTGTACATTTAAATAAAAGTGTCAAATTTGAGCATTTAAAGATTGCTTTACTGACAGAAGATGAGATGTATTCAGTTTTATAATTTATGATCTGTTCTATACTTATTTGTTAGTTTTCTCCATAAAAAATACAAACTACATCTAAATGATATCTTTCTTTCTCAATGCTTCAGACACTAAGTACTCCTCAAAACCGATAAGATTTTAGCCGTACATAGAAAATCACCTGGTGTTAAAGATAGCTGCACAAAACTTTCTAAAAATGCTAATCAGTATTTTTCTGGAGGAGAATGAAATCTTCCTGATCTGGGGAAAAAGTAATTACATGGGCAAACCGAAATCAGAAGTGGATCTAGAAAATACTTTTACGAGACGACGCGCCTGTATGGCCATCTTACATCAGATTATTAATATGAATTATTCTGTGTTAGCCATTAATGGCTAGCCTGTGACATATGCTGCTTATATGTATCATCCTTTTCTCGCTAGAGTTCTGATCGTGAAACATGATATAATCCAGCTTTCGAAGATACAACGTCTGGGGCCGCTGTGGCCAAATGGCAAAAGTGTTTGGCATTTTATACCACTAGCCCTCCACCATTGGGCCGATATTGGCAAGTGGTAAAGGTGTATTGCATTCTTATGTCACTGGCCCTCCACCTCTTGGCCCGTAGTCATGAAGCCAATCTTGTGCTCTACCATGGACCCTGCGTTCAAATCAACCTTTCTGTAACTCGCTTAAATCAGTGTATCCGATTAAAAATAAGATAAAACATTTAAAAACAAAAATAGTTTTCTGCCTTAAGCTCTTCAATATTTTCCAAATCACTAACAAAATACGATTTTCCTATAGCGTATTACCGACTTCCTTTATAGCCACGAAAAGAAATTCGGCTCGAGCACAAAAGCCATGCTTGACCTTTATAACGGTTTCATGAATACGGGCCAAGATGTTTTGGAAAAGTAAGCGTCTTCCGTCATTTAGATCTAGGTCACATCCAAGTAAATGACACGATCTCAAAATATAATTTCGCAACAGGTAAAAGCCTTCTCGGCACAGGTGTTCATATAATATTTATATGAAATAAACATAATATATATATATCATATTGGAACCATAATTAAAATTCCTGTTAACTGTACAACAACACGCAGTGACATAGGTTGCCTACCAATCTATGTATCCATCTATAACAACTGTTTGATAGTAGATGTCATGAATGACGTTTTCCTTTTCGTTACAGTACATCTTGGACTGTTTTATCTGACGCTGTAATAGTGAGTGTAAAAATAATTTGATAGTTTGTCCTATTTCATTTAAGTCCTTTATCTTTCTCTGTTCCTTGTGTATTTTCAGACGTTTTTCCATTCCATTCCATTTAAAACAATTCGTAAGCAGCCATGGGCAAAAACGTTTTCTCGCAATAATTTAGATTGTTATGAAATGACATCACCCATCAAAAGAATACCAATACAATAGTTAAGTACCCATTTTTAATGTTTGTTTCGTGATCATATCTGATTAAAGTTAGTTATAAAACACAACACTGAATACATTCAAATTGTATGTGAAACGTATATTTTATAAAATAATATATGTATATAGCAATTATGTAATTGCATCGACATGATATGTACCTTCTTTTAGCGAACTTTGAGTAAATGCTATGTTTAACAGTTTGTAAACAATGTACAGGCATGATTAGAGTCCTGTTGGTATTTCGTTAGTTTGACTAGCTTGCTGTCTGCCTCGTTGTTGCTGCCGTTTTGTATCGAGTTCCAATGCTGTCCAATTTGACACTGCTGTTGGTCTTGATACTTTCTACTTGTTATATAAAATTCCCACTTATTTTGTTGGAACGATCTCCTTCGTAAGATATTTACAGTCAGAATGCTCAAAAATCATAGAAAAAGATTGAAATAAACTTTAAGATAAATGAGAAATAACACTCTCGTTAAAATTTACCGATAAAAATATACTGTTGAAAATGTTTTAAAAACAGGACAGATCGAAATCAGTTTTGAATTTGAGATTTTGTGCAGCTACATTTCGCTTTTCAAGAGGTTGCTACGATTCCTAAAACATATCCTTTGACAATATGGAAATTGAGATCAAAAGTGTTGACCACCTGTGATGGGTATTAGAATGCTAAAAACACACTTTCATACGTTAATCCAAGTCAATTTAGACCAATGTTGACGAAACCTCGAGGGGACGAGAGTTTCACGAGGTTACAACAACTACTGTCGTCTGTCTCAATTTCACACCTCGTGGCTTAAGGCATTACTTACACACGTTAACAATACTATGTGAAGAATTTCACTGTATTTTGGGTGGGTTAGTAATACTTTTCAAATGAAATAGATAAGACTTATTTAGAAACGCGACCGCAATGTAAACAGCCAACGGGAAGACATCAGGCGTGCCACCTCATCAAGGCCACCATTACTGATGGGAGGCCTAAGATAGATAGTGAAATAAACCCTTCTTATTTCCGCGAGCAATTATTTTATCCATGTACTATATTTTGTAATCATTAACACAAGGACGCATTAATTTATGAAATATACATTTCCTTATAAAGATTTGTTAGAGATAATGTTCATATAGTATTTATTTAATATATATATATATTTTAAATTCATGCCGATATAAACGAAAGT
The DNA here is from genome assembly GCA_947623455.1 of Mimachlamys varia. Classification (NCBI taxonomy): domain Eukaryota; kingdom Metazoa; phylum Mollusca; class Bivalvia; order Pectinida; family Pectinidae; genus Mimachlamys; species Mimachlamys varia. The sequence continues at coordinate 42,361,169 of OX392528.1, forward strand.
CGGTTGTATCCATTGTTTATCATGAAGTGCAATGATGCTTCATATTGATTATGAATATAACCGATTTGTGTTCATACCGGCATGAATGTTAAACTATTTCGTTTGAATACATGTTATCATATCAACAATTAATGTAGATAGCATAATTATATAATGATGATTTATAAGCGTGTCGGTGCCGTTCACAATCTTGAAACAGTCTTGTTTGGTCACATCAGCATTCGCTCGGAGATAAACTTCAAGATGGCACTGAAAATATAAAGTAAAAATAAACACAATTATGATATTTGATAACTTTTGACTCCTGAGGCATGTTAAAATAATTTTTGAATCCATAGTTTTGCGGTAATTTTTTTTTATGCAAACCTATCATGCGTGCATTTGAAATACTAGCGACAAGCTACAAATAGCATTCTAGGAATGCATTACTTAATTTTTGCACATAAAATGTTCACAACTACTGCAAATATCGATCGCATTTCTTCTTCTACAAAGGAAGCACATATGGAAAAGTAAACATCACGAGAAAATTAAGCCTGAACTAATTGTAAATTTTCTACGATTTTACTGATTAAAAATTGAACATACTAGAAAACCACTGTGATCAATCATTACTTCTTCGCATGCGTCCACCGCCAACAAACTGGATAAAATCCCTAAAGACGAGTCGTTAGTATCGCCCTCAAAGGGGTCGGACACATTAAGTGTCCATAACACCAACACGGGGCCATTTTAAAGCCTTTTGTTTTTTATTTAAGGCTCGGGGGTAACTAGTGTATTTGCTACACCTTGGACAAAAGACTTGTCATATTTAAGCATTCATTATTGATTTATTCAGCCACCTCACGCACGATCGAACGGTCTATCCTACCCTGGGTAGAGAAACCCCTTCAGAGTCGTGTCAGCTTAGTTACATATAAGGGAATCTTTCCCTCGAAAAACATAATGCTAAAAACAAATTGAAAATATATTTTATTTTATTTTTCAAAATTTTCTGTTATGATAAATCGTTAGCAATCAGTGAATAAGCATTGCTTGACTATCTGCATCATTGAAAATATTACCGAACAGAGATCAAAACGGTTTTTTTCTCTCCCATTTTAAGCTTCTGTACTATAGCCTGGAGTAGTAACTACTCTAGTCCACCAGATTACTAGAGCTTATTGTTCATCTGAACAGAGACGAAAGACTTTTACATCCCCCGATCCCGAGTTTACGAGTACTCTGACAGGTTAATGACGTTTCAGCACGTGCGAAAGCATTATATATGACAACATGACAGAGATGCTAGTCGCTTTATGAACGATACTAAAACTATTAATATCTTTTCACTTTCACAGACACAACTTGTTGCCTGTGATTAGCGCTTCTTTCTGTTTCATTTCTATTCTCTTTAATCATGACTTTGTAAAATAAAGTCATTGTCATAATATCTCACCAACTCGTTTGTACAAAACACGTGAAAAGTACTATTTGATGACGTATACATTCGGGGAGTTCACGGTATTTTCTACATCAAAAAGTCGTAAATCTCAATTCCATTGATATTTCAATTTTATAATCAGGCTAAGGCGTATGCTTTCTGCACTTTCTTGTATTGAGACATTCGTGGGAGATTTTTATGACATTACCGTAGTGAAATTAACTCTAGCATCAAAGGATAAAGCATTTTTAAAATTAATTACAATATTGTGGCAATATGGTTCGATATGTGACGCAATGAGAAAAAAATGTGTGATTGCTTTCAAAATTGAATGAAAAAAAATACCATTTATAAAATTGATAATATATACTAGTAACTTGATAAATGTAAATGGTACATTGTAAGTCCATCTGCTTAACAATTAATTCTGCCATAATGCGACAATCTAGGTAATGTTTCATAAAACTACTGCTTTTGTTTTCGTGGCGAAAATATCGTAAATAATCCATTTCTAATCATAACGACAACGCTAACATTTACATTGGATTTTTTTACATTGTTCAGACTTCATAGTGCTTAAAATAACCTAACATACCTGTCTCCGGCACAAATACACCAACATACCCTGTCTCCATGAAAAATACCTGAATATATCCTGTCTCTAGCACAACCCCAATATACCCTGTCTCCAACACAAATACACCAGCATACCTGTGTCTGACACAAATACACCAACATACCTGTCTACGGCTCATATAAAAAGTTGTACGCTTACCTAACATGTTTGGAGGCACGTCCTGAATTGACCTTAAGACGATAAACAAAGTAATACTAAACAAACCAAATTCTGATTCTCTCACTTTTAATGAAATACATCAAACACTAATTGTAACACGCCTTTCTAGAACTAATACTGTTACATACATTGTTTGCTATGTTTGTTCAATGTTTGTTTGTGATTCGATTTCATTGCAGGATTGTTTGAAAAGTTGACCTGTCGTGATTGATCATCAACGTCGTATTGTATTGGGAACCTAGTGCAGAATTGAAATTAGATAACAGTAGTGCCCCGTCTGTCAGGTGCCGTCTCGACCAAGGACTTTGAAATATGCTCCTGGTACATGTGTTCCGGATAGTTGCATTTCTCCAGAAAAAGAAGAAAAATAATTTCAATGAATCATAGTCTTGGTTAACTGTTCATCCTATCAACGAACCTCACGCTGCATCTACATTTCATTAAAATAACGAAATTGTATCAAGGTTGGTCAAAATGACAAAACCATGTTATGGTGTTGTGCATGGTGACGGACACACGGACTAACAAGTGATAAATGTACCCTTCGAAGCGAAGGCATAAAGCGTTGCTCCATCGACAACAAACGCATAAAGAAGCGATATGAATCCTGCAGTACGGACATTTTTTGAGATATTACAAAATTACTTACATGTGTATTGTTTAAGTGTATCATATCAAGTCTTTCGGTTGAAGAATAGTTAAGGTTTTTTTTCGGCGAGTAAGATATTTCTATGTATATATTGCTATACTCCAAGTAAGGTAAGGCATTGCCATAGAAACGAAATGGTCGTACCTGACTGGAGTTTGACCACATACCTGGTAAGTGTACGAGGACAATGGACTGTATCTACCTTAAGTAAAAATAAATATTGACACAGAGGATGCATTAGAAGGCATTAGCAGGATGAGCGAGATTGACTCCAAATCTAATTCGTTTATACGTTACAATTTAGTGACCAGCTAACGCCCCATCACTGGTCAAGTGTTGGTGCCAGTCTCCGGCCAGTCTCCGGCCAAGGACTCCTCGGGCTTGTTTAGACAAGAGGACAGCTATCATTTTCAGATCTATGTGTGTTCTAAACCAGAAAAACGGATAATAGAATTTCAGAAAAGATATTTAACGTCTGATAATTGTGGCTGTGTATATTTAGATAGGTGATACACGACAAAATAGTATTTAGAATCAACAAGTGTCAACTTTTATAACGGTATGGTTATCTTAAATTGTGATGATATACATTCCCGATGAAGCTAACAATACGTCAAAAATGGCAGCAATATTGTAATAGGAGGGGTCAGTTTATCGGATTTTGTCACAGTTATTGGTCAGCTGTTCACCTAGTGTTGACAGAGTTTTTGACATGATCTGATGATTCTGAAGATTTGTACAGCGTTTCACGAGGCTGTGAGGCCATGCCTCACCCTCGTATCTGACTCTAACATCCATAGTGACAGAGAATGGAACATCTTGAGACGCCTCACGGTGTAGTAACGCGAAGCCGCAGCGTTGATTAAAGTTTCTTAAGATTGGTATCTACGGAAAGTGTCCAGTGTCCGAAATATGCTATAGAGTGACACTGACCACCCGGATATATTTAATAAGGATTTATCTGAAAGGATAGAATAATATCAAGATAATAATAAAAATCTTCATGATTTTCTTTTTATCTCTGAAATAAAGGATGACATAGATGTGGCAAAGGCTAGTATACCATGCTAAAGAATGGATTCTGTATTCAGATCCACTATCTGGTAACTTTTTTCAGCCATGTCCCACTGTCAAGAAAACATGGCTGAACATACCTATATTTCTTCCAAATCTTAATCATAACTTGTTTTTTTCTTCGTATTATGTGTCTCGGAACCATGAATCTGGGCTTAAGCGAATCCAAAAAGAACGTTTTCATGAATATGAACTTTGATTGGCTTCATTGATGAGATTTTATTATAAAAATTATTAAGAAATTACTGATAGTGACTGTACTCTAGTATACAATAATAGAAGTTAAGGAAATGTTGACTATCACCTCAGCATCACTGACGTTTACTTAATTTTTTCGGCATACTGTATCTATAACTAAATTTAAAAGGTGCAGCATGTGTGTGTTTTATGTCATCTCTCATACTTTATCCCTAGTTCGGATTATGTTTTTTAATGTTCTCTGATTTGTTGCACAGCTACATGGGTGTTGTCTTCCTCGAGGACCGAGAATCGGTAATAAAGTAAAACCTACGAATGTATGAAATTAAAAAATAACCTTTAGCGAGCTTTTACTTGAAAACCCCAATGTAGTGCTGAAACTAGAACTCGGACAATTTAATCTCCAGACGTAGGTCAAACATGTATAATATAATTAATACGACCTGATAATTTTTTTCATTCTATCACTTAACATTTAAGTCACATTCGACAATTCGTTATGGTGATATGTAACGGCGATACTTATTTATTTAGTTATTTGATAACAGGTCATAAACCAACCAAAATAGTGTATGCATGCATGATGCTGTTCAAAAATCAGTAACACTGTTTGCTAGGTCAGATAACTAGCATCTTAGCGGATGTGATTATCATTAGAAACAATTATTAAGGTGTATCGTTCATTATTGTTTCCTGTAGATAGTTATCTTCGCTATATATCCCTTCATTATACACGCATAGATGTGATTATTTCTTTAATATACGAGTCAAGTGTTGTTTTACGATGTGCCGATTGTTGATGAAATGAAAATGAGCATTTCATTATGTTATTTAGAACAGCAAAATGTTATTAATTTGACAATCTAGGTCATGTTTCATAAAGGCACTAATTTCGACAAGTAGATTACATTTCTATCTGGTAAAATAAAATATGTGTTGTATTATGGTGACTTATTTCATTTATGATTGAAACGCTGGAAAGTAAAACGCATATACATTTGTTCCTCATGTAAATTTAATTCTCAACCACGTAATATAGTCAGTCATTATACACCTACATCTGTTGATTATTAAGTTTACAACATACTAAAGTATATGCTTATCAGTACATTATTTATCAATATATGTACATGAGTATAATACAGATACTCATATCATTAACAATTACAATATTACAAATCAGTTTAGTATAATAACATGTATGTACATAAGTGTAATTACAAATTTGTACATTAGTATTATATACATGTTAAAAGCATTAGTAATATTACAAATGTGTGCCCGAGTTTAATACATAATAATTAATATCATCAAAAATATTACAGATTTGTATATTAGTATGATACATATTTGTTATTCTTATATAAGCACTCTTTAAAAAGTTTTCGATTTTTTTTCCTGTCTATACAATGTTGAGGATATGTTTGTTTTGAACTATGGATCAAATCGCTTAATGAAAGCTTCGTTGGAGAAAATCGCATATACCTTTTTACCAAACGACTCCGATTTTTGGACTGGATGAAACAAATGTCCCTTAATTTGAAAGGTAACAAAACTGTTCAAGAATGACAATATGCAATAATTGTTTTACGGGATGGAGTGCATGTTCCCTATTTGCATAGATATCGTAAAAGTTTAAAAGACATTATAAAATGTCTTCAACAGCTGATTCACGGGAGGGAAATGATATCCTTATTTTCTTTACTTTTCCGGAACACCTGGTCTTATTGCCTTGTATTTTCATTAAGTGTTTTCATGTATATTTTTTCTTTGTTTATATTTTGTCCCTAGTTTAATCGGTTTTGTATTTCTTTTGAATATGGTTTTGTTGACGATTCAGTAATCTCGGATTTAAGTCTTTGCATTAGGTATCGCTTATGATAATATTTATGATATATATTATATTATGATTTTTTGGTGATAGGCTATCCAGATTGTCCCTTGATCAATCAAGACAAACATCGCATATTATCTCACTGATATCTTAGAACATACAGAGAACAGCTTGTGTGACTTAAGTTATAATTGTCAAAGATATTTTAGACAGCGTCCTCAATACAAATGTCCCCCTGCACCATATTAACCTAATTAAGACCTTAAAATTGTTAACCCATCACTGATTCCTTCAAGTTAACCTTTGGTCTCTTGTCCCCGTTGAGACCCGTGTTATTATGACCATTGCAAAACAACCCACAAAACTTGTAACATATCAGTGAGATAACACCGAGTCGTAAATAAAACAGACGATCAGTTTGTCGCACGTGGCGACTAAGTGGATGTGCCAGAGATACACTTTATTAAATATATCGGCAAGTTAGGCGGTCCAAAATCACATTACAAGGAATCTTGTCCAGCTCTAACATTCACGCACGCCATGGCCGCGTTTGCAAAACGACGGAGATCTGGGAGGCTTAATCATATTAATGCTGCGCACTTTGAAGTTTTCAGCTAAAATGACGTTCCGCTAGAAACTAGAGAGCTCCATTGGCGGATTGTATCAGTGATCAATAGTAAGCCGCCAAATATAATTAGATACTCAAAATTAAATGCTTTCTATCGACAAATCAATAAAACAGGAAGATGAACAGTCGTTAAACATCGACTTCTCCCTTTAAATCGGAATCATGACTTCCGGTTTGTTTTACAGTGATGCGTAAATTGGTGTCTTTTTCTGATGTTAACCCCTTTCATGTGACAATAATTATCCGATTGATAACAATAATGCTTAATTATCGTATCAAACTGTATATTACTTAGCCACTTTACTCCAAAAATTGTGACGGATTAACCATCACTGTGACATTTGATTCAATAGTGATGATGACCTGGTTTACTTTTTTTTGAAGATTCTATAAATAACTATATATACAGTGAAAACTAGTTTGTTTCCTTGTGTAGGTAGGTATAATGATAACATAAATAAAAATAGGACGACCGACTTCCAAACATTTTCACCTTCTTTATGGCTCTACATGAAAGTTTTAATCTTGGATATCATGTAAAACTCATTCATATTCGTTCATACAGGAAAAATATAATGTTTATATATTTCTGTTTTTCTCTATTAAAAAGTCGTTCGCTAATTAGAAAATGTCATTACTATGATTTAGCCACAACGTATAAATCAGATCAACGTATTAGTGATTGTTAAATTTAATGACGTTTAGCGTTATAATAACAAAAACAATATTTGCGAGAATCAAAGGTAACAGTGAATATAGACCTATTAAACAGTTGTATACTAACAGCATTGTATCAATGATGTACTCGAGAATTAATTGTGGCACTGGGTTTGTTTCTTGACCGATATTAATGGATACCTTCGAGACAGGGATGTCACCCTATTATCTTAGAGTACTAATGGCTTTGTTACACTAAGAGTGTGTATAATTTGACCAGCATGTTTATCTGAGACCTAGATACGATATCTGAAATAATATCATAGGTCTGGTATGGTGTGTAGATCATGTTGTATGATATACCCGTGTCACAACTTAGTTACGTCATGATTTGTAAATATATGACACCGTCACTTGTAACTTATGTCAAACTTATGTTTCAGGTGTTTTCCTATTGTTGTTTTGTTTGTTTTCTTGTAAAAAAACACGTCGCTGTCACGGACCATCACGCTGTCTTCACCTCCAATAGAAAACAATTATGCCTTAAGAATTTCAATGTTCAAACTGTATACCCCAGGCCAGAAAAGGCCGACATACGTCATCACATTCAACCTCGAGTACGGATGATTGAAGCATTGTTATCTTTCACTAAATTACTATTTCAGTTTATGATGATTAATTATCAATAAATCCTTTTTTGTGATACTTGAACTACAACAAGTTCCCGAAAGAAAATTAAGAGAATGCCGAAGCGTCAATAAGTTTGCCAGGCGAATTTAAAACAGCCAACGCCCTTTTCACATTTAAAAAGTACATTAGAAAAAGTCTGTCATATGCTAGTTTTGAAAATTTTATTTAAACAGTCGTTAAGTTGACGTATTTTTAGGATTGGTCCTTGTCGTACATCCCCGGGCCGTCTAGATCGCACCGTCGTACACATCCCCGCCGTCTTTATCGCAAAACCCCCCGAACACATTAACACCCCGGCTTGTTTTAAAAAGGTGTTTAAGTATTAATTAACTTAAAATGTAAATCTAAAATACAAGATTCCCTAAAGAGATGATCCTGTAACTAGGGGACATGGGTGACATCTCAGATGAGAGTTCCCATCTCGAAAATAACATTTTCCTTGTATGTCCTCTTCCAGCAAACATTTTCTTGTTAAAGTTAAAACACATGTAATCTTCAACCATATTAGGTGTATATGAACCATGCAATTCCCATACTTAGCATTGTTATAACTATATATTATGTATTATTACTTGTGAAACTTACCGCTGACAGAAAAATTACTCGTTTAAAATTAGTATTAATTGGAAACTACCACAGTTACAAGACTGATCTAAATTTTGCTCCAAGTTGAAAAGACGACCTGCGTTCATTGGAAATAAACAGCGTTACGAGTGCCAGTTGGTCGTATCTGTGTGTCACATGACTAAGATATGCTGAAGTCAAAAGGATTGTGTTCATAAATAATAAATATATTACAAATTTTGTGTAATCGTATGATAATTTATTGATATACGTGTAGTCAGTGATACCCTGCATGGTCACGTGATGCCAGTCGATCATGTCGTGTCATGTGTTAGTGGCCACGAGATGCTTGTGGTTTCTTAATCGAGGATTCGTCACTTATTTAGATCATGAGAAAATTTATTTTAATCATAAAGTTTTGTATATGATTGAAATCTCGTCATGTATCAGAAATCGGTTCTGTAGTAATGCATCGTCCATTTACAGTGATTGGTCCATTTGTTTGGGCACTAGCACATAACTCAGACCAATATTAGTCCTGTCGTGTAACCGATATAGACGTTAAAATCATATGATACGTTCTTGCCCGTCAATGGTCAAGCATTGTATTACTGATACAATCTTCCTAACCTCCGGACAAATCTCTAACACGATCTCTTGTGGGAAAGTCCACGACACCGAGCACGGACACGTTCAGAAGAGATTGGGCGATGATCGTTATTATGGAAAAAAATTCAAAAGACCATTAGTACTATTTACGACTTTCTTATATTTTTGGCCTGAGGCATAAACTTGGACAACGTATACATGACTAGTTGATATTGTCCAGTCGCCCTCCGGCCTGGAAATGTTACGAACGAATTGCAAGACAATAAACAGCATTAAACAGCCTTTCATGAATACCATTTAAGAGCATATTTGTGACTTCCACATATACGGATGAAGTGTTTAAATTGACCCGTATAGTCGCAACGTCAGGCATGATCGGCGATAAGACAGCCGTTACGCTAAGATAATTACACGACTATCTAAAAGGCCAGCAGCTTCTTGAGCGCCCTGGGCGATTCTTTTTGTATCTGTTACTACATCCACTTACGATCAACCTATATGAACTCTTTATGGACACACAACAAAGGGACCCGTTATTTCCGATAATAGTTTACAAGCACTTATCATCATTTTATAAGTATGTTATTGATGTGCAATGTTGATATCTAGTTTCAAATTTGTCAAAATGTTTAATTACTTTATATTAAAAACCAGACACTGTCCGGAGGCAGTGGTCAAGGAAGACAATACGGGTAGTCCTACAAAGGCTTGCCTATCTAAACAACATTAAGACTCACACAATTATCATTTTAACTTCGATATCATTAATGGAAGACTAAAAGTACATTGTAATATCTATTATTCATGAAACTTCTGTAAATTCTATCAAAGTTCAGAATCAAATGAAACTTTGAATTAAACAACAGGTCAAAGTAAATTTTATTCTTCATACCAAAACTAATTTACATAATCATTTTGTTTTTTTGTTTTAAGTTTTCCATCAAAAATGCATTTTTTCTATGAGCGAAACCAGCCCTCTTAATTTGCTCGAAATTGAAAAATGACAGTCTATATAATCATGTATTTAATATTGCTTAATGGATGAACAATTTAGAATGTTCAAATTATAAAATTCTGAAAGATTTAATGAGTCAATCATTGGTATTCCCGAAAAAGATCTGTTCGTGTCATGACGCTAATTGCTTATACACGACATCCAAATCCACGAGTTACAAAATCTTGATGGGTTACTTTCTTTTTTCTTTGGATTCTCAAACAATTAAATGCAAGTTTGTTATCTCTTGGAAGGAGATGGCAACAAAAACAAATGCAATGAGCTGGAAATAGATCCATCGTTTAAATTATAACCTAACGTGTAATATTGAAAGTGGCATATCAAGTAATCACAGCGATAAATTGCAATTGACATCGACAAAGTTATCTCGATAACAACATGCCCATTTAAACATTTAATTGAACTACAATTTTGAGAACATCAAACTGTTTTCTAATGAAATTGAGCACCGCAACACTATGACGTGACAATCTCTAAGACAATAGTAACTAAATCTTAGTTTAAAGACTGCAACGTACACCAAACTGTTTTGCCCAATGGAATTTTACTGTAGTGATTAGGTCCAATAATTAATGTTTTTTGCAGTAAATTAATAAAAGGCAACGTTATTTACATCTGGTGTCAAAAATACACTGCAAATTAGACCAGATGATAAGTAATACCTCTGTTTCCATGATAGTGTAAACATCATTTTAAAGACTGTTACGTCAGCCATATAAAAATGGTCAACGATTGGTAAAGAAAAAGAAAAACAAACAAACAAGGAAACGAAAAAAACCCAAAACAAAACAAAAACAACACCTTAAGATATATACAGTAAAACCCTGTTATATTGCCACCCGTTATACCGCCTAACCCGCTTATCGCCATGAATTTATGCAGAACGGATTTCCCTAAACGTCTATGTATCCGTTTTACCGCCAAACTTGCCTACCACCATCCCCCATCATATTTCCATGTAATAACATGTTTGGAAGATGACATAATTTCCGTATTAGACTCACCGCAATAGGGGACATTCCCGTATTTATTTTTGGACGGATATGCCGCGATTACCAGTCAGGTCAGAGGGTCGGCATCGCGGCATATGCCGCAATAAGCACGACAATGGTTAAATGCATACTGTGTACAATTCGATGCAATAATTGGATGTAAATGAAATGTTTTTGACAAAATGTTATGAAGTTGATTTTGATTTTCAAAGTCAACAGATGTTATGGAAACACTAGCTATAGGATTTGGACATTTGGCAAACTCGGGGGTTTGAACTGCAAACCTTATAAACCGCCAAACTCGTTATATCGCAAAAATCGCAAAGAACAGAAGTTGGCGATATAACGAGGTTTTACTGTATCTGATTTGTCGATATATGAAGTACATTTATGTATATCAACACATTATACGACCAATTGAATTTGACTGTAGCGACTATGGTCAATTATCAAATGTAGTAACTTAATAAAAAATACATTATATTAGCCCATTCTCAAAAATGCACTGCAGTTAGACCAAATGATATAAGTAAGTTACAATGTTATACTTCTGTTTCCATTGTGTATAATGGTTAAACTTGATGGTGCTATAAAATGCCCCCTGAATCAACTTATCGCCAGTAAAATATGCATATGAATACAGATACTTCAAACGAAAGATTCAATGTCTGCGATTCATTTATAGATTTATGATAATGTGTATTATCACCTATAAAACATGCATTAATAATTTACAGAGAAAATATGATACATATCTGAAGCAGCATAAACAAGAAAATAAAGATGGTAAAATATTGTTAGCATTCAAACAATCATATTTCATATAGTTTGATAATTAAAAACTCTTCATCGTAACATTAACGATTTGTCAAGGCCTTGGTGACACCACAGAAGCTAACATTGCGTGTAAAATAATTACATAGACATTTTTGAAATAACGTTTTTTCCTTACCAAGCCTTTGTAATATAGTTCTCTTAAATTGAATGTAATAAAGAATATACTTTAAAACCACTCTTAAGTTAAAATGAAATATATACAGATCGTGTTGCTTAATCACTTACAAACTTATTTGTTTTATTTCAGACACAATATGCAAAAGACAAGAATTTTTATGACCAAAAAAAAATGAAGCATTAGCTTTATTTTTGCGATAGGAGATGGAAAAATAGCATTCACGTTCACAATAGTTGTCGGACTCCAGATTTAAGAACTGAAATCATTTAGAAAAGACTACGCCCCCTTTATAAAGACCATTTCCATGGTAATACATCAACCTTTTAATTTGTGTGTATGATATTTAAATATATATATGGAAAACAACCGCTATCTGTCAGACCACTTTTCCGTAAAAAAATACGCTTTTAAAATCCTATATTTTATAACCGAAGACTCTGATGATGTGCCCAGGCGTGCAATGGCGATACATTATCCACAGAAACCCTATATCGTAAAAAATAGGTAGATGTGCTTATGTGTTTTCTAATCTTAAGTACTTTTAGACATTAGCCATGCAAACTCTTTCGACGAAGATTAAAAAGGCGTTAACAATGTTTACGAGTAATCTTATTTACCCAACTTATTCCAACTTAGAGAAACAGAAACGTGATGCATATTTGTCATATGATAACGTAAATTGAACTGATGCTATGTATAGAACATGTAATTATGTACATTTAATTAATAATAATCTTTTATTTAATCAAGTTTGATATCTCCTCCGAATGTTTAAGTTTTATGGACATTAGTGATTGTCGTTTGGTCATTTCAATTCAAACTTAATGATAATACATCTAAATAAATGGATTAAGTCGTCAGCTTTGTTTGCAACTGTAGAAAATTACTTAGTCGTCAATTATCAAAGTCATACACATGGAAACTAGAAAGAATGTGATCTTTATATGTCGTATATTGTGTTAAATAGAAAAGTGAAGAATCATAATTTAAATGTGTTTGTGCATTAGTACATTTTGTGCCTTAGGTTTAAAGTCATGTCGAGTACATCTATACCATACTTACCCGTGTACTTTTAGATATACGCATTCAACTTATGATTAATTGAAATTGACCAGCTCTGCATTGATTTGTGATGTTAACAACGAGTTCTTATACAAAATTTCATTTCAACAGTAGTTTGGACAAATTTGAATTTAAATTATTTTATGTAGCTTTTTTTTTAATTTTTATCATCACTGAGTCATTAGATGAGGAAAAAGACGTATGATTCAATATTACATACAGCGGAAACCGTATGTGTAAAAAGAAAAACTGAAAACATTAAATTAACCAGAATGACTTTCTGCGTTGATTAGTATAAAGACATTTCAAGATTTATAAAAATTTTTTTTTTTTATTTTTGATCCAACAGCGATATGATCAATATAATCCAACCACCAGTGTGTGTTTTAAACATCATAAGCATAATCATAAGGAAATAATCTGAAGGGTTTCACGTAAATAATCCTTTAAGATTTAATTAACATATGGATGGACAGACATGATGAAGAATATGAAAAAATACAAGAGGATAAGACCAGGTGTTCCGGAATAGTAAGCGTTTTCTGTTTCTTTGACGACACCCGCCGTGTGATTCTATGTCAGATCGCAGTATATGCATGCATGTACATTTGGCAAAAAGAGCATGGCATACAAATTAAACAGCACGATTTAGGTATGTCCTTAATAATCTATTAATTAATGGATAGCTCTTCTCTCTTACCGAAACAACTTTTTCCCAGATGTAGGTCTCATTGAGAAATATTCTGTATCTTTGTGTGCTATGAAGATGGATGTTTTTGAGTATTCCTTAGTATGCTTATTTGTTATGATTGACAATGTTGACTCCGTTCTCATTTCGAAGACTTGATGTTGACGTGGATCTAACAAAGATTTACATGGCGGGTGTCGTCGATGAAGCGGAAGACGCTTTCTTTTCCGGAACACCTGGTCTTTTTCTTTTGTACTTTTACAATAGTCTCCATGTTAATATTTCCCTTGTTCATATTTTGCCCATACTGTAATCGATTTTATAGTCCGGATTATGATTTTGTTAACGCTTCGGTATTCTTTTTTTTTTCTTAGTATCATACTTTAATTTCTAATTCTTTTATGATAAATGCTGAATGTTGAAAGTGCCATTGGATAAAATAATCAAACAAAACAAGAAAAATAAAATGATAATTTAAATGTATTTTTGGTTTTTATATAAGATTTCCGCGTCACTTTTAAATGATTATGTATACAAATGTAACAGTACTAAACAAACAAAGCGATCAAAATTCTGTCAACATGTCCCCATACGAATACAAAATAAGCAATGATGTCATCACCGAACATAACCTTCAGAACTAAGGAGATACAACAGACAACTTTGAGAAATATTATTTACTAATATGTGGCTGGAAGTATATTGCATTGGTATTTGCAAAATATGGAAAATATTGACAGTTGACTGTTCAATGACCATTTTGACGATTATAACATGGCAATGCCGTTGCAATCTTCCAGAGTACATGTAGACTGTTTCGTCATGATACCATTTTCTTTTAGTGTTTAAGCTCCTGATAGAAAATGCCTTAAATGCTTTCGTTCTTCGCTGACAATTTTAGGCCTAAAGGAAAAAAGAAAATTTCATTCTTTCGCATGGAAAATTCAGATCTAATATACAGTACCAATAGCAGCAACTGACTGGAAACAGCAAATACATTCTCTCTTTCAAAATAGTTTAAGTACGTACGTAACACATTTAGTACTAGTACACAGCCCACACAGACTTGATGGCCGTTTCATTTTCAGAAAACATCAACCCGATGCTACACAAATTTGGACAATCTATAAATGGCGTAAAGGCAAAAAGTCTCGGTTTCGCTATGTAATACGATTTATTAGTACAGATTCAATCCGGGGGGTGGGGGCACGCGTTGCAAGGGATTATCGAGTCCTCCCAGCAGCTCAATGTATTTAGTACAGATCTAAGGGACAATTGAATAGACTTATCTCCCCTGTTTTTCTGAGATCAGTGGGTTTAACGTCATCTAGTACAACCTTGATGATTAAATCCTTTTCAAATGAGGCTGGGGCTACATAACCACACCAATCAGCCTATGTTTACATGTAGATAAGGTCATTTCTAAAACAGAGCACAAAGTTGGACATAGTGGCGTTCGCACTAACTTAATAAACAGCACAGGACGCTATCGATGCTATCGATCACCGATCGATGGCAAGCCGGGATTATTGGTTGTAATTGAATCTTATCCTCTTTTCACATCTTTAAATTTATACGATACAGACAAGATGCACAACATTGCGTAACGAAAACGTCTTTGAAAACACAACAACTTGTGATGAAATTAAAATTGCATGGACAGTGGGAGAACACTACAAAGCCCCGGTAGCCTGGAGTCAGACAGGGAGCACGCTTCAGTCACTTTATCTACTAATGTTAATCATAAAAAACAAGCAAGTAGCCACGCTGATGTGATAAATCGATGTTTTAGTCCGAAAGTTAATTAATTCCAAAGGCCAGGATGGGCTTTTTGATAGTCGGGGTTATTTTGTTATTCGCGGTTGTTATCTGTTTATCCGATACACACCATTCAAACACGAAGCTCGTAAACTACAAGCTTCATAGTTCGATACAGTCGGTTTGAATCTATATTGTCTGTAAGTACAAGAATAAATCAAATAAAACACCACTGTTCCCGATAAAAAAAATTGCAGTCATTTCAAGGGTACATATCTGTATGTTTACTAGACGATATTTCAAGTTGATTCAAGACTGATGATGGAGATCGACAGATCCGTTTTCGCCGCTGTGACGTCTGTGACACGATGAGTCTACAGATAGGGCTGTCAGATGAATTATCCTAAAAGCATCATTTTTAAAATTCTGAGGTTTTCCCTCGGTGAATTTCGTTGCCATTGATAAGTATTGCTTAACAAATAGATTGACGTTCACAAATCTGGTTCGTATCTACACAGTGTGTAAGAAGCATTCAGGGTTGGAGAAATACCTGTCTACCAACATCCGAATTTTATTTCAAATAAATCTTATACTGTGAATTGCCCCTCTTCCCAATGCCCCCCCCGAGAAAACCAAGTTGTAAATAATTATATTTGTAATACTGGTCTATTGAGAATTATTTTGGGTGGTCGGGTAGCGCAGTGAGTAGCGCACTCGCCATTGGTCTAGACGACATGTGTTCGAATCCCCAAGCAGACATGAAACATGGGTCACCTGCTAGATAAAGTCAGCATGCAGTTCAAAACTGACTGTGCATATAAGGATTGTACCTCATTTTGACTGCGTATACGGTACAGCTGTAATATGCCCGCAGTTGGCAACGAACATATTATATGGTGCGCGTTAACGCTCCATATTGAATACAATGTATGTTCGTTGCCAACTGCGGGCATACTACAGCTGTACCGTATACGCAGTCAAAATGAGGTACAATCCTTATATTTACATCATTATTAATTTTCAAGTGATATATGAAAGGAAAAAAATCCCATTCGAAGCGGTTTGCTACGATGGTAACTACGATGATCATAGTTGTTAAGATAATATAGTCCCATTATGTCTTCATCTTTGTAATGGTAAGTTTAGAAAATACAGTGAACAACACTATTTTTCTTCACGACTTCTTTGTAAATTTGATATTAAATGATATTACTAGCACTTCGAATTTATTCTTTTATTTATAACGGTCACGCATTTACATAGTCAACTGGTTGTGACGCGGTCCGACGTTGGACGTCACAACTGTAGGGCGCCGCTATATGTGCGTTACCATCAAAGAATTTCGAATGCGCATCATTGGAATCAAAAGTTTGCCAGAAAATACGCACTCGTGAAAATATAAAAAAAAATGTTGCCATACTCTCGACATATATTTGATATTTAACGGGAAACCATTGAATATCCTCTCAATATAAATCATTGACGGCGACAGAGATTAACAATTAAGTTTGACCAAGTGTTTTATTTTATTGACCCAAACGATTTTTGTGTTCAAGGGTACAGCTTCTACAATGCATTTGCCACTGCAGCAATTTTTCAGCATTACTCCTTTCATTCATAAAATTCCTTTCATGAAAATATCGCAACCTTGTCTAGGCAAAAAATGCTGTTATTTCTTTACTGCATTCGTCAACTCCTACGTGATAATCTGTTATTTGTATCGATATTTCGTTACAGTTTCAGTATTATCTTGCATACAAATCAAGAATTATATATCTTTATACTATGTCACTTTCTTAACTTCCCATGGTACATATTGTGCTCGCTGTTTAAACGGTTGCATGCTTTTCATTTGCAGGAAGTTTCAGGGGATAGATGCATGCTATTTCAGTTTAGTTTTTTTTGTTTTTGTTTTTGTTTTTAATCGGAATAGATAGAGTATGTATTAATATTTTACAATATTATTTCCATACAGTCAGTATAACAATTTTTGATTAGAAATATCTTCTGTGATATATGCACGCATTTAAACACGGTGGGAAAAATTGAATAGAATATTCTTGCATGGAACTTTCTTGTACCTCGTCCCTTGTATAGATCGTTGAGATCTATATGTTGATTGATACAACCTGTCTTAGGTGTAGTAACTACAAATGAAATGTCCTAAATTAAGTGTAAATGCATGATGGAGCATGTCCGTTAGCATCTAATTCAAAGTCAAATGAATTTGAGTCCGTTACGTGGCAACAGATCGGAGTCCTTTGATAGGGATAACGGTTGTGAGAGATCGACCGAGTCGGGTATGCTCTGAGTCATATCCGTCACGGGTATCTCCTACAGACAATACCCAGTCAGTATCTCAACCCCAACACGGCCCATACATCAACAGACGTGGCATATGCATGGTTACACTTCAATGACAATATGCACCGCACCCGAGCCGTTACTAAGTCCCTAGTCGTCATAGCCCGGGGATACACTAATCAACGACTAGGAAACCTGTGTAGCGGTTTTACGGAATTAAACAGATCTTATCTAAAGGATTACAAATGTCGGAAAAATTAAACCGTCATCAGATAGGCCTTTTGTTTATTATTTTCATCTTTGATGACGTAGTTGAAACGATATTACATCACCTCAGGCAAACTTTGAGGCTAGCCGCGATAGAGTCACGTGCTTTGCATGTTTCATTTGTAGATTATTTAACAAACTTCAGAGGTATTGCGTACCCCGGTCACAATAAACACCTCCCTAAGGAGTTTACACGTGGAACACGTCACATACGCTCCGGGCGGCCAACGGATCTCTTCACCTGCTTATGTAATGATCAAACATTACATGTAATTATGAATATTTGCAGGTGGTTTATGTTTAAATATCATAACAGAATGTTATTGACATGGCTATCTTCACACATCATACTATTACCTGAAAGTAAATTATCATTTTTGTTAAAAAAATATAGCATCTTAAAAAATCACAGAAAATCGAAGCGTTTGCAAACCATAATTGGAACTCGAAATCGATTAAACTAGGAGCAAGATATATGCAAAGCAAAGATTTACTCGGAGACCCTCGAGAAAATATAAAAGAATACGACCAGGTGTTCCAGAAGAGTAATCGTCTTCTGCTTTATCGACGACGCTTAAGGGCTTAAGAATTACGCCTGCTGCCCCTATTGCATGATCGTAAGAGGTGACTAAATGTTTGTTTTTATCTTTTTCTTCTTTCCAAATAACTTTCTCCTTCTTATTATCTCCCTTGGCACAACCTTACTTTTTGCCTTGGGTTCATCGTTCGCCGCTTTGAGGAAGGCTTTGGGTTCTGTCCCTTTGCCACGACATACGTGCCATAGAGTCTCAAAAAAGGTAGTTACTACTCACTGCTAGACGCTCAGCATTATGGGAGTGGAACGACTGGTTCACCCGTTGTCAGTATAATGTGATCGGGTGGGTTGTTCGGATTGGGGACTTCGGCAGTATACTTCAGTGTGGTAGCACGTAAATCGACATACGTTTTTAAAACCAACTGAATGCACATTGATTGTACTCTTTTTGTTGGAGGAAACAGTTTCCTCTCTTTTCTGTGTATTTAAGAGCTGTCTAGAGTAATAAAGAGGTGAATGAAAATAAGACTCTATCATGACCAGGGTTGTAAGATTTCACCCGAGGGGTGTTCAAATTTGGTATACCCCCAGGCTTTACCGGCACGAACTCCCATGCCGCAAAGCAATGCAGACACTATTGTAGCTCTCTTAAAGATGATATCTTTCATGTAAATCTAATTCAAGGCTCATAATGTATATGTTGTGGGCATCTTTGTGAAAATGCATACCATTTCCTTTTTGAGTGTCAATGTTTTTCCACTGTCCGTTCAGAAATGTCTAAAGCATTATATTATTTGAATATATAAATTAATCTAAATTTGTTACTTTTTGGTAATGAAGACTTAGCTTTGGATGTGAATAATTATGTTTTTGAACATGTGCAGGCCTAACAGATTTTAAACATGCAATTTATATCTATCTTTATATCACTAATCAAAATTTGTAAAATTGACTTATTTCAACTTTGAATTTGTAAATGTCTATGTCATCACTTGTGTAAATATTGTTTGTTGATAGGAGATGGCTTCATAAGTTGTCAAAGCTTGTGCCAAATCCTCTCTACCTATTTTCGACAATAAATATGTTTAAAGTCAAAAGAGGTTTCCTTCCACAAGCGTGTCACTGTCATGACTTATATAGTGCTTGTTGTTCACCATGGAGTTATCTTATCTTTGCTTCCATCTGGTCCTAATACTTAGTATCAGTTACCTGATACAGGTTAACAAAATGCTTCCGATTCAGCTACTCTCCATCAAGAGGGGTCCTATTTTCGAACTTTCTGTTTTATTACACAATAAGTTAATTTAACCAGCGTAAGTGTTGCTTAAGCCCTTGTCATAGTTTGGCAATCAACCAGTATCATTTTAGAAAACAAGGGGGAAATAAAAAAAGCAGGCATACAAAAATGCTCATAAAAGCCTTTAATTTGTAGCGCCTGTTTTGTTTTCTTCATGTTTGTTCGCATCTCCTATGAATGAATGAATACCGTAATCACTACTTACCAACACAATATGCATACTTGCAGGGCCTTGTGAAACTGTACAATATACAAATAAAATCATTGGGAAACCATTCATAATTGTTGCACATTTGTATAGCTTGGCAACATTTTTAGCTTGTGTTTACTTTGGAATTTTATATGCAGTTGCGTTTAGATTGTTTTTTTTTTAAGAATCAACCTTGCAGATACTCACAGTCTCCCATACTTGGTTTTCTGGAATTTCTTCACAACGTGTTTAAATTGCATATTTATTAGTGCGTATTACTTCACCCATGGGGATATTGAAACTTTTGCTCTTTACTGCTAACTATATATCCTTACCTAACGTCTTACGGCAATGCCTCATCTTTATCTTAATATTATACGGTGCCAATCTGAGGGAAGAAGTTGGCTTTGCACACTGGCGGATAACCAAAGTCCTTAAAATAAAATGGTAGTTGGTATACCCTGCTATGCGTTCAGTATATAAGGTAATGGCAACGATTGGCTCACTTGTTGTCAGCAGAATGTGACTTGATGAAATGCTGTGATGTGTGGCTTCAGTATGGTATTTCAGTGAGATCGCACTGTAAAGTTGACATCAGTCCCGTGCTATCACACAAACAAATCTACTTCCGGCACACAATGCTCGCGTGCACAACGCACTCGGAGGTACGACATGAACTGATATTAGCTATTAATAGGACATTGAACAAAATAAACTAAAATTTACTTCGTATTTCAAATTATTTCTACCTATATTAATTGCTTTCTTGCATCAAAAGACTAAAATGTTAACAAAATACTGTGATCTATTTGCCTATGTAAACGAGCAGACGACATTATGCTATCTCAGGGTTCAGTAGCTGATCGTATAGGAATAAGATGTAAAGTACTATATGGACAAAAAATGTATTTCAAATTATTTCTACGTATAATAATTGATTTCTTGCATCAAGAGACAAATACTGATCTATTTATCTATGTATTCCAGAGCGCAGTGGCTGACGTATTACTAAGTATTAGATGTAAGTACTACATGGAGATACGGGTCATTACCCTGACTACCCTAGTGGTATCAGGCGTCATTACCTTAATGATACAAACGACAAAATTTCACGTTTCACTATTTTTTAATATGGTGAAAAAAGTGTTTTCGAGCCCTTATGATACCAACGAGAGAATCTGTTGCAGCAGTACTGGAGTAGCTTGATTTTTTACTTTACTTCACAGATCATTAAAATGTTATGTTCTTGACTTGAGCGGTTGAGTACACATCCGATACGCGTGTTGTAAACAAAGATAATTAAGACATATGTATCGACATGTTTCGGTTTTAATTATGATACGTCAGATAATTACTTTAGTTCAATTAAACACATTTGGGTGTGACGACATTAAGAACTCTGAGATTGAAGATTTAAAGTTTTTTCTTCAGACTTATGTATGTAAAATCTGGCGTTAAAACATTAATCAAGCTGGTTAATTGATGGTGCGAACCCCTATCTGAGTTTAAACCTAATGCCCGAAGTAATGTTCTGAGATTAAAAGTGGTAGCAAGCATCCTGAAAAATGATCGATTTAACACTAGGATTGAGCGAGTTCGGTTAAAAGAAGTAGGCCCAAATTACCAGCTATCATATTCGTATCCGTATCACCTTGTAACCTGCACTAGGCCTTCTTCGTCAGGTTGGGGCGCGGTACATGCTGTCCTTTGAATTAAGATTAAAACTGGTAATGTGGCAAAACCTGCAGTCAATTTTCTTTATGCATGAATTTGAATCGATAATACGTTTTGCCATTTTTTTTTTTACTTCTGTTATAAAAGCAAGATAACGAGGAAATTTATGTATTTCCATTTGAAAATTAAACATTTGGGGATTACCCGTATGTTCATAGTAGTTTGAATAAGTGTAATAAACGAGAAAATGTCATGACAACAACTTGTACCTTTCTGTAAGTCCGACTTCCCGTTCAATTATGTAAGCATATGCACAAAAGATATGTGGTAAGGTCACATTTTATATCAGAATTATGATAGAAATATATAAATACAGTCAACTTCGTTTATAACGAATTACTGGGGGTCATGAAAATCATTCGTTATATCAGGAATTCGCTAATCCTGATAAGATGGTTTTATGTATAAGCAATGATAAGACATACAGAAGTAACGATATTAGTTTATTTTAAATTGATACGTGTATATGAGTACCCAGGTGTATATATATCTTCAAAAAGAACTTCAAAATAGCCATAATGCCAAAAAAGATTCAATATATCTCCTTGCACGATTGCGCAATAGATACTGTAAAACAGGCTTGAATGATATTTAACTTTACGTTTCAGGCGGCAGATTCATGAATGAAATCAGGAAAGCTCGACTTCCAAAGGAAACACATTACATATGTTAAAAATATGTTAAAATCAAAAGTCTTAAATTCGCCCTTCCATTGTTAGGCGAAAAGGGCGAGAATAAAATGAGGGCTACATTATTACAGTTTTACAGTACTGAGAAATCACCAAAGATATAAACAGAAATACGGAACGGCAACCTGGAAACCTAGTCTATGTTGATGTTTCGTGTGTTTGTTAATATAACACAGATATGGTAATACTTAACACAAAGAACAGCCATTCAGAACCTTCCTATCAGCTTTTACTTCGTAGTTAAATTTTAATTTTAGATCTTTTTTAACTATCAAAACTATCAAACTGAATGCGCACGAGTGCGCAGAAGATGTTCTTGTTGTTTTTTTTTGAAAAATGTCTTGTTCAGAAAAGTACGATGTAAATATTCGTCAATTAGAGGCAATAACTAGTACTGTAAAAAGTAAAAAAAATAATCGTACATTGTTAATTTGTTATACAGCCATTCAACAAACTTACGAAACATCCATTAGAATTAGAATCCATGTCTAACGTATTCTGAAACATACTTAAAAATACGTCAAATGGGGATCGATACCTACAACAACAACATTATTTTTCATCGTTTGGTAGCAACAAATATTTTATTTATAAACTACAATCCCAAGTAAACTATTGAAGAGTGAATTCCAGCTTAATTAATAGGTACGGCCAACCTCGGGACCGCTAGTATACCCGTAGCCCGAGTTTCCTCTTGCCCTGACAGCAAACTTAGACATTTTGACAGACACATGTCTGGTGTAAACCAGATATGGTGTCGGGGTCAGAGGAATCTCAGGCTAGTCTACCCGTAGGAACAACTACCTTTTAACGTCAAATAGTCACTCAAAGGAAGGGTGCATATACATGTATTTGAAATTTAACGAAACTATGCAGGACCCAGTTTCTTGAATAAGTTAAGGAAATCATAATCTCCACAGGAAACACATTACAAAAGTTAAGGAAAAACATGATTTAAGGAACTAAGAAACGCTTTTCTTTGAAAGCTAAAATTGGCCTTAACTTAAGGTCGATTCATGAACCTGGACATGAAAGCCAGGCAATTTTGATATTTGGCCATTTGTTTTAATTTGACTACGACTATTTGTCGTCTTAATCATGAATAGTATCTCAAAACACACTTGGAGATACAGATTAAGGGAACGGTATCTTTAAACATTGCTACAAATAATTCCAGATTTGTTTTTTGCTGTGGCTAACGTTGAGGAACGGGCGTTGAATGTCCCTTATATCGTAGAGGAAACTGGCTTGTATTGTAAAATGTCTAGTTAGACAGTTCCTTTTCAAAAATATGTTGATGATGTAAGCCAAAACAAGCAACAATATCAGAAGGACCCAGAGAGAGTCCATCTATGGTGATGGCATTAGAGGTAAAAAAATACGAATGTCTGTGTTTTATTTTTTTCTAAACAAATGAAAGAAGTTCACAGAATGCGTTATGAACAAACATGTACATAACTCCAGTGTTTATGGTCAAGGAAAGGCGACGATGCTAGTACATTGTAGTGTAGCTATCGCACTGTAGCAATCAATGTCTAGATGTGGTCAAGGAACGCGTTCAATTTTCTCTAATACAGAACATTAACATTTGTACGTTGTATCTGCTATACCCCTCAATCTAGTAACCATTTCTGCTAAAATATGAAACAAACGATCCTGATTTATTATTTTATGTTCTGTATGAGGTGTCCAAGCATACAAAGAATACGTCATAATTTATTAACACGGATTTATGAAAGTAATCACTTGAAAAGCTATACATATGTATTTGCATTCGTCAATAAATATATTTCCCGAATCGATGAAAACAGATTACTTTATGCCAATGCATGTACATGTATACAATGTACCACGCATTCCCCGATGAACTTTGCTCCTTACAAATAGGATGGGTAAGCTTGTGTTCCTTATTAACTGACATGCATTTGTCATCAGCAACTCAGAACTAATAGTTATAACGTTTAGTACTTTTCTATATGTACTTCTATCTTGCGATACGTCGTTCTCATTCGCTGTCTCTCATACATACATGCATAAGTTATGCCCGTTATATGACACTGGCAAGTCAAAACGTGGAAAAGGGGAAATAACCCCGATTCTACGGTAAACGGTAGGAGTTTCTTCAGACTGTGTTAGCGGTGTCTGCTTTGTTCAAAGAACGAAGTGGATCGATTACGTCGCTTGCTTGTCTCTAATCAGGGGGTATTTATAAATACAAACTCTTATACTGTTTTATACCTTTTGTCTCTCGCTTGCTTGTCTCTAATCAGGGGGTATTTATAAATACAAACTCTTATACTGTTTTATACCTTTTGTCTCTAATCAGGGGGTATTTATAAATACAAACTCTTATACTGTTTTATACCTTTTGTCTCTAATCAGGGGGTATTTATAAATACAAACTCTTATACTGTTTTATACCTTTTGTCTCTAATCAGGGGGTATTTATAAATACAAACTCTTATACTGTTTTATACCTTTTGTCTCTAATCAGGGGGTATTTATAAATACAAACTCTTATACTGTTTTATACCAGTCAACATATTGTATATTTTTTGAACTTGTATCAGACGATCGCGAGCGTTTATAAATGGTAACACTGTTATAAATAATCTCTCAAAAATTTCTGTTCAGACTCACTATCAACTTTGTTTTGGTTTTTATACATGTGTCAAATATTCAAATATGTTAAAGTTATTGATTAAGTCTATTTTCAAAGTCGAATCATACAGCTTCGTTGGAAATATAAGAAAAAAACACAATTTATGCCAACAATTAGTAAAAATTTTCTCTATGTAACTGTTGCACATATAGTCATCATTACATTGATAGAAGATTGAGGATAAGTACATGTCCTGTCGATAAATGTATGCCCCAGACACGTGCCTAACCATACCACGGCTACAGGTAAATGTTAATTTATTAAAACATGTATATTTTCCTTAGAAATAAATGGTGTTACTAGTATTTAGTTAGAATACCTGTACCTTTCTCGGAAAATACGTGGAACCACAGATTTAGCTTTCTATAGTGTAAAAGCAAAGCAAACAACGACCCTTATTTCAAATCGAGATATGACACTTTTATTGATATTATAATAATTATACAAAGGAAACAAACTAACAAAATATATTAAACATGTACCTTATACAAACTGACGCTCTAAAGACCCGATAAACGTAACTTCAGGAATTTTGAAACGTTCTGAATGGACGCGTGTTTACAAATACCGAGTTTCAACTGCCACTGTACCGGTAACTGCGTAAGAATTCATCATGCATATTGCTAATATCAGTTAATTATAGCTAAATCTATAAATATAAAAAAGTTATTAGGCTTGATTTTCGTTTCAAGTTTTGCCGAATGTTGGGTATATTGGGCCTTTAAGATATAGTGGTCCCATAATCCGATTATGGCCTTAAGAAATAGGAAAAAAAGTGTTTTTACCATTGTATTATCAAGCTTATATTTAGTCCTACCACATTTAAAAGATCATCAGCAACTCATTCGAAACTGTCACAGATTTCTTAATCGCCCTTTGTATGTGGCAGTAAGTTTTCGATTAAAAGGCTAAAGGTAAAAGTCTGTAGGAGTTAACCCCCTTATACTCAATCTTTTTCAGTTTATTCAAATTCCGTGCAAAAAATAGATTTATTGATGACATGTGCGCGTACTAGTATCTGTTTCTAATTTGTGATAGGTGTCTTTGTTATGTAATGCAACAATTCACATATGACAAAAACATCCCTAACTGAATAGAAAAATACACAGGGACCTGAGAATTTGTTACAGCTAGTTTTGGAACTAAAATGAGTAATCTTACATATTTGGGGGGTTAAGATCAATTTTCGAGCTTTTATGACAATTAAGGGGACATTTTTATCGAAAATTGATCTTAACCCCCCCCCCCCCCCCCCAAAAAAAAAAAGTGTAAAATTACTCTAAACACCCTATTTCAGGTCCAAAACTAGCTGTAACAAATTATCAGGTCCCTGTGGAAAAAAACCCACGTAGCTATTTCCATCAACTTGACTTCTTATCGGATAACCTTGAGGTAAAACGGTAAAATATTAGTTTGACCTTTGATCCGATGAAGTTGGGGTTTGCTTAGTTGACATCTTGCTTGATTCTGACCATATTTGTTTCGTTATGTCATAACAAAATGTTAAGCACTTTAAGAAATGAAAAAAATGACCGTGACCATTGATCAGGTGACCTTGATGTAGACATATGAAATATAAATCTGACCTCAGATTTGATGATCTTGAGGTTTGGTCAGTTGTTGTTACATGTAATAAGACACAAAGAGGAGCTGTTGGCATATAACCTTGGCGCACACCTTTGGACGTTTCATTTTTCTCTAAGTTTGAGACCGTGGTCTTCGGAGGACACAAATAAATAAAGTGTTTCATCCCTCTAATTCGACAGCAATGTTTTGGAGCGGAAACGAATATGTTTCGGACCAACGTATAGAGAATTCACAATAAGGCATCCGCCTCTATGCGGCCTCTAAGAAAAGACCAATGCAAAGCCATTCAATCTTACCGTTAGGTGACCGCGAATTAGCTATATGGCATATTACTTATGTATGAAGTGAAAAGAAACGTAATCCTTTGGGTATCGTTTTGATACCAAACACACTTGGGGAGACTTCGATACTGAATTCAGGGGACACGTGCACTGTGACATAGAAGGACGATATCAAAGAGTTTTGTTTCTCTAACAGTTACACTGACTTGAGAAACTAGAGAAATTGTTACACCTATGACCGTTCTATGGACGATGGAAAATAGCACACGTTCAGTAAAGAGGTCGCAGAACCTGTCAAGTCAATCACAGACCTGCTATTCGTGCACCAATTTGTCCTAAGCTCGTGAAATATATCATGTGACATGAGGCATCTATATAGACCACCGTGACAGAATGGCTTTAGTAAGAGACCGAAGTAATGGGGCGAAGCTCATATAGTTGGAGTTATAGACCTCTGCCGGGGAAATGACATGCAGTGCTCTCATCACAAGTTACGTTACATGTATATATAAGAGCAACATATACTCTTGCTGGTTCCAGGATTTCACTCACAACAGAAATCAACTTGAAGCATTAAAAGATATCTGGATTCCTCAAAGAACTGTGATTTTGCTTCTTTTCTTGTTATTTGTGACTTGCCTTTTTGATGATGATTGCATATTTTATAGATTTATCAAAGATATTTTAGACAGCTTAACCCTACAACAGGTCCTAGAAAATTCTGCGTGGTTGGCAGGTATTTTTGTTGGTCATCGATGAAGCAGAAGACGCTTACTCTTCCGGAACACTGGTCTTATTCTCTTGATTTTTTTTTTCATGAGTCTCTGTGTAAATCTTATCTGTGTTCATGTTTTGTCCAGGTTTTATCGATTTTGAGTTTGTATTATGGTTTTGTCGTTTCGGTATTATCTGACCCCCCTACCCACATCCATCACATCAAAACTATACCGTTCACTCTGTCTACGACTCTTATACAGGTTTCCAGTGTCCAGAGGACATGGCGTTAGATCTACACATACAAGTCAGCTTATCTGAGAAGTATGACGGTTAACGTCAACGTCAGGCATCTTTACTGCTAAGAAAAATAGCAACCCTGGGACACTGATGCACATTTGTGTGACAAATGATTTACCATAACATACTTAATGCTGAAGTCTATGGAGAAAATGAGTAGGGGACCATGGATAAGGGTAGGCGTACGACAACACTCTGTGAGAGCCCTTATGGACGATATGACAGTCAGTACAAAGACCTTTATTTAGGCAAGATGAACACTCAAAGAGATCGACGACATCATCGAATGGGCTCGTATGAAGATCAAACCAACAAAGTCTAGGAGGCTAGTACTGTAGAAAGGGAAGGTTAGCGAACAGAAGTTTCAGTTTGGAGATGAGATCATTCCAACTGTTTCAGAGAAGCGAGTGAAGTGCTTTCGAATGTACTTTGATGACACTTTGGGCGACACCAGAAATGTAAGTGACATAAGTAAAGGGCTGGACACTTGGATGAACATCATAGACAGAGGTACTTTACCAGGGAAATACAAGGCTTGGATTTACCAATAGGGGGTACTTCCACGAGTCCTGTGTCCTTTACTGGTGTACGATGTACAAATGACTACCGTCGAGGCTATGGGGCGGCTCGAAAGTGGATACCTTAGGAGATGGCTTGCCGTCCCACGAAACTTCAGCAGTGTGAGGTTGTACAGCTCGGGAGCCAAATCACAGCTTCCCCTTACATCGATCACAGAGGAATACAAGGTCACAAAGGTCAGACAGATTCTGATGCTGAAAGACAGCAGGGACGCCAAAGGTACGAGATGCAAATGTGAATATCAGATCAGATCGGAAATGGTCGGCAAAGAAGACAGTGCTAGATGAAGAGTCGCGCCTGAGACAAAGACACTGTAGGCAGTGTAGCAGCAGGGAGATTGGGGTCTGGTGTAACATCGACAGCGAGATATGGAACAGTGTCTGATGAGGAGAAAATAGAGCTAGTATAGAGAGAGGTTCGTACAATGGTGGAGCACACACGAATAGTCAAGGCAGTCGGTATGTAGAAGCAAGGAAGTTGGCTGAACTGGGACGGAGCTTGCCAGAGAAAATTAACATGGAGTGAGATCTTGTCCATGGAGCCCCAAAGGCTTCAATTCCAACTGAAGTCTGTATAAGACATGTTGCCTACTCCAACGAACCTGGCAACCTAGGGTATCACAGATGACCCAAATTGCGATCTCTGTGGACAGCCAGCCAGCTTGGAATATACACTATCTTCTTGTTCGGTGGCTTTGACGAGCGGGTGGTACACGTGGCGACATGACATGGTCTTATCTGTCATTGCAGATGCCTTGGAAAAGAGCAGGAAGAAACAAGGGAGGGACAAAGGAAGCCTGAGATTCCTCAATCCCCAAGTGGGTTGTTGGGTGCCGCGTGTGACTGACAGTTGCAAGCTGATCTCAAGGGCCGCATGCAGTTTCCACAGGAAATCGCAGTTACCAACCAGAGACCAGATGTTTTAATTTGGTCTTCATCTTCAAGGCAGGCTATATTCTGATTGAGCTTACAGTGTCGTGGGGGGAGAGAATAGAGGAGACCTACGAGCGGAAGTGGATCAAGGACCAGGACCTGGTGGCAGACTGTCAGCAGTGTGGATGACGAGTGCGGTGCCTTCTTGTGGAAGTGGGATGCCGAGGCTTCATGGGGCAATCTATGTGGATGGCTCTGCGGGTCATCGGTGTCACTGGTGTAGAGAGACGGCAACTCATTGGACGTTTGGGCAGAGAGCTGAGATGGCATCAATGTGGCTGTGGAGAAAGAGAAATGGGCAGTGGAAAGTGCAACACTAGTGAAGTTGTGCGTTTGGACACACGTTTAGAGATACAAGGTGTGTTGCAGCTTGAAAAGAAGAGCGGACAGCTGAGTGGTCCCGGGCTGGGACTTGATCACCCCAGTCGGCGCACCTCTGGAGGTTGTAGTGGACAGCGTCGAAACAACATTAGCCGGAGAACCCACCTGATGACGGGACCACGACGCATCTAGATCTATATAACACTCAGATGTATATAAGTAACACCCCTTTCTGTGTGAAATTCGTATCTGTCAGCTGCTTATATTAATTACTCCTCCAGATAGTATTTTGTCGTCTTAACTGTCTGTAGATAACAACCAGCATAGATCTCTCCGTATTCTTTCCTATTAAACACCAATACATTGAATAGTTGACCTAACGAGAAAAAAAAAGAAATTTGTCTTCCTGTATAAAAATAGCGTAAGTACACCGGTCCTTCGGTGCCTCAAAATGACCATTCTTTTTATGTAAAGATCTTTATTTGTGGACCCTATTGGAAAAAAAATGCTCCTCAGTTGTCATTGGATATCCTTGGGGGAAGCTTTTGATAATTTATGGTGCCTCTGAAAATTTTCTTTATGTACTAGAGTTTATATCATTTATGATAAACCATTTACTGAGCTAATTAACCTGTGATTCAGTCTGAAAAGTTTTAGATAAGTGAAATGTATATAGTATTTGTACCTTGTTTTACCTAATTAATTATCAAAGCTACAACGTGGATTATTTCACTTTTAATATAATCGTTTTTATTTGCAAATGTTATTTTGCTCTTTTAGCAGAAAGACAAAAATATGAGAAACTTATTTTTGCTCATTTCGGTCTCCAGTTTTTTTGACAAAGAAACCAGTACTGGTATTAATTAGATTCTAGTAATTAGGGAATCTCAGATATTTGGGATTAAAATGATGAATATTACACCTGCTAATATTAGCAGGAGCATTAAATAACGAAAAATAAAATCAGCGTTTTTAGATTAAATAGAAGATTTATTTAGGCCTTTGAGTAAAAATGCATACATTCGTGTTTTGATCAAGAGTACTTCAAGGATCCACAATAAGGACAAATCAGAATTATAAGACTGATCAGCTTTTTGTTGTGATACGAAAAAAAATCGCTGTGTGTGCGGACCATATGTATTTTTTAGATTTGGAGTCGGTTGTGAAACGTTTTTTGTATGTTGTCTTAATAAATTAAGTTTATTACTGGTACAATAAAAATAAATTGTTTCTTTCTGAAAAAGTTGTGAGTGCATTTCACTAGAAAAACAAAAATCCGGATATTTTATACCGGTCTCCATGTCGCTGATTACATCAGGACGAGAATTGAGCGAGACTTCGATTGCCATCTTTTGCGAAGTTTTGCCAGGACGAAAACACTGGCATTTACGCTGACAATATGTCAGAAACATACGGTAATGCTGCATGTCATGACTTTTTCGCATACAGTCCCACATCATATTTGCTTGCAGTGTAAAAATAGATCACGTACATAAAGATCTGTACTTAGTGGCTTGTGAAATGTGACCGTCTGCTGTCGACTCGTCCCTCCCCCCAGTCTTTCAATTTTGGTCGGACACGGAAGTTGTATATTTTTGTTGTGCATAGATCAATATCAATCATAATATAGTTATTTACTTAATTGGATACAATTGAAATATGTGTTGAAATTGTAACTGATCATTAAAAGTGATAAATAGCCGACGCATTTGACTCTGTGGGATGCACTTGATCAGCTGATCATGAATTGTCATATGATTGTGTATATTGGAACCTGACTGGGTCGATCGTCTGCGACCATACAGCTCATTTGTTCGAATTCACCGGTCAGAACCACAGTCTTATAGTTCCCTTAATTTTTCCTCTCGAGTTACAATAGTGCTGGTAATTATAACCAACCTTTGTATCTGGCATTGGCAATGCCTAAGGATACCTGAACCTGGGTTGAAAATAGTTCTGTATTTTTCATGAATACTTAAAAATGTGGAGAGTATATAGAGGATATTCAATGGTTTGCCGTTTAATATCAAATATATTTCACGAGTATGGCAGATTTTTTTTATATTTTCACGAGTGAGTAGCACGAGTGAAAATATGAAAAAAAATCTGCCATACAAGTGAAATATATTTGATATTAAACGGCAAACCATTGAATTTTCTTTTTATTACATTTCGAAAGAGGACTTGTGACTTCATGATTTGTTTTCTTTACTTGCCTACTGGAAAGTAACTAGGCCTAATCCGAATCACAATCGATTGGGTCCAGTACACAGCTGATTGGGATAAGCTGATCGGAAAGTTGAACCATTCTCATCTTCTAATTCATTACAATGTCATATTAAATCCTGCAGCAGTTTCTCATCAATATTTACTATTGATGCCATTTCTTTTAGATCATATCTTTCCACAATAGACAAAATCTAGCAGACGACAACAATATGCCGAGCCTCCAATATTCCATGTTCGATTCGATCAAGGGGAACAACTCCAACAAAAGTTCTGGTGTAACATGAAAAAAATACCCAGTTAAAACTACCCACCGTTGAAATCTACGGCGGGTCACGCTCTCAGGGGGACGAATTACAGAAATATTGAGTAGGGTCATTTTTCTTTAGAAGGCCGAGTAAGATTTCTACTGTAAAATAACGACCCCGGGTAACTTTTGCAACGTAGAGTAATGACCCCGGGTAGTTTTTTATGGCGGGACACTTTTTCACGTTACACTGAATAAGCCTTATATTTTCACTGCAAAATCTTATATTTTCACGGCAAAATCTTATATTTTCACTGCTCATCACAGAAGTGAAAATATAAGTTTTATCAGTTTGATAATTTTCTATATTTCACAGGCAAAAATGTAATAAAAGCTTATACGTAATATAGCATAACTTGACTGGTTTGATAGTCATGACAATATAGCTAAATTGGCTGAGCTTTGGTTTGCAGGGTTCAGAAGGTCAAGTTTCAAAAAAATGAAAACAAAAAATGCATTTGTCCTCTTCTGTTACAATTGCATTTGGAGGGATTTTCAGTGCTATGCTGTGTTCCAGATAAGTTGTATACAACCATATTTTAATGCATGATATTTGCATCAGAAAATAAAGGAACATGCACATCCTGGTTAAAGGTTTAATGTACAATGTGTATGCACAAATTTGGCTGGAAAACACTGAAATTGCAATAAGACGTCAGCTGTAACAAATCAATAAAAGAAGTGTTAATTGTTTGGGGAAAATATTTGATACAATATCTGCTGTGATATCAAGCATAGGCCTATTAACTGTTGTGAGGGTGCACATAAGATGTTTAGTTAGAAGTACGTACAAATGTATACTGTGAGTGGTGTGCTAAAAAAAGACCGTCCAGAAGCATATAACTGCCATATAGTGAAGTGCTTTGCATGTTACACTGTATTTGAATTGCCTCCTAAGTGTCCATGTCTTTTTTCATTGGGAGTTTTTGATGTGCGAAAACTAACAAATAAATTGGGGATTTTTCCAAGTTCACACGGATTTGGCAGATTATAAACAACGTATAGCTTGGAGTTCGTATGAATAAATCGGAAATGATTTCATTATTACTCAGCATTTAAAAACACAGACAATTTAAGGTATACCTAGTACTGTACTTGTTATTGAATTTATCCCTTATTAATTGGGAAAAATAAGGGGAAGATTCACAAGGGGAAAGTACCTAAAGTCGGCACTTTAAAAGGGGTTAAAAAAATCAGTGATGGGTTATAGGCAACACTGTTGCAGAAAAGGGAAATTGCACATGCAGATTGGAGTTCTGAGAACTGTAACTGTAATATATAGACACCCAATCAAACTATCTTATATCTGCATGACATGATTACAGCATGTAGTGCTCTTTAAAGTACAAATAATCTAATTTCTTTGTTGCTACTTTTTTTAGATTTCCTCTTCAAATTTCTTGTGATTGGCAGCGCTGGAGCCGGAAAGTCCTGCATTCTTCATCAATTTATAGAAAACAAATGTGAGTGTCCATTTATTGGTTTTAGGGAAAAAAGCAAACAAATCTTATGGTAATATTCTTAATTTGCATCTTATATTGAGGTTAGATTTTTAAGCAAATTTTAGTAAAAATTACAATTGGTTTCAATGTATCAACTATCATTACGATGTCCTTTTAACAACAACAGTAATAAATGTCATTGGAATACATGTACTATTAAACCATCTTTTCTGATGTTTCTAAATTCAAACATTAAATAAATTACTCTTATGACTCTTAACTGATTTTTGGTACATGGTGATATTTTTTTCCACCCAACAGTTAAGCAGGACTCCAATCACACTATAGGTGTAGAGTTTGGGAGCAAGGTTGTTAATGTTGGAGGGAAATCGGTCAAACTTCAGATCTGGGACACTGCTGGCCAGGAAAGGTTCAGGTGGGCAATTCTTTACAGATTCTAAATAATTCCTTGCTGAAATTGTTCATGTTCCCAGTATCATAAACTGCAGGGTATAATGAAACTCCGGTTTAATATTCTTTATTTTGAGTTGAAAGTGACATTGTCAACAAGTTTGCACTAAGCTTACATTGTACATGCAGCAACTTCCATGAATATATGAAATAGATATGTGAGTAATTGTGTTTTTTCGAATAACACACAAAGACTGTAGTGTATACCCATTGTATGCTGTTCTAGGGCTATGTGCAGCAGCATATCAATACTATTAGCAAATACCTTAATAGTATTGAACAAAGCAGGTTGGATGCTTTTCTTACTTGGAATTATGGTCATCCAGATTTTTGGTTTGGTTTTATTTTGCCTCGTGTCCTATAAACAGTCCAAGTCATTTAAGGACAGCCTCCTGGTGTATGTGGTAACTGGTATATATATGTTTCTAGTGCACATGTGTGTTTGGGAGGATGCAGTAAACTAAAACTAAATCCATTATCATTTAGTGCAATCCTGTCTGTTACTTAAATAATAACACAAGGTATGCTCAACAAGTTTTTTTGCAAAAACCCAGCACAGTGAAAAGTATCATTTTTAGCTTGCCTGTTCAAAGAACAGGGAGAGCTATTGCAATACCCCCGGCATCAGTGTCAGCATGAAAATGGTTTAGTCTGTTGTGAAGTAACTCTAAGTCCTACATCAACCAAACTCACATGCTTGCTGTGTCTATGGATGTACAGCACATGCTAACCTTTGGATGCTGGGTTTGGCCTATATTTTCTGCTTGAATGACCATGTTTGCATACTTAGTGAGTTTGGTTATCAAATAAGAAGAATGGTTGAGTCCGTTGTGAAGTAACTATAAGTCCTACATCATCCAAACCCAAATTACAAATCATGTGTGTATAGGCGAGCATTGAGTGGCTTTAACACCATCTCTGGTTGCAGTGTTATATGTGAAGTATAAAATTGCTTTCAGATCTGTGACCCGCAGTTACTATAGAGGAGCGGCTGGTGCCCTGCTTGTCTATGATATCACAAGGTAAGTACTGTTTGGCAGAGTCTTATGGCTGCAACCTAACTTTGGAATGGGTAAACATCCACAACACCTGTCTGATTCTGACGAAGTATATATCTCATAATGAGTATCACAAGATCTTTTCAGACAAAGAGTAATATTAATATCATTTTATTGTTGCATCAAACTTTTCTGAGTTGACAGCAACATACATGTATACCAACAATGCAGACTTGGTTCAGATTATGTGCTTGGCAGAAATATATGAATAATAAATGAATAAAAATGTAATTGCCAGTGTACCTTTCACTGGTGTAATCCCTAAATGTAGTCAATACAATATAAGTTGCACGCTTTAGCCCACCATCTGATCATGATGATCTGTTCAAAACTCCCTGTGTCCGTGGTCTGTCCATTATTGGTGGTCCGTTCTTAAAACAATTCTTGATACCACTATATCTTGAGAAGTACTAAATGGACCCTTCTCAAATTTCATATGCAAGTTCCCCTTGGTTATAATTATGCCCCATCTATTTTGGGACTGTTAAGAAAAAAAAATGGCTGACATACAGCCATCTTGGAGTTTGACAATGAAAATTTGTTACTGCTCTTTCTTATGTAGTACAGAATAGATCTTTCTCAGATTTCATATGTAGTTGACTATCTTTGATTTGACAATTCAAGCCTATCCATAGCACTTCTAAAAAGGAATTCTCTCCCTTTTTGAAATAAAAGTAAGAGAAAAGAAGAACAAGGAATAGAAAAGATCCAAAGATCCAACTGTTAAAGAACAAATTAAGATCAAACAATGATGGACACCAAGATCTGTTGGGGATCTCCTGTTGGTATTGATGTCTAACATAATTTTGACATGTTTGATGTGTTGTTTTGCTAATCATGTATACTTACACTATCTGACTTTCATGATTAACACTAAGTGATCAGGACAACCCAGTAGATTCTCTTCGGTCTATATCAGCACGTTTACAACTTGACATTTCCCTTGTAGCCGTGAAACCTACAATGCCTTGACAAACTGGTTAACAGATGCAAGAACTTTAGCAAGTCCAAATATTGTGATAATCTTGGTGGGAAACAAGAAAGATTTAGAAGCTGAACGAGAAGTGACGTTTCTAGAAGCCAGCAGATTTGCTCAGGAAAATGGTATGAACCGATAGGGAGTATTTTAATACATTTTCTTCCTATAAGATACGCTTTATGGATTAGACGTTAATTGAAAAAAAATCCTTTGTCACTTTAGTGCCAAAATTGTTTAATAAAGATGCTTGGTATATATATATATTGCACCATCACTACTTTATCATATACCCGAGTAAGAGTAATTATTTTTCAAAGATGTGCAAGTATCAAGTGTCCAAAAATGAGAACACAAGGAAATGTTGTAAAAATCCCTAGCATACATGTATGAGACCTGCTGTCATTAATTGAACCGTTATTAATGAACTTGTGTGTATTCAGTTTAATTTGCTGACAAGTATTTCCACATTTTGAGAAAGGCTAACTGGCTTTATGCCCATTCGCGTTTACATCTACAGAACATTTTTATGATTTTTTCACTGTATTGATGTTGTGATAATTCACATTTCAGATCTCATGTTTCTTGAAACTAGTGCCCTGACTGGAGAAAATATTGAAGAGACGTTTTTGAAATGTGCTAGATCAATATTAACTAAAATTGAATCTGGTAAGTACAGTACAGATCTAATATAATTACTAGACCATATCTTGGTTGTCTATTTGTCAGCCTATGTCTTTCTTCTATTATGAATATTTTACTGGAAAATTGTAAATTCTGTTCAAAATGTTGCACATGTTGATTAGTGGAAAGAAAGAGTAAGCACTTATGATACTTACCAGGTTATATCTGAATAAAAATGAAATTAAGATGTAAAAATTTGATGTATTCTGCTAAAATTTAAAGCTTAAGATAAAATATTCAATGAAACAGGCGGATACTCAACACCTGAAGAATATTTGTGATTTTTACTTGTTTGTCTAAATGTTTAGGCCTGCTATGCAAAGAATTACACTGATGATGTGGGCATGTAGCAGGCACAAACATTTACACAAACAAGTTAGGATCACTTAGCAATCGTGAGATGTTCACAGAGTCCTCTATTGTTCTTAATGCTTAGGGAGCTCTAGCAGATCTGTCTCTAGAAAATTACTGCATGGTAAATTGCCATATGTATTATATATTCAAGCTAGTTAGATCATAACTAGTTATCTCCCTTTGTTATATTCTAGGTGAACTAGATCCAGAGAGGATGGGATCTGGTATACAGTACGGCGACACCTCACTGCGCCGCTTACAAAAGGAACAACTACAGCAAAAGAAACCCGATTGTGGTTGCTGATCAAAAGAATGTTATAATTGCAAAACATTCATCATGTTTCATGGTGTATCATTGACATGCAAGGCAGGCAACCCAAGACAAGGGATGTAACTCAAGCAAAGGGACACCACTCATGTCAGCACTGGCAAGGCTGATGGAGAATGTTTTAACAAGCAGCTTTTGTTGGTATCCATTTAGTTTGAATGTAAGATGCTCGGTAATGCACCTCCTGAAATGTTTGCCATGCTTGTATTTATACATACACCGCAGTGTAGACACACCCCTTACATCTGTGCCCTGTCCAGGACCGTGTACTTCCTGTCAATGTATAGAGTACGCTTCACGGCTCTCGTCCTGCCCTCTGTATAAGCTCTAAAAGTGCAATGTTTTGAGACGAGTTGTCTGGAGAGTGCTATATCTGGTGTATTTATGCAGTGTAAAACACACACACCATTGGTGTAGTGCTACACACGTTGAAAAATAAACAAAATGTGTGTCATGTTATTATTATATAGGTCCATACTTTATCTGGTACGTGTGTAAAATTTGTTAGTGTTTAAGTTAATTTGTGTATATTTAAAATCTCTTTCAAAGGGACTTATTTTTTCTCGTTGGCACTAATCACAAACGTATAAGGCTACTTATGCACTGAATAGTGTTAAAAAATGATAAGAATATTTTAAAAGTTTTTTTTTCACAAAACACTGTGATTTTATGGTGCATTATATTAGGTAATACTACCACACTTAATATTAATTATTACCTCTCTTTGTCAGTGGTGTGAGACAGAGATCTGGAGCCCACATTAAAAAACTTCAGAACAATTTTGGTGGTGAAAATTTAGTTGATGTTTTGATGCCCAGCAAATGCAGAGCATTTCATTTTGTCACACTGTTTTGTCTAAATAATTGTTCAGATGAATATTCACCCTTACATACAATGTATCTTGATATTCAAATGCACCTAATAAGATGTGGTGTGCAGAATAAGAATCGTTAAAATTTGCATATCATAAATTATTGTTCTTTTACTAGGGCTTTTATTTCCATTCTTATTCAAATTCAGCACATCTGACTTGAAAAGCAGCAAAGGGAGGCAATTCCTCTAACAAATTCTTCACACCAATGTCGGAAACAAGAAATAAAAAAAAATGATATTGTGGTAATCTTGCAGTTCAAATATTATTTGTTATCATTAACAGTTAAATAAGCCACCAGTGTATTTCCCTTTACCAAATTATTGTGTGATGCTAAATTCGGTACCTATAAAATTACTTATTTTGTGTTCATACAAATGTATAACTAATTTGACTGGTGTATACCATCGCCCTTTACAGTAATCAAACCCAGATGCATACAGTGCTACCTATTTATTGATTTCTGTGTTTTTGTCGACCAACACTGATAGATGTGGAGGGGACTATAGGTTTGAGGATCATCTGTCTGGCCTCCAGTCAGTCTGCTTCACTTTGTTTGGGGCATTCTAATCTACACCAAGTTTCCACACTTCAAACCAGTCCCCTATATTCTGAGACTTGTAGATCTCAGTAATTGGAAACGAGAAAATCACCAAATCTAAGGGATCCTTTTGGAAATATGTTAAAGCAAAATAATTTGATAGAAAGATTATAAAATTAGAACATTCCAGTCGGAAAACTGCTTACACTGCAGACCAATGTCAATTTTTTCAACATGTGTTTATGGCATTTATACAGGTACATGAAATTACCTAGTATACTTTTTTGTGTTGGAGATGTTTCTCTAAGGGTTAGTTACATTGACATAGGACTATTAATACATAATCGATTAAACTCAAGTGTTGTCCTGTGGACTTGAAAGTGGAAATATATACATAAATAAATGTCTAAACCTGGTACATACAACTTTTTAATTTTGTTTGTGATAACTTCATGAGGAGGTTGTTGTTACGTACCATAAAAGGGGTACTGTGCTCGGTTAATACCAAGTTAGGGCATTTTGTCCAGGGCATATATCAGGTGACATGTTGTAAATATACTTTGCGTACAAGTGCAAAATTTTGTTAGACAATACCTTTGAGAATGGCAGAGTGATCTATACCAAAATCTGATCTTGTGTCCAGCCAGAAATAAAGTAATGACATTTTGTTCTTTCTTTAGCATCAAAGATTATCTGGAGTTACCATGAATGTGAGTTTCCTTTAATACTCTCTAGATATTATGAAATGAAAAGAAAGATATGTAACCAGGAACAATAATAAGCCTTTTCAGCAAGGACTAGTTAAGGACATAAATATTGTACACATACCCTAAGTAGTCCTTTATGACTTCTTGTTTCTTTAATTGAAATTTGAGTTCTTTTATGTCGTTCACAATCAATTACTTTCTTATTTTGTAAAGAGAACATTTCAATTGAGGTAGAGGAAGTCTTATAGGAAGTAATCTATGTAACTAGTAGCCATTCAAAATTTAAAGGAAAATATATATTATTATAAAGTTGTAATTGTAGTTACTGATATTAATTGCACAACAGCGCACCATATTCTATATTTGATGTTCAGTTCTACTCTCTAAACTTGGTCACAATTTAGGAGGGAGTCGAGGGGGGCTATTGAGATCAGATATACATCTAGATTTTAAAATATGTCTTGAATGCTTTTAATAATTGGTCAGAAATAATTACATATTTGTGTAATGTCTGGTACAATTGATGATATTCAAGCTAAGGTAACTGTTCATTATATAATTAATATCAACTTTTGCTTTTTTCCTATTTGTGACCTGATCATTGCCCATGTGAAATTTCTGTAGGATCATCACTTCAGTACCTGAAGAGGTGAAATTTAAATCTGCAAAAGTATCCTGATATACTTTATAAAGAGGGAGCTTGAAGTAAAATTGTATTTCCCCTTTTATTTGTGTATGTCTACTCTTGCATATCTTTTTCATTCAAATTTTCTTTGATGTTCATGTTTTCTAGAAATCAAATACTTTATTGTACATGTAAAGTATACCTCAATACAAAACTTGATTTGTTGACATTTTTAACTCAATCACCCCCTGAATTCACATTTGAACTCTTCCGATTCAAAGTTTGGAATTTTTCATAATGAAACTTCAGGGGTGTTTGAGTTTTAAAGCCAACATTGATCATGAAGCCCCACCGCAGAAGTTTTTGCCTGAAAAAAAGGGATTTATAGAACCAGTCACCACATACAGTTTGTATTAATGATCTTAAAACATTTTGACGGCCAGATTTAAGCCATTGAGTGATATTGTAATTCTAGCAGTAATGTTGTAAAGAAGATATTGTAAAGTAAACGAGATCTGAACCAGAATTTGAAATTAAAATCATCACATTTTACAGGCCTGAGGAGTATCATAACTGAAGATCATACTACTTTTATTGTTCCTTATATATTGTATATGTAGTTTTCATAAATATATCATGAAAAGTGCTTTTAGTGATAAAATATAATTGGAGAATACTATATATGGCTGTTAACATTATTAATTGAGGTGTAACCAATATTTAATACTAGTGGAAAAATTTGTATAAATACCTTGGTTGTGATAGGACATTGCACATGTCTTTTTCATGCATTGTTTCTTGCACTGAATGTAATCAAACTATGTATGTAGGGCTCGTCATCATTTGCCATAGAAAGTCTGATAAAAAGAATGTAACTCATGATCTTGCTCCATTTTGCATTGTGTTCATCACCTGCTATTGATGTTTGTATCCCCGGGTAGTATAAATGTCAACTTTCCCCCAGGAAACTTTTAATAGCTTTTTCTATACAAATATTAATGGAATCATCAAGAGGCTAGAGTTGAAAAAAACCCCATCAAACCTCTTAAAAGGGTGAAAGGTCAAGCAAAGGCTATTGAATGTATTTAAGACTCACAGTAATCAAGCCACTGGCTTGTCACAATATCCACCTGGAGCTTGGGGGAAATTATATCATGTTTTTGGGGAAAATAATATCGTTTTTGGGGAAAAATTTGATGTTTTGGGGGAAAATAATATCATTTTTGGAAAAATAATATCATTTTTGGAAAAATAATATCATTTCATTTAATCTATTTCAAAGAGTTCTGATAATCAAGATGTTTTCACAATCCCACAGCCAAGGTCAATTAAGCTATAAATATTTGAAGATGACAAGAGGATTAAACAGGGTTTACTTGATTCATCGTTATCAAATTTCATAAAGTTTTTACAATTAAAATGGAGCACAGAAAAGGGTAACATTTTTACTAGATTGGACTTAAGATTATTATGTGATATTGCAGGTGCCATATAGTGCAT
Organism: Mimachlamys varia; assembly: GCA_947623455.1. Lineage (NCBI taxonomy): Eukaryota > Metazoa > Mollusca > Bivalvia > Pectinida > Pectinidae > Mimachlamys > Mimachlamys varia. The sequence goes on from OX392528.1 coordinate 42,403,243, forward strand.
CACTTGGTCAAGTTTGGTCCGTGGTTATTGTCAGTGGATCATAGTAAGCCTCGTATATCTGTGTATCAGTTTGTAGTTATAGGATCACACATTTATAATGGCATGCATGATTGTATTTTCTCGTGTAAGTAGTTCATGGAAGTGGTGTTAAAGAAATATAGCGTTTATTATAATGTGTTTTGGGCTTAAGCTTAGTTAGGAAGGTTTTATACAATACAAAACATTTTCACAACTGTTGGGACCAAAGTTTGGTAAATGATAATGATATTGTTGGTTGAAAGGACAAGATTGAATTAATTTTTAGTTAAAATATCAGTTTGTCATAAAGCTTAATTGTGGTACCTACATGTCTAGCTTTGACTACAATTATGTTTAAATATATATGTAAGAGTAATTCCCATGACCCAAAAATATGTACGTTTTGTCATATCATAATTATATAATATAACAGGAAGTGTGTATACATAATGTCAGAGCCGATATTCTGTAATGTAATCTGTATTTAGCCTTGTGGCAGAAACTGTATCATGTACATGTCTGTAATTCACTCAACATCTAGGGCACCTGTGTTTTATGATGTACACTGTCATATATATCTTGTTAATATCTTAAAAGGCCTTCAAACCTTTATAACTTGTTTGTTTAAAATCATGAGAAATCATTTAAATTCAGTGTCAATCATCAGATATTTTGATTGTCTCCCTTTGGTGATTCTGTCAAAGTTTCTTTTAATATTTTTGTTTGAGAAATTATAATGATATAGCATTAGGTATAGCTTAAATATATGATACAAGTATTTACAGTTCATGTAAAATATGACAAAATGATTTTTCATTATGAATTGAATAGACAAAAAACCCTAATATATACAATGTAGAACCGTTTCAATCCTCCCTATTTAAGACAGGGAGCGCTAGACTCCCAATTTTGGACCCTGGATTTTTTTCCTAACTGGTGAATTTGTTAAATTATTCCAAAATTCTAAGATCTTATGATTTTATCTGAAACAACAGTTCAACATATGTAGTTTTAAAAGTTGGCGAGTATGTCATTTTAATTTTAGTATGCATATTGATTATACAATGTAGATTTATGGTAAGGATATATAAAGTAACGGATAATTAGACATGCTGATTGTAATACCTTTCAGAGGTAATAGTGTTATCAAGGTGATGAGAGAATTTCCTGCTGTACAAGGAAGGTTCACTAATATCATTAATGTCACTATAGTGGGAAATGTTGATGATTTCAGAGACAGAACATACTGGTGACCAGCTATACGGTAGAGCAGTGATGTTATATAAAATGTATACAGGTCCTGTACAGACAGTGTTAATGTTGGCATGTTAAAAGTCTGATACTGCCAGCAGTAGATGGTATGTGCTAGAGCTGAGGACCTTGAAGTGCTGTGGGCAAACTATGTATTTTAAACCACTAATTAGGAGAGACATTTTACATACTAATAACAGTTATAGGTAGAAATATCTTGTTAGATTTTAAATATACTTGGGTAATAGAAAGGTAAAGTTTTGTAGGACCTGCACATGATAAGTAATGTATACCATATACTGTACTTGTGTTTGGATCGTTCCGATTCATTCTCTGCCAATTATTAGAATGCCAAATGTCATTGATCTGCATTATATACAGACTGGCATCAATAGTGTTATGTTTTAGATTTCTTCAAGTCTGAATCGAGCTGATAAACGTAGAAAGTGTGAATGAATGGTAAACATTTTCTCCTGATAAGTTCCTTTATTGTATTTGCCACCCACATAAATCTAAAAATTCCAGTATCTGGTATGTTATCACATGGTTCATACAGAAGATGAAAAGTGCTAGAATTTGGGGTCAGTGCCGGAAAAGTGCTGGAATTGGGGTCAGTGCTGGATTTATATTAAAAAGAAATTAATAACAATCACGAAAAAAAGGAAAAAGATTAAAGTTGTTGATTATATACCTTTTCCTTGCAAGTTTGGACAAAAAAATACTTCTTGAAAATAGAGAAAAAAGTGCTGGAAAATTGCTTGAGTTTTGGTATGAAAAATCTGTATGAACCATGTATCATTGATTATCATCAAATAATTAATTGATTTAAATGATTTCATGCTGTTCATGTTTTTTCAATATAAGATATTTTGTGGACAAGACTGTCTTTGGTTGTCTTGTGTACGGTATATACATGTACTACCAGCTTAGTGAAGTGGTGAACAGATGCTATATCTACATACCATGTATAATATATTACTTAAGTACCTATATTTTTAATTGAATTAATTTGTGTGTCACTTTTGTAAGATTAAGCATGTTGACTCTGCCGGTTTAAACAATTGATTTTTTATTTTCAGAATTTTTTTGCCTTTTCCCTTAAAGGCCCAATATACAGAACTTTTGGCAAAACTTGAAGCGAAAATAAAGTCTAATAACTTTTTATATTTATAGATTTAAGATTTAGTTAAGATTAACTGATATCAGCAATATCCAAGATAAATTCTTACGCCATTACCGGTACAGCAGCAGTTGAAACTTGGTATTTGTAAACACACGTTCATTTTGAACTGTCTTCTAACTTCGGTTTGTTGTTGAAGTGGGCCCCACCTGAATTATTTTCAATTCTTTGGATTTTTTTTGTCAAGAGTTTCTGATAAGTTACCGCCTAGGTTTACTTCGTTTTAAGCTTATTTTTGCATGGTTATCAACTGGATTTTTTTTCAGAATTTTTCAGAATCCCGAAAAATTTCCTGAAGTTAAGTATATTGGGCCTTTAACAACACATGTTCAAAAATTGGCCAGTGACCCCTTTTTATCTTTTGATATTATCAAAATCCTAAATAATCAAAATCTTAAATAATCTTCTGACAAAACAATTCTAAACTTTGATTTTTTCTAGCTTTTAAAATATTTCCTCTGAAAAATCTAGAGGAGTTCTTTTCCCACTTAATTTCAAAACTTTACATCTGCAAAATAAGCCCAATGATTTTGTTAATTTTAATATTATACATAATATTGATACAAAATTGTTTTCAAGAAAGTTAAGTTCTCTAATCCTTATAAGACAAAATGTATAAATTATAAAATCTGAATAAAAAACTTTGTAAATAGTTTGAAAATTTGAAAATAAATCCAAGTCCAATTCCTTTGTTCTTGCCAAAAATTCAGCCTTTCAAACTCATTTTAATCTGGAGCAATAACAACATGTCTATGCAGAGTTTTGTCATATAATCCTGAATTTTCTCCTGATCAAAAAATCAAAATGTTAGTCAGAGGTGTTACCTTAATTGGAATTTTGTTAATTCACCTATTAATCTTTTTTGGGCAGAGTTTTGTACCAAAAGTTGAAAATTTGTTGTGAGGGATGATATACCTGGCATAATTCAAGTGTCATATTCAGTTTAATTACACGCTCCTTCTGTGTATGTGTTTTAGAGTGAGAGCTGTGAGATAGTTGGTTTATTCTGTAGTCTAATGAATCCTCTAGTCAAGCTTTAATAAATGAACATTTTCTTACCATCAGGTACGGTAGTTTGTGATAAATCTTATTTGTAATATCATATATATACATATATATCTTTATATTTAACGTAAAAATAATTAAATAAGTAAAGTTAAAAAAAAAAAATCATACTTGTTAACTAAATTTTAGTTCAACTGATTTGATTTGGATTTTAGATTTTTATCATTTTGTCACTTTTGTTGTTAAAATAGGCAACTCAGTATCAGAAACATTCCATTTGAAAAATTTGGAGTTTGTCTGGAAAGATGAATTGTATTCTTTTAATACTTTTAATTTCTTGCTCATTTTCCTGTTGAACATTCATATAATAGTTAAAAAATTATTGTTGAAATCAATTTTTTTCATCATTAGATTTTTTTCTGTCTTGTTTTCTTTTTAATTTTAGTGCATTATGTAAAAATAAAAACTTATAGATTTTCCAACTGAAAATAATAGGTATCTAAAATATCATGGCCGGACATTTGGTCTGTTTTTGCACCTTTACCTGTGTGTAGGCTATATACGAGCTAAGATTGCAAGTAAAATAAATGTGCAATAGGTGCTTTGATTAATTAAAAACTAAATTTCTATTGTAAAATTGTATTTTTAACAAATGCCATTATTTAAAGATAATATCAAGGACTAATATTTAGAATGTTTTGATTCCCAACAGAATCAAGATTGCATGTGTTTCTGTCTTAATTAACTGTCAGCATCGAATCTGTATGTGTTTGAGGAGGTACAGTTAGTCTAGTGGTAGGACGACCAGGCTTGTGACCGAAGGGTTTGGGGTCCGGGTCGCAGCATGTTTGTCTATTGGTAGGAAGTCAGCTGGCTTGTGACTGAAGGGTGGCGGTCCGGGTCGCAGCATGTTTGTCTATTGGTAGGAAGCTGGCTGGCTTGTGACCGAAGGGTTGGGGGTCCGAGTCACAGCATGTTTGTCTATTGGTAGGAAGCCTGGCTTTATGACCGAAGGGCTTGGGGTTCAAGTAACAGCACAGTCTTGTATCTTTGAGCAAGATACTTTACTTCGCTTGTGCCAGTCTTTTCGTCGGCTGTAAATGAACAAGTACATAGTTTGGCATGCTAAAATTGTTAAATGCTTACTTTGTGCTCAGAAATAGCAACAGCGTGTGTATGCTCCTCCAGAGATTTTAGAGAAATATATTGGCCGGTTGCAAATACTTAAAAACCACAGATACCAATTTGTGAACTGCTTGGAGATGACCTATACAAACTAGAAAGTGATAAAGCAGTTTACAAGAACCTCAAATTATTATTGTTATTATTATTTAAAATGTATTTGTTAGAACCTTTCACAAACCTTGTGATGATATATACATATATGTAACCTGTTTTATGGATCAAAGGGTCTGTGTAAAGCATCCTCTTTGAAGATTATAAAAACAATTACCAGCACATGTGTACAGTTGTCAAACATATCATCTCCTACTAATAAAAAAATGTTTATGTATCTTAAGTTTGAAGATAACACTGCTAGTTTACAATGGTGCTGGTACATTGAATTATGTGTAATTTGAATGCAAAATTAGAAAAAAGAAGGAAAATAAATACTTCACCTTGTAAAACAAAACACATGTTTGTCTATGATATGTATTAAATAACAGCGGTAGTTCTTGAGAAGGCCGCTCCTTCAATTTGAACTTGCATAGTCATTTCTTGGTTCCTTGCCAGGAATTCAATGCATATACTTTTCTTTTAAAGAAAATCCTTCATTTTCTAACATCTAATTTAATTTTGCAGCAGAATTTGCTTGTGACAGGTTTAACATGGATCTGTGCGTCTGTCTGACAGGATTTCTGGCACAGGACTCGTTTGATATTGTTTACCTACCTTTGTTTTTCATTATTTTCTGCAGTATTTCTTACCAATGACATACTGTGGCTGGTTGTTCCGGAATCTCTTTTTGTTTCTTTGTATGTGAGAATGCCAATAGGTTTTATAAATTTGTTGACATCCTGATTTTTTATGTACCCATATTATGTGAAGAATTTCTGTAGAGAGATATATGTACAATTAATGTATGCTTCAATGTTCATTGTGAAATTGTTAGAAGTCCAATCTCATCAGAAATATTGATATATATCAATGTATGAATTTATTGTACATCATTGGTTTTTTTATAAATAAACATAAATGTTACATATAATGTTCATGTGTCTGTTTTTTCTTGACACTTTGGTATGTAAAATTTTGGTCACTTTCACCATGTTTTCTTGTATGATCAGGAAGTATGTTTGAATAAAAGAGGATCTAGGATCATGGGAAATCATGATAAGTCAACAGTATTACCTGTTTCTAATGTTAAACGTTGTTTTTGTGAACAAAAACATTTGTCTCCCCTGTAACATTTTAAAAGTTGTCAAAGGAAATGAAAGTTCCCTGACAGGCCAAAATTACATGTATTTATGTCCACCCCAGTTGACCACCCAAAACCATAATGTGGTATGGTGTTAAAGAAGAAGATTTTATAAAGAGATTATATGGAGCTACAGGGGAAGAGCAAAATAGAGGCTAAATCTTTCTAATCCTTTCTCTCTAATACAAATGGAGAGGTTTTAATAAAGGAATAAAGAGGTTAACTTTAATATTCACCCATGAAGACACATTTGAATCATAACAAAGGTTGGAATTGCTCATTACGAGAGTTTTGGGGAGTGAATGCATGGGTAAAAATAATTTCTGGCTGCATCAGGGATTTAGAATTAGTTGTAACACATTTATTCTTAATTTTGCATAAACAAAGTACTCAAATAATGAAATTTTAAATTCATAACACAACTGGTTTAGGAGATATGGCATTGCGAAGTGAAACATAATTTTCATAATAATTTAAGTAAATGTTATCTGTTGTGCATTAATTGGTGAAAATTATGTAAGCATTCGTCAATTTTCATTTGAGTTAAATGATGGGACGTATCAAAGTATGACATTTTCTGTCCTTCCGTAGTAAAGTAAACCTTTATTTGTCCTGAGATCTCCTCCCACAATTTTCAACCAATCTCTTTCAAACTTTGTTCATTCATTCACCATGACAGAAAAGTTGTGTTTTTCTGATTATCTGTTCAAATCGACTATACAAGTACAATGTATTTGGAAAGAGTTATTGCCCCTTACATTTTTTTCAATCTTAATCTTGTCCCAAGATCTCTCAAAATTTCAAACGGATCTCTTTCAAACTTTGTACATTTATTCACCATGTCATGAAGATGTGTTTTCCTGAACATCTTGTAGATTCAAAAGATAGACGGCATGCTCTTCCATAATTCAAAATCTATCTAAATTTTGCCCACAGATCTCCTGCCAGTTTTATTTTCAACTGATATTTTTACATTTCACCATGATATAAAGTTGTGTTTTCCTGAACATTGGTTTATTCAACTATCTTTGGAAGAGTTACTTCTCACTATATATATTTCACCATATAGGCCTGTTATCTTTCACAGAATTATGATGTAACAAAATGATTGTTGTATTATTATTTTATTGTACCAAGTGATAGCAATGTAGTTGTGTAGCTGCATTGTGAAGCACATAATTATTATTATACAATTTACATACGTAATGCTCAACTACATGTAACAAAAAAATAAATAATCCTTTTATATTAAATGGCAATAACATTCTGTCATATCGTCCGAGACTGCTACAAACTGTTAATATTTATGATACAATCCAGCTGTACATGTGGCTACATATATACCTGCTGTACCAGTTTTTGAGTATTTATTTGTATAAATACATTGAGCATATGTATGCCGCCTTGGCTTAAAGTCAATATATTACTGACTACACTTTCAATATACAAATCAGTTGTCCTTACCCTTCTTGTTAGAGTTCAATTTTATGTATTTGTAGCAAAAGAATAATGTAGGATTATACACATTTTAATAGTCTTCCAAAAGCCAATATATGACTTTCTCTCATTTCTAGATGTGTAATACTGGCCTGTCTAGGGCAATTCACCTATCATTGCTGTGGTTGTATTACACACCTACCTATGCAATACAGCCACAGTGTATCGTCACAATAGCGCAACAATGATGTGACGTCACAAGTTTGGTAAAATCTGATGCCGAAAAAAGAAAAATGGCGACTTTATGAAATTAAAACCTTTCGTGATAATTTAACCTTGTACATTAGAAAGCTGAGATTATTTTTTCTGCGCAAACTACATTTGCAAATATGGGGTATGCTTAATCTCGCTGTATCATTTGTTTTCGTCAAAAAAGCTCAAGGGAAAAGTTGATATTTTCAAAATGGTGGCCAATCAAAAGTATGTTCATTGTATTTGAGCTTATTCAGGTAGTTGAAATGAGAGAAAAATACTCTTTCATGACCAAAGGTGTAAGATAGTGAAATTCCACCCTTGGGATTTTCAAATTTGGCAAAACCCTTGGCAAAGCCTCACGTTTACCACCAAATTTGAAAACCCCTCGGATGAAATTTCCCTATCTTACACCCCTAGTCATGAAAGAGTCTTATAATCTTTAACGGTATAGGAAGGTTTATATTGAAATTAATGTTCAGAGTATATTGATGTACTATAAAGAGTTGAAAGGGTTCAGATTTCAAAGAGTTGGTTTACAAATTGCTCTATAAATACCAGACCCAAATACAGTCTGAAGGGTTCTGAACTTCTAACTATCTGGTCTGTTAAATATTGCTTGATCCTGGCAGATACAAATCACCAACATTTAGTGGATCAGATAGTCATAACCCTTCGGGCTATTATATAAAAGCAGGTAAAAACAGGGATCTGAACTCAGCAGCAGGGACAGACTGCATGTACATGCATAAATTAACCAGTACATAAAAGAGTTTTGAAGTATATTGTAAGTCTATATTAATGTATCACTTCCTGCTCAGTGAACAAAAACAATTATCTGCACACAAAAAAAATAAAGTAAAATGAAACATCTTCTTTGACAAACAAGTACAATGTTGTTTTTTAAAAGAAGCATCATCTGATAATATTTAACTCTCTGCACACATGCAGACTGTTTTAAATGTCAAAGCTTGGAGATCAGTATTTACAGTGTATTTCTTATTGATCTCTATATATCATTCTAGGAGCAATACATTCTTTATGCTAAAATTAATGAAATGGCAATATATAATGACATGTTTTGGTTGAGGCTTCACTTCAAGAATATCCTTTCTGTATTTTTAAATTTCTTTTTGTCTTTAAATACTAGGCTATGATTTCAATAAATAATGGTATGTAGTTTTTCTAGGGCTAAAAATATGAACTGGCATTCATCTAACAATTTTACTTAAAAATTATATATAGTATTTAACGAAATATGTAGTCTATATTAACACTGATAACATACAAACCATTTACACTCCATTCAATCACAGCCAATGTCTTGAATACTCTATTTTTTTCCTGAAGAATGTTATAATTTACTGTAAATTTATCTATGGACTTTTGTATTGGTAATGGTTAAAACACTATTCATACAAATGTATCTCTCTGTAGACATACAAACTCGGTACAACATTGGAAGTACATTTCTAGCTATTACAATAATGACAATATTGATGGAAATTAAGTCAGTTTGGGCTCAATATATAAAGGTATAATTATAATCCTCCCCCTGGAGTTAATTACAAAATTTGGAGTTAAATTAAAGCCTTATAATAACGTGAATGTTGACTCCACATCCTGGCCTTGACCTGGCCTGTAGAGTATGAATATTGATAACACACCATTTAGTTAATACACATCAATAATGTTTCATAAACCTTGACGTGATAAGAAATGGGCCTTAGCCACGGGTACTGGACACACTAGTATGTATATAGAGGATCTTACAGGAGTGTCAATGTAATATGGAATTTATTAAACGAGTTCAATAATTTAATGTCACGAGCATTTAGCCGAGTGACATATTAAATTATTTAACTCATTTAATAAATTCCATATTACATTGACATGAGTGCTTATATACCGGTATACCGTATCAGAGATACACCAAATCTCTAGAATTCATTCTCTATAAAGATAGGCAAATTTCTTCTGTGACAGTACAATTTTCACTAACGAGACAATCATATGACGTTATAAAGACATCATTTGTTGATGACGTCACAATAGTGTTATTACACGTGTGTAATACCATATTTATGACATGACTGAACGGGTCAGTTAAGTGATAAATAGTATATACCCATCCTATAAATGTTTAATGTGTCCAGAACCTGTTGGCCTAACAAGGACTCAACAAACGTACACACTTATAATTACATACACACACGCGCTAACAAACACACACACTCACAAATAAATGAACAAACAAAGTGAATCCTAGGTATCCCCCTTACTTCAATGTACATTTGTACAAGGGGGAATATAGGAACATAATTATGGTTTTAAATACAAATGAATTGGACATACACAGTCAATTTCCATGTCATATAAACTTTCAAAAGGACAAGAAGAGAAACAGTTGATATCACAGACAGATTTGACTAATTATGTACATAATACATATATATCACACATAAATCTTGTGTCCATGCAACTTGTATGATCCTTCACCCCAAATGTTTATTCTTTAAAAATAGAATTTGTGTGTAAATCATTTGGTAAAATGACACTCAAAATATAAATTGCTGAAATCACAGTGTACAATGTACATGAAAATTAAAACTCAATCAATTTGTACCCCTCCTCCCCCCTCTCCACAAAAAAAAAGTCTGCGAAAAGTTGAAATGAAATAAAAATATCAAATTTCTTAATTTGACAGCAGCGATTTCCTAAAATACATCATGCAACTCAATTCTGACAACTTTTACTAGCAGTAGGTCTAATATCCTAAGGAAAAAAAATATCAATGAAACCTTTAAATAAGTCCAAATGCACTTCTACAGCGCTTCGGTTTGTCACAGTTCTTTGCATACTCAGATGTGGGATGAGCAGGATATCTGAAGCCATATTCCGACTTCCAGAAAGCCGCGTCCCGCATCAGTTTGTCTCTGAATAACTGTTTCCTCTTCTTAGCTTCTTTAGCAGCCTTCACATTGGCATCCTTGCGTCTGATTGATTCTTCTACTAGTTTTTTGTGAGCTTTTATAGCTGCCGGATATACCTGTGAACATAATAAAATACACCATATACCACCTGACTAATATCTCCATATGTGTGTGTGTATGTATGCGTGTGTGCTGGAGATAAAATGTGATCTGTTTGTAAGTGGGACCGTGTTTCCAACGGCATCTTTTATAGTGCCACCACACTTGAATGCTACATCACAGATACTGCAATATCCACCCCAGACCATTTTATACTCCACCTGGGTTGTTGGAGTTGTGTGGGCAGGAGAAAAACACTTTCTCTGAATGTTTCATGTGTATGACGATTACGGGGATCGAACCCCGGCCGCCTGCATGGAAGGACGGAGTGTTAACCACTCGACCAATCCGCCCATACTCTGATGATCTTGTCATTTAAAGTACTGTATCATTGTCAAAAGAGAAATACAACGGTGATGCTTGTATGTACAGTCCACCATTGTAAATCTGCCTCAATTATAATATGTCAGTTTGATATTTTTCTCGAATAAAATATACAATATAAACTTTATTTATTTCACAAGAAATTATGAAACAAGTTATTTAACTTATATTAATCACTCTGTGTTGGTCGGGATACAGTAAGCGCGCAAGGGGACTTATTGTTGGAGGAAACCAGAGTACCCGAAGGTAAACCTCGTGGTCGGGCAGGTGACCACCATAGCATTTCACATCTGGCCTTGGAATCACAGTGAAAGGCAAGTGCACTATCCACTACACCACCAGACCAACACCTATTTTTCTCTTCTTTTCATTTACTTGCTTGACTGAGTCAATGAGAAAATGAACATCACTGTCAAAAACTAAGATGGCTATCTGTCTGCCATTTTGTTTATCTACATGATCATTGCAGTCTCAAAATTAAACATGCACAACTAGAGACCAAGGAAACGCTATCAAATTTAAGAAAGATCCCTCAAGTATTTTCTGAGATAGGGACACAGGCAATTTAAATAGACCATTGCATATTGATGGTGGGCTAAACAAACTTTAAAATTATGCAATGCATCTTCCATCTTTTGAAAATTCAGGTTGGTTTAACGAAAATTTTGTGTCCATTTAAACCATAAAATGATTTTGCCTTCTTTTCATTTATGTTATAATATTCATGTACAGGACCAGTTAAACGATTGTGCATATATATATGTACAGTTTTTACCAATATTTCTCAAAATATTTTGAGTTGTTTTGAACTTTAAAGCAAAAAGAATATTAATACATGTATATAAAGATTCAATGCTCATAATGACCACTATCTGCAAGCGAGGTCTTCTGAATGACTGGTTTGGTATAGATACCAGTGGTGCCAACAGTTAGCCAGATATTTGGTTCCAAGGCCATAAACTGTTTTACAGATACCAATTTAACCAAAGATAATCAAACAATAGCTTGCTCCATATATGGAGCCATATGTTTACCGCTAGGTTTTGACTTACTGAAAACAATGTTCAGACTGACCATTTAGTAGTGCAGTAAATTAAATACTGGTACATTTTAATTTAGAATTTAAGCTTATTAAAGCTTACTATGCACCAGCTGTCGTTTATTGTTTGATTGTACAGTGAATTCCACTAAAGATCACCCCTGTTAATATCACATTCCTCTTTATATCATTTTTTTAAACACCATTTTCCCTCTATAAATGCAACAAATGCAACATGATATAAAGAGAAGTGCACTGTATTTAACAAACTGCCTTATTAACAGGTGATTTGATAGAAAGATTTTTTTCGAGTAACTGGTTACGCTAATAAAATTTGCTTGATGTTGTATGACTCACATCTGTAGAGGCGAGAACATTATGGCTCCTCTGTGTGCCTGTCACCCTCTCGGAGTCGCCACACCCGTATGGCAGGAAGGGGGGTCTCGGTTTCGCTTGTTCCGACTGTCTGGTGGCGGGGGCAGATTTAGGACGGGTACCTGATGCTGACTTACTCACTCGAGGTTGTACTGGGAGATTTGCTTTGTTTACAAATGTTTTATCGTCAACTTTCTTTGGTTGCAGTTTGAAACTGGACTTATCTGGAAAAATAATAAAATGCATCAAAAAAAATAATTGAAAATTTGCACTGGTCATGAATGTCAATGGAAACTTACATCAATATAAGTTCCTTGTAAACTATTGACAAAGTATATAAATAAACAACTAGACATACTGCATGTAAGTACATAATATCTATAAATTAAAAAAAAAAAGTAAATTATAAGAATCGATGTATCTGCATATTTGTTATAGACAGTATATTTCAAAGAAAAAATTACATTACTTTTTATCTTCTTAGGCTGCCAGTTTTAATCAATCATAGATTGGTTAACAACAAATGATGATTAATAATAAAATTTTGACTAATTTCCAAAACTACCACCATGCCGCTCTTCCTGACCCGCTCTCTGGGAATTACCTTTTGCTTTTTGTTTGGGTTCATCAATGTTTTCTTTACATGTGTACTTGACAAGTTTTTCCTTTGCAGCTTTCCGGAGTTGCCCTTCTTCTTTTGACTGACTCTGAATCTCTACATCCCCTGTGTTGGATTCTGTTACTTTCTCCTGTGTACTTGTCTTTTCTTCAGATTTAGATTCTTTCGGTTCTTTTACCAGGACAGGACCACCATCATCAGTTGGTTCAACTACCTTCATTTCTTTTGCTGCCGATTCCTTTTCTTCTTTTGAAATTTCTTTTTCTGCTGTTTCATCATTGTCACTCCATGCTATGGATGTATGAGCATATTCTAGTTCCCTGCGCTGACTTCGGTAGGTTAAGTTGTCATAATAAGTGGGTATGTTTTTCACAAGACTTTGGATCTTGAACTCTCGTCCATATTCTGATCTTTTGAAGACCATCTTGTAACCAAGTCACACCTTTAAAGAAATGAAGATATAATATTATTTTACCATTGAAGTTAATTAATATTTCATGTGTATACTGTGTTTATCATTGCTAATCCAAATTGCAATATATAAAGTCAGATTGGTCAAATACAGTCTTCAAGGTGCAATGAATTTAAAAAGCATTTTCAGGGAGAACAATGGTGCAATTTTGCAGTTTTTGCTTGAAAAAATCCTAACTCTAATGACCATCGATCCTGGACCCAAAAGGAAAACCTCACTATTTATTAGACAGGTATGAGAAAACTAAACTGCTTGTCACTGGTACATTGTACATGTTATTTTTGTTCAAAAGTTGTTGTAATCATCCTTGGATTTTAATCACCTGTTGTTTTATTAACATTATTTTACATTTCAATAAAGAAACCAGGGAAAGTTCACAGCCACTCATTATTTAAAATGCATACTTTCTTCCTGTTTTGCGAGATAGAATAAGACGTACTCTTTACTTGACACATTTTACTGCCATTGTAAAATAATGTACAGCAATGCATTGTTTAATTTAATATATATAATATCAAAAGAATTTGAATGACTCATGCACATAAAAAAGGTGATTTTTATGCATATTTGTCCAGGCATGGTCACTGACAAACATTGCTTTCAGTTTTATGACATTTAAACTTTCTTTACTTTCTAGTTTTGGTTTTATCTAAACCATTCTTTTGTACGTGTACATAAAATTACATATTTATCTATATTTGTGGCAGATTTGAATTGTACATAGGATTTAGGTTGCCTTCTAGGCTCTAGCGAACTAGAGGGAATTTCCCTTTGAGCGTCTGACTAGGATTTTGAGGGTTTGATCCCCAGTTGAAGCACACTTTTCTTTTTCCTGTTACAAATAGTGTCTGTGGCCCTCCCTTTAGTGACAGTGGAGTTGAAATTAACCTGGGTTGTGCTGTCCGGGGGGAAAACACATTTAAAAAGGGGGAAGTAGTGTGGCAGATTTGAATTGTACATATGATTAAGGTCGACTTCTAGCTTCAAGCTAGAGGGAATTTCCCTTCATAATTAGCTCTGTGTCTGTGGTAGCTAGAGCATCTGACCAGGAACCAGAGAATCAAGGGTTCAATTCCAGCCAGGTGGAACCACCCTATATTCTCTTTCCTGTTACATATTTCAATGAAAATATATATGCACATGCTTATTAAGAAACATGTATCATTGATGCAACAAATCAGTAAAATTCTAAACTGGGGGGGGGGGGGGGGGGAACATGTTTGACATTTATCCAAAATGACAGAAATAATTGACTTATATTCAACCTATATGTTATATGTTGACCCAAAATGCAGCAAACAAGGTCTGGCAAAAATGGGAAAGTATTAAACTTATTTCAGAATGAACTACCTATCCAATGATCTGGGATGTATGCTTTTCACCATGAACCTTTGCCTTAAATACTTGTACTTAATTATGTGATTGATTTAATGACACAATAAAAAATATATAAAAAAAATTAAATGTTAAGCCAATATTGGTTTGAAATTTTACCTGGAAATCTGGAAATATTATCATTTATATAAATGTATGTAGATCCATCTTCAGAAGTTCAATATAGTTTTGTCGTCCAAACATTTAGCGGGTCAGAGAGTCAGAACTCTTTGGACTAATGGCAGACCAGCTGTCTCTTATATGTTAAAGTAGTCTGAAGGGTTCTGACTCTCTGATTCGATAAATATAGGGAAGGCAAGCGGTTCATAAAGTCAGAACCCTTCCGACTAAATATAATGTTATAAGCTTATTGCTTCATTACTGTATAGCATCTGGTATGGAAATATTTTGAAATCGTTAAAAAGTTTGTTGAGAGTTGGTTGAAAGACAGATTATTTTTTCTTTCTCATATATTTAATTTTAAATGATACGATGAAGATGTGTGCAGAAACTTTAGTGTTCCTGATCGATACGAATTTCCGTTTTATTTCTTAGGAATATCATCTTCATCTTACTTTCACTTTATATCAGTATATTCCAAAACAACTAAGCTAGCTGGACAAAATATCAGAACGTGTAAACAACATAAAAGTCAGTAGGCCTATATTCTTTTACCAGGATTAGCAACTAGCTTATAGGCCTAATCTGTGCATGTAGGCCTGTATTTATTTACTTCCAATATTTGTTTTCATATCTTCTATGTAAAAGATTTTCTTCATTCAAAATAGTGCTCTGGTTCTATATATTTAATGCTGCGAAATTTAATTCAATCCAATTTTCCGTGGCTTTACATCTCAACCGGAATGATTACTCCTTTAATGGACCCCATTGGAAATAAGCCTATTTTATAGGCTTTATGGGTAATCCAAGGCCAAAGGCATTTTCATCTGGTTTTACAAATTTTCCTCTACTACTACTCTACTTTTTTAATTGACATCTCTAAAATTTTCAACTTTTTACTTAGAAGATTTGCAATCACAGTGTAATTTAATTTCATGCGATACAAATTTAAACTGTGATATGTCAAGGTTTGTGAAAATTCTTCTGTGATATTTTATGTTTTAAATTAATAATTTTAAGAAACCCACAATAATTTAATTTATTACTGATTATAATTGTGATCCAATTGCTTATGAAATGCGATATTTGTACTGTGTAATTTTACTATGCCTTTGCCTGAATAAACATTATTATTATTATTATTGTATAGTCGATCTGTTTGAACTTGTATCAGGTGTTTCGCGCTTTGACACCTTCGCACTCCAGTGTCGTGTTGAAAGCGTCGCACAACAAGATTTTGAACTGTTGCACTCTAGGTTGATTGCAGTTCTGTTGACTTGAATAGTTTAATTTTTCATTAACAAACTGTAACACAAAAATGTATTGCTACTTACCGCTTTCATTGGTCAGTTGGTTGGAGAGGATGCAGTTCAAATGAAAACAAAACTTACGAATCGTTGTCAAGAAAGTGCTCAAGGTAACACGTACGTTTTTGTCAAGCACCAAACTGATCTGATAATAAGGCGATTCTATAAGTTAAAGCGGTGTCGGATAGGGATAAAACGGACTGTTCGGAAAAAAGAAACATTTTGGTTTTCATTTTGTACCACTACCATATGGGAATAACTTATGTTGTAGCACAAAGACAATAATATGCCTATTGAAAGAAATAAAGAACTTACATGTAAATATTTGTTCCTGTGTTTTCATTAACTCGCAATTTCGCGACCTAGAAGTTTAATTTATACATGGATTAAGAAACCTTATCAAAGTTGTAGAAGGGTTTCACAAAAAAACTTATATAGAAATAAGCATGAATTTAACCTAAATAAATATGACATAGTTGAATTTCAAATTCCTGATACATTAGTTATTCAATAATATATAATTATTAATTATATATTAATGTTCTTGTAAGTAATTATTTTACATTTTTAAGTATTTTGTCTTTGATACATGTTGCAGAGATCTCTTTCTGTAATTCTTCTTTCATAATAATTACAATTCATCTTTAGTATTTAACAAATCAAAAGTCTGGAATTTCACTTCCGCTGTATTAATAATAAAAAGTATATAAGGTGCAACTTATTAACGCCAAAATTAACTGCAATTTGTATTCTAATTTTTATAATAAAAAAGTTGAAATAAATTGGTCACCAGAGCTAAAATTAAGATTACATTTTTTTAACAAAGAATGGAAGATACAAAAAAAGATTATTGAAAAAGTTCAGAGCCAAATTAATTTGCTTAAACAACATGATATAGTTAAGACCGTATCTACCGCAAAATAAACTTGAAATCTGAAATGGTGACCCCCCCCCCCCCCCGCCCCTGAAAAATTTCTGGATCTGCCCCTGATTAAATTAATTAACCATGATACATTTTCTATGAAGACCACAACTTCGCTTCTTGAGTTGCATTGAAAGGTAATGAATTCCCCTAGCCTATTGTCTACATATATATATATCTACATCGTAGTGACCACCTTCATTAAGTTAAGATTATGTCATGTGATGGTGGTTTGCTATAAGCCAAGAGAGAAAGATAACAAAAAGATAGTTAAAGGGATATATCTACAAGTACAGATATTCAAAATTGCTTATTTAGAGACAGTTTGGGGGAATCTGAAGAAGTTATATATAGAGGTTACGTTGTGTCAACAGACAGGCAGACAGGCTGTTCCAGTCCACTCGTACACTGTGTTCTACATGAGAATGCACATGTTTAATATTTGTTCGGGGGTGCATGTCTTGTATGTCGGGATGAAGGTATATGAGGTGGTCTTTACTAATGTTGACATTGTTATTGTAACGAAACGGGTTTCCGGTAGGTTTATTAATGTATATGGCACTGTTTTCAATATTCACTGATGTTGTGACTCTGCTCCAAAACCCTGTTTCTTGTGGGCGTAGTCTGACCAGGACTGTCGTGGTCTCAGACCACCTCCAACAACCAATATAAGTTTTTACCTTGGATCAGTACCCCAATTCTGGGTAAGATGGAGTTCTGACTTTATCAGAATTGTCTGCGTCTTAAATCGCTAAATCAGACTGACTACTATGAAAGATGACTAGAAGTCCAGAGATAAATTATATTCACAACTTTATATAGTAAAATCATAGTAAACAATAAGTATTTAATATTACAAGTTTTACATTTAACATGAATGCATTTGCTAGTATGGACAATTATTCATTTACCCACAAATAACTTTCACACGTATAAGCGCTGAACGACTCCCTCTCTGCATATGTATACTAATATTAGATAGATTTACCCGTAAAACTGTTCAATAATTCATGTACTAATAAATAAACAGTACTAGTGATTTTCAACAACTGTTAAGAACTAAAGAAATAAATAGAGAACTAATTTATTTATCCATAATGCAGGGTCAATACAACATAACGACTTAAATCCTGACAGCGAATCCAGTCAAATATCTCTCAAGGAGCTTTAAATAATTAAAATAAATAGATATTAATACCAGTATAACACCTCTTCTACACAGAGTATCCACTCTTGTAGGCTTCAACGTTTAGGTATGTATACAAGCATAAAATCCATTCCGAAAATTAGTATTAGTATTATTTAACAATTAATATATAATCTGTTAAATAATTACACAAGTACCACACCTCTTCCACATAAAGTATATTTTCCACTCTTATGTAGGCAATCAACGTCTAGGTTTGGGTACAGGTATAAAGATTTACTTACAGAGTATCTCAATGAATAAATACTAGTGACTCTACATAGAGTATAACCGTATATAGGTATACACACTAGTCGACTACTAAATATATGTATATAGGCCTAGACTGTAAAATTAATTCACTGTCGGATAAGTCTGTACGAGTTATTGCCCTTGATTTACTAACGTTACATAGAAGTCTGATTGATAATAGTGATTGTGCAGCGTTCCGCCTCTATCCAATGCCAACGGGCCAGAACTGAAGCAATCAAGCTTACTCGCTCCTTTATATAGCCTACGGTCCTCACCACGTGAGGACGTCCTCACCAGGTGAGGATATTTCCTCATCTGGTGAGGAAAATGACCGAATATGGAATAATTGACCCGACGTTTGGGGTCAATGCTTACATTTACTATAACCAAACAACCGCCTCTTCCGCGATATAGTTCCACAACTAACCGATAAAAACACTGGCTATAATTCAACATTTTACACATAAACTGTGATTAAATTCTATTTCAATACAATATATAGCTAAAGTCCAAACTGATACATCGGATGTAATCGACTTCGACAAACAACTCGCAAATCATTCTCCCATGACATTACATTGATCGCTGGGTTGAGAGCGGGCCGGAGATGAAACGGAAAGTTCAAACACTAAATTCCGGCGTTTGCAACGCGTAAGTAATAAAACTTCATGTTTCTACTAATCTTGAATTTCTGGAGTTATTATAACTTGAACAAAACATCTAAAAATGTCAACACAATCGTTATTCGTATCCAGCGTCCTTCACAACGGATTGCAGTAGGCGAAATCACAATGGCGTCTGAACGACCTAAATTATGACCTCAGAACGCAGAATATTCTTAAAAATCGAATGTTTTACGAACTAACCAAATTTCAACTGCAATACGTTGCTGTATAATTAAACGACGTTCCATTTCATCTTTACAAATATTTTCCAGCATTTATCCTTTAAATTAACAACACAACCCAGCTGCTTACAAACGTAAACAACGATCAGCTGTTTACAAGGTCGGTCTTTCTCACTACCGTCACACTACCATTTTCCACCCAACTACTCCACAAACATTCATGACTTATTAATAATTATGCACATAGCTAACAATTCCTTTCACTCTTTAGCCTCATTAAACATGTATCTGCCCATTGTATTGGTAAAAAAAGAATTAGAAATACTTTTATATTCAACAGTGAGGATGTTAAATTCTAATGCCTCAGCATATAAATATACTTGATTAACTTTTACATCTAACCCCCCTTCCAGGTTTGTCACAATACTCCCTGTTTTCAAAATATTGACGTCCGCGTCAATGCTATGACATTTCGATAATCATATATCCACAAACTCAACATTTTCTCAATCGTCCAAATTAAATACTTACTTCCTATACACATTACTTCCTAAATTATATTGGTAGCTGCCTTTCACACTTTACCGATACTCTTGAACCACTTATGTAATATTTTACATATTGATATATTTGACATTTTACATATGTCCAATTTGCATATTTAAAATTTACCACAGACCATAGACCATTTTCCTTATTTCTTCACTCTTTCTGCCTCCTAAATCCAAGATATAATGATTGTAATAGAATTTGAATTTCAGTATTGTAACAACTAAACAATAACATCATTCCTAGCTATGTTAATCACAATTATAAATGCAAGTTAACAGATACATGCCGGAAAAGTCCAGTATGATTTCTAACTGATATAAATATTCATAAATCTACATATTCTCCAGAAGTGTTCACATGTAACATCCACCCCCAATATGTCTTACCTGGACATATATCTTATACTTCCATTATTTATGTATCACACTGGACTGACCCGTAATGTTTACAAAATGATATATTGCTGCTCCAGGGAGAGTATAAAAGTCCGAAACAATGAGACATATTATATAACTATTTAAGTGAAATTGTACATATATATATATTTTTTTTAATACTTTCCCCTGGAGCAACACACAAGATACATTTTACAGCAATATTTTCCCGCGAGTCCTGCCAATATCCCGTCCATATGGGTGTTTCCTCCAGCTATCTGTAAGGCTTCTTTTCTCTTCTACTTCTTCTTCTACCGCTGCCTAATCTTGCAGCATGTAGGGAAATAATGGCATCCCGTCCAAACTCTGCATCTTCACAGCCTGTGCTGCAGGATAGTGCGGTTCTTCTCCTTCTCCAAATTGGTTTGGGAGGGATAGGATACTTTCCTTACTCTAAAACCCCCTTGGGTTAGTAACTCTATATTAAATACTTAAAGTGATATCCTTCAGCACGCCTGCACAGTTCCAGTCGCTGGTGTTGAAGATCTGTGCTGAGGTTATTCCTGCCAGAACCAAGCTTGGAACTTCATAAAGCAGGCTTCATCTCGAAGAGATCCAGGCTAGGATTCTTCCAACTGTTCAAGAGTAGAACTCTTCAGTAGCCATCTCAATAATGTAAATAATTGTTTTCTTTTGTACCTAAGTACAATATATAAATAAATGTGATATAACTCATCATCCAGGATTTCCCTCTAAAACATAAGTCCCGGGATAGGTAGTTTATGAAATAAAACTGTCTCTCTCATTCTATATAGTGTTCCTCTCTAGATCCGGATCGTCTAAATGGTCCTTGTGGCTCCCAAGGACACTGGGTCGACTGGCAATGACATCTCTACCTGGGCCCAGGTAAGCTGCATTGCAACATCAATCCGGAAGATGAACACCCTATACATTTCTCAGCCATTGGGCAAAAGAACCTGGCCAAGGTTCAAATACCTATCTTACACACTGAAAAGTAATACATTCTTAACATAATGAAACATGTAGTGATAATAGATTTTACGAGGCTGTGACGTCATAATCCACTATCCACAGTGGATTTTCCCTGGCGCGACTATTTCTTAGTTTCCCAATAAGCATTTGCGTGGGCGGTTAAAGGGTTTGATCTTGGTTAAAGGTTTCAATAACTGCATCTGTAACATTACCCCTTCTATATGTAACACCATCATAATACTGGGTGACACCCAGTACTCTCTTGTATTGACCACAAATATGACAGCGTTGACAAGATAAACATCTATCTTTGCTTAAAATCCTCCATGTACCCGCCCTCGTAATGCTGTAGCAAGCTTCAACGCCTTGCTTCCATCGTCTCATCTGTTACTTCAACACTAATTCAAAATGTACTTAATAGTCTTGCCAGTTCCCTTCACCATCAAATGTAGCAAGATTCGGAGTCCCAAGTGAAGGTTTGTACTCCCTCTCCCGATGCACTACAGGTCCTCCCATCCCTGCCGATCTAGGATCTTTATATGCCCCCACCCTATCAAATCCATGAGTAGGGTCTGACATATAGCAAACCGAACCAGGCCACTTAGGCCATCTGACACTCGTAGTGTCAATATCCTTTCGTGATCGACACTGAGGACACCAGGAACCCACCTCTTCTGACATGGTACCTCTGTCAGTATGAAGGCCGGCTGCGTTCTCCACCTCCTCGGGCAGGTCTCCACAACGCTGATTCATAACAGGTACAGGCTCGACTGCATGACCGGGTCCCTTGCTAATGGACATGCGATCATGGCCAAATCGACCATACAGGTCTCCTGACAGCAGGTAGTCATGTCTATTACATGACCCCACTCGCCTCTGCCGTGCACCAGAGCTCCTCTCCACGTCTAACGCCCCTTGTATAAGATTCTATTATTCGCATTAGTTCTTCTGTGCAAGCTCTGTTTCTCTAGAGCTGCACCTTTGATTGGACCATTTGTCCCAACTATCTTCTCCGACAGTTCCCCGGAACATTCCGTATTGGGAATGGGACAAAGTATCAAGGTCACTATCCACCGTAGTTACCGATGGCACCCCTCTAAATAACTTAGGATGTGTACCTAAGCTATTGTTATCTGTATTGCCGTTTGTAGAGACGGGTACTTTAAACCGTATTTCCCCACTCGGCGATCCAGCAACAAACATCATCTGTGGATTTAAAATGTCCTCCCCCTTGACTGATGGTCTGTGGGAGTAATAACCCGTTGGCATTGGATATGGTCTCAGGTGTGTCACCAATCAATTGTACCACCTCTCAAACTCACTAGGGAGTTACTTCATCGTGTTCTGGCTCTTCTAAAACACGCAGTTGATCTGGAGTTATGTCATTGGTAGCCATAGTGATGACCTCTAAGTGTCTTGGTCAAGGACACTGCTGATTGGTTGAAGAAGTTAAGTATCCCACCGCTGCCACCAATTGTAACGAAACGGGTTTCCGGTAGGTTTATTAATGTATATGGCACTGTTTTCAATATTCACTGATGTTGTGACTCTGCTCCAAAACCCTGTTTCTTGTGGGCGTAGTCTGACCAGGACTGTCGTGGTCTCAGACCACCTCCAACAACCAATATAAGTTTTTACCTTGGATCAGTACCCCAATTCTGGGTAAGATGGAGTTCTGACTTTATCAGAATTGTCTGCGTCTTAAATCGCTAAATCAGACTGACTACTATGAAAGATGACTAGAAGTCCAGAGATAAATTATATTCACAACTTTATATAGTAAAATCATAGTAAACAATAAGTATTTAATATTACAAGTTTTACATTTAACATGAATGCATTTGCTAGTATGGACAATTATTCATTTACCCACAAATAACTTTCACACGTATAAGCGCTGAACGACTCCCTCTCTGCATATGTATACTAATATTAGATAGATTTACCCGTAAAACTGTTCAATAATTCATGTACTAATAAATAAACAGTACTAGTGATTTTCAACAACTGTTAAGAACTAAAGAAATAAATAGAGAACTAATTTATTTATCCATAATGCAGGGTCAATACAACATAACGACTTAAATCCTGACAGCGAATCCAGTCAAATATCTCTCAAGGAGCTTTAAATAATTAAAATAAATAGATATTAATACCAGTATAACACCTCTTCTACACAGAGTATCCACTCTTGTAGGCTTCAACGTTTAGGTATGTATACAAGCATAAAATCCATTCCGAAAATTAGTATTAGTATTATTTAACAATAAATATATAATCTGTTAAATAATTACACAAGTACCACACCTCTTCCACATAAAGTATATTTTCCACTCTTATGTAGGCAATCAACGTCTAGGTTTGGGTACAGGTATAAAGATTTACTTACAGAGTATCTCAATGAATAAATACTAGTGACTCTACATAGAGTATAACCGTATATAGGTTTACACACTAGTCGACTACTAAATATATGTATATAGGCCTAGACTGTAAAATTAATTCACTGTCGGATAAGTCTGTACGAGTTATTGCCCTTGATTTACTAACGTTACATAGAAGTCTGATTGATAATAGTGATTGTGCAGCGTTCCGCCTCTATCCAATGCCAACGGGCCAGAACTGAAGCAATCAAGCTTACTCGCTCCTTTATATAGCCTACGGTCCTCACCACGTGAGGACGTCCTCACCAGGTGAGGATATTTCCTCATCTGGTGAGGAAAATGACCGAATATGGAATAATTGACCCGACGTTTGGGGTCAATGCTTACATTTACTATAACCAAACAACCGCCTCTTCCGCGATATAGTTCCACAACTAACCGATAAAAACACTGGCTATAATTCAACATTTTACACATAAACTGTGATTAAATTCTATTTCAATACAATATATAGCTAAAGTCCAAACTGATACATCGGATGTAATCGACTTCGACAAACAACTCGCAAATCATTCTCCCATGACATTACATTGATCGCTGGGTTGAGAGCGGGCCGGAGATGAAACGGAAAGTTCAAACACTAAATTCCGGCGTTTGCAACGCGTAAGTAATAAAACTTCATGTTTCTACTAATCTTGAATTTCTGGAGTTATTATAACTTGAACAAAACATCTAAAAATGTCAACACAATCGTTATTCGTATCCAGCGTCCTTCACAACGGATTGCAGTAGGCGAAATCACAATGGCGTCTGAACGACCTAAATTATGACCTCAGAACGCAGAATATTCTTAAAAATCGAATGTTTTACGAACTAACCAAATTTCAACTGCAATACGTTGCTGTATAATTAAACGACGTTCCATTTCATCTTTACAAATATTTTCCAGCATTTATCCTTTAAATTAACAACACAACCCAGCTGCTTACAAACGTAAACAACGATCAGCTGTTTACAAGGTCGGTCTTTCTCACTACCGTCACACTACCATTTTCCACCCAACTACTCCACAAACATTCATGACTTATTAATAATTATGCACATAGCTAACAATTCCTTTCACTCTTTAGCCTCATTAAACATGTATCTGCCCATTGTATTGGTAAAAAAAGAATTAGAAATACTTTTATATTCAACAGTGAGGATGTTAAATTCTAATGCCTCAGCATATAAATATACTTGATTAACTTTTACATCTAACCCCCCTTCCAGGTTTGTCACATTATGTATGATTTTGTGTAGAGTTGTTATCGCATGACTCTCCTTCTGTCTTCAAGTGATTGCCAGTTAAGATGTTGGAGCAGGAGGTCACCAACACTCGAGATGTTCCGGAATTTGTTGTTGACGAATCTGGCTGCTCTACACTTCACTATTTCTAATTTATTTATGTCTGTTTTAGTGTAGGGGTCCTAACAGAGCAGGCACATGCTATGGATGACGCCTAATCCTGGACAGAATGTAGAGCTTATACTAAACTTTCGTCTGAGAAAGCCCAAGGTGGAGATTGCTTTCCAACAGATGTTATACGTGGTTTTCTCCACTTCAGATTAGACTTTATCTCATAGCTGACCTGTTCAGTCATGTCATACGTCCATGTCATAATTATGGTATTATACACGTGTAATAACACTATTGTGACGTCATAAACAATGACGTCAAGTAATTGTCTCGGTAGTGAAAATCTCACCGCGAAAGTAGAAATTTTCCTTTCTTATAGAGAATGAATATGAGAGTTTTGGTGTATTTTCTCATAAATATAAGTCATGTGATACATAGAATCTTACACTCGTGCCAATGTAATATGGCATTTATTAAACTTGTTGAATAATTTGATTTGGCACTCGCCTTAAGGCGCGTGACATATTAAATTATTGAACTCGTTTAGTAAATTCCATATTGCATCGACACTCGTGTAAGATCCTCTATGTATGGTGAGGCCTAACTGTTATGCTTTGCCTACGTGTTGTAATTCCTTTCCGTGCAGCATGAATCTGTGATGTTGTGTGCGTTTGTTGATGGTGATGGAAATGACATTACATTTTTCAGGATGGGAAGACATTTCCCATACTCTCTCCCACAGAGCTTACTTGTCTAGATCTTGTTATAGAGTCTGGGCATCATGGTAAGGTAGACACTAGTGTCATCTGCAAACAGACGTACAGTGAAGTGGAGAGACCAACAGGAGTATCATTGATATAAAATAGAAAGAGGGCTGGGCCAATAGCCGAGCCTTGAGGGCCACAGACCTGATTTCAACAGTACTAGATTTTTCACCTTCAATGACGACAGCCTGCTTCCTGTTCCCCATGAAATTACTTAACATTTTTATTTATGCCACAGGGACCTGAGAATTAGTTACAGCTAGTTTTGGACCTAAAATAGGGTGTTTATAGAGTATTTTTACACTTTTGGTGGGCTAAGATCAATGTTCGATAAAAAATGTCCCCCTCAATGGTCAAAGCTTTTATGACCAATTGAGGGGGACATTTTTCATCGAAAATCGATCTTACCCCCCAAAAAGTGTAAAAAATACTCTATAAACACCCTATTTTAGGTCCAGAACTCCCTGTGATTTATGCCATAACACCGAAGCTTATGACAAAGCAGTGAATGATTGACCCTGTCAAAAGCTTTGGAGAAGTCCATAATCAGGACGTCGGTTTGTTTAACCTTGTCGACGTTGGAGCTGACATCATCAAAGACTCTCAAATGATACAGATCTTCGAAACCATGTTGGATTATGGAGAATGTTATGTTTGTCAGTGTGGTGCATAATGTAACTGACCGCTTTATATTCTAGGAGTTAACTACAAATACACGTGGTAGAAAATAATACTCAATACAAGCAGAGACGTATATATATGTCTCTGATACTGGTGTTTAACGATACATTTACGTGGTCTACAGTGTTTTTCAGGGCTTTGGGATGGGTGTAATATGTACCTGTCTCTATATAGTTTCAAGCTATTGTTACGGACGTAATTTAGGGAGCTCCGTTGGCAACGGGGAAATTTTTCTGTCACTATACATGTTTTGTGAATAATTGATAAATTGACTTAACAGTATGTACATTAAATTACTGTAAAAATAACGGTATAGTATTGTGGTTTTCAGAGTATTTTCAATGAGCTAGTATTATGAATGTTTCGATTGTGAACTTTCTCTTTATTGATGGTGACATCCCTGCGTTTCCAACCTATGATGTTTACATGTCGCAGTTGATTCGTTATTCTAGGGCTTGCTCTAAATATCGAGATTTCCGTGATAGATGTCGAATGCTTCCAAAGTGAAACAAACTAATTACTATACAGAGATTCGAGACATGCAGGTTGATGAGAACATCGAGAACACGTTTTATGGTCGTTATCTATGTCTCATTGAGAACATTTTTGTATCTTTATGTGATATGAAGATAGACGTTTTTTGAGTATGCTCATTAGTGTACTTACTTGTTGTGGTGATTGAGAATGATGACTCGGTTCTCACTTTGAGGACTTGGCATTTAGTACATGGCGGGTGTCGTCGATGAAGCAGAAGGCGCTTACTTTTCCAAAACACATGTTCTTATTCTTATGTACTTTTACGAGGGTCTCCATGTCAATCTTTCATTTGTTCATATTTCCCCCTTAATTTTAATCGTTTCTGAGTTCGGATTATGGTTTACTTGACCCTTCGCTATTCTCTGTTTTTTAGTTAATTACCCCCTGACACACAAGTGACAGCATTAAGGAAACATCGCTGTTTATATAAATGGTTGTGAGCTATCTTTATATTTATATATTTGTTGAGTTTGCAGGAAATATTTTCCATTAGACTGGTGGCATTCCTATGGGAACAAACTGTGTCCCACTCTGAGCTGACTTGTTTTTGTTTTCATACCAGGCTGGATTTGTTTTAAGTTTTCTTTCTTGTATATCGACGATGTATTTACTATAAACAAGAAGAAGTTTGCTGACCAAATCGATCGTAAAGGACACAAGAGAACCATCGTCTACATCTGCTGCTTACCTCGATCTTTACCTAAACTACGGTCAACATGGGTAGCTTACTATTACATGTGTAACTATACGATAAACGTGATTTTCCGATCGTTAACTTTTCCTTTCTTGATAGTAACATTCCTGCTTTTCTAATCTATGGTGCTTATACGTCGCAATTCATTCGTTTTTATTACTAGCCAGATATTGAGTTTTTCGGGATAGATGTCGGCTGCTGACGAACTTATTGTACAGGGATTCGAGAGATGCAAGTTGATAAAGTGAAGACTATGAACACGTTTTATTGTCACCTTCTTGGTCTTATTGAGAGATATTCTGTATCGTTTTATTAAGCTGAAGCTTGATAATGCTTCCTCTGCTGGAACACGTGGTCTTATTCTCTTGACTATTAACGTTTCGGTATTCTCTGATTCTTTTTGTAACCACAGGGACCCGGCAATGAACTATTGTAGATCGTAAAACTGTTCCCCAATGGGTTATGTATGCACAGAATTGAAAAAAAGCCTGAAACGCGTAAGATTACAGCAACGACATCAGCAACAACAACAACATCACAACGACGACAACAACAACACTTTCAACCATTGACATTTTCCAGTATGTTTTATTTTCATATATTATGATATATTCTGATAGTTTCTTCACAATAGGAAGTAACTCCCAATTTTTCAATTACATTTTTTTGTTAGTGTCAAAGTTGTTTTGATCACACCAATGTTTTACGAAATCTCTGTCTTCATTTTTGTCAAGAGAACCATAATAGAACATGCTGTTTTCTCTATCTTTCATACCAGATAGTTTTCTAGTACAGGCCGTAATAGCCAGGGTATCCATAGTAGCCAAGACCTCCATGCGGATAATGGTGGTGATGATGGTATGGGTCGTAATGATATCCGCTATAATAGTGGTGATGATGGTATGGATCGTAATGGTAACCTCTTACTTCGGTATTTGTTGTCAGCAAAAATAACGCCAGCACAATTAACACAAGTCCCTTCATCCTGCTGTAAACACAAAAATAGCCTGTTACAACACTTACCCCCTCTATATAGGAGGTGACAGTACAACACCTACACAAATAGCCTGTTACAACACTTACTGCCTCTATATAAGAGGTGACGGTACGACACCTACAAAAATAGCCTGTTACAACACTTACTGCCTCTATATAAGAGGTGACGGTACGACACCTACACAAATAGCCTGTTACAACACTTACTCCCTCTATATAGGAGGTGACAGTACAACACCTACACAAATAACCTGTAACAACACTTACTGCTTCTATATAGGAGGTGATGGTACGACACCTTCACAAATAGCCTGTTACAACACTTACTCCCTCTATATAGGAGGTGACAGTACAACACCTACACAAATAGCCTGTTACAACACTTACTGCCTCTATATAAGAGGTGACGGTACGACACCTACACAAATAGCCTGTTACAACACTTACTGCCTCTATATAGGAGGTGACAGTACAACACCTACACAAATAACCTGTAACAACACTTACTGCCTTTTTATAGGAGGTGACGGTACGACACCTACACAAATAGCCTGTAACAACACTTACTGCCTCTTTATAGGAGGTGACGGTACGACACCTACACACATAGCCTGTAACAACACTTACTTCATCTATATAGGAGGTGACAGTACCACACCTACACAAATAGCCTGTAACAACACTTACTGCCTCTTTATATGAGGTGACGGTACGACACCTACAAAAATAGCCTGTAACAACACTTACTGACTCTTTATAGGAGGTGACAGTACGACACCTACACAAATAGCCTGTAACAACACTTACTCCATCTATATAGGAGGTGACAGTACCACACCTACACAAATAGCCTGTAACAACACTTACTGCCTCTATATAGGAGATGATGGTACGACACCTACACAAATAGCCTGTAACAACACTTACTCTCTCTATATAAAAGGTGACGGTACGACACCTACACAAATAGCCTGTTACAACACTTACTCCCTCTATATAGGAGGTGACAGTACGACACCTACACAAATAGCCTGTAACAACACGTACTGCCTCTATATAGGAGGTGACAAAACGACACCTACACAAATAGCCTGTAACAACACTTACTGCCTCTATATAGGAGATGATGGTACGACACCTACACAAATAGCCTGTAACAACACTTACTGCCTCTATATAGGAGGTGACAGTACGACACCTACACAAATAGCCTGTAACAAGACGTCCTCCCTCTATATAGGAGGTGACAGTACGACACCTACACAAATAGCCTGTAACAAGACGTCCTCCCTCTATATAGAAGGTGACAGTACCACACCTACACAAATAGCCTGTAACAACACTTACTCCCTCTATATAGGAGGTGACAGTACAACACCTACACAAATAGCCTGTTACAACACTTACTGCCTCTATATAAGAGGTGACGGTACGACACCTACACAAATAGCCTGTTACAACACTTACTGCCTCTATATAAGAGGTGACGGTACGACACCTACACAAATAGCCTGTTACAACACTTACTC
This sequence comes from Mimachlamys varia, assembly GCA_947623455.1. Taxonomy (NCBI): domain Eukaryota; kingdom Metazoa; phylum Mollusca; class Bivalvia; order Pectinida; family Pectinidae; genus Mimachlamys; species Mimachlamys varia. Next base: position 42,433,636 of record OX392528.1, read on the forward strand.
CCTCTATATAGGAGGTGACAGTACAACACCTACACAAATAACCTGTAACAACACTTACTGCCTCTATATAGGAGGTGATGGTACGACACCTTCACAAATAGCCTGTTACAACACTTACTCCCTCTATATAGGAGTTGACAGTACAACACCTACACAAATAGCCTGTTACAACACTTACTGCCTCTATATAAGAGGTGACGGTACGACACCTACACAAATAGCCTGTTACAACACTTACTGCCTCTATATAAGAGGTGACGGTACGACACCTACACAAATAGCCTGTTACAACACTTACTCCCTCTATATAGGAGGTGACAGTACAACACCTACACAAATAGATAGCCTGTTACAACACTTACTGCCTCTATATAAGAGGTGACGGTACGACACCTACACAAATAGCCTGTTACAACACTTACTCCCTCTATATAGGAGGTGACAGTACAACACCTACACAAATAACCTGTAACAACACTTACTGCCTCTATATAGGAGGTGATGGTACGACACCTACACAAATAGCCTGTAACAACACTTACTGCCTTTTTATAGGAGGTGACGGTACGACACCTACACAAATAGCCTGTAACAACACTTATTGCCTCTTTATAGGAGGTGACGGTACGACACCTACACACATAGCCTGTAACAACACTTACTTCATCTATATAGGAGGTAACAGTACCACACCTACACAAATAGCCTGTTACAACACTTACTGCCTCTATATAGGAGATGATGGTACGACACCTACAAAAATAGCCTGTAACAACACTTACTGACTCTTTATAGGAGGTGACAGTACCACACCTACACAAATAACCTGTAACAACACGTACTTTCTCTATATAGGAGGTGACAAAACGACACCTACACAAATAGCCTGTAACAACACTTACTGCCTCTATATAGGAGATGATGGTACGACACCTACACAAATAGCCTGTAACAACACTTACTGCCTCTATATAGGAGGTGACAGTACCACACCTACACAAATAGCCTGTACATTGTAATGACACTTACTACCTCTATATAGGAGGTGACAGTACGACACCTACACAAATAGCCTGTAACAACACTTACTGCCTCTATATAGGAGGTGATGGTACGACACCTACACAAATAGCCTGTAACAATACTTACTGCCTCTATATAGGAGGTGACAGTACCACACCTACACAAATAGCCTGTACATTGTAATAACACTTACTACCTCTATATAGGAGGTGACAGTACGACACCTACACAAATAGCCTGTAACAAGACGTCCTCCCTCTATATAGGAGGTGACAGTACGACACCTACACAAAGAGCCTGTAACAAGACGTCCTCCCTCTATATAGAAGGTGACAGTACCACACCTACACAAATAGCCTGTAACAACACTTACTCCCTCTATATAGGAGGTGACAGTACCACACCTACACAAATAGCCTGTAACAACACTTACTGCCTCTATATAGGAGGTGACGGTACGACACCTACACAAATAGCCTGTAACAAGACGTCCTCCCTCTATATAGGAGGTGACAGTACGACACCTACACAAATAGCCTGTAACAACACTTACTCCCTCTATATAGGAGGTGACGGTACGACACCTACACAAATAGCCTGTAACAACACTTACTCCCTCTATATAAAAGGTGACGGTACGACACCTACACAAATAGCCTGTTACAACACTTACTCCCTCTATATAGGAGGTGACAGTACGACACCTACACAAATAGCCTGTAACAACACGTACTGCCTCTATATAGGAGGTGACGGTACGACACCTACACAAATAACCTGTAACAACACTTACTCCCTCTATATAGGAGGTGACGGTACGACACCTACACAAATAACCTGTAACAACACTTACTGCCTCTATATAGGAGGCGACAGTACGACACCTACACAAATAACCTGTAACAACACTAACTCCCTCTATATAGGAGGTGACAGTACGACACCTACACAAATAACCTGTAACAACACTTACTCCCTCTATATAGGAGGTGACAGTACGACACCTACACAAATAACCTGTAACAACACTTACTGCCTCTATATAGGAGGTGACAGTACGACACCTACACAAATAACCTGTAACAACACGTACTGCCTCTGTATAGGAGGTGACGGTACGACACCTACAAAAATAACCTGTAACAACACTTACTGCCTCTGTATAGGAGGTGACAGTACGACACCTACACAGATAGCCTGTAACAACACTTACTGCCTCTATATAGGAGGTGACAGTACCACACCTACACAGATAGCCTGTAACAACACGTACTTCCTCTGTATAGGAGGTGATGGTACGACACCTACACAAATAGCCTGTAACAACACTTACTCCCTCTATATAGGAGGTGACAGTACGACACCTACACAGATAGCCTGTAACAACACTTACTCCCTCTATATAGGAGGTGACAGTACGACACCTACACAGATAACCTGTAACAACACTTACTGCCTCTATATAGGAGGTGACAGTACGACACCTACACAGATAGCCTGTAACAACACTTACTCCCTCTATATAGGAGGTGACAGTACGACACCTACACAAATAACCTGTAACAACACTTACTGCCTCTATATAGGAGGTGATGGTACGACACCTACACAAATAGCCTGTAACAAGACGTCCTCCCTCTATATAGGAGTTGACAGTACCACACCTACACAAATAGCCTGTACATTGTAATAACACTTACTGCCTCTATATAGGAAGTGACAGTACCACACCTACATAAATAGCCTGTAACAACACTTACTCTAAACAGGAGGTGTCAGTAAAATACCGTCACCTGCTGTACTTACTCACTCTATATAGGAGTTGACAGTACCACACCTACACAATTAAGACCTGATCAATAGAAATTGATATGTTTACTCTTAAATTACCCAAACGCGAAATGTATTGATAAATAAAAGTTGTCGTTTTATCGAGAATCTTTTCGGGAAATATACATTTAAAGCACAAAATCAATCCTAATAGATGTTAACATCACTAAAATTATAGATTGATCATAAAATACAATTTGGCAGCTCTCACTTGCCTCGACACTTATATAGATTGAATTCTTTGCTGTACCGACTGTTCAAATTGAAGAATATACTATGATACTTAGAAAATGTATACCGGCAAATTTTCGCCCCTGGTAATGTTTGCCCTTAAGCAACACAAAACATATTCGCCCGTGTTAAATTCGCCCTGTATACTTATGGATATATTTTGTTTCATTTTTAATCATGATCGGTGTCGTTTTAAAACAGAAATTAAAGTGGTGTATTATTCAATTTACCGAGATTCTACGTTTCACACTAATATTTATTTTTATGTACGAATACACATGCGTCCATTTGATTTGATTGGCAGATTTCGAAGTAATAATATGATGAAAATGGATGACGTTACCAAGACTATGATTCAGTGACGACACAAAGACTGATAAAATGTATGTTTTGCTTAATTGTGAATATATACAAAGTGAGACTAATGTTTTGCATCTGATGTTACCCACACTACCTTGTAATTTTCGCCCTCATCTTAAATTCGACCTATATCTTGAGGGCGGAAATGGCGAATATTAAAAGGGGGCGAAAATTTGCCGGTATTCAGAAGTTGTTTTTAGGTAGGACGAACCATACGGAACCCAATAATAACAAATTTAAATATTGGAGACTATCATCAATATAATCGTAAAGTCTATTCAAGAAATGAATTAAAAAAATACTCCCACAATTATCGAATATCTCAGATACTGCAGTGTTGATGTAAACAAATATAAAAACAAATCGTAGAACTTTTAGTACGTAATGATTAGCGAAATCAAAATTGAAATATATGGCAATGTCTTTTTAAAAAGTAAAAGAATATTTCTAATTGAACACTAGAATTAAGAAGTGACTAGTATAGACACTAATAGCCTCTTTTATGACCAGGGTTGTAAATATGGAGAAATTCGCCTCTCAGGATTTCAAATTAGGCAACACCCTCGGCAAAGTCTTGGGTCTTACCATTTTTCAAACTCTTCCGATGACTTTCCCTATTTTTCATGGTCATTAAAGAGTCTAATACTCTTTTGTGCCTGTCACTTCTATATTCCAGTCTCAAGTCTTGTCTAGAATAAATGATTCAGATGCAAGCGCAAATCACCGTTAAAGCAATGTGTTTTCTACGTGTTGCCAGTGAAACAATCGAGTTCCCAAATAATCATCACCAAGAAGTTGAGTAGTCTTAATGTAAAAATAAATAACTTTAATACATGTATATAACACCAAAATGTATAAATAGCAACTATAGTACGGTATAGGTATAATATATACTGTATGTATATAATGTTAAGATGCTTATCATTTCATCCAAATTAAAGTAACATTTTGACACTTTTTTGTACAATTAAAAACATCAGACCATTCTATCTGTACAATGTACCACTACCGTTAATTAATTTATAATCAATATCCGATATTAACACAGAACCTATAACCAATATCCGATATTAACACCGAACCTATAACCAATATCCGATATTAATACCGTACCTATAACTAATATCCGATATTAATACCGTACCTATAAGTAATATTCGATATTAATACCGTACCTATAACTAATATCCGATATTAATACCGTACCTATAACTAATATCCGATATTAATACCGTACCTATAACCAATATCCGATATTAATACCGTACCTATAACCAATATTCGATATTGATACCGTACCTATAACTAATATTCGATATTAATACCGTACCTATAACTAATATCCGATATTAATACCGTACCTATAGCCAATATCCGATATTAATACCGTACCTATAACCAATATTCGATATTAATACCGTACCTATAACTAATATCCGATATTAATACCGTACCTATAACCAATATCCGATATTAATACCGTACCTATAACCAATATTCGATATTAATACCGTACCTATAACTAATATTCGATGATAATATCTTACGTATAACCAATATCCGATATTAATACCGTACCTATAACCAATATTCGATATTAATACCGTACCTATAACTAATATTCGATATTAAAACCGTACCTATAACCAATATCCGATGATAATATCTTACGTATAACCAATATCCGATATTAATACCGTAACTATAACTAATATCCGACATTAATATCTTTCGTATAACCAATATTCGATATTAATACCGTAACTATAACCACTATTCGATATTAATACCGTACCCATAACTAATATTCGATATTAAAACCGTACCTATAACCAATATCCGATGATAATATCTTACGTATAACCAATATCCGATATTAATACCGTACCTATAACCAATATTCGATATTAATACCGTACCTATAACTAATATTCGATATTAATACGTACCTATAACCAATATCCGATGATAATATCTTACGTATAACCAATATCCGATATTAATACCGTACCTATAACCAATATTCGATATTAATACCGTACCTATAACTAATATCCGATATTAATACCGTACCTATAACCAATATTCGATATTAATACCGTACCTATAACCAATATTCGATATTAATACCGTACCTATAACCAATATCCAATATTAATACCGTACCTATATCTAATATTCGATAATAATACCGTACCTATAACCAATATCCGATATTAATACCGAACCTATAACCAATATCCGATATTAACACCGAACCTATAACTAATATCCGATATTAATACCGTACCTATAACTAATATTCGATATTAATACCGTACCTATAACCAATACTCGATATTAATACCGTACCTATAACCAATATCCGATATCAATACCGAACCTACATGTATAGCAGATATCTGATATTAATACCATACCTACCTTGTGAACATAGGAAGATACATAGATGCTTGATTTCTACCTGTTCTAAAAATGTGCAGTTTTGTACAAAGCGATCATTTTATACTCGGGAAAGGTATATATATAACCCATGCATTTGTTAATAAAGCAATATCAATCACAGGATAAAAAACTTTAAATCTGTGAAACAGGATACATTGTAATTCTTCTTCCGTCGGTCATCCATCTTCACGCACAATTAAGTGCTATAAGACGTTTTTCTTTGTTTTAAAATGTTAAGCTCATGCTTAGGAAGATATGAAAAAAAGTATTTTGAACTAATTCATTTTCCAACCTTTCCTTAAACCTATATATTTGCATAGGGAAAACCTCCCAAAAGCATTAACAGAAAGTAAACAAGGACAAAGGAATCACAATGAAAAAGAAAGTAAACAAGGAGAGAGGAAACACAATGAAACGAAAGTAAACAAGAACAGAGGAAGCACAATAAAAAAAAGTAAACAAGAACAGAGGAAACACAATAAACGAAAGTACACAAGGACAGGAAACACAATAAAAAAGAAGTAAACAAGGACAGAGGAAGCACAATAAAAAAGGAAGTAAACAAGGACAGAGGAAACACAATAAAAAGGAAGTTAACAAGGACAGAGGAAACACAATAAAAAAGAAGTAAACAAGGACAGAGGAAGCACAATAAAAAAGGAAGTAAACAAGGACAGAGGAAACACAATAAAAAGAAAGTACACAAGGACAGGAAACACAATAAAAAAGAAGTAAACAAGGACAGAGAAAACACAATAAAAAAGAGGTAAACAAGGACAGAGGAAATACAATAAAAGAAAGTAAACAAGAACAGAGGAAACATAATAAAAAAGAAGTAAACAAGGAGAGAGGAAACACAATAAAACGAAAGTAAACAAGGACAGACGAAACACAATAAAAAAGTAAACAAGAACAGAGGAAGCACAATAAAAAAGGAAGTAAACAAGAACAGAGGAAACATAATAAAAAAGGAAGTAAACAAGAACAGAGGAAACATAATAAAAAAGGAAGTAAACAAGAACAGAGGAAACACAATAAAAGAAAGTAAACAAGAACAGAGGAAACACAATAAAAGAAAGTAAACAAGAACAGAGGAAACATAATAAAAAAGGAAGTAAACAAGAACAGAGGAAACACAATAAAAGAAAGTAAACAAGAACAGAGGAAACACAATAAAAGAAAGTAAACAAGAACAGAGGAAACACAATAAAAGAAAGTTAACAAGAACAGAGGAAGCACAAAAAAAGAAAGTAAACAAGGACGGAGGAAACACAATAAAAAAGGAAATAAGGACAGAGGAAACATAATAAAAAAGTAAACAATGACAGAGAAAACACAATAAAAAGTAAACAAGGACAGAGGAAACACAATAAAATGTAAACAAGGACAGAGGAAATACAATAAAAAAGTAAACAAGGAGAGAGGAAAGACAATGAAAACGTAAACAAGGACAGAGGAAACACAATAAAAAAGTAAACAAGGACAGAGGAAAACAAGGAAAAGAAAGTAAACAAGGAGAGAGAAAACACAATGGAAAAAAACAGAAAGTAAACAAGGACAGATGAAACACAATAAAAAGAAAGTAAGCAAGGACAGAGGAAGCACAATGGAAAAAACAGAAAGTAAACAAGTAGAGATGAAAAACAATAAATTATGGATTGAATGTCTATTTTTCTGCTTTCATCGACTGATGAAGTCAAGTGAACCTCAAGAAAATGAAGTGAACTACGAAGTAGTTCTAGATTTTTCGTGTACCATTTGAAGGAGGTTCGCTTGACTTCTTCAGCTGATGCAAGCAACAGAAAAGACATTCAATTCTTATATTTACGTTAACTATTTTAAATTTCCCGCCATTATAATGTACTTTAAGCTGACGGTGTCAAACGGTGCTTCACTTGTGTTACATTGTTGCACAGTTATCGTCATGTATGTGATACACGGAACAGCCAATAGCTAGCTTTATTCATCACTAGGCAACAGAAAAATGTAGTCCAGAGACAAGATTATTACTTTTTGATTTTATATGTGCTTTAATCATACCTCTCGAATTTTTATTTTATTTCACTACGAATTGATTGAAATACCTTTCCAGTATAAACTGAATTACGGTTTTTCAGAACGGTTTGCATCGCGCAACAGTATTGACTTTGTGATTTGGTCACAGCTGTTGGATAGTCGGTTAGGCCTAAATATATTGAAAACGTCTCATTAACAGTGAAATTAGGCATAGTTCTTTGACGAAAGTATGATGAATGAGGTTGATGACATGTCATGAAATGAATGAGTGATTTAACGATTTTTAATTTGGGACATAAGAGACAGACCCAACCGAAAACTACAAGCTTTTAAGTAGGCACACAGTACGGTTTTGCATGGACTAACGGGTGCTTTGTAATTTGTTACATCTTGTTCTGGACCTTAACTAAGATTTTAGATTTTTTTTATACACTTCTGGCGGTTTAGATCAATTTCTTATAAAAACGCCACCATAATCTAAACTTCCCGAAAGTATGCAATTATTCTACACACTGTAGGTAAGGGGGGGGGGGTGTTCAATTTTCGATAAAAAGCCCCTTCAATGTTCATTTAGGCTAAAGGGTGGACATCTTTCGAGGTCGAAAATAAGACCCGACCTACATTTCTTGCATCAAAAAATCACATTTCTAGCTGAGGTACGAAAAAAAACCGCTTGGTACCGTTGGAAAGATGGATACTTTTTATTATCCATAAAAAGCCCCCTCAATGTTCATTTAGGCTAAAGGGTGGAAATCTTTCGAGGTCGAAAATTAGACCCGACCTACATTTCTTGCATCAAAAAATCACATTTCTAGCTGAGGTACGAAAAAAAAACGCTTGGTACCGTTGGAAAGATGGATACTTTTTATTATCCATAAAAAGCCCCCTCAATGTTCATTTAGGCTAAAGGGTGGAAATCTTTCGAGGTCGAAAATTAGACGCCACCTACATTTCTTGCATCAAAAAATCACATTTCTAGCTGAGGTACGAAAAAACGCTTAGTACCGTTGGAAAGATGGATAATTTTTATTTTAAAAACGTCATAAAGGCACGTCATATGCATCCTCCTTCTGCAGAAATAACCTCGATTTCCTCCAAAAACACACCAAATTTCCGTATCTCAAAATTTTCGTCGGCTATCCTACCACTTCTTTTGACGTCACTGTACGCACTGGTCTTTCGCTTTCATTGGATGCCTATATCTAGATGAAGACCGCCATCTAATGACAGCGAAAAGCCAGCGCGTGCATTGACGTCAAAACTCATTTGCTATGCAAAAGTGGCAGGTACGGTTTCATGAATACCTGTATTGGTTTAATTATCCTTTTTCTTTTTCAAGGGTCTCTTGTGTAAATATTTCCTTTGTCTATCCTAATTTTATCAGTTTAGTTATAAGATATGAAATTAATAAGAGTTTTCTGTCAATATATGCAGATCGATGAGGAAAACAGACACGCTGTAAGGATGCGTTATTAACGCTTTTCCGAGCCGTTCCAAACCGTTTCTTTGTTGTATAAAGATAGCATGGTTTCGCTTTAATATATCACATACCAGATAACGCAGTGCTTATAGTAACCTGCTGTTTCCTTTCCAAACCTCTCAAGTATAGTTGTAAGCCTTGTATTGAAGTTAAGCAGTTATGTCTTTTTTTCAGCCCTATTATTCCTTGACTATTTCAGACTCTCTTCCCGAAAATTGGTGTCATTTGGTCAACGTATGTCTAAGAGGAAGCACCCTGAAGTTAACAAGGCAAGTGACTTGTGCAAAATGGGGAAACATGTAATGATTTTCATGTCGCCATCTTGGTCTCTTGAGAAATATTTTGTACTCTTGTATGGTATGAATATTGACGTATGTATAATACGTTCACCTTTTGAGCTTTTAGACGGAAATCAACAACAAATACACTTACCATCCGCTATCCAAAAAACAAATACTCTGGCCAAATTCAAGAAACATCTGAAGACGTACCTTTTCACGTCTGCATATTAGGGTACCAACTTAAACGACATGTATATACTGACATTTGTTTATCTACAATAGATGTAGTTCGTATTTATATGCATTTTTTAATATCACAATAGCTTAGATTGTAATAACTTATTTATTTATGCAGTGTACGTATCAAATCATTATATAAATGTTGTGGAGCGCGTTAGAGTAATTTTACAAACTATATAGAGCGTTAGAATAATGTTGTATATTATTATTATTATTTCCATCTGAAATAACTTAACAATGTACTTCCAATTAAGGATGGCGACCTTGTGTATGTGGTTTGAGTGTATGCGTCGAGTGATCGTGTATTTGGGAGGATGAAGTGTTGTCTTGATAGTGCTTCCACTCTGAAATATAACGCAAATAACTTAATTAACCTTTATCTCTCGATTTCCTTTGCCGTAATTTTGTTCGTCAGCGATAGTCTTTAAGTTCTACCACTCTGAAATATAACGCAAATAACTTGATCAAACTTTATCTCTCGATTTCCTGTGCCGTAATTTTGTTCGTCAGCAGCTGATATCTATTAGGAAAATCTCGATATTGAGAACAAACCCTAGAATAGCGAATCACCGAGAAGTAGGGATGCTACTATCAAGAAAGAGAAAGTTCACGATAGGAAAAATCGAAATTGCCACGTTAATCGTACAGCTAAGTAGTAAGATTTTCTTGTTGGCCATATTTCATGTAATGATCGACACTGACGTAGAAGAGCCTGGTGTTTCCTTGAATTCAAGTTGAGAAAGGTATATACGATCAACTAGGTCAGTTAACTTTTTGTAGTTTATAGATCATACATCGTTGATGTAATTGTGAAAGTGAATTGAAATACCTGTCAAGGTTTTTATTACCCGTCCTGATACATACCAGGTATACGCCCCTCGAGAAATTCAGCCTGGTATGGAAACAAAAACAAGTCAGCCAGAAGTGGAGCACAGTTTGTTAACATTGTAATACCAACAGCCTGTTGTAATATCTTTTTTCAAAATTCAATTCGAGAAAGACATTGTCAGTCAGTAATTCAATCATTGCATCCTAGCTTTTGTTGTGTTTTCACAAAGTATGCTCCAAGATATATGTGTATCGTCATTCACCTTTCCCCGAAAAGAAATTACTCATAACGAGAGATCGAAAACGTTATTCAGTTTGGTATGTGGTATGGTAGTGTACAGGGAGTAAAAATCAAATGTTTTGACAGACGAACATTTTTAGGAGGAGGTTCTTAAGACAGCCAGAAGATCCTTCAAGTTAATGCCTCTCCTGAAGTATACAGTGTCATAATAAGACCGAAGCCTTAATTTAACGGAATGCTAACATTTGGCGATATACAATAACAGTGGCCTTTATTTGCGTACAAGTAATATATATCGTGTAGCCCCGCCAAATGATGACGACGTCAACAATCGGCGTGTTGCATTGAATCACATTATTAAACTTTAGCTCAGCTTAAGGTTTACCTCGTCAGCCAATCAGAATGCTTTTCTGTGGTTTATTTGTTTTGGTTATACAACAGTTGTAACGATTGATCGATGCATTGGACGTTTAATAACACCCATCCATTGTGGTTAAAAACTTCAATTACGTGACGTCAATGCGCAATGCTAACCCATATGTTTTCTTTGTTGATAAACTTCAATGAAAATTACACGTTGTACAATGTGTGGTACATAGTATGACCAGAAATATATTACGGCGATTTCGTAAATCATTCTTTAAAGACAACAAACATTTATTTCATGCACAAATTATTGTTATTTATTCGATATTGGCCAAAAAAAAAACAACGTTGCATTTAACATCGCGTTACTTACAAAACAAATATACTTTAAACGTATCCCTCTCTTAAGTCCTGCTTGTGTAAGTTGTTTTTGATTGCAGTAACTGTTTTGAAGCAATCAGTGATACATTTATATGCTAACATTGCTTGCAACAATTGTGAAGGTAATCCTTTATTTTATCTTAAAACACTGAGAGTGTTTAATTTGAACCTAAAATGTATTCATCACAAGGAAAAACCGATTTACTTATTGGAAGAGCGAAAAGAACACCTTTGGGAACATCGTGAAACGTTTAGACTTCTGTCACAGGTAAACTGGTAAAATACCTGAAATGAAATAAAAAATAACACATATGACTATTTACTTGTTTCACTAATGACGTATAGCAAACACGGAGAGTTTCTGTTTCGTCAATTGTCTATTGTATACAACACAAGTACTGATATCAGCAACAAGTAAAATATGCAATAAAAGAAATAACAAATTAAACCTACAGAGATGTGTTTGTTACGTCATCGTTTAGAATCTATATATAATTGACGAGTTAGTTTATTAAGTTAACAATCGATATCAACGGATTTAATATATGTTTTCCATTTCCCAAACAGACGAATGTATATAAAAAAACATATAAAGATATAAAAACTAAGTTACCAGAAAGTGTTCTAAAATAATCCGCCGCCCAAGGGCAAAATGCCGGAACTTAATACACCAGGATATCCACCGTAATGGCTTCCAATTCCATAAGGCATATGGTGGTGGTGATGGTACGGACTGTGAAATCCTCCGGGATATCCGCCGTAATATCCACCGTGATATCCACCGTGATATCCGCCGTGATATCCGCCGTGAACTCCGCCATATCTTCCACGGCCCAACAAGGAAGTAGCCGCAGCTCCTAATAGAGCACCTGTAGCCAGACCACCCAATCTGAGCCGCGCTTCAGTTAACTGCACCGTCAGCAGACACAGCGTTAAGGCTACGACGACAAGGATCCTCATCTTGCTGTTAATGCAAAATAACATAATCATGACACTTAATATACTGTCAAACCTTGGTATCTCGAACTCGGTAAACTTAAACATCTCGTTTAATTCGAAGGATTTTGTCGGTCCCGTCCAATATCTACAATAACATTCAAACTCGTGTCACTCGAATATCTCGCTTAATTCGAAATATTTTGTCGATCCTGGCCAATCTTTACAATAACACTCAAACTCGTGTCACTCGAATATCTCGCTTAATTCGATATATTTTGTCGATCCAGGCCAATCTTTACAATAACATTCAAACTCGTGTCACTCGAATATCTCGCTTAATTCGAAATATTTTGTCGATCCTGGCCAATCTTTACAATAACATTCAAACTCGTGTCACTCGAATATCTCGCTTAATTCGAAATATTTTGTCGATCCTGGCCAATCGTTACAATAACATTCAAACTCGTGTCACTCGAATATCTCGCTTAATTCGAAATATTTTGTCGATCCTGGCCAATCTTTACAATAACATTCAAACTCGTGTCACTCGAATATCTCGCTTAATTCGAAATATTTTGTCGATCCTGGCCAATCTTTACAATAACACTCAAACTCGTGTCACTCGAATATCTCGCTTAATTCGAAATATTTTGTCGATCCTGGCCAATCTTTACAATAACACTCAAACTCGTGTCACTCGAATATCTCGCTTAATTCGAAATATTTTGTCGACCCTGGCCAATCTTTACAATAACACTCAAACTCGTGTCACTCGAATATCTCGCTTAATTCGAAATATTTTGTCGATCCTGGCCAATTTTTACAATAACATTCAAACTGAGGAAATTCGAATATTCGGTTATTTTGGTTCCGTCGACTTCTAGAGAACGATGTTCGACTATATAAAAAAGAGGAGTACAAGTAGTACAACACTTCAGAGAGACTCTTCTCAAATAAATTATGTCCAAGGAAATGCGTAATGAAGAAAGAAGCCATTGTCAGGTTGAATACACAAACATCAATGTGATATACACTTAAGCAAATAAACAAGTGAAAACAAATTAAAAACAGAAATCATATTTAACGAATACATAAAATATCATATTCAACCCAATGTGTTAACAAATGATCTGAAACGGAGTGAGTTGGTTTTTGTACGTATTAACCTTTTTCAAACATTTGTTTTGAAATTTATCACCATTTGTAAATGTGACGTGACTTAAACTGAATAATTCAAAACAATATAAACACCGGGGTTCGAACCCAGGGCCCTCCGAATTGGTTGGACGCTCAACCAATTGGTCGCCGACGATCGACCCGGTCTAGATCCGCTACATGTATACTCCTAGTGTAGAAAAGAGACGCATCTGACGTTTCATTAAATCTGGTTATGTTATACTTATCTAATACTAAGAGAAAGGCAAAACCACAACTTACCAATGCTATTGACTCTGTAGTATGGGACATATTGTGATGTAAATGGATTTTAGAGAAAACCGTGAGCAAGAGATAGTCGTGAATGGTTTTGTTTTATTTTGAATTACTACTCAAGTATTATTATTAATTTTTGATATCCTGATGATATTATACAGTCATTGAATTATTTTTAGGTGAATACAGGGACACCTAAACCCGAGAAAGTGATATTTCCAGAGCGCATAGGCCAAGGGCGGAGTTTTGGATTGATGTATTAACATTGCCTGTTTTTATGCTCCGATGTAAAATCACAATGTATTTAAATCTATGAGAGGTATTTTAACTAGTCAGTGCATTGGAAAAACATTATAAACTGGCGTTTGTGTTAGCTTACAAGCAAATAAGATTACTTTAAATATTAAAAATGACAAAGCACTGTGATTGGACTTAAATGATGGTATTTAGAAGGAGAGATAGTTACCTCTTGATCATTCAAGTTTTACTGGGAGGACAATACACAGACAATTTAATTGTTTTCAATCAGATCAACGTGCAAACTCTTTGATTTTTAGTTATAAAACAAATATTCGCAGAAAACATTTATTAAATATTTTTGTTTTTTTTTGTGATAAATAATTTTGCCTTAGATGATGTCAAAACCTCACTCTACAAAACTGAAAAATTGTGTGTAACATTTTGCAAGCGTTTAATAGAGAGTATTGTTTTGATTGGCTACTTGGAGTTATGCCTTTGCAATACATACTGTACAAGTTCAGCTATCCAAAGATTATTCTTCTTTATTAGGTAGTTTACAATAAGAAGAATATACTATTTATTAGCTTGTTTTGATTTATTTTGAATCTGATTTAGCAAAACGATAATATTGTCTTTTGCAAAATTAATATTATTTTATTAATATTGTTTGGTTAATTTTGAAGAACCTTTAAATTAATTTAGTTTGTGTTCTACGTCATATCAGTAAAGGCTATTAAAGGATGTGCCGGGCTTTAGAGGAAAGCCGGAGTTCACAGAGAAAAAACATGGCAAAGGCTGTAACAGGCCATTTTGACCACATAAAAAAAAATGATATATTCAACTTTAATTTAGTTTCAAGTTTCCCTTAACTACAACATAATCTTTGTTTTGACATGTCTTTAGAGTTTTGCTCATTGCGCATTTGTAGATATCCGTCCAAGGTATCAAAGTTCTGCAGCTGCTAAGAAATAGCCAAAATATTATGTTTTTGGGGCAGGCTAAAACCATCTAACAGTATTTTGTTAATAATCAACAAAAGGGTCCTTTTCAATGTAAAATACACACAGTAAACGATATTCATGAGTTAATGTGAAAACATGTGAGTTTATACCCCTAGCTATCACGTTTCATATTTCATATTTTTGCCATATTTGCCTCTACATTTTGTTTAGATTTTATCCCGTAATCATTTTTTTTATTATATTTAGATCTGTATATCTATATTTGAGCAATTAACCAACTGTATTTCTGTATCAGTTTTATAAATGATTTAACACTGTAATTCAATCTTTGTGTCACTCATGATGAAATACATATTTTAACAATTCAACACTTTATTCTATATGGAAGTCCTTGTATACGCTGGCGCTCTGCTACATCTATTTATCACCATTTTGATATTTTTTTAGTTATTAACTGCTCATAACAACATATACAATCAGTCCTCCTAGCTCTTTCTGATAATGATATATGCACAGGTCGAGACAAAAAGATTAAATTATAGAATAGAAATAAAAGTTACAAAGGTGTGATGACTTACTAAAAAGTGTTATCTAAAACTATATTATATAAGAAGGTACAACGGGTTACATACCTTGCGAGCGTGGAAACCGTGGATTGTGTGTGTGTAACTTTCACCTTTCCTCAACATATATCATTACGACAACGCTTTTTATAGGCACGAAACGAATATTTAACCCATATCTTTGTGAAAGATCAATATCAACAAAAGGATTGATAACTTTTAACTCGACGTGAAACAGGAACATCCTCGTTCCAGCGACAATCTATCTTCACGGACAATTAGGTAGATATACATGCGTGCCTTATACAAAGTTTATACGTTGCCCATGGTCTGATTACAAGATTCGTTACACCTTTAACTTAAGTTTTTATCAAGCTAATCAATCTTTCCCATCCTTGCCGTGAAATGCTTACATTTGCAGTATTGTGCCGTTGTGCTTTGTACAAATACAAATATGTTTTGTATGGTACGCTCTGTTAATCAAAATATCTAAAATTAACGTTAAAAAAACAAATAAAAAAAACCACGAAGAAATTGATATGCAAGCAAGCATCCAATGATTCAATGTCAATGTTAGATCTTGAATGGAAAGACACCACACAAAGGGAAAGACACATGGGATAATAAAACTCACCAAAACAACTAGAAAGACAACATGAATTAACGAAACTCACCAAAACAACTTGAAAGATAATTTAAATTGACGAGACTCGCGAAAAACCCCCAAGAAAGACACATGGGATAAAAAGACACCAAAACAACCAGTAAGACAACTGTATTGACGCGAGACTCACTAAAACAACAATTTAGACAATATGTATTGACGAAAATCACTAAAACAACAATTTAGACAACATGGATTGATGAGACTCACTAAAACAACTATTTGGACAACATGAATTGACGAGACTCGGGATAAAACACAAGAAAGACACATGTGATAAAAAGGGCACCAAAACAACTAGTAAGGCAGCGTTAATTAATGAGATTCTCGAAAACAACAAGTTAGACAACATGAATCGACGAGACTCGCCAAAACAACAATTTTAGATAAAATGAATCAATGGGACTCGCCAAAACAACAATTTTAGACAAAATGAATCAATGGGACTCGCCAAAACAACAACTTAGACAAAATGAATCAATGAGACTCGCCAAAACAACATCTTAGACAAAATGAATCGACGAGACTCGCCAAAACAACAATTTTAGACAAAATGAATCAATGGGACTCGCCAAAACAACAATTTTAGACAAAATGAATCAATGGGACTCGCCAATACAACAATTGAGACAACATGAATTGCACAGTAAAACTACATCATCTAAATAAGGAGGTGTAGGCAAAGACATCTGTACAGGACAGGTTAGGTTTTTAATAACCTCGATGTGATAACCGTCTAACCGACTAATGTAAATGCAGGTTCTTTACTTTTCGCAAACAAATACTCAACAAAATCTTCATTTTGGTTCAACATCGACTTAAAGTTAACAAAAATAATACAAAGGGAATATTAACATTAGGACCATCGGTACCAGGAAAATAAGACCAGGTATTTCGGAAGGGTAAGCAAAGAACACATATGATATGACGAACGACACTAATGATAACACCGGCCATAACTAATTAGCACCCAGTCATTAGTTAAAAAGTCCATATACAATAAACACGTTTACATTATTGACATGTGGATAATGTTTCATAACATTTACAAATGTATATTCTTTTGGCATAAAGGTTTATTCCATTTTCTAAAATAGGAGTAAAATCGGGAATAAAAAGTTAAATGACACAATAAAAGTAACTCGTTGTGTAGTTAAGGTGCATGGCTGTATTGGATTACTAGCCGTCCATCACGTCCATTACTAGCCGTCCATCACGAAGTCGCGTGGAATAGGTACAAATGAATGTCCGCAGGTCGGTGATTTTTCTTTGGGCACTCCGGCTTTCCTCAGTCATCGAGACCTGACACGTCCTTAAACGGTAATAAGAGAAAACAGAACGTAATTTTAAAAACATAAAAATATACAAAAATTATAAAAGAACAAGGAGAAAGCAAGTTTTATGGTCGTCATCTTTGTTGCACCGAGAAATATTTTGTAACATTGTATGATATGAAGATGGTCGTATTTGAGTATGCTCATCAGTGTGCTTAAGAAGTATGACTCGATTCTCACTTTGAGGACTTGATGTTTACTTGGATAAGACCAAGAATTACATTGCGGGAGTAGTCGATGGAGCAGAAGACGCTTACTCTTCCGAATCACCTAGTCTTATTTTCTTGAAATTTGTCATATTTTGCCCCTCGTTTAATCGATTTTGGGGTCGGATTATGGTTTTGTTTATGCTCCGGTGTTCTCTATTTTTGTACACGAATTGCCTTTTAACATAATTGTAGGCATGGACTATAATTCGCCATGCTGTGTCAAAAATAAATGTACCATTGACGCCATAATACTATATCACACGTAATGTTCGTAGGCAATAAACGGTTTTTGTTAACATGGTTTCTATAAAAGATGGAGTTACACATACATCGTACATGCTGCATCTTTTAAATTTTGTAATAGATACAGTATAGAAAAACCGCATCTTACATCTTTCAAGGACTCATCAGTGACGCTAGGGGACAAACGTTATGAATCGAAATTGTAGAAGCAGAAGCAGAAGCAGAAGGGTCAGGTGCGACAGTGTGTATATAATGAACCGTGCCACTAGTCAAATGAGATAACTGTGATTATGGAAGCTCCAGCAAACCTTGCGTACTAAACAATCAACCAGCAGAGACTACAACCATCTTTTTTGAAAGATGACGTAACACACACATGCTGCACCTTTTAAATTCAGTAACAGGCAAACTATTGGAACCACCGATACAAATACAAAAGATACTTCTCGAAAGTTACATAAACTTTATTTCAAACAAAAAGTGAATAAAGATTATTATCAAATGCATTGTATATGATATAATAGTATACCGTGTATAGTGACCCCTCTTACTTATCCCTTGGAGATGTTGATGATGCTGTGACTTCATTATGGAAGAGGCTTTTAAATATATAAAGCAATATGATATTCTATCATGTATATAGAGTAATAGCTGGATAGATTGATCATTTGCCAGGTACTGACCGTAGGTCGATTGTTTTTCAACGGGTACTTCGGCTTTCCCCACCTCCAAACCTGGCCTTTCCTTAAATGGCCCTGACTGTTTATAGGACGCTAAACAAAATAGACCAAAAAGACTGAACGATCTTATGTGAAACGTTGGCATAGCATTTGCTTTTAAAATAAAACTTTTATCAGCTAAGATATATAATATCCGATTGTTTTTAGTTTCCATTTTTATGTCCATAATACCATATTACTAGATATGGAAACCCAATGAAAACCGGAAGTAAACATGTTTAACCGGAAGTTTACAACTTTAATCCTGAACTTTTGTAGAATCCATACTGACCAACAACATAAAATGCAGTAGCACATGTATATCTCCAAAACTAGCAAAGGTACAGTTAGACCTATAAAACCGTTTGTCGACGGACGACTTCAGCAAATACACCAGATTTTACACAGGTGTAGGCTAATGTTAAAGGCCAAACTTTGCTTTTTATGCTAACGTTATTTTTCCCATGCACTTTTTAAGATGCACAATGAAGTAAAAGTAAAACCACTCTTTTATTAAAACACAGCCAAAAGTATTTAAGTATCACAATCAAACTTATTACCTACCTACCTATATAGTTGTTTAATCAACAGAAGACGCATACATTTTTTTCTTTGGACTTAATCACTTTAAACGATGACGTAGCAACGAAGCGCGTCAGTCGTTCCTTTCAACGTATCGGGGACTTTCCCTTATCCCGGTAACACAGTATGATAGATAACTGTAATCATTTGTGGTGAAGGAATCAATCACACGGTAGACTATTAAAAAGCAAACTTGAAATGGGCGTGATCTACATATAGTACTTAACAACCACAAGGTTTATCCTATGTTTCATGACATAGTTAAAGATGTAAGTACAAAAACACATACATTTCACAACCCCCCCCCAAAAAAAAACCACAAACAAACCCCAAAACAAACAAAAATAAAGTCTATAAAAATATTCGTTACCATCACCAAAAATCTTATTAGATGCTTTAAGCTATATATGTATGAAATAATGATTTATCAATTATTATTATCAAGAAAACAAATACAATGAGATCACGATAGCATAATTTTTATGTTTACCAATGACTCACTCATAGTGACATACACAATCAGTAACCTGCACAATGCGTCGGTTCATTTACTGCTAGCATTGACTGTAGGTTATCATTTTTGTTCCTGACAAGATTCGCGTACTGCGTAATAGAGCGTCGGTCATTGTGACATTTTCCTGTCCGGAATCACCTTCTGCATGAAAGACGTTCCGTCATTGGTACATTAATTAGCTTACTTCGTCAAAGAGGGGCCCTAATTACATTTGTAATACATGTCCTTGACTGGAATAGCTTACTGCGTCATAGAGGGGCCCTAATTACACTTGTAATACATGTCCTTGACTGGATAAGCTTACTGCGTCAAAGAGGGGCCCTAATTACACTTGTAATACATGTCCTTGACTGGAATAGCTTACTGCGTCAAAGAGGGGCCCTAATTACACTTGTAATACATGTCCTTCACTGGATAAGCTTACTGCGTCAAAGAGGGGCCCTAATTACACTTGTAATACATGTCCTTGACTGGAATAGCTTACTGCGTCATAGAGGGCCGTCATTGGTACATTGATTAGCCTACTGCGTCTAAGAGGGGCCCTAATTACACTTGTAATACATGTCCTTGACTGGAATAGCTTACTGCGTCATAGAGGGCCGTCATTGGTACATTTAGTCGCTTACTGCGTCAAAGAGGGGCCCTAATTACATTTGTAGTACATGTCCTTGACTGGATAAGCTTACTGTGTCATATATGTAGAGAGACTCTCGTTGTTACGTGTCCTTGGCTTGATTAGCTTACTGCGTCATAGAGGGCCGTCATTGGTACATTGAGTCGCTTGCTGCGTCTAAGAGGGGCCCTAATTACATTTTTAATACATGTCCTTGACTGGATTAGCTTACTGTGTTATAGAGGGTCCGTCATTGATACATTGAGTCGCTTGCTGCGTCATATATGCAAAGGATCCATCGATGGAAAATTTCTGAATTTTTGAATTAGCTTACTGTGTCATATATATGTAGAGGGTTCATTGCTTGGCTTGGTGCGCCTTAAGTTGCAGGCCATAGATAAACAAGAAATAAAAATATGAAATAAATCATTACTGGTAAAAAGATATTAAATTTAATAGTCTGAAGATACTACTATATATACTTTTTGACACTATTTTACTGAAATAATTAGTGTTAGCTAAATAAATGAGATATAATGATTCAACCTTGTTAATATATACTCGACCGATTCACACTTTGGGAATAAATATTCAAAAAGACGATTATAACTTTAACCAACATTAATAGGTTATTTCTAACTGTAAGATAAAACATCGTCAATTAAACATATATGTAGTAAACCTGATTCATGATCATGACCATAAAGATCTGCCAAGATATTTGCAAGGATATATTTGAAGTTTTGAATAATACCGACATGGTTGACAGAGAGAAAAAAAATATTCAGAGAGTAAAGAAGCATCGAAAAAACGAAAATCTGAACTCAAAATCGAATAAAGAAGGGGCAAAATATGAAGAGTAAAAGTACGAGAGAATAAGACCATGTTTTCAGGAAGAGTACACATTTTCTGCTTCATCGACGACACCTGTAGGAAGCATTCGTAAGATGTAGTCGTCATTTTATCTAAATTTAAAGGTACATCATAAAATCATTCTTCTCATATTAACATTTTAATGATTATTGGATTTATATCTGTATTCAAATTTGCTACTTGACTATAGTTGCCGTAAAAAGAAAACAAAATAAATCAGGGTTGATGTGGGTGAGCGTTCTTGGTTTAAACGATATTCCCATTAATGTAACTTGCTCGGAGGATGGAGATGCTTATCGACTTCATGACTAAAATTGACCATTTAAACATCACTATTCTTATAACATGTATATTAAATCCCAAAATATAATTTACAAAATGACTGGGTATGAGCTGTGATATGTACATGACATATGCGCAATAATTATAGGCCTATCTGTTACTTGTCCCGTTGCGTAGACCTTTCTGAGTAAATACACTGTCACATGCACATTCAGTTGTATTAGAAAAATGAAAGAGATATTTTTCTTTCAAGAGATTTACTGTTCTAAGCATTGAACAAGAAACATTCTACACGCTTTTGTAAGTTGGTGATCTACCTAAAAAAAAAATAAATAAAAGCGAATATCTCTGAGCGGAATTGCGGACCAGAACCAGAAGTTTGTAAAGCCTGGACAAACTATGACAGATAAAACGATAATTTTAACAAACTAAAAGCAGGATGTCTATAACAGGAACATATTTTATGTGAAGCATCGATGCTAACATTGATAAAGGTTGTCCCTAGTACACAGAGGCTATTCCATGGTTTCCCGTCAAATATATTTCCTGAGTATGGTACATTTTTCTTTTATATTTTCACGGGTGCGTAGCACAAGTAAAAAATATTTATATTTAATGGGAAAAGATTGATTTTTTTTATTACATTCTCGAAATTCCCAAGGTCTGATTTCATTTTTAGAATTTGCGGTTACAACTGTCGGGACGGAGTGCCAAAGCTTAAAGAATATTAATACGCCACAGGATGAAGTTCTATTTTTTGTTAAAAATATAGTGAAAACACAAAAACATACTATTAAAAGCAATCTATTAATTTCCAAGATACTAGAAAGGTTTAAAAGTTTCTTACTTTATATGATTTGATTCTAGAATAACGAAAACCTAGTACACAAATAATGTGTTTTATCAATTTGACATTTTCTGATATTTCGATGGTAAAATTTTATAAACTGTATTGCTGTCACAAGCCCTGGTATCTTAATATTCCTTAGCTGAAAGAAATTCTTCAATTAAGAAATCTCGATATGAGTGCATTACAGAAGTTAAGGGGATAATGTGAATTAAAGGAACTTTTTCAAGTACATTAATGCGATATTAGAGGAACATGCTATATCTTGGTCAGTGAAACTATTAAAGATAATGCCTTTTTAATTGTTCGATCATTACCCTATTATTACGTATTGCGCAGTAAAACACATGACAGTTTAAACATCATGCGACATTTTTTTTAAGGAAATATTTTCCAAATATTAGTAGAATAAAAATAAATATACATACTGTTTCTATCTTTATGTACATTCTGAAAGGTCCCGCAACAATTTCCTTTCTGACTGAGGTTGATTTTTCCGGGTTTATTTAAGATTAAGACATTGTTTGTAAAAGGTATTCCCGTTTAAGTAACGCAGTTGGAAGTCAAACTGTGCGTGTGATTTTTACTCCAAATGTAAAAAAAAGAAATGTTTATGGACGAGTCTTGCTTAATTTCATGATCTTTTACAGTAAAAATGATTTATGCACCCATATGAATTTGTGTGGTGCAATTTGTCATAACCTGATTGTTACGTCTTTTAATTCAAGAGATGAATTTAAATAGACTTGATTTACATGTATTACAAATTTACTTACTCGCTGATTTAAGACTAGCTATCAGCAAATCAAAGTTGTTGATTCAGGTGAAGAGTTTAGGTAAATCTAAATTAACTTGGAAAAGTATATCCCTATTATTTTACCATGCAATGATTTGATTTGCAATGATATTTTTAAGTGATATGAAGATGGACGTTTTTGAGTATGCTCATTAGCGTGTTTACTTGTTGTGATTGACAATGATACTCGGTTCTCATTTTTCGATGTTTATTTGGATGTGACAAAGATTTACATGGCGGGTGTCGTCGATGAAGCAGAAGACGCTTACTCTTCCAGAACACCTGGTCTTTGTCTCTTGTACTTTTGCAAGGGTCTCCATGTAAATATTTCCTTTGCTCAAATTTTGCCCCTGGTTTAATCGATATTGAGTTTGGATTATGATTATGTTGACGCTTCGGTATTCTCTTATTTTATTTGTACTTGATTTACAGGACTAAAAGTGTTATATACTGATGAAGTTGTACCTTTTCCGTCTAACAAAAAATAGAGAATACCGAAGCGTCATCAAAACCATAATACGAATTCAAAAGAGAGTCAGACCAGATCTTCTGGAAGAGTAAGCGTCTTCTGCCTCATCGACGACAACGGCCATGTAAATATTTGGTCACATCCAAGTAAACATCAATCAAAGTGAGAACCGAGTCATCATTCTCAAATCACAATTCAGCACACTTATGAGCATTTTAAAAAAACGTCGATCTTCAAAAGCACACAAATATACAATCTCAGGGACCAAGCAGATGGCCGAATGAGTTGCACAGCAAAGTTACGGGGTCATCTGTCCGACCACTTCGGTTTTTTCTCGGTACTCCGGTCTCCTCCAATATCCAGACCCCCTCTGCGCTTAAATCTAAGCCAGCAAAAATTGCCGATAGAAGTTTTGTATGTATAACGTGTTCAATAATTGCTGTAAAATTAATAAAACTTACAGTGACCAAGTAAAAATGGCACTTGAAAAGTTTAATAATTTCGAAATTTAAGACATTGAGACCTGTTAAAAAAAGAAATGGATATTCATTTATTGCAACTCACTCAAAACTGAAGATGTATGTCATATAAATTGTCCAAATTGCGGAATATTTGAAGAGTATTAACTGGAAATGCTTTTTAATGAACCTCGGTGACTTGATCAAGTCCCATCTTTAGAAATCAGTATTTGTTCGTATTAATTAAGTGTCACTTAACCTACTAATGACTTTGGACTTATTTAGTTAGTGTGACATGGGGGTATATGCTTTTTATGTCGTTTTAACTTTTTAAGTGTCGTATGTTTGTATAAATGTGTCAAGTCTTCACATTTCAACAGACATTTAAACAATCTAAAATGGAAAATATTGTTTTAATTAAACTAAGTTTTACATTAGTTTATAACGGGTGCAAATGAGAAATTGATTTTCTTCCATTTTCACGATTCTTACTACGCCCCCTCTATAAAATGTATAAAAATATTACTTTAAGAAGACGATAAATAGGAACAAAAACAAATCTTAACTAATGTTTCGGAGCTTACACCTCCCAAATATCCTTAAACATGAACAGTACCCACAACTTCTAAAAGCGAAAACCACACGAGTGTGATCTACATGATGTACCAAGGAAATACAATTATTTTCTCCTTTAATGAAACTAACAAATGCTGACTTGATGTCACTTTCAGCTAACTGTTACATTTAAATCATTTTCTCTTTTTATGTCTTATAAGAAAAAGAAATTCATAAAATTATAACTTTAATTATATTAATTTGTTTTTTTGTTCATATTATGTAAAATAAAGGAATTTTAGCAGGTGTCTTTCAAGTATAATGTATTATTTGACGCGATCGATAAAGGTATTTTTCCTTTCCATACTTAAACAAAAGAATAATGTATATGATGTATGGTTGCCTCATTTTAAGATCGACCACTTAGGTTTTACACATGACTTACTTTGATTAATTGTAAGTTGTAGAAGATTGAATGATTATACTCCTGCTATGTTGTCCGTTTGCATAAATGAATATAAAATGACAGATTTAATACTGACTAACTTGTTATTTCAGCAATCAACCACAACAGCCCTTACAATACTCACCGATAAGTTATCGTTTATACACAGTCATGCTACATAACGGTGGATTATTTAAGGATTAACCTTTTGTTTTGTTTATGAGATCATAAATCCAATTGAGTAGGAGATAAATAGTGTAAACGCGAAGCTTTTACATTAAATTTACTGACTACCCCATTGGATTAATGATCTCTTTAACTAAACAAAATCAAAGGTTATTTCCTATATGTACAGTATTTTTCTGTAAAAGTTTCATAACTATTCTGTTCAATTTAGCCCCATCTGCGGACATAGATTTCATTTCAAATCTTATTAATGTGAGAACGGTTCAATAATGTA
Organism: Mimachlamys varia; assembly: GCA_947623455.1. Taxonomy (NCBI): domain Eukaryota; kingdom Metazoa; phylum Mollusca; class Bivalvia; order Pectinida; family Pectinidae; genus Mimachlamys; species Mimachlamys varia. Next base: position 42,459,556 of record OX392528.1, read on the forward strand.
ACAGCATGGAAATTGAATAGGCCGTGATTAACTCCGCCCATGTCCATTGTTGATGATGTCATACTATTGTTACACGAACTGGATAATTTGCATACTTCCACCCACATGAATCGTTGTCGGAGTCATAGAAATTCGGCACGCTCTCAAGTAAAGTTATTGAAAAATAGCTCTAATTTGCAGGACAATGGTTATCTAGTGAATGTCAGTGTAGACCGTGAATATGTTTGCTTTAAAACATCTTGGATATTGGAACACCACTTTTTCCGAAATCTTGATTGATACTCAATGTTTACATATCGTATGAAACATGAGTTTGTGTGTGCTTTTCACCAGGTATCAGGTGATGCTTGGTTTTTTTATAATTAATGCATCAAATGACGTACTGATATATAAAGATGTGTTTGATCGCACAAATTAGTCGGTTTATTATCACTGACATCGGGTTACATTTGATCACAGATATGCTTTTAATATAAATCAATACGTTTACAATCTTAAAAACTTATTTCTTATCCCAATTAGTTATGCACGTAACCCATGTTTAGAAAAAAAAGTCTGGATATAATACGTGTACAACTTAATGATATTTTTTCTTTCACTTTAAACAAATGCTATCACAAAGGCCTGTAATTCGTATTTCAAGATAATTGAAATGTTAAATCCATATTAACATGTCTCCAAAAAGTGAACATACATGTTATAGTTTTAACACATGTTTTTGTTTTTAAATGCATACATAATAATGTTTATCGATTGGTTTTTTATGTTACTCACTTGACGGCATTTCAAATGCTATTCATGTTTAAATAATGGAATCCACATTTGTACATTGTTAATTGCAGGACTTTTCCGTTATTTTTGCTGTTTCTTCCAGCTATTCAGCATATGTTTTTTCTTTCATGTAATGTTATAGGCTCAGATATATTGAAATTGAAATTTAATATACATCAGCAATTAATGTTACTAGTACAAGGAATGTAAGATCATGTAAAAAAGAATGTAAAATTATATATTTAGTAAAGGAAAATGATAAATGAAACGTATGTACCCCAATTATTTAAATTTCCGATCCATAATTCTGAAGATTTAGTCTGTACTAGATTAAAACTTTAGATAAGCGTCTCATATTGTCAACAATGTGAAATATTATACCTTGAATCGTGGAAATAAAGCACTGCACAATTCTAAAGTAAAATACATGTATAATAAAATTTATTCCTAATAAATAACTTAATTTTTCATAATGAGGACACTGTAATGCTTTTGTTTAAGTGAGCTGAAATTAGATTTCTATAAATATGTCATATTATTCTGAAAGAGTGACTTCCCTTGATTTCGTAACTGCTGGCATTAAGAGTTATCACCCCTTTCGTAAGTTCAGATACTCGCCTACATGTCAGCCATTGCTGGTCATCATAGATAAATCCCCTTCCCACCCGCCCCATATTGAAAATAGAATTCTTGGGTCTGCTGTGGGTTTTTCTTTGTATGCTTGCAGGTTACCATGGATTCAACAAGGAATCGTCAAGGCTTTGACCACAATTTACGAAGTGGCAGATTTTATGTTCTGGAAAACAGATTGCTGTTACATCGTTTTTATGAACTTTGGTATGCTTAATTTCTGCTGTGATTTGGGGCGGGGAATATTCTGTTCCCAGTTTTCCCCTCCACTTCATTAGCTCTGTGGTTGAAGTCCTTGGCCACCATTTGCCACACAGAAATAATTGGTAAAAATAAACCTAAGTATTTTCGTCATACTATCAATTAAGATAAAAATGAAGCTGAAGTTGAACTTGAATTGCAGTTTGAGATTATCTTTTTGAGTTGTCATCTATTTGATAATGTAAAAAAATCTTACAAATGCTACTGATTGACGTGAAATGTTTGTGGGTATTTTGTGAAGTGATTTGACTAAGCTATTTGAATGATTTTGTTTGGAACAAGCAATAGTCAATTAGACACACTACACTTGGCGTTTTTATTTCTGGAGTATCGAAGCCACTACAGAGAGCTGACGTAACACACACACATGCTGCACCATAAAAAAAATTGTAAAAGATACAGCATGCTGAAAAAAAGGAATTAAACTGCATCCTATACCTATTTCGTCCTTCTGGGACATGTCAGTAATATAAGGGGCCAAAAGGTGGGAATCCAAAATTTCTAAACTAATGTAGAAGCAGAAGAGTCAGGTGCGTAAAAGCCCCTTTTTTAATGAATTTAGAAGTAAACTTAAACTAGGTCTGTATAGTTCCAAATCATGTACTACGAAAGTGTGTATATTATGAACCGTGCCACTAGTCTTATGAGGTTACTGTGGCTATGAAGGCTAACAAACCTTGGGGACTAAACCCGTGTATAATGGATGACCTATTTGTCATACATAGACGCAGAGTGTTGACGTTATAATGCACGGGAAAGAACACAACTTAAATACTAAATTCATAATTAAACAGCATATTTTGAAATACTACGTTGTAATGCAATTCATCATACTGACGCATTTGAGTGTACATATTATCGCCGTGTTATGTAAAGAGAATAAGACCAGGTGTTCCGGAAGAGTAAGCTTCTTCTACTTTATCGACGATATCCGTTATGTAATCTTGGACATAAAGTAATATTGGATCTGAAACACATTTTAATATAATATAAACATTTATATAAACTAGTTAGGATCAATTGTAATACATTCCTACATGGTGTACCTATGGAAAAGATGGCGTAACACACACATATGCTGCACCTTTTTAGTAATAGATGCAGTATGGCGAAAAAAATGAATTAAACTGCATAATACGCCAATCTGCATAGATGAACAGTAAAACAAATGGTGCAGATAAAGCTTTGCATTGATTGAAATTCTACCATGGAATTCTAACATTGTTTATGGTTAAACACACTTTTCCCAATCGGATGATAACCGAGATATATGCATTATGTTATAATGATGTTAATACCTTACTTAACATTGATCTGTAGTAACTGATGCCATTGTTCTGGATTTTGTCCCAACGGCAACACAGCCAATGCGCGTCTTTTACATTACAAAGATGGCGTAACACACACATATGCTGCACCTTTTAAATTTAGCATATGTGTGTGTTACGCCATCTTTGTCTGCTGACAATAAAATAAATCACAAGAATTCGAAAAGACGCAGATTGATAAAGATTATAGTAACCGTGAAAAATGTTCTGTACTCTTGTGTGATATGAAGCTTGACGTTTTTAAATGTGATTATTAGTATGCATTGTTATCATGTTAGAAAAAATAAACATCAGTTCTCACTGTGAGGATGAAATATCTACTTGTGATGAGGTTTCTATTTGCACATTCATCGATGAAGCAGGAAACGCTTACCCTTCCGGAACACCTTATCTTCTTCTTTTGTACCTTTTCAATGGTCTCCTCCTCGTAAGCTATCCTTCGTCCTCAATATGGTATATAGGAAATAGGAAATTATTACTATTCATTTTGATCTTGCTCACCTGTTGACAATTCTTTTCTGGGTTTTTTTTATATTCGTTTTGCCTATCGTAGTCTTTTATATCGATTTTGAGTATCGACCTTTTCTTTGTCTTATTTTTATTTAGTTAGTCAAATAAAGATAAATATCAGCTGTATAAATGACCTTCGCCAACGTGATTTCGGATCCTTTGTTTACACGCGACTGTTTTAAGTGGTACTATTGGTCGGACGAAACAGTATGATTTTTATAAATGAGTAGTCTATTTTAAGATTAAATATATTAATTTTAGCAAATATCAGGCTACAATTTGAGTGATAAAGTATTAACCATAAGGTGAGTATGTTAGAAAAACAAACCAATTCACCTCGGAACAGGATGCCACCCAACACCGGTACCGACCATCATTCCTTCGGACATATTTCGCCAGGTCACCCACGTGTAACCTGCATTTGACTTTCTAAAGAGAAGACTGTCTATTGATAAAACTACGGTTGTGGTTTATAAACCATAATGTCATAAAATATAAAAGAAAACAATGAATGAAAGTAAATATATTTATTAAGAATTTTCTAGGCCAAAACAAAGATGTTGAAACAATCGTTTGACATTTGAATTGTATGTCATGATTCTTTTATCCGGCTTCTTTTCAAATACTGAAATTCGGACGTCTCTGAGACACGAGTCGGCCAAGCATGGTGCATTCTTGCGGGGAAGAACTGAATGATCTACATACTCTAATAGCAGCTAAGACCTCCCTACGCAAAGACGCCGACGAAATGGGCACAGCACTGGCTTGTGTTCGCCTGCGAGTTAACATGCTGACCATCCTGATCAAACGCCTTAGTAAGCGTCGGAGTGCTCTCCTCCATCGCCTTGGTATCCTCCTCGCCGCAAGTAAACGTTGGCTGCTTCCCCTATTTTGGGTTCGGATAAATACCTGGTTCCTTATTTGGGGTCGAAAGATTTCTAAATTCTCCCCAAGTCGCGCTTGGCGTAAGAACCGTCCGTTTGATGATACGGAGCTTACAAAACCCTGCCCAATTGAGGGTGGGATTATTGTCCCCGCTTGTCGGAGACTTAAAATCGGCTCGTCGACGCCTGTTAGTCCGAGTCGTTGGGATTCTATTAACTGCTCTACTGAGGGTGACAGTATGTCTGAACTCTCCACACCTGAGCTTATGATTTGTAGCCCCGATGGGTTACTGCCCACGACTCGAAACGTACGGGATTCAACATACCCCAAAAGCAGGCAGAGCGTCAACACGGGGATAACGAGATACCGCATACTGACTGAAAAATAATAAAACGAATGTCTCAAATAAGAATCATCAGTTTGGATTTGTGACAAAGTTTAGCTGCATAATTTACGTATTACAACGTGTCTGATAGTTGGTATAGCCGGTCGAATGATATGAACAACATGTAAAAAACACAAACTGTCGTAGCTAGACAAAAGACAAGGTGGCCCTAACAAATTCGACATGTTCAATATGTACATTGTTTGAGTAGTAAATAATACTTCTATATAACAATTTTAATTTGAAATGAACTGCTTCATAAACCCATCAACCGCAACAGAGAAGGATTCAATCCTTATATTTACATTCATGTTGAATATGAATTTTAGGGGCAAATTCTTAAATAATGGACTTGTGCAAGTCTATGCAGTAGAAGGTGACAAGACGCGTAACGTCATCCCGATTAAATTCATAGCTATTGTTTTATATTGATTACAACAACAAACAAAAAATGGTAAAACACAAACGCGGTTATTATTTGAATAATGTAACAAACCCCAATTTGTTTTGAAAAAGGGACCTTTTCCTGCATTACTGATGCATTTATACGCCAACTGAAAAGTTCATCGAAAAATAACCTTCAAACTCTTTGGTAGGTATATTGAGTCCAAGTTCACTTGAAATGTAAATATTAAAAGATAATCAAAGTTACACAAGTCTACACATAACGTCACATTACAACCACCAATTAACAGTTGGCACTTGTTCGATTGACGTTTTGAGATTTGAAAACAATTTCACAGGAAATGCATATGCAATGCTATTTGCAGAATCATCCGTAACACAGGAAAACATGTTGCGTAGATGCAATATAAATTATGGTTTCTCAAGCATTTGTTGATTGATAAAATGTTTTAGTATCAAGAAAACATTGTTCAGAAATAGTGATTATTTAGTTGTAGAAACATGATTATGTAATGTACTAATGTTTTACAAAGCAGCAATTTCATGTAAAAAAAAAGCAAAAAAAAAAAAAATCAGAGAATACAGAGATGTCAACAAAACAATTATCCAAACTCAATTGCATAGCATATTTCCTTCCTTTTAAATTCACATCAAAACGACATCCAATCATGACATTTTAACCGTTTCGATCGGCCGATTCTTTTGATGTACATTGTATGATTAAACAATTTAAATTTTCACCCAACAGATGTGGTATTAAGTGCCTTAGGTTTCTTTAGGACATATCCCAGGGGTGTAGAAAATAATAGGTTTTTATAAAGGTTGTTATAAAGTAGTCCATATTCCGAAAACATACCATTGAATGTGCAGTAAGACAAAACATTAGCAAATGAGCGAAAATTCAAATACATTAATAAAGAAATCAGTCATTTTGTTTCTGTAGGTTCATTATTTTGTTGCTTGTTGTGCCATTTAAGTTGCTATTGCAGTTATTCCAAAACAAGGAACAAACTTGTGTGTTATTATGTTGAGTTTTCTTTTCAAAAATGCATTATACAAGCATGAATTATTTCTAGATAAAAAACAGCATGAAAAAATGTATTTAAAATTACATACCTCCCTTTCCGTATTGCATTGAGTGCTGGAATCCGTATGGTGTTGGGGCATATCTGTTTTTATATAGGACAGAACATGTCATAAAAAGCTGATTTATTTTAAAACCAAAAGTAGACCTCAATCAATAACAGTAATTTGTATAATGTGTCATAATTATGTGTGATTTGTGTCGGCCCTTTAGTATAAATCTACATTAATGATATAGCAAATATTCTTTTTATCTATATAGACTTTCGACATGTCGGGAAGTTTTCCCGATTTTGAATAGATAGGGTAACTTAAAACCTTCTCACAAATACGCACAGATGTAGCATCAAATCTATGTTGAGCATGAGAACAGTTTCATGAATACGTGCCCAGTTCTCTGATAAATACAAAGTTGCTTCACAGTCTGAGCTACCAAGACAATCAGAGTACATAGTTCCTGTCGCTCTACAATTTCTTGGTAAAACGAAATTAAAGTGGCGTAGTTGTAACAGAGGTATTCTTAGTGTTTTCCTATTGTGAGGCGAACATCTTTAAATGTTTCCGTTATAAACAAATTATGATCATAACTGATTTTGGGCTCGATAATCTGGTCAAAGCATCATGATTTGGTCGATATATGCGTCTCGTTGAACACAATCTGCTGCTACGTTCCATAGATAACCAAAAAAGCTTATATATTAAATTAAATATTTATTTTACAGCATTTTTTAACAAGTTGTATTTTGATTGTATAATATCGAAAGCTCTTGTTGGTCTTAATATCAGCACGCAGGGGTTTTCATGACTAATTTTGACTATGGTTTGCAATCAAATATGCTTTAATATATATACAGTTGTTACCACTTGCCAATGCCTTATTTCAATTTTGTGATATATCATAAAAATCTTGTATTGTGATTCAAGATGACGTTGCCACACGTGGTGACCAAAACAATTATCTTTCTATGTCTTTTGTTTTCGCTTACGTTGTTTTATTTTCTGATTTTGTTTTCATTTGAATATGTCATTGTTTGTGTTGATATTATTCAACATTTTTATTTATCTGTCCTTTAAAAAATTCATATTACTTCCATCTTCACACTAAAAAGGGAGAAGACTACTGATGTTCCGCTTGAGCCCCTGCTTAGATACATTTTATAGGTTAATATGAGATACATCATCTTCCATTTTATCCAGGAAAAATGATGCGATCAATTATGTTCGAAGCGTTAGATAATATATTTCGTTTTGATGTATAACTTTACACAGGTATTTTATCTCTTTTGACAATTAGTAATAACTTTATACATAATATTAATTTTGCTCACGTTTATCTAGTTATGGCTAGATTACCAATCAGGTCATGCTTGTCATTATCATAACCTTTACTGGTTTGTGTAAACATAATTTATTTTCAATTGTGTTTTTACCGCTGTTCAAATGAACATACTATATTGGGAATTGAAAAACAAACCGAATGCTTATTTGTACTCGTTAAGTAAACAAAATTGGCCAAATTAATATACAAAACTAGTTTAATTTTACTTCTAGATTCATCAATTAAAGTAGTTTTACGCACCTGATCCTTCTGCTTCTACAATAGTTAAGAAATTTTGGATTCCCGACTTTTGGGCCCTAGCATCACAGAAGAGTCTTAGGAGGATGAAACAGCTGTATGATGCAGTTTAATTCATTTTTTCGGCATACTGCATAAAGGTGCAGCACATGTGTGTGTTACGTCATCTTTCAACAGGTCATTAACGTAATCAGTAAAAAAACCCATTATAGGTAAAAAATTAACAAGTGTTTACGATAACAATATTTTTCAAAATTAACAAACACCTTGGCAAATTATCTGAATTCACATGAATTTCATCTGAATTTTATGTGAATTTAGAATTGAGTTGATTTTTACATGCATATTTCTTCGTTAACATTTAGCGTGAATTTCACGTGAAATTCCCATGAAATTTTTCGTGTGAATTTCACGTGAAAAACAATTCACATTAACGTGAATCTCAGGTGAAATTCACAAATTCAATGTTAAAACATTGGTTATGCAGCCCTCTAGTAACACATCGCTGACCTGGTTGGTTTTGATTCTCCTGGAATTTATGATCACATGAGAAAAGTAAGGAGATAGGAGATAGATGTAGGTTGATACAGACTATGAGCAGGTTTTATGGTTGTCGTCTTGAGAGAAAATCTGTATCCTTGTATGTAGATTGTCATTTTGGAATATGCTCATTAGTATGCCAACTTGCTGTAATTGAGAGAAAAATGCACTTTGAGGCCGTGACATTATATGGTTGTGACCTAGATTTACATGGCGGGTGTTGTCGATGAATAAGAACACGATTTTCCTCCGGAACAACTGGTCTTATTCTTTTGTTCTTTTCTTAAGGGTCTCAGTTTAAATATACGTATTTTACATTCTCTCTAGTTTATTCAATTTTGAGTTCAGATTATGATTTATTAACGCTTTGATATATAAATAACACATGTTATATAGAACCTCTATATGTGTACATATGTAATGTCAAGCTTGTTATATAAATTAGAAATACTGCCTAACTGGCGAGCTAGCTTTTCCAGTCATACGGTATTAGCAACGGCGAGAGCGGTCAGTAGTTGGATGGGTGACCGCCTGCACGTTATATGTTTTATGAGACCGTATTGACTCTTAGATTATGTAAGTACAGTTCACGGTGGTTTGAACCAACGGATTCCCAGGCCAAGTCTCGGAACGAGACTTTTCGGACGGAGGAATAATGTAATATCCGACTTAGTATATGAGGGGGAAATACTGCCTAACTGGCGAGCTAGCTTTTCCAGTCATGCTGTAAAACCCGGGGAATCGCTCAAGTTAGTTAAGGACTCACAAAACTAAATCAGCCTATCACGAAGTGTTTGATAAGTTTGTAGTCCCTACCGACAATTTGTTCCGGCTAAGTTCGGTGATTCTGAATAATCTAAATAGATCATTTATGACATATTCTGCATTGAATGAAATCTATAGATATTTAACTTAACAAAAATGTATACTTTTGGTAGATTTTGATATGTTAATTTCCGGTTGTCCGAAGCAGACGCCCGTAGCGATCCAAAATGCCACGAAACCCCTGATAAAGTACCATTTGAAGTCTTTGCCATGTACGTATTTGTGAATCCAGGCAGTTGTCACTAGTGTTGAACTTCAAATATTGAAGTTATTAGCTCTAAAGCTTAGTAATAATATACAGTAAATTATTTAGTTGTGTGAGTCCTTAAGCAACGGTAAGTATCCTCTACACATATATTTTCAGTAGGGGTGCCTTGAAAATAAACCCTTAATTCATAACAGTTCAGTATATACTCACAATAAGCCATCTGTGCAAATCAGTAATTCTAGAAATAACTGCCTTTCGGAAAAAGTCACATTCCCCGGTCGGCCTAATTAAACAGCTTCACCGACATTCTTCGCTTTATATTAATTGAGAGCGATTTGCAAAGATTTAAATAATACAGAAACAATTTAGCTTCTGTTTATATAAACTTATGACAATATATTTTTTTAATTTGCAAATATGTCGTTAAAATGTAATAGTCTTACTGCCTTTGAAAATAAGACTGCTATAAAAAAAAAGCCTGGTATCCCAAAGAAAAAGGATATCGATATTCAAGGGAATAGTATTTAGTACTTGATCAACAAATGGATCGAGTCCCAGTGTTTATTTGGGGGATCGAATTCAAACTGTTAATTAGTTGATCATATTTATCATATTGAGAGAGTGCTATTGCGGAAAATGTATAGGGAAATAGGTAAACCATTTGAGTCATTCAAATTCATAGTGGGGTTTAATAGATTGATAATACAAACGTCCTTGTATTTAAATAACACTTTCACTTTCATTATCTAGGGGACACATGTTTCATAATCGTATTCAAATAATAAGTCATCAATTTGTTATTTGTTAGCTGTTCTGTATATATTGGATTTTACATGACTTCTATTTCATATGAGATTTATAACATTCTTGACTAGTTTCATAAATCACGGGTACAATGAAAACAAGTGTTATTTCCCTTTCCATCACATAATCATAAGCTATGGTATTTATTCGTATAAAACGGCAATTTTCATACAGCATTGAAAGGTAAAAATAAAAAAAAAGGAAAAAAGAATACTCAAGCACGGCAGTCTAAGACATCATGTGCTAGGTGTGACGTCACAATAATTGTGCTAGGTGTGACGTCACAATAATTGTGCTAGGTATGACGCCACAATAAAACACCTCAACAATCCCAGAGCTGCTTGGTCAAACTTCCCACGTGTGATACTCAAGCTATGATCTGAGTATAGTCAATGTATAACACGCCTATCATGTGATACATCGACATTCCCTAATTGATATTGGTCTGTTTTAGAGTGTTCCAGTTTTGCAGCAATAATAATTATTGATTCATTTCACTTGTACAATTTAGTAGTAGACTTAGGTCGTAGATAAACAGGCATTGAAGACGTGTTTAGCGGTTGACAACATTATGAAATATCCAAATGTATGATATCTTTATATTACTTTTCATTGGGGTTTAACAGTCTGGGCCGTCAACACGTATTGTAACGTCCCTGGGCGTTGTAGGTGGTGGCACAACCAATTTGCAGCGCTTTGCGAATCCCTGTCATCAAAACGTACCAAGAACGTACAGTGGCACCTTTTCAAACTTGTCTTAAACACGTTACAACATGTATAGTATGTCTCAATGAGACCAAGATGCCGACGTCAAAACTTGTCCATAATCTTCATCAACCTGTATCTCTCGAAACCCTGAGCCGTAAGTTTGTGCGTCAGCAGCTGATCCTATGAAATCTGCCTACACTCGTACATGTACTTCTATTGTTACTCAATACGGTCTACTTGAGTACGTCACTTACTCATGAGTTTGGCTTCGTTTAGCTTGTTTTAGTTCTAACATGTATGAGAAGTCGCCTTTTTCTGTAAATTAAGTGAGTACGTACGTGAGTATTCAGTGATTTTTTTATTGAATATTTCTTCATGATTTTTATATTCCCCCAGCTGATCTGAGTACCTCACTAACCTATACGTCCATGATTTAACAGGTATTACGTAACAATATTTTTCAATTCACAAATCATTGTCAAGGAAATTGAAACAGTTATATACAGTTATTTAATGACAGGTTTTCATATATCCCGATAATATCTTAACAGCGTATTGGTGTAACGAAATAGATTGATTCGATATCGAAATTTCCATTGTAGGAACATCTGAAATAAGCTTCACGTCCCTATCTTATTATTTGCAGTTTTCTTGCGTTGGTTACTAATAAATTCAATAATAAGTCTAAACCTTATCGTTTTTAACCATGCCTATAATTCACATTCCTTGTGGTTAATTTTACTTACATTTTTTTTTGCCATAGTCTCTGATTAAGTAGTATAATTGAGCATGTATTGATAAACGACACAGGCTAACTAGTTATAGAATCACGAGGATGTAGCGTTATGATGTGAGAAAAATAAAGGTCATACAACGAGTGGTTGTTGGGTTTGGTATTAATTTCACTCGAGTTAGTTAATTCAAAGGTTACAAAGGACACGAGCTTCAGCGAATGTCTTTTGTAACTTTTGAAAATTTACTAACGAGAGTGAAAAAAATACCATATCCAACAACCACAAGTCGTGTGACCTGTTTTACCACAATTGTAGCCGAAAATTGCTGGATTTTGTTGAATTTAATATAAATATACAGCGCACAATATGGGAGTAAACATATCGAATCGTATTTTACCGCCAAATGATGATGACGTCACCAATCAATTAGTGACGTTGTTCCGGTCAAAGTTCACATGTCAGCCAATCAAAATGGGTTTAGGGTTTATTCTATCTGTGGTATAAGTATAATGCTATCCAATAGTTGCAATGACTAGTTTATACCCCAGGAGTTGAAAAAATACCTTTTGTGGTAGAAATAGAGGTTTCACAACGAGTGTTTTTTTACTATTGTATTTATTTTACGTGAGTTAATTATTTATCATATAATTTTTGTAGAAGTTACAAAAGACAAGAGCTTTAGCGAATGTCTTTTGTAAATTAAAAAAAAAATAACGGACGAAATTAAAATCAATTCCACATCCTATATCCATGAGTCTTGTGACCTGTTTCTACCACAATCTCAGTCGGGAACAGCTGGAAAGAATCGCAGACTATGATATGCGTAAAACGTATCTTCTCGAATATATTTCCGCCAAGTGGTGACGACGTCAACAATCGATGACATCGTAAATAATCAGCAAGTGACAATGTTCCGATCAACGTGCATCATGTCAGCCAATCAAAATGCGTTTAGAATTTATCCAACGTGTGGTATAGACGTTGTTCCGGTCAAAGTTCATCATGTCAGCCAATCAAAATGGGTTAAGGGTTTATTCTATCTGTGGTATAAGTATAATGTTATTCAACAGCTGTAATGATTATTTGACACCCTAAGAGTTGAATATGCATATATAACACGCCTGTAGTAAGGATGACGTAACATACACATATGCTGCACCTTTTTAATTCCAGTAATTGATACACTACTTCATACAGCTGTTTCGTCCCCCTAGGACTCTTCCGTGAGGTTAGGGGCCAAAAGGTGGAAATCCAAAATTTCTAAACTAATGTAGAAGCAGAGGGGTCAGGTGCGTAAAACCCCTTTAATTTATGAAATTAGAAGCGTATACCATTTTATTTAAGGATTTATTTCAATCCATTTTTGAGCCACGACACAAAAACTGGAGTGTCCTCTCAATAAACCGTGATGCAGTTTATCAGTAGAGTACACTCAATAACGTAATAAAATAGACTGAAGTTAATCCTTATAATTATCTTTTCTACATCATCTCTGTGAAAATGGTGGCTCCATTTTTAAAGCCAATACAAATGACTATTAAAAACAAGATTGAATAATAACTTGATATGCGCCACTTTTGAATTAAAACTATACCATTACTATATCGTAATAATATTACGAAAACAGTATGAAAGCAAATGTTCACGTGCTTTAATAAGGACGAAATACAATCTACATCTGACCTGAATCGTGTTCAATGATGGTTTTATCGCTTCGCTTCTCGTATAATTAATTAGTATGAAATACTGTAACGGTCTTCGCCCCTGGCTCAACCCTTTTACATATGGAGAGCACAACCATTCTGACTAATTGTCTATTATTTGCTTTTGACAAGCCCCCAGGAAATTATATGGTATTTCCAAACCAATAACCTTTGTCTGACTAAATCTAATAACTAAATAAGAACTAGAAAACATAAAATAAGTTTACGCACACCTTTATGGTTACCGTTTATTTATGGAACCAAGTGAAAATAACAGTGACAAATAATGAAACAACAATAGCAACTTCTACAGACTCTCTCCAAATTCTCTCATAAATAAGTAAAAGATAATGATGGACAATGTAGTATGGACCTTTGCCTGTCCCCTGGATACCGAAACTATCCGATATATGTAGAGGACTGAACAAGTCTATTTACCCCTACAGTAAACTATAATGTAGTCAAACAACAGAAATGAACCAAGTGCCAATGATACTATTAAGCAATGTAATGAGTACTAAAAGTACTAACTCCTAGAACTATAAAGATTACCATACAGTACTATAATAATAGAACTATAAAGATTACTATCCAGAATACTAGAACTGTAAAGATTATTATATAGAACACTAAATATATAAGGATTACTACCAGAATTTAACTCTATATGAAATAAAGAATGAGCAGAAGATAAACCAAAGTTAAAATGTGTTTATAAATAGTCAGATCACTAGACGCTATGCATAACAATGTCCAACCCCCTCTGTCAGAACCACTAGAAGTACTATCAAAAGTACGCTAAGTTAAAACATGTTAATATGATTAAAATCCCCCGTCCATGATCCCCTTTTCTATCAGATGAGTTGCTTTCCCTTAATCCTAACTAAACATACCGACAGTTATACGGTTTCGGAACAATCCTAAGGTGTAATAATTAACTGCCAGCAGCTACTAAAACCAACCTTACCCTATGAATATCCGATGGCAACTGATTTTCCAATACCCCACATAATTATTACGCCCCTAAAATAACGCTAACATCGACGGGGCAACCCACGAGCTCAACGGGGCAACATCCCCAAACTCGGCGGACTCCAATGGAGTGAAGGTGTCACACTCGTGGCTCGCAATGCACTCAAGTGACCCCGACTGATCATGACGTCGTCACAGATCAGAGGTCACGAGAGTTCACAAAAATGGCGCCATCCATGCATACAGTTATACACATGCAGTGCTCAAGATCAAAACATTACTTCTCTTGCTTTCTCAAGGCGGTTCGTACGATGGACTAACGGGTAATCAAGATAATAAAGGTATTTACAATTGAACAATAACCATTTGAAACATTGAAAAACACTTGAATACGGTTAATTGCCGATTGAATGGACACTGTGTTTCAACACACATGCTTGAAAACTAAGTTTTTACATAACTCTGCAATAGGCCTACTAGTATCTGTGACTGTAATTGACAATGTGACTCAATAACAAGTTATCCTGACAATTATTTTGTGGGTCTTTCTTTCATGTTTTGAGTAAGCCATTCTATTAGCTGGGTATGAAACAACCAATAGTACAGAATTATACACACTACTTTTGACTTATACATTACTGGAGTATCATAGCAACTGCAAAAAAACTCCAGACATTTTGATAAATCTGACATCATTGAAGCACAACTGATTGACTCAGGTAAACTGGTCAGTGGTACATTGACGAAGATAGTTAGCAGAAAAACGCCTATTGAATTCGACATGTATGGCAATCTCGATAATTGTCTAATCCTTTTGATTTACGAATACAATATCTTGTAATATAGCTATGTAATTGTAGACTTAAGAAAGGAAATGGGAAATGCCATTTAAAAATATCGTGATGTTAGTGTGTATTATACATCCGCCTTTTGCTAACAATAATGCTTCAACAAAGGACCACAGAATAAGGAAAGTCTGTGAAAGGACCATATGATTTTTACAGACACGTAACATATTGGTTTTATAGATAGTATATGAAAACAGTAGCAACAGACATGCATAGAGCAGTTGTGAGCATATTATCAGCATCACCACTTTTACAAAAATAATAAAAACAGAAATTTCAGGATATGTATATATGTGATACATGAACACAGGGACTTATATTGCCAAGGTTACTAGTAATATGTTAAATACTGATAGAATAGGGTTAGATTCTATTGGAAACGCCTATAATCCTTTTAAAAAAAAAATTTTCTTTTAACACTGGGACGGCTAAGTATAAAAGAATTGTGCCGTTATATTGCTTTTTGGAGGATCGGTAATAAAATGATCATTGATACCTTTCGAATTCACTGACCATAACGTTAACATTCACACCTCTTTGTAAATACAAGGGTAATAATTATATGTACATCCTGCTACAACTCACAGGTAGGTACAGTACCACCAAAGCCCGTTGACTAGTATATATAACACAGGTAAGGCTACATAGCTGTGTAAATTGCATCACTGTCTCTAAGCTTGGAGTTACTGAAAGGTAACGCACGAGATTCGAATTGAATGCAATTTATGCAAAAATCGAAACTAGATCAGTTTTATTTTTCTGACAAGATCATTAATGACGATTAATAGTTCTTACTACACCACATTCAATGGTTGCTGTCATAACTTACACCAAGGAATTAGATAAGAAGTCCATGCTTTCACTTGCAGATAATACATACATATGTAATGGGCGTGTCAGAATATATAGATACAGGTATCGGATACGTTGTGCCTCAATGACGTCACACATCACGTGACCTGGAATCCCGGTCAAACTATGCCTATTCCCTAGACTGATATAAATGGGGCGTCACCTAGCCTGTCCATTTTCCAAACAACACGGGAGACGGGGTATCGGTCACTACTCGTATTGTTGCATCAAATGAGATTGAAATATGAAATTATTAAAACTCGTGGCCAAAATCCTTTAAGGCGACATATTTTCACCGCATATGTTGAATGGTTTGTGGGGAAAGTTGTGTTTTTCTGTTTTACAGATATACACATAATTGGGACGGATAGTTACAACCAAACAAGTTTGAAAAGAATGTATTGACATTACCCAATACATTTAGTTATCTCAATAGAAATACTGTAATGGAATTGTTGTGCCTTGCAGGGAAATCTCCAAAAGTTACATAATGAATGTATCCCCATTTGTGGAAGTTAAAGTTAATCCACTGTTTCGAGCAAACAGCAAGGTAATGTATCAATATTGGAGAAGTTCAAACAGATTTAAGTGATAATTGGCTAAATATATTTAAGAATAAAAAAAACTCTTTTTCCTTTTCTAAATTTAATAAGATCAGATTGTTGCTGCCTGGAGTTTCTTTTTTAGGTATGGTGGGAAAACAGTACAACATAATGTCTCCATGTTGAAAGGTCATATGCAGTTGACAGAAGGACAGCTCATAGTTATCGTCACATTCTCCCTTTTGTTGACCTGCCGTCGCCTAAGATGAAATGGATCGATTTTGTTGGCGATGGCGCGTACACAAAATTGAAAGACATATGCAATGTAACAAAGAAAGAAATTTGCTATACAGTGATCAATTTTAGTTATTTACTGAAAACAACAAGTAAATGACATTGGATATTGAAAGTTCCGGTAAATAACACTGGGTTAAGAGCTTGAGAATTTGTACACTTGTACCTTATAGAATATTGTATGGATCATGAAAAATAACACACACACACACACACACACCTGCTGCACCTATTAAATTTAGTAATATACATATATAAACAGTATGCCGAAAAAATGAATTAAACTGCATAAAACATCTGTTTCTTCATTTTTAGGACTCGTTACTGTTGGTTAGGGGCCAAAAGGCGGGAATTGAATTTTCTAATCTAATGTACTGTATAGGCAGAAGGGTCAGGTGCGTGAAACCCCTTTACTTTATGAATTTAGAAAACTAATTAAAGTTGTTCTGTATAATTTTTAATCGTGTACTTCGAAAACGTGTATATTTTGTACCATGCAACTACCCTATATGGATAAATTTGCATATAAAGGCTTCAGTAAACCTCGTGGACTACAAAATTCACTAGCAGAGTCTACCATCTGCTATCATGAAATATAACAAGTTCAGAGCTATCGGTAAATATTACGGGGCGCAGAGCTTATTTCACCAATTAGATGAAATATTGATTGATTGATTTATTGATTGATACTTGCTATATACATGTTGAAGGGCGGTGGTAAAAATAATGTTAGAAAGCTGTGGTAAAAAATACACCATTCCCAAATATATAAAGTTTTTAACTGGTTTTCATTGGTATTTGATATTACGATTCTTCATGCAACATTTATGTGTAAACTTCACTTTGAATGCAAGCATTGTCATGTAATTGTTTGAACTTTTATGTTATTTTCAATAAATGTCACATACCATGGTCATTTTCAATGTATATTAATATGTTGTTATGTTTTAAGTTTGATTGTTTGGGTTTTACGGTACATCGATAACTAAGGTCATTTAGGGCCAAGCGGTTTTAGTTATATATCCGAGATGGTAGTTTTATTAAAAGACGAAAAATACTTCTATCGGGACTTCTATCTTTTAAAAAAGGTAATCCGCAAAAGACATTTAAAATATATCGGGGGGGATAAAATAAGTGTTTGTATAAAACCATGCAATAGTGATTATGGTTATGGAACGGTGAACAATGTGACAACATGATTCTGTTATACGCTGTTGCTGCTGCTTCGGCTGCTGCAGATGACGACGACGACGACGACGACGACGACGATGATGATGATGATGATGATGATGATGATGATGATGATGATGATTGCAATATTGCCAGTTTAATTATAGGTATTAAGATATAAATGATAAGTACTTTGATGTCAGGGAATTGAAAGTACTTATCACGAACATGTTTGAAATCGAATCATTCTATTAAAATGTGCTCTACTGTAAAAGGGAAGTCACATGCGTGGCATATAATTGGATCTTCCCTTTTCAGCAGATGCACATGAGCTATGTAGATATGTCCAGTTTGCAGTCTCGAGAGGACATCTCCCTCCCTACGATCTATTCGACTGGACAGCCATGGTTTAAGTGTCGGTTGTATTTCAAAGGGTTTGATTGTAGTCTCTGTAGGCCATCTTTGTTGCCATTGATGTTTGACGGCTGACTGAATAATTGACTTTATATCTGTATATGGCAGTTTGAAAATTGTTTGGTCTAGGCTTAGAGCCATTTTGGCAGCTTTGTCCACTTTTTCATTTCCTTTTATACCAACGTGGCTTGGGATCCATAGAAATACAATTTGACATTTCTCGGAAGTTCAATAAACTTGAGAACAGAAGTTTTGGATTAAGGTGTTTTGGGGTTCACGTGATGGTAGAGTTTGAAGCACTTATAGTGAATCAGAACAGATAAATGCCTTTTCAATGCGGTGTTCATCGATATGGTAAAGTATCAGATCAATGGCACATCGCTCCGCAGAGAGAAAATAGAGACACCATCTAGTAGTCGAATTGAAGAACAATGTTGATTAGTGTAGCATGCTGCTGCAATTTTTTCACCATCTTTTGAGCCATCAGTATTTATCTGTACATGATCGGGGAAACCCGCAATGCATTCCCGAAAGGAGGATTTGTGTTCTTCGGGTAGTGTACTGGTTTTGCCCGCTCATGCAGTGAAAAATTAATATCAGGTGTTTTTACAAGCCATGTTGGGACATCTTGAAGTGTAAAATTTTTGATTTGAATGAAAATATTTCGGTATTGTGGATTGAAGACTTTGTTGAAAGCTGGATTTTTAGAATTTGGATTTAAAGAGTAACTGTAGTGCTGAACCATCTTTCGTGTAAGGAAAGATTGTTAAATAACAAATGAGGTGATTCTCAAGAATTTTTTTTTTTTTGTAAAAATTACGAAGTTTGTACCATTTTACTAAATTTCACAACTGAACGCAAATAAGAAAATCCCTGATTTTGCCATACTTCCGGAAGTGACGTCACAACGATAACCGCACTGATAGACTTGAGTAGTCATTGTATTGAAATTGTATGAATCGTATCACGACTTGTTATTTGTAGAGAGTCTTACATTCAAGAATATGACACTGAATATATATCAAGGCTGTACGGAGTTCATTTATGACCCTATTGATAATTACAAGGTGTTATATGCCCCAGGGGATGGTAATTATTGGGGAGGGGGCCCGGGTTCCGGGGATACACAGGTACATGTATGCGGCACACGTGGTCATGGGCACTCGACCATAAATCAATTACCACCGGACTCACCTAACATGATTAACAGGTTATTATTTTGTGGAAAAAATGTAAAACTTCAAAGCAAACACTTGATATGATAATGTATTAATTTTCTCATAATTTCATATAACACCACTAAAGCGGTGTGTGTATTCACTGATGGTCGCCATTGGATCTCCCTTTTCTAAAAAGTATATTAGAAAAAAGTTTAATGCAGGAAAAGTTTGACAGGAGAATATATCCTTAAGATAAATTGTAACGTGAACTCGGTTAATTGTGCCATCATAAATGACAGATGAAAAGACAAAAGTGTGAGCTGTCTTTTCCCTACCCCGGTAAAAGACAGGTTTATCTTTTCCGTAGGAAAAATGGGAATGAACCAATGAAATGTGTGAAAAAAAAGTCTGCTCGGTACAGGATTGCAGCAAACACCGGTACAGATTTCTCCAAGTCACCTTACTTGTATATATATAGCTTTATAATGACACGTCTGTCAAATGATAAAGCTGCAGTGGTGTAAAACAAACCAAAATGTCACTAAATATGAAAGAAAAAAAATGAATGGAAGTAAAATGTTTTATTTAGAATTTCAATGACCAATACAAATATGTTGAAATAAATTGTGTGGCATTGGAATTGTATGACTTGGTTCTCTTTTACGTCTTCATATATCAATCGGTGAAACTGGCAGGTCCCTGGAGCACGAACTGATTAATCAGGGCGCATTGAGCGATACCTCTACTGTTTCGTAATGATTGACATCGACGAAACGCAGCTAAGATTCCACGTTGATTCGGGATAGAGGTAGGCCGTCTTTGTGAAGGAACACGTATTCCGTGTAATATACTGCTCTCTCCTATCGCCTCATCTCGTAAGTTCCTCTCCCGAAATTGGCCTATGATACGTTGACTTCGCAGAAATGAGGACGGGGTTTCTCTAATTTCCAGACTTGACGGTCGGACTATTATATTCTCCAGACCTGAGGGTAGGGGTGTTGTCCTCTCAAGAAAAGAGCGCGGGATTACTGTACTTCTCGAACCTTGGGGCTGGACTATTATACTCTCCCGATCTAGACCTGAGGGTGGGTCAGTTAACCTCTCAAGAAGAAAGGGCGAGAATCCTGTACTCCTCTGACCTTGGGGCTGGACTATTATACTCTCCCGATCTAGACCTGAGGGTGGGTCAGTTAACCTCCCAAGAAGAAAGGGCGAGAATCCTGTACTCCTCTGACCTGAGGATCCGACTAATATATTCTCAAAACTTGAGGTTGGGTTAGTTATCATGTCCGGACCTGTGAGTGAGATTCCTGAAATTATCGGTTCAAAACTTATTAACTCCTGATCTTCGGGTCCGAAACTTATACTACTCGCAGCTGAGGTTGGCACAAATGTGGATCGGATCATACTCTGTGTGCCAGGGGGCAGAGTGTCTCCAGTTATCCTCGCATTCTGGATACTTATCCTACCTGTAAACTCGGGCGATAAGCCCCCGATGTTATTCAGAATAGTTTGGGATTCAACATACTCCCAAAACAGACAGACCGCCAAAGCGAGGATAAGGAGGTGTCGCATAATGACTGAAAAAAACGAATAGAACGAATATTTCAAATAAGAATGGTCAGTTTGGATATATTTGATATCGTTGTACAGGTATAAATGCGTTTTTGTCACATCGTTGTACAGGTAAAACCTACATTTTCGTCATATCGTTGTACAGGTAAACATATATTTTCGTCACATCGTTTTACAGGTAAACATACATTTCCGTCACATCGTTTTACAGGTAAACATATGTTTTCGCCAGATCGTTGTACAGGTAAACATATAGTTTCGTCACATCGTTTTACAGGAAAACATACATTTTCGTCATATCGTTTTACAGGAAAACATACATTTTCGTCACATCGTTTTACAGGAAAACATGTATTTCCGTCAGATCGTTGTACAGGTAAACATATATTTTCGTCTGATCGTTTTACAGGAAAACATACATTTTTGTCACATCGTTTTACAAGAAAACATACATTTTCGTCACATCGTTTTACAGGAAAACATATATTTTCGTCAGATCGTTTACAGGTAAAACCTACATTTTCGTCATATCGTTGTACAGGTAAACATATATTTTCGTCAGATCGTTTTCAGGAAAAACACACTTTTTCGTCACATCGTTTTTCAGGAAAACACATAATTCTCTTCACATCGTTTTTCAGGTAAACATACATTTTCGTCACATCGATGTACAAGTTAAATACAAATTGCTTAATTATCCGTAGCTTGACAAAGGTCTGTATATATAGTCGGCCCTAAAACATAGCGACATGTTAAATTTGTACATTGTTTGTATTCTACAAATAACATAAAATAATTGATGATAAACAAGTGTATGTATAACTTCACATTACAACCACCACCAGTTCAAAATGTGCAATTATTGCTCGATTGTTGCTTAACATTTAAACAATTTTATCTGTTTTCTAGAAAATGCATACGTAATGCTTTTTGCTGCATCACCCCTAGCACAGGAAAACATGTTTCGTAGATGCAATATTAATTGATGGTTCTCAATAAATTGTTTATTGATATAGAGTCTTCATTATCAAGATAAATTGTTTAGATATAGTGATAATTTAGTTGTAGAAACACGATTATGAAATGTTTAAAAAGCTGCAGTTTAATATTCAAACATTATTAATATTTAAATGGTATATTTGTTAGTTATGTACAATTTCTACTACAAATATTACTAGTATTAGTACCATTAAATTATTACTATCTATATGCCATACTTGATAGTTATGTACCATTTCTACTACAAATATTACTAGTATCAGTACCATTACATTATTAATATATAATATGCCATACTTGATAGTTATGTACCATTACTACTACAAATATTAGTACCATTACCTTATTACAAGCTTTACCGAACATAATCTTAAAGTGTACGTGAATGAAGAACATCAGCCAATATTTGTTTACCGCGGCTACCTTACATTTGTGCTTCCGGTTCTATTTTTATACGAACAATCACGTGATTTTTTCTCAAATAATGTGACCACTATCCTGCTCCCGGTTCCATGCCGATTCGCAAGAAAACATAAGAAATGTTTTTTTTTTAACACAGAAAACGACAATAAAAATATAACTATGGTACTGATGTGCTAAGAAATAAATCTTGATATTAAATAAATATGTTATTGTTTGATAATCTAAACTGTTACGGTTAAAAAAAATATATAGAAAATGTTTCATGCCGTACCATGTTGAGATTCCTATAATAAGTCGAATGGCGGCGGCGAAATTGAGCAGACGAGCACCAAATTTAGCGAAAAATGCCGTTTTAAGGTACTTTCCGGTTAATTGACACAGCCGAGACCTTGATTTTCCGTTTTAGAATAACATTTGCCTTCAGAAAATGTGATTCATTTAGAAATTGGTCCAAACACGAGCTAATTATTATGATATAAGTTTATGTTTTAACTATCTATATGCCGTACTTGATAGTTATGAACCTTTTCTACTACAAATACTACTAGTATTAGCCCCATTACCTTATTACTATCTATATGCCGTACTTGATAGTTATGTACCATTTCTACTACAAATACTACTAGTATTCGTCCCATTACCTTATTACTATTTATATGCCGTACTTGATAGTTATGTACCATTTCTTCTACAAATACTACTAGTATTCGTCCCATTACCTTATTACTATCTATATGCCGTACTTGATAGTTATGAACCTTTTCTACTATAAATATTACTAGTATTCGTCCCATTACCTTATTACTATCTATATGCCGTACTTGATAGTTATGAACCTTTTCTACTACAAATATTACTAGTATTAGCCCCATTACTTTATTACTATCTATATGCCGTACTTGATAGTTATGTACCATTTCTTCTACAAATACTACTAGTATTCGTCCCATTACCTTATTACTATCTATATGCCGTACTTGATAGTTATGAACCTTTTCTACTATAAATATTACTAGTATTCGTCCCATTACCTTATTACTATCTATATGCCGTACTTGATAGTTATGAACCTTTTCTACTACAAATACTACTAGTATTAGCCCCATTACTTTATTACTATCTATATGCCGTACTTGATAGTTATGAACCTTTTCTACTACAAATATTACTAGTATTCGCCCCATTACTTTATTACTATCTATATGCCGTACTTGATAGTTATGAACCTTTTCTACTACAAATACTACTAGTATTCGCCCCATTACCTTATTACTATCTATATGCCGTACTTGATAGTTATGAACCTTTTCTACTACAAATATTACTAGTATTAGCCCCATTACTTTATTATTATCTATATGCCGTACTTGATAGTTATGAACCTTTTCTACTACAAATATTACTAGTATTCGTCCCATTACCTTATTACTATCTATATGCCGTACTTGATAGTTATGAACCTTTTCTACTACAAATACTACTAGTATTAGCCCCATTACTTTATTACTATCTATATGCCGTACTTGATAGTTATGAACCTTTTCTACTACAAATATTACTAGTATTCGTCCCATTACTTTATTACTATCTATATGCCGTACTTGATAGTTATGAACCTTTTCTACTACAAATATTACTAGTATTCGTCCCATTACCTTATTACTATCTATATGCCGTACTTGATAGCTATGAACCTTTTCTACTACAAATACTACTAGTATTAGCCCCATTACTTTATTACTATCTATATGCCGTACTTGATAGTTATGAACCTTTTCTACTACAAATACTACTAGTATTCGTCCCATTACATTATTACTATCTATATGCCGTACTTGATAGTTATGAACCTTTTCTACTACAAATACTACTAGTATTAGCCCCATTACTTTATTACTATCTATATGCCGTACTTGATAGTTATGAACCTTTTCTACTACAAATACTACTAGTATTAGCCCCATTACTTTATTACTATCTATATGCCGTACTTGATAGTTATGAACCTTTTCTACTACAAATATTACTAGTATTCGCCCCATTACTTTATTACTATCTATATGCCGTACTTGATAGTTATGAACCTTTTCTACTACAAATACTACTAGTATTCGCCCCATTACCTTATTACTATCTATATGCCGTACTTGATAGTTATGAACCTTTTCTACTACAAATATTACTAGTATTAGCCCCATTACTTTATTACTATCTATATGCCGTACTTGATAGTTATGAACCTTTTCTACTACAAATATTACTAGTATTCGTCCCATTACCTTATTACTATCTATATGCCGTACTTGATAGTTATGAACCTTTTCTACTACAAATACTACTAGTATTAGCCCCATTACTTTATTACTATCTATATGCCGTACTTGATAGTTATGAACCTTTTCTACTACAAATATTACTAGTATTCGTCCCATTACTTTATTACTATCTATATGCCGTACTTGATAGTTATGAACCTTTTCTACTACAAATATTACTAGTATTCGTCCCATTACCTTATTACTATCTATATGCCGTACTTGATAGCTATGAACCTTTTCTACTACAAATACTACTAGTATTAGCCCCATTACTTTATTACTATCTATATGCCGTACTTGATAGTTATGAACCTTTTCTACTACAAATACTACTAGTATTCGTCCCATTACATTATTACTATCTATATGCCGTACTTGATAGTTATGAACCTTTTCTACTACAAATACTACTAGTATTAGCCCCATTACTTTATTACTATCTATATGCCGTACTTGATAGTTATGAACCTTTTCTACTACAAATACTACTAGTATTAGCCCCATTACTTTATTACTATCTATATGCCGTACTTGATAGTTATGAACCTTTTCTACTACAAATACTACTAGTATTAGCCCCATTACTTTATTACTATCTATATGCCGTACTTGATAGTTATGAATCTTTTCTACTACAAATATTACTAGTATTAGCCCCATTACTTTATTACTATCTATATGCCGTACTTGATAGTTATGAACCTTTTCTACTACAAATACTACTAGTATTAGCCCCATTACTTTATTACTATCTATATGCCGTACTTGATAGTTATGAACCTTTTCTACTACAAATATTACTAGTATTAGCCCCATTACTTTATTACTATCTATATGCCGTACTTGATAGTTATGAACCTTTTCTACTACAAATACTACTAGTATTAGCCCCATTACTTTATTACTATCTATATGCCGTACTTGATAGTTATGAACCTTTTCTACTACAAATACTACTAGTATTAGCCCCATTACTTTATTACTATCTATATGCCGTACTTGATAGTTATGAACCTTTTCTACTACAAATATTACTAGTATTAGCCATATTACTTTATTACTATCTATATGCCATACTTGATAGTTAACAACCTTTTCTACTACAAATATTACTAGTATTAGCCCCATTACTTTATTACTATCTATATGCCGTACTTGATAGTTATGAACCTTTTCTACTACAAATATTACTAGTATTAGCCCCATTACTTTATTACTATCTATATGCCGTACTTGATAGTTATGAACCTTTTCTACTACAAATATTACTAGTATTCGTCCCATTACCTTATTACTATCTATATGCCGTACTTGATAGTTATGAACCTTTTCTACTACAAATACTACTAGTATTAGCCCCATTACTTTATTACTATCTATATGCCGTACTTGATAGTTATGAACCTTTTCTACTACAAATATTACTAGTATTCGTCCCATTACTTTATTACTATCTATATGCCGTACTTGATAGTTATGAACCTTTTCTACTACAAATATTACTAGTATTCGTCCCATTACCTTATTACTATCTATATGCCGTACTTGATAGCTATGAACCTTTTCTACTACAAATACTACTAGTATTAGCCCCATTACTTTATTACTATCTATATGCCGTACTTGATAGTTATGAACCTTTTCTACTACAAATACTACTAGTATTCGTCCCATTACATTATTACTATCTATATGCCGTACTTGATAGTTATGAACCTTTTCTACTACAAATACTACTAGTATTAGCCCCATTACTTTATTACTATCTATATGCCGTACTTGATAGTTATGAACCTTTTCTACTACAAATACTACTAGTATTAGCCCCATTACTTTATTACTATCTATATGCCGTACTTGATAGTTATGAACCTTTTCTACTACAAATACTACTAGTATTAGCCCCATTACTTTATTACTATCTATATGCCGTACTTGATAGTTATGAATCTTTTCTACTACAAATATTACTAGTATTAGCCCCATTACTTTATTACTATCTATATGCCGTACTTGATAGTTATGAACCTTTTCTACTACAAATACTACTAGTATTAGCCCCATTACTTTATTACTATCTATATGCCGTACTTGATAGTTATGAACCTTTTCTACTACAAATATTACTAGTATTAGCCCCATTACTTTATTACTATCTATATGCCGTACTTGATAGTTATGAACCTTTTCTACTACAAATACTACTAGTATTAGCCCCATTACTTTATTACTATCTATATGCCGTACTTGATAGTTATGAACCTTTTCTACTACAAATACTACTAGTATTAGCCCCATTACTTTATTACTATCTATATGCCGTACTTGATAGTTATGAACCTTTTCTACTACAAATATTACTAGTATTAGCCATATTACTTTATTACTATCTATATGCCATACTTAATAGTTAACAACCTTTTCTACTACAAATATTACTAGTATTAGCCCCATTACTTTATTACTATCTATATGCCGTACTTGATAGTTATGAACCTTTTCTACTACAAATATTACTAGTATTCGCCCCATTACTTTATTACTATCTATATGCCGTACTTGATAGTTATGAACCTTTTCTACTACAAATACTACTAGTATTCGCCCCATTACCTTATTACTATCTATATGCCGTACTTGATAGTTATGAACCTTTTCTACTACAAATATTACTAGTATTAGCCCCATTACTTTATTACTATCTATATGCCGTACTTGATAGTTATGAACCTTTTCTACTACAAATATTACTAGTATTCGTCCCATTACCTTATTACTATCTATATGCCGTACTTGATAGTTATGAACCTTTTCTACTACAAATACTACTAGTATTAGCCCCATTACTTTATTACTATCTATATGCCGTACTTGATAGTTATGAACCTTTTCTACTACAAATACTACTAGTATTAGCCCCATTACTTTATTACTATCTTGAGCCGTACTTGATAGTTATGAACCTTTTCTACTACAAATATTACTAGTATTCGTCCCATTACTTTATTACTATCTATATGCCGTACTTGATAGTTATGAACCTTTTCTACTACAAATATTACTAGTATTCGTCCCATTACCTTATTACTATCTATATGCCGTACTTGATAGTTATGAACCTTTTCTACTACAAATACTATTAGTATTAGCCCCATTACTTTATTACTATCTATATGCCGTACTTGATAGTTATGAACCTTTTCTATTACAAATACTACTAGTATTCGTCCCATTACTTTATTACTATCTATATGCCGTACTTGATAGTTATGAACCTTTTCTACTACAAATTTTACTAGTATTAGCCCCATTACTTTATTACTATCTATATGCCGTACTTGATAGTTATGAACTTTTCTACTACAAATACTACTAGTATTAGCCCCATTACTTTATTACTATCTATATGCCGTACTTGATAGTTATGAACCTTTTCTACTACAAATACTACTAGTATTAGCCCCATTACTTTATTACTATCTATATGCCGTACTTGATAGTTATGAACCTTTTCTACTTCAAATATTACTAGTATTAGCCCCATTACTTTATTACTATCTATATGCCGTACTTGATAGTTATGAACCTTTTCTACTACAAATACTACTAGTATTCGTCCCATTACCTTATTACTATCTATATGCCGTACTTGATAGCTATGAACCTTTTCTACTACAAATACTACTAGTATTAGCCCCATTACTTTATTACTATCTATATGCCGTACTTGATAGTTATGAACCTTTTCTACTACAAATACTACTAGTATTCGTCCCATTACATTATTACTATCTATATGCCGTACTTGATAGTTATGAACCTTTTCTACTACAAATACTACTAGTATTAGCCCCATTACTTTATTACTATCTATATGCCGTACTTGATAGTTATGAACCTTTTCTACTACAAATACTACTAGTATTAGCCCCATTACTTTATTACTATCTATATGCCGTACTTGATAGTTATGAACCTTTTCTACTACAAATACTACTAGTATTAGCCCCATTACTTTATCACTATCTATATGCCGTACTTGATAGTTATGAACCTTTTCTACTACAAATATTACTAGTATTAGCCCCATTACTTTATTACTATCTATATGCCGTACTTGATAGTTATGAACCTTTTCTACTACAAATACTACTAGTATTAGCCCCATTACTTTATTACTATCTATATGCCGTACTTGATAGTTATGAACCTTTTCTACTACAAATATTACTAGTATTAGCCCCATTACTTTATTACTATCTATATGCCGTACTTGATAGTTATGAACCTTTTCTACTACAAATACTACTAGTATTAGCCCCATTACTTTATTACTATCTATATGCCGTACTTGATAGTTATGAACCTTTTCTACTACAAATACTACTAGTATTAGCCCCATTACTTTATTACTATCTATATGCCGTACTTGATAGTTATGAACCTTTTCTACTACAAATACTACTAGTATTCGTCCCATTACTTTATTACTATCTATATGCCGTACTTGATAGTTATGAACCTTTTCTACTACAAATTCTACTAGTATTAGCCCCATTACTTTATTACTATCTATATGCCGTACTTGATAGTTATGAACTTTTCTACTACAAATACTACTAGTATTAGCCCCATTACTTTATTACTATCTATATGCCGTAATTGATAGTTATGAACCTTTTCTACTACAAATACTACTAGTATTAGCCCCATTACTTTATTACTATCTATATGCCGTACTTGATAGTTATGAACCTTTTCTACTTCAAATATTACTAGTATTAGCCCCATTACTTTATTACTATCTATATGCCGTACTTGATAGTTATGAACCTTTTCTACTACAAATATTACTAGTATTCGTCCCATTACCTTATTACTATCTACATGCCTTACTTGATAGTTATGTACCTTTTCTACTACAAATATTACTAGTATTAGCCCCATTACTTTATTACTATCTATATGCCGTACTTGATAGTTATGAACCTTTTCTACTACAAATATTACTAGTATTCGTCCCATTACTTTATTACTATCTACATGCCGTACTTGATAGTTATGAACCTTTTCTACTACAAATACTACTAGTATTAGCCCCATTACTTTATTACTATCTATATGCCGTACTTGATAGTTATGAACCTTTTCTACTACAAATATTACTAGTATTAGCCCCATTACTTTATTACTATCTATATGCCGTACTTGATAGTTATGAACCTTTTCTACTACAAATACTACTAGTATTAGCCCCATTACTTTATTACTATCTATATGCCGTACTTGATAGTTATGAACCTTTTCTACTACAAATACTACTAGTATTAGCCCCATTACTTTATTACTATCTATATGCCGTACTTGATAGTTATGAACTTTTCTACTACAAATACTACTAGTATTAGCCCCATTACTTTATTACTATCTATATGCCGTACTTGATAGTTATGAACCTTTTCTACTACAAATACTACTAGTATTAGCCCCATTACTTTATTACTATCTATATGCCGTACTTGATAGTTATGAACCTTTTCTACTTCAAATATTACTAGTATTAGCCCCATTACTTTATTACTATCTATATGCCGTACTTGATAGTTATGAACCTTTTCTACTACAAATATTACTAGTATTCGTCCCATTACCTTATTACTATCTACATGCCGTACTTGATAGTTATGTACCTTTTCTACTACAAATATTACTAGTATTAGCCCCATTACTTTATTACTATCTATATGCCGTACTTGATAGTTATGAACCTTTTCTACTACAAATATTACTAGTATTAGCCCCATTACTTTATTACTATCTATATGCCGTACTTGATAGTTATGAACCTTTTCTACTACAAATACTACTAGTATTAGCCCCATTACTTTATTACTATCTATATGCCGTACTTGATAGTTATGAACCTTTTCTACTACAAATACTACTAGTATTAGCCCCATTACTTTATTACTATCTATATGCCGTACTTGATAGTTATGAACCTTGTCTACTACAAATATTACTAGTATTAGCCATATTACTTTATTACTATCTATATGCCGTACTTGATAGTTAACAACCTTTTCTACTACAAATATTACTAGTATTAGCCCCATTACTTTATTACTATCTATATGCCGTACTTGATAGTTATGAACCTTTTCTACTACAAATACTACTAGTATTAGCCCCATTACTTTATTACTATCTATATGCCGTACTTGATAGTTATGAACCTTTTCTACTACAAATATTACTAGTATTAGCCCCATTACTTTATTACTATCTATATGCCGTACTTGATAGTTATGAACCTTTTCTACTACAAATACTACTAGTATTAGCCCCATTACTTTATTACTATCTATATGCCGTACTTGATAGTTATGAACCTTTTCTACTACAAATACTACTAGTATTAGCCCCATTACTTTATTACTATCTGTATGCCGTACTTGATAGTTAGGTACCATTTCTACTACAAATACTACTAGTATTAGCCCCTTTACTTTATTACTATCTATATGCCGTACTTGATATTTATGAACCTTGTCTACTACAAATACTACTAGTATTAGCCCCATTACTTTATTACTATCTATATGCCGTACTTGATAGTTATGAACCTTTTCTACTACAAATACAACTAGTATTAGCCCCATTACTTTATTACTATCTACATATGCCGTACTTGATAGTTAACCGTTATTCTGTTGCTTGTACGAGTAGTATCGCTTAAGTTACGATTGCAGTTATTCCATTACAAGGTACAAACGCGTGTGTTATTATATTGACTTTTTGTCAGTATGAATACAAGTGTATACATTATGTATAAAGTATTTCATGAAAGAAATGGCATAAATAAATATCTACAATACATACCTCCTTTTCTGTATCGTATTGGGTGCTGATCGCGCTCTGTCGTTTAGATATTTTTGGCTTTTATATGGCACAGAACACGTCATAGAAACTGATTTATCTATAAAGTAAAACTAGACCTCAATCAATAAAAGAAATGTGCATAATATGTCATAATTATGCGTGATTGGTGGTCTGTTCTATAGTATAAATGGCGTTAATTATAATGCAAATATTCTGATATTCATATATGTTTCGTCACGATTTTAAATGAATAATGTTATTTAAAGCTTTCTAACAAATGCGCGCGCGAATGTAACATGGAATCCTGATAGCTGATTAAGTAAAATCCAATCGCTACTAACAAACGGATCCACGTTAAGTTATCAATAAAAACATGCTAGAATTTTAATCAATTAGAGAAAGATAAAATAGAGAAAATAATGGCAAATACCGTATTTTAATGTTTACATTTGATCGTTTAATATAATTCAAAGTAAGAAATTTTGTTTGACCACAAAATCTATAGTTTTGTACAGCTGCTTGAACTTATCACATACCAACATACTGCCAGCTTGTACAGTAGTCAACAATATTACTCAACACCAATAATGATTGAAATGACCGTTTATTTTAAAACGACATAATGTATTCACATGACACAATTATTTTTTTTACATGACATTGCATCATTTTACCAAAGTACAGGGACATCAGATATAACTAGTGTAGGTGAAGGTATGAGTTGGGGACAGAAGATGCTTACTGTTCCGGAACACCTGGTCTTATTATAATGTGCTTTACAAGATCGTCCACGTAAACCTTTTCTTCGTTCCTATTTTGCCTCTAGTTTAATCGATTTTGAGTTCGGATTACGGTTTTGGTGACGCTTTGGTATTTTCTGATTTTTTTGTATAACAGACCACCATGCGAATGAAACGTCGCTGAGGCAGAAATATCATTATTCAGCTTCTGACACGCTCCCCCAAGAACGTATACGGCCCTAGGAGTCTAACGCCTGGTCTCTGATATATAAAGTGATGGTCTAACCGACTGAGCTTCCAAGTCAATGTAAGTACAGGGTTTAGTCTCGTGTGCATCACAAGCTTTATTAGAATTTACTGTACAGTAAAAAGGTATGTTTTGCATTCTTAGTGTTTTCCTGGTGTGTTGGGATGGGACTCTTTAAACAAAATAGTGATCTCAGCTGAATTGGTGCTCGAGTGTCGGATTAGAGCTTCAAAATTTACTTAACAGTTGCTATTACTTTTCATAAACAATGTATAAATATATTTGCTTTACAACATTTATCAACAAATTTATTTGGATGTTAGTGTGGGAGGGGGTAGGGATGTTTTGTGTTAATGTTTGTGGGGGAGTGGGAAGGGGTGGTGTGTGTTAATGTTTTTGGGGGAGTGGGAAGGGGTGGTGTGTGTTTATGTTTGTGGGGGAGTGGGAAGGGATGGTGTGTGTTAAGGTTGGTGGAGGTAGGGGTGGTGTGTGTTAATGTTGGTGGAGGTAGGGGTGGTGTGTGTTAATGTAGGCGGGGGAGGGTGTAGGGTGTTAATGTTGGTGTAGGAGGGGGATGGGGTGGATGTGTGTTAATGTCAGAAGAAACAGGAGAACTCGTTTAAAACTCACAATGTCGTTAAGGTGACTTAATATCTTTTCACGTCCGATCGGAGATTTAAATACCGGCCGCCTTGATGAAAATCCACTGCTCCACTAATCCGCCTCATGAAAACTAATTTTGACTATGTCTTGCCACCAGATATGCTTTAATACATATACAACTGTTACCATGGCCATATTGTATTTTAATTTGTAATATACATTGTATCATAAAAGACTTGTATTTTCCTTTTGATTGAACAAGATTCATCGTTACGTTGCCACATGTGGTGACCAAAGAAAATATCATTCTATATCATCTCCTTCCTCCATAGTTTCCATTATCTTGTCTTTTTTATTTTAGAAATGTCATTCTTTGTGTTGATGGTCCTGTGTGGGTCTATCAAATTAGCAATTTCAATTCGGATCGCTCAAACTGCTTAACATTTTAAAGGTTGGAACAACAACATATCACTAGGGAATACGATACAATCAATTATGTTCGTAGCGTTAACTAAAAATACTTGCGTTTTGATTTATAACTTAACAAGTAAGTGTTACATCTTTTTTGACAAATACTTTTCATTCTATATATATTCTTAATTTTGTTCACGTAAACTATTAATCATTCAGTTATGGTCGAATCATTTCTGCTGACGCCATGTTGTGACGTTTCATGGTTACTACATGTATTAACAGTATTTTTTTCAATCATTTTTGCAAAAGTTGTTCAAATGAACCAAGCTAAAAACTCATTTCTACTGTTGATTTCACCTGCTGAGCCCAATTGCTCAAAATGATTAGCTCACATGGTAATCAATGAGAGCAAATCTATATTGCCCCGATACTTTAAATCGAAGCCTTAGAATTCAACTCTCCAAATACAAATATATTCCGTAGCGTTATTTTTCATGCGCAATTTTGGTATTTTATCTTTAAATTTACAAATTGAATATTGAACGAACAAATGAATGAATGAATGAATGAAGTAAATGAATGAATGAATTAATAAGATAATTCAAACACTGGAGAAATGTACAAATATTGTACGCACAATGAACTGAATGAAGAATTTATGAATGAAAAAATGAATGAATGAATCAAAACAGGAAGTATTGAAAGACTCCAACAATCCTGATTTCGATGACAATATTAAAATTCAGGTCAATAAAAAAATTAACGATCCTTGTTCAGACGAGAATGTTGTCTCAAATTTCAATGAATTTTCAGTTAAGGAAGTCGAATCAGTATGTAAAAAGTTACCTTCAGGTAAAGCTCCTGGTCACAACCTACTTGTAAATGAGAATTTTAAATATGCTCATGTGTCACTTTACCATTGTTTTACAAAGCTTATCAATGCTTTGCTAGCTAACAATTGCATTTCTTTATCCTTCAAAAGAGGTGTTATCATGAATATTTTTGAGAAAATGTTTCTAGAAAGATTAGAGTCTGAAAATATTTTTAATGTAAGTCCTTTACAAAATGGTTTTCAAAAACAAGTAAGCAGGATCAAGACTTCCTTCTTATTGCATGAAGCTAGTATCTTTGCCAAAGAAAGCGATAATAAGCTTTGCACTTGTTTTTGATACTACTAAAGCGTTCGACTGCGTGTGACACAACGGTATTTACTTCAAAATGCATAATATGAAGTTTTCTTTTAAATATATAAAATACTAGCATCAATATTTACAAATATGCAGAGCTGTGTTTTATATCAAGGCTTCCTATCCAAATGGTTCGCAATCAAACAGGGAACGAGGCAAGGGAGTATTGTATCTCCATGGATGTATACTTTGTACATAAATGAATTGTTTGAAAGCTTATGCAACTCTAATGCTGCATTTTTTGTTGATAATATCAATGTCACTTGCCCTACACCGGCAGATGATATGATTGTATTGACGTATAACAAATGTAGTCTAGATAAATAAATGAATATGAGTTTCCTGTACAGTTGTAAATGGAGGTTTATGTTATAATGCTTCCAAAACATGCATAATTGAGTTTAATGAATCGAAAACGATGTTTTCAAGATCTAAGCGCAAATGGTTACTTGGTTCGAAAGAAGTTAATGGACTAGAAAGTACAATTCACGTTGGTGTCTATGTTGACAAATATAAACTAGGTCGTCCAAATGTAGAAGAAGTTGTTCATAAGTGTAACCCTGGTAAATACTAGTAGCCAGAGTTTCCGGATTCGACCCTAAGCGGAAGCATTGAAGTAATAATGATCTCTGTTACATACAATGTACGTTGTATGTTGATTTTCTCGGGTCCAGTTTGGTAGGAGATAATATTAACCGTTTAATTGGTTTAAGGCTGTATACATCCATCATTTTACCACGTGGTCTATACAGTTGTGAACTGTGGTTTCTTCTCTCCAGTTCGGATTGGAGTCGTTTAGAAAAGATCCAAAATCTTTGTATAAATTTAATCTAATGTTTTCCTTTACGTACTAGATCTGACATTTGTTTAGGAATACTGGGTTTAACATCTCTTTCAGCTAGAGTAGACCAATGTTAGCTAAATGTTTAGGGTCATTATGCTATCTTATGCCATTTTGTGCCATTAAGCAATTATTTGTAATGCGTTTATTCCATAAGTCATATCACATTTACAAGAGTACCGATGGTGCAATTCCAAATATATATGGTTTGTTGTACATAAGTATGATCTACAAGATTATTTGTATGAATTTATCAACTCGGGTATATTCCCAAAGAAGGCTCAGTGGAAACAAATGGTTAAACAATCAATTTTGAGTAAGGAGGAGGATAATTGGAAAACAAAAAATTGTGAATGAATATTCAGTCGCTGTTTATGTCTATCTTAACAATTTAGAACTTGAAGATTTTATTACTACTTTGATAGGGATTATTCCTTTAGAACTCCAACAGATGTTTACTGACGAAAAAGACCTAATGTCGTTTAGATTGAATTGCTTTTCGTTCATTGTCAAAGTGTCAGAGTTAACATTTCAATAACTTGTTTGCAATCCTGAGCATATAATCTATTCTGTAAAAGCTAGTGTTTTGTAATGTAGAACGTTTTGTTTATTTTTTCCTTTTTCTTTTTGCTAATACCTTTTTCTCCGATGAACTTTATCTTCACCACATTTATTTGTAAATAATTGTTTTTCTTTTTATGGTATTATGTCACATGGATATTTTTTGTGCACTTATATTTATTTTTTTTACTCATTTATTGATCATTACAAATATGTATCTCTTCAATTATACGGAATGAACCAAGCTAAAAACTAATTTCTACTATTGATTTCACCTGCTGATCCTAATTGTTCAAAAAGTGATTAGCTTACATTGTAATCAATTATAGCAAATCTATATTGCCCCGATACTTTAAATCGAAACCTTAAAATTCAACTATCAATATACCAATATCTTCGGTAGCGTAATTTTCATGCACAAGTTTGGAATTTTACACTTAAATTTACAAAATTATTCAAGATAGAAAAATTGAATATTGAACGAACAAATGAATGAATGAATGAATGAATGAATGAATGGATGAATGAATGAATGAAGTAAATGAATGAATTAATAAAATAATGCAATAACTGGAGAATTATAGTACGCACAATGAACAGAATGCAGAATTAATGATGCTGGTTGATGGCGACTATGACCAAGTTCTATAGTCGCCATTTTAGTCATATCATACTTTTTCTGGTATCCTTGTATGATAATTATGAAGGTGTACGTTTTTTAATATGTCCATAAGTGTGCTTAATTGTGGTGATTGGCAATGGTGACCAGGTTCTCACCTTTGAGGACTTAATGTTTACTTGGATGTGAACAAGATTAACAGGTGTCGTCGATGAAGCAGGAAACGCTTACTCTTCTTGAACACCTGGTCCTATTCTCTTGTACTTATTTAATGAGTTTTGTGTAAACTTTTCTTTGTCCAGTTGTTGGCTTTGTTAAATTACTTTTATGGTTTTGTTGATGCTATGTTATTATCATTCTTTTTTTTCTTAATCTTGTATATGGCGTAATGTTTTTAATTTTTCTTCTGTTTATTTCATCTGTTTTCAGAAATGAAAGTCAAATTGACTGTGAACAAAGAATTGCTGTCTGTCTATTTTATATAAAATTATAAGGAATATCTATAGTTATCCAGGGTTGTGAGAGCGTAGCGTTCGGGCGCCGAAGGTAACACATGCGTGTGAAAACTGAGTTGCCTGCCCTTGCTAGATTTTGCTTTTGATGGTTGTTTTTGTCCAATGTCAAAATGCGTCATACCCGACCTTGATTGGCTATTTCCGGAAAGTGGAAAACTACCCGGAAAATCTTCAGCTGATGCTCGCATTTATGTAGCTCTTTGTCGGTGCAATAGGAGCGTTTTTTTTCATTTCACAAGGCACAACGAGTAAAAATGCGGATATGTTCTGGTAATACGTTTTGTCATCAACTAGGTTCAGTTAAGTATTTAACCGGGAGATATATCTTCTTAAACAGTCACATTAAACCAACAGGTATACGTGGAGTATGCATTCATTAGTTTTTTCATCGTCAAAAAATCCTTCCACTTTTGATTTCCATATTGTTAGAATATCAACGAAATTACATTTAAATTCTGATTGTTTCTTCACTATATGAATATACCACCTGAAAACAACAAACACTAGTCTATATTATCATATTTTTATATAGTGTAAAAATTCTTTCAATATCAGTCTTAGTCCGGACAAGTTCAGCCCGTCAACGGTCAAAGTGTGGTCAAATTTGCTAGAAAATCTGACGTTGCATGCTTCATGATGTTATCATTCAGCTGAGGCATCCTCAACGGCGGGATTCGTTCGGACTATTCGGTAAATCTCGGCAGATTCCGTAACCTAGATGTAGGTTACGGAATCTGCCGTGGTTTGCCGAATGTCGTTCGGACATCTGATCTTTCAAAAGTAAAGGTTACATAATCCTTAAAAACATACAGACAAATGCTGACAAATGTAGGACTATTGATGATATACACCTGAAATATCACCTGCAGACGTTGATATACTTCAGGTATAAAATTATATGAAAATTGATCTTTCTTATGAGAAATAATGTATAACCTAATCGTCTACACACTGCAGCATCTCATTAAATGCATATGTCCCGAGGATCAAGGCGAACTTAAGTTTTAGTACAATGTATTCACTGCTATATCGTGTTAAGTATCCATCATCGTTATTTCAGAAGTGTGCATTGCATTTTGTATTATACATGTATCAAATCTTTAATTGCATCGGCGCCATTTTTCCCCAGTTTTGACTGTCTTGAATATGAACATTAAAAAGACGTATTGAATTATTTATATCAGAGCTACTTATATATACAGTTGAGTGTAAGCTAACCTTTACACCTAATGCACTAGTAGTGCACTACGTTAAAACTAGTAGTGCACTACATTTAAACTACAGGTAAATTAGTAGTGCACTACAACCTGAACCCCATATAGGTCAAAAACCCCTATAGGTAAATGGGCAGTCCCATCTACCTGTGATTCTTACCTATACTTCACCGGTGTCGTCTGCTAGTACTTAGAAGCTGGCCTTATCATTAATATATAAATATATATATATGAATCTTATGTAGTAATTTTTCTCAAACAACTTTCTTGCTTTCATTTCAAAACTAAAAATTATGAAATCATGATAATTACTGTTAGAGTTTTTCTCAAAATTTTCATACAAGACATAAATTAAATAAAACAATGTTATTCATCAAACAGCTTTGATGTCTTATTTCTTTTAATATACACTATTAATGTTGTTTTTTTATATATTTATTTACCAATTTACATTCGAGTACATACTGTATATTGAAAAATTAACGGAATATTTATTGATAATTATTTGTTTAGAAGTATGTTTTTAATTATTGTAGGAACTAATTGTATAAGTAACAAATACATATTCTTTTATTACTTAATTACTTAATTGAACTAAATATATATTCTTATTTAATACATTCATCCCTCAAATCTATATATTTATGAACGCACTATAGAGTTTTGATAATCTTTATTTTTAAATTTGTTATATTAAGATCTGTATTAGAGACGTTATAATCTTTATACGTATCTGTCTGGATGTATATATATACATTACCACATACAACAGTGTTGATATAAATGTAGGAATTTGGAGTTGAAAAAAGAAGTAATACAACAATAAATTAAAATTTAGTCAGATTGTTCAGTATGGGACAGATGTTTTGATTTGACCCTCAGGCCTCAAGCAATTACCTGACCTGCCTCAACCTTGTCTAGGAACACCTGCTTACATAAGCCTGTCAGTGACATAATTGAGGTGTGAATTTCCGACCTGACTATCACTGGTCAAATTTGAAATCAATTTGATTGATAAAGGGCTCAGCTAAAGATGACCAGAATCATATGATAGTAAATATTTTAACTTTTACTCGGGTTTATCATGTTTATATGAAAATAAAAATCATTGAGAATATATCTAGATATTTAAATATTTCCCTTTAAATAGTGGATATTCTGAGGACCTTAAATTCTAACTTAAAATATCAAGTATCTTATGACGCTTGAATGAATACAATCCAATGAAGCATTTTATATACTTGTTAAATGAATTACTGATGGAAAATTATCTAGATTATATATGGTGTGATATATACGTCTCTGGCCCAGTCCTTTCATACAGTTTGATGATAAAATTCTAAAATTCATTATACTTATTATTTTTTCTAATATACTATACAGTATAATAGTATTATAAAATGATGCATTTTCCTTATTTAGGCCTAAATATTGAAGGCAATTACCGGTTGCATAAAAAACATGACTTGGAGGTTTATGCATATATGCAATAATAATTTTATCAAGCAAAGTCAGCTTAATGGAATCATTTCAATTAATTATATATTCTAAATATACAACAAATAAATAATATGCAGTTATATTAGCCTAAATTAGAACAAGGATAAGCCTATGCACGTCACATTTATTGTTCTTTTAAATCAACTTAATGACATATAAAATATAACCAAAAAGGTCAGAAATAAATCAACAGGTAAAATAATTTACCCTCCAGGCATAATTATGTACCTGACCTGCCTGAGCCACCTCCCTAATCTCACAGAGGTTAGGATAGGGGGCACCCTTAGGCTGGCTGGCTGGCTGGCTTTAGTTAGCTAGGGGTGAATTTCTCGCCTTCCACTCCCCCACGGCCGTCACTGGCCAAGTCTGATTAAAGGCCTGAGGGCCCTGTTAATTGATGAATGATGACAACATTGTATTACAGTCAATTGGATTACATGTCGATGTATATTGGTATTATGATATGAAGAAGGAATGGCTTAATTTAAATGTTCCGGTTAAAGTATTTTTTTCTTAGTACTTAATGTTTATATAACCTTTGTGTGCATTGTACATGAGGGTGTAATTAATGAAACCAATTACAAATGCCGGTACATGTAGGTATTATTGCACAGGTAGCTTCTTAATGTCAAATATTAAAGAAATTTGTGATTGTAACTAGTATACTAAGTACAAAATCTGTTCGAAAATTTAATTTTTATATTGCAATCTGTTAATTACTTTTTTTCCTGTATATATTTTTAGTAGAATTAACTTAGTAATTTCAACATAATACATATTATATTCCATTTTTTTTTTAATTTTTTACACAAACCTTTCAATTTAATTGTAGAATGAAAATATTTAAATAAAAAAGAATCATTATAACTTCTTTAAAAATAATTATAAGTTATTATTTTTTAATTTTTATTATATTTAAAATTTTAATATGCAGTGAATTAATTAAAAACATAAGTTATTATGATGAATATTAGAATACAAAAAAATGTGTTTTTGTACTGGTGAATGAACGTCAATATTAGCCAGTGTTCACGTGGGCCATTTAAGGACATGTACGCTTTTATTGAAGGAGGAAAGACGGTGTTAAGGGAAAAATATATCGTCCTACGGCCAGTATCTAGCGACTGCCCCAAAAAACCTTGAAGCACCGAACAAGTGGTGGACGGCTAGTGACAGCAGAGTGCCAGACACTTTAACCACTTTGACCCCGAGGCCCCACATGTTAACGGATAAGCAATGTTTTGATGAAAAGCATTATCAATTTATTTACCGTTGAACTCATCCAGTCAAAACTTTTGTCTCTCACTATATCTGTCATGTATTATTGTCGTCAGTTATTGAACGAGTTTGACTAGTTTGAAAAGTATTGAAATTATTAACTTTGAGATTTTTGAGATTATTCTTCATCCGTTTGTGATATGTTCATGAAAATGGGTGTTCTTGAAATATGGTCAATAATGTGTCACGTTGTTTAAAACGATAATGGCATATATTTCTGAATATCAAATGTAGTCATATAATTCTATGGTTAATTTTGTTTATTGTTTACGTCCTTTTAACAGCCATGGTAATTTAAGGACGTACAATGTTTAA
Organism: Mimachlamys varia; assembly: GCA_947623455.1. Lineage (NCBI taxonomy): Eukaryota > Metazoa > Mollusca > Bivalvia > Pectinida > Pectinidae > Mimachlamys > Mimachlamys varia. Next base: position 42,501,395 of record OX392528.1, read on the forward strand.
GAGGTGGAGGAAAGCCGGAGTACCCGGAGAAAAAAAACCGACCTACGGTCAGTACCTGGCAAATTAGCCACAATTACCTCATTTGAGTGAGTGCACTAGTGGCATGTTATATAATATACACATTTGCGTAGTACACGATTGAAATTATATAGAACTAGTTTAATTTTACTTCTAAGTTAATAAATTAAAGGCTTTTCACGGATTCCCGGGTGTAGCATGTGTGTGTGTTACGTCATCTTCCAAAACAATTTCACTTTCATTTTCGATAACAAATAAGGCAATAGATAAAATTAATTGAAAGGCTTCCACTATATTGCATATAGCTGTTTCATTTCCTTGTTAAAAATATGCGTATATAATATTTTATTTTGATAATATTATAAAATAAATATATTGTCGCAATCATGATCTCTTTATGATTTATCCGTGTGTGATATATGTATGAGATTGGCGGTTTTGAATTGTGGTAAAAAATGTATCATGTTGTTTTGTTTTCTTTCTATATGTCTTTACTTGGTAGGGACCTATTATCATGTTTGGGGTCGTGAATGAGCAACAGACGCTGACTACCCCCCCTACAACCGCTCTTATTCTCGTGTATTGTGTGAGGGTCAACCTATACAACTATTCCTTATATTCTCTATTTCTCTAATTAAATCGAATTGAGGTTGGATTATTGTTTTGCTTACTTTTGGTATTTGATATACATTTGATATACAACAATATATGCGATTATCACTTTAAGCAATACGCATCGAACGAAAATACGTTAGTTTGATTTGGTCGGGTGATCATAAAATATCATAATCTTGTTATTTCTTATGATACTTATATACATATACAATGTAAGCGTGTTGTTTATCTCACTTGTGAAACTGTTTGATTGTCAGCAAAAGTTAACAATAATTGTCAATAGAAGGGTAGATTCGGAATAATATAACAAATATTGCAACATACTGCGGGCAATATGGGAGTTTATAGACTGGTTAGTCACCATAAAGTATTATTTGGACTGAACCTCAGTGCAATGCAATATTTGTTAATTAAAACATATGTGTATTTCGGTGTTTTTTTCGGTTAAAATTGATAATTTTCAATGATATAAACAGTAAACAGGAACATACGTTTATTTTCATTTTTTTGAGATCTCGGTATTCCATTGTTGTGAATAGATTATCAACTTATTTCTATTTATGAAATATATTCCATCGCTGAATATCTGTTCATCATGCTTATAGTCTAACGCCACTTGTTCATATTGAGGTCAGCCAAATTTTATACTTGTCGTTAATAATAATTGATATTCATTAACCCTTGTGTATTCATCACACAAATATATGAGACGGTAAAGTACAGCTACATATATCAAATTGACAGCCTTCAATATCCTCAATGTCTTCACTCTCATAAACAGTAATGTCATCCCGCCAGACTGACAAGAGCATATTCTTATACTGTACGTATCTTCTATTAATGTCAAATCACACACACTGGTATTGTTAAACTCCACGATTACCTCACTGACTTATTATCATTATCATCGAAATTCAATGCTTACGCTAACTTTCATGCTCTGCATCCCTTGGATTATGCAATAAAATGGAAGGTTCTGTGGACCATCTTTTGGAGAAGACGGGGAGACTAGTTGATCCTTTTGGCGTACATAGAAAATCATGCGGTCCTGAAACGGTAAAATTTACTGGCTTTGAAGTCGGGCGTTGCTCGTCTGTAATCTTCATCAAATGGCAGATTTGATCCAAGTGAATCATCTGCAAAATCATAATCCGATCTAAAAATCCGAAATCAAAATACCAAAAAAGGAAAGATCCACATTGAGCCTCTTATAAAAGTACAAGATAATACGACCAGATGTTCCTGAAGAGTAAGCGTCTACGGCTTCATTGACGACCCTCGCCATGTAAATCTTGGTCACATCCAAGTAAACTTCAAGTCCTCAAAATGAGAATCGAGTCGTCATTGTCAATCACATCAAGCAAGCACACAAAGATACAGAATATTTCTCAACGAGACAACAAAGTCTACCATAAAACTTGTCCATAGTTCTGGTCAACCTACATCTCTCGAATCCATGTGCTGTTAAGTTGAGTTATTCAACTTTAGACATTTTTCTGTCGAGTGAAACAAACCCACAATAACCAATATCACGGGTTCAACTAGATTCGTAAGTAATCTACATGGTGTGTTGATTTCATCTGAATATTTGATATTCGATTCTATCTATATTTGAATAATAAGGAAAATGAAATTTATATAACTTTGATATGATAATCCTTGTATGCATGAAACAGAGTATTCCTTATGGCATGAAGACGATTAAACTTTACCATTTCGACTCTCTTTAGTATCTTTAGGCTCTCTCCATACGCAAATAATAATTTTACTCTTCCGGAACACCAAGGCCCGTATTCATGAAACCGTCTCATGCTAAAGCACGGGTGCTGTGCTCAAGCCAGCTTTCTTGAAACTTACCTGAATCTTGTCAAAGGGTCAAAAAATCATTGTAAATGTTGAAAACAGCTTTCGACTTCATGTCTCTTCAACGTTTTACCAAAACTTTAACAAAATTAGATTTTTAAATGATTTATAGCCATAACAAGAAATAAGGCTTGAGCACGAAATCCCTGCTTGAGCATGAGAACGGTTTCATGAATACGGGCCCTGGTCTTATTCTCTTGTGTTTTACGTGAGTCTCCATGTTAATATTTCCTTTGTTCCTATTTTGCCCCTAGTTTAATCGATTTTCAGTTCGGATTATGGTTTTGTTGACGCTTTGGTATTCTCTGATTTTTTTTTTGATATCACAGGTTATATCTGAATGAATAACTTTCTTTTGTTTATTTAAATTTTTCAAACATTTTATTTATCATACAAAGAGATTCATCCTATTGACCTATAGGTAGGTTCAACATAATTTGTTTTCCCATTACAGTGTGATATAAAGTTTCGGTAAGAGGCTTACCATACGGGTTAACATAATCTTGGTCTCTACGGTCATGTGATCTTTCTTGTATTCATGATACTCAGTAATTTGAAAAACAAACAAGAACAAGGAAACAATTAACTTTATTAATTATTTAATTCTGATAGTATAAAGAAGCGTTACATGAAATGTGGTGAAGAAAAAGGAAAAAAATGACATTGCACAAAACTTTTGAAGTCGTCCGACACGTTTGTTGCTTTGGAAAACATTGATAAATGGATTTTTTGGCAGACCATATATATTGATTCTGAAAATGAAATACAAAAATATGTCTTTTAATTTATATTCAGGTAAATTCCATTTATTATATGCATATATAAATGTTATATACTGATGCAAGACTTAAGAAAAATGTTTACATACTAGCAAATGATCATGCAAGAACAAAACATATCTAATAACAAGACATACCAGCCAAAACGTGTAGAATCGAAATTAACCTATTGCGCATTATCATAAATAATTATATTGCTCATATATATGATTTCATTTTTAACTTATGTATGATCAAATGCAAGACCAAAATAAGAAAACACAGCACTCTTTCTTTCTTCCTGGACTCAAAGGGACTTCATGGGCCAAAACTTAAAAAAAAAAACAAATATCCATTTCGCGATGGTAACGAATTACATTTGTAATGAATTCTTACTTTGAAAATATATATAAATGGTATAATCATATCATACATACGTACCATCAGAACAATCCACCAAAGCCACCAAATAAGCCATATGGTCGATAACCACCGAATCCACCATATCCACCATATCCACCAAATGGACCGAATCCACCATATCCGCCATATCCGCCGTATCCACCATATCCGCCATATCCACCATATCCACCATATCTACCCAATCGGCCACCGAGGAAACCCAGTGCTAATCCTAATCCTAATCCACGTCCACGACGTCTACGGCGAAACCTCTGACCATCGACCGCGAATAATAGACAGGAAACAAGGATGAGTACCAACAGAGTCCGCATGGTTCGTTCGGTATGTTCTATAAAATCTTAAAAAAGGAAATCGTTTTTCGTATATATTGTATACAACTTTTCAGGATTGTTAAAGGCCAAATATACAGGTAACTTCGAGAGATTTTCGTAATTATGAAAAATTCTGAAAAAAAAATCCAGTTGATAACCATGCAAAAATAAGCCTAAAACGAAGTAAACCTGAGCGGTAACTAACTCTTGACAAAAAAAATCCAAAGAATTGAAAATAATTCAGGTGGGGCCCGCTTCAACAACAAACCGAAGGTAAAAGACGGTTCGAAATGGACGCGTGTTTACAAATAGCGTGTTTCAACTGCTGCTATACCGGTAACCGCGAAAGAATTCGTCTTGAATATTGCTGATATCAGTTAATCTTAACTAAATCTATAAATATAATTAGTTATTAGACTTGATTTTTGCTTCAAGTTTTACCGAAAGTTACGCATATTGGGCCTTTCACTGTAAATGTTCACATTTTCGCGGTTATCTTATTTTAGCGCTTTTCGCCCTGAAAGTATTGCGCTAAAATATGATCGCGAAATTTTGAGTTTTTATATGATTCTTTTATAGTAATTACCACGAATGCGCGAATTTATCATAGCGTTAATGTTCCAAAAAGTGACAATGTGCTAACATTTGATTATACCAAATCAAGTACGTTTACAGTATTTAAAAATGCATTATCAATATACACGTGTGTACAGAAAAATGTATATATTTATTCATATGAAGGTTACGTATTATAGATACTCTTAGTAACTGTCCTCAAAGATTAGTTACAACATTTTTAGCTGAATTTATTTTTTCTAAACATCACCTTTGGATGTTTCTTTGCTGATTTGGTAGGACCTTCATCGTCCGATCAGCCGAAGAGATTATATGCAACATTTAGTATTAAATCTAATTTTTTTCATGTTTTATGTATATTCTGTTTATGTGATGCAAGGTGTATTTTATGTGTCGTGATAAAGGGCCGGATAGCTTTGAAAATTAAACAATTTATTTGTCCGTACTTTCGCTATTACTTCCACGATAATATTTATATGAATGTTATATGTACATGAACATTTACAACACTGAAGTGATATAAATTTGATAACTGATATTAGAATATGTCATTATTAGCCAAAAATTTAAAATGTGCTTTCTTAGAATTTAAATAAGATCGAAAAACAAAATGTTTTTAAAGTGTTGTTGCATTTTAGTTCAACATAATATCATTTTTTTTTTCATGTAAAGACTTCAAAATATGGTTATTTTTCAAACTTTTCTGTATTGATAAATTGACATAATATTAAACGAGCATTTCCTTATATTGGCTATCTGTTGTATAATTGTCTATAGGAAACAATTTACATTGTATATGTACAATGTATTTAGTGTTAAAAACAATCTCTGTACAAGAAATAAAGCATCTTTATCATACCTGTGGTCCTGTCAGGTCTTCTCTCCTGGGTGTTGGCTCTATAGCCAGACGTTCCGTATTATATACTAAGGCATCCCATAATTTCACACCTTTGTCCCCACACATGAATACGTGTTAATGATAAACATATGTTTATGTAATTAATTACAGAACAAAAACGATAACACAAAACAATAATCTGTCTTTTTACTTCGCCTTTCTCATATCATGGCAAATCGATAAAACTGACAGTTATTTGTTTTCTTTCTACAATTCTGATTAGCCTTACTAGGGCTGTACAGGATGTGTCTAATTTGTGATTTATGAGCTCATCATTTGGTCATTTACCTTCTTTAAAATCAAAGCACACACCAATTAATACAACGTCAGTATAGTGTGTCTTCCTCTTAAAGAAAATGTAACAGTTTTGTGAAAAATATAACGAAATGAATGTATTATACTGAACAAGAAAATACACAATTTTGTAGATGTGATTTAATTTTTATCTCAATCTAAGGTTGAGACAACCTACACATGCTCTTTATATTTTCTCAACAGTTATTTGACGTCGCATGACGTCACGCCAAGAATTGCATTAGGTAACTTCAATAATTCAATCGCATCACATCACCATTGTCTTGCATTGAAAAAACACCAATATTAGACATAATAAAAGAGTAAGCAGGATAAGAGAAAAGTAATCAATCATCCCTTGGTAGTTAGACATGGGGATTTGAAGTTCTGAACCCTCAAGATATGATTTATAAGCTATTCAATATTACTCTTCCGGAACACCTGGTCTTATTCTCTTGTACTTTTACAAGTGTCTCTATATTAATCTTTCCTTTGTTCATATTTTGCCCCTGGTTTAATCGATGTTGAGATCGGATTGTGATTATGTTAACGCGTCGGTATTCTCTAAATTATTTCAGAAAACCTCGTGCTTTTTAACTTAAAAATCTTACCCTCGGGTTAAAACCCCGCTTTCGAAGCCCTAAAGGGAAATGGCGTGAGATTAATCTCAGACTGGGAAAAGACTGGAAACACTTGTCTAGTATAAGAGAAGTCGCCCTTATTTCACCAAGGGTTGAATATGATATAGACTGAGTAAACATGGGAAAATAAAATCAATCACTCAACTCCTTGATGTGTAATTGGAAATCGATTCCTCGAGGAAAGACGACGACATGTAATTTAAATTATATTTTAAGAAGAGCTCTCTGATCCCAAAAGAGTGATTTATTCTATGAATGGCACGTGATGTTTCGGACGTCATATCACGTATACTTAAATTTTAATTTCGTTTTCGGAAGTCAGGCGACATTTACAATAATTGTATATGCTGTTGGGGCATTGCAGGAAGAATACTCTTTGCATTAAATTTCGCTGTAAATACTAATAACATGAATAATAACAAACGCTCGATGGTATTAATTTATTTTTGTTTAATACGCCAATGTTATAATTTTACATAATCAAAATATGTGAACAAAGGTTGTAATGTCAAAATTAAAAAGAAATTCTATTTTAGAAACAAAAGTACTCAAAAGTTCCACTTAGGTAAGATGATTCCTCAGCCAAATTCAGTGATTATCCAGATACAACTCGACCTGAAATAAACCAAAATTTATTTAAATGTTATATACAGAAAATTACATAAATTGTTTTTATTGGACGAAACCTTTCAACATTACATGGTTTCATATATACAGTATATATACAAAATTAATAGGTCAATGTGATGGTTTTGACAATTTAAAAAGGTATGTCAGAATTTAAAGCTTTGATTAACATGACTAACTTGCTGAAGCAGGTTAATAGAACATGTTGTTTGTTTTATTATTTCTAATATAAAAAAAAACACCATTTAATAAACTTATAAGTTGTAGATTTTGACTTTCACGTGAACTTATTCAGTGCAATTTAATCGAAGATACATCTTTGTAAGAACATTTCTCAGAATGGATTGTAGAAAATAACAAACAATACATTAATCAACGATTTATATTACCTCAAAAAATCACTATTGGACGAGGGAAAAGGGGATTAAAAGGTCGGAAAGGAAATAATCTCCGAGGAAAAAATGGACGAAATCTTCGGAATCTAAAGCCCCTCAATAGGAGTCTATTCCTTGGAAAAAGTCTTCCTCGACGCAATCTACCTAATCTTCGGAAGCCGGCTTGAGGAACAACATTTTGCACCAACAGAGACAGCACCAGCATCAGTATCAATGTTTTTTTCAACATGGTTATGACTGCAATAAACACAGAACGTTTGTTAAATTTAATATTCATTTTTTTATATATTTTCAATACGTGGAGATAAAGGATATCAGGCAGTGTTTTCATTAATACCAAATATATATCACGAACGAGGATTTGTTTTAATTTTTTTCACGAGTACTTAATAATACTTCTTCATTCAGATGACAATACAATTTTGTTATATATTGATTTCAATGCTTTGATAAAGTATAGAAGATGATCCATTATTTATAAGAATGTTTTTAACTACTTCGAATAAGAGCCAAAGTTGTCATTCAAGCATTTAGATATGATTAATTTCACTACTTGACTATGCAGTTGCTTTCAAATTTACATTGTAAAATCAATTTTAGAACATTCGTTGAAAATATTCTCTTATTCATTATTATTCATATATATTTTAGACTATGAAGGACTTGCTCATTTTATCGCCGCTAAGGTAATATTTGGAAGTCTATGTTGACACTATGATATACCGTTAATGCGCGCTGAATTTATTAATAATTGACTTTCATTGTATATTGTCGTTGTGTTTATATTTTGATCTTGACTATTAACTTTAAAGTTTTTCGTCATTGCGCAGACGCTGTTGTCAATCTTTTTGGGTATATGCTTGACATAACAATTACTGTTTGCAAATTAAATAAGATTTCATTCTCCTCTGATGTATGCAAATTAGTGCGAAAACCTTGGATTTAGCTGCTGAAGGAATCACATTCTGAGAGATACTGCAAAAGTGGAATTATTCGCGGTGTGAATGTGTTTGTTTCAGTAGCATTCTAGTTTGACAATTTAAAATCTTTTGATGTCTTATCAATAAAAATGTACTAGTAAAAAAAGCACATATATTTTCCCTTTGGAACACATCAATGCTTATATCAATTCTCAAATATATAAATATACAAATGAAAATAGAAGTTGTTATTATGCCACAATAATAAATAAATGTTCATAATTGCATCTATATTCTACAATAAGTAAGTAGACTCAATCAATAATAGTAATAGCATTTGATGAACAGCTTTCTTAACTTGGGGAACTTCAGAGTTTTAGCTCAACAGTTATTTCAGTACTTTGATTTATTCTGCAATTAAGAAGCACATACCTTTTATCTGCTACCTGTATGTCGATTTCCTAACCGCAGCGAGATGTTCGAACTTGCTCTAGGTGTGATATTTGTTATATAGTTATAATTTTTTAAACAAAGGCGTTGCCATTTTTTTGATAATTTGTGCTAATTAAGTTGATACATCATATTAAATGTTTTCCATTGTCCCCATTTATGCGAATAATCAGAAATAATAAATCGGAAATATACGTGAATTTTAAATGATATCTGTTTATATCTATATGATATTAGCTTGGCAATGACTGATTGAAATTGATAACTATTCATTATATGAGGAACATAATTATATGATTTATAACACAATAACTTTTAAATACATTATTTTGCTTCGTCACGAGGTATTTGAAACAGAAAGTTTTATTAAAGCAATTAAAATTGCCTTCTATCGTGCATTATGCACCACTGTACTCCTGTCCCACAGGGACCTGAGCATTTGTTATAGCTAGTTTTGGACCTAAACTAGGGTGTTGAGAGTGATTTTACACGTTTGGTGGTCAATGGTCATAAAGGCTAAAGGGTGGAAAGCTTTCCAGGTTGAAAAATCGACCCCGCCTACTTTTATTGCATCAAAATTCACATTTCTAGTTGAGGTACGAGAAAAAACGCTTGTTACTGATGGAAAGATGGTTAGTTTTTACTCAAAAAACCTCCTAATTGCACATGAAATGTATCCTCTTGCTGTAGAAATAATCTCGATTTCCTCCAAAAACACGACAAATTTCCGGGTTTCAAAGTTTTCGTCGGCTATCCGGCCAGCTTTGCATATTCAATGAGTTTTGACGTCACTGCACGCAGAGGCCTTATGCTGTCATGGATTGCGGTCTTCCTTTAAATTTAGGCATCCAATGACAGCAAAAGACCATCGCTCGGGGTATCGTGTCCCATGCAAAACGTTTCATATGGCAAAGGGTAATTCAAAAGGTTAATCTCACATACGTTCTGTATACCCGTGGGATTTGTGTAATAAAAGTAATGGTCGGCTTGGATCTAGTTGTCGCTCCTTTGCAATCGTTTAATAAGCGATATATGTATCGCACTAAACATTTTAATAATTAAAATTTAATATTATAAAAAAAAACACATTTTGTTGCTTGCATGGGCTGAAGAAGGCGTTTGAATCTCGTGCGAATGAAGTGAACTGCGAAGCAATACATGTATAAGTACCATTTCTAAAAATCTTAAAAAATACTCTTGTTCATTTTATACTTAGAAGGTATTTAAATCCATTCGTAATGAAAAGAAAAATTCAACGAATATGATTATAGCACATATATCATAAAAAATAAAAATCTTGTCTTAGGACTTTTTCTGTTGTCTAGTGATGAATGAAACTTGCTATCATCTCATATATGACGTTGAGTGTGCAATATGTAACAGAAGTGAAGCACCGTGTGACACCTTCAGTTTAAGGTACATCAATGGGAAGGGCGGAAAATGTAAAATAGTTTATGTAACGTTCATGTAAATAACAAAATAGACAGTCAATCCTTGAAAGAATTAACAATCATGTATAACCTCCCGATCCCTGTTTTAATTTCAGCAAGACCTTCATATTTGGTTTATTTTAATGTGATTACTCTCAGTTGTTTACAGTAGCACTGAAAGCAACCAGAATGTTTATTTCTTGTTGTAAAAAAATCACAGAATATTAAAAACGTAAACAAATCCTGATCTGAACTCAAACTCGATTAGATTAGAGCTAAAATATGTATAATGGAAATGTTTAAACGGAGAACCAGAACGGAGAATACCGAAGCATAACAAAATCATAATCCGAACTCAAAATCGTTTAAACCAAGGGCAAAATATGAACAAGGGACAGATTTACATGGGGACTCTTGTAAAAGTAAAAGAGCATAAGACCAAATATTCAGAGGAGTAAGCGTCTTACTAAGGTATCATTTTCAATCATACGCAGAACCGTCCTCCTTCATATCATACAAGAATATAGAGATTAAATGAGACTAATATAAGATGGCGACCATGAAACTTGCTGATAGTCATTAACCTGATATTTCCGAATCGTTTGCTCGTCAACAGGCGAAATCTATCACGGATATTTTGATGTTTAGTCCAAGCTCCCGAATAACAAATTAACTGCGGCGTATGAAACATGGGATTCGTTTCCATTAATTGGCAGTTACCTTTCAGGAACACATGCACACGTAATGCTACAGAAAGACAGATAAGGTAACAAAATCCGGGCTGACACTCCGAGTCGAACGGTATGATAAATCATATATTGATGTAATACTACTGATAGTTGCACTCGTTTTGCAAGAGGAAAATGTCATTAGATCCATCACATATATGAAAAAAGATTATATAAATTATTCATAACTAACACTTTTGTTGAATCAGGTCATAACATCGTATATATAAAACTGCCCTAGTTGTAGACCAATATACCTTGTATTAATAAGTGTGACACGTAGATAGATAACACTATCTTCTACTGTACCAATTTGTCAGCTGTCAAACGGTTCCTTTTATAAATTAACCTAGAGAGGCACATTAGAATGTATGGAGGGTGTATATATATATATATGTATAATCTATCTGTCATAATGTGTCTCATTACACGTACTCGTATGAAATATTTCTGCCTAACAGTATGTATATACTAAGTATATAATATTAATTATACAGAAACACAAATGACAAAGGAAGATAATTTTTGACTCGTGCTCTGACTGACCAGGCCTCGAATTCACGATCTATGGCACCGAATCGTAGCTTAGCCACCACTACCACTGCGCAGACTCGACATCCCAAAAAGTTATCTTACTTCGCCACTTGTGTTCCTGTGTTATTTAAGCATTAAACATCATTCTGTTCCGTGTTATGGTCCTATAATAAACAATCATTCATTCAATCAAAGATTCATTTTGTCTGCAATCCTGTTCCATGTTATAGGACCATAACACGGAACAGGATGATGTTTAATGCTTATTTTTACATTTTTACATTGATTTTGATAATAAATTTTTATTTATATTCTACATTTGTTTTGAAAATTTAAGGTAGATTTCTAATTAATTGAACAGCGAATAGAAATTATCGGCTGGCTATTTCAAACGTTATGATTATGACGTCACAATCGTAATGACGTCTTAATGACCACTCCAGTGTTATGCTCTCATAACACGGAACTGGCCTTGGTAGTGTAATATAGTGGCAATGCAGAGCAAATGTAAATATTTATAAATATATTAAACAAAATGTATCATTTTCACTTAGAGTTTTTGAACCGAAGGTTAAAATGTGAATTTCCTGTCATAATTGTACCGGGATTGATATAATTAATCTCGGTATATAATTTGTATGTTTTTATAATTGGCAGCTATAAAGTCAGCGTAGTTTTAATTAGCTTCGACATTAAATAGCATCATCTAATCTATATTAATCTGATAGGTTTTTCTCAAGTATTTTATAAAGCTGTAAAATACCATTAAAGCAAGTTGATTATATATGATCTAAAGTATCTTTAAAACTCATTTTCTAACAAAATATCTGGAACTTTCGTTTGTATTTTGATAAAACAAGATTCTGCTACAGATAATGGTTTATAATTATTTTTTTTAAATGTTATAATTTTAAGTGTACAAATATTACGCTTATCTTGTTTTTGTTCTAACAACGCGCTAGATTATGTGCGATCAACTTAATGTTTTTATGGTATCATTTAACATCGTGATAACATTAACACATTTCAACATGACTTTTTAAAAGCATTTCTTAAGTATTTCTGAAGTATATTAGTTTTGTTATTGACGAAGGAAGACAATTTTGACTCCTGCCCTGTAAGGCCTCGAACTCACGATCTCCGGCACTAAATCGCCAAGCCAGAAATACCTGGCATGATCATAGTGGCAAATCGTCTATTATAAATGATGTGAATACCTGGATGGCAATGCACATATATATATACATGAAAAAGAATTGTACAAGTATTAATATATTAAACACGGTACAATTACAACAGGAAATTCTATATAATTTCTTACTCTCCGGATAATAGTTACGGTTTTTGTGGTTTCAAATTCAGATACACTTTCAATAGTTTATATACATGCGAATAATGAAATTTGAGAGTGTACTTTACCAAGTGGTGGGAAGAGCCCAAACTCGGCATAAGTCTTACGTGTTCCAACTCACCATGAGATACAATTTACATCTAGATTTTATATAAATAAAGAGGAAAAAACATTTAAACTCGTAGTTTGTGTTACATACCCTACAGAAATCATTAGTATAAGCTGATTCGTATAAGATTATGTGTATAAATTTTGATTTTGGCTATGACAAAATTGATCCGACACGATAAGCATGTTGTAAATCAAAGGGAGATAATCTAATTTTAAAAGCTTGTTAAAAACAATAACAATACCAGTACCAAGTGGTTGGGGAGCCCCCTACCTAACAAGGTACTGGTATTAAATAATGCATTTGTATTTCCTTTGCCAGCACGCATGTTATTTACTTAATACTCCACAAAGATAAGTCAGTTCATGTATGTATGTATACAGGTGTATACAGTGTACTTGAAGTTAAAATTGTATTTCATCATGTTCATATATGGATATATATATATAATTTACCCAGTATATAAAGGATGTTTTCTTGATTTTACGAGTGTTTAGTTTAATACTTATTTACTCTCATTTTCCATTTAACCACATGCCTTTACTTGCAAAACAAAATATAATTTTACATCAGAACTGCTTACATAAATGTTATACATGTTAATCACATAGCTATATGCACAGTCAAGAAAAAAAATCATTTCTTAATCCCTACACACTAATTAGTTAGTTTAAACAATATTTATTTGAGAATAAGTAATACAGTGCAATAAATCAAAAGTATATAAGAGGATTTGGTAACACACTAATTAAACCATACATCAATCATACAGTAAGTATTAGAGTGAAATTTGAATGGATCTATAGAGCTCTTTATTTGTTGCTGTTGTAGTCCTTAAATACATTTTTATATTGTTTTGTAGTATTTCTTTAAGTATTGCATATGCAGAGGTGACATTAATAAGTTTGTTTTGAAATTTAACTATGTTTCTTACCATATTTATTTCATGCTTGTTGTTACTGTGTTGAAGAAAGATTGATCATCTTCTATACTTCCAAGGAGATATTCCTCCTTATTTCTAATAGTTCTAATAATTCTAATATCATTAGAATCATATACACTTAGTGTTGCTGACCCGAAAGTTAAAATGTGAATTTCCTGTCGTAATTGTACAGTGTTTAATATTAGTTTTGGGATTGATATAAAACGATTTTCTATGCTGGGAATGAAATAACAATCAAACTTCTGTTCACCAATCACCTTATTTTTATTACGACAGATACATGGAACCGACAATCTTCGAAGACTTGGAAGTAATACGATGATTATCTCTGGAAAAAAAGTTCAAAATATAAAATAATTACACAAAAATAAAAACATATGCAATAAAACTACTTAGCAGTATTAATGCGGAAGAATCAAATATGCTACCTCTGTTTATCTATGTTTATGTGATATCCAATAATTAGTATCTGATAGTTCACCTGACTTCACATTCAAAATGGATTCCTTTGTAGTTACTATACTTTAATCAAAATGTACGTTTGGAGTGTTAATGTATGTTATGTAGCAGTGATGTTGCAAAGTGATTTTTATCAGATTGTAATATTGCTGTTTATAATGATATAGTTATTTGATCTTTATTCATTCTGAAAAACGTTCCGCTACACATGTTTTTTTTCTGTTTAGAATTGTCTGTGCAAGTTAAAGCCAAGCCGGATTTAAAAGAAAGAATACGTTGAAGTTTATAGTTGTGGCACTCATGCACAGCTATCTATAGTTTGAAGACATGTAGTACCATGTATGTTTAATGTACAGTGAAACCTCTGTATTAAGACCACCTTAGGTACTACAACAAAGTGGCCTTAATATAGTGGGTTGGTCTTAATACAAAGGATAATCATGCAAATCGATTTCTCTGAAATCCATTTTGTGACATGTTTTTATGGCCCTTTAACTATATATATATATATTATAATGTTTAACACACAGAAGGCTAAGTATAACTGATTATCCAATTAGACTCAAATATACAGCTTTCTGTGACAGGTGAAACCGTGGAATACACACCAGGTGACCTTGTGTTTGGTCGGTGGTCTGAGTAATGAGATGAAACTTAGCGCAAAAGTGGTATTTGGGACTTTTCAAATCTGGTCTTAATAGCGAGGTGGTCTTAGTTTTGAAGCTTATATATATTACACAGACAAATAGAAGATTTGTTTCGGTACTGAAAGTGGTCCTAATAGCGAGGAGGGCTTAATTCTGAGGTTGTCTTTAAGCGATTTTAGCTTTATAAAGTTCAGTGTATATATGCGGTACTGACATCCTAACGTGAACTGTTGAAAGTATAGCTTTATCAATATAATGTGGGTATATAAAAAGTATGTATATGGTAAGTATTAGTTGTGTGGTCAACTTGGTCTTTAAAGTTAACTAATAGTTTAGTCACTGTTATTTTTATACATAATTATGCCAATAAATGTTAAAACATAAAATTGCTAGATTCTATTGAACACATAGTTGATCTACTCCACAAATGGTTGATTGATATTGACATTAGTTATCGTACACTCATACTAATTCTCTAGTTATTCTTAAAAAAAAAAAAATGCTAAGAGAAAGCAAAATAATTTTAGATTAGGGAAAAATGTTTAAAATCCAATAATGAAAATTAGCTTATTACTTAATTAGTTGGTTGTCAGTTTACAATTTCATTCTAGTTCTAAAGTTAAGTGTAACAGTCAAGTTAAATGTAAAAAGTAAGGTAAGTATTACATTGTATAGTAAACATTAGTGTAAATGTTAAGTTTAATGTATCTATATGTATTAAAAATGTTATTCAAGTTAGTGTAAAAAATAACAAGGAAGCTTGATATCGACCAAGCTATCAGTTATATTTATATTTACTTAGGTTAAAACGGTACATATTATACACATTTTTGTAGTTTACTATTTTAAATTATACAGAACTAGTTTAATTTTACTTCTAAATTCATAAATAAAGGGGTTTAACGCACCTTACCCTTTTGCTTCTACATTAGTTTAGAAATGTTGGATTCCCACCTTTTGGCTCCTAGCATCACTGAGTCCTAGGAGGACAAAACAGCTGTATGATGCAGTTTAATTAATTTTCTCGGCATACTGTATCTATTACTAAATTTAAAAAGTGCAGCATATGTGTGTGTTACGTCATCTTTAACACTTCGTTGCCGGTTTTCCTCAGTATTACATGAATTATGACCCACGGGAATTAATTTGTTTATCATTTTTCGACTACCTACGATCTTAGAAGTACCACGGATCAGGCTGATAGATCGGTCCGTAATAGGGCGGAGGATAGTAACCAAACGGAGGTTGATAAGGATTCCATAGTCCTCCTCCCAACAGTCCTAATGACAGTCCTAATCCAAAGCGGCGTCCGAACCCTCGTCGTCGTCCCAATCCAAATCCTCTTCCCCATCCTCTTCTTCTTCCTCCTCCTCCATCGTTATCATTGTCATCATTACGTCTTCTTCTCATTCTCCTCCCTCCCTGTCCGCTTATCATCACAACGACACAAACCACGAGTAAAAGTAAAACCAGGTACCTCATGTTTGATGTCAATAGTCCTGAAAGACGGTCATTTGTAGTTTAAAAGATCTAGAAAAGTATTTTTTTATCATAAAAAATCACATTAACCTGATCAAATATATTAAAAAATGCAAATCTTTTAATTAATCTTTTAAATTCAAAAAGCATATTTCAAGCACATTATCATAAGATAACCTATTGCTTATAATACATGTAACATCTGCTTGATGTTTTATTTCATAGATGTATGATACGTTACTTATATGATTTATCTACATTCAGATAAGAAAGATACTCATTTTCCAATTAATTTTACAAATTTATAAATATATTGTCCATCTTCGTTTGAGTAATATTTTGTTTTACTTCACATTAGATAGCCAAACGATACATGTGTGGTTTGTTTTCAGTGGGGGTTTATCGACCAGTTTAAATGGTTCATTTCAAAAGTTGAACGTCAAACAAATTTTTTTTTTTTTTTTTTTTTTTTTAAATATTATTGATATTGATATATGTTTTGATATGATAATTAATTTTTTAACCATTTTGCCTCTGGATTATTAATCAATACAAAATTTGTTTGTGGCAAACACATCTTCATCAATTTGAAAAAGACGAGACATATGCTTGAGTTCTTTTTTCTGCACTAAATAAACCTTTTGATTAATTTACGTAAACTACAAATTCAAGACCAGTAATTTGCTTTCAATCAATTTCCTATTATGTTTACATAAACAGCAATAGCCTTCGCCTATTTGAATAAATAAGCATCGAGGGAGAAACACTAGCGTACTAAGCTTACGTGTGCATATGCTAGACCTTTTGAAAACATGATTGTGCCTATGTATCTCTCTAGTACAGAAATAACCTAAACATGGAAGCGTACGCTGTACTTAACTACCTTCTGTAAGATGTGAGTTAAAAACTAACTGCTTATCAGTTAGGATCGCTTCATTGTAATGCAAACTGCTTACCTCTCAAGCCTTACAAACGGCAAGTGGGACAAGATTTGAGTTTCACCTCCGATTCTTCAATGCAACTATGAGAATCATGCAAGTTTATTTAACAAATTATATCTAAAAAAGTTTTTCGATGTCATCTTATTTGTTATAGCATAGCCATTGCTGGTTCTCGAAATGCAAAAATAGTATCTGTACATTTTTACAAGAACAAATATCACGATTGTATGGATTACTTAATTGTCGGATTTGTTTTACATGAACTATAGCATACAACAACTTCCGGTTATTTCTAGATGACAATTATCACTGATGTGTAATCGACATTAAGTACCTATAGCCTCGTTATTTACAGTCCTGTAATTGTTTTCTTACATTTACATAACCACGCCGATGAAAAAAACCAACATTGACATTGTACACTAGCTATCCATTTCTTGAATATATGCTTCATCATACCAAGTTAAAAAACACATTGTTACACGTATATAATCGGTCTGTGTGTATGGTAAGTGCGTATATTGAAACTGCTTGATCCATATTTGACATAATTTTATTCGTCTTACGTTTTGGTATTTTACCTGGTTTAATAGCATTTATATAAGGATTGAAAGTCATTTTTTTTAACTTTCATAGTGCTATGAAAGGTCAGCCGTTACATCCATATTGCATGAAGCCTGCAAGGTGCAATACATGTGTACACTCCTTTTTGATTCAAGGCATGATACATGCTTTTAGTAAAAGTCTATTTTGGACTTTTTTTTGTGTGAAAGAGTAAAAACATACACATAATATATTTGTATACATAACAGAAACTATACTTTACATGTTTTTTTTAGCTTATTTATTTCTTTCAGATGCTTTGTTCCTAAATTGCAAAAACGTACAACGAAATTGTAATCATTTTTCATTTCCATTCGTTTTGTTTATACAACAAACTGTTTGTACAATAAACTATTTGTACAACGAATTCAATTTCAAGGCCCCTTGGAGTTCGTTATAAACGAGTTTTACTGTATTTTTCCCTTAAAAGAAATTCATCGATATGAAATATTATTTTGTTATTTTGACGCACATACATCAATCATTTATAAATATAAGTATTTAAATGATCACAAAAAAATAAAAATGATTTAACGTTTTTATGTTATTAACAATTGCATAATACTGAGATAACGGGAAAATATCAGACAACAATTATGCCCTGTAAATAGCGTTTACGTCATAGTAAACACTTGTCCTGTGCATACGGTAAGCATAAAAAACTTTCGTAAAATTACTTTGGGAGATTGTCACGTTTGTGACATTAAACAGCTCTTGTTGTGTCATTATTAATCACATATGTATTAAATAGGATATCCAATGAAAATAATAATAACAAACCCAAAACAACAAAATATTGAAATATTACAGTTATTGTTTTTCTGAAAGAATGTGCGCATGTCTGGAATAACTATGCCATCTTTCACAGTTAATTCACTGCCCAAGAGGCTGCTTTATTTATCAAAGTATTCTAAATATTCGCGTTCTTGTATTATTTATTTTCTTTCCATGAAATTGAAAAAAATAAAACACCAGAAAAGGTTCATAAAGACAATAATCCGAAACAAAGAAAGATTTGCACATTTCTTGAAAAGTTCGCGAAAATATGTCCAGGTGTTGTGAAGTAAAGTGTCTTCTGCTTCACCGCCATGCACATGTGAGTCATATCCAAGCGACTTTCACCAAAACGTTCTGAGTTCAAATATCTGATTGGATGTGGTCATATGCCAAACCGTGTTGGTTTTATCAGTTTTGTCCAGGTACCTCCAAAGATCCCCCTGCGTGCTAACATCCGGGCCAGTCAAGAGTGATTAATATTAATCAATTGAATTGTTTCATGATTGTTGTAAAACTATTTCAGCTTATTTTACACTTAAACTTTAAAAACTTATGTTCTAGATTAAAGCATTAACGAACACATCTTTTTCACATTACAGCTTTATTTGTAGAAAATTATTCAAACTTAATGTGTAAAAATATCAAGAGTCATGTTTGTTCAAGGATCGATATTAAGTAGTTATGTCCCCTCCGTTACGACCTGAAACAATAAAGAATATTTGAAAAAGTAATACAAATATTAACATATTTTATACAAAAAACGATTACTTTTTTAATATATCTATGGCTCTGTGTCGAGAACCGATGCTGTTCTTCCGACTCTTCTGCTTCTATATTAGTTAAGAAATAATTTTGGTGCAGTTTAATTCATTTTTCGGCGTAATGTATCGATTACTAAATTTAAAAGTTGCAGCATATGTGTGTGTAACATCATCTTTGAATGGAAACATGCATGTCTATCTTTTAAGAAAAAACAATAATTTGAAGTCATTAAAAGGAAACCATTAAACGTATACAGGAACAGGTTAATCATGTTAACGATAAATCTTCATGAAGCATGAAAACATAATCTGATCACGTCATACATGTATGTTTACTAGTTAACACGTGGGCGGAGCTATACAAGTCATTTGGTTTGGGACACAATTGATTCACGTTATAACGAAAGACATGAGCGGAGTTAATCACGGTTTATGTAATTAATTGCATGTGTATCATATCAACGTCAGAACAGTTCAATAAAATGTTATTATGAATATGCCGTGGTTACATTGTAACTCCGCCCATGTTATTGCTGATGACATCATACAAAAGTGTCCCAAACCGGTTATTTGCATAGCTCCGCCCACATGTAATGTTGTCAATGCTATGGAAACGTGTCACATTCTCTAATATAGTTTGAAGATGAAAACTCTAATTTGCGGGACAATGGTGAATGAGTGATGTCTAGTGTAGACTGTAAATTTCTGATCATTGTCAATTTTGAAAACGAACGAATTATCTGCATCCCGGAGACGATTTAGGCGCTCATTGAGAATGTTTTTTTCAAGTAAATGAACATTCTGAATAGTGTTTCATATTATAGAATTTTCTAGAGCGAAATGGAACTGGGCCAAGAAGGTAGGTTGATCGAGTATGATTGCTTGCTTGGCTGCTGAACACCAAAACCTAGACAATGAATGAAGTTGTCTTTATGGCGAAATCTTAGAAAAAGTAAGAATATACCAAAACGGAATTAAAGTTAGTAAATTCGACTAGGTAATCCAATAGGTTAAATCGACAATCTATATTTTGAGGCTCAATGTTCTTTCACATATTTTCTTTTCAGTTTATCAACCTTAAAACAAGAAGGCGTTTGATTTGTAAGTAGTTAAATCGAGCTGCTCAACTAATCTGATATATATATATATTTTTTTTTTTGACAAAGTGTCATTATTTCAAATGGTCTGATAGTTTATGACGCAAATATAACTAGTACAATTGACATACATTTTACAAGAACTGAGATAAGTGATTTTGACATTTCGTCAGCCAATGAAATACTTGTCAGGGAATTTCCGTGTAAAATGGAACAATTGTTTTGACAAATATATGGACCATCTAAGAAATGTTTGCTCATACTATCTTTATTATTTACAAATACATGTACCTACGCAATCAACGAAACTATCTTAACTGGAACTTTATGTTTTATACTTACAAAGCAAGAGCGGCCCCGCCAATCAGAGCGAGTCCTGCCAGACCTGAACCGCCCTGATGATGACCCCCATAGTAGCCGCCATATCCGTAAGGCTGGTGGAATCCATAAGGTTGTGGGTATCCGTAATACGGCCGTTGATATCCGTAATGTCCATATTGTCTGTTTCCGAGCATGCGCGTTAAACCATATGATGCTATAGCGGCTCCTAGTACGTTTCTCCCACTTAGATTCCTAAAACTAAATCCCTCGGCGACATTGCTTGTTATTATACAAAACACCAGAACAAAACAAGCAGCTTGGTTAAGTCTCATTTTGATGGTTCTGAAAAACGAAATACAAAAGCACTCGTTGATTAAATATGGCGTGGCCTTTCAAATGTTGTATTATTTCAAAATCTCATGAACAGGTGTTACAGAAAGCATTTTTCGTTGTATTTTGTTTTAGTTTAAAACATATAGTTTTTTGAATTTCGAATATGATGTTTTTTTGTGTGATTTAGTTAGCAACGACCTTTGTAGTCAGAACCACTGTTAATGTTCTCAACACCTTGTTTTTTAGAGCTTGTAAAGGACAATGTTTGCCCCTAGCATCACTAATAAATCAAAATTAGAATCTAGGCGTCATAGGCAAAAATCGATTTTGATGTATGAAATGATAATTCACTTGACCCCTGATTAATTGTATAATGTTATTTAACTATTTATTATCCCCGGGCAAAATATTCATAATCTGCCACAGATATTTCAATATCCCAAGGTCAAGAACCAATATCTATAATACAAGCTTCTTTCCTAGTACTATGCATGCATGGAATAATCTGCATCCTTCGCTGACCAGTGTTGTAAGCCTGTGTTCATTTAAAAGGTAGCTGAATCATAATGTAGCTGATCAAAATTAAACTGTTTCAATTACTTTTAAATACTGTATCTCTCGGAAATTAAATTACTTTGTGTCAACTAAGAAAGTATGCAAATGACTTGAATCACCATATGTATAGATCACCTTATCCCAAATCCAGTGTATACCTGTGGTGCACCTAAAAAAAGTAGCGATCATTATTTTATTTTATTTCCCTAATTTCCCTGTTTCAGTATTCCAAAGTCAACTGTAAGGTCACCTTTACTATCTATAGTAAATCATTGCCCTTGCTTTATTGACTTCATCTCTGAATCAATTTCATCAAACTTTACATACATGATGTAGACATTTGTAGGTTAAGTATCACAATACCTTAAATGAGTTCTTGTTTCAACATTACAGGGTCAACATTGAGGTCACCGTTACTATTTATAGAATATATTTGTCATAGCTATAGGGACTTAATTCCACAAACTGTTTTCAATGAAATTCATTAACTGGTTAGGTATCCTAATACATGTACCTTGTACAAGCTCTTGTTTCAGCATCAACATAAATGTCATCATTACTAAATAAAGATTTTTTTCTAGCGTCTTCATTTCTCAACCAATTTCCATCAAACTTCACATACTGGTTACTTATCATATTATCTTGAGGACGTTGTAGTGTAAGCATGCCATGGTTACTATTACCTGGTGATTCGATTTTTATACTCTTTTCACCAAAATCCACATTTTGGTCAAGTTTCTATATACCTATTTACGCATCTGACTCTTCTGCTTCTACATTAGTTTAAAAATGTTGGATTCCCAACTTTTGCCCCTAGTATCACTGTAGAGTCCTAGGAGGACAAAGCAGCTATATGGTGCATTTTAATTTTTTTGTTCGGCATACTGCATCTATTACTAAATTTAAAAGGTGCAGCAACTGTGTGTGTTACGTCATCTTAAAGGGGATTTGTATCGCCTGCAATGCCCTGTGAAAAAACTACTATAACATGACTACATAACTGATAATATTACTTACGAAGGGTGAGTACACATTTAATATAGATGTGTTATGTGAGTGTTTGTGATGGTGTATGTGCATGCATTACTGTCTATGATATATATTATGTTCTTTATTCACTGTAGTTTATATAAATATATGTGGTACCTTTTGGAGAGGGCTTTATAGGCGTGCCTGTGTCCAATCCTTGTATTACAATTTAATTTAAAATTAAACTACTGAGTTATACATGGAAAGGAAAAACAACTGCATGGTGTTGGATAATGCATGTATGGCATTCTGTCTCGACTACAACGTTCTACAGGTTCCACCCAATGTTTGTACATTCATCGTTTTAGTGAGGTACATTCCTTGGAATGTGATTTATATCCATAATCGTATTTTGTTGACTTGTGTTTGAAAAGTCGGTTGACTTGTATTAAAATTAGAAATGTATATTCAATATTTGCAATCAGGAAATAATAAATATATATACCAAAACTGAATAAAAAGAATACATGAAGTCATGGCGACATCGAATGTTCTGTGATAATTTGGCCAGGACCACTCTCCTTAGCTAATCGAATTTTCTTTTACAGAGCAGGACAGGTACCCCACGATAATCACCGAGCAAGATTCATTCGACTAAAGAAAAACACGATTTTTCAATATTACGATTTTTATTATCAATAGCAGAAATTAATCAATGGACAACAAAATGAAGATATGCATCTTTTGTTGTAGGAATAAGCTAGTAATAGAGAAAAAAAAATCATGATGTTGTTATTTCATTCCGTGTAGAATAGATTAGGAAATCAGCAGCCGAACAATTTTTCAATTACTTTAATGTACATTTAATATTAATTGACCATTCCTTGATCCTTAAAAATGTAAACCTTAATCCTATTTGGAAGGCGTAATTCTTCATTGAATATCCTGCAGTATTTGTCGCTGGAGGTATCAATGTCATGCTTATCAGTTGCATATATATTTTTTAATATAAACATACGTTAGGATACAACTAAGGCTCTTCTAAATAGACAATATAGCACATTGTTTGATTATTATTTAATAATATGAATTTTTATATATTAATATTTTTTACACTTTCTGATTGATATCTCCTCGGTTTATATTTTTTCTCCGGTCGATAAAAACATGTATCGACCTCATCGAAGGGCTATAATTGTATGATAATTGTTAACATTGTACACACTTTATAATAAACTAACTTAAAGTCACTTTCTAATACATAATTATGCAATAATCGCTTTAGATTTTGAGCGTAGTGTAAAGCCTACCTTTTGGAGCTGTCGAGATAGTTCCGGGAATGACTTCTATGTGCGCATGGCACATATTTATACTGCTCTGAAATAGTCATTTCTTAATGATGGATGGCTTAAATATTTAACTTCACAAAACATTTTTGGCCAAAAAATGGCAAAGGCGTAGGCATTTCTGTGTGATTGATCTGTGGTAAGTTCAATGGTGCAGCTTACGTATATCGCCATCATTTTTATATCTTTTATTGTTCGTATATAACATAAATCATGCACATCTCAATTTTGTATATTGCGTGCTTAAAGTTACGTAGAAAAAGCAAAAAATCGTAGATTTTATATTCAAGCGGGTTACTCAGGAACATTTGTAGATCCGTATTTTGCATATTAAATGTCAGAGACGCCATTCTTTTAATTACGATATTTTCCAGCTTCAAATGGTTGATTTGTGGTTGTTTCTGACCTACCCTCTCCTGGTTGTAGATTTACGCTGTGGTATACGTTTGATATGCAGTTATTTAACAGACGATACCGCGGTGTACTTAATAAGAAATCAAACATACCATATGTATGTCACATAAAGTTGGTTTGCTTTTTTTACTTTTATGTATATCACATAAAGTTAATTTGCTTTTTTACTTTTACTATTAATGTGGTTTGAATCTTAATACTAATGAAAACTTTATGTTAATAATCTGAGTATAGGTAGCATTTCTACAAAATCCATTTTCTCTCACAGATTAGAAATAAAAAAAAAAGAGAAAAATGTTAAATCGCTTCATTAACTAACGCAGTACATCTGGATTTTCAGGAAATGCATTTTCTGTTTCATATAGTACAGGCGAAAAATATGTCAATGATTCAAGGGATTTAAATGTCGAATGGCCCAACATACAACCTTCAAATCCCATGAAGGTTCAATTTCGTATACTGTATTTTAGCCATCTTTTCGCAAGTTCAATAACTTATAATCTGAAAACGTTCACAATTTATACAATTGTACAATGTAATTCAATTTATAATCTAAACGATATCAGCGGTTTCATTATTTTGATTTTAATGCAGATGTATTTGACGTTTTGTAAATACAAGAGTTACCACACGATTTCGCATGTAATAAAAATGTGGTTGTTAAGTCGAGTATTTCAGCTAAGTACAATAGTTTCTATGATGAAGGCATTTCAAAAGAGTATATTCTTATAATAATTTTTATTTTTGTCTTTATAGTGATGGATGATCTATTGTTTTTTGACCAAAAAAATGCTATTTGGTGGATGCCATCTTGTCCTCGACACTTAGAAGCATCCAACAACTCTACATAGCTAACATTTCATTCTGAAAGTCAAGGACGATGGGCTGTGGTCTCACTGAAGTGAACGCTGTGAACTTTCTACATCTAACTGCAAATTGATTTGAAATAAAAAAAATACCCCAAATATCCTTTAAATAAAATTATTTCTACTTGTTCCCTTTATTTTTACGTGAAATGATTGTTCAATAATTTGAATTAATTTAAATAGATTTTGAGTTCGGATTATGGGTTTTTGACGCTTTGGTATTCTATGATATTTTTTAATATATCTGCTTCTACATTAGTTTAGAAATTTTGGATTCCTACCTTTTGGCCCCTAGCATCACTGAAGAGTCCTAGGAGGACGAAACAGCTGTATAATGCAGTTTAATTCATTTTTTCGGCATACTGTATATATTACTAAATTTAAGAGGTGCAGCATATGTGTGTGTTACGTTATCTTAAACGAGTTGAACAAGCTGGATACAAAGCGATGGATTAAATTCTTACTATTGCATACGTCACAAAGATGAGGTCAATTGTCTCATTAAGTGTATTATCATCTATTACATGTGCAATGTAGCTATAACATTCAAATGACCGATTACTTCGCCGATTAAACATAATACCAAAAGGTTACAGAGGATTGGGTCAAGTCGATTACTCTATTTCATAGACAACTTAACGAGTCCTGATGTGGAACTACATATTTATGTATATGCGAATCATCAATTACACCGTGGGACGTGACAACTAACTTGCCTTTGTTCCTTTTGTTGTTAGTTTTAAGTATATATTTCGCTTTACTATTGTGTATAATATGTATTTGTGTAACATATATATTTGCGTCTGAAATGATTTTATACATTGTTCTGCCTAAAGAGAAGATACAGTTTATTTAAGACTTGACAATGTTTTGAAAGTAGTATATTATCGACACTCAAATCCTTTATCTTATATCTCACCATATTGAATATAGTTTGCCCATGTCAGGAAGCAATGTAAGAATACGTTATTTCACATATCATATCATTAGATGTGACGTCACGAATTTTGAAACCTCCAACCTTTCAAAAACTTTTTGATTTTTAATCAGGACAAGTGACAAAAACTTTGCCAAATCTTTAAAGTTCACTTTCTGATCGCGAACCTTCCAATTCATGATAGTAACATCCCTGCTTCTCCAATATATGATGTTTAAATGTCGCAGTTGGAATCGACATAGGGATTGGAGTTGATGAGGACTATAATCAAATTTTAGGGTCACAATCTTGGTCTCTTTGATAATGGCTTTGTATTCTTGTATGGTATAAAGGTGACCTCACTTGTGTTCTCATGAAATAATTGTTCAAAGAATCAAATTTATTTAAACGAGTCAAACAAATCGGAAACAAAGCGATAGACTAAGTTCTAGCTTTTGCATATGCTATAAACATGAGGCCTTTGGTCTCATTAAAATGTATTGAAACACAAAGAAAGAGCGTCTTAGATATCTCGTTATGAGAGCTTTCCTGTCCAAAAAAAGGCAAACGACGATACAAATATACAGTGTATGATAGTTGTGAGCTATCCTGGACATATTTCAAGCTAAGATGAAATATACCGAAGAAGATAAAGTAGGAATGACAGAATTCTTGGTTGAAAATATTTTTTTTTTTTTTTTTTTTTGGAGGAAAGTTTTTCCAACAGACTGTTGGCATTCCTACGGAAACAAACTGAGCCCCACTATTAGCTGACTTGTTTTTGTTTTATACGAAGCTGAATTTTTGAACGAGCTAATGATTAGGTCAGGTAACAAAAACATTGTCAAATCTTTTAATTTCACTTTCAGATTTATCGACGAAGTGTTGTCTATGAACAACAAGACGTTTGCTGACCACATCGATCTTATTTACCTTCTGAACTTGAAATAAAGGACACAACAGACTCTTCTACATTACCTGCTAACCTCGATCTCTACTTAAACTACGACCAACAACGAGAGCGTAGTACTAAGCTTTCCGATTAACCTATGGTGTTTACATGTCGCAGCTAATTTGTTGTTCTAGGGCTTTGGTTTTGGCAAAGTATCAACAAAAGGAACAATTAACTCAGAGACGCCTAGTCATAGACATAGACAAGTCTTTAGAGAATACTATCAGGTGTTCCGGAATATTAAACGTCCTCTGCTTCCTCGACGACACCCGCAATATGAATCTTGGTTCACATCCAAATATTTACCATTGAATAGCATTGCCACTATACATCCCTACCAAATTCAGTTGGCATTCATCAGGCAATGAATGTCAATGACCGATTGTTGACGTCATCATTATTATGACGTCATAATTGTTACGTTGGATACCATTGACCGTCCCCGGGCGATGGCTGTTCTTTTCACTGAACAAGCATACAAATACATTTATTGAGCTAAATGCTGAGAAATAAAATGTGTTATTGATTGTTTTATGACATGAGCAGATTCTAAAAATGGTAAATATAAGTATTGAACTGCTTTCAGTTGGCATTCATAGGCTATTTGAATGCCAACTGAAAGCAGTTCAATGCTTCAGTAAATATCAAGTCCTCCAAATGGGAACGAGTCATCATTTTCAATCACAACAACTTATAAGCATATTTAAAAAAACGTCGATCTTCGTATAACACAAAGGTACAGAATAACTGTTTATGGTAACTCCTTTGGCTCAAATATGATGTTTTCCTGTCATTTTTGCAGATAACTTGTTTCTGTTAAATATCAAGTCCTCCAAATGGAAACGAGTCATCATTTTCAATCACAACAACTTATAAGCATATTTAAAAAAACGTCGATCTTCGTATAACACAAAGGTACAGAATAACTGTTTATGGTAACTCCTTTGGCTCAAATATGATGTTTTCCTGTCATTTTTGCAGATAACTTGTTTCTGTTAAATATAACTTCAATATTTTTTTTGTGATTTAATACCTTGTTTGTTTCCGTATAATAAAACGTTTATGATCATCTGTGTTTGTATTTATCCAGAATATAACCCTGGGCAGGGTAATTTTCCCACGGGCCTGACCAAGGAAATACAATGTAACTGTTTATTATCTAGCAATATTTACATTTTCACTTCACTCCGCCTCAATGAAACTACATGTAGTAAACTCTGGTTGCTTCATTTCCCGATGAAACAAGTGGGGCAAGTGCTTTTTCGTTCCTGGCGAAGTAATACATTTGTTTACTGTGTACAATAATGTACGGGTGTATAACACACGTAAAACAGCTGTTTTACATGCCAATGAGTTATGCCAATATCATATCACACGTAGCTTTAATAATACTTGATATGACAAAATTCTGACATTTCCGAAAGCATTTATTCAAGATATGTTGGCTCTAAATTCCTCATTGATTCCCTCGATGATCGTGCGTTTAATGCAAATGGGATCATCTGACCGTCGGCAGATTTCGCATTTTTTTTCTTCATTTTTTTTTTCATTTCATGTCTAATACTAAAATAAAATGTTTAAGATTGGTCATAGAAATCCGTTCTCTTTTAAGAAGTTACATGTTTTTTTTTTCTATTCTTCGACAGATGTAACATGTTCTCAAAACTGATAAGCTAGCTGGACTAGATCTACGTTAGGGCCTAACCTAGCTTGCTCATAGGGGCCGATAATTTGTTTCACTTACAGCGTAGTTTTTGGACCTAAACCTCGGTGTCTAGAATAAATTTATACTTCCGAGGAGTTTATATTAGGGTGGCATTTTTATCGGAAACTGATCTTAACCTCCAAAAGTTTAAACATACTCAAAAAACCTTAGTTTATGCCCAAAAGCAGATGTAACGAATTCTCAGGCACCTGTGACCTTGTTAACATAACTGTAAGCTTACCGTGTGCTTACCTTTAAAGCATGTAGTTTTCGGTTAATGTCCCAAATTAAAATTCGTTAAATCACTAATCCAGTTGATTACATGTCACCAATATCATTCATCATATATTCATCAATAAGCTATACATGCCTAAATCCACTAACTGTTATGAGACGTTTTCAGTACTGGCCTAACCTAATTCTGACTTCCGACAACTTTATTTGACTCGCTTCAACTGTGACCAAATCACAACGTCGTTATGTTTGCTGCTGCGCGATGCAAACCGCTTAAAAAAGACCCTCTTGTAATTCATTTTATACTGGAAAGGTATATAAATCAATTCTTAATGAAAATAAAAGTTTGAGAGATATGATTACAGCACATATTAAAATCAAAAAATAAAAATCTTATCTCTGGACTACATTTTTTCTGTTGCCTAGTGATGAATGAAGCTAGCTATAAGCTGTTCCGCGTATGTACATACATGCCGATAAGTGTGCAACAATGTAACAAAAGTAAAGCACTGTGTGACACCGGCAGCTTAAAGTGCATGCAAATGGGGGGAAATTAAAAATAGTTAACGTAAATATAAGGATTGAATGTCTATTTTGTTGTTTGCATCGGCTGATGAAGTCAAGTGAACCTCATGCAAATGGTACATGAACTGCTTCGCAGTTCACTTTATTTGCGCGAGGTTCACTTGACTTCATCAGCCGATGCAAACAACAAAATAGACATTCAATCCTTAATTGTGCATTGTTGACCCAATAGTATATTAAAAATACATTAACATAAGTGTATTTGGAAAATAGTTAAACTTGAAAATCACACATAAAGACAAGTCGAGTTTCTTATATGTACAAAATGAATGATGCGCTTGGGGTCACCGATTCCATGAAGTACACTATCATCCATAACTGTCGTAAATCGATGTCTCCGCGGCTCTCACTTTTGAATTATGTCTACACTGTTTCTTTTGTTTTCATTGATGTCTCAACAGCTTTCATTACCAATTGACTGTTAACTACGATAAGTCATGTATGCATGTCACTGAATGTTTGTCCAAGTTTGGCTGTAGGGGTGAGACAGACAAACTGCTATCTGGTCAGAGCGAACTATTTCCCGGCGCGAATTCGATGCGCAGAAGTTCCTTATTACAAACCTTATTAAAAACAAACAAACTTATTACACGGGGATTCGAGAGATGCAGATTGATCAGAATTATGAGCAACTTTTATGGTCGCCATCCTTGTCTCATTTTTGTGAAATGAAAATGGACGTTTATGAGTATGCTCATTAACGTGTGTTTACTTGTTTTGGTTGAGCATGATGACTCGGTTCTCATTTTAAAGACTTGATGTTTACCAGAATGTGACCAAGATTTACACGGCGGGTGTCGTTGATGAAGAAGACGCTTAAATGTAATGAAACCTGTTCGGAGTAAGTGTAAAATTTCCCTCGCTAACAAACAAAATTTATGAATCAAGCAAAAGGTACTTGACTCATTTGCCACACCATTAAGTGTTTCTTTACTTCTATATGTCGTCGTATCATTCTCGCGTGATGAAAATAAGTAAATGTTTAAAGTAACTCTTGTTAAATAAACAAAAAGATTCTCAAGCAATTAAAATTTCAGTACATGCAGTAGACTAGATTACCCATTAGGCGCGGTGCAACTAAATGCATTTCTTTATCCATTTTATCATGATTAATCTTCCTTAACAATATCCTATGCACATATCTAGACCATCATTGCAAAAGTATATGTGTATCTATCTTAGATTGTTACATATAAACAATAAAGAGGACTGTATATGCAATCGTGATCGATGTTGATTGCTGACAAACAAACTAGCACACAAGGATTTTGATAAAAGTATATGCAAAATATGAACAAAAGCGAAATATGAACAAAAGAGAAAGATTTACATGGGGACCCTTGCTGAAGTACGAGAGAATAAGACCAGGCGTTCCGGAAGTATCTGCTGCATCGACGACACCTGCCATATATGGTTCACATCCAAGTAAATATCAAGTCCTCAAAATGAGAACCTAGTCATCATTGTCAATCACATCAAGTAATCACACTGATAACAGACTAAGATATATGAGTGAAACATATGAAGAGGACTATATATACAAAAGTACTTGTTTACTAAGTATTAACATGAACTGTTTTTATAGCTTATAAATATTGATTGGCATGAACAAAACATATGTTTGTTTTAATATTATGTTTATTCATTACCTATGCAAGCATATACATTGAAATAAAGATCAACACATCAAATGATAAGAATACACAAAAATAGCAAATTATTATGAGAAATATTTATTATCTAAAAATGTTTACAGAACAAAGAAAAATTTCCGATGACAGGTACGTTGCATTTGGCATGTTTTCCGTACGTCCGTACGGTGAAATCATTATTGTGGAACGTTTGTGTAATGTGCTTTTCCGATGTCGCTCTTGAGAGTTTACCCATCTGCAAAGAAACACATTGATATTACATAGCTATTCATATCACATAAACCGTTACATGCACTTTAACTATTCGCATCCTAATAAATTTTACAGATATTCAAGTAGAGATACAACAACGACTACAAGCAATTCAAGCCCCAAAATTCTGATCAACAACGGACCTTCCAGACAAATGGCATTACTACCAACAGTGATATCAGAATGCTTTGTAAATTTATACTAAGTTAAGTATGTTGTCATTGTTTTCTGTGACCTTATTCAAATATCCATTTCATTTTTTTTTTGCTCTCAGTTAAAAAAAAACAACATTATATTTTCCAAACCATGGGATATCCCATTTCAGTAAACATGCATGCATCAAATTTCGTACCTCGAAATACCACAAAGATGTTGTTGAATAAACACGCACCAAAGCAACAGAACTACAAAAAGACGCTCTATATTTGATTTGCTTTGGTTATTTTTTTTTTGTTCTATCGAACTAAAGACCTAACAGTGGATAGTTAGTGTTAGCAGATTGACTGACACATAAACGAATTTGGCCATTACCACTCCCTCTCTCTGTGATGCAGAATATAGAAACACTGCATATTTTGTTGGTTAGGTCACATATACTTACAGTATCTGTTTCTAAATCCTCCATATCCTCTGTATCCCCCTCCATATCCTCCCCAGTAGGGCCTTTGGTAGTAGCCACCACGATATCCTCCGTAGCCACCCCTTCTCGCCAGGGCACTACCGATTAACCCTCCTAAGAGTAAGGATCCAAATCTCTGACTCGCTACCATTCCAGATAGGCACAAAAACACAAGTACGGCAACAATCAACTTCATGATCTCTGTAAAATATTAAATATAATTTCATAGACTAACAACATTTAATTATGCCATTTTATTAATGTATTCACTCTTGACATTTTATGATGAACAATTAAGCTTTTGAATTGGAAGAGCTCAAATGTGTTTTCACGGATATGTGTGCTTCTTTTATTAATCAATGGTAAAACATTAAATAAATAAAACCAAAAATACGGTTTATTAAGGAATATCATACCTCATTTAAGTGCCTATACGATTCTAGCAGTTGCTTCGATTTATTTTTTTGTATATTAACCCGGAGTCAAGGATTACGAACAGACGTTATATACAATAAAGTGACGTCATTATTCTATACACTGAGTAAAATGTCGTCTGACAGTGATAAATTTGCGTCGTTGCATAGTATGTGGTCGTGTTAAGTAGATTCGGTATAATATAACAAATATCGCATGTCACCTCGGGCAATATGGGGGTTTATTGACACCACAGCTATGCTTCGGTCCAATATACATATTTTTTGGTTACTGACTAGTCCATAAACTCCCATATTGCTCTAAGTGTTTTGCAATGGTTGTTAAACATTGGTCCGGAGTCAAGGACTACGGGCCGACGCTATATATTTTGACGTCATAATGCTATGCAATATTTGTTAATCGTGTGTTAATCGGCTTGAATGATGTCAAACCCACATTGCAATCGGGTTCTTCTAGTTACGAACTATAAACTATAAAACGGGAGGTCGGTACAATATGCAAATAATTATTATTTGAAAAAAAGACAATGTCTTTATAAGTACCCCGCAAAAATATAGAATCATGAAGAGCTAAGTAAAATCCTGTTTGCAATTTCGCGGTAAATCAGATTAAATGCTTTCGAATATTTATTGGTGTGATTTAAGAGGTTTGTATTTAGGTATGTATGAACCAGAAAACGTATATGCATTTTTTTATTTCAAAACATCAGAATTGATAATTATACAAAATTATGAATTAACTTATCAAAACAAAATTAACAGAGAATAAGACAAATTGGTTTAATAGCTGATATATGTTTAAAACTTCGTATTACAATTTCATTTTTACGTGTTTCTTATGATCAACAAAGAACTCCAAATACAGTGAATTTACATTTTTCTTTCAGATTTGTAAATTTTCATTTTAGTCATAAAATGTTGGGGTATCAAAAAAAAACTAGATAAAACCAAAGCGTTATCAAAACATACTTCAAACTCAAAATCGATTAAACCAGGGGCAAATCAGGAACAAAGGAAAATTTTACATGGAGATCCTTGTCAAAATACAAGAGAAAAAAAAAATGTTAATTTTTCATTACTTCGCGAAATTATAGAAGATCATAACCTCTATTCTGGATTCATGCCTTACTTATCCATTGTAGTAGATATCTGTTTATATGAAATTTAATGGATAACACTCACCTTTTCCAGCGAATTCTAATAAAGACACTTCTTCAGCCTGATAACTGATGTCGATATGTCACTATTTCCCCGGCAGTTGGATCTTATATACTGACCATTGTCTTAATGTTGCTAATGTGGTTTGTTTATTAGGCGTGTCAACAAAAACAATAGCCAATTAGTCATGTCCACCTCATTGAGAATGGTGACCGAACACTTTATTCGTCATGCGTAAATGGGCAATAGCCGCAAACTGGACACGTTTGGTCTTGTGTAATGGTGAAAATAATGCGATCTCAATCTGGAGAACGACATATTGACCGAGGGATAACCAAGGGTCAACTGTTCATAATAATGTCGTTTTTCACTATACAGTATGTTTAATATCACACAAAAAAGAGTAACAAGTTTGCTATTGTTTATTAATTTTGCTTTGATAATAAATAATAAAAAAAACCCCAAAACGTTAAAGGTTCTTAATTTATAGATTTGAAAGGTATTTTGCATTTTTATTGTAGGTTTCGATCCGTATATCTTAGGTAAAAATGCAAAAGTGCTGACAAAAAAACCCACTTCATTTTAATGCTAAATTTTGCTAAGCAGTTAATGAAAAAAGTGTGTAAAACTTCTTTATAAAAAAAAGTTTATTATCAGCGAAAGGGTACGAGATTTGTTGGTGCGTTCCTTTAATGATGACATAACACACATATGCTGCAATTTAGTAATAGATACAGTATGCCGAAGAAAATGAATTAAACTGCATCATACAGCTGTTTCGTCCTCCTCGGACTCTTCAGTGATGCTAGGGGCCAAAACGGGGGGAATCCAAAATTTCTAAACTAATGGTCTGGTGCGAATCTTATATTTAAAAATCAGCATTTACCAGTTTTTAAGAACTGAAGTGTAAATTGATAATAACACGATAAAGCCAAATGATGGGTGCAAAGCATATTCAGAAAGAAAAATATCTAGCCTGAAAAAGTTCAGCAAAAACTTGAACATGGAACACAAGGTCAAAATCACAAATTAGATCCATAATATTATGGTACATGCTTCCGTAACAGTGACATAGCCACGATGGCCAAGTGGTTAAGGTGTCTGACATGCTACTAATACTGTCCTCCACCCCGGGTTGTGGTGGCCAAGTGGTTAAGGTGTCTGACATGCTACTAATACTGTCCTCCACCCCGGGTTGTGGTGGCCAGTTGGTTAATGTGTCTGACATGCTGCTTATACTGTCCTCCACCCCGGGTTGTGTTGGCCAAGTGGTTAAGGTGTCTGACATGCTACTTATACTCTCTTCCACCCCGGGATGTGGTGGCCAGGCGGTTAAGGTGTCTGACATGCTACTGATACTGTCCTCCACCCCGGGTTGTGGTGGCCAGTCGGTTAAGGTGTCTGCCATGCTTCTAAAACTGTCCTCCACCCCGGGTTGTGGTTGCCAAGTGGTTAAGGTGTCTGACATGCTACTAATACTGTCCTCCACCCCGGGTTGTTGTGGCCAGGTGGTTAAGGTGTCTGACATGCTACTAATACTGTCCTCCACCCCGGGTTGTGGTGGCCAGGTGGTTAAGGTGTCTGACATGCTACTAATACTGTCCTCCACCCCGGGTTGTGGTGGCCAGGTGGTTAAGGTGTCTGACATGCTACTAATACTGTCCTCCACCACGGGTTGTGGTGGCCAAGTGGTTAAGGTGTCTGACATGCTACTTATACTCTCTTCCACCCCGGGTTGTGGTGGCCAAGTGGTTAAGGTGTCTGCCATGCTTCTAATACTGTCCTCCACCCCGGGTTGTGGTGGCCAAGTGGTTAAGGTGTCTGACATGCTACTTATACTCTCTTCCACCCCGGGTTGTGGTGGCCAGTCGGTTAAGGTGTCTGACATACTACTGATACTGTCCTCCACCCCGGGTTGTGGTGGCCAAGTGGTTAAGGTGTCTGACATGCTACTGATACTGTCCTCTACCCCGGGTTGTGGTGGCCAGGTGGTTAAGGTGTCTGACATGCTACTTATACTGTCCTCCACCCTGGGTTGTGGTGGCCAGGCGGTTAAGGTGTCTGACATGCTACTAACACTGTCCTCCACCCCGGGATGTGGTGGCCAGGCGGTTAAGGTTTCTGACATGCTACTAATACTGTCCTCCACCCCGGGTTGTGGTGGCCAAGTGGTTAAGGTGTCTGACATGCTACTGATACTGTCCTCAACCCCGGGTTGTGGTGGCCAGGTGGTTAAGGTGTCTGACATGCTACTTATACTGTCCTCCACCCCGGGTTGTGGTGGCCTAGTGGTTAAGGTGTCTGACATGCTACTGATACTGTCCTCAACCCCGGGTTGTGGTGGCCAGGTGGTTAAGGTGTCTGACATGCTACTTATACTGTCCTCCACCCCGGGTTGTGGTGGCCAGGCGGTTAAGGTGTCTGGCACGTCATTAAATGACCATAGCATTGGACATACATTAAAAATGACCACAACACAACTGAAATCATCTTAACAGCACCTTCCTCGTGATCAACGCGACATCGAATGATACAATCTGTTACATATGCTCATTCCAGATTTGCATAAATAGAATTATTAATCATCAATGAAAAGAAAAGAAAATCTGTGTTTTGATTTCACATGATAACTGATTTAATCGTATGATTTGTGAATTTGTTTTCCCGTGTTGCAGCCTTCTTAATCTCTACATTTCAGAACGAAAAACCAACTTTATCTGAAACCCATCCCATGAAACTGAGATGATTATTTAATTACAATCCCCATCAGATCGAGTGATCCGTATATGACATGGCCAACGTTGTAGTGAAGGTCAAAATGTATACATTTCTGTACTGTTGTTTCTGGGTAGACGGCAAATAGCAGATTACGTCAGACTTAATTGTTTCACATCCAGTTTCTGTATATCTTTCTTTCCTTCTAATTGTGGCGTTGGTGTTATTAAGTCTAATGTATCCCTGCCTTGTGTATTGATAAAAGTGAACTTTTTCGAGATACCACGACATAAGCTTAGCTTCACTGATACACT
The DNA here is from genome assembly GCA_947623455.1 of Mimachlamys varia. Lineage (NCBI taxonomy): Eukaryota > Metazoa > Mollusca > Bivalvia > Pectinida > Pectinidae > Mimachlamys > Mimachlamys varia. The sequence continues at coordinate 42,538,383 of OX392528.1, forward strand.
ACAATAGACGAAATCGCAATATGATGCGGTTACTATTTACTTTGTCTTTTAGATTCCACTTTCTTATTTTCCAAGATAATTCTACTTTCGTATCTTTAAAGATTAGACATCTCATAATAAGGTAAAACAAATCAACCCCCAACCAAAACCAAATAAAAAATGAGAAAACAGTAACAAAAAAACCTAAACAAACAAAACAAACAAAACAAAAACAAACAAAAAAAGGTGACACTTCAGCTAGAAGATTTTTTTTATATTAGAATCGCTTTAACTATCATGACTATCAAATAAAAAAACATACTTTTGTTAAACCTCGTGCATACGAACACATTAAATATATTTACCAAAATATAATATATAATGCAGTTATGTTATTTTCATGCATTTCATAAGATGATTATTATTTTTACGTAAACTGTTTTGCATGAAATGACCTATTTGAGCCCTATATATCCGTCTGTCAAATATGTCTACTGTTCCCACGCAGTCTATTGCGCATGCGTATATCACCATGTCAGTGTCAATATTTACCTACTGAAGCCATGATATACCGCTGTACATCAACTGTAATAATCTACGATCATGTCGGTATTCCCGGAATTCCAATAGCTTGTTGATTTCATGTATGTATTAAATCACCGTGTATATTGAAGCTCATACTAATAGTAACCCATATTAGTGATTGTTTGAAAGGCACTAAACCATCTAATACTTATAATTCGTGTATGTGTTTTTTGTATATGAAAAACCAATGCGGAACAGACCAATATGATATGTGTATACATAGTGCATGCAGTACAACGACATATAACGTGTAGCGGACCTATTTGCTTGTGCACAACATTGCCAATAAACAATTGTAATAGAATATGTTATATAGAGATATATAGCATTAAAACAGATATATCAATGTATTCACTGCTTGTGTGCCATGAGATGTAGCATATGTTGTCATTTGGGTCATATTTTCCAAGAGTCTAGATTACATAGAAATGATGATATTGAGGCGTAGTTTTGCTATACTTGCCTCTTGATATTGGATAACAATGACTTTTGGATGGACTGACTCCCGTCTCCAAAATAGTATACGGACATTGAAAAGAAATAGTCTAATAATTTTGATCACTTGGATGTCTGATTCTGAAACTAGAGTGATATAAACTAGTAGTAAAATTATGTAAAGAAATTCTCTACAGAAACTTAAAGGCTGGTAGCTTGTCTACCTTTTAGATTGTAGTATCATGTGATTTGGCTAATGGTTTAGCCGTGTTCATGCGTGAGTGCTGCACTGTATCCAAGCATTGACACCATTGCGTTTCTTCCTAACCTATGTTAAAGGTATTGGGTGTTGTTTTCTTTAACGTCCATTGGTAAGTTCGTATGTTAATTCGTGGTGGAGTTATGCTTATAATAAATACTCAACTAACATCAGAGCGTTGATCATTCCGAAAATCATTTTAACTCTTTAGATTTGCATATTTCTCTTTTACTTCACGTGTGACTTTATTTCCTTGTTAAAAAATCAATTTCAGTTCCACTTTTGTCGTAAATAGAGCGAAGCAAATGCATTCTTTGCATGCACATATATACATGTATTTGACTGTTTTCACTCAACCATACTATTTTTCGTATATTTTGTTTTTTGTTTCACTGTATACATATGAATGTTTTGTATGATACAATGTAAGACTAACATGTGTACACACCAGATATGGTTTTATTATTATAAACCTTTTTTTTTACTTACATCATACCTCTTCCTAAGACGGAAACTTCAGGTTTACAAACTGTATATGCATTGTACATAAAATTAAACTGCATCGTCAATGATGACAATGTATAAACAGCAGCGCGGGAGATTGAAGTTACCTTGCCATTAATATGAGGTGTTTATTACTTTTAAACTGCAACCTCAACGATGACAATGAATAAGCAGCCGCGAAATGTTTTTTTCTCATTCTTAGTCTCATGTGACAATACAATATTACTTAACTGCTGTGAACATAAAGATAATCGAATTAATATCATTAAGTGGTAAAATGCAATGCATTTGTAAACTATAACTGAATTATTTTATTTATATTTTTATTTTATTATATTTTAGTACAGTTGGTCTTGAAACGATGTGACACAATTGATATATAAAATGTCTGTGTATAAAGTCAATCTGCCTAAAACCAGATCTGAATTCCACTCCTCACAGTACAGGTACACTCCGTTTCATTAAGCAGGGTGTACCTCTACTATACAGATTGGAAGTCTGACCTGGTTTTAATCAGGTTGTGTAGAAAGTTATATTTTCATATCACATATATCAGAACTGACGTATCTTCTAATACTATAGAATCTAGGAAATCTACCGGCGTTGGCTCTTCATTTATAAGGGTACTATTATCGTGTGTGTCTTTTACAATCCATGGGGATCGTAGGTGTATTACACACTGCTTTGGACTTAAAGTTCCGAGGTTTGCGGTAACTCCCATGCTTCGTTTTAATTTATTCGAACAGAGGCATAGTTCAGAAGATACTTAATTTGAAAATAATAGCTGTATCTATCTGGATTTTAAGTCCCCGAGGTTTGCTGTTACTTCCATACATATAAAAGTAACATACAAGTCACATGTACATTATGTTCATTTGAAAATATTTAATATTTGAAAATAACAAAAATAATATTGAACCATAGGGCTAGCGACCTCCCTATCTGGATTCGGACATTTAAATCAGTCAATTTTGTTTCCAAAGTCGCTTCTTAGGGTTCTCTTTTTATGCCCTTGCTTTTCATAACTGACGAGTCCTGGAAAGACGAAACAGCTGTATGGTACAATTTAATTCATTCTTTGGCTCGACTGTGTCTTATTTTAAGGTGCTTTTCTCGGGTTTGTCTTTTGTACAATCTGTATACATTGATTATAATATATACATTGTATATACAAAATCAATACTTTGACCTACTTTTCGACCATATAAAATAAAGACAACAATCGAACGTTTAACAACACTTTAATAATAAATATACGTCAGACATCCACAGATTAAAAATTAACAGGTAATATTAGTCTCTAGAACACAGGTAGATATTACAGGCGAGACACGTGTCAGTCTGGTATTGATGTAGTATTAACACACGGTGAGGCGTCATCCATATAGGTTATCTAGTCCGTTAGGACGGCCATATAAAGTCCACAGATACATCAACGTCAGATAAGTAGACTTTTATCTATCCATCTGTAAAGGAAATAACATATTTACGTCTCATTATTTATATTACACTTTACCGTTATAAAAAACTGTGGTACGATGACTATACAAATATTATACATGTATGTTATTTTCACTATTACATTTTCGGTTTTGTAATAAGAACATGTGCATTATGTATGCCTACTGTAGTTTCTCCATTGAGAACAAAGACCATTTATTTGAGTACATAGACAAACTGTATTTATAAGTATTTTACCTTTGTTTACATTTGTCTTGTTTCTTTATATTGAATTTAAGGGAGATACACATAATTTATTTCAAAGTGTACGATATTATAATTACTTATATATTCGTATCATATTTTGTCTTACTTATATTCCGTGCACCTGTCTTAAAAATTCATTGAAGTGATTACAGAACGTAACTTACAAAAGGGACGATTGAATCCGTGTCCAGGTCCGAATCCCCCGGGGCCATAATGACCGAAGCGGCCGTAACCATATCCTGGGAAAGCTGGCGGGTAGAATGGTCTTCGGTTACCCCCGAATAAACCCGACCGGGATGCAGCAAAGCCTAACAGTCCTCCGGCTGCCAACAAACCCAAAGTGTTGCCGGACTGGCAAAGCACGAGTTCAGTCAGACACACAAATGCGATAACAGCTACCAGCAACTTCATTGTATCTACAGGAATCAATGGTTTAAAATCATAGAGACATGGCATGAAAGCGAAACGAAATTCTTTAATATTTGCATGGTAATACAATTAAAACAAAATATGAGTATTTGTTTTTATTGATATCCATTTCTGTTCCTTTATTTATTTGAAGCATAATCGCCCTCGTGCATACAGGACAATAGCATAAACGCAGATATAAAGATGTGGATACGGTAAAAAATAAATGTCGGTTGTTTTGTGAAAATAGATATATTACAAAACCATTCATCCTAACATTTAAGCATTCAACAAACTCGTTTTCAAAGCCTTAATTTTCTTATAGATAAATGCATAATAAATATAAAAGCTTTCACTGTTATTCGATGCACTGTTTTAAATCCAAAAAAAAAAAAAATACCAAAACAAATCAAAACAAATACGAAAAATTACTTTCTCGAAGAGCCCCGAAAAGTATGAAAGCGTTAGAAAGTCGATCGTCTTGTTTTAATTTATTTTATCTATTTCATTACCTACACATGGAAACAAACTGTTTTTTACACACACGTATATATATATTGGCTCTATATTGTTAGTGATATACTCTTTTAACTACATTAGGAAATCAAAGTAAGCTATATGATCGTATAATATACATGCAAAGGTTACGTTATATATAAATGAGAGATAAATTACAAAATACACGAAGCTCAAAGTAGTATTACACACTTTCAAAAAGGTGTACTTACCGGTATTGTTGGCAAACTACGATAGGAATAATGTGATAGAATAGTAAGGAGTCTTATATACTGACCAAAACACTTCCTTTTGTTTTGCAAGGGTGGACGCTTCCGGATATATCCATAAAACGTCAATCTGTCCATTAACTGACCAGGAGACAATGACGTATATTTGTCCGATACGATATTACTCATGCATAGGTTATATATGAACAATAAAACCTATTTAGTCATCAGCAATAAGTGCATCTTGTTATACAAAACATGTTGACATAATATATGTATCACATGCATTATAAACAGTGTTTCGCCATATTGGCATATACAACGGACGTAATGAATGGTAAATAAGAAAAAATCAAAATGGGTACTATTCAAGTGTCATTTGTAATATGAAAATGAAACTTGATTGTGAACCATGGTATGGATTAGCTGAAAAGAATCAATGCATTTAAAAACATTTTGGACTGGCAAACTATTCTTTATAAAAGCTGATTTATCTGAACCAGATCTTGATTTACTATGACCGCGTCGCAGTTGATTATTTATTCCAAGGAGTTTTCTCTACAAATTGAGATATTTGTGATAGATATCGGCTAATGACGAATGAAAGTAATGCAAATGGATGCGAAAGATGCAGGCTGATAAGGAATATACGCAAGTTTTATGGTCGCCATTTTGGCCTCATTGAAAAATATGCTGCGTCCTTTGATGATATGATGTTTTTGAATATGCTCATTAGTATGCCTGCTTGTTTATTGAGAACGATGCCTTAGTTCTTACATTAAGGACGTGACAATTAATTAGATGGGACCTAGATTTAAGTGGCGGGTGTCGTCGATATTTTCACAAGGGTATTCGTGTAATTCTCTCATTTGTTCCCCTCGTTTAAATTTCACTTTTTACTTCGAATCCTACTTTTGTTGACGCTTCGGTATACATCGGTATATTTCGGTATACTTCGGTATTCATCGGTATACTTCGGTATACTCTGAATTTTGTTTTGTAACGTGCTTAGAGCGCTATCTCTTATTTTGAGAAATATCAAATAAATGTGATACATATTGAGAAACATTTATCACTTTTCTTCAAAAAGTGTGCTAATGCTTTTGTAATCTCCAACTGTAATACAACACCTGATATGATAATCAATTGGGAAGCAGAGTATAAGTATTCATGTACTGTCGTATTAACATATTTCCTTGTTGACTATTCTAGTTTTGCAACTGCGCTTGTTCCCGAAAATAATGCAAATGTTGTTGACAAGCTCTATATTCAAATGGAGTGGATCGGAAACAATTGGTTTTCACCTTTAAATCTAAATACTACATCATATCTCGATCCCGCTAATAAGGAACTCGTATGTTTTTCAATTCGAGTGCCTGTTGTAGACATACATTTTCACTAACAATATAATTAGCCTAAATATAACATAAAACAATAGAAAATGTGAACAGTGTGACAAATAAATCATTTTAAAATTATTATACCGTGAATTTCAATAAGGGCTTAACACATAGGAATATAATCTAATTTTATCGAAATAACACAAACAGATCAATTACACATAGAAATATAGGGTTTTGGGTTTTCCCAGTACATATACTATAGGTTTCCATACCGTATTATTGATATATTTGGAAGATCACGGTGTCGATTTGACATGTATAGGAGATGTTTGTGCTGACAACGTCATTGTCAGTTATAAAAATGTCATTACTACCATCACGACACGCTCCACTGAACCAGACCGAAACACAACAGCACAACACTTGTAGGTAAGTGTTGAGTCGTATGTTAGTCGTACATGTATGTAATGTATGCCGTCATCTTGCATCGTCACAAACTGTTATGGATGTCCTACGGTATAAATCTCTATTATGTGCAGCAATGACGTCATCTGTGTCGAGTGCATTTCTCGGAAAGGTGCACGGCAGAGTGTGTCCCGTACATTTCGTTTGTATTTGTCATCCTGTATGACATAAGTTATACGTATGAACATCTCAATTCAATTATAGCATGTTAAATGAACTTAAGCTATTTTATTTTGAAAAGCTTTATATCTCTAATGGATGGATACAGTGCAAAAAAAGATATCAAACATGCAAACAGCTTTTGATATTTCTAAGATTTAATGAGATTCTGAAGGAAAAAACATTCGGCAATCCGAATTGGATTGAATTTCTTTTGAAATAGACAGAGAAATTCATAAAATCCCTTTATTTACCAGTTTCGAAATTTTAAAAGTACTAATTTTAAATTAAAAGGAAAACTTGTTTTATGTATATTTGATAAATGAATATTATGAACCATTCCTTTGCTTTAAAAAGCCTGTTTACATCAGTGTTTGAAGTACGTTTTACAAGAATGTACCTTCCATACACAAGGTGGAAAATATTGCAAATGGCGAACAGTGAAAATTAAATTAAACCAGCTACCGTCAAAGTTTCCTCTCTTGTATATTGTAAACACAGGTGTACACACAGGTGCACACACCTGTACAATTGATTAATAGATTAATAATGATAAACTATGTTATACTGTATCATACATCTGCACTTAAGATTACGTGTATGATATTGAATAGGTGTTGTCATCCAAAGTTTAACAAATTGATCGTGACGGCGTCATAATGCAAAGATTCATATTTTGCATTTTCAAATACACTGTGGTAATTTATATCAGATCCTGAATACAGACTTATAAAAAGGGGTCTGTTGTGAAGATGAGAGTGCAGATCAATCTACATAATTTTTTTAATTAGATTATATGGAAAAATTATACCGAAGTGTCAGTACAGAAAGAAAATATGAATTGAAACCTTTTATTAACTACATATACAGAGCCATACACTTGCGAGGGAATATCCACAAAATATACCGGAGTATCTATCGATCCCAAAAGCTTAAGGTCAGTTATTAATGATTCCATTCTTAATAAAAGATAAATTGTATGTCAGGGATTCACTTGATATCTTTATTTCTGTGAGGATAACATCGACTCATCAGTTTGTGAAAACATTTAAACGAGTATTCTGTTACTCCAATATATTCAAAATATCAATATACACAAAAAATGTTAATTTATAATTGGAAATATGTCAGAAAAAAATAATGTCTTTGTAGCGGACAAACCGTTACGAAAATCTAGCTGTCTGTTTGTGACGAAACCCATGCTCTTTTGCCTAGCTGTCTGTTTGTTACGAAACCAATGCTCTTTTGCCTAGTTGTCCGTTTGGTATGTTTTCATGCATGAGTGATTTGATGATGGCGATAAATGTCACAAAGCTCTAACCTTCACGACAATAGATGGTGATCAATCGTATTGATCTACAGGTAGGTATTACTGCTGGGAAAACCCAGTAGATACTTTATTTACCTCACATACGCGTAATCTGTCTCATTTCCTTATTATGCATATACTCATTCCCATTAGCCTAATTAAATACCTAATTACGTGCTCACAATATATATTCCACGGTTGACATGGTTTATGCGACAAACTTATGTCATATTTGAGAAGATGATAATCTGAAAGCATTACATAAATAGATGTCTGACAAATATATCTTTTGATTTAAATCCGGAGTCATTAAAATTCTAAATATTGAATAAGTAAAATGAATATTTGCATCATTCACAGAATTTGTCAAAAGGAGGTCACATATGTAATTGATTTTGAGAGTTAATATCTTTTGAAATAGTTGGCTTTTATTTCCGTTGGTGTGTTTTTCGTTATTTTATGTGTCTCTTAACGGATAACGGAGAAGACCGTTTATAATGATTTATACACAACTTCATCTTGAATGATTGACGAGTTTCCTTAGCTGTGATGTAACATTAATGACATTATGATAACACATTTTGTCGCGATCAGCAAGAACTCATTAGGCACTTTGTTATTATCGATCATTTATGTAAAGTACACGGAGTGATCAAAACATTCCGTATAAAAGAATAGAGCCATCGCTGTTTTATAAAAATGAGTGAGACCTTCAGCAAACACACTAAACTATTCGTGACATAGATAGGGACTCATCATTTTTATCCATATCTCTTTTTTATGTATATATCCTCTGTATTCACAAGAACGGAATATACTGTGTGATGTACAACTAACAAGTGTATTTTTTTCTTAATAAGATATGCACTAAACGGAAATAAAAGAGTTAAAGAATATGCTTTCTTCTTCTTCTTTTGTGAAAGAAAAAAGTTTAAACAATTAGCCTGTTCACTTTGTCACGGGATGTGACAAAGATTTACATGGCGGGTGTCGTCGATGAAGCAGAAGACGTTTACTCTTCCGGAACACATGGTCTTATTCTCTTGTACTTTTACAAGAGTCTTCATGTAAATCTTTCCTTTGTTCATATTTTGCCCCAGGTTTAATCGATTTTGAGTTTGGATTATGATTTTGTTAACGCTTCGGTATTCGCTTATTTATTTGATAAATGACTGCTAATCGATGCACTGAACTGTTTTCAGTGTGATTTATATAGAATACCTCCATCACTAATTCCAATGAGAGTCAACTTTTTTTTTGAATTAAATTCGTCACATCTTACCCGTGTGCCTTTAAGTATCTTTTCTTGTGAAGAGTCAAATTTTTTGACGACTAACTTTTTTCTCGTGTGCAGTTTTGAAAAAGGGAGTTCAATGCATAGAAGAAAATGCAAAAAGAGATATATGGTGTAGTGAACTCGTTTTTGTGCTATGCTTGGTCAAAGATACAGAAATGAGTAAAACACGTGATTTAAGTGAAAAGGGCTGTTTTGGCCAATTGCAGGACAATTTAATTCAATATCTTCCATATAAGTATGAATGTTTGCTGAATTGACAAAAATAGTACTTCTTATCTCTAATGGAAGTAAAGGGTCTTTAAATTATTCTTTTAGCTTACCCCTACCCCTTATTTTTTAATGAGAAAATACTCAATTTTTAATCATTTTTTGCAGATTCAATGATTAATAAAACAAATCATGGAGACAAACTTTAAAAAAAATTTTGGCAGATAAAAAGCAAATAGGTTTCTCATTTTAAAGCAGTCATACAATTGGGGGGTAGCCGCTTGGTTTTTTTGTCCCATTATCAAATGTGTTACTATTTAAAAAAGTCAAAAATCAAAATCGCTTAAGTTACACTGAATTTTAAAAAAAACTACAAAGCTACAAAATGTAAAAAATATCTTTATTGCATTACATCTGCTTTATAATGAACATAATGTTTTTTCTCTGTTCTTGATGTTGAGTTTTATATAGAATCAGAGTTCTAATCAATAAACGAGTTGCAATTCGGATGCGTCAAAGTTATGCAGTGCTTCCTTACTTACAATGTACGTCGTTTTTAAATAAACGAGAATAATCAGTTCCAATCATCATTAAAGTTTTATATATCAAGATGATGTCGTTGAGTGTCAAAAGAAAATAATTGTATATTATATTCGTAATGGAGCCATTTCTGAACTTTACCTCACATCCTTACTTAATGTCAAGAAGATTAAGCATAATTCAGGCCCGGTGGACCTCTTGATTTATTAACGCAAAGTGGAAGGGAAATATGTTTGGTTGCTATTAATAACAACTAGATAAAATTAAAATGGAATCTGGGCAAAATACAACTGTTCGTTTATTCGTTGAAATGACAGCATTTTTTTTAAGGTTAATTTAATCGAGTAAAGTAAACAGTTCCAATTATCTATATAAGTATCACAATTATATATGTAAGTACCACACTGATTTATGTATTTATCACAATGATCTACATAAGTATCACAATTATACAATGTTTATATGTACAATGATCTGTAAGTATATCATTCGTATAAAGCGTGTAATGGGACATAACTCCTGTATAAAAGATGACGTACATATAACACACATGTTAAAATCAGTTTGGAAGTGTTTTATTTTCTTATTTCTGACGCATCTCTTCTTCCGTTTCAACTTTAGATAATTAAGGGTTTTCAAATTTTAGAGATGACATTAACTAAAGTAATTGTATGACTTGTAAATTGTAAATCAATTATAAAATTGTAATATGTACAATCACATAATTTTATGTGTGTCGTGTGTTCATTAATTTATAAAGCAGGCAATGTAAGAGACTTGCGATATTAATTTCTATTCTGCGCAACAGATTATCTAGCTCAGTAAAATATCGATGTATTGAAATAAATATTGTTGAAGAAAGAGGTCTATAAATAAAACTGTGAATTGTTCTTACGGGTACTTGCAGAAGCATATTTACCCATCTATCAAAATACAATTGTAACAAAAAGATTTAAAAAAAATATTATAAAAATACAGATATATGTAACTAGAATATTCATCGTAACACTTTGTTGTTGACGGTTATTGATTTGCTATAATGATATTGTTCACGACTCTCAACATTTATTAGCTATTAAGTGTTGGAAAAACCTTTGACGTTTTAAGACGTTTTAATTTGGTATACAATGTGTATACTAATAATATCTTAAATTATTATCACAGATTCTAAAGATGAAGCCAATAGACAGGATATCGCCAAATAAACGTTTGTTTCACGTGCTGTCCTTGATTTTGATTTCTTTGGGATAAATTACTTAGCAAATCATCGTTTGTCTTATATCTTCTAGAGAATAAACACAGTTCAATTGCGCAGGCAAAATCAATATTTTTGAAGGTGAATTTTAATCAGTACCTTGTTGTTTTCCACTTGATACGCTATGTTGATAACTACTTCTAAATGTAGTTATTTCAGAATGAATTAATGATCTTGCTGTAAGCTTGCTTATTTAGATTTGCTTTAATTTTGGCGCATAACCGAATAGACGCTTCAGAATTGTCTGTTTTTTTTAAACAGATAAGCGCAATCAAGAATTGGCGCACTTACAATTTTGAAGTAGTAAACAATAGACAGAAACTGTTATCAGCGCAATTATAATTTGACGGAATGTTAGCTACAATAAGATAACCGCTAAAATAAGATAACCGCTAAGTATGTACGTATGAGTTGGACTTGCAGAGACTTTCAATCATTATTGTTTGTAGTTCGTAGATCATATAAATAATATCAAGTTCACATGCAACTAAACAATGGGATGCTGAATAATGGGTAAACAAATTGGTTTATATACATATGTGCTTCAAATAGCTTTATAATCGTCAAATTGTTTTGTTTGTTGCTGTTAAGTACTCCCTGGTAAAATATTTATCTTCCACGGAATTGAATGTATAGCTGCTAAATCACTGTTAAAATCAAATATGTGAGATGTTTTATAATAAGATGGGATACAGACGTTAGGAGTTTACAATAAAGACGAAACAAGTATCATAGAAGGTTATCTTACTTTATTATAATTTTCTCTATACAAAACTCTCATTACAAACACTGACGTAGTATATCTGCTTAATGACATCCAAAAGGTCTGTCGTCACAAACACTCCAAGGAAACGGCTTAACCATCTGTGAAACAAACAAAAAAGAAAACACATAAATCTTTAGTAATATAGAAACCTTATACCAAAACAAAAAGCATGGTTTAGCGTTTAACTAGCCCACTGACAGAAGCTATATTTTGTCATTCTTTCCTTTGTTCATATTTTGCCCCTGGTTTAATCAATTTTGAGTTCAGATTGTTTTTTTTTGGATATATTCAACAAGTACACCAACAATCGACATGTTAAAAACAGCAATAATAAATACAATCCCAGAGAATACTGAGGCGTCAACAAAAGCATTATCCCAACTAAAAATTGATTACACTACGGACAAAATATGACAAGAGGTTACAATTACGCGGAAACCTTTGAAAAATTTAAGAGAGAAAGGTCACGTTAACCGACATAGTAAGCGTCATTTGGTTTACTAATAACATAATGTATTATAGGTCACATCACAGTAAATGACACGTCTTCAAAGAGAGAATTGAGACATCATTCTCAATTACAAGAATTTGGCATTCTAATGAGCATAATCAAAAACGTTCAACGTTAGTTATGCTAGCCAAATCAAGGTTAGCAAAGTCAATAAAGACATAAAGGATTTACAAAACAGTGTATAATTCCAACTTTAGATATAGCTTTAACAGAGTGCAGTTATTGTGAATCGAACAAGAGATCCGAAGCTTCAAAGTCCACCATTTAACCGACTTGTAAAAAACAAGAAGTCGGCCATAGACTGTAGTCCAACTAAAAACTGTTATATAATTATCATGTAGTGTTTTGACTGCAGTCTTGACATCAATGTAATAAACAATTTGTGATTGCACTGTAAAGAATTCCGTGAAGGATTGTCTCTGTAGTGTACCTAATCCATAGGACATTTTCCCTTTTTTGCCATTGATTTTTTTTCATATAATACACATATATAAAATCTCATAAACTAAACATAAAAAAGAAAAAATGTTTTTTTAATATTCAAATGCAAGTAACTATACGAAAACTAATGCAGCTCTTTAACATGTAAAAGGATTAAAATAAACTTGTGTAGCGCGAAAGAAAATGCATTATCATGCTGATTGCAAATGAAAAGAAAACCTTGCTTTACTACATATAACAGCGTTTAGAACTACCTCTTATACTCTTGCACAAAACATTTTATTGATCAAGATTTACATAAATAAAGTATCCTCACACGTGCACGTTCTTATATACTACTCTTTCACTTTTTTACAAATTCTTATTTTAAGTCATACACACACTCTTGTCTAATACCTTCATACCTATTTATTAAATAAATATTACAATTGGTTGTTTTGACACAATGGTATTTCATTGTGCTTTATAATCAGAGACGTAAGTCTGATCACAGACTTAGGTCTAATATGAGTCCGTGGCCTGATCAATCATCCCGAGAGCTCCATCTTTGTTCCGGTCAAAACAACTCTACACACATAACTGCTGAGCTATCGAGATGATTGACCAGGCTCTATTCAGGCCGCATATAGTTCTCATATTCAATACTTATAAACATGTATAAAATATTGAAAAACAATAAATGCATGGACTTACAAAATGGCATTGGTCGTCTGAAGAAGAATGGTGGTGGTGGATATGGTCCAATGAATGGAGGAGGAAGATACGCCCCCGGGGGTGGTGGAGGAGGAGGGATAAAGCCTGGTCCCCCTCTACCACGAAATGCTGCTGCGCCAAGTCCTGCCCCTAGGAAAAGGTAACCAAGCTGTGTTCCAGTAATGGCCGACAACTGACAGAAAGCTGTCTGGAGAAGGCAAAGGAGCGCCAGCGACGTAAGTATACTCCGTTTCATGTTGCTTCCTTTTCTGAATAGAAAAGATAAATGTCAATGAAATTGATACAGTATGTTTCTTGGTGAACAATTTCTAGATAAAAGATTTTGTAACGACTTCCAATATAAAATTCCTACGTGAAAGATTTGTTTGCGAATTTAAAGACACAGGTCGACGAATATTTCTTTGGTTTGATAAACATGAATTGAGAATACCGAAGCGTCAACAGTACCATACATCGGCGGATTGATATTTGTTTAAATATTGCGTCGTTCCCGCTTCAGAACAAAAACTATTCGCTGACGGTCATTGTTTGGTTCCTTCAAGATTTTGAAACATGGAACATATATGGCATCCATTTCCTCTGCTTATACAATAAACTGTTTCTGGCAAACTTTTGATTGCAATGATGCACATTTGAAATTATTTGACGGTAACGCAAACATGGCGGCACCCTGCTGTTGTGACGTCTGACGTCGGACCGCGTCACAACCAGATCACTTTATCAATGCGTGTACATAGCGACCGTTATAAATAAAGAGATAAATTCGAAATGCTAGTAATATTTTTTAATACTAAATTACAAATAATATAATGAAGAAAACAAGTATTGATCACTGTGTATTTTCTAAACTTACCAATATATTGATGAAATTCAATGGGACTATATTATCTTAGCAACCACGGCCATCGTAGTTACTATCTTAGCAACCCGTTTCGAAATTTTTTTTCTTCGTATAGCACTTGAAAATTATTTATGATGTAAATATAAGGATTGTACCTCATTTTGACTACGTATACGATAGTATTTGTCAACGAACATATTCACTATGGAACGCTAACGCGCACCATAGAATATGTTCGTTGCCAACTGCGGGCATACTACCGTATACGCACTCATTGATTTCAAAATAATCCCGTTTATTCCTTAAATTATACCGAAAATATTCGTTATGAGTTTATCGTCCTTGTTTGGATTAAAATATAATGATTTCTAACAACAAATCAATCATGAATCAGACACAACATAGTCGTTCGAGTTTTTATCAAAGAAGATATCGTTAAATTCTAAATCACAAAACTGAAAAAAAACTTCTATGATAGTTAAAATATAGTAATATAAATGACACATAGCACAATATACCAACAAAAAGGTTATTTAGAAATAGTACTTTTATGTTCTTTGGTTCATTAGCAAGATTGAGGTTACATGTAAGCACAAAAATATATATAAGCATATTATCATACTTAAGGTACAATCAATAAATTATGTAATATTATGAAATGATCTGGTGTAACACACATCGTAGGTCATAGCCAGTTCTGAAACAACCCCTCCCCTTAAAAAGGTTGACATTACAAAAAGAAAATAAAAAATCTAACACAATATACATTTATAAAGAAACGGCAACTTACAAAATAAAATAATTTGAAAATGAAAATAGAATATATATATGGAACAAATCAAAAGCTCAAACACTTAACATAAATAAATATCTTTGTATATCAAAGCAAACACAGTACTTACCGGACCAAACATAAACCAGTATCCACAAAAGTTGCAGAACGCTAGCGTCTTTTATATAGTCCAGTTTAGGGAACCAAAACCATCAATCACCCAGCATAAATAAAACTTGACTGCGGAATGGTACATCGAGCTGTAGTTTTTGCAACGACATCAATGCAATTAAATGAATAGTATATGTGGGGAAAGTATGACTTTATTGGTGTTTGATGGTGGTTGTTGTGTTATTGTGGTATATAGTGTATATAAATGACATGTCTGTTATGTCATACGTATCGGAGCGATGCACTATAACTAGGACAGCATGTCTATACATATATTTACCGTTAGAATATACTGACATTGATGAGGAATTTTATAGGTCAAACGAGTTACACTTCAGTATAATTACAGAAAGTGACACTTACTTGGCACATTTATTTGTTTACACATTGCCAAGAAAGAGGTGCTAAGAACATTATTCCTTCATTTTTACCAAACAATATATTACCGCTGTACCTGAAATGTGGATATGTATTTGTTTGTGAATACACGTCAATTAGGGATACTGTTTCACATGAAGAAAACTGGCAACATTGGGCAGGTTTGTCTTTTAACTTTGAAAACAATTAATTCTTTAGAGGTTCAGAGTAAATTTCTATTTTTTTTTTTTTTAATTATTTGTAAATAAGTATTTTTCCAAAAAGAGGAGATACATTTCAATAAATACGTATCATAGACATTAATAAATTAATCATAGTTAGTGTTTGTGTGAATGACAAGTATTTTAGATAATAATAGTGACAATTTACTTTAGCTTCGATCAGTTGAAATCGCAATGACTATAATGTACTACTCTTCTTGCTTGCTCTGATTAAACGAAATTATTCTCTCTATTCTTAAAATCTTTGGTCGGCATCAATTTTCGTTTTCTGTTTTGAAAACAATAATTAAAAGGAATAAATGTTTACAGCTTCTGATATAGGACTTTGTTCTGTAGTTTAAATAAAAAGCATAGAACACTGGGGTTACAATGTTGTCAACATTCTCAAATTAGGAAATACATCTGTATTATAATCTAAGAGTTTAAGTCCACCTTTTAAGTTTAAGCATTTAAGTGAACAATTTTATAGTAAAAATTCTTCTCTCTCACTTTTAAGATATTTTAACAACTGCCTACAGTATTACAAAAACAGTCACCTCACTTGTTAACATGACAATTTAAACCTCACCATATTTAACGTTTTAATCCCGTTTTATGATAAAAACACTTTCTCTGATAAACTTCAAACTACACGGACAGAACTGTAAATATAATTCTATTCTATAAATATATAAATAAAAAAAAACTATTTTCCTCTTTGATGGTACGAAATTTACTACCGAGTCAATCGCGCAATACAGTGTTTATGCCATAGCCGTATAGCAAAATAAAATGGATAAGTTTTGTAATAAAACTATTGTGATTACAAGATTACAATAAAATCATCAGGTGAATCTACTATCTATGTTGATTATTAAGCGATCTTTATAATTGAAGCTTTAATTAAATATGATTCAACTGCTCCCAAATATCGTTTCAGTACAATATTGCGCAGAATGTTCATTTTCTGTGAGGACAACTTTATATTCCTTTTAAGAGTTTTATGCTATGAAAAGAACATTTGTATCTCGGAGATCAATATTAATGTGTTTTTATGACCAGGGGTATTTACAAGTATGTATTGGTAAACAAGAACAACATAATGGGAATGGGACACGCTTGATATAGTTTTTGTATCTTTTGATATCCATATATGAAATATGACGTACAACACACACACATGCCGCTTTTTAAATTTATTAATAGATACAATATGCCGACAAAAATGAATTAAACTGCATCATACAGCTGTTTCGTTCTTCTAGGACTCTTCAGTAATGCTAGGGGCCAAAAGGTGGGAATCCAAAATTTCTAAACTAATGTAGAAGCAGAAGGATCAGGTGCGTAAAACCCCTTTAATTTATAACTTTAGAAGTAAACTTAAACTAGTTGTGTATAATTTCAAATCGTGTACTACGAAAATATATAATATTGCTTAATACATTGTATGTACGGTGCCACTACTCAAATGAGATAAGTGTGGCTATGGTAGCTCCAGCGAACCTCGGTTGCTTAAATATCAACCAGCAGATTCTGCCAACCCCTATCATGAAAGATGACGGTACACACACATATGCTGGACATTTTAAAAGTATTATCTCTTGTTTAAAGGTCCATATTGCGGTATATTGTTTTAAACGATATTTCTTCACGCATTGCTACCTGTTTGAATAAGCTATAACAAAGTTGTTATCATACCAGATATCCAGATATATTGTTTACAAACTCAAGTATTATTTACCGTCCGTCTCTAGAACAGTGTTATGTTTAGAGAAGGAAGCTAATTGTACTGATCCCCTTAATGTTTGACCATGTTTCAAAATAAAGAAAGACATGCTAGTAGAGAAATTGCAGTGAGGTAATCTTGAAAAAGGAGGTTTAGGTGATGATAATAATTTGGGAACCAAGCTAGAATAAAAAAGGACTTTCTAACTTCCCATTTTTAATTTAAACTAAGCTGAAGAACCCAACTGGAATAAAAAAGACTTTCTAACCTGTCTACACTTAGACTTCCGTTTTAATGTGACGGCCATTCCACTTTTTTGCCTATTTTCATATCCGACAAGTGTTGAGATCCATGCTTGTTCTTTGTAGTTTTTTTACCAGCTGATTTCTTTTTTTTTTTTTTTTTTTTTTCAGGACAGTATAGTATTTATCATTTAATTTAATTTAAATTTGCTGTAGCTGTAAGTGTGGTGATCAAGAGGAGAGTCACCGTAGTCTCACAAAGACCGGAGAAGATTTCAGAGTTGTGTAGGATTCTCAGGGCTGTAAGTTAATGTTGTATTTATTTAAATCTGATTTTTTTTTTATGTAGCAGACTTTGGTTATTTTAAATGTTCACACATAAGAAAAGTACATTGGTAAAATAATGAAAAGATACTTTATGTTACATGCTGTTGATTTTGGTACCAACTTTTCTTTCAAGTACTCATCTTTAATTATTTATTCATTCATCCCTTTCTTTCATTTCATACATTTCATTCATTCATTTATTTCACTTATTCGGTCAAACTTTCATTCATTCCTTCATTCATTTAATCATTCCTTGGTACATTAGATCCTTCATTTGACTAGGCCTAATATTCTTTTTTTTTTTTGTTGATAATGTCAAAAAATGATATTCTCTGTTATATCTGAATGAATATTCAGACTCTAAAATAAATTATTTCTGTTATATGTAGCTACGCAAGTGCTTCATATAAAACATTAGATCTATTTGAAACATCTTAAAAATGTCAATTGTTTTTTGTCTTTTTTCACTGATAAAGTATGATTTGTAAATGGTATATCCAATCATAATCAACAAAAAATTTAGATCTTTATACTTTTTCTCTGTTGGCCTATAACCAAGAACAATATATTTTAAATCTTTCACATCTTTCTCTATACCCATTTTATTAAAACAGTAATTTATTGAATCCCAAAACGCATCCAAATGCTTGCATTCAATAAAAAAATGTAAGTTGTCATCAACTTGATTACAATTTGGACATAAATCAGAATTCTCTATTCTCCATCGCTTAAGGTTCTTTCTTGTGGGAATTATATTATGAAAAAGTTTCCATTTGTAGACTTTGAATTTATTATCATGTACATGTTTGAATGTATAATCAAGTGTTTCTTGAAAATCTGTATCTTCAAATTGTAATTGCGAATTCCATCTTTCTACAAACTTTGTTTCATTTTGCTTAGAATTAATTAGTTTTTTATAAATTAACTTATTCGAGTACACTTTTAGCTTTTCAACATCATATTTTGGTATTTTCTCTACAATTCTAGTTTCTTTTTTATTTATTTTCTCAATCCACTCCTTCGGAATTGCTGATTTTAATTGCAAGAGTTCCACAATCCAGTTTTGCTTACTTATTAACTTTTCAAAAATGTATTTATCATTTATTTTTCCTGTTTCATCACATAAATCACATATTCTTATTATTCCACTCTCCATCCAGTGCTTGTAGATTAAGGATTTACCCTGAATTTGGATATTTACATTACCCCAAATAATTTCATTAAGAATTTCATCTGTCTTCACAACTTCTTCCTCAATTTTTAGTTTTATCCAGGCTTCTAGTATGCACTGGTAAAACATGGGAATTTTCTCAATATTGCAAATATTTTTTGTTGAACTTATTCTCATGTCAAAAATTCTAAGGTCTTTTCCAAAATCATTTAGATAAAATTTTGGTATTATGGTCCAATTAGAATCTTTGTTTGCGTCGTGAGCTAAGCGCTTCACCCATGTAATTCTAAGCATGTCTATATGTGATTCAATATCCCTTACTCTTAAACCTCCTTCACTATATTCTTTTATCATTACTGATCTCTTGACTTTATCAGTTTTATCCTCCCACAGATATCTAAAAATTATTTGCTGTAAGTTCTTTATTTGTTTTTTGCTTACATATTTTACAGATGCATAGTAAGTTATTTTTGGAATAACTAATGCATTTACAATGATTGTTCTACCAAAAATGGTTAATTTTCTTTTCTTCCAGTTTTTGATTAGGTAATTAATCGAGTCAACAATTTTTTCCCAATTAATTTGATCAACATTTCCCTTCTTCACCCCAAAAACAACTCCTAGAGATTTTACATTTTCTCTTGACATCTTGATTTCCATAATATCTTTTCGATTTCTGTTTTTCCCTAACCATATACCTTCTGATTTGTCTTTATTTAATTTCAGTCCTGAATATTTACCAAATTTTTCAATCTCTTTAATTGCAGTTTTTATATCTCCATATTTTAAAAACAGCTGATTTCTTATTTGCATCCATTCTATCAAAATGAACATCATATATGTATGTTGTCTTACCTTTTTTTTCATGACCTTCACAAAGGATCATTTTGGTTAATGTCTCTTAAAATTTGTACTTCTTTATAGTTTTATTGTCATTCTGAAATTATGATTATTTTCAGTTACGTTAACGTTATATTAGATGACGTAACACACATATGCTTCACCTTTTAAATGTAGTAATATACAGTGTGCAGAAAAGATCATACAGCTGTTTCGTCCTTCTTTGACTCTTCAGTGATGCTAAGGGTCAAAAGGTGGGAATCCAATATTTTTAATTAATGTATAACTGCGTTTGACCGCGCCACTACCTGATAGTGCCAACATGTCCGTAAATAACGACTGTTATAAATTAATATAAATGTTCGATTTGCTACTAATTTCTCTAAATGAAAAAGATTCAATAACTAAAGTGAAAAAAATAAGAAGCACTATGGGCAAATTTCTTGGTCGCCATCTTTGTCTCAATGAGAAATATTTGGTATCTTTGTGCAATATGAAATAGACGTTTTTGAGTATACTCATTAGTGTACCTACTTGTTGTGATTTGCATTCTCATTTCGAGGACTTGGATCTGACCAAGTTTTATATGGCGGTGTCGTCGATTAAGCAGAAGACGCTTACTCTTCCTGAACACCTGATCTTATTCCATAGTCAAACTATCAAAAACTAGTATCAGTAACACTTTACTGGGGTATCATAGCCATGGCACTAATGGGTGATATACACTAGTTATACGTATTTAATAAGTGTCGTCAAAGGAAATACAACTTCATTACAATCTTTTGTAAAATGCGTTCAAAATAACAACGTGATATTCTGTAGGTAAGTGAAGAAAGTCTCCCTCATTAAACTTGGTTAGAAACGGACTACCACCTTACTCTTTAACAAACACGGTATTAATACTACCTGATTGAGATAATAAACTCAGCCTTTTGATGAACGCAGCGGAAGTATTTTGCTAGCCTACTACATTGCCTAATAGGATTGCATCGTACATATGATGAATATCATTAACGTTTGCCGTGTTGTTCGCTACCTTGGTATTGCATTGGATGCTAACACTTATCAATAAGTAGCACCAATACACATACGCATAGTCTTAATGCAGATATGTCTCTACAAAATAATATATAATCAGGATAATTTGTCTTAGCAACAGTTCACACCTGCCATTACTCCTTATTACACAAGCTAATAAAGAAAAGTAGTTTTTTTCAAAAATGCTTTAAATTGGAAATTTAACACAGATATTTTATTTATCTTTGAAGTACGGTTTTTACTTAATTGTTTTATTTGCAACGCCGTGTTAAACGGTAACCATACTCATTAAGGTATAGAGATATCCAAATATCCACATTTGAATATTTACGTTTGAGTTCCACACGGTTCTTTCAAGACAAAATACATAACACAAAATTCCAAATAAAAAAGTATATACATTTTAATGGTAATAATGATAATACTGCAACCGATGAAAGATCATTTGTCTGTCAGTGATCCCTGTATCCTTTATCCATGTCCCATTGTTGCCCGTCACTCTGTACCTTCATAATTTGAGTCCTTTCAACCTATAAAACACAATTATAACACAAATATATTTCCTTCTGCTACAAAGCACCCAGGTCGAACAATACAAAAAAAAAACATTCAGAGAATATCAAAGAGTCAACAAAACCATAATCCGAACTCAATATTGATTAAACTAGAGGCAAAATAGGATCAAAGGAAAGATTTACATGGAGACTCTCGTACAAGTACACGAGAATAAGGCCAGGCGTTCAATATGTTACAAATCAATATGTTACAATAAGCCTATACAGGGACGTGGTAAAACTCGCTCACGTTACGTCATCTCCCCGTGGAGTCTTAAACTCGCTCACGTTACGTCATCTCCCCGTGGAGTCTTAAACTCGCTCACGTTACGTCATCTCCCCGTGGAGTCTTAAACTCGCTCACGTTACGTCATCTCCCCGTGGAGTCTTAAACTCGCTCACGTTACGTCATCTCCCCGTGGAGTCTTAAACTCGCTCACGTTACGTCATCTCCCCGTGGAGTCTTAAACTCGCTCACGTTACGTCATCTCCCCGTGGAGTCTTTAATAAGTGATTCGGATTATTGGATTGGTGACATTTGACATACTGCAAAATCATCAATTAAGATACATGTATTGCCGTCCATAGAATTCCGGATGAGCCTTAGCAAACTAAGCATTGTATCTATGGGAATGATGCAAATGTAATATAACATATCATATGCAAGATGACGAGATACCGAGCAGAGTTTTTTTTCATATTTTGCAACAACGTTGTCAGATTGCTTACGACATTGAACATGATAGTGCCATCTCCTTAGCGTCGGTTTTGGCCGTTTTGGGGTTCGCTGAAGTACTAACACTATGCTCAGGCAACATTCTTCCTTTACTGATTTATAGTGTCAGTCCCCCCAGATGCTATTGATTATGAATAATGCTGCATATATTTAATGTTTATCAAGCATTAGGGAGCGGACCACCATTTTCAATACTGTCTGCAGTTTGACTGGCAGCGTTGTTGCAACCTATGGCACAAATGCTGTGTAAATAGAGCACACATAATTGTTTAGCATTTGGATAGAACCTCATTGGTTTTATTAAAGCAAAAATGGCAACGGTAAACTTACCTCTGTAAGGAAATCCAAAAAATGGTGGTGGTGGTGGTGGAGGGTAACGTGGTCGCCAGAAAGGGTTTGGACCCCAGGCAGGACCGAAATGAACTGGCGGGGGAAATATTGGTGGGATTGGCGGTACTCGGTTATTCTGGTTATATAGATAGTATAGAGCACCAAGTCCAGCAGCAGTACCAAGAAGACCTGCGTTTGTAAATGAGAATGTTGACTGTGCCAAAGATTGACCCACCAACAGACCCAGCACCAACGCTACAGTAAAAAGTTGACTGGACTTCATCTTGGAAACTGCGTCTTAAAAAAAAGAAGAATCGATTTTGTTTCATATAAAAAAGGATGATCAACAGATTGACTTATAATTATACCTACAATAATATATTATATAGTTCGTTATAGTTATTTTGTGAATTGGTTTGAGAGACTTTTTATATGCGTAACAAAGTTCGCCTAACCAAGATTTACCATATCATGGGTGGAATCTACATTCGCCTTTCGGAAATTTCGCCCTTCATTATATCTTAGAACTTGGTTTAGTTCGTTGTCATACTGACTTCGTCCTTTTTAGGTAAAACAAATTTAAAACAACTTCAAAAGTTGCCGTGTTTAAAGTACACCCGAATAAACCAATTGTCTGTGTACAACTGTTATTTGTTCTTTTTATTTATTTATTGAAATAAAAAGCTCCCTTGAAAGCACAATTTTACAGTTTTATGTTGCATATGTTTCAACAATACTGAAGTTTGTTTACGAGAATTCTGTACGTTAAAAGTTGATCAACTATTATTATTTTAAAACTGCATGTCTATTAAATTATGTATTATGTAAGTTTAAACTAACGTCTTAGATTCATGAAAACCTTAAACGTTAGTAGTATCCGTTAATTTACAAGGTGATGATACAATTTCGGATATTTTGGCTTTAACGTAAATAGACGTAGTTTCCATAAGAATGAAAATATTTCAACATTGAATACTTAGTTCATATAATTAATTTTAAGCTAATACGAGACAATTGTACAAATAATAAATTGACAAGGAATCGCTGCTTTGCAGTAAAATGATTATTTGTATCAACAAATATATAGCAATAAAGGTTTGCGAAAGTTATTTAAAAATATATGCAATACAGTATATCAAATGATGTTGATTTTTCATTATGAATGGAAATACATAATATAACAATAAATTGCGGGATAACCAAAAATAAAGAAAGAAATGGTGAAATAATTAAAACAAATGGGGATCTAAAGATTGTGGACAGGAGGAAGACAATTCTTGATAGCAATGAATAAATAATGATGTGCAAAAGTATTGATAATTTAAAACAAATAAACTTTTATGTTATAAGATTTATAATATGATTTAACGAATTACATCACTTTTAACTAGATAAACGTATTCTATAGGGGGGTCCATTGCCTGATATATACAGCGTAAAAGATACGGATTTGCAACTTATTATGTCTGTCTGTCTAACACTATTTTGTTTCCCAAACGCCTTTTTCCTTTTTACGAAACATATACATATTTTACATTAAGAAACTCATTAACCATATACACGTAGGCATGCTACTACACATCAAAATAATGTTTCACGAAGTAATAACATTGTGGATTTTCCAAATGTCTAATCATTTTCACCTACAATTGCAATTATAACGCTAATTAGCCGATTATTTACATAGCGTTTTTTATTTTTATTTTGTCAGATACAAATATATGCATGAGCCTTTTGTCGAACATGATTTAAAATAAGTTTGATACAATTTAATGCATCGATATATATTATGTCTGTCCGATGTGACAAAATGTGTCATGTTAAGCATTTTAGGAAAAATTTCACAAAATATTTATTTTTTTTATGTTTTTTTTTCCTCTTAAATATTGAACAAAAAATAGAAATATAGAAATGATGTATGAGTAAACAATTTAAATGATGTACGAGTAAACAATTTAATCCAAATATACAAAGATCAAAGCACAGTACCTTGATTTCACCGGCCGTTATCTCATGTAAAAAAGTTTTGTACTTACCGTTCTATTCCAGCAGATACCAAGTGACGTGCAATACCTGTGGAGAATTTCCCTTTTCTTTTATACCCCAAATTCATACTCAATGTATGCAACCCGGTGTGTCAATCAGACGGACATTATTTTA
Organism: Mimachlamys varia; assembly: GCA_947623455.1. Taxonomy (NCBI): domain Eukaryota; kingdom Metazoa; phylum Mollusca; class Bivalvia; order Pectinida; family Pectinidae; genus Mimachlamys; species Mimachlamys varia. The sequence goes on from OX392528.1 coordinate 42,563,478, forward strand.
TCCCCTGTCTGACATTTGGCTGCATCATTAACCTTACAAACCGCCTATAAATGGTCAGTGAAGTACGTGAATATTGATGTTTTAGTATGTGGTCATGATTGGCACAACATTATGTTTATTCTGATCGCTGTTCGACCTAAATACTCGCCTACAGTATGTATAGCTTAACTTGTCAGAACTGATTCCAAGTTTACTTTGTAAAAGGTAATATAAAAAATAAGATAGATGAACGATGTCATTTCAGTCAGAAAAGGGAAGCAAAAACTTAATATTTGTTTTTATTATGTTTTGTTTGTTTTGTTTTTTGGTTTATGTTGTTCTTTTTTATCAAAAGGAAACAGGAAAAATGTTCAGGTTCGGTTTTAAAGCTTTATCTTTCAGTCTAGAAAATACATGTGCTAATTTGCGAATAAAAGTTTTTGCAGATTTCATTTGTTAACAAGTAAATAGTCTATTAGGATTTTAGCCACTATTACGCTGGCAAAACAGCTAGTTGACACCTAGTCTAAGAATGACTTATTGGTTAACCTGTCATAGCTTGGTTAGACCTACTACAACCTAAATTACTTGGGGGCGCATTAAATAAACCGCGAAATGCTTGCTAATCCTTAGGTAACAGATGAATAATAAAGATTATATTTCTGATTTTTGTTTTTGTTTTTGTTTGTTTACCAAAAGGAGATTTACGTAGTAATATATATATTACACAGCTTAGATACAATGTTTCTTGGAAACAGCTTGACTAGCGAATGTTTCATTTATTTTCAATTTCCTTCCTAGAAACGTTTCTTGGTGAAAAACTCCGCATAGTAAGACGTCACTGGAGCAATTGTTGGGTTGCCTGCTGTTTATTTCGTATAACTGGATCAGTTGAATACAACATATGCAGTTGCAGAATTTGTTTTGTTTTTCTTGGGTCATTCATCTATTTTTGTTTTTCAAAATAATCGAATAGGAATGTAATATAAAGCATATCCAAATGAATATGAGTTTTATCAAAACAATGGGGCCTACTAATATCATCTACGAAACACTGTCAGTTATATCACATATTGTCATATATACGTCATCGGTAAACTTTAAATATGAAGTCATGATGATGGCGTGGAAAAATTGAAGATAATACCATCGTTTTGTACATATTTTGCTTTCTATCCGTTTCATGTAATAAAACTGAATCCATTTATTTTCAATAGTTGCTTAATAAATTAAGTTATTACATTATTTCATTTTTATTCATTGGTCATTCTGAATGGTTATTAATTTCGATTTCCACCTTTTGGCCACTAGTATAACTGCCGAGTCCTAGAAGGATAAAACAGGTGTATGCTGCAGTTTAATTCGTTTTGTTTGCATAATGTATCTTTTACTAAATTAAAAGTTGCAGCATGTGTGTGTGTTACATCATCTTCCAAAACGATAATTCAGAGTAAAATGTGTACTAATTTGAATGACGATCAGAAAAGTACATTTTATTGATATAAACCCGTTATTACTGAAATAGGACAAAGCAAAACAATGAATAAAAGAGTACTCAATACAAGTATACATATAGTTTTAATATAAAACATTTAAATTCACATTGAATAGCTCATGAGCGATGAAAAGAAAGAAAAGTATGGACTAGATATGGTGAGATATGTAGATGGTTTGAATAAATTATTACAATCATGCATGTATCACATTTCGGAAGAAAGGGCCAAAAAGTATCAATACTTATGTTTTGTTGAAAGATGATTTAGATACAAAATATCGACACTCAGTTTTTCAACATGTAAGATGACATGATTCACCTTTTCAAATTTAGTAATTGGCACAGTATGCCAAAATTAATTAAACTGCATCATAAGGACTCGTCAGTGATACTTAGGGCAAAAAGGTTGGAACCGAAACTTTCTTAACTGTAGAAACAGAAGGGTCAGGTGTGTAAAACCTCTTTAATTTATGAATTTAGAAAAAGATTTAAATAAGTACAGTATAATTTCAATTCTTGTAGTACGAAAATGTGTATATTATGTCCCGTGCCACTACTCAAATGAGATAAACTGTGGCTATGGAGGCTCCAGCAAACCTCGGGGACTAAGCAATCTACCAGGAGAGTCTACCACCCCCTATCATGAAAGATGACGTTACATACACATGCTGCACATTTTCAAATTTAGTAAAACGTCGTAATTTGAAAGTAGTCGCTCAAAGTAAGAGAATTTAGTATAAAGCGAAAACTGGAAGCATTTATTATTATCGTTATTTGTTTTTTCTCCTTAACTATAACTGTAAACTTAATTGAATAATTTTATATCCTCAGTTTATATTGCAAATTTTTTCCAGAATTGTTGAATTATCTGAATGACGCAACTATCCTGGTTATGCTAAATCTGTGAAATTCCTCTGATCGTTTGCTTGAAACACTAGGAAAATTAAATTAATTCAAACAAATCAATTAAACAAAGCAATGCACAACAGAATCGCAGAACATTTACTCTACATGGTATCATTTGTGATAACATAATATGCTTAGACGTAGCAACAATATTCGAATTATCTGTGTTTCTATTATATTGTTTTTCGTAAAGATGATTTTCAGTAGCTTTTCGGGACTTCATATCCTAAGATTGTTGTTATCTCTATTTGTTAAATTATACTCTAAAATAAATTCGTAAACTCACTTAACTCAAGCGGTACAGGAATCATTGATTGTTTTGATAATAAATAATAAATATGTAATATCACCTGCTGATATCTTGATATATTAACAATGCGATTAATATGTACATGTATTTATTGCACTATGAATTTAAATATTAATTTCACAGAAAAAATACTTTCAACAATGTGAAGCTTGCTAACAAGTACGTATCATTGAAAGTGAACGTCACTGGTAAGCTAAATATTGAACAGATGGGTGGGGCATGGGCATAATGCTACTTTAGGCAATATGATTACATTAAAAAAATATGAAGATTGCTAATTTTTCTGGCAAGAGCGACATGATTCATAGACTAGATAAAATATATTTTTTCTTCTATTTTTGAAATTGTGTATATGCTGTCTCTATACTTCAATAACTCACTAACGTTAATAAATAAATATAGTATATAAAACAGTTTTGATTTGTTTTTCCTATTATAAATCATAAATTGCTGTTAGATTTAAATAAACGAAATCAATGTAAACGAGTTTGAAGATGGTACTCTATTTTATTAAAAATTACGGGTTAAGTGCATAGCATGTTACGGTACCACTTTACATGTACAAACTATTGTGTAATATAAATTATATATCTAACAACACGCGTCAATATAAACATTAATTATACATTGATTAAATGTGTAAATGACAGTTCGTATTTGGCAGAAATAATCAAAGAGGGTATATTGCCCCTCTATCCCATCTGTGGTCGGTTTCCGAACTGTCCAAATTGACCACCCATACGGTTCATGCCATTGTTCATTCCACCGGCTCCGAACGGACCTCCAAATGCCTGGGGTGAGAATCCTCCAGCAAACTGGTTATTGCCGAATCCGTTATTGAAGCCGTTGTTGAAGTTATTGAAGCCGTTGTTTAAGCCACTGTTGAATCCTCCAGCGCCGCCGGCTCCAAGGAAGGGTACGGTAACTTGTCCGTTCATTCCCCTCTGGAAACCGCCTCCGGCCATTCCAATACCACCGAACTGGTTATTATTAAATCCGTTGTTGAACCCATTATTCATACCGTTCATCATGGGATTTCTAAGACCATTTTGCTGGAAACCATTTCCCATTCCCATGTTTTGGTTGAATCCGTTGTTGAATTGACCATTCATCATACCCTGTTGTGGGAAGCCTTGGGCGTTGACGGATCTCTGACTGACCACCATCAGAACCAGGCAGCAAGCCGTCACAATCTGTATTCTTCCCATGTTTCTGTAAAATCATTGATAAAATGCAGACTGTTAATTATAAGGTGGCTAAAATGCTTACGGTATAATGAACATAAGGGAGAATGGTGTTGATAAAAATCTTATTAATTTGCAAAGGTTTATCGTTGAATTATTAAACCTGAAGTGGAGTTTTGTAATAAAATTAAGCAATGTTTTAAGCTGAGGAAATACCTAAATGAAACAAATAGTGAAATGATGATCAAATGACAAAAAAGAAAAGCAACTGAGAAATGTCAATATGGAAACACACTCGGGAAACAAAGTTACAACCATTTATTAAATAAGATGGTTTTAGTCCTTCTATAACCTAAACAGATTCAACAAAATAACGAATGAAGATTATATGGAAATTTCAAAGCCCGTGGTAGTTGGTTCTTCATATTATCTATTAGATATTTTTTAAATTAAAAGAAAAGATAAACCTGATCTCCATCTTTTCGAACAGTATTATAATATCATAGCTTCAAAACCATACTTTTCTTAATGACATGTCTTATTTGATCTTCCTATCTCGGATAAACGAAAGTGGCATGGAGCATGACGTTACAATGAGGTGATGTTGGAAATTCAATTTTACCAGACATAACACTTTGAAGATAGATCAAAAAGAGAACAGCCAGGGTTTAACAGGTAGTTGGTTACCTGAATTGTTTACCAATTCCTCACGGGGTTTCCCAGTCAGTTGGGAGTAAAGAGACTCATAACGGTTGGGGCAGAAATAGCTTCTATAGAAGTACAATAGCTATCTTTCCGAAACAACTTCTTAAATAATGATAATGATAAGTAATCGTGCAAGCATCGTTAATCAATTGCATTCATGTAAAAATTGAATAATCTATCAAATGGAATATGCCAATAATTTGTTTTATAATAAGGTAGCATATCTCCTTAAGGCAAAATACACTGATACATATCACAGGGGAACATGATAAAATAGCCACGTGGCACATTCTGCTGGCGACATTTACCGACTATTTGATTGATCTCAATCATCAAATCCCCAAGGTCAACAAAACTAGATAAATTACTTATATTTGTGTCAACAGGTCATCGGTATGTATCAGAACGTAACTGAGCTACTCATTTGTAAAGTATTACACACATATATGTGCATCAATAAAGATAGATTCGTTCTCACACTATAGTCTAACATACGGTCTTAATTATATAACTGTCTAGTACAGTGCTGAATATATCTCTGTTAAGTTGTTAATATATTAAACTAGTATATATGGGTCAAAGAAGTAATATTAAAGGCCCAATATACGTAACTTTCGGCAAAACTTGATGCGAAAATCAAGCCTAATACCTAATTATATGTATAGATTTAGTTAAGATAAACCGATATCAGCAATATTCAAGATGACTTCTTACGCGGTAACTGGTACGACAGCAGTTGAAACTCGGTATTTGTAAACATTAACTGGATTTTTTTTTCAGAATTTTTCAGATTGACGAAAAATTCCTGAAGTTACGTAAATTGGGCCTTTAATGGTAGTTTTCAAAATAACACTGGATCCTTATAATTGAATATCTATAGGATACAACTTTTACATAAAATTTTATAAAGGGCAATATCAGTATAACATATTTACCACTGTTAAATATTGTCATTATACAATGTTAAATGACGTTTATATCAGCTATGAATGCCATGACCAATGTGTTCAATTCAAGGTAGAATCGACACCCCCTCGATGACGACTGATTTATTTATTTAAATAAATGTTGATAAGTGATAGATAAATAAATTATACGTCTTATTTGAATATTTTAGAATACGTTGAAATAAGGTTTAAATGCACTTAGTTGAATGCTAAATTGATATGACAAATTCAACAAAGGGAATAACCACATTCCGAGAAATAAGTCATGTTGTATGAGCAATCACAGTGACCATTAATGCAAAGTTTACCAATATAACAAGTATTTGATTTTCTTTGCATTAATGCAAAATTTACCAATATGATAACTATTTGATTTTCTTTGCATTAATGCAAAATTTACCAATATAATAAGTATTTGATTTTCTTTGCATTAATGCAATATTTACCAATATCATAAGTATTTGATTTTCTTTGCATTAATGCAAAGTTTACCAATATAACAAGTATTTGATTTTCTTTGCATTAATGCAAAATTTACCAATATAATAACTATTTGATTTTCTTTGCATTAATGCAAAATTTACCAATATAATAAGCATTTGATTTTCTTTGCATTAATGCAATATTTACCAATATCATAAGTATTTGAATTTCTTTGCATTAATGCAAAGTTTACCAATATAATAAGTATTTGATTTTCTTTGCATTTATATATGTATTCATAATAGTGAAATTTACATAAATGTATTTTATAAATAATTGTCGCAGTTCTCATAATACATGCATATTGACATAATTATAGAGTTGTTATTGCGTTATATACTTGGATAAATTTGTTTCTGATAATACAATGATACACGATGCACTTCTATCCCCTTTTTATTAAGTCATCTATTCGAGTTCATGTCATTAAGATTTGTAGCGTCTGCTTGTTTTCCTTTTATAACAGTATTTTTAGACTTTTTTAGACTGTAGTTTTACCGACCAGTCCTAGCAGGTTTAAGCAGCTTTATGGTACAATGTTTATGGTCTGGGGCACACTGTATATTAAATGGGGAAACTTTCGATTATGTTTGCGTACCGGTATCATAAGAACAAACTCCTACATTTTGTATATATCCTATCTTCACTGGGTTAGGATTGTCATCACATATAGTTGTATAGATTCGTCAAAACATAATTGTATTTATTTACCCACAACTTAAATCACAAATCAGTACATTAAATCATCTCTCCGTTCTTATTTTTTCTTAAATTTGATATTTTATAAATCCTGAAAGATTGTGTTAATAAATTATTTTATTGTATATATTCGTAGCTTTTATTATTAATCTCTACCGGAACAACTGGTATGATTCTCTTGTACTTTTAAAAGGGTCTCCATGTAAATTGTTCCTTTGTTCATATTTTGCCCCTGCATGGTTTAATCGATTTTGAGCTTGGCTTATGATTTTGTTTACACTTCGGTATTCTCTTATTTATATTCTCTATATATATATTTGTAATCAATACATACAGTTGTATATCAATTCGTCGCTACATTACAACTGGTTTGCAAATGTCGAATTTGTTACTATAATTAAAACAAAGCTGTATATAGATTTGTTGTTTCAGTATAGATTTGAAAATGAATCTGTCATCATAAAACTGTAAAACAATTAATATTTATATATAAGTTCATCACTTCATTACAAACATATAGACAATATTTTTAGTGAATTAAAAAGTTGTTTTTTTAATTTGACGCTAGATTACAAAAAAGGGACACTTATTTCGGTACATACACTTTTCACTAAATTGTAAATTACAAAAATTTGTCGCCTCGTTTTGTTTCATATATGCATCAATTCCTCTATGCAATATGTAATGAAATATATATAAAAAAAATAACATTTACGATATGTCGTACCGGTCTAAATGGCATTTAAATAATATGTACCTATATTTGTGTAATACTTGATTAGGTTAAAATAAGACAAAAATGTCAACTGCGGAAGAACAAACAAACGCGCCAGTACTTATCTAAAGTATAATTGTATTGCTAAGTATTATTGAAGTGGTGTTGATCTTATAATGAATAATACATTTCCATTCAAATATTGACAAGAACGAAAAGAGGTTTATACCACTTAATTCCTCATCACTTAGGAAAACTAAGAAAATTACAAGGTTACTTTTACATGACTAATTTTTCTATTGGAATACATCCAAACTGACATAGATGTGGCACAACTGACATCGACAAAATAATTTCAAACTTAAATTTTCTATTATAAAAGCGAATACTGAAAATGATCTAAAGGAATTTAGCACGTAAAATAAAGCATTGCTTATAGCTTAAATGAAATGATACATGGCATTAAACTTATCCGTACAAAGTTAAATATTATCAGTCCAAACAGTTATGATATACTCGCGTTTTTTACTATGTAAATATGGGTATTAATTCCATATCTAGCGTTACAGCAATGCTACAGCAATGTTGGAGAGCTTACCTGTCGAGGTGTGGATGTCCCGGTGAACTGGCTGTGAGAGACTCGGGGTAGCTTTTACACTCGAGGTGGAGCGACCGACACTTCCTGGTATCGGGTTACATCTACCTGTTCGGGTGTGACGCGGTCAGATCAGCGGTCGCTGGACTACGTAAAAACGGTCAACATGACGCAGAATCGTTGAGTAATTCTGGACATAACGGTTCGTAATTTGTGGCAATGACACATTCCTATGGCATATTTTTAGCCACAATTTGTGTTATGAAAAGCGCGGAAATAACTGCAGTTCTTTCCATTGGCGTATTTTCCATAATACAAATAATCAATGGTACAAAGTAGTATTTCCAGGTACGGGTAGTAAGCTAATATACCGTATAATCAATTGCTTCAACTATTATCATATTTATTTGCTCGGTAAAATGTGCAAATTATGGTTTTATCTACAAGTCGGAGAACTTCCAAGAAGTTGAATATTGATAATTTTCCAAGGTGATTTACGGTAAAAATATCTTCATAATGTTTATATTTCATGAATTGTATCTCAAATATACTTAATAACATTTTTTCCACTTCATACGTTCGTCCGTTAGCAGTACACTCAATATTTGATCAGTGTTAAACTTACCCTTCAAATGTTATGGCTGTAAATGAATTTATTATGTACAAATATTCAATGTCTTTATTAATTTCGCCAGACAGAAGTTTTCTGCAGCGATACTTTCTCAATGTTCAATATACGCATAACAAATATAAAAGTAGGGAAATATGAGTTTTATAATTGGCGATTTCCCTTCTGTTGAAGCCCTTTTCTAGCAGTAGTAATAAACTAGTAAAGATTGTTTTAGAAGAAAAAGGCTTCAGCAATACTGTCAAAGCAACAGTTACAGTGAAAATATCAGATTAATTAGACTTCATAAAAACGGTCTTTTTTTTAATAGGATTTAGTTTCTTATCTTTCACATCATGTAATGTGTTGGTTTGTTTGAATATACCATTACAGGTATTGTATTTCCATGAAATATAAAATAAGTAAACAAAACAAAAAATACAAATGAATAAATTTCCATCGTGTGGCTCTTTCCTGGTCTGCTTAGTTGTACTCGTAGTAAAACATTGGTATCTGTATCACTCACATAATAGGGTATAAATACATGTTTTCATATGTTTGGGGTTGTTTCCAGTATCCAAGGAAGAAGTAGGCCATTTGTTCAAAAGGTGATTAGCCTAATAGTTGATTACTGTAACTTTTAATTCTCCTGTAACTTTAAAATCAAACAATTAAATTAAATGTAACTTTCCAGATATCAAATATCGTGTACAATCAATTCACTTACAACATTGTGGGATTGTACCTTGTATATCGACAGAATTATTAAGGGTTGAAAAATGTCGTAAAAAGATTTTAAACTAACCATCCTTTGAACAACTGGGCCCAGTTGTTCAAAAGGTGATTAGCTTCATCAGTGATTAGCGCAAATCTTAATTATCCTGTCACTTTGACATGAAGCCATATATTTAGTTACAACTTTGCAGATATCAGATATCTTATAGTAAAAATTAACATGCAAAATTTAAAGCTATTACCTTGTATATTGGCAGAAGTATTGAAGTTTGAAAAATGTCGTAAAAAGTGATTAAGCTTACCATCCTTTGAACAACTGGTAATTATGTTCACACATTGACAGATAGATTTGATATTGATTTCTTCGATCGAAGACTTTCTAGGTAACACTGATTTTTCTATTTTGATTATTTCTAACGGGATGTCGACTTAGATACGTCATAATAAAGCAAGAAGATATTATAATAGAATGCGATAATTATGATATCAATATGATATTGATCACTACCTGACTTTTATTACTCTATAGGAAGCGGCCGTCTTGTCAAGCTAACGGATTATTGTTGGGTTTTTGTATAACAGGAATTTTGAAAAAATGCACTTCACTTTCTCCTCTAAATTTTGAAAGAGCAATTCTACACAATTCCAAATGTGGATCTTAACAGGGACCGAAAACGACAAACAAATGCATCCATGATCTGGTAAGATAATGTATTAAAGTTTTCTACTAACCTACTTTTGCCATTAAAGCAGGATGGATTCGACTTGTGCGCATGTGTGTGTTGATTTTTTTTTTTTTTTTTTGGTATTAATAAAGAACCTTGTTTGACTTAACAAGAACTAGTTTGAGAAATATTGTAGTAAAAGTCTCATTTTCACTAATGTATATTTGTGGGCAAAAATAATCAATGCAAACAGAAAGGAGGAGTGCCGTGATTGTGGTAATTGTGTTGTAAAAGTCTATAGTTTACGGTGTACTTTTTCACTGAAATTTGAGTAAATAAGGGAATCTAAGCGGAGACTTAAGTTCATAATTGTATTGTTATACAAATACACGCCATTTTGAATTAAATCCATTAACGCCTTTTGCCATGATTGTATTTTCAGGATGAAAAATGAAATGATTGCATGCTTCAACATGTTCTGTAATACTTACTTTTAATTTTTTTACAGAAAAGAAGAGTGCTAGCAGACTCATGTTTTACATAGTGGGTGTCTTCGATGAAGTAGATGACGCTTGCATTTCCAAAACACCTTGTCAAACTTGGTCACATCCACATTCGAAATGAGAACCAAGTCTTTATTGTCAGTCACAACAAGTCAGCACACTAATAAGCAAACTCATAAAAATCGGACTCCATCCCACATATATAGAATATTCCTCTATGAGACAATAGTGGTGACCATAAAACTTACTCACAGTTCTGATCAACCTTTATCTTTTGTCAGCAATCGACATCCATCACGAAAATCCCGATATTGAGAGCAAGCCATATAAATGACGTAACATACACATATACTGCACCTCTTAAATTTAGTAATAGATAGAGTATGCCGAAAAATTGAATTAAACTGCATCAAACAGCTGTTTCGTCCTCCTAGGACTATTCAGTGATGCTACGGGCCAAAAGGTAGGAAACCAAAATTTCTAAACTAATGTAGAAGCAGAAGGGTCAGGTGCGTAAAACCCTTTTGATGTATGAATTTAGAAGAAAATTTAAACTAGTTCTGTATAATTTCAAATCGTGTACTACGAAAATATGTATATTATAATTACGAATCAACGGCGACATGAAAACACTAAATGTGAGAAAAGCAGGGATGTAACTATCAAGAAATGGAAAGTTCTCGATCGTAAAATTGAAATCATCACGTTTATCGTATAGCTTAGTAGTAAGCTGTCCATATTGGTCATATATATGTAGATATAAGATATAATCTGATCAGAATCATATCTAGAGTAAAGCTATTATTTTTAAAGGAAGTTAAATGAGTGTATTCATTTCTTTGTTAAAACCAATACTTTAAGAGAGCTGGCCTGTGAAATAGGTCCAACCTTTTTTATTCTTTTATTACATTGGTGAGTCATAACTCGACGACGTCCACGACGATCATCATTCAATACTGGTACCAAAAGCCGGGCAGTTAAGAATCGGTTTTCTCAATTTTGACATTCATTAGTGTGTAATACACATTGGCTTATTTACATATTGAACAATGTGTATGTTACATGTACATGTTCTGTAAACCAACATACAGTTAATGTATACGTATAGTATTAGTCAAAGCATACTCCATTGTCACTGTTAAGCCAGACAGAGAACTGATACCAACTGACAGTGGAACAGTACAAACTCCTATGCGACAATTATGACATCATAGGCATGGCGACGTCACAATGTCCCAATGTATGTTACAGAGAATTAAAAAATAGCATAAATTAGGCAAGGAGATTCATTTAGTCTTTTATATATTATTATATACAAGTTTTATTTATCATGAGGACCAAGTGGTATAACATTTAGCTAAATATGGATAATCATCCTTAAATAATGCATATTGGTATTATGAAAGCATTTGTTTTCTAGTCGATAGTAATTGCCGCTCTTCGGTACCAGTTTTGTACGATGATCGTCATCAAGACGTCCTCGAGTTATGACGTCATAATTGTAGCGTTGTTGATTGTACCGCTCCACTTTTTACAGGAGGATGTTCTCAGTCTGGTTTTACCCTGATGTGGAGACATGCTTTGACTAATACTATATGTTTATTTCTGTATAAACTGTATGCTGTAGCGGGCACTATTTAATATGTAGGTACGTCAATTGATGTTAGACACTACTGAATATCAACGGTTTCTGAAAATAAAAGATTTTGTTGATGAAATTTGTTTTAAATAATTGATTTATTTTTTTGTTGTTCTGCTGTTTTGTTTTGTTTTCGTCGTAACGAGTTGATTGACTATGCTGGATAGCTATTCGCTTCAAATGCAGCTAAGTAGTATATATATAAATAAACTTGTGAAAAAGGGGATAACCCATACGTCAGTGCCTGTATTCTCTGCATAAATATCATTTGTAAACAATCAAACAATCTGTATTTCCTTTTCTTTTTTTTTTCTCTCTCTTTTTTTTTCATCATTTTTTCCCCTTTTTTTGTGGTAAAGGACATAGAAAATGAAAAAGTAGATATATGAATGTCCGTTTTTAACGTAAACCCCAATTTTCGAAAGATGTTGATCCGAACTTTTTAACACACTGTATAGTTTGTTGGAGGGGGTCAATACTGAACACGAGAACAATTCTGTCGCCCGACAACAGTTCTTGTTGGCCTGTCCACCACGGACAAAACCCATTTATCCTGCAGGCTCAGGCGGCTGTTCGGGAGGGTGTACTTGGTTGACCGTGATCGACATTTACGGCACAATCGATAAAGAAGCAGACAGCTACATGATTCCCCTTGTCGTAAACGGCCACCAAACATTTGCGTGGTCAGTTTTTATCTAGTAAGGACATAGCTAAGCGTGCCTAGCGTGGTCAGTATAAATTGCCGTAGTAATGATGACCTACATTAGCAAGCATATTCACATGAGAGTGACCAGTATGCACTAATTTCTGACCGCAACGAGTGCTGTGATTGTTTTTTGCTGTTCATTGAAAATACCGTATTTAATCGAAGGTTTTATATGCGTATGTAGATATCAAATCACCTAATACCCGGGCTTGTACTGATAAAATCATTTAAGCATTGATGACAATTTTTTTAAGTTTCATTGGGGTATGAAAACAATTTTGTTTGGAAACTACATGAATCCGCTCAATAAAGGATTGAATCTTGCTTTGCTCGATTTCATGGTGTGATGAATGGAGATGATTGAACATGATAATAACAATTCATCACCCCCATCGAGCGAAGCAAGATTCAAACCTTATATTTCAATCAACGTGCAATTCCAATGATTTTAACTTGTAAAGACAATGTTCGAAAGTTTGTTCCACGTTCTGGAGCTTGTGGAAGTCTACACATTGACGTAATGTAAACCATATAGTCAGTCATTGCAATACAATCAAACAACATTATAATGTGCATTGATTGTTCAGTACAGCCACATTTTGCAGAAACAAAACATGAACCTAGTTTTTGTTGAATAATTCATAAGATTTTATGACGCGTCATGCATCGCGGAAGAATGATGAATAGACGCGGTTCGCAGGCTCAGCTGCGAGTCTACGGCAGCCATTGTTTTTTCTCGGCCCGAAGTGGAGAGCCACTTAATTTCGAGTTTCTAGTTAGGTCTACAAATTTTTAAATATGAAGCTGATGTAATTAGATGTCGAATCTGACGAAAAACCAGATGTGGTTCGAAAGATGAAACTATTCGATATGGCAGTTGACTGTTCGAATTCCTTTTTACACAAGCCTAGACAAGACGGATCTACATTAATGACAAAAGAGGTGGAATGGGTGAATTTCTAGGACAGTACGATAGGCCTACATGTACTCGTCAATAACGCTATCAACCATAAACTGTTAATATTTTGCTGATTGATTGACTATGGTTATTTATATTTGATTTCTTGCTTAGATTCAATAAATATCGAAATACCTCAAGTTGTGTCTTTGTTTTAACGTTTTTCTAGTTATCTCCGTTTGCAAAATCATAAACGCATGCAATGTTAATCTTGTCAAATTCACCGAGAAATGAAACGGGTTATTTTTGGTTGTTTCTTCGAGTTCAAATTGAGTAAAAGTTGAAATATTCTGAGTTTGAACAAGGCTAGTGAACAATTGCATTTCTTCCATCAATCTATCATTGTATATCACGGTGCAATATGCTTGCAAAACAATAAGAAAATGTTGAACAAATAATTAACGAATGCCACTGTGACTGGCGTTTATTATTTCCCAACATTTTCTTATCGCAATTTTCGAATTAATTTTCCATTATGATATACAGACATATTTTAAATTTACTTACCCTATTATACCACCTTTTATGTAATTAAAGTAGTTTCGTGTCTGCTTAAAACCTGCGAAAAAGCCAATCTACCAAGATACCCTAAATGTAATTAATACCATATTATTTCCCGCACGTTTTTTAGACAAATGTTTCCAATTTACAATTTGCTGGACGTTTTTAAGCCCCACTATGTAATGAGAGGGACATATTATAGCGTTTCCCTTTGTCGTTATTACGTAATAATTTCGTCGTTTTCGCTCATTCAAAGGATAGAGATATTGAAATGTAATTCGTTCTGTAGTTCCGTAATGATAAGATGTAGGTCAAGTTGCCTATTTTGATTAGAATTATAAAATTATATAATCACACAATTAACTATAATCACACATAACTTTGATATTTTTTAAAGATAATTTCAACAAAAAATAAGCATGACTGACATTGGAGTGTCTTGCTTCTGTTGGCTTTTTGGAGAATTAAGTAAAACTATAAATGGAGAACCTCTAGTCGTGTGTGTAATTAAATCACATCTAGCGCAAAGATTCATCCGCAACACTTTGGCTTCAATGACTGATATAAACAATGGAAATAGAATGTAATAGGGAAATGACAAATACATGTTGGTTTCGGACTCTAAATATCTACACTTCTACACACATTCACTCATGGCATTCATTCTCTAGTAATACTATTATGATATTTGGCTCGTTGGTTTCTGTAAGTAAGAATGTTGAAAACGAATTGAAAAATTCTAATTCTCAGCTATTAATAAGAGTTTTTGGAGTCCGCTTTGATCAACCAATACCGAACATGATCGAATGTGAAGAGTAATGAAAACACCTATTAAATAGTCATTTACTTTTTTTAATAAATGTTTTGGGAAGAGCTATATGTATATAGTTAAATACAAACATGGCCATTAATCACTAAAAACTATCAAAACATTGCAAACGTGATTAAAGTTGACAAAGCATTATGCGTGAATGCTTGTTCCTTTTTACTGGTGGGTGTGGCACCATTCTTTCCATTTCTAATCAGGTTTAAAAGCTTTTCTTTTTAATTAATCATTTGTATACCAAATGCGATTAAAGAAACACTTTACATCCCGAAATAGTCAGGGTGACACCTCCGCCCTCATGTTTATTGTGTATTCTTGGTTCCTGTTTTAAAGATATCGTCCATGTTGTCTGTTTGTGTTTCAATCTGTTGTATGTATATTAATTCCGGTGCTCCACCACAATAACAGAATTCACCAGCCATGGACAATCACTTTCCCACCACTGGTGAAGTCGACTTGGTCGGAGTGTTACCTCTTTGTACAGACATTTAATTAACAGCCATAAGGCACCGCTTTTTACCATTAGTAGTTTTTTGCCATGGTCACACAGATGTGAGATATCATAATTTATGATATAAGGAGCTAAAAGTCGACAGATCATGAGGGAAACCCTGTATGACCAGTGGATCATAATAATACATAAATTACAACCAAGAGATTTTATTTGATATCGACCTTATCGACGAATTTTTTTGTGGTCAAAGTAATCTTTTTGCCGTCAAGACCTTAATTATGGGAAAAGAAAAGACTCATTAACTTCTGTAAAACATTTGAAATTTTCCAATTCGCATTTGAAATTTTCCAATTCATAGTTATGTAGTTTGGAATAATGCATTATGAAAGTCCAGGTGTGAATTCGTGAAATAATGATGAAATCAAGTGTAGTAGATATCATAATGCATGTTGTTTGTTGAGGGCGAAAGTCTACTGTGTGAGGAATTGTTTGTAATGTCAAATGACTCTTGATCTACAGAATGCTTGTTTAATAGTGTAAGTAATAATATGCATGTTGGATTATAAAAGTGTGTTTTTCTATAGTCGAAAATGTATATTATAATGTGTTTGGGCAGTGTGAAAGACCCGTGTGAAGGATGATAGCCGTCCTGTGTGACGACATATTTGTAATTGTTGTAAACAAAGTTTTTTTCCCTGTGTGTATGGTAATAAACTGTAGTTTAAAGACTCCAAATAAAGCTAACAACTTCCGGTAAAAGAAATCACCCGCGCTTCTTAACTGCCGTAGCTTATACAAGTACAGGAATTCATGTTACGTGTACGTATACATAATCAAGCACTTCCGGTGATAACGTATATATAACAAATCACTTCCGGTTATAACGTATACATAACAAATCACTTCCTGTAGAAACTTATACATAACCAAACACTCCCGGTAATAACATCTCAAAAGAAACGGCGTAAACGCTTCAAAACCATGACGTGTTTTAAAGTGATCATAGTTTATAATCACGATTACAATTATTATATTTTCTCAAGTTGATAAGTAATACAAATCTAAATGTATCAACATTTAGTTAAGAGATGTATATTGAAGAACAAAATAGGAAGCCACGGTGTAAAATAAAAGATGATATTTTCCAATATTCGGACGTCTGTTGTGTGAAGGTTTTTTTCGAAACTGTGAAATATGATTTTAGAGGAATTTTGTTTTTTGTTTCTGTTATTATTGTTGTTGTAACATATTTAGACAGGATATATGTGTTTCCCAAACACTCTAATATATTACCTACTATTACAGAACCATTAGAGACCCAAAACACCTAATTTGTGGAATCTTACATATTAAGTGTTACATATGTAACGGGTCCCGGTGTCACGGCGACCAGCGACCAAAGTCCCTGGTGCGTAACCCGGAAGAGCCGCCCGGACTCCTTGCCTGGACAGCGATATGAGTGGACATAGGTTTGACGGCCGGAGGCCATCAGGTGTTAGCTCTGACAGTTAGTCACGACCGGACCCTTACACCTGACCAGGTGATGGATGGACATTAAATGCTATCGACGCAGAATATATATAAGTTGTAGTGTAATGGCGAGCCCGTCATATGTAACACGGGAACATAAGTCATCTTCAGACACAACGGGTCCGTACGGTCAACATCTTCTCCGACGTTTCAGTTGTTTTTTTCGTTTTATCTGAATTATTATGATTTACAAAACAAATTGAGAAATAGCATTTTAGAATAGGCTGGTATTCTTTAACGCATTTACTAGCAAATATTTTCTGGATTACTTTCCATTTGATAAACGCAAAAACATAAAAAAAAAACATGCATACACATTCAGACAAACAGGCTTAAAATTACCAAAGTGACCAACATTTCTCATTATCATATTTGGAACATGATTTAAAAGACGGGTTTTTTTTTAAATAACCTCAGATACGAAAAAAGAAAATAATGTATTACCAGCTTACCAGCCAGATTTGTCTGATATATTAAAAACAAGCAGGTGTGTTTGGCTACAGTATAACAGTTTATAAAACTAGAAATAAATGTCTACTTTAAAGTTTGTTGCTTTTTCTCGCACCAGAAAGTATGCCTACTTGTTGTGATGGGAAATGATGCCCAAGTTCTTACTTTGAGACCATGACATTTACTTGGATGTGACCTAGATTTACATTTTGCTTCTGGTTTAATCATTTTGAATTCTGAATATGGTTTAGTAAACGTTTCGGTATTCTCTTATATTTTTCGTTAAAAACATTTCATCCAGAAATATTATAAAAAAAGGCATCAGCAGCTGCAGGGAATTTCCTTTATGAATTAGCTCACAGCAATTTGATACTGTTTACCCTCCCCGTTCGACGAAGGAGAATTCTTGGCGATGAGTCAACAAAGAAATTGAGATGGTGTCTGAAAAAAAGCGGGGAGTATTATCAATGATTAACATTGATTGGGTTGCCTTGACAGCATCAAGTGAGAGGAATTTAGCTCAGCCGTACATTGTACGTAGAGCATAGGACTGGGAACCAAAAGTCACCACTTACTATAACTGTCCCTCGCCCTACTACATGTACATGTATATATCTTAAGAATATGTAAAAAAAATAGTAATTGATTGGACATTTGGTTTGGTTTATTTTGTTTTACGTCATATTAACAGCCAGGGTAATTTAAGGACGTGCCACGTTTTGGAGGTGGACGATAGCCGGAGTACTCGGAGAAAACCCACCGACCTACGGTCAGAACCTTGCAACTGCCCCACGTGGGATGCTTACTCGAAACCCAGAGGTGGAGGGCTAGTGGAAAAAAATGTCGGAACAGCTTAACCGCTCGGCCACAGCGGTTGATCAAGTGATGATCTAATGCATAACTATTTAATGACTTCTATAGCATATCGAGTGATATTTTCACAAGGCTATTATTACTACTAACTTCTTCGGGGCAGTTTAACACAATTTGGTCATATGTATCACATATGTTACATAAAACAGTTGTACCGGTATATAAAAAGTGTCTATAGCATACGATAGGGGGATTTGACTCGCATCAAGCGTACACATTGATTCCGTTATGTCCTTGAAATTCAAATGGCTATTGTAAATAAAATCATACAAATATAGCATAAAAAGAGGTATTCCAATCAACATTTGTAGTCAAGGCCAAAACAGCTGCAATGTGTACGCTTTGATAGAGCCATGTGAAGTCAAACAGATCCACTATTACACGTTATAGACACTTGTGAATACAGTATAACCACATTGTTGTTTTATGCAACATATACTTGTATGATTTACACGAGATAATTGTGTTATCCAAAATCAACGAACTGTTTTGTAAATTACATGTCAATAACAAGGTTCTGTCTGAATAATAATTGATAAACAAAGTGGTAAGGGAGACAACTCCGACTGCAATGCCCGTAGTAAGTGTATGGTAAAGTCTCGCTGTTTTGTTGATTTGTTAATCTCGAGTAAATATCGTCAGGTGTATACTGAGAGGACAACGTAATCACAGGGATTTGATAATTTATTTCATCTAGTTTTGGACCTAAATCAATGTGTTTAGAGCAATGTTACACTGTATTTTTCGGAGGAGGGGGTGGGGGGAGGGGGGGGGGATTCAGATCAATTTTCAAAATGCCCCCTCAATGGCCAAATGGTCATAAAGCCTTCATGAACATTGAGGGGGCACTTTTATCGCAAATTGATCCAACCCTTAACCCTCCTCCCCATTACAAAGTGTAAAATTGTTAAAAACACCTTGATTTATAGGTGCAAAACAAGCTTTATCAAATTATCAGGTCCCTGTGAACATACATGTAGCTACTGGCATTATATCGAGGTAATTCTCAGGTCCCTGTGAACATAGCTTCTGGCATTATATCGAGTTTTAAGAACTACTTAGTCTAAGATAACATGATCGAAGAATTTTTGTAAAGTACTGACAATATCCATTGATGAATTATTCATGAATGAATTCGGCCAAAGACACTGAATAGTAAGTACCCGACATTCCACTTCGGCGACGTGGAGACTAAAAGCCGGACAGGTAGATACTTCGGGCGGACACTCCGTGGTGTGAAAACACGGAAGTGGTCAGACTGACTGTAGGCATTATGTAGAATAAATAAGACTTTAGCCAATGCCTAGCCGTCTGTGGCGGACAGCTTCTTACTGGAATATGATACGTAAAATGTAATAATATCATGTTGATTTCCTTGAGAACTTTATGTTGAGCTTCAAGTGTACCACTACAAAGTCATATTCAGAAATTTAGTAGTGACTTTATTTTAGAGGTTATTTGCACATTTCAACAGCGATAACTAATTTCTCAAAAAGAAAAAGGCTTATTTCGGAAAGTGTTTTCATTATAATAAGTATTTGTTTTACATCTATTTATTTTATATCATAATTTTATAATTAAATCGAGCAAATGTATATATTTAGATATGAAAAACAGTTTCTGAACTGTTTGTTTTCTTTTTGCTTTTGTTTTTGTTTTTAAACCATACTGTTTTTTAAATGACCAAAAACCATCAGAAATACATCCACTGCTGAATTTTGTTATTGCAAAAAACCAAATCAGAAGTAAAATTATGGTTGAGACCATCTGTTCGACTGGGATAACTTGAGCTTTACTATTTACTAAAACAAACGTGGTTAGACTTTTATGGCTAGCAGTGAAGATAAAATAACCAAAATATGATCAGAAACATTGACTTGAGTAAGAAAAAAATAACAGTAGAGCTAGCTAGGCTTTTTAGATATACTATTAAACCAGGCCTAGTGTCCAAACGGAAGCTTATCGGGTCACTGTACGTAAGAAAAACAGTACTGTGGGGCATGGTACCTAAATAAAAGCCATTCCATATGTGTATTGAACTGACGTACGTCTCCTTCAGTTTGTATTATAAATCAAATGTGGTATACAATGTAATATATTTAGTGGTATAATATAATATATTAAGCTAAGTTTTCGTTTACAACAAATAAATTAAGAGATTATCGATATGCCAATATGTTCAGAACGGTTATGAAATACAGATTTTCATATATATATAATGGTATCCGTAGTTTTGTTTGAGCTGCCACCACGATTTTAACTACATTCTGTAACGTATAGGTACGTGCACTTACAGAGTATTCAAGATGTACAGTGTGCAATATTGCTGTGTCACCAGAGAAATGTATGTACAAGTATAAGCTAATGTCTCACTGTCATTTAATAATGAAATACTAATTACTTGCTGATATTTAATTCGCTAAATTTCGGAGATAAAATTCTTGATCTTAAGTTCGCCAAACTTTTTCGTTTTGATACATTTAAACCTCTTATTTCGAACTCATATACATGTTATTATAATGGGAATTTGAACTGATATCAGTTGCCATTCAATAGAAGCATTGTCATCCTATTAACAGGATCACTAGCTACATCTCCACCAGTTTGTATCATGGTACGAGATTTTTGTTTCGTCATGTACATTGTATATTCATTTGTTGAATCATTTATGAAAACAAACCACACTTCGCTGGGTTTTTTATGAGAAACAATAAAGATGAAAAAACAAAATATGACAAACAAAACCTTTTTAAAAGTACAGCTTGGATACAATGTAAAGACTAAGATTAAAACCATAAGCTCCAGTGCCCAGTTGTTCAAAAGATGATTAGCTTAATCAGTGATTAGCGCAAATTTTAATTATCCTGTAACCTTAAAATGAAACCATAGATTGAGTTACAACTTCGCAGATATCAAATATCTAATAGTTTCAATTGACATGCAAAATGTTAAACCTTTACCTTATACATCGACGGAATTATCGAAATTTGGAAAAGGTCGTTAAATAGTGATTAAGCTAATCACCATTTGAACAAATGGGCCCAGTCTGTTAGCTGTCATTCTAACTAATTGCCCAATTGGAAGTCAAGGGGCGGTAACTGCAGATAGGAAAACTACGTACATCTGTATATACATGTACATTGGCGTCACGGGAATAAGATCCTTCGAACAGAATTATGCGAACGGTGGCGTTAGTTTGAACTTAAATGCAATGCGTGTGATATTTCAATTCTATATAATTAACAAATGGGAAATGTTAAATATATGTTTACCTTATACAGTATATCTTTCCAATGTGTTTATTACACTGTAAATGCCAAGCAAGTGAAGTAAGTTAATTTCCATTACGTAAACCACAGAGAACAACAGCATATTTTTCCATCCACTACTAAACGGACAATTGATAATACTTACAATGGAATAAGGTTTTGTTATCGTTTTATTTACAAAAACTTAAACATAATAAATATACAACAAATAATAACCACGGCTACGTATCAAGCTCCCGGTCATCAGGTCATCTTTACCCCCGGGACTCGACGAATCCTGGAAGACAGAAAAAACAAACAGATATAAGTCAAAAGTAATTATCTCCCTTGAATTATTTCGACATTATTCGAAAAGGCCTTTACATATTTGGCATAATTTAAGCGGAAATTGCATTCGCATATATATATATATATATGTACAGTACCATTGCAGTGCGAGTCGTTATCTACATATTATTAATATTGATTGATTGATTGATTGATTGATTCATTCATTCATTCATTCATCCATTCATTCATTCATTGTTACAATATTTACGGACGAATAAGAACAACAAATCTTGCAGGGCTAAACTTTATGCATATCGATTAAATAGACAATGTCTTGTGGGACACAACTATATAAAAAACGTGTATAAATCCGGTCGGTAAAAAATTATCCATGCTACCGATTCTAATTCCATAATAAGCATTTACATGTATGACTTGTGAAAAAGAAAGTTATAAACGATGTTTTGGGGAAAACCTGTATCTTCAGACTTCTTCACCCTATCACTAGTGTCATATAACTAATTGGAAATGTTGGTATGTACATGTATTTAAGTATTTTAACGGAAGTTAGGAATGAGTACGCACCTGTTACACATTTAGTAGATAGTCTGGCCGGGGTAATACTGTTGACCGCTAGCGTACATCTGCTGACCACCATGGTATTGTCCTGCTCCGGCACCGTACATCTGGGAACCTCCATACTGACCAGCGCCGTACATCTGAGAACCTCCGTACTGACCAGCGCCATACATCTGGGAATCTCCGTACTGACCAGCGCCGTACATCTGAGAACCTCCGTACTGACCAGCGCCGTACACATGGGAACCTCCGTACTGACCATCGTCGTACATCTGGGAACCTCCATACTGTCCTCCGGTTGTGTAAACAGTGGACACTGGGTAACCTTTCGTCATCATACCACCCTTTACGTAACCGCCATGGAAGTGCTTCTTGCAAGGCAGACCTGTAAAATTGCAACAGTAAGTTGAAATTTTACAAAAAAAAAAAAATATTTAAAAACTTAAATGAAATCCGTGATCAACCAAATAGTCTCATGTAAGTAAATTATAATTACAGCATAAAAACAATTCAAGGGAAGCAACCCATGTTGTCAAAAATAGATGCAGCGCGACGCGCCTTACGTGTTGAACTGTGAAATTGAGACTTGCATATGTACTTAGATACAAGTAACAGCAAGTCATGAAAATATTGATTGCAATTACCCAAAGATTCTAGAATACATCAAGAATAATATACAAGTTCGGAATAATTTTATCTACCTTTCATGATTTACAAGATAGCATAGAGTACATGTAACGACACCCCCCCCCCCCCCCCCCCCCCGGAATCATACCAATAAAGATTATACTGGTGTAAATTAAAATATCAATGTCCATGTGGTTTTGATATGAGAAACCCACTAGAATTCTCTGTGTTACGGTAGTATGTATCGCTAAGAAATGTTACTTAAATATGTAAACTAATTTCTAAAATTCAACCTAGAAATGTTGGTATAGTACTTTCTGGAGTTCATTATTCCACGTACCTGACCCTTTGACAATGGGATAGCCTCCGTGCATGTGACCTCCAAAGTGACCACCAAAGTGACCACCACCGATGATGAAACCATCATCCTCATCGTAACCGAAATCGGCTGAGGCTACCGACAGAACGGCGACGAGGACGGCGGCGACGATGAAAGTGTTCATGGTTATAGCTGTAATATAGAGAAAGATGATATTATGAAAAAGTTGTTTGTTTTAAATTAAAATATGTTCTAATTTCATCAAATTCAAGGTTATATATGCATGAATATAATGAAGAAATATACAAATAAAGAAATATAACAAAACTAAAAGATTAATGAATCATTCGATATTGCTATAATGTACTTCCTTAACTTGAAGTTTAACCTAACTACATATGAAGTTTGAAATATGAACACGTTGCTTGTTATAAAAATAATTTACACATTACAAAAATAAGAATATATATAAACTAATAGATAACTTAATACATGAAATATACATTATTGAAATAGACATATGCTACAATTCTCTTGCTTAGGCCTAAGATTTATCCAGCTACATCGTATATGTAGCAAAACCATCCCTTTTTGCAGAAGTAGTGAACCTTGTTACTTACTTGTCTGGATAGAAGATACTATAAGATTTGCTTGGAGTACCGGCCTTATATAGGGTTCAGTCTTAGCCCCTTCTA
Organism: Mimachlamys varia; assembly: GCA_947623455.1. Classification (NCBI taxonomy): domain Eukaryota; kingdom Metazoa; phylum Mollusca; class Bivalvia; order Pectinida; family Pectinidae; genus Mimachlamys; species Mimachlamys varia. Next base: position 42,587,702 of record OX392528.1, read on the forward strand.
CGTAACGAGTACCGGGAAGTCGCGGCAGTGTGGCGGAATTGCAATCCCAGACATTCGTTAGATAAGATTTGAAGACGGAAGTGCATACCGACAGACAGCGGTTTCAATGTTGCAGGGATCCAGACCAGGGGCGTAGCTACCATGTAAGCACATAAGCCCGTGCTTGCACATCATTTTCCAAAGAATGTGTATTAAAAGTCGAAAATTTTTATAAATTGACGTCTATTCACACTGATACTTTAACTCTTTTTTGTCGACTCGGCAGATTTACAGACCAGACTAAAGGAAGTTTGCTATGCAGAATTTTTCGTATAATCATGTCATATAAGATTTTATTATATTTGATATAAAAAATGATCTTCTTTTATCATTCTAAGAGTAACAAGAGAAGAGCCAATATTTACTAAATTTTCGGTCAGTTCAAACAATATTTCAGCAAATGCAATTACTAATGAGCCAGGCCAAAATTCCTTAACTTAAACATCTCCATAGGAAAGCATTACAAAAATGAAGGAAAAGTCCTTTAACTAAGGATTTACCCGTAAATTCTGTAATGTTTTCCTGTGGAGATGTTTAAGTTAAGGAAATTCCGAAAGTTGAGGACCGTTCGTGTAACTAGGCCTGTTCGAATTATACACAGTTATGCTTCAGAAAACAAGCAAGAGTAGTTGAAATAATCACATAATATATAAAATGTACTTATTAACAGAGACGTATCACAGGGACCTGAGAATTTGTTACGGCTAGTTTTGGACATGAACTAGGGTCTTGAGAGTAATTTTACACTTTGGGGGGTTGGGGGGGTCAATTTTCAATAACAAGAGTCCCAAGGGCCTTAGCGGTCGTCTGAGCAATGTTATAGGTATGGTAGCTCAATTTTAATGATGAAATCAACATGTTAACTAGGTGAAATATAACATTTGTCAAATCATTTCAGGACACGAATTCTAAAACTTTTGAAATGATTGTCACGAGTAGGAATGTTTTCCTCAAAGAAATGGACAAAATATACCGAAAAGTGTTATTTCCCAATATAAACTACAGTAAACTTTACCGGAACCCTCTCTGATGGGGATAGCCCAGGGATACTGAAATTTACCAATTAAAGGCCCAATATACGTAACTTCAGGGAAATTTTTGTGATTCTGGAAAATCTGAAACAAAATCCAGTTGATAACAATGCAAACATAAGCCTAAAACGGAGTAAACCTGAGCGGTAACTAACAAGAAACTCAGAAGAAAAAAATCCAAAGAATCAAAAATAATTCAGGTGGGGCCCACTTTCACAAGAAACCGAAGGTAAAGTACGGTTCGAAATGGACGCGTGTTTACAAATAGCGTGTTTCAAATGCTGCAGTACCGGTAACCGCGAAAGAATTCATCTTGAATATTGCTGATATCAGTTAATCTTTTCTAAATCTATAAATATAATAAGTTATTAGGCTAGATTTTTTATTCAAGTTTTGCCGAAAGTTACGTATATTGGGCCTTTAAATAAAACCCATGATGATCTTTCTATCCATGTAGAGAAATAGACTGTAGTACATTGTACCTATGAGTCTGCCTAAAAGAGCATTTTTGAAAATTTCTTCTTGGGGCCCCGGCGTGGCCCCTTTGGTAAGGACAGGAATCCAAATTTTATAGTTTGATTCCATCATTCTCCAAGGATGATTGGGTTAAAGAAGAAATAATTTCCTACTTAAAATGGATAAATTACCCAAAAGTGTTATTTCCCTATATAAACTATAGTTAACTTTACATCCTCCCCGAGGGGGAACGGATGGCTCAGGAGTACTGAAATTTACAAATTAAACAAAGCCATTGATGATCTTTCTATCCATGTAGAGAAAAGGGCTGTAGTACCTCTGAGTCTGGAGAAGATATTTTTGAAATTTAGGATAATTTTCCCTTTGGGGCCCAGCCCTAGGCTTTGGTAAGGGCAGGAATCCCAATTTTACAAATCTGAATCTTCCTTAACTACGGATCATTTTGGCCAAGTTTGAAGAGATTCCATCCACTGGTTCTGGAGAAGAAGTCGAAAATGTAAAAAAGTTTACGCACGACGCCGGACGGAAAGTGATTGGAATAGGTCACTTGAGTTTTCATCTCAGGTGACCTATAATGCCCCATCAATGACAGCCTTTATGACAATTGAGGGGGCATTTTTATCGAAAATTGATCTAGCACAACCCACCCACCCCCACTCAAAACAATGGTGTCACTTGAAGTTCAAAGGTGATTTTTTGCCGAAGGACCCCCTCCCCTACATGTAAACGTCGAGGGGCTTGCACATCAAAATACCTCCAGCTACGCCCCTGCAGACGGTCACTTAACTTTCATTTACCTGGTATACGAAAGTTACATCGCTACATAGCTCCCGCTTACTGATATGTGAACATTGCATTTAAACATACATGTAGATCATGTTTATCTGTATGTGAAAAGTACTTATTAATTATTTACATACAAGCATCCGTTAGCTGATATTTGAAAATCACATCTTTACATAGTGTCCATTTACTGATACAATGTAATATAAGATAAGATAAATTTTATTTAAAGTCGGTGGGCGTAAAACAAATAACATAAGCTCTGATGAGCTTTTGACCGACATAAGCTTGATATGTAAAAATTACATCTTCACGGAGCTCCCTTTCACTGATATGCGAAAATTCTATTTCTCGCAACTCCTGTTTATTGATTTGTGAAAAGTTAATCTTCACATAGTTCTTGTTTACCGATATGAGAAAAAAAATCATGTTCAAAACCTCTTATTCACTGATATGTGAAAATAACATTATCACGCAGCTTCCGTTTTACTTATATATGGAAATTATATATATGTACAACTTTAAGTAGCTCAAGTTTACGAAGATTGATATGTGAAAATTACAACTTCAATATATCTCTCCTTTATTAATATGTGAACAATACACCTTTGCATAGTTTATATGATATTTGAAAATCACATAATCATATATACATGTAGCTTCCGTAAAGTGATCTGTTTAAAATAACATTTTCACGTCAATCTCGTTTAACAATATGTCAAAATTCAATCTTTAAAGGCCCAATATACGTAACTTTCGGTAAGACTTGAATCCAAAATCAAGCCTAATAACTCATAACTTTTATAGATTTAGTTAAGATTAACTGATATCAGCAATATCCAAGATAAATTCTTACGCGGTTATCGGTACAGAAGCAGTTAAAACTCGGTACTTGTAAACACGCGTCCATTTTGAACTGTCTTCAAACTTCGGCTTGTTGTTGAAGTAGGCCACACCTGAATTATTTTCAATTCTTGGATTTTTCTGTCAGGGGTTTCTTGTTAGTTACCGCTCAGGTTTACTTCGTTTTAGGATTATTTTATGTAGAGAAAAGGGCTGTAGTACCTCTGAGTCTGGAGAAGATATTTTTGAAATTTAGGATAATTTTCCCTTTGGGGCCCAGCCCTAGGCTTTGGTAAGGGCAGGAATCCCAATTTTACAAATCTGAATCTTCCTTAACTACGGATCATTTTGGCCAAGTTTGAAGAGATTCCATCCACTGGTTCTGGAGAAGAAGTCGAAAATGTAAAAAAGTTTACGCACGACGCCGGACGGAAAGTGATTGGAATAGGTCACTTGAGTTTTCATCTCAGGTGACCTATAATGCCCCATCAATGACAGCCTTTATGACAATTGAGGGGGCATTTTTATCGAAAATTGATCTAGCACAACCCACCCACCCCCACTCAAAACAATGGTGTCACTTGAAGTTCAAAGGTGATTTTTTGCCGAAGGACCCCCTCCCCTACTTGTAAACGTCGAGGGGCTTGCACATCAAAATACCTCCAGCTACGCCCCTGCAGACGGTCACTTAACTTTCATTTACCTGGTATACGAAAGTTACATCGCTACATAGCTCCCGCTTACTGATATGTGAACATTGCATTTAAACATACATGTAGATCATGTTTATCTGTATGTGAAAAGTACTTATTAATTATTTACATACAAGCATCCGTTAGCTGATATTTGAAAATCACATCTTTACATAGTGTCCATTTACTGATACAATGTAATATAAGATAAGATAAATTTTATTTAAAGTCGGTGGGCGTAAAACAAATAACATAAGCTCTGATGAGCTTTTGACCGACATAAGCTTGATATGTAAAAATTACATCTTCACGGAGCTCCCTTTCACTGATATGCGAAAATTCTATTTCTCGCAACTCCTGTTTATTGATTTGTGAAAAGTTAATCTTCACATAGTTCTTGTTTACCGATATGAGAAAAAAAATCATGTTCAAAACCTCTTATTCACTGATATGTGAAAATAACATTATCACGCAGCTTCCGTTTTACTTATATATGGAAATTATATATATGTACAACTTTAAGTAGCTCAAGTTTACGAAGATTGATATGTGAAAATTACAACTTCAATATATCTCTCCTTTATTAATATGTGAACAATACACCTTTGCATAGTTTATATGATATTTGAAAATCACATAATCATATATACATGTAGCTTCCGTAAAGTGATCTGTTTAAAATAACATTTTCACGTCAATCTCGTTTAACAATATGTCAAAATTCAATCTTTAAAGGCCCAATATACGTAACTTTCGGTAAGACTTGAATCCAAAATCAAGCCTAATAACTCATAACTTTTATAGATTTAGTTAAGATTAACTGATATCAGCAATATCCAAGATAAATTCTTACGCGGTTATCGGTACAGAAGCAGTTAAAACTCGGTACTTGTAAACACGCGTCCATTTTGAACTGTCTTCAAACTTCGGCTTGTTGTTGAAGTAGGCCACACCTGAATTATTTTCAATTCTTGGATTTTTCTGTCAGGGGTTTCTTGTTAGTTACCGCTCAGGTTTACTTCGTTTTAGGATTATTTTATGTAGAGAAAAGGGCTGTAGTACCTCTGAGTCTGGAGAAGATATTTTTGAAATTTAGGATAATTTTCCCTTTGGGGCCCAGCCCTAGGCTTTGGTAAGGGCAGGAATCCCAATTTTACAAATCTGAATCTTCCTTAACTACGGATCATTTTGGCCAAGTTTGAAGAGATTCCATCCACTGGTTCTGGAGAAGAAGTCGAAAATGTAAAAAAGTTTACGCACGACGCCGGACGGAAAGTGATTGGAATAGGTCACTTGAGTTTTCATCTCAGGTGACCTATAATGCCCCATCAATGACAGCCTTTATGACAATTGAGGGGGCATTTTTATCGAAAATTGATCTAGCACAACCCACCCACCCCCACTCAAAACAATGGTGTCACTTGAAGTTCAAAGGTGATTTTTTGCCGAAGGACCCCCTCCCCTACTTGTAAACGTCGAGGGGCTTGCACATCAAAATACCTCCAGCTACGCCCCTGCAGACGGTCACTTAACTTTCATTTACCTGGTATACGAAAGTTACATCGCTACATAGCTCCCGCTTACTGATATGTGAACATTGCATTTAAACATATATGTAGATCATGTTTATCTGTATGTGAAAAGTACTTATTAATTATTTACATACAAGCATCCGTTAGCTGATATTTGAAAATCACATCTTTACATAGTGTCCATTTACTGATACAATGTAATATAAGATAAGATAAATTTTATTTAAAGTCGGTGGGCGTAAAACAAATAACATAAGCTCTGATGAGCTTTTGACCGACATAAGCTTGATATGTAAAAATTACATCTTCACGGAGCTCCCTTTCACTGATATGCGAAAATTCTATTTCTCGCAACTCCTGTTTATTGATTTGTGAAAAGTTAATCTTCACATAGTTCTTGTTTACCGATATGAGAAAAAAAATCATGTTCAAAACCTCTTATTCACTGATATGTGAAAATAACATTATCACGCAGCTTCCGTTTTACTTATATATGGAAATTATATATATGTACAACTTTAAGTAGCTCAAGTTTACGAAGATTGATATGTGAAAATTACAACTTCAATATATCTCTCCTTTATTAATATGTGAACAATACACCTTTGCATAGTTTATATGATATTTGAAAATCACATAATCATATATACATGTAGCTTCCGTAAAGTGATCTGTTTAAAATAACATTTTCACGTCAATCTCGTTTAACAATATGTCAAAATTCAATCTTTAAAGGCCCAATATACGTAACTTTCGGTAAGACTTGAATCCAAAATCAAGCCTAATAACTCATAACTTTTATAGATTTAGTTAAGATTAACTGATATCAGCAATATCCAAGATAAATTCTTACGCGGTTATCGGTACAGAAGCAGTTAAAACTCGGTACTTGTAAACACGCGTCCATTTTGAACTGTCTTCAAACTTCGGCTTGTTGTTGAAGTAGGCCACACCTGAATTATTTTCAATTCTTGGATTTTTCTGTCAGGGGTTTCTTGTTAGTTACCGCTCAGGTTTACTTCGTTTTAGGATTATTTTTGCATAGTCATCAACTGGACTTTTTTCACAATTTTTCAGAATCCCGAAAAAAATCCTGGAGTTACATATATTGGGCCTTTAAATGGAGACCCTTGTAAAAATACAAGTGTGAAAAAGACCAGGTGTCCCGGAGGAGTAAGCGTCTTCTGCTTCATCGACGACATCCACAATGTAAATCGTTGTCACATCCAAGTAAACATCGAGAACTGAGTCATCATAGTCAATAACAACAAGTAATTACACTAATGAGCATACTCAAAAACGTCAATCTTCATATCACACAATAAAGAATATTTCTCAAGGAGATAAAGATGATGTCCATGAAACCCACATTTTCACAAAGCGTCCATTTACTGATATGTAAAAATTACATCTTTGCGTAGCTCCAGTTTAGTGATTAAAAAATTACGCCTTCAATATACTTGTACCTCTCCTTTATTAATATTTGAACATTACACCTTTGCATTCTTTCCGATACCGATATGTTGAAACCACATATATACTTATAGCTTCCGTTTAATGATATGTGAAACTTACATCTACATATGGATCCCGTTTACTGATACATGTACAGTGTACGTGAAAATCACATATTCACATATAGCTTCCGCTTACTGATATGTGAAAATTGCAAATTCAAATACCATTCGTTTATTGTATGTGAAAGTTACAACTTCACGTACAATGTAGTTCCCGTTTACATGTACTGGTATCTTAAAATAACATCTTTGCAGAGTTCCCGCTTACATATATGTGAATATTACAACTCGTTTCTGTTTACCGATATTTGGAAAACTACACATTCACATAGCCCTGTTTATTGATATGTGAGAATCACATTTTCACATATCTCCCATTTACCGATAATATAGTTCACATTTTTCTTATATGTGAAGTTTTTATCTTGACATAGATCCCGTTTACCGATATGTGAAAACTACCTATTCACATATTGCTTTCATTGACTGATATGTGAAAATCACATCTTAAAAATAGAGAATATCGAGGCCTTTATTCAGGAAACCCTTCACATGCTCAAGCATGAATTCTGTGCTCAAGCCAGCTTTCTTGAAACTCATATATACAATCATTGTGAATGTTGAAAACAGCTTTCGACTTTATTATGTCTCTTCAACTTCTTTTCAAAACTTTGACAAAACTAGAGTTTTAAATAAAGTATAGTCAGAATAAGAAATAAGTCTTGAACACAAAATCCATGCTTGAGCATGAGAACGGTTTAATGAATACGGGCCCGAAGCGTTAATGAAAAACCATAATCAAAACTCAAAATCGATGAAACTAAGGGGAAAATACGAAAAAGATCCACATTGAGTTTCTGTAAAAGCACAGGTACAAGATAATAAAACCAGGTGTTCCGGAAGAATCAGCGTCTTCTGCTCCATCAACGACATCCACTATATAAATTTTGACACATCCAAAAACATCAAGTCCTCGAAATGATAACCTAGTCATCATTGACAATCACAACAAGTTAGCACACTAATGACCATACTCAAAAACGTCCATCTTCATATCACTTAAAGATACAGAATATTTCTCAATGAGATAAAGATGGCGACCATGAAACATACATCTCCATAATGCGTCCATTTACTGATATGTAAAAATGACATCTTCATAAAGCTTCCGTTTACCAATATGTAAAAATTACATATTTAAATAGGTCTCATTTACTGATATGTGAAAATTACATCTTCATATAGCTAACGTTGAATCTTAAAAAAAAAGAGAATACCGAAGCGTCAGCAAAACCATAATTCGAACTCAAAATCGATTAAACAAAAAAAGGTAAAGATCCACATGGAGACCCTTGTAAATTACAAGAGAATAAAACTAGGTGTTTCGGAGGAGTAGGGGACTTCTGCTTCATCGACAACACCCGTTAACGTCCCCATTTACCAATATGTGAAAATTCCATCTTCACATATAACTCCCATTAACTGATATGTGAAAATGACATCTTCACATATAGCTCCCATTTACTGATATGTGAAAATGACATCTTCACATATAGCTCCGTTCACCGGTATTATTATTATTATTTCTTTATTTCCTCCAATTTGAAGAGTTACAAGAGCATATATATACAAGTTAATTCATAGTCAATTCATAATCAAATATAAGGATGTACAATCAAAACATTAAATATCGTTTTGATCTGTAGGCAGAACATACATCTAGTCTATATACAAGTTAATTAATAGTAAATTCATAAACAGATAAACATATACACAATCAAAACAATGTCATGTAGCAAGAGTGATTCGTTTGCAGAATTGCCGTGTACTATTTCATTATTTATACAATTTCATCATTCTATCAACAGAAATAGCACAAATTAAGATGAAATTTTCATAATCGAGATAACTCTGATAATGAAGAATTCCACCTAGTAGTATGTGAATTAAATTATAATCTGACAAGGAGTGCAAATAAGCTATTAACTCTATATCAAACTTAGTACTGATAAGGCACCAAAGATCGTCTCTAAGTTTCTCAGTTTTTGTACAATGGAGAACAATATGCGTGGTAATATCATTGTGTAAAATGCCACAAAAATGACACAGTTCATTAACATTGATAGATCTTATGTCTACGCACAACTTAACTACATTATTAATTCTGTGCAAATGTTCTGGATACCTCAAGGCTAACTTCCATAAAGTGTAGGGACAAATTCTGTCATGAAGTAACAAAAATCTTTTGAAGTCAGAGTCACTGTTCATTCGCTCATGCATCATGGATTCTTCTCTATTATATACTGCCTGGTACACCAGTGATTTCCACAATAATTTACTTGGAAAAAGAGCGTCAGAAATATACTTTAGTATATACTCGAACAAATCATACTTACGAAGTATTCTCACAATGTCAGGAATGAAACCACTTTGACTAAAATTATACAAACGATACATTAGAAGACGTTTTAGAAATATTGTATGGATTAAATATTTTTTATGCATTCTGCAAAGTCGACCAAGGAACAAAAGTTTTCTTAAATCTATGTAAGCTTCGATTGAAGTCCAACCAATTAATGAGTTAGCCATGTCAGTTCTAGTCCTAATACTGAAGGCTTGGATAGATTTTACAATAAAATTTTGAGCACGCTCAAGTTTAATCACTTCTGTTCTAGAAAGTTGCCATAATTCACATCCATATAAAGCTGATGGAAAAACTTTCGTCTTAATTATTTTTGCTATGGTTAAAGGGTTCAGAGTTCTTGGGTGAGCCCCGGATCTTATAAAAGCTAGTGTACCACATTTTAATTTTTTGCAAGCTACATCAGTTCTATCAGATGAACAAAATTTATAATTCAACAGGACACCAACATGGGAAATAGTTTCAACAACTGGTAGAGGATTTCCATATAAATACACATTTTGGGGCAACGCTTGCGTTTTTCCCTTAGTAAAGACAACGATTTTACTTTTATTTGTAGAAAACAAAAATCTCCATTTACAACTATAACTTACACAAATCTTAACCAATTCTTGCAATCCGACACTAGTATTACTAATCAAACATATATCATCAGCCTGTGTAGGGATATTAACCTTGGAGTCAAGAATCATTGCTCCTTTGCCAGATGATTCTATTTCATTTAATAAATCGTTAATAAACACCAAATACATTTTTGCCGATAATGACCCACCTTGTAATATACCCCTTTCCATAAAAACAGAGGGAGACAAAAAAAAACTACATCTTCAAATATTGATTCCGTTTCCTGATATGTAAAAATCATATCTCTCTGTAGCTCCTGTTTACCAATATTTGTAATTACATCTTTATTATATTTACATTTGCGATGCAGTGTCACTTTATAAACCTACTAGGTTCTGTTTCGGTTCATACAGTAGGACTGTAAACCGATACGAGTATGAATACGAACGTGAGATGAAGGTTAAAAACAATGCAAACACGCCCAGCTCTCATTTGGACGAAAAATTATAGTCAACGTCTTGACTTTAAGAAATCCAGGTTCTACAAACAAGCAAACGAAAAAAAACATGCAGAAAAATGTAAAAACTACAGTCACAGTTGCTTGAGTTTCTGTCGGTATGTAAAAAAAATGTTTATATATAGGGAGCCGCGGCCCGTTACAGAGTGTCTTTTTTGTAGACTGTAGCACAGTTGCTTGAGTTTCTGTCGGTATGTAAAAAAAATGTTTATATATATGGAGCCGCGGCCCGTTACAGAGTGTCTTTTTTGTAGAATGTAGCACAGTTGCTTGAGTTTCTGTCAGTAAATGATAAATAAATATATGAAAATGATCCTCCCATTACGTGACCGGTATGGGAGGCTCATTTCACACATATATATTTGTTATCTAATGGCAGAAACTCAAGCAACTGTGCTACAGTCTACAAAAAAAGACTGCAAACCTCTTCTTAGGCACTTCTGCATTTAAACAGTAACATAATGGAAGGACTATCTAACAACAACACCAAGTCCATCTGGAGGTATGCGAAATCAAAAAGACAAAACTCGTTCGGAATTGCACCGCTAACGTATAAGGTTACGAACTAATCAGTGACAGAAATAAAAATCCCAAATAATGATAAACCAGTACAGATCAGTCTTCACGAAAAAATCCAACCGACCCACTCCCAACAACAGGCAAATCTGCAAAGCAGGACATTCAACCACTCAAAAATAAGATAAGATGAACCCAATCAAATCATCTCGAACGGACAACATCCAAAATATAATACTGAAGGAGTGTGCAAACTTCATTTGTTACTAGCACCAAGCCTCACAACAATTTTCCAGTTATCAGTGGACACAAGTAAACTCCCAAAAGACTGGAGAGGCGCAAATGTCACAAGCATTTTCAAGAAAGGGGACAAACGCCAAGCCGGAAACTACAGACAAGTCTCTTTAACATCTGTAAACAGCAACAATTCTAGAACACATCGTGTGCAGACACATCCTGAAGCACTTTGAGAGAGACAGCATCCTAACATCGCTAAACCACGGGTTCACGTCAGGATGTTCGTGCGAAACTCAACTACTCACGACACTGCCATTCAAGACTTCTCCAAAACCTTCGACACTGTGCCAAACAACAAACTATTAGGGAAATTATATCAGTACGGGATAAAAACACGATACACAAGTGGTTTACATACGTCCTCAAAAACCCAACAATGAGGGCAAATGTCGAAGGAACAAAATCAGAGGAAGTAAAGGTGGACTCTGGAGTCCCCCAGGGCACAGTGCTTGGAACCCTCATGTTCCTCTGCCACATAAATGATTTACTTGAAAGCACAATATCAAAATGTTTGCCGACCACACACTCCTAAAGACTAAAGAACGATCTCGAGAACCCAGAAGAATGGCCAAAGAAATGGGGAATGCGTTTTTACACCAAAAATTGCTACGTTATGAATATTCGCAAAAAAAAAATAAAAAAATACACATATCGAAATTCTACACCCGCAACGATCAAATCCTGGAGGAAGTACATTTAAGACAACCCCTACCTTTGGCTACAAATTTCATCTGACTACATCTTCAGGTGGCTCATGTTTATTGATAGATGGACATTACAGTGTACATCTTCCCGTAGCTCCCGTTTATTGATATGTAAAATTACATCTTTACGTAGCTACCGTTTACCAAAATGTCAAAAATTGCTTTTTTCCTTAGCTCCTGTTTACTGATAAAATTACACATCTTCAAGTAGCTCCCGTTTTATGGAATGTAAAAATGATTTTTTTTTTATGCCTGTTGTATTTGTTTTATTTTTCAGAGATTTAACATAAGTAAAAATTTGTAACACATGCTCACTTACATTCCTACTTACATACATAATTCTTCACCATCAACATCATGGTATATCGCAATATCCTCATATTCGAACATGCTCATCATCATTATCATCCTAATCATCATCATCCTCGTCCCTATCATCATCAATATCTTCCCTATCATTATCATCAAAAATGAATCTTTACATAGCTCCCGTTTACTGATTCACATATAGCTCCCGTTTACTGATTGTGAAATTTACATCTTCACGTAGCTCCTGTTTGATTTACTGATACATATATATGTGAAAATCACACCTTCACATATATAGTTCCTGTTTATTGATAGATGAACATTACATTTTCACGTAGCTCCCGTTTACTGATATGTAAAATAATTTTACCTATTGATGTTAAATTTGCTTAAAAATTCTGAATCACATACATGTAAAATGTACATATATACATACCTATTGGAACTTTAAATGATTACCATTAAAAAGAAACGTACATCAGGATCCCTACACGACAGCAAAGTTTGAAATAAGATACGGAAACTGTTTTTTCTTTATGAAAGAAAACCAAACTTCGCTTGATATCTATGATAAATTTAGGATGAAAACAGATGAAATATAGATAACAACGATATGTTTTGATCGTAAACAATACAGCTGGGATAGGCCTAGGCTGTGCAACTGTCACTCCAATAGATTGAGGCACCGTGTCAAAACGAAAGTCAAGGGGAAGTTACTGTACAGTGCTTTGACATAAGTAATGTTGCACCTGACAATATCCCATTGACTTAAGTGCATTTCCATTTTTTTCAAAGTATCATCATAAAATAACAATTTGACCAATTGAAACAGTTCATACATGAATCATGAGCTTTCATTTTTTTTTTTTAGTGCAGATGCAGTCCGTATTTTATTTTGTAAGCGAAATGAAATCTACGAACTGGATGTCTCCCACTGATGTCAATGTTAATTATGTAAAATGTGACGTTGCAAATAAGTTCCGAGTTAAAAAAAAACATTCAACTCAGTAAAATTATTGAATGCATCTGAACCAAGAAAATGTTTTGCAATTCTACTAAATTCTGATGTATATACCAAATAAGGTTGACTAAAATCGGTCACACTATACATGTAATTGTTAAAATGACTATTTCAAATTTATATTATAAATAGTGGAAATGCACTGAAGTCCACAAGGAATTGTCAGATGCGACATAACTTTTCTTCGGGAACTTTATATAGGCAAAACTCATAGCAGTCATGGATGCCACCGTAGGCGTTAGTTTCTTCTGTGATACATTTCATGTGACATTTCGATTCCATGATATGAATAACAAGTAAGAGAAGTCAAATATTTGTTTACCTTATATTTTTTTCCAATGTCGTGTTTTTTCACTGTAAAAGCAAGTGGAGGAAGTCAGTTTCTATTTTGAAACCATTAAAAGTGCAGCAGATTTGTTTATTACCTATACTGCCCACATGTGTTGTTACTGTCAACAGACAAGTAATAATACTAACAAAGGAATAAGGTGTTGTTGTCGTTTTATTTACAAAAACTTAAACATAATAAATATACAACAAATAACCACGGCTACGTATCAAGCTCCCGGTCATCAGGTCATCTTTACTTCCGGGTCTCGACCATTCCTGTGGGAGAGAAATAACAAAAAGATATTAGTAAATAGTAATTATCTCCCTTGATTAATTTTGATAACATTAGAACAGGCCATTTTGTGGCCTGTAATAATATGAGCGGCAATTCTCAGGTGACACTACAGAGTGGACCTATTAAAAGTATTATATAGTCGAGTATAAATGGCGATAATTTACTTACATGTTAGTTATGTACCATGTAGAATTGATTAATTGATACGAAATTTACTGTCAACCAAGGTCAGATCCTGTAGGGCTACATGTAAAAATGATAAATCTGGTATACATAAACGGTGTCCTGTGGGACAAAACTAATTAAAAAGCGTAGAAATCCGGAATAATGTTAAGATTGTCAATTATTTCATACTGAGCTTTAAAGACTTGTGAAGAAACGCTGTAAATCATAAGTTGGTTTATATACATGTCAAATTTTAGCAGAAGTTAGGAATTACGCACCTGTTAAACATTTAGTAGATAGTCTGGCCGCCGTAATACTGTTGACCGCCAGCGTACATTTGCTGACCACCACCGTATTGTCCTACTCCGGCACCGTACATCTGGGAACCTCCGTACTGACCAGCGCCGTACATCTGGGAACCTCCGTACTGACCAGCGCCGTACATTTGAGAACCTCCGTACTGACCAGCGCCGTACATTTGGGAATCTCCGTACTGACCAGCGCCGTACATCTGGGAACCTCCATACTGTCCTCCGGTTGTGTAAACAGTGGACACTGGGTAACCTTTCGTCATCATACCACCCTTTACGTAACCGCCATGGAAGTGCTTCTTGCAAGGCAGACCTGTTGAAAAAATATGATAATTAGTTGGAATTCATTACAAAAAGAGGTTGAAAAAAATTGATAAAATCCGTGATAATCTATATAGTCTAGCGTAAGTAAATTATACATGTAAGTATAACACAAATTGCATTCGCATTCAAGGAGAAGTAACTCCATGTGTCACAAGGACGCGCCTGACACTGAACGACTTACATAGCGCGAGATAATAGCAAGTCATGAAAAATAGTGTCAATTGGAATTTGATCAAGGATTTTTTTAAATCGTGATCATCTATGTAATCTCAGATAAGTAATTCAGCTCGGAATCAGGTTATACTCGTGTCATTGTTTATTGCAATATTAATATCTATATAAATGTAGTTGTTATAAAAAAAGAGTTTCAATATTCCCGTGTAACAATGTACGTGTATTTCCTGGATGTCTAAAACTTTTCAAGTCCACGTACCTGACCCTTTGACAATGGGATAGCCTCCGTGCATGTGACCTCCAAAGTGACCACCAAAGTGACCACCGCCGATGATGAAACCATCATCCTCATCGTAACCGAAATCGGCTGAGGCTACCGACAGAACGGCGACGAGGACGGCGGCGACGATGAAAGTGTTCATGGTTATAGCTGTAATATAGAGAAAGATGATACTGATAAATAATCTTCCATGTACAAACAGTTGATACTACTTTTACTTAAATAAAATTCCAATTATATCAAACTAATTGTTTTTTAAACGAAGATGGCAAATAAACCAATCAATATTGCTATAATAATTTTCCCTAACTTTAAGTTTAACCAAGCTACATACGAAGTTTAAAATATGTAAAAGTTGCTTGTTAAAAAAAAATATTTCCAATTTACAAAATTAAAAATATCAATGAGCGAAATAAAATTAAATACATAAAATATACATTATTGATAAAGAAATATTGCTACATTTCTCGGTAACCCAATTATCTTACTTAATTATATTTTTATCTAGCTACACATGCAGTTAACATTGTATCAAGCAAAATCCCCGTTTGCAGAAGTAGTGAACCTTGTTACTTACTTGTCTGGATAGGAGATACTATAAGATTTACTTGGAGTACCGGCCTTATATAGGGTTCAGTCTTAGCCCCTTCTACGTAACGAATACCGGGAAGTCGCGGTCGGTCCCGTTGAATTTCTTTCCCAGACGTTCGTTAGATAAGATTTAGAAACGGAAGTGCATACCGACAGCGAAACCAATGTCGTAGGGATCCAGACGGTCAGTCACGTTACGTCACAGATAGGACCTAGGTCCCTAGGTTTGTAGGTAACGATGTCGACAACGTTGCAGCAGAATTTATAACATACAGAAATATGCATAACTTACACTGGTTATGACTCTTTGACCATTATCCATATTTTGGTAATATTGCTGAAAAAAGCCAACCATATTATGAATTGGCAGATTTTCTAAGGATGCAACTTACATGTATTTGTACGTACTTTGAGATTCAATTCTTAGCTTTTATGTTTATTCTGTCTTTAATTGATTTAGACGTTTAAACATTGAATTCATAACTGTGGTTAGTTTAAATTTATATTATTTCCATAAAAGGAATTAATTGATAAGGCGCAATTTACCCGACTTTTGTATCACAAATTTAGCACTACAGCATCTCCCCAATCATTATCTATAAGGGGTAATGCCATAACAGCAGCTGAATTTATTATTAATCATAATAAACAATTATTTCATATCATAAAATGATACATATATTAAACATTTATTTGGCCTTAACAAAAGTACATGTAATACCAATTCCAAACGAGATAATATTTTTTTCTCCAAAAGGTAAATTACTTTCCCCATATAAAGCACACCTAGGAGGTCACTGTCATATTGTAAGAGATACTCTGTACATGTAAAAAAATAATTAAAATAATCAGTTAATGATCTTGCTAATTTTTAAAGGGAGCATGCAATGGTTATATTTACATGTAGAACAACAGAAGCACATTGATATATCATATATCCTAATTAGCCTGTTTGTTTTAACACTGACAATGTGCGTATCACTATTAACTAGTACATTTGTTTTGTATGTTACATGTACTTGTTAATGACTATATGTATCTATATCAGAGGCGTCCTTGATACATAATCGTACAACTTATTCTCTTCACCACATGTATATGCTAGTTGTTAACTTATTATTATTATTCATTCTATATTGTACACAAGGTGTGTCCTGATTTTCGTAGATCCGTTTGCTTTTGGTATGTACTTGGGAGAGGAACCAATATAAGCTTTAAGCTTGTTTTTCTTTCCAAAATTATATAATACGTACATGAACGTACAGTATATGTGAATGAATGATGAATAAAAATAGTGTTAAATTTGCCTGTTTGTGTTATTTTCGAATCAATATCAAACGATAACACTGTATTGTATCTCTCTCAGTGTAGCTTATTCGTATCTTACATGTACAATACTTTTAAACAATTTACTGATACAACTTGTATTAAGAAGTCGTCAAAAATAAACACATATTCTTCGAATAAGATGGAAAGATACACAATGTATTTTAATTAGATCTGGTTTGGTATTTTCGATATATTTTAGCCCGATTTTCGGCCTAATCTGATACGACAATGACATTTAAAAGAAGTCCATAACTTCTATTTTAATGCAATTTCATTTTTTAAGTTTAATGTCTTGAAAATAAGCTTGTTTAATTTCATCAGGCGGCACTGTTCGTTGATTCTACAATGCCTCAAGCCTATCTGTTCGAAGCTAAATACAATGTATTTGAAAGATAACCGAAATGTTTTGCGGTAATTAATGCTGTTTAAAAAAAAATCTCATGTAATTTCGTTTTTCGATAAGTTTGAACTACGTCTTTTCTCGGTCGCTTACAATTTTACAATTTTTATTTGTTATAATCACAAATAATGCACAAATTATTATTGATTGAAAACTGGAAATTATTTTCATTTCATCGGACGTGATGATAAAATTTACATACTAATTACAGAACAAACTAATCAAAATCACAGTCTTCGTCTACTGACATGTGAAAATTACAGCTTCACATATAGCTCCTATACCAATATGTGAAAAGTATACCTTCACAAAGCTCCCATTTACCAATATGTGAAAATAACATCTTCACATATAGCTCCCATTTACTTATATGTGAAAATAACATCTTCACATATAGCTCCCATTTACCAATATGTGAAAATAACATCTTCACATAGCTCCCATTTACCAATATGTGAAAATTACATCTTCACATAGCTCCTATTTACTTATATTTGAAAAAAACATCTTCACATATAGCTCCCATTTACCAATATGTGAAAATTACATCTTCACATAGCTCCCATTTACTTATATGTGAAAATAACATCTTCACATACAGTTGTAGCTCCCATTTACCGATAAGTGAAAATATTATCTTCACATAGCTTCCATCTACCTATATGTGAAAATTATATCTTAACAAAACTCCCGTTTATTGATATGTGAAAATGACATCTTCACATAGCTCCCGTTTATTGATATGTGAAAATAACATCTTCACATAACACCCTTTTACCAAAATGAAAAAATATCATCTTCAAAAAGCTCCCATTTGCTGATATGTGAAATTACATCTTCAAAAACTCCCATTTATCGATATGTGAAAATTATATCTTCACAAAGCTCCCTTTTATTGATATGTGAAAAGTATATCTTCACAAAGCTCCCTTTTACTGATATGTGAACATTTCATTTTCACCTTGCTCCCATTTAATGATATGTGAAAAAATTACATCTTCACAACAGCTCCCATTTACCAATATGTGAAAAATAACATCTTCACATTGCTCCCATTTACCAATACGTGTCACATAGCTCCCATTTACCAATATGTGAAAAGTAACATCTTCACATAGCTCCCGTTAATCGATATGTGAAAATTATATCTTCACAAAGCCCCCGTTTACTGATATGTGAAAATTACATCTTCACATTGCTCCCATTTATTGATATGTGAAAATTTCATCTTCACATAGCTCCCGTTTATTGACATTCAACATGTCGGTTAACGGTTGCGATGTGAAGATGTACATTGAATTAGATATTGATGACGGAAGGGGAAAAGGTACATGTATTATTAAAAGGTAGACAGTTGAAAAACGTCATCGAATAACGGGGACTTAATTAAAGAAAAAAATTAATCAAGCAATTTCGCATCTAAGTACAAATTAAAGTCACTTAATATCTACCAATGAACACACCCACCTACATAACCATTTTATACAGTATAATATGGCATTAAATCATGGCGTTGGAATTTTGTGAATTTATTTTGGATGAACAAACTGGATCACACTTCCTTCTTCAATTTTGATTATATGCATGTTATACATAACTGTCAAATAGGAACTCCGCAAGAAATTCATGTCTGTAAAGAAACAAAAAAATTGTGCCTTTCCAATGTACATTGTATATATTAATTATATTGCATGGGAAGTTGTATAATTCATTAGAACATTATCTTAGGATCTAGGTTAGCAAGCAATTATAGTGATTTTCCCAGTACAGTGGTAAGGGAGAGAACTTCTATTTGCTTGGAGTGTTTTGAAATCTTGAAAATTCTGATTTTGTTTCCTTTTTACCTAAAGGTTTTCTTGCAAGAAAATAAATCGTTATGAATATTTAATGTACATGTCTGTTTTGTATTTTATATTGTAGACTCGGGTATTGTCAAATTGTTGTACATGTATTGATTTACTTAAACTTATTATAGACATGTGTTGAAACAGGAAAACCTGTTGATGCAAACTTGTAACTCAATTAAAAGACCATCTCTGTTTAGAGACCAGTTTAATGTTTCTAGTTATAGTGATTTCTTTGTGAATTGAGCGTTGTATTGAGGGTCATCCAGTGTAGAGAGACTATGTTTTATGTTCCAAGTTATAGTGATTTCTTTGTGAATTAAGCGTTATATTGAGGGTCATCTCGGTGGAGGGAATATGTTTTATGTTCCGAGTTATTGTGATTTCTTTATGAATTAAGCGTTGTATTCAGGGTCATCCTGTGTAAAGAGACTATGTTTGGACTTCCCTTTGTTGACCTCTTACAGTGTAATACAGGTAGGGTTCAACAGATTTAGCATGGCCACGGTTTCATCACTGTTCATCAACCTAAGAAAATTCTTTACTTTAATTTTGTATAGGAGAGCATACAGATGTTAAGGAGGATATCTTAATATCAAGAACTTCCCATTATTTCTGTAATGCTTTCCTATGGAGAAGTCTCAATCAGGGAATTTTCATTAGTTAAGAAACGTTTCTGAAACTGGGACCAGATGTTATATCGTTAGTACTTATACATAGCAAAATATAACATATATTCTGATCTAAAAATACTATTATTTCTAAAACAAAATGCCGTATTAAGGATAAAAATGTGCTAAGCTTTAATAACTTTCTCACATTCCACAATCGAGGTATAACGTGCCATATTGCTTATGAAAATATGTGTTTAGCTTTAATTACAATCTCATCTGTCATTAGAGAACACATTTTGGAGGCACGTGACCAGATCATGTTAACCCATTAACCCCTAAAGACACATCATTTGAACTCTTCCAATTCAAAGGTTGGAATATTCTATTATGAAACTTCAGGATGAACTAGTATGGAATACTGACGATAGACTCTGTCTTTAAAATCGGTACATATTGCACTAAAAAATGGAAAAAACCTACCTGATGGTAAATTTCAATAAATTTAAGTGTGATGTTGAAAATTATCTTCAAGATCACTTACTTTCCAAAAAAACAACAATTGAAAACAACAATTTGTAAAGCGACTGTAATTGTTCGCCTCGATTGTTCATACATGTACTAAAAGGTTCGTTGTAGTTGCATTTTCCCCTAAATTACACTGTACATTATAATGTTCACACATCTGGTCCACCTATTATATTACAGTATCATGTAGCCATACATGCTATTTAGCCCCGAGGGACGTTGGATCAGAATAGATTTCCCCGTTCGTCAGAGCCAGTAGTTAATAACTCGAGTGCACGTAATCTCGTAAGTATTCTTCATAATCTCGCGTGCTGCACGTTATTCTCGTGAAGCCGAACCTATTATCTTGTAATCACCGATATCGGTAATTATTGTATAACGCATATATACATATACATAAAACTTATGTAAACAGCATACTGTGTGCTGTATGGAGTCTCTCATCATTCTGGCGACTGTTACTGGATCCAGAGAAATCTTCGCCCTTTTTCGTCCTCCCCGAAAAAGGCGAATTCAACACAACAGCGAAAGTCGATGCTAAATAAACTACAGGGCAACGATATCACGAAAAACAACAAAACGTTTATCATGAAAATATGATATTTATAAGATTAAATAGTATTATCATATCAGTATATTAGTATATCAGTTTCAATAAAACTTTATTTCTAGCAGTATTTCCAAATTCATGAAAAGTTAAAAAAAAAATCATCATGTGACGTCATTTTGGCAAATCATGCAATTTGTAACGTCATTTTATGTCAATCACAAGTTTAAATCTGTCCCTAAAGTTTATAGTAACATTAAGAGGAGCATAAACGCGTTCTTTCAAAAATCCCCACATAAAGAAGTCTTCGTGATGTAAATCTGACGAATGATGTGGCCGCTCAGAATTAGAGCCCAAGTTAATACTCGGAACGTTTATCTGTATAGGTGAATGCCTAGTGAACATTAAGGCGAATATTTTACCGGGCGATATTTTGACTGTTTTCGGTATATACGCATGTGCATATGCTTATATTCATGACGGATATTCCATGAACAATAAGATGATACTCAAAATACCTCAGTTTAAGTTCTTTATTTATTCAGCTATGTACCCAATGGGTTACCGAAGAGGACTTCTTAAGTTAAAACTCGCCATCCCCAGCCGACACAGAGAATACATTGATTACACAACTACATAAATTAACAGATTAATAAAGTAATAAACAGAGGTTATAATTTGCAATGCTTAATATAACCCTCCAGGAAAGGGAATGGTTTCGTTGTCTGGAGTTGGCATATTAACCGCATCCTAATGTATAAAGAATTTGTACTATGTAGGTATCCGTTTTCTCATGTCTGCTTTAACTTTTCACCAGGACATTAAAAAAACCCATATATAATGTACCAGGCCTATATATAAAGCATTTTTTTTATATAGCAATTGTTGTTTGATGTTTACATACATCGGTTGCTGATCACATACCAAACGTATAGTTTGATCAATACATATGTGATCTTATACGTCACTAGAACCGTTCACAGAGTTTGTCCACGTTTTTGCAAGCAAATTTGATAGACCATTGTCTGAACAACAATCAGTGCTAGCGCACTCGGGATCATGGCGGCTTCTGTATTTTGGTCGTTCTCTGTGCTATCAACAATCATTTACATCGCAATACATGCTGACATAGACTGCTCCAATTATAGTCCCATAGCCTTTGGATAAAACCACACAAGTTTTATGACTATGTTCTCATCTCTTGAAAACCTCGGTATTGTTTCGGGGCAGAGGGAGACTGTCTTACTGTTGGAGTTTCAGAAACAGCTGTTGCTAGTAAGTGAAGTCAAAGAGCCATTGAAAAGTAATGACACTCTGACTCAGCCTCGGACTTCCACTAACATATTACCCGCTTTCATCTGCTGTCCATCGTACAGCTTCGTCGTCTCTGTGTTGGTGGTTAGTGAGAAGAATAGCAATGGAGACCAAACTGACTCAGATTCGTGCGAAGGAGAAATGCATGTTTTGACTTGACATTGATAAACACTTAGCCTTGTAATGACAACATTTTATCTGGTGGTCTGGGTCGTTAGGTCACTATCATGATCTCTGGTTACCTGGTTATTATAATATAGCAAGAAAAGTACGTTTTCACCGACGTAAACTTTTTTGTCCGTTTTACTCATTTTAATAACCATGTATTTATCATTACAAAAAATATACCAGGGTATGTAGACTGCAAGATAAGCATATTAATAATTTTATGTGTTGGGCAAAATCAAAACAATGCGTATAAATGGTCTTTTGCCCAGTCAAGCATTTGCAATGTTTGACTTGGCGAGTGTTTGACTTGGCCAATGTTTCTTAGTAGATACAACGTACAAATAAAGACATAGTGCATTCTTTATTTTTCTTTTATTTGAACGTGTGAAAGTTACAGGTGTACCATGTTTAACGTATGACGTTTCAATCAGATGTCAAAATTAAGAACAAAAGTGACATCACCTACAAAAAAACAAAAGCAAAATAAAACAATCAATTATTTGACAAGTTTGTTCTGAAAGTCTTGCAAAAACCTTATTCATTTGTATGTGATTCACTTTTCTGCTATCTATAAATATGATCGTTTGCGTTTGCATCGTCTGAGTAATATTATCCGAAATTCCTGTTAAGAATTGAGAGAAAACGTTTAAATCCTCCCCTTTTGTGGGATATAGATGATATACATTTTCAATTGTACCCTTGATTACAGATTTTGGTATCACCAACTTGACAAAGACTTAATTTGCTATGGCCCAATATTCCACACCCTCGGGTGACCAAATATTCCACACCCTCGGGCGACCCAATATTCCACACCCTCGGGTGACCCAATATTCCACACCCTCGGGCGACCCAATATTCCACACCCTCGGGTGACCCAATATTCCACACCCTCGGGTGACCCAATATTCCACACCCTCGGGTGACCCAATATTCCACACCCTCGGGTGACCCAATATTCCACACCCTCGGGTGACCCAATCTTCCACACCCTCGGGTGACCCAATATTCCACACATTCAGGTGACCCAATATTCCACACCTTCGGGTATTACATGTAAAACACATCTAATAATTAGTAACTTTTTATTGCATCAATATGAAACGATGATCTGACAGGACCAAATTGAGCTTTGAGCTGGCAGTTTTGTAAAACATTTGTTATAAAACGCAATATACAGACATTATAATTAGTGCACTCTTAATTTAACGGAATGCTTTCGGTGCAAAAAAAGTGCTAAAATGTTTACGCACATAGTATTTAGTATTGTTACATTGAATTAAGTTCTACTAAGGAATTTTTATTTTCGTGAACTCACTTAATTAAATTATGTTATTAAATGATCAAAACGTTAAATGTAATTAATGAATATAGAATTTAGCTTTGTCTCTTCAATTTGCTACTTACTTATCGATAAGAGAAGAATACATCATTGATTTATAAACAAAACAAGAAATAAGAACAAACTCCGTATGAACACGCGCCAAGTTGATGCATATACATTTTTGTATTTAGGTTTCATAGATTTGGATAAAAAATGCCTAAAAATATATTTATTTGTTTAAAACTGGGACCATGCCAAAATCATTATTTGTACTTTTTATAATGGGCCGTTGAACGTGATAACGGAAGGCAGCGATATAAATCAACTTCATCTTTTGTTTATACTGTTATGTTATTAAGTAACATCGCCCGATAAACGAGCGGCAAGGAGAGCTCCTAGACAATCAAAGAGATGCTGCTCGGGAAATGGGACATACTCCCGATCGTTAAGATATAACGATAACTGAGGTATACGAGAATGCAATAAATCTGCGCTTAAAGTAGTTTGTGTAACATCTTGCTTAAGTAATCATAAATATATAGGTTGTGGTATACTAAAACACATACTGTATTCAAAGAAATTTTCGTTGCATTTAAATTTTGCCTGCTTCTTGCCATATATGATTAGGCTGTAAATGTGAAGACATAATTAATACAGGACGAACATTTATTTTAAGGCCGAAAGGGCAAAGTTTAAAAAGGCGAAATGATCCTTGTGTACAGCATGTCGAAATCGGCCGATCATATTGAAAGTTCAAAGATTATAACACTAGTTTATATGAAAATAACTTCTTGTGCACATAACTACAATCTATACATTGACATGCTGGGGAAGCAGATGGTCTAAATTTCCTGATTTCCCTAAAAACTCAAAATTACGCGGATACACTAAGTTGCGAATTGCAAGTACAGATGTATTCATATCGAAATTAGAGCTTTATGCAAAAATGGAATTTACTTCGCGGAACTAGGAGTTTGTAGTTGAAGATGACACCCACGAAATATATCAAATAAAAAACCATCACGAAAATGATTGATTTCATATGAGTAACACTTTTCAGTGTTTCTATAAAACACCATTTTCCAGGGATCTCAGCAACACGTATCTTCATTCATCACTCAAATGATCCGCAAGTATAGTGCACTGCTTACATCCTGACAGGAGGGTTTCCCGCGTCTGTCTGTCGTTGGTTAGTATATAAATCAATTTTATCATTGTATATTAAACAATGTGGAACGTTAGTGTGTCCTATATACTCCCCCATTTAAACTGATCATAGTAATACGAATAAATACGAGTAAATTAATACGCGGAGAACTATATGTTGTCCCAGCTATTGTGCCCTCGTGACAATAGCGCGGAGGGATACACTGTCCTTTCCGTACTAATGTACTCGGTACACAATGTACGTTGATATATGTTTTTATCATCATCGATCTAGCGACTTCATTACCTAATGGATTTTAATCAAATTTTATACAATGCTCGTCCTATTAGTTTTATACCTGTGTATATGTGTAATTAATGTGATTAAAGAAGGAAAAAAGTAAAAGATAAGCAAAAAAAAAAATACCAGATTTATTGGTTTACAAATATCGATTAGTTTTGCAAAACAACTTTGATTGTACTCTAAAAGTTTTTGCGAATGTTATTTGTTTTATATGTATTTTTGAGCTTTCTTGGAGCATACTTTGTGAAAAACATAACAAAGGATACGAGGAAATATACTGAAGAAGATATAGTAAAGATGGTTGAGGTCCTTGTCGACAATATTTTTGTTGAGTTCGGAGGAAAGGTTTTCCTGCAGACTGTTGGCATTCCCATGGGAACAAACTGTGCCCCACTCTTCAGGACAGGTAACAAAAACCTTGCCAAATCTTTGAAATTCACTTTCAGATATATCGACGATGTGTTGTCTATAAAGTTAGCTGACCACGGCGATCGTATATACCCTTCTGAACTTGAAATAAAGGACACAATAAACTCATCTACATCAGCTGCTTACCTCGACCTCTACTTAAACTACAACCAACACTGACAGCTTACTTAAGGCCCACAACACAGCAGCACGTCTTGTTTTTCGAGTTTGAATGAGAGAGCACATTACTCCTGTTCTGTTGTCATTACACTGGTTACCTGTACAATACAGGTCACAGTACAAAATAGTGGTATACACAAACAAGGCACTGGATGGAACAGCTCCCCAGTTCATAAGGGAGCTAGTTACCCTGTATCAGCCGTCACGATCACTGAAGTCGGAGACAGAATCATTGTTGTGTGTCCCAAAATCTCGTACTGTGAACTATGGAAACCGGTGTTTTGGGAAAGTTTCGGCCACGTTTACCGCTGTCAGAAAAACAAATACACTGTACTTTGGCCAAATTAAATAAACATTTGAAGACGTACCTTTTCACGTCTGTATTTTAGGGTATCAACTTAGACGACATGTATATACTTACATTTGTTTATCTAGTTTGTATTTATATGCATTTTATATTATCACATATGAACTTAGATTGCAATAACTTCTTTATCTATGCATTGTAATTAACAAATTATTATCCACATGTTGTGAAGCGTTTTAAAGTAATTTTACAAATTATATAGAGTGCTATATAAATGTTGTATATTATTATTATTATTACTACTTCTTCTCCAACCTATGGTGTTTACAGGTCGCAGTTGATT
Organism: Mimachlamys varia; assembly: GCA_947623455.1. Lineage (NCBI taxonomy): Eukaryota > Metazoa > Mollusca > Bivalvia > Pectinida > Pectinidae > Mimachlamys > Mimachlamys varia. The sequence goes on from OX392528.1 coordinate 42,614,189, forward strand.
CGATATTCTAGGGGTTGCTCTAAATATCGTGATTTTCGTGATCGATGTCGACTGCTGACAAACAAACTAACAACCCAAGGTTTCGAGAGATGCAGGTTGATCAGAACTATGGGCAAGTTTTATGGTCGACATCTTTGTCTCATGGAGAAATATTCTGTACCTTTAAGTGATATGAAGATGGACGTTTTTGAGTATGCTCATTAGTGTGTTTACTTGCTGTGATTGACAATGATACTCGGTTCTCATTTTGAGAACTTGATGTTTACTTGCAATGGTTATATTTACATGTAGAACAACAGAAGCACATTGATATATCCACAAATTTAATGCGGAAAATATCATATATCCTAATTAGCCTGTTTGTTCTAACGTGAGGATTGATGCTTACTTGAATATGACAAAAGATTTACATGGCGGGTGTCGTCAATGAAGCAGAAGCCGCTTACTCTTCCGGAACACCTGGTCTTATTCTCTTGTACTTTTACAGGGGTCTCCATGAAAACATGTCCTTTGTTTATATTTTGTCCCTGGTTTAATCGGTTTGAATCGGATTATGATTTTGTTAATGCTTCGGTAATATCTAATTAATTTTCATTTAAAGACGTGCCATAATTTGATGTTAACCATAATATCCGGGGTGTATGTGCGGGTTGGTCGAGTGGCTATAACACTTCGGCCTTTTACACTCGCAGCAGGTGTTCGATGCTTTAAATCATCTTATGTATGTAATATTCAGAGAACGTAGTTTTCTCCTGCACACACAACTTCAACAAAAATGACTTTGGAGAATGTTGTGGTATATATGCCGTAGCATTCAAGAGAGGTGGAACTATTAGTGATACCAATGGAAATACGGTCCCACTACAAACAGAACACAGCACATCTCCATCACACACGCAGACATATACACTTAAAATGCCATCCAAGTGGCATGTGACTAGTAAACGTAGATAGTTCCTACGAATTACTCAAAATTGTATTGACGTGTATTTAATGATAACTATAGTAAATATATACTTTTTGTATAATTGTACTGTAAAGCGTTTTAAAGTGGTATATACTAGCTAGATAGGGCGCTATTCAAATGCTGTCTATTATTATTTCTTTTATTATAAAATAAACTCACCGAACTGTTGCCATTATTGCCAGTCTGAAACGAGTCTACATGAATTGATTTACTTTGTGAAAATTCGATATACTGTGTTGTGAATACCAGCTCTTTTGTTCGCAACAATATCAATACTAACGGTGTATTTCGAAGCTAATGATTTTTTTCCTAGATGTGCTCTTTTATGCCAGTTAACTCATACAGTAACAAAAACAATTTACCCGGCTTCGTCATTGATGGGATATAGATTTATTCCAGGGCAATTATTTTATTGAAGTCGATACGGTACACTTTATTAAGCTACTTACATGTACGTACAGGATACTAGAGTTATACACGAGTTATATCCCCACTCAATGACCCCTGTCTACACATGTACCTGGAATGGTGGGCGGGGGCATCATCTGCTATAAATAAAGATAACAGTATCTAGTGACGTGTGTATATCCATACATCACGTATTCTCTGTGTAAATGATTGAAAATGTCAAATACTATGGCCATCGTTTACCTGTACCTAAACAATGTATGGTTATGGCTGCAGAGAGCAAACACATTTAATCTTCATTAGGGAAACCAAACTGTCATCAACTCACAACATTAGAGTCAGAAGTGTTAAGTTATATTTTTGTTTTAATGCATTTTTGTCAATAAACAGTATATATTTGTCTGTTTGGCGAGTAGTTAAAGTGGTTTCCATGGTAATGAGAACAATGAACCACATTTTCTGAAAATGTGATCAACATTTAAACAGCAACTTAGACGAGCAGCCACATACACAAAAATAATGTGGACTTGTAATAACAGAGAGTAAGAAAGAGCAAGAGAAAAGTACTCTACAAAATTTTATTATCACAATTTGATGGTCAATGGGCACAGCAAATCTATATAGATATGTACTATATTAATCTATGTACGACTTTTTACAGTTCATACAAAAAGAGAATCGTACACAGTATCTATTCAAAATCATCGTTGCAATATTTGCATATAATCTGTAAACTATTTTGAACTATATGAAAGACATTTATTGACAACACACGTGTATCTACTTAGTCATAATTTGTAACCGATCTACATGTATATAATTCCCATTTTCAGCGTGAATATGGTCCCATAACCAAAAGCGACCTCAACCACGCTCTTCAAGTACAAATAACTTCAGTGCGTTGATACTTATAACAAATATTCAGCCCATTTTACATACCCGCATGACATTAGGTATACTAGTGCATACTACCAGATTCCCTAATTTGTGCCAAATCGTTTGCAGGTTCCATAAATTGCATATATTATCTCTGCCCGTCTAATTACAACACAGACTGCCGGCCTACCAACAATCACAATCAATACGTGTTTGACTAATTGGCAAACACCGTTAAACTCCACCACCCAAAATAATATGAACGCATTATACTTGTAATGATAGATGATACTACATGGTGATGTTTTAACACAGACGGATAGGAAATAGAATGTGGTAAAAACTGATCTGGGAAACAAATAACCTTGCTTCACTTCTAATCTAAACATACCAAAACGTCACAACGACATCTCCCAGCCGTATCATTGGTCTGGCCCCGGTTTCATCAACGTTCCTTAACTTAAGGAAATTCCCTAACTAAAAAATATCCATAGGGAAGCATTACATAATTTAAGGAAAGTTCTTTAGCTAAGGATTTTCCCCTTAAATTCTGTAATGCTTTCCTATGGATATTTTTTAGTTAGGGATTTTCCTTAAGTTAAGGAACGTTGATTAAACCGGGGCCTGAACATTTGCTTCTATTCACAAATAATAACATTTGATACACATACATTGTATCATCAGAAAAACCAAATTTAAGAAGCACTGCTACTATAAAAAAATAGTATATATGGAGCAAACGATTCACGAATATTTAAAGATAAGGATTATTTGGTGTCTGCTAAAACAAAAACAGTAACCTTTAACAATATGAATGCATTATCAAATGCGTTGTCACCTACGTTGCGATGATTATCTGCCATATTTATGAATTTAACGTGGAGAATATGTCGAAACTATTAACTGGGGATGCATTTTATATAAACCATTTTTTCTCGTTAACCTTTCACTCATGCTCGTACTCATTGTATCAAGTCAGACACACTTGGATTCTGCAGTAAAATCTAAATTGATAATTGATTTCGATAAAAAGTGATTTTTGTCGGCTTATCGTATTAGATATAGGAATGTTGTATTAAGTTGTTAATGCTTTTTTTATAAAAAAAAAATCAATTTATCACCTAGTTAATGTTGATTAATCATACAACGTTACGAATTATATATATTTTTAATTTTATTAAAATCAGCATTCGGTTATCTCCAATCTGATTAAAATACAGATCCTTGTTCTCCGTTTTACAAGGATCTGACAACATCCCATAACAGGTCTAGTTTAAATGACCTTTGTCGCCTCTTTACGTCATGTTTAAATGAACTTTGTCGCCTCTTTACTTAACAATAAAATAATTTTCAATGATTTTCCAATGCCCTGTCATCTTGCAGCAAGTCATTTCGTCACATTATTCCACATGAACATTTTGGTGACGAAATGACTAAACGGACAAATTCGATTATTCAAGTTTTGTCACCTCAAAATGTCACTGTCAAAATTCTGACAGTAGTAATTTGATTGGCTAATGCAAAAGGTCATCGGGACATGACCTCCTATGGGATTATCTCAGATCTTAACGAAGCAGAGAGAAGTCTATGGAACGGCGCGGAGATCAAGATATGATTTTAATCAGATTGGGTTATCTCTCAATTAGGTCATTTTCATCCTTATCAAACTTCCGCCCCTCAAATAAAGGACAAATGTAGGCATAGGCATGTATATTAACAAATATAAATGATATTTGATGATAATGAAAATAAAAAAATACAAAAAACAAAAATTTAATAGGTTATAGTTTTCCCATAGAGGGTTCGGAAAAATGACTTTGCAAAGATAAATGTCAAAATGTTTGAGTAAACAAGATACTTTGTCATTATTAATTCATTAATGTGTTGTCTATAACACACGCATCAAGAAGTTAACTTATTTCAAAAGTTGAGATTAAAAAAGAACTCGCTCATCTTTGAACGCGTCTAACAAAATAACGAGACTGCCACTATAGTAATTTTATTGGTGCAGACAATAAAAATACTTGTTACCTTATCCTTGAAATTATTAGCAATTTGAAAAAAATAAATCATTAACATAACCTTCTTGTGAATGATTCCTAAGGTTAAGAAACAAATATTTTCTCAGTTAATTTCATGCTGTAATGATTCATTTTTAAATTATGAACATAAACTTCTTGTGAAGTTTTAAGAAACAAATATTTTCTCATTGAATGTTTTGTTACTCTATTAAGATATTTTAAAACCAAAGTAATCTAAAGCACAAGAAGAAACACATTGACAATACATCATGGATGGCCTTTTCTAACTACACTGTTTAAGTAAACAATACTGGTTTGGCCAGTGAGTCTACTGATGATTCATGACCCGTTACTGTGCACTTCTTTGTAAAACGTTTAATTGGCAATATGATATTAGCAACGGTCAATGGCATTCAATAAATATTACCATTAATTTCTTTTTTGCATAACTAACAAAGAAATAATGCCCACTGACTACAAAGTATTTCAAATATGCGCCTGGACAATGGAGCCGTTCTGTAGATGCAAGATGCTTAGTTTTGCTTTTCTTTGTTATAATATTATAGCTGATCCACGTATTGTATTTCTAGTTTACTCACTGCCTGTATAAAGTCATCTTTACACAAATGTAAGAGTTGTCATTGCATATCCACAGTCTACAAAAGAATCCTAGAAGGAGTCGTCACATACACATTTACCAAACACAATGATGAGGTATACCACCAGAATAAACATTATAGTGCCGGCCAGATATGATATGTATGGATGGATGCACGCCACAACTGTCAAACACTCCACCTTCTTTTTCCTTTTCGGAGCGATGACTCTGGATCTATACGCTCGACGGCGTGACCTACGGACCGTAATTCTTTTACGGGTAGTGGTCACCTCCTTTGTTGGGTTTGAAGTACTTTCATTTGCTTGGGTTGATTCAGTCAAGGGCGCAATAGTGATTCTTTCGTAGTCATCATTCTGACTAGAAATGTTTTGTTTATCAGTATAGGATACATTCGTCTGTTTATCGAATTGTGACTGTTCTAAAGAAGTGCTGTTACGTACATACGAAGGCGATTCGCGTTTGGTCCGTTCACATTTGTCCTTCGGAAACGTGCGATCTATGGCGTTCGATCGCGGAATACTGTTGCGCCTCCTGGACCCAAAACGGTGCAGCTCGCGCAGCACAAAATTGAATAACACATTCATTTTATCTGGCACTGATTGTCTGGTTCTATTTGATGTTAGGGTGCTATCTGCAGTGGGAAACATGAATTGAGGAAACTTTTTGTTTCTCGCACTTTTTGAATTTTTGATGAACTGTTGTTCAAATTTTTGTACAACTTTCATAGGACCTCGCGACCAATCGTCATTACCTAGGTCTCGGAAATGATTCCAAAAGGACGCGTGTATTTTCCCCGGAATAGTTGATAGAACGACTTCCATGTGCTGTTTGTTCAGAACGGGTCGTGTCTGTCCCTGTTCGCTCTTAGGTCTTCTCGCAGTAGCCGATGATGAGACGATAAATTCATACACTGAAAAGATAAAAATAAGTTTGAGACATTTTATTACAGAAACTTTCATCGACATTGTTGGGGGGTATTCCATTCAAAAACCGTTATCATTAAAATAACGTTTAAAGTACAGAGAAAGGTCACTGCTACACATGGCAACTCTTAAGAATATTCGATTCGTGGCAATAAGAACTCACTGACCACTGACTTTAAGTAATAAAAAAACCTTGACATCAATGTCCGATCGACACTTTTTTTTTAAATTGTCAATTGCAGCTACGGCGTTCCTTAATAAGAAATATCACGAATTACATTCTGTATCTCCCTTGAACATTTGATTTGAAGTTGGGAATTACCTATGAATTGACGTATAAAGATAAAATGATGAAATGGAGCTGTCTATCTATTTAAGTCATAAACTATAAACGCTCCCCTACAAATAGGTAGTCAATTTCAATTTGTTTGTCGTAGCATCCCTTGGGAGCCACCAGCTATAAATGCTTATCAGAGATAACTTTCAGTTTCCCTACAGTCTGATTTGACAAAGTATCTCTCAACGGTCTATAGATATTGAGATGTTACACCGGCACAGGCAAAATGTGTGCACATGAGATGAATATAACAGTTCAAAACTCCGCCGGGTGCCTCAAAGGTGAATGCTACCATTTTTGATAATTCAGAAGCGCGGATTGTCATTGCATCCCTGGAGTGAAACGTGCGAAGTATGGCTAAGTTGATAGCAAATGTCACATAATAAAACAGTATTCGTGACATGTTTTCAGATAAATGAAAGGATTTATTTACCCCCGAAGGTGATATATACCGGGGCCGAAGTGTTAAAATGGAGGCAGCGTTAAAATCACTATCGAAAATTTGTTTTGCTTATTTCGTTGGCATTAAATCTCCGCGAATACATCCACAAGCGAATATATTTAATACCACTCAAACTCTACAGTGTATACTAGCATGATAGGCCACACCTGGCTGACAGCGCAAAAGTTCCCGCACTTTTGGAACAGTTTGGAGCCTGACTTAGCGAAAAATTCACCCGCGAAAATATTGACTTTTACAGCATGCGGTTCGAATTCTGGAAAGAGTTATTGTTGTTTTTTTAATGATTATCGTTCAGGGATTGTAAAATTATGTAATCCACAATAATAATGGAAATAGACGTGTTACAAATAGACCAATCTTCAGTCCTAAAAAGAACACACGGTGGCTTTCTCATATTATATGATACAATACTTATCATAAATCGATGTCATTCTCGAAGTATATTCTCAAAAATTGGCTCCTGGTTTCTTAAAATGTTACATTCCCAGATTTAATAGTATGGCGGCCTACACATATGGCAGCGTGCTTTTGGACAGGGTGCGTTTGTTTTGTGGATAACATTGAAATACGATTTAACAGCGGAATTTAGGGGAGGATTTTGACTGAAAGCAATCAATATGATATACCTTGCCGTATCACTAATTAGATAAATAAGCATGTGGTTCAGTGAACATTAGTGCAGTTAAGGGCAGTTAGCATAAATGTATACCAAGACAGACGACAACATATGATTTATCTATCGATACAAAAGATCAGAACACAATTCAATTTTTATTGATTGGGCAGAATATGCCAGCATACCTTTTTTTAATTGAAATAATTACTTTTATCATTGGGCGATCTAACGTAAAATTTCATATTTTAGTGATAATCTGATTGTGCAATTTCCGCAATGAAAGCATGGTGCTAAGTATGCTTGCACTAGAAGCATTGTTTGTATTTTGTTTTCCACAGAAAGTATTGTGAGTACGCATATGTGTTTGTTACGTCATCTTTCATGATAAGAGGTGGCAGACTCTGCTGATGGAATGATATACATATGTAGTCCTCAAGGTTTGCTGGAGCTTCCGTAGCTACAGTTTTTTCATTTTAGTAGTGGCACGGTACTTAATATACACATTTTCGTAGTGCATGATTTGAAATTGTACAACACTAGTTGAATGTTACTTCTAAATTCATAAATTAAATGGGTTTTATACACCTGACCCTTCTGCTTCTACATTATTTTAGAAAGGAGGTTGCCAATTTGGGCCTTTTGCGGCCTATCAGTGATAATGCTTATGTTTTGCAGGAAGATACTTTGAGGTCAACAACATATTGTATTATGTTCAAAACATCTGATTTTGTGTGGACTCATAGAAAATTGTGTGGGGGGCAAACTGGGGGGGAGTGTAAAATGCTAAATTTGTTGTTGAAGTTCCACGCACTGAAAAATGTAGAACAATTTCTAGTTCGTGTAGTTTCTGTTAAATAAGTAGCAGACTTGAAGATTTAAGTTGAACACAAATAAGTAAAAAAAACTCATTAAGTAGGTCAGGGTCACATATTTGCTTACTATTATTAGAATTTAGAAGTAAACTAAAACTAGTTCTGTATAATTTCAAATCGTCTACTACGAAAATGTGTATATTATGTGCCATGCCACTACCCAAATGACATTTACTGTGGCTATGGAACCCAATGTTAAAATTTGGAAATACTAAGTTTTAAATATATCATTAGAATGCTGCATTACTGAAATCTTATTTTTTAAAAGGATGTTTGTAGTCAAATATCTACGCAAACCAGACTTAATTGAACGCAGAATACCACTATGACGTCACTCGCCTCCAGTAATTGTTGTCCGTTGCAGTCGAAACAATCGCATGTTTGATTTCGTTAATGATGTCCCGGATCGATTCCGGAATAGCACATTAGGTTTTTAACTAAACGCGAGGAGAAAAACGGAGGAGAAATAGGGAGAAATAATTCTTGATGACGAAAGACTGCTGTTTCGTCGGAGGACATCCTACTCACTCAATAAGCGGGGACATTGTACACAGTCCTTACGCCGGGTCTCGTAAGGGTAGGGATAGGTATCAAACCATATTGTGAAGCACGGAAATTACATTCTACTTCAACAAATTGATTTTAATGTATGATAAAAAACGTAGTTTTGATGACAGATATTTATGTCTAAATATATAGGTTGATTCTTATATTTGTTTGTACCGTTGATGTTATTGCAGATTAAAAAGTGGGAATGTAAAACAATTCAAACACAAACGAATTGATCTTGAATTAACAATGTTTTCAAATCTGATATCATCGTTTCTAGATATTACAAATAAACTATTTTGAGATTTGCTTGATTGAAATCATTGGATATCACTTCCGGCATAACACACCGTTCAGTGATGTCACGTCTTATAAATAGAACACTGTTCGGTGATGTCACGTCTTATAAATAAAACACTGTCCGGTGATGTCAAGTCTATAAATAAAACACTGTCCAGTGATGTCACGACTTATAAAACACTGTTAGACGATGTCATACACGGATTTTCAATATTCTGCCTGTTGGCATTTCAATAACATCTGCTAAGTTAGCGTTAGCATATCATATATGCATTGCACACTGGTTTAACCATTAAACGCCGAAAGAAACAGTGAAACACAACAAGTCCATACAACAGACTGCTCTGTAAGTCATTCCAACAGAGATCCATGTCATCTCCGAGAGTGATGGCCTCTCGCATAGCTTACATTAGGTAAGGCAAAGTAAGCGATCGATTTAAATGATGCAATATGATCGATCACTCGGCATGTTCCATGTGTGCACGCCGATAAGACGAATCACATGTCCGGGGGCCGCAGAAAGGCTAGACCACTGACGGGTACTGGAGACGCTAGATCTCTGACGGGTAGCTATAGATATACTAGACAGTACGTGATGAGGGGTGGGACAACTGACGGGTACTTGAGTAGATAGATCTCTGACGGGTAGCTATAGATATACTAGACAGTACGTAGCGAGGGGTTGGACCACTGACGGGTACTGGAGTAGCTAGATCTGTGACGGGTAGCTATAGATATACTAAACAGTACGTGGCGAGGGGTGAGACCACTGACGGGTACTTGAGTAGGTAGATCACTGACGGGTAGCTATAGATATGCTAGACAGTACGTGGCGAGGGGTGAGACCACTGACGGGTACTTGAGTAGGTAGATCACTGACGGGTAGCTATAGATATACTTGACAGTACGTAGCGAGGGGTGAGACCACTGACGGGTACTTGAGTAGGTAGATAACTGACGGGTAGCTATAGATATACTAGACAGTACGTGGCGAGGGATGAGACCACTGACGGGTAGCTATAGATATACTACACAGTACGTGGCGAGGGTTGGAACCACTGACGGGTACTGGAGTAGCTAGATCTGTGACGGGTACCTATATATATACTAGACAGTATGTGGCGAGGGGTAAGACCACTGACGGGTACTGGAGTAGCTAGATCTCTGACGGGTAGCTATAGATATACTAGACAGTACGTGGCGAGGGGTGAGACCACTGACGGGTACTGAAGTAGCTAGTTCTCTGACGGGTAGCTATAGATATACTAGACAGTACATGCCGAGGGGTGAGACCACTGACGGGTAATGGAGTAGCTAGATCTGTGACGGGTAGTTATAGATAACTAGACAGTACGTGGCGAGGGGTGAGACCACTGACGGGTACTGAAGTAGCTAGATCTCTGACGGGTAGCTATATATATACTAGACAGTACATGCCGAGGGGTGAGACCACTGACGGGTAATGGAGTAGCTAGATCTCTGACGGGTAGTTATAGATAACTAGACAGTACGTGGCGAGGGGTGAGACCACTGACGGGTACTGAAGTAGCTAGATCTCTGACGGGTAGCTATAGATATACTAGATAGTACGTGGCGAGGGATGAGACCACTGACGGGTAGCTATAGATATACTAGACAATACGTGGCGAGGGGTGAGACCACTGACGGGTACTTGAGTAGCTAGATCTCTGACGGTTAGCTATAGATATACTAGACAGTACGTGGCGAGGGGTGAGACCACTGACGGGTACTGAAGTAGCTAGATCTCTGACGGGTAGCTATAGATATACTAGACAGTACGTGGCGAGGGGTGAGAACCACTGACGGGTACTTGAGTAGCTATATCTCTGACGGGTAGCTATAGATATTCTAGACAGTACGTGGCGAAGGGTGACACCACTGACGGGTACTGGAGTAGGTAGATCTGTGACGGGTAGCTATTGATATACTAGACAGTACGTGGCGAGGGGTGGGACCACTGACGGGTACTGGAGTAGGTAGATCTGTGACGGGTAGCTATGGATATACTAGACAGTACGTGGCGAGGGGTGGGATCACGGCTAGTGGAGTAGAGAGTAATTATAAATTGGTAGGAGTGGGGGTGGGATATTGGGTGACGGATGGGTGTAAGCCGATTACACAACATGCCGCATGTACATTATGTAGTTGTTTTTTAAGTGATTGAAGACTTACAGAAAATATGTCAAACCACTTTGTTTATGTTCCGAAGAGATAAAAGATGTGTATCTATCAAAATAGATTTTTTAGAAATATTATAGATTTCCGCATGATAAATAGTTAATAGTAAAATAAGGCCTATTTTGAAAAAGCATAACGTTATATAATGTAAAAATCACATTTATACAAATTAATGCTTATACACTGACTTCTGCTTCCTAAATAGTTTCATGGATTGTTTCGATTGACTAAGCCAAACTGTCAATGAGCCAAAGCTAATTACAAAAAAGAGAGAAAGAAAAAAAAGTCAAATATCCTTTATACTTGTCATGTTTTCATAACAATTCATAACTAAAAAATATTTGTCTGACGAAATGTAAACGGTTTATAGTAAAAACCATCGTGAGGGTATTACAGCCATCTTTAGATATCATTTGAGGTCACTTGTATGCAAAATGTATCTCTCAAAATAAACGACTGACACTGAGTAATGTATATAAACAGAGATACTCTTATCTGATATAAGGTCAGTGTTCGATAAGAAGATATTCATCTGCTTTACTTTATATTTCGCTGATATTCCGTAATCACAACATGATGATTTGGTGTTTATTTATTGAATATACAGGTTTAACACTCGAAAGTAAGTATAGTTTGTAATGTACACATGCATAATTATGGTTTTATACATGCACGTTTGGTTCAAACTAGCAGATGCTATATGTACCATTTCATTCTAAATATTAGCTTGTTTTAGGTCACTAAATGTACATATATATTATTCTATATGAAAATCGTTTTAGCTATAATAAACGCCCTGTCCATGTTAGTAAAATAAGAGTCTGCCAAAAATATTCAGCAATATTTAGTAAATACATAAAGATATTCATTAAACTGATGATAAACGAGCTTATAAGAGCAAACACAAATACTAATCTGAATAATATTAGAACGACAATCAAGAACAACTCGACCCGACATATAATCCGCAGTGGTTTACAGCACAAAGCTCTAATCTCGCAGGACCTTTACTCTAACGTCAAATACAGAACTGTTCACTATATCAGTCAGTTGGCATATTTGTAGGGAACAACGATTTAATTCTGATCTACAACGAAAAATATATTCTGTGATAAGTCAACAACGGTTGATAGCATTTTCTTGATCAATTCATAAAATCTTTCAAGCATAATTACGTTTTTAAATGAAATCTAATATAATGAAATACATCTTTGCATAGATGAAGTGACAGATCAGCTGGCGTACGAAAGCACGTTTCTGTTTTTATATTTTTCTTTTTAATAAAGAATTATATGATAGAATTCCATAGTGAAGAAGAATTAATGATGTACAAAAAAAGATGACGTATCAGGATTGTGAATACGTGCTTCAAAATATACGAACAAACGGAAGCAAGAACATGGCAGAGAAGTCTGGGGGTTCGTCGCCCTGAATGTGTCCCGAGGAATTCATGTTATCATCAAATACCCAACATTGCATTATCGCAGACCCTTTGATAGGCGATGCATCAACGTTATTGAATCCTACTGCTGCCGGTACAGAGAACCGACTCTGGCTCCTCGAGCGTCACTGAGAGGGCCTAATGCATGGTTAGAGGTGTGATTTAATTCTAGAGCCATCAATCATACAGAATGACCTAGTTACAGCTTGTTGCAATGAGAAAATGCGTTACAGCAACAAATAACATTCTAATTTGTTGTTTTCTTATTTTGATTCCGCTTAATAGCTTTAAAATGTTTTGAAATAATGATAAATGTTAAAAGTGTTTCTAATTTTGATATATCTGCTGTTTTTAAGAAAATGTTTTTAAAGTAAAATTTAGGTTTTATTAGATTTTAAAATGACATGGACGCATTCGTCTTTGTTAGTCTACATCGGTTTCCCTAAAATCAAGATGAACAGCGCTATCACGACCACCGTGATACGTGTAATAGCAGATTGTAAGACAGCTTGCAGAAAAACGTATAACTTATATTTCGTTGATATGTACATGTGGTTTTATATCCTCCAAATTTATTTCCTTGCACATTAAGGCTGCCTAGCCCGTATTTCATGAACGTACCTTAACTTAAGAAAGCATTACAGAAGTTCAAGAGAAATCTTAAGTTAAGGAGCCTACCTCCATTATTAAAGTAAGGAGCGTTGATGAAACCGGGACCTGTTAGCAGTTTTATGAATGTTCAGACACTAGGAAAACCTCCTTGTGAAAGCATTGCAGAAATTAAGGAATACATTTTAAGTTAAGGAGCAGCATTCCTTAACTTTTGAAATGCTTTCCTGTGGAAATTTTTAAGTAAAGAGAATTACTTATTTGAAGGTATGTTAAAACCGGGGCGTGTCCGATAGCAAGGCTGGCTAGCCTTAACACAGTTACCTTCCCTAAAGTTTACGGTTTGAATAAAACTGTAACACAGTCCGGTCATTATATTTTCAATGCTAAATCAGCTCAATCGGAGTAATAGCGACTGCTAAATGGTCGAATTCTAGTTGAAGCCCGGTGATATTTACATTTAAAACATTGCTGTTATTCATATAGTGTTTATTTCATGTTCTTTATTTCTCCATATTGGTGTCCCACAAAACATGCTTCTCTTCTCAGGTATTTATTATTGATCATAGCAATCATCATCTAATAAAAAGTATGTCATTACTTAAATCCCGATTTTGGCACTTGTATGGGTATTTCTAAGCTGTTGAGAATTTATTTTACATTTTATCTCCAAATTAATCTGATTGAAGGGGTATTTAGTAATTTTGACAGTGTTTACATGTAAAGTACCGCTGAGCCAAAAGATAAACAACACTTAGAAACAAATGTTAAACTTTTCCAGGAAACACAAGTAAAGAAATGAAACCAGAACAAAATGAAAATCAGCATTTGTTTGGGAACCATGTGGTATAAAACGCGAGCTTATTCTTTATTTAGGAAGTGTTAAATGACTGAGGAAGGGTAAGATACTGACAATATTTACTGAAGATATGAAATAAAAAATAATTTTAAATAGAAAATAACTCCCTGGTGTATTCCATTGTTCATTTTAGACAATCAGTTTGTTGGAACTGGTTGTGGGGTAGCGAATACAATTTGGTAACGCAAAACTCTTTTAAATGACAAGATACCATCCATAATGCCCCAGGTTAAGAATCAATTACGGCTCTCCTCACCCCTTCGTTTTTATAGCAAATTTAAAGTCACTCAGCTAGACATTCTGATTGGTGTCGGATTAAAGGAATCCTGACCAATAGCTAATGTAAAACATTACATGGTGGGTGTCGTCGATGAAGCAGAAGACGCTTACTCTTCCGGAACACCTGGTCGTATTCCCTTGTGCTTTTTACGAGAGTCTCAGTGTAAATCTTCCTTCTGTTCCTATTTTGCTTCCAGTTTAATCGATTTTCAGATCGGTTTATGGTTTTGTTGAATATTTGGTATTCTCTTATTTTTTATTACAAAGGAGCGACATCCGACTTCACAGCCGGTCTATTTTACCGCTACAGTACCACGAGATTCTGCTGATGTTCACTAAATGATTAAACTAGTCCTCGTGTCCCTACCACATGGTGACGCACACCGACCCTTCAATATTGCCATGCCACATTCCAAGGGTGTAAAGAACTATATGAGCGCACCTTTAGCGTATCGAATATTGTCAATATACGTGTATGGTTCCGTTCTTGCCGAAAATGGGAAAATCTTGATAGAGATCGAGCAGAGTAGTGGGGTCACTAGTATATTAACTCTACAGATAAACGAAAAAGATTTTAGACATTGTTTCAATTATTTTGCCTTGATTATCAACCTGACATTCTTGGATTCTGTTTCTGTTTAGATTGCATGGCTTGACATTTATCTACAATATGAATAGATAAAGTGTTCTTTAAATGTTAAATGTACAACTCAACATTACAACCTCTCCAAATTCTTCATGCTCTTTTTCTAAGAAGAAAAAAATTCTTAACCATTAACGAGATTATACCTGAATGTTTCCTATTGTCGACCATGTTCTCAACATTTTATTTTCCTGGATACATACCTACTTTATAAAACAATACACCTACTTATTATTATGCCTGCTTGTCGTGATTGAGAATTATGCCTCAGTTCTGACCATTACTTGGATTTGACCTAGATCTACATAGCGGGTGTCCTCGATAAAACAGAAAACGCTTACTCTTTTGGAACACTTATTATCTACTACTTTTATATGTTCATATTTTGCCTCTAGTTTAATCGATTTTGAGTTCTGATTATGGTTTGGTTGTGTTGACGCTTTGGTATTCTCTGATTCTTTTAGCTAAGGTTTTCTCCATGAAACCTCCGTTGTTGAAGCTAGGGCAGCTGTTGTTATGCCTTGATATTTTCTCCAATGTTTTTTCCCCTATTAAATATAAGTAGACCCTTCCATTCCTTGATATGGTTGAGCCCATTACCGTGTACCGTGATGAAAGGATAGAATAATCACGATCAATGATTTAATTACTATATCAAGGTGACTTTGTGACCTAAATACATTCCTGAATGAAAACAACACGAGAAGAATGCTTTGTATGTTTATATGAAAAGTTTACACTAAAGCACATAATTTGATTTTTCATCTATTTTTGTAGCTTGCTCTTGCTATATGTCGGTTTGTTATATTTTTCGTTTTGATTTGATATACCCCAGTTCTGGTGTTGTTTATACATAATAACTTTGGTTTCATAATTATTCCCTTTGTGTGATTGCCAAAACGTATGATCGATGGAGGTTTGATAACGCAATCCTGTACATCTTTATTAAACATATAGGAAAATAAAAACGTCTAAACAGGAACATACAACTCCTTTTTAGAACGAAATACGCATTGCGAAAACGTGAAATTGATATGAATATTCAATGACTTACAACAAAACTATTTAGAAAATATACTGTTCTGATTTTGTTAATTAAAATATATGAAATCTAAATTTTGATGATAACACATAGAAAAAACAAACAAAAACTAAACAAATATAACCTTTTTTCTTCGTGTGTTTACCAAACATATGTACAATTTAGATGAGAGCGCGTCTTTCGCATGGTAATATTTAGGTCTCGTACAATTGTACGACTTTATAATTTCTATAACATAAAGTTAATGCAAACCATCAGAAGGCGATAGTTATCAGTTTACACTGCCTAACCATGTAAGCGGTTCCGTGACTTTCTATATCACGTTAATGATACTTCAAAGTTATTTCAAATGTTTGGCACGTGTGTCAAATAACATAAACCTCCACAAGCGTCCCGTAGACTCTGTTTCACGTTATCTCTACCTGTGTATATATTTAGAAAGTCTTAAAATAGGAAAAGCGAACATGCTCAGAAGGTATGGTTGGTTTTCGCACTGTTTAATAGATTGGTATCTAAATTGAAAACATTGACAGACAATAACAATGTGTACCTACGAAGTTACTCAATACATTGATTGATGATTGAATCAAGGGCATTCTGTAACGCCATGATGGGGTAGCTGTAGCTGTCTGCCGAAATCAGAAGGGACTCAACAGTTTGCATGTTCAATTTCCCAGCTCATATTTTAGCAAATATCGACCCTGCTGAAACTTTCAACAGAGACAAACGTGCGATGCTTCAGAAACAGTGTTACGTGTTGAGGTTTTTTCTTTTTTTTTTCTTTTTTTTTGTACGTTATCTGAATACTTGAGTTAAGGCATGCTAAACTACCAGAAAACAACGTCAAAATAAATCACATTTGAAAAACCTAGGAAATAGACCAATAAATGATGCACACAAGTATTCTTCTTATACATGTAGTTCAGTGAAATATTATCATTATTTCACAAATATTTTTGTAAGAATAATTAATCTGTATAGTAAATTTAATATTTATAAACCTATTTATTATCGATCTATTTTCATTTGCTAATCAGTTTCTTTTGTACAGTTTCGATGCATCCAAACAATAAAAGTATCCAGCACAGTTATGCAATGAATACGTAATATTGATTAATGAACGTCCAATGAGTATTCGGAATCCATATGCTTAATATCCAAACCTCTCCAAACACAATATGTTGTATCACAAATCAATGATGTAGCCATTATCTACACAAAATAGCCTGTCCTCTACCCAAGGGAGTCGGATGGCTTTGGAAGTGGTGTGTTTAGATAAGACAACTGGAGGACGGGGGACACCGGATACAGAGCGGACTCACAGACCCATTACTTTTGGTTATGTATATTGTACCAGAAGCACATGGCTCGTTACAATAAAAACGTCTACTGTAGTCAGCATTAAAGCATTTATGTTCACATCTCAATGTTTTGTTAAAGACTCCTTACTTGTTGTAATCATAATAGCATATCATATACGTGTACAAATCTTACTGTTTTGTTACAGACTCCTTACTTGTAGTAATGATAATATTTTTTAGGTTTTTTTTAAGATTAAAAAAAAAGATAAAAACAAAAACAAAAAAAAACAAAAACTAAAAAAAAAACCAACAAAAAACAAAAATAATTTCAAAACACTAGATGAATCATGTTTCTTTTTTATATATCTATTAAAGAAATGAATAGAAACCTACATTTGATTATAGCATTATCGTACACTGAATATGTCAGAACTAGTACGTTTCACACTGGTCATTGGTCCGATGAAGGTGCCAATGTAGTCATCGAGATGTCAAACTTAAATATCTTTTTGTTTGTGTTATAATAGCTTCTATTTTACCAACTAATAAATATATTTTTGTTTATATATTTAGACAAAATTCTAAACAGGAAACACAACCAAAACACTATCTTGTAGTGAATGACAATGATGACTCGGTTCTCATTTTATGAATTGAAGTGACCAAGATTTACATGGCGGGTGTCATCGATGGAACAAATGACGCTTACACTTCCGGAACCCCTGATCTTATTATCTTGTACTTTTACAAGGTTCTCCATGTAAATATTGTCTTTGGTCATATTTTGCTCCTGGTTTAATCGATTTTGAGTTCGGATTATGGTTTTTTGCTTCGGTATTCTCTAATAATTTTTATATATGTAATAGAGAAAAAGACACATTATTTTGAATCTATATATAAATCTAAGAAAGGGTTTTCCTGGTCATATGGCCAGATTAACAGCGGATTTCCTAAATAAGAAATAGGTGAAAATGTCTGTTATAGAAGATCTATAAGAATTTGTCAGTAAGGTTTCTTGAGATATCTGAACGAGTCACATAATCCCTTTTTGGTACGTGCAACACGTGTTGGTACTAACTAAAGGTTAATAAGGCTACTAGTAAAAACGAATATACAACTTCATATTATTGTAAATCGATAGATTAATATTAGGACTGCTTAAGCGTAAATAATGTCCAAACCAGGCGGCGTAGTGGTAATATGAACGATCTGTTGCTACAGTGGTACAGATGCTGCTTATGTGTTTCTGTACACGTATAAAGCCAAAATAACATAGTCTGTTTCTATATATAAGCCCGTGATTAACCTAATCTGTTTCCATATATATTTATACTTGCGATTAACATAATCTGTTTCTATATACAAATGTGCACTGGAGATTAACATAATTTGCTTCTATTTGTTACCATATGTCAATATATACCTATAAAAAGAAAAACAGACTCTCCTATCCCGTACCTTATACATGCCTTATTAAGAAACGTGAAAGGGAGTACCATATAATATTCTATTTTGAAGGTAGTTGAACGACAAAATTAAGTTGGGCCATCCAATGACAATTATAAACATATTCTTTTTTTCACGACTTCCGTTAAAGCTGATTGTGAACTATTTGCAGCTCGTAAAATATTCACGACAACAAGAAATATCTTGGATTACTATAAAAGACAAAACTGTTCTCTCTTCCGGTTCTGAATCTTTAATCAAAGTACCTAGTAAGGACAATAGCGAGCACGATACAATAATGCCAAAGTAATTTTCGCAAACGCTGAGCCGAAGCTAAGCACTATTATTTTCCTAGTGTTGCATTACGTAATAATACGTCTAAACAGAGTTTGCATAAAAAAATTATAGGAAAAATCCATTTGCGCCTGCTCGTTCTTGTTCTCTAGATTGTAATAACGTTGTATACGGGTGTTAGTCTACAATATACAGTATATATTTTTTTGTATATCAATGATGTTGTCTTTCCTAGAAGCAGGAGATTGTCTCGGTTTTTACTTTCTCTTATTGAATGAAGCAAATTATTCTTTTCAAAAAATGTGTATGAATTTAAAGCATCTTTCATTATATACATGCCCCTTTTTTCGTTTGGGCAGCTATCACGTTTTATTGTTGAATATATTTGATGTACGTGAAATTCAAAAATGTAACATCATGTCACGGAGGCATAGTGGGTGTTACACACACGTCTTGTGGGTGTTACACACACGTCTTTTACCAAATCGATTTACCGATCGGACGGGGTAAGTAGTACATGTATGAGGTCATCTGCCCACCATATCCTTCTGGTACCATAGTTTCCTCCCACATTCCTTCCTCCCACCCATACCCCCCCCCCCTCCCACCCATACCCCATCCCCACACACACCCGGTAACCCCAAACATGCTAACATTTATGACACCCAAAGATAATTGATACATACGGTAGAAAAACTTGTATAGAAATTGCTTAAATAATAAATAAAGTTCATGAATATGATTCATTGTTAAGTTTCCAAATTTTTCAGCAAACATTCTTTGCGAAAGGAGGTAAAACTTGCCCGGAGTCATATAGCGGGACTTGTGTATTTCACGAAAGTCAATTGTTACGGGCCTTCCTTAAAACAACGCACACATACACGCCATTCAGTTTAATATCAACGACATAGAACAACGCGGCTGATGCTGCTGCTGGCGACGAACCCTTCTCTGTGAAAATATGTAAAAACTGAGTTATAGTTAAAGCTATATCTCATTCCGTGGAACGTACAAAAACACATCCGTCGTTAACAGATGAAATGTATTTGAAATTGATTAAACCTGTGATGAATTACCAGATGATTTATGGAGAGATACCGTGTAATGAAGGTGTTTATCGACCAGGGGTAAATACATAAGAACGATGCTGGAAGGGTTTAGATTAATCCTCCTCACAAATGAACAGAAAATAAGCCTTTTTATGATCAAATACAATCTTGCATCCGTTACACAAAGACATTGCGTGCCAACAGCTCATTTCCAGTCAAAAAAACAAAATTAATTCTTGTCAACGCTAGTAATATGTGGGGGACATTGGTGAACGAAATGTCTAAAGTTCCATAAAATGATGTCGAGATTCTGGGAAGACCAGGCATGGCTTGACCGAGAGTTAGCATGAGTATATAATTAGTTCTGTTACACACACGATATGGTACATGACAACAGGTACAAATATATGGGTTGTAATACAAAAAATAACAAATACGTAATTTGTTTTACGAACACTGAAAGAATGAATTAATCGATGATTTCAAGACAAACTTTGTTTTATAACCAAAAGATTTAACCATTTATTTTGCAAAGATAACGTTTTTATATTTGAATGTAATAACCTTGCCGATATAGGACAAAATGGCAAAGAAGATAGCAAGTATCGTTGTTTACAATTTGCTACTTATGATGTTTCAATAACAGGTAAATACATATCACATGTTTTAAAAAATCAGAGAATACCAAAGCGTCAACAAAACAATAATCTAAACTTCAAATCGATTTAAATAGGGAGAAAATATGAATAAAGGAAAAGTTTACACGGAGAAGTAAAAGCACAAGAGAATAAGACCAGGTGTTCCGGAGGAGTAAGCGTTTTCTGCTTCGTCGACGACATCCGCCATGGTATACCATTTATTTACATTAACAAACGCCAGTCACTATTACTGACTTATTTCATTTGTTTTATTTCCTAACATTTCGTCTTGATTTATTATTACATTTATTCATTTTCTATTTTCAGCGCTTTGATCTTTTTAAAGTTACCAAATTCCAAGCTTACCACACCCCAGCAATTCTTTCCTGCCCACGTAACTATGCAAGTTCAATAAAAACACGTTTATGTGATAAATAATCTGTATGCCCACATCATACGAATGTTATCCTGCACCTTCCTTACAACCATGCAGTCCTACCATTTACGTAGACAAAACGTTGACATTTTCAAGTATTTATATATAACAACAACAAAGCAAATTTCTTACCCTTCATACAGTTATACGAGTCCGCTTTTGGTTACTTTGCCATACCAGGTTTACCAAAACCCCGATCATACACCCATATCTATCGTCAAAATAGTATATATCCACTTACATCCTACCACACAGTCCTGTTAATCACCAAGCCATACTAGTTCCACCTTACACCCAACCATACAGTACTGTCTAGTACCAAGCCAGACTAGTTCCAACTCACGCACAACCATACAGTTCTGTAAAGCACCAAGCCATACTAGTTCCACCTTACACGGAACCATACAGTTCTGTCTAGTACCAATCCAGACTAGTTCCACCTCACGCACAACCATACAGTTCTGTCTAGCACCAAGCAATACTAGTTCCAACTCACGCAGAACCATACAGTTCTGTCTAGCACCAAGCTATACTAGTTTCACCTTACACGAAACCATACAGTTCTGTCTAGCACCAAGCCATACTACTTCCACCTAGCACCAAGACATACTAGTTCTACCTAGCATCCAAACAAACGGTGCTATTTAAAACCCTGCCATACAAGGTATACATAATTCCCGACCATCCATACAGTCCTACATATAACCAACCTATTGTAGTTCTATATATTAACAATCAACCATACAAACCTACACTGTACTATTCAATCAACCAAACACATATGTGACTACACGCCATACAGTCAAGTCATTCGTGATTATATTTGTCCATGACAATGGATCTACAAGCACAGCGTTATGTATTTTCGTGGAGTCACAAATAAGCTCACGATGCGATTCAAACAAAAACGACATGTTAAAACCAAAGTGTTTTTCGGGAGTTTAAAGGCCCAATATACGTAACTTTCGGCAAAACTTGAAGCGAAAATCAAGCCTAATATCTTATTATATTTATAGATTTAGTTAAGACTAGCTGATATCAGCAATATCCAAGCTGAATTCTTACGCGGTTACCGGTACAGCAGTAGTTGAAACTCGGTATTTGTAAACACGCGTCCATTTTGAACCGTCTTATACCTTCGGTTTGTTGTTGAAGTGGGCCACACCTGAACTATTTTCAATTCTTTGGATTTTTCTGTCAAGAGTTTCTTGTTAGCTACCGCTCAGGTTTACCTCGTTTTAGGCTTATTTTTGCATGGTTATTAACAGGATTTTTGTCAGAATTTTTCAGAATCACGAAAACAATCCTGAAGTTACGCATATTGTGCCTTTAAGAAATGAAAGTCTAACTATTTTCGCGCAGCGACTTTCAATATCTTTTGAACGGCTGTCTCTTTACTAAGAGTTGTAAACAATGCGTAAATACTCTTAAAGGATTTCATGACGCACGTATATCATATCATACATAAATGAACTCGTTTGCAGCTTTGTATCGGCCTGTATATTCGTTAGTCGTTGACTACAATCGATCACACCATTGGTCCAAAATTAACGTTAAGGTCAAACACAAGGGCATTGCAAAATGATCTATGCCAACCAACGTCTATAAAGAAAGCTATATAAGGAAATTAAAAGTAAAAACATCAATATACAAGCAATTGACCTTTCAGGAGTTTTTGTTCAACTGGGACATAACAGGATCGGCGAGTTCGATTTGAATTCTGCCATGTCGGCCGCAGCAGGACATCAACTACATTCTGAAGTAACGCATAGACAGGACAAGCTCGACCAATCACCAGGATCGATGGGTCATCGAATACGATAGTCTTAGTGAGAGTGTTCATCAACAGTTCGATATAACAAATGCATTTGTATCCTTAGCGATCCTTAGTGATCAACGAATCAAACTGCGTTTTAGTGATTCCAATACAATCGGCGTTAAGAAAACAATACTGCATGACACCGTCAGCGCTGTTTGACTAGTCATTCACCCCTAAAATTTCATAATGAACTATTCAAACTTTTGATTTTGAAGAGTACAAATGTGTTTTCGGGGGTGAACTTATTAATACATGGTATTCTGATTTACTATAACGATACTTGAACATGACGGGCAACGCTATTCTCGGGTGAAACTAGGACAGAGATAGGTTTACATTCATATCTATATAATTAATCAACGTATTGACCTACAGATAGGTTATTTTTATATTGATTTATTGCAGAGTTACACATACAGGATATTCGATGAGCTGGTTTGCCGTTTCCGGCAGAGTTGGTGATATGTTTAGATTTGCTTAGATGAGTTCCCCAATTCAAGCCTACACGTGTATATGTTTTAATTACATTTTGACTAGAACCGCCATTAAAGCCAACACTCCCCAAGGGAAATTGCTTAGTTCTGTGTTCCCTGCATACCCTACATAACTAAATGGTGATGTACTCAAACTTGCGGGTTAAGTATATACATGGTATATATCTACATCAACTGCAAAAATAAACTGGTAACGAAATGCGTAAAATTAATTTAGATATTTTAGTGCCATCTTCATGATGGTCAATGTATATGCCAAACTGAATAAACTGAATGGACTAACCGTCTGTTCTCGCTGTTGATATGCCAAATGCACTACTGCCTAGTACTCGACACCGTGAAACAGTATAACAGTAAAAACAATGTGTATCGTTTCGAGAATATTTACAGTTTACACTGACATTAACTCGATAACCATTACTCAACAGACTATCATTATCACTGCATAACTGTAGTCAAACACGTGACAAATTTCTATGACGTCGACAACAATTCATGTTGGCGGAGGTATGCAAATCCTACAGTTTGAAAAATAATTGTGTGACGTCACCAACAATTTACGTAGGCGGAGCTTGCAAATTTCATGCTGTTACATTTATTGAAACATTCCCACATTTATTAGTTTTGAAATGAAATCTGTGTCCGAAGATTTGACTATAATGAACAAAATAGTTACGAACATTTCACAGAAAGATACTGTAAATATAAGGATTAACTTTCTATTTTGTTTAGGTTATCGGGGGATAACTACAATGGAAAACGGGTAAATTATACATAACCGGCTTTTGCCGGTTATTGAATTAATACATAATTGACATGATTTTGGCTCAACAGTTCGTGGTGGTATTTGTTAAACACCCTGGTATCGATTTCCTACTGTATCAGTATCAATTTGTGACATATGATTGGATATTTCTTCACGCCATGTCCTATCTCTGTAGTTGGTGTATACATAGATTCAAACTGACATCTCATTATCGCCCTGGCAACAATATAACAATGAACATCATGAACGTGGTATGTTTTCAATTTCTTAAACTACCACTATTAAATCGACCATGAAAACTGAAGGTTCGTTACCCAATAAATTGGAACGTGCTTTACATCGATGCGAACCAATATCTGTTTCATTCAATTCTTGTTGGTATGTACTTACGAGATTAAGAATCAGAGATTACCGAAGCGTCAACATCCATAAGCCGAATTCATGTCATGTCCTCAATGTGAATATATCTCGCATAAAAAGGCCATGTCCTCAAAATGGGAACGGATACATCATTCTTATTTCCGATAAGTAGGCATACCAATTAGCATTTTCGAAAAAAACGCATACCTTTTTATGGAACAAGGATACGGAGCTTTTTTAAAACTAAGTTGCGACAACGAAAACCTTTTTAATTGCTATCTATGAGATATTGGTTTTTATTACATTTTTACCAGTCAAATATCGAAAAATATGGAGCCGAGTACAATAACAAAAACTAAGTGTAAGAAAAAATATAAAAAGAGATAAGATTGTGGAACCATAGGTGGTCGGCTTTCATCATTAACGATGGTGAATGCCATGGACTTATCACAAATTGTAAGGCGATAACTGTATAAACAAAACATGGATGTATACTCGTATATTCAAAACAGTTGCTATTAGACGTTACTATCAGAAACGGTTGAGGCGCCAGATGGAGCATGTTGGTGGATACACACGAAAGTTAAACAGCGAAGGGAGATAGCAGCAAAGTTAGTGATACTGACCTACTGCCAAAGTACGTTTGCTGCAGTAATATTTTTAACGTACTCATCCCTGAAGATCCATTTGAACTCTTCCTATTCAAAGGTTGTGGTAGTTCATTATCTCATTCCAGGGGTGAACAGTTAAAATGAGAAGCTTCTTCTCCATTGAGCATTACAACCTCCTAGCATTGAAATGTGGTATCATAGCTACTTAGTATAATGGTTTTGGATTTAATATATAATATATTAAAAGCAAAAAATGTTCGACACAATATGCCTTCCAACTGACGCTCCAGAATAACTTAAAACATGACGCTAACAATTCATCACTGAGGACACTTTTGAATCCGTTCTAGTTTAAAGGTTAAAATTCATTATGAAAATTCAGAGGCGAATGAGTTAACACTATGACAAGACATACTTTCGCGTCAACAGAATCAGAGTTTAAAATCAATACAATAGGACAACAATAGTAACGAAAAAACACGAAAAGAAAAGGAACGTAATTATTCACCCACACAAAAGACCGGGGGGCGTAACCTATCCACATCAAGGGAACCTTCGTATTGGAAATGTCTTTTATAATATCGATCATAGCTGCTTATGATGTATAGTGAATTAAAAAAAAAAAACAGAGAATACCAAAGGGTCAACAAACTCTTAAACCGAAAAAAAAATCGATTAAACTTGAGTCAAAATATGAAATAGGAAAGATTTACATGGAAACCCCCATAAAAGTACAAGATAATAATTTCAGGTGTTCAGGAAGAGTAAGCAACTTCTGCTTCATTGACGACACCCGCCATGTAGATCTTGGTCACATATAACTAAACATCAAGTTCTCAAAATGATAACCGAGTTATTATTGTCAATCACAACAAGGGGAACACTTATGATCATACTCAAAAATGCTGGTATTCAACAATTAATTATATCGTATCGAACACTATGTAAAATGAACATCTGTTCATGCCAGTCATAATCATCATACATGTACACATGTATTTGGGTTGGTTATGAATTGAATTAGAGTAATTGCATTTACGTCAATTCAACAACACATTCATTACAGCTATACATGTAGCACCTCTATTACATTTCTTAATAAGGATTCTCTTCATATTAGCCAAACAAGATGGTTGTACAAGAATTGTTTGTCCTTATGAACTATCTAAATATGCCTCATCCTTTGGGAGACATACTTTTATTTGATAGCAATGGCTATTCGATCCTATTTTGGAGAAAAAATGCTTCAGATCACAATTTGAGGACGTAACATTTACTTGGATGTAATTTGGGATTATATTGCGAGTGTCATCGATGAAAAGCAGAAGCCACTCACTCGTCCGGAACACATTTGTGCATTTTTAAGAGTTTCTGTATACACTTTCCCTCTGTTCATATTATCCATATCTTTTTAACGGTAAAATATTCTAAAGATGGGAATCGGTCTATAGTCAATACAGAAATATAAGTATGGAGTCATTTTCATACATGTTCTAACAGCTGCCTTACATGAACATATACTATTTATAGTTTTACATGTAATATTTTGCCGGTTGTTACATAGTATCGACTATACAACAACTAAAAACCATCAATTTCCTAATCAGATACTTCAACAAATCAACATCGATTGTGACACACAAGATTTTCTCTTGGATAAAATCAAACTAACCGATCGTAATTATTTAATTAATGACAGTTTATTATTTGATTACCATAATTGAAAATTAAATCAGTTTGAAATAACTGCTGGAGAAAAAATAATCGATTTTAAAAATATCCCTCGGTTTATAACAGGGTAAAAAGACAGTGATAGGTTTGTTGGTTATAGAGCGTCTGGCCCCAGGCTGTATCTCTCTCGAGAGATCAAAACCGTCTTATCTGAAATACGAAACATTCCCGGAATTTCTCCATAAACATGATTTATCATCGTTTATTTATAAACTGTTAAAAATATCGGAAATCTATATATCTATTTCAGTCTCATGTCGCTGTACTATGTAAACGGTATTTCCAATGTTTCTTGCTGCAATGCAAATACACATTGATACACATATTTGGACCAATCCCTCGACAGCCGACAGCCAAGCAAGCCTCCTTATATAGAATCCCTGTAGCGTTTTGGACAACGATACAGCCATTTGGGTTCTGACAAGGCGCTAGATACATTGTACATTGCAGAAACGACGGTCAAACCGTTATCTGTGTGGAGTTGTTATATACAATCAACATTGTATTTATCATCGTAGACTGTTGATCAATATATTATATATATATATACGAAACGAGGACGAATCTTCAGGACTAGCGAGTTTTTTTTACATAGACACACACATTTTTGCTGCTGTGTGTTCAAAGTGGTTCTCTACCAACAAATATCATTATAGCAGTCCTAACATTTTTTTTTGCGAAAGATCTTCAGCTATTGATCTGATTTTACCAGTCTCGTTTTAAAACATCAATGTATTGTTGAGATTTGATTATGGCTGGTGGTGGTAAGTGTAGTCTATGTTAACATTGGGTTATTGAGATCCTGGATCAATCACAGAGGACGCTGTGTTTCATGGCCAGGTCTCCTCGACTTTTATATGCGTTTGTCTAATTCTCTAGTCTTGCAATATTGGATTTGGAGATTTAGAGAGGCATTTTATTACAAAACTACAGATTTATCGGTCGAGTAATTCATTTTAGTCACCGAATTTCTCAAATAGAAATCTTCCTATAATTTAAGGCGACGCCACTTGTAATTATTGTTGATTATCGTTGATCAATTGAGTGCGCTCCGGAGTGGTGTCCCTTTACAGAGATAAGCTTTAATCAATCGTTGTGAAATTATACTTTCCGCTGGTGGAAGGCCTATACTTGGTTATGGTATATGTTCAGCTGTCGATTCAGTGATAGTCTTGTTTCCAGATTGAATGTAAATATAATATTAACGAATGCAATTTGTGAAATAGGTCAAACCTCGTTAGCTCGAACTCATATACCTGGAAGACCTCGGTTAATTCGAAGAATGTCTTTGGCCCCTGCCAAACTAGCACTAAATATTGTAAATCTATTTATATAATACTCGGATAACTCAAAGTGTTTAACAGTCCAGTTGACTTCCATATAGCGAAGTTCGACTGTATATGTTCGTTATTACTAAAGATGACGTAACACACACTATGCTGCACATTTTAAATTTAGTAATGCATACAGAATGTCGAAAAAAATGAACTAAACTGCATCATACAGCTTAGGACTCTTCAGTGATGCTAGGGGCCAAAAAGTGGGAATCCTAAATTTCTAAACTAATGTAGAAGCAGACGTATATAAGAAATGTATAATACAGCACTTGACGTAACTTTTTGTGTATATTAACTGGGTTTTTTCCTTCCTGAATTTTCATTATAAAAAAAGCAAGCCTTTAAACTGAAAGAGTTGAGATGTTTCTTCAAGGGTAAATACGCTTAATACAGCCACAAAGTTAGCTAGCTAGTACACACGTGTAGTGGTACATATATAAAGGTACGATTATAACGTACACACACACACACACATTCCCGTGATGTGTAGATGGTAATTGATTTCTGTAGCAAACATACGGATGTCTTGAAGCAAAATGTATTACATGTGTGTGACCTTTATCCAACAGGTCTAGAGGTTAAATGAGAGTAGTGTTATCTGAGCATATATATTTCGTATTAGTACTTTAAACAGTAAACCGTCTCTCCACAAAACCAAGTCGTATTCCATTTTCAACACATTGTAGAAGAAACACTACGAAGATGAATCCATTTATTTTTAGCGTAAATCGAAACTTTAACTTCATTGCTGACAAACCAACAGTAAACTATACATCTGTATACAGACGACTTTAAAACTTGGGTTATTTTTATACACACGACTTTCATTTTTTTAGTAATTGTGAAGCATATGAAATCTAACGCACGTGCTGTATCCTGGTGCCAAAAACATAGCTATGGAACTCCTTTCTCAATAACACATGATAATGACTTTCTCTATCATAAATAACATTACAGCAAATCTATAAGACCGTGAGTCAGACGTTTAGTTTAGGTCATAAAATAGCAGTCATGATTTAATGTGGTTGTATATAATAATTTCATAATGTTTAAAAGACTATGGTTTTATATCAAATGACGTACCATTAGCGACTGTTTACCCGAATAAAACTGAACCTGTGCAAACATTTGTAGGATTCGAATTACTTAAAATATTCCCATATACTATAGTTATATAAATACATGCGCCAATAGCAAAATATAACTGCTTTATATATGTAGGAATCTAACATACCAGGCACTATAAAGAAGAAAGATTGATTTCATCACAACGAACTAGAGAGCTCCTTTGTGTTTGGAGTAGGAAACAATAGAACGCACATTGGTACTGAGGGGTTATTTCATCCTGCCCTGTTACAGCAATTATAGCTAATTAGCGGAATGGGGGCGTTAAGTTGGAACGAAACGGGTCAAATCGAGTGTGCTATACAGAAAGGCTATCTGCTAACGAACATTGTAAAGGCATTTCAGGTATATTCTTCTCATGTGTTGTACATGTTACAAACCCAGTAATTGATGGAGAGTATTTCATAGAAATGTATGTTTTTGCAACCAGTTTTTTTTACTTGAAATATAAACAGGAGAACTTTGTGCTATTAAAAGTTAGTTAATTAAACAACGATTTCTTACTTTAGTATATTCTAACGAAAAAACTTATTATTCAGAAAGGGATAGTTTACCCAATGTACAAACGAATTTGCACTCATTTAAGTCATATTGCTAAAACAATAAACAAAATGTATTGGATATAATCTCAATAGTTACAGTATTTCCATACGTTTAAATGACTTTCAGACAAGAAATTTACTTAATATCAACATGGGAATTGTTGTTTGAAATAGAATGAAAAAACAATGATGTACTCGATACAAACTAAATATAAACCACAATGTACATTCTATATCAACATAACTAGGAGAGGTTTGGCACTCGACATAAACATGAATAATGTTTAACATTGTATCTGTGTAGCAATGGTTTTTGTACAATTAGATACGGATAATGTGATAGATTACTAAATATTGTGTTGTATATTAAACAGTAAAACTTTTTACAGAACATGTTATTTACATTGCAATGTAGGTATAGCCTACACGTTTTATGTCTGATATAGGTATAGATATTATTGTGTACAACGTTTATGAACTATAAGCATTAAATCGTGTTCCGATAATACATTGTTCATTGGTTACAATGTAGAAATTATGAGCAATAAATCATAGTATATAATACATTGGTTATAACGCATAAACATTAAAACTTGAAAAAAGAAATTGAATACTGTACATTGGCTATAAACTAAAAGCATTAAAACTTATACATATAGTATATACTTTACATTGGTTATAAACTAAAAGCATGTATACGTACCTAAAGCGAGAGATAAGACACTGGCTGCATATCGTATCCACAGTATCATCGCCCAATGGTCATCACAACACCTAGTCTAAATAGACTGACCAATCGTCATCACTGAACACTGTTTAAAATGACATCCGATATTATCCTTTTCATTAGCATCTCAAAGATTCTTGTTGTTGTATTCTTCTCAATCAAAACAGGCAGGTTGGCCGTCAAACAAATCTATCCACACCGTTTTAACTATTCATTAGTAATCCATTTATATAAATATGTATACATATGTGACAATTCAGACTCGACATGGTCTAAAGGGGCGTACTCCCACAGTTGACCTTCCGGTACAGGGAACGCTGGGGTACACACTCCACATTTGTATCGTCACACAATCACAGACGAATCCGTGCCTGATGAACAGCGATAGTTCTTTTCAATACTTGTACGTTTTAGTTCGTTCTATGCCCGAGGTTGAAGTTTATACATACAAACTCACCGACCTACACCTATGTACATTTCTGGCGTAAAAACAACTTGTTCCTGTGAGAGTGGAGGTTGGCCAGCTTATCCAGCATACGGTTTTGGGGATCAAATTTACCAGTACAGCATGCGTTTTCTCTCCGCTATTGATCTTTGGAAGCTGGTGCTGACGACCGAATAATCTTTGTCACGGGATCGACTACGAGTCACCGTCGCTACAGTACGGTCCCCTTCTTCAGAGAGACATCTGTGCTCTCTTTTATACGGTTAGACAAACTCCCAAATGACGTGGTTCTTGCAGGCGTCTATATCAATATATTAATACGCAAACAATCAAAACTAAGCACTCACGATGACGTTAATGAAAACACACATCTGTCAAATGCCAAGACGACAAATCGTATTCCACGAATAGCCTACTAACTACTTATTGATTAACATGTGTAATTAAACGTTAAATGCCTGTGTTAAACCCTGTCGTCTGCCATCTAGAGTTGTTTTTGACATTATGGGAATCGAAAGCATTGTTTTGGAATGTCGGGTAGCTCGACATAAATAACCTCCAGCGGTAAGAGTATCGATTGACACATCGCCTCTGTCCAGTTGGAGTAAAAACATTCCAATAACGCTAAACTTGAGCAATTGAAAAGTAATCTGTGTCAATTAGATTGCCATCTAACGGAATCAGTGTGCGCTATCCAGTCGACTCTAGCCGCCTCGTGGGAACATGCATCACACTCGTCTGTTTTCCTACTGCACCGCACTACACTGCATTAAATATTTTCACTTATAACGGAATCAATCAAAACTTGTGTTGTAGCTAGCTGTTATTATCCTCTTGTGTTCTGTTTGCGACTCTTCATTTCCAATTTGGACTCAGGTTTCCCACAAACCTTTCAACTGGCATGTTATGAGTCCTTCAGTCTATATTTCTATTATCGTGCACATATACTGATTATGGTGCAATACGCTCATGAACACCTGCTACTTAACATCATGATCTATTCTTCACTGTGGTCGCGCATCTGTTGCTGTGTGTTTTTCATTATTTCATGTTTTGCCACAAGCTAAATTCAACACTTTTCCGATAGTCAAAACATTTGTTTTTAAATAACATTGAATATTAGATGGCCATGCACGTGATTATACAGATATGGTTAGGGTAAGCGTGCCCTCTGCCCGTTGTTAGGGTAAGCGTGTCCTCTGCCTGTTGTTAGGGTAAGCGTGTCCTCTGCCTGTTGTTAGGGTAAGCGTGTCCTCTGCCCTGTTGTCAGGGTAAGCGTGCCCTCTGTCCTGTTGTCAGGGTAAGCGTGCCCTCTGCCCTGTTGTAAGGGTAAGCGTGCCCTCTGCCTGTTTTTTTAGGGTAAGGGTGTCCTCTGCCTGTTGTTAGGGTAAGCGTGCCCTCTGCCCTGTTGTTAGGGTAAGCGTGTCCTCTGCCTGTTGTCAGAGTAAGCGTGTCCTGTGTATGTTGTTAGGGTAAGCGTGCCCTCTGTACTGTTGTTAGGGTAAGCATGCCCTCCGCCCTGTTGTTAGGGTAAGGATGCCCTCCGCCCTGTTGTTAGGGTAAGCGTGCCCTCTGCCCTGTTTTTTTAGGGTAAGGGTGTCCTCTGCCTGTTGTTAGGGTAAGCGTGCCCTCTGCCCTGTTGTTAGGGTAAGCGTGTCCTCTGCCTGTTGTCAGAGTAAGCGTGTCCTGTGTATGTTGTTAGGGTAAGCGTGCCCTCTGTACTGTTGTTAGGGTAAGCATGCCCTCCGCCCTGTTGTTAGGGTAAGGATGCCCTCCGCCCTGTTGTTAGGGTAAGCGTGCCCTCTGCCCTGTTGTAAGGGTAAGCGTGCCCTCCGCCCTGTTGTTAGGGTAAGCGTGTCATCTGCCCTGTTGTTGGCCAAATGAAAACGTACTGGTTATGGTGTGTCGAGTGTCGATAAAGGGCTTTAATTGAATCCGATTTCTTATTCTGGCGTTTATAGCGTGTTAGAGCGTAAGATGGTTCCTCTGAGAAAGACCTTTTAAATACTGATGATGAAGGGACCTCTTACACCATGAAGGATACACACGCCCAGATTTCGTGTAAGGAATAAAATAGACATTTTCTCCGCGCGCTGCCTGCTTTCAATTAGCTACATCGACATTGTCGTTCCATTGATTTATAAACAAAGAGAACATAACCAGTTGAACTATAAGCTGATAACAAGCGTAGTGAAATTTCGTCGTAATGCTTAATATATTACAGACCAATTTACGGAGAATGAATCCATGTGATCAGGTCCCGCCTCGCGAACTTGTGCTCTCGGCGTGTGTTGCGAACTCCCCCGACTGATGTTGGTATTATCAGTCTATGGAGCAGCACAGGGCCATCTTCGATCAATGACCAACCTCAGACGGATGGTCACCGCCGACGCAAGCTCTTCATTTTGGCATTTAATGTGCAGGGTTTGTCCTTTAAGACTAATGTCAGTTTGATTTTGTTTTAATTTAATTGATATGAAATTGATACGATTGATCTTGTCAATGTCCTTGTTGTCATTTCCTTCCCTAGCCGGAAATTTGTCCATTTCCCCTTCGCTCTCGTTTTCAGTCCCTCTTGAAGTAGTTAAAGATGGCAAAAGAACTAAGGTAAATTATTAAGCGTCGGTGTTTATATTTAGTACTAAATCTCCCAGATAGATAACACGTTCGTTTTTATGTAAAATTTGCACGCGAGCTTTTTATCAACACACGCTAACGTCAATCGATAACGGAACCAGGCCTCCGAAGAAAATAGACCAAGATATCGTCTAAATCTTGTATCAATTACTAGCCAAGTAGCTGGAGTGAGTAATGCATACACTTTGAGGAATATGTAAACAATAACTGAAAAAGAGGTCGAAGCAAGATGTATGATCGGTTTCTAAAAAAAAAATCACGATATTTCAGCGGAAAGATTTATAAATAAGTTTGGATTCACACCTTTTGGCCCCAAGCACCACTGAAGAGTCCTAGGAGGACGAAACAGCTGTATGATGATTAGTTCATTTTTTTCGGCATACTGTATCTATTACTAAATTCAAAAGTTGCAGCAACTGTGTTTGTTACGTCTTGATCATATTAATCTAATTCTTTCTGGTAATTTTTAAATGCCAAGTAATACATTTGTAAAGACAGGAACACGACAAGTAGGTCACTGGGGTTAAAAGACAAATCCCCAAACAGATCACACCGAAGAGTCATCTAACGATAATCGATATAACTATGGGTAAAATATACAGAAAGGAAAACAAATCATGGAGACAAGATAATAAAGTTAGATGTTCCGAAAGGGTAAGTGTCTTTGGTTTATGGACCACACTCGCTCCTGTAAGATAACAACTAAATAAATGCCATGTCCTCAAAGTGGGAATTGGGGCTTTTACAATATAGCATGGTACACAAACATTTGGTTCCTTCTTTACTAAGTCGTAGAACGTAATTGAACAATTTATTTAAAAAAAAAGAAAATAAATAAATATTTACGTTTGATAATCAATCGATTTTCAAAAAGGTGTCTGCTTTTATACAAACAAATATTTCGTATACATGTGCACAATGGTACATTTTTAGAAACACAAACTCAAGTGAGTATGTGTTGCTTTCATTCACCTTATTTGCATGTGTATAAATCTGTGCTTCATTCTTATATTCAATGTACATGTACATTCAATTATTCTAAATTGCCATCGTTAATGAAGTGGCAAGTTCTCAAAGGTTGTATTCTGTCAGACAGGAATTTTGCTCCACATACATACAAACATCATTATGGACAATTAAATCGATCTTATCTACAGTTTCGAATTAACTCGAGTAACGGCTAGGGCGGTAATGAGTTCCGACAAGATCATAACTATTTGATAATGTAAAAGTCGAGTTTAAGATAATATGAATATTTAAATGCGTGAAATTTATGTTTAAGATAATAAAGTTTCTAAAGTGTTTCGAAAAGTGTGCGGGGGCTTAGCATCCTCCCTCCAAAGAACTTTGATTATACAGACATAGTTCTACACACTGCCTTTAAAGGCCCAATATACGTAACTTCAGGAAATTTTTCGTGATTCTAAAAAATTCTGAAAAAAAATCCAGTTGATAACCATGTAAAAATAAGCCTAAAACGAACTTAACCTGAGCGGAAGCTAACAAGAAACTCTTGATAGAAAAATCCAAAGGATTGAAAATAATTCAGGTTGAGTCCACAACAAGCCGAAGATAGAAGACTTTTCAAAGTGGACGCGTGTTTACAAATACCGAGTTTCAACTGCTGCTGTACCGGTAGCCGCGTAAAAATTCATCTTTGAATATTGCTGATATCAGTTAATTTTAACTAAATCTATAAATATGAAAAAGTTATTAGGCTTGATTTTCGCTTCCAGTTTTACCGACAGTATATTTCGTATATTGGGCCTTTAACATGTAGCTGCTATATATATGTATTGCAATATCACTATTTTCTCTTATTTTCATGTGTATTACATATAGCTGACCAGGTTAAGTAAGGGGTGTGGGTTTATCGTTTTAACTCAAGATTGAATTAGTGGTTCTTTATATGCATGGATGCAAGATACTTTCTGAATAGACATTGGTTGCAATAATGGGGTATGCTTAAAATCGCGGACTGATTCGTTTTCATCGAAAAGGGTTTTTTTTTCAATACCATTGGCAAAGCCTTGAGGGTGGATTATTCCTATCTTACTCCCATAGTCATTAAGACGTCGTATTATATAATCAGACGCCCATGGGGTGTAATGACGTTGTAATATTACTCAAAATCGATTAAATTCGAAGCAAAAACAACAACAAAACAAACAATCAGAGAATACCAAAGCGTCAATAAAACCATAATCCGAACTCAATATCGATTAAACTAGAGGCAAAATAGGACCAAAAAAGATTTACACAGAGACTTCTTAAAAGCCCAAGAGAATAAGGCCAGGTGTTCCGGAAGAGTAAGCGCCTTCTGCGTCATCAACGACACCCGCCATGAAAATCTTTGTAAACAAAACAATAACTGAGTATCATTGTCAATCACTACAAATAAACTCTCTACTGAGCATACTCAAAACGTCCATCTTCTTATCACTTACGGAATATTTCTCAATGAGACAAAGATGGTGACCATAAAATTTGCTAAAAATATAAACAAAGAAAATAAAATACATGGCGAGCCTTTCAAAAGTACAGGAGAATAAGAACAGGGCCTGTATTCATGAAACTGTTCTCATTCTCAAGCATGAATTCTGTGCTCAAGCCAGCTTTCTTGAAACTCCACTGTATCATGTCGAAGAGTCACAAGTCATTGTAAATGTTGAAAACAGCTTTCTACTTCATGCCTCTTCACCTTTTTACCAAAATGTTGAAACAATTAGATTGTTTATATAATGTATAGACATAACAAGAAATAAAGATTGATCACAGAATGCATGTTCAAGCTTGAGAACGGTTTCATAAAAACGGGCCCAGGAGTTCCGGAAGAGTACTCTGCTAAATTGACAACACCCGCCATGTAAATCTAAGAAGTCGATTATATACTCAACTTGTTTTGATTTTTAATGACATATATCTTTTACTCAGGGTGCTGCTCGGTGTTTTAACTACGTTATTATATACTCAGGCTTTAATTAACATCATTATACTAACACTGCTTATTTTTTCAATGACGACATCATCCTTCTATGGCATCATGCTTGTTCAAAGACGACAATTGTGTGGCATCATGGTGCCATGCAGGCTTCTATTGCGGTTGATAACATCGCAGTATACTAACATTGCTTTATGTTGTAATGCCAACATCATACAGTCAGGCTGCCATGCGGTTGTAATGATACTGTCATATACTGATTTATATAAACACACCATCATTCACATGTACCCAGATAAATCCAGTGGTAATTTCAAACTGGGTTCACATTATAAAGAGCAGCCGCTAACAGAACAAGGAAGGCAACATTCAATTTTGTAGGCGACATTCAGAGTAGGTTTTATGAATCCTTCAGTTTAATATATCAAAATTTTACTAGGGTGTACATGCCAGTGATGTGACCATGTATAACCAATCTAATCCTGAAAAAAGTAACAAGTTTAAATGCAAAAAAAACATTATGAGGCAACACCATTCTGCGTAATTGATTTATATGCATGGTGTGTTAACACCGGAAGTTTTAGCATCCATGCGAGCTCTCCTTCTAACACTACACTATATACAAATTATATAGGTATATAAATATAGGTGTTTACATACCTTTCACTGTGTAGGCTTGTAATTAATATACATTTACTTTATCAGAAAAAAAACCCTTAAATTATTTCGAATGTGCATATGTTACTGTTGAACAAAAAATAAAAAGAGTAATACATAGAATAATAAATAGAATGATAATAACGACATTTATCTTGTAAAGGCACTGCTCCTAAATGTGACACTTTTAAGGTACATAAGGAAGAGTAGAAAACCAAACTATCACAAAGTCCAGTATGCAGTATGATTTAAGGAATTTGATGCCGCAATTATAAAATACAGAAGCGTTCTAGACACGTCCATAAACACACTGTTGTTATGACCTCATGGATGTTAAAAATATACATGTCATCCCTTATATAAACATTTACAATGCTTTACATTTTCTAACACCAGCATGAATACAAAAAATAAAGAAAACGTTTTAAAAGTATTTTTTTCATTATTCAGTGGAGAAAACAGGTTGTTTTCGCTAGAAAATGAAAAGCTTCTGGTTTGGATCCTTGCAACAGTATCAAAACAAACAAACAACAAAACAAAAAACAAAATACATTTCTATTTTCAAAAGTTAGTTTGCAGAAGTTTTATAATCAAATTATATGCTTCAGCTTAAACTAAAAAAATATAACAATCGTGTTTTATTGCAATCATATACACATAGTAAAAGATATCGGTGTCTGTTCCACGGCTGTTATTAACCAAGAAATCAATGTAAAACGCCATTTAAATGTATCAATACACAATGATAAGGTCACTTTATTAAGCAATAATGAATGTTGTTTTCGTCAAAGAGTCCAGGCATCCACAATATGATATACAATTATAGCCTTTTAATGAGGTCGATACATCGTTTTATCAACTTGAGAGATTGATATTTTTTTCTCGGGTCATTAAAACCATGTATTAACCGAATTCAAAAGGCTGTACATGTAATATTTTTATTATAAATCATGATTTTATTATAATTCGTTATCAGAATGCAAGAGAATGAAGTTTTTTTCAACGATATTTAATCACATTCTCAAACATTATTTTAACAATACAAAATTATAACAATACAAAACAAAATATTGGTCAATATTTGATTTTACTGGGTCGGTATATCACGTGCCATATTGACTTCATCAAAGGTCCTTGGTGTTTATATTAGATATGAAACTTGTTTGCTCGTAACTGAAATTCCATTATATCTATCTTGATAAAGCATGAAATTTAGAGAGGGGTATTGTGACATCACAATGATTATGACCATCGATTTATAATAAATACATGTATAACAAAAATCAATTACTCAAGGTGATACATATCAATTATGGACCTTTGGTAAGGTTAATATGGTGTTATACCGACCTGGTTGAATCAAATATTGACTTGGGGCGAAGCCAAAGGTCAAGGTAGATTTCACCAGGTTGGTATAACACCTTATTGTCCGAATCAGAGGTCCTTGATTTTCATATTAGATATGCAAACTTGTTTGCAATAGACTAAAATTGCAGTATGTCTCTCTTGATTAAGTGAAATTTACGGTGGGGCATATTGTGACGTCCCACAGGCAATTTTCAGCCAATGAGCTGAGGGAAGTCGGACCATATCTAATATATAGAAGTTACACAACGAGTGGTTGTTGGATATGGAATTAATTTCACTGGAGTTAATTATTTTTTAAAAGCTACAAAAACACGAGCTTTAGAGAGTGTATTTTGTAGCTTTTAAAAAATAATTAACGAGAGTGAAATAAATTCCATATCCAACAACCACGAGTCGTGTGACCTGTTTC
Organism: Mimachlamys varia; assembly: GCA_947623455.1. Lineage (NCBI taxonomy): Eukaryota > Metazoa > Mollusca > Bivalvia > Pectinida > Pectinidae > Mimachlamys > Mimachlamys varia. Next base: position 42,653,345 of record OX392528.1, read on the forward strand.
TACCACAATACTATTAAGTCGCAGTGGCAGTGTTGTTTTCTGTGAACCGCGGATGATATTTGCGCGAAAACACGTCATCTCGTATATATTCCCGCCAGATTGTGACGACGTCAACAATCGATGAGGACGTCAACAATCAGCACGTTGCATTGGCCCACGTGATTTCCGGTCAAAGTTAAACTTCTCAACCAATCAAAAGTCCGGAAGGTCATATTCCACTAGTGGTATATAACATATATTTATCCAACAGTAAGCACGTTTATGCAATGGTCTGAGAGTGGAATAACACGAGGTATTGTGGTAGCAATTGTATTAACTACAAACTATATTACACTGTAACAACATAAAATACTATCAGCGTTAGTGGCATAATAATGTAATACTAATAGCACCATCAAACACTCAGACTGCGATGCAGTTTGATAAAATCATCATTTATACGAACATATATGTATTGTATGAACATTAACACTCTCTCTGTGTGTAGGTTTACTTATTTATATATTAAATAAATTTTAAGAAAAAAAAGTGAAGAATGGTACTAAGTATCCTGAAATACATGTACGTCTGAAACCTCATGCAAATCGAGATCAAATAATGTTAAGTTCTACCATCAGGAATTATGGTTACAGCAGACATAAGGTAAATGATTAGAGATCATACTATCAAGAAAGGAAAAGTTAAGTATCGTAAAGTCGCTATCGTTCCACCAACACTTCATCCTGATATCCAGTCACGGTCACCTAAGCAATCCATCTACACCCCAGGGATATGACATTGCAAAAATGAAGGTTCCATGTGAGTCACCTTGTTGATGAGGAGAGAAGACACGTTCGACCCTTGGATATACATCTTTACTTTTTTCACATTGTCCATTATTTTCTTATAATGCATTGAACACTACAGTAAAACCTCGCGTCCTTCTGACCTCAATTTGGCGATCTTAACGAGGTCATGATACTGTTATTTTAACAATTTGTTCTTGAAATATTATAGCGGATGGCGATAGGTGAGTTTGGCGGTAAAACGGGTGCATTAATGTGGATAAAAATCCGTTCTGAATAAATTCATGGCGATAAGCGGGTTTGGCGGTATAACGGGTGGCGATATAACGGGGTTTACTGTACAATGTATATACTGTTTGAAGTTAGAATAAAATTTGAAACTTGAATCAACATAATTTTGTGGTCACAGACTGGCAAAAATTGACAAGCTTTGAAGTAGGTTGCTGTTCCTTTGTGATCTTCAAAAGGCATCACCCTAGCGATTGATAAGTTTTTTCCTTAGACGTACCTTCAGTTTTGCTAGGACATATTCTGGGGGTGTAGAGAGGATGTTAAAAATACAGCTTTGACCAAAGTCGTCCCAAACGGCATACTGCAAATGAAAATCGCGGAATCCGGCTCCAGCAGCAGAGCTTGACGTTTTCTTAATTTCGGTATCTTGATTGTGTATGCGATAGATGCAATTAATAATAGTACTATCATCTCTTAAAATGACTGCTATACAGTGGAATAACAACATGCTCTTCTGATATGAAATGGCTCCCTGTGTATATACAACTGTAACAGGGATATGCTCATCAAAGGTTATACTGGCTTTATTTATATCATTCGTACTTAGTGACGTCACAAGGAAGATTTACAGACGTGCTTCAATGATAAAACTAGTTGTTCTCTCTTCTCTTTATTTTTTCAATGTTATGATATTCACAAAATCGACACATGTACATATTTTGTTAAATACAGTTCGCAAAATATCGTTTTGATTATGTTCCCTTCAACAAATTTGGAGTTCTCCTGATTTTTTATTTATTGATTTTATTTCATTTTTTCATTTGTTTCTCCATTTACCGATAAAAACAAAAACAGATTTGTTGGGAACGGTTTTTAGACTAGAGAAACTATTTTGACTTACATGTATTGTCACTTTCAACGCTGTCTTCCTGCTCTTCCTTAAATAGGCTATGACCACCTACGATTCTATTTTTGACAGCCAGCTAAGCGCCTCTCGCAGCTGACCAAGGGACCAATTGATTTATTCAAGGCAAACCTATTTTGTTCTCTGTCTGAGATCTACAAATCAATAATGTCAAAGAAGCCTTTTACCGATACCCTATGTGATAAAATAGCGTTTCCTTTGAAATATGAAATGTAGCTTTAAGAACAGTCAATATTCAGAAAACTATCCAATAAGATTATGAAATGTTAAATCCAATAAACGAATTTTCAATGGTTATTTTGCGAAAGCAGGTGCAGACTGCTAATTAACCTGTACTGTGAAAGGGTATGGTTTCTGTATTTTCGATTTTCAATTCATCATCATATCTTCGCGACGTTTTGAATTACACGGTTCCTTAACATTAAAAAATTGCTTTTTGAATTCATTCTATACATTGTTGTAGTGGTACAGTGCAACATTTTCCAATATAGTATACCTAAAGTAGACAAAGTTACTAGTACCTTATATCATCAAAACGTGCTTTGGTCTAGGTTAATTTGGCGCATGCCTTCGATGAAGGAGTAACAGTTAAACCATCTGGAACATCGGACCTTATTTGCTTTGTAAACTTTCAAGAGTGTCTCTGTAAAAGTGTTTAATGTTGCAAAACGACGATATAATACTGAAGTATCTACAGCACTACATTTCAAAATCAAAACCAATAACAGATTTTCATGAAGAGCATTGAGAAGTACAATTAGAATATAACCCGTTTTTTCCAGAAAAGTAATCGTCTTTTGTCTCATAAATAATAACAGTTATGTATTTTTCTCGAATCGAACTAATGGCATGGCGTTGTATCGATAACTCGGAGGGTGACAACGGAGCTATATAATAATTTGCACAGTATAAGAAAATGTATCGATCTTTATGTCAGACAAAGAAATATAGCTGAGGAGAACGTAAAAGGTCAAATAGTTGACAATCAAACCGACTCACATAACAGTTGATTGATAGTTGATAATCACCTATATAAACATATTGACTGTACCTTGAATGTCAATAGTTACCAAGGTTCGCTGCTCTGTGTAGGGTTTCTCTGCTCACAATCCTGACGCTCTCTATGGTTGTACAAAACACAAACACGGGAATAACACCTTCAGAATTTATAATAAGATACAGCGGAACCAAATAATTAGTTACACTGCACCTTATATCTCTTTCCTCGTTTTAGTTTTCCAAACTATTAAAAATTAAAAATATGATGTTATGTCATATAATAATCAAGTACAATGCCATAGCTTTTACAAATATAGATCAATCTTTTTTTAATATAATAGGAAATGGAGTTTTAGAGCCAAATTATTACAAAATACTAAAATGTGATTTTCTGTGAAATATTGATAAAGATGAATGTCATAGCTTATACAAATATCGATTAATCTTGCTTCATATAAAGGAAACCAGATCTTTGTTTAGAGCAAACCTTGGTCATCCATTTAAAGAAAAGAGGAGATGAGACTATGAACATTGTGTTTACAATTGGGAAATGCCATGAATTTGGATTTACTAGTAATGCAACGATATAAGCCCGAAAACTAATAAAAAGGACACAAACTAGATCTATGGTAAGCTAATCATTGCTGCCGAACCTTGATAACTCCACGCGATTATCGAGGCCATGGTTTATGTGTACAAGACGTAAGTATTCCTGACAGATCAAACAAGCAGACGACCTCTCTAGTCCCGACAGCCTATTGATTAGGTGTGTTGGAATCTCAGCAGTATGGAGGCCTCTGGAGTCTGAGGATTCCACTAAATATGGGAGACAAGGAGATATGGATACACTTCGGAGTACGGAGACAGTGGACAACGTTAATCATACTCCCCGAAGCACCTTATACTGCATACATACGAATGAAAATCAAATTCGAAGCAGAAATAATTTATTATTTCATATACATACATGTATATGCACGAACTCTTGTCACATTTTGAAGTCCCGGTTAGACATTATGTTCATACCGTTTTGTAAGAAGAGGGCTTCTATAGGTTATGCCTGTTCCTTTGGAACATACGAGTAGTACAATAAAACATTCTAAAATGAAATGTACATATTTTGCGAGTGATTTATCCCTTCAATATATTTCTGTTCCGCCTCAATATTGGCTCAAACAGTCCCTCACGTTCTGATTCTTTTGATGAATGAAGTCTCCAGGATACGCTTTTAAACCCAAAGTAAGAAAGTCAAGGTTGGTGGATTCAATTCGGGTTTGAATGAGAAGGGCTGGATATTCCAGGTTATATTTGTCATTACAGATGGGATAGTATTTAAGCATTTATATCAATTATACTTCGAATATCCTTCAGTAAAATTCTGCTTTATGATGGCCTATTCCCAGAGCATAACCTCCGAATGTGAGGACTGGGGTCTTTTGAAAGTGATTTGTCCTCTCAAACGGTGTCACCTCACCTGATTGCTACATTGTACAACACATACACCGCAACATCTATCACAAACCATTTTATACTCCATCTAAGATGTCGCAGTTGTGCGGCCAGGAGAAAAATCTCTGAGTAGTCGTGTGATCTAATATCGACAGGGTCGAACCCTGACTACCTCCGTGGAAGACCGAAGTATTAACCATTCGACCAATCCGCCCAGGAATGCCTCCCCTTCCCATGACTCATTTAGACCTCTTTAACAGGACGATAGGGAAAGGCAAGGGAAAGCAAGAGAAGGCAGAAGTATAGAGTCCATTGCAGTTATTCCATCGTGTGAGGAGTTTGTTTGACTAATAAAATGTTGACAATATCGATAGTGTCATTCCTGCCAAAGTTTTAACAGTACGTCCAAGTCCAAAAATAATTCTCACATTGGCACATATTTCGTCTTCTTAGAAATGAAACTATTGACCTTACTCGTGCAGCGAAAGTTAATTGCATTAAAAAACCAGAGAATTCACTGAATGATGATATGGTTCCTCCTAAATAGCGAAATCTATCACCAGTTTCACTAACAAATCCTCTTTTATCCCTTTTCTTGAAACTATTGGCCAAGTAATTCACCATACTATTGAAAAGCAGACATTCTTAACACTCACTTCACTAGCATCTCTACATCATCACCTGACCTTGGCCTTCCTCGCACTACTTTGCCCGCTACTCCATCTTCTCTAACCAATATCCAGGTCGCTCAACAAGATGTCTTAGGCCAGCTTAATATGCTTTACCTTAATAAACCCCCAGGTCCTGATGGCAGTTTCCCTAAAGTATTTAAGAATCTTAGTAAATCCCTTGTATTACCCCTTACACTCTTACTTAATAAGACTGTAGAATCAGGGATCATACTAAGAAGATGGAAACAAGCAGATGTTAATGCCATTTATAAAGGTGAGGGTTCAACTTGTGATGTTTAAATTATAGGCTTAGCTCGATAACTTCCTGTTTTAGTAAAATAATGAAAACAATTTTGTTTAAATATCTTTATAATTACCTGATAGAAAAGTCTAATATAACTCAACACCAGTCTGGATTCAGGCGACTCTACAGTTAACCAGTTATTGTATATATAATGAAATTGTTAGCAATATGGATCAGGAAAAGGAGTTCAGATATGTTTTTGTGATATAAGTAAGGCTTTTGACTGTGTATGGCATCAAGGTATATTATACAAACTAACAAAATATGGTATTGAGTGACTTTTGGCGGAAATTTGCTTATACAATTTGGTTGCAGATTTATCTTTCAGATAGAATGCAAAGAGTCAGCACGGAGGGTTATCGTTCTCAGTTAAGAGTTGTAAATGCTGGGGTACCTCAAGGATCTGTTCTCGGGCCGCTTCTTTTCCTCTTTATAATAATATTATCACTGAAAATATTTCCACTAACATTTAGTTATTCGCAGATGACACTTCTTTATATGTAATTATAAGATAAAAATCCAGCTCAGGCAGCACAAGCGCTATCAGCTGACCATACTAATATTGGTGAATGGGCTGACATGTGGGACAAAACTCAATCAGTTGAATTTACTAGAAAACATAACACTATCATCCTCCTGTATCGTTTCCAAACAGCCAGGTTACAAACACAACCGATCATCAACACTTACGACTAACCTTTAAAGACGACGCAACATGGAAATTACACATTCACAACATATATGATAAAGCTTACAACAGCCTCAACATTTTTCGTCATATTAAAGCTAAGGTTAATCGAAAATCATTAATTACAATTTATACTTCATGTATACGTTCAATTTTAGAATATGCTGACTATTATTGGATAACTGTATTCAACACTCTAAAGATTTACTGGAATCCGTTCCATTAGAAGCAGCTAGAATTATTACAGGCCTTCGCTCAGGAACATCATATGAACAACTTTACACAGAACTTGGTTGGGAAACACTAGTATCAAGAAGAGAAAAACACAAACTAATCATGATGTACAAAATAATGCATGGACACTCACCCAAATATTTACAAGATGTTTTAATTCCACTAACTAATAATCCAGATGATCATCCTTACTTTCTTCGACAAACTAGGCCTTAAAATGTACAGTGTACGAAATTGTAAAACCAACTACTATTTTAACAGTTTCTTTCCTTCCATGCACAGCTAATAATTCTGATACCAATCTTCTGTACTCTCCTTCCCTAGCAAGTTTTAAACGCCTTCTAACTAAAAAAAATCAGAGAATACCAAAGCGTCAACAAAACCATAATCCGAACTCTAAATCGATTAAACTAAGGGCAAAATAGGAACAAAGGAAAGATTTGCATGGAGACTCTCGTAAAAGCACAAGAGAATAAGACCAAGTGTTCCGGAAGAGTAAGTGTCTTCTGCTTCATCGACGACATCCCTCATGTAAATCTTTGTCACATCCAAGTAAGCATCAATCCTCAAAATGAGAACCGAGTCATCATTGTCATCACAACAAGTAAACACACTAACAAGGAAACTCAAAAACGTTCATCTTCATATCACACAAAGATTTATCTACATATAATGAAATTGTTACAATTTTTTAAACTGAAGGTGACAGAAGGGCAAACATTATCCTTTTCCGACTTTGCAATTATTCTAGTAATTTAAATTTTGACTTACATCATGACCATTTAGCTGATAGTCCAGCATGTGCTTGCTCCTCAGACTCCGAAACAGTATCTTCTTACTTTCTTGAATGCCCTCTCTATAATGACTTGCAAGTTAATCTTCTTAATTCCCTCTATAGTTACAACATGAACATGTAAATACTGAAACTCTATTATACGGATGTTCAAATTCTGATGGCAATACAAACAGGCAGATGCTGAGTAATATTATTTATTTTATTGGAAATCCAAACGTTTTAAACTTTATATGAACTGATAAGCCATTTGACTTCTCCATACTTGATCGTGAATGAGATTAAATGATATACGGAAATGAAGACCATGTTTGTTAATAATTATTTAACTATAAGTTTTATAAAAAAAATATATATATGAATCTGGCTGAGCATTGATGTTGGTGCTCTTCCATTCTCTATTAATTTACCATATTTTATAAATAGATGAAATCTTAAAAATGCAATCAAGAACTAAGTATATTTAAATTAATATCGGTCAACAGTTCTGGCAGATATGACCTGTGCACTTACTGTACATATGGACATTTGGTCAATCTGCCAGGTAAATTATAATGTGTAATTTATAGTTCATGTATGCATGCAATTAACTTTATTACTAGGATGATAATTACGGTACATGTATATATGTAAGATGAGAATGTTGTGTGTGTGTATGTTTGTAAAAATATACTTGTTAAACAAGTGTGAGTTACCTCCCTTTGACTGTCTATTTCATTTCACTATCTTAAAGCTACCGAAGGAGATAATTTATATAGAAAATGCCTGATATTCTATCATTTTGACAATATTTTCCATATTTTCGTCAATGAAATCTGTAAAAAATGAATTTAAACAATATCGATTTTGCAATAGTGATTTACAATATCGGAGTCAAAGGGAACAAAAAAAAAACATGCATGGGCGGATTGGTTGAGTGGTAACACCCCGGCCTTCCACGCAGTCGTCGTACACATGGACTTTCCAGAGAAAGTATTTGTTCTCCTGCCCAAACAACTTCAACAATCCAGGTGCATTATAAAATAGTCGGGGTGGGTATTGCGGCATCTGGGTCATTGCATTCAAGTGAGGTGGCACTATAAAATATGCGATTAGAAGCACGGTCCCACTACTACACACCATAACAATACATCTCCAGCACACAAACAGGCATACATAGGGAGATGATAGCCAGGAGACATTAGACTAGTAGTAAGCGCCTGATAAATTAATCCTTATTGTATAGGGTACTGTATTAAATGTATCAAATTGTATATATATATGTACTGTGAAGCACTATAGAGTGAGTTATGTTAGCTAAATAGGGCACTATGTCAAATGCTGAATATTTATATTTGCTTAAAATTCGTGCGGTTATGTACGGAGCCCCCGAAAGGACATGGCAATATATTTATCAAACTGTGCGTACGTTTTAGTTATATGTACGCACGGATTGTCAATATGTGCGCATGTTTTGTAATTTGTGAGCACGTTTCTTAAACATGAGCACAGATTACTAAAACGTCCGCACAGATTGACAATTTGTGTGCACAGATTACGAAAACGTGGGCACACCTAACGAAAATGTGGGCACAGATTACGAAAACGTGGTCACAGAAAACGGAAACGTTGGCACAGATAACGAAAACGTGGACACAGATTACGAAAACGTGGGCACAGATTACGAAAACGTGGGCACAGATAACGAAAACGTGGGCACAGATTACGGAAACGTGGGCACAGATAACGAAAACGTTGGCACAGATAACGAAAATGTGGGCACAGATTACGAAAACGTGGGCACAGAAAACGAAAACGTTGGCACAGACAACGAAAACGTGGGCACAGATTACGAAAACGTGGGCACAGATTACGAAAACGTGGGCACAGATAACGAAAACGTGGGCACAGATTACGGAAACGTGGACACAGATTAATAAATATATTAAAATGTCCCTTCGCGGGCTCCGTAGTTATGATACATATACCCTACAGTGGTTATGAATAAAGAGAAATAAGGAGACAAATCACATAATGTTGTGTTTTCCAATGCATCTGTTCAATTTAACGACATTTCGATGAGTTACTGTCCATTATATATTTCAAAATGTAAATCTTTACCTGTTTTAATTAACTTATTTATTTATTTATTGTGGCATGTTTTTTCAAAACAGCGATGTGATATGACGATATTTCATCATCCAGAATTTGTACACAGATCTACTATATTAGTTTTCAACCGATTTTTTTTTCAATCTTTGTACATTCATTCACCATGACATGTCATTGAAACTGTGTTTTCCAGAACATTGGTTAGATTTGATATCAATGTATTAATTCAGTTTTTCTCATTCCCGTCACTTTTTCATTGTGGTAGAATTACGTCTTTCATTTTAGAATAGGACGGGCGTATATAACATTGTATTCCGCACCGCGAGGCTCATGTTAAAGACTCATATTCTGATCAAGTCAGTTGACACCCCCGCCCCTAAAAACAAAAATAGATAAAAACAAAAACAAAAAAAAACAACAACAATAACAAACAAACAAAAGAAATCATATAGGATTTTGATGTCTGATCATGACCTATCATGCCAGACAAAATACTGTTTTTTAATCTGATTTAAATAAACTGTTGTCTAAATAGAAATGGACATTTTAGTATTAATAATTATAACCGAACACACGCACACAGAACAAAAGAATATTTTCTTTCTTGAGTATCGATTTTTAGGTGTACATATATGTGTAGTAAACGTCAAGATTTTTTGCTTTACAAATCTTGATGAACACCCTTGTACACATTTTTGTCAATATAACATGAAAAAGGGGGAAATGAAATTTAAAGGGAAAAGGAATTGTAGTACATCGTACACTTACTGGCTAGTTATCACAGAAAAAACAGGACAGTATAAAAAGGACTTGTATAAATAAACTGGGAACATTTTCCCTGATAATTCTTTCTCCATTACTAAGACGCGCTAAAAAATATAATGATGAAAACACTGAAAAAACAAAGAAAGCAAATTCGGCATCATTGACAATTAACGGGAGGTAACTCAAACTTGAAGCATGGCCTTATGGATTTGAAAAATAGTGCACTTTTGTAATTTTGAATTATATACAGTCGAAGAAATAATGAATAAAACACCATACAACTGTTTCGTCCTTCTAGGACTCGTCAGTGATGCAAGGGCATATAAAGTGAAGTATAGGAGGCGACTTAGGAAACAAAATCGGCCGAAAAAATGGCTAAATCCATAAACGGAAGGTAAACTAACCAGTATTATTAAATATATTTCGTAATTTGTTTTCAAATATTGATTCATTTTAAATAAATATATTGTACATGTGTATATTTTTTACCGTGCCACAAATCGAGTGGATTTAAACGTGGTAATCAGGTTACGGCATAACTCGGTGAATTCAAAGTCCAACAGCAGTATCTACATGTACCACCTGTGATACCAAAGAGCTAAAGACACACGTACGTGATATACATACTTTTATAATGCTGGAGTGTAAACAAATAACTCAAGGTATATTGATAAAAACAACATGTAGCTTTGTCAAAAAGAGGCCATTTGTGATTTGGGTTCTCAATTTTACCCTAATATCCATTTATGTCCTACAATTTGTACCTTGACGGCATTACCAGAGGTATGTGTACAACCTATCTTTGAAATAGGCAACCCACCCCCCTTCTATTAATCAAGAGGTAAATCTAAATGTTTCTTTAGTAAATAAAACATAGATGCATAATACAGTTTGAGGTTAAATAGAGTCATATCTATGATTGCGTTGGTATACTTGAAGCGGGGAAATATATATTTCCAAATGCTAGTAGATCTAACCTGAATGTATTGGCAGCTCACCCCTGTATGCTATGATATATGGGTATCTTGTTTATTCTTGGTTTTTTCTGTCTTGACGTAATACTTAATTTCAATAAAAGCATATAAAATCTGCTTAGAATATATGTTAGAATATCTTAGAAAATATAACTCAAAACGGTTTTATAAGCAATTCAGAAAAAGGAAGTCGGTTAATTCACAGAAGATATCTCTAGATGAATATCAAAAACACTTCTGCAATCTTGCATCCTCTGAAATAAAAACTGATAAAAGTATTGATAATTATATGAACCAGTATGATGACATACCCATTTATACTCCAGTGTTTGATGAACTTGATGTCGATATTACAGGTTTTGAAATAGAATGTGCAATCCGAAAACCTAAATCCAACAAAGCGTGTGGAATCGACGAAATGTTGAATGAGTATTTTATCCATTGTTCTGAAGTGTTTGTACCTTGTCTTGTTATACTTTTTAACAATATTTTTAAATCAGGCATTTATCCTCGTATATGATCAGTTGGAAATATTGTTCCAGTATTTAAGAAAGGCGATCCAAGTAACCCTGATAACTACAGAGGTATTTCAATCGTCAGTTGTATTGGGGTTTTTTTTACGTCTGTATTAAACGATAGGTTAGTGAAAATCGACATGGCCCTGGTTTCATCAACATTCCTTAACTTAAGGAAACTTCTTAACTAAAAATTCTCCATAGGAAAGCATTATAGAAGTTAAGGAGAAATTCCTTAGTTTAGGAACTTTCCTTAAATTCTGTAATGCTTTCCTATGGAGAATTTTAAGTTAAGGAGTTTCCTTTAGTTAAGGAACGTTGATGAAACCGGGGCATGGAGCACAATAAGATCACTGATGCTCAATTTGGATTCAAGCGGAATCTTTCAACGACAGATGCTTTATTTACATTACAGGCGTTGATTAATCGTACTCTTAAAAGTAAAAATCGTCTATACTGGTGTTTCATTGACTATACCAAAGCTTTTGACATGATAAATAGACAGAATTTATGGTACAAGTTAACAAAAGAAGGTATCGAAGGTAAAATGTTAAATATTATCAGATCACTTTATAAAGATGTGAGATGTTGTGTAAAAAACAATGGCGTTTGTTCAAATTTTTTTCACTGTACGATCGGTCTTTTTCAAGGAGAAATTTTGTCTCCTCTGTTATTTTCATTATATGTGAACGATTTTGAAATGCAATTTATAGAAGACAACTGTCCTTCAATTGACTTACAACTAATTAACATATTCTTACTTATGAATGCTGATGATACTGTTATATTTGCCGAAACACCCCAAGGCTTGCAAAAATGCAAGTGGGGCCTAACTGTTAACACTTCTAAGACAAAGATTGTTGTTTTTAAAAATGGGGGTAAATTGAAAGATAATGAAAATTGGAAATATGATGGGTGTGTTTTAGAGATAGTGAATGAATTCAACTATCTAGGAATTTTATTGAATTATAATGGAAAATTTAAACAAACACAGAAAAAAATATCTGAACAAGGTCGAAAAGCATTATTTGCATCAATGAGGGTATGTAAGAAACAGTATTTTAATATTGAGACTCAATTAGCAGTGTTTGATACATATCTCAGTAGCATAGTCAATTATGGTTCAGAAGTATGGGGATTCCATAAAGGCCCTGATATCGAAAAACTTCATGTCAATTTTTGTAAAAGGTTGTTAGGTGTGCGCAAATCTACTCCAAATATGATGGTTTATTTCGAATTAGGCCGTTATCCATTATACATAACAAGGAAACTTAGAATTTTTAAATATTGGTTTAAATTGCTCAATACGGAAAATTATATATTTAAATCGTGTTATGAAAATATGCTTCTATTTAAGGACCAATGGGTCTGTGAAATCAAAGATGAATTGAATCGCTTAGGCTTAGGTTATATTTGGGACGCCCAGAATGGAAACGATTTAGATTTTTCAATAATTAAGGAAAGATTATTTGACATTTTTAATCAAAATGGATATAGTGCTATTGTAGAGATGTCAAAAAATTTGCTTTACAGGGAATTAAATGATAAGATTATATTACAATCGTATCTGACAAAATCAGTTAATATCAGCTTTATGAAAGAAATTGCTCGGCTCAGACTGTCAGCTCACAATATAAATATAAATATAAATATTGAATCCGGGCGATATGTTGGCATTGATAGAAGTAAAAGATTTTGTACTTTATGTAATCTTAATGATATAGAAGACGAGTTTCATTTTGTTTTGGTTTGCCCTAGGTATTTTGATTTAAGACAGAAATATTTAAAATGTTATTATAGAAATAATCCAAGTGTATATAAGCTTACACAATTACTTAATACAAATAATGTTAAAGACTTGTGTAATCTTGGGACATATCTGTTAGCGGCAAATAAGTGTCGATCACAAGCATGAGATATACATGTATATAAATATTTATATATTTTTTGCAATGATGATAATGATTAATGTTGCTATTATACTATTGCATCGTTCATACTCCTGTGGCCAATTTAACATTCTGTATATATGTAAATATCCTGTTTATTATATGTTTACACTGATAAGTCGTAAGACTTAAAGTCAATAAAGAACTTGAACTTGAACTTGAACTTGCTTGGCTTTAATACGAAGTACATTTATGATTATCGAGGTTTGACTGTGTATATAATAAAATGTATAATGTATGAAAAACATAAAAATCAAATAAAATTGGTTTTAAATATGCGTCCATTGACCAGAATTTTCATCATAAAAGTTCAAAAACATGTTTAGTCAATAACGAGACAGCGACAGCTGGATATTTACATGCTTATTAAATTGCGTTTTAGTGTCTCACTAGGTAAAACAATTTCATAAAAACATTTTGCCTTGAATGATAGCATATAACACTGATAAAAATATTAATAAAAATAAAAATTTAATTAACATGTACGCATGCATGTAACAGCTTGTATAAGAATACATAGACTGGTACTGGGTAGGCGTTATTTTGAGTAAACGCTTAAATCATTGTTACCAAATCAGTTCAAAGGATTCACCAGTTTGGAATTACTGCTTTTACCGTGTACATTAAACGTGCAATGAATTAGTTTGGTCGAGGGTTACTGTCATTGAATTTGAGTGGGGAATTTATGTAAATATTATTTTACCAAATTATGTTTTTATGTGACATTTCGATGACTAGTACGATATATACCCTGTCACCATCATCAGACCAACAAAAGTATTCATACAACAGTTGTAAAATTTGTACGAGTTGGTTAATGACAAATCGGTCATTTCGTCTAAGCTGTTACTTTCCAACATGAAGAAAATGTTTACAAATACTGAGTGGGGAATATTAACAAAAGAAGACCATTTTTCATGATTTATGCAAATAAAATTGATTTTATTGTAGTTTGCATTTGACATTTAAGACCAGCATCCCTTTATAGTTTTACCTGTACCAATGGTGGTATAGCTATATGAGTCACGTGAGAGTCGTCAAATATAGAACGAAATTGACAATTATTTCCGGCCATTGTCAAGGTATGAAGGTCACGAAGAAGTTCTTTTATATACTTGTTAGATACAAGCATATGCTGAAATAACTAACGGTTTGTTAATCTATAAGAATGTATTGCTATTTATTTGGTTTGACTAAGAACTCTGGTTAACCATTAAATTGGTATTTTTGTTAATGAAACTAGATCCTGCTATAAAAAGGAGGCACATATCCAACATACCCTGTATCCGACACACATACACCAACATACCTATATCTGGCACACATACATTATTTTTCAACAACATACTCTGTATCCGCTATCACAATGAGGCACATATACCAACATACCCTTATCCGGCACACATATACCAACCTACTCTGTATCCGACACACATATACCAGCATATCCTGTATCCGGCACATATATATCAGCATACCCTGTATCCGGCACATATATAACAGCATACCCTGTATCCGGCACACATATTCCAACATACCCTTATCCGACACACATATACCAACCTACACTGTATCCGGTACACATATACCAGCATACTCTGTATCCGGCACATATATACCAGCATACTCTGTATCCGGCACACATATACAATGTGCCAAAATACCTGTATCCGGCACACATCACATATACAATGTATCAACATACCTGTATCCGCCACATGTATAGAATGTACCAACATACCTGTATCCGGCACGCATATACAATATACCAACATACCTGTATCTGGCACACATAAACAATGTTCCAACATACCTGTATCCGGGACACGTATACAATGTACCGACATACCTGTATCCGGCACACATATATAATGTACCAACATACCTGTATCCGGCACACATATATACTGTACCAACATACCTGTATCCGGCACACATATACAATATACCAACATACCTGTATCTGACACACATATACAATGTACCAACATACCTATATCCGGAACACATGTACAATGTACCTACATACCTGTATCCAGCACACATGTGCAATGTACCTACATACCTGTATCCGGCACACATGTACAATGTACAAACATACCTATGTCCGGCACACATGTACAATGTACAAACATACCTGTATCCGGCACACATATACAATGAACCAACATACCTGTATCCGGCACACATATACAATGAACCAA
This sequence comes from Mimachlamys varia, assembly GCA_947623455.1. Lineage (NCBI taxonomy): Eukaryota > Metazoa > Mollusca > Bivalvia > Pectinida > Pectinidae > Mimachlamys > Mimachlamys varia. The sequence continues at coordinate 42,668,922 of OX392528.1, forward strand.
CATACCTGTATCCGGCACACATAAACAATGTATTAACATACCTGTGTCCGGGACACGTACACAATGTATCAACATACCTGTATCTGACACACATATACAATGTGCCATCATACATATATCCGGCACACGTATACAATGTACCAACATACCTGTATCCGGCACACATATACAATATACCAACATACCTGTATCTGACATACATATACAATGTACCAACATACCTGTATCCGGCACACATATACAATGTATCAACATACCTGTATCCGGCACACATATACAATGTATCAACATACATATATCTGGCACACATATACAATGTACAAACATACCTGTATCCGGCACACATATACAATGTACAAACATACATATATCCGTCACACATATACAATGTATCAACAAACCTATATCCGGCACACGTATACAATGTACAAACATACCTATATCCGGCACACATGTACAATGTACAAACATACCTGTATCCGGCACACATATACAATGTACCAACATACCTGTATCCGGCACACATATACAATGTGCCAACATATCTGTATCCGGCACACATATACAATGTACCAATATACCTGTATCCGGCACACATGTTCAATGTACAAACATACCTGTATCCGGGACATGTATAAAATGTACCAACATACCTGTATCCAGCACACATATACAATGAACCAACATACCTGTATCCGGCACACATATACAATGTATCAACATACCTGTGTCTGGGACATGTATACAATGTACCAACATACCTGTATCCGACACACGTGTACAATGTATACCTATATATTCTGTATCCGGCACATATACACCAACACACATATGTACCTTTTATCCGGCACATATACATTAATGTACACCAAAATACCCTGTATCCGGCACGCATATACCAGCATACCCTGTATCCGGCACACATATACTAGCATGCCCTGTGTGGATTCCGAATGTTTCGCCAAGGAATCCACAGACGGACTGCAAGATAGCTTTCACCAACTCGATTTACTTGACGATGACCGTCCGAAATGGGAATTGTTGATCACATAGATGAAATTACACTTCAGGGTTGCGAGTTCGAATCCTTCGTGGAGCAGTTGCCATGTACTGACTGTATGTCCGTGGTTTTTCTCCGAGTATTCCGGCTTTCCTCCACCTCCAAAACCTGCCACGTCTTTAAATGACCCTGGCTGTCAATAAGACGTAAAACAGAAATACACCAAACCAAACGTTACCATGTACAGTGTTCAAGTATTGCTTCATACAATCGACAAGTTGTTACTTTTGTGCGGGAATATCGATTACGTAATGGGTTTAAATGCGTACACTCAGACTGCGTAGAACTATATGACTATATATATATTTTTTTTTTTACAGATTTAGGCAGAGCATATCATTTGCATATCATTGAATGCATTCATCCCTTTAACAAAGTAAAACGTGTAGATGTCAAATAGACCATAACAAATCTTTTTACCAAAATTTTAGCTTGTGATAGTCGACATAAAGGAGACATACTGTCAAGTGTTACTTGCTTCGGTGGAAAATCACAAAAGATACATATAGGTCGAGATTTAAAAAGTTGTTTATCATGCATTTAACGAGACGGAACGAGTTTAATATCGTTTTCTGACGAGAATATAAACATATATTAGATATTAGAATAAAGAATACTTTATTATATTTCAACGGAGACCATTGCTCATTTCAGCATTTTTGACGCGACGGAGTGGAACGAATTGAAACAACCGGGTTAGTATAGTCATAACAGAGAGAGGTTCACTACCTAAAGGTAAGTTGCATGTTTTATACAATGTGTTTGATACCACAATATAAACCCAAGACTATGTATGTTTACATTACAAATTTTAAATCAACAGTGAGCATGTGGAAATAATGAAGTATTTTGAACTTATACATTGGTGGTCAATTTCAAAATTCGTCATAGCAAGTCACTGTGTGATAATGTGATAATGCAAATACTTTCAACAACTACCACACCAAATTTACAATGTGCAGTGCAAATTTTATACTGTTTTCACCACATTGAGCGTATTTGTACATAAGCTTGCATAACAGACTTGTGAACTAACATATTTACACCCAAGACAGGATTCACAAATATTGCATACGTGACAACTTCGAATCATTATTTAGTTTCCTGAATAATGCTATACTATACACATATTTGTGTGAATTAAAAACAGACAAAAGCTTATACAACTTCACAAACACACACCTTGCGGGGAAGCAACGGGTGTAATAACACACTAAACTCTAATGAGATTAGTGTGTTATCGTATGGTGCATGGCTATTTTTTTCATTCTGCTCTCTAGAACGAGACTTTTAATTATTGAATTTATAAGGTACAGCATATGTGTATGTTACGTCATCTTGGATTACGATCCTTCAATAAACGGAGGTCGAACAAACAGACAAAGACCGTCCTCGGCCTTCATTGACTAACGTTAATTTATACTACAGATAAAGATATCGTCTACAAAGACGTGACGACGGCATCCCGTAAAACGTTTAAATGACAAGGTGAGACAGGTGTGAACTTTTATAGGTGGGGCATATCGGTTTCACCTTGTACAACCACTCGACGAAAAGAAAATTGCATTGGAAGTGACATCTTTGATATTCCTTTAATGCTTTTCGAGACCGATTACTTTATAACATATTTTATCGTAAGTCAGTCGCAGAAAGTTTGATAAACAGCCCCTGCTGTGTTTCAATTCCATCGACCTGTAACATGTATAACGTGTGTTTGAATGAATGATTTCATCAAATGAAATCATTCATTATTTATTTATGCACCCCTTCCATAACATTAACAACCATCGCTTATTTCCGTATGTACAAATTAAAAATTATATTACCCTAACTAGTTGCAGGTTGATCAGAACTATGAGCAAATTTTATGTTCGACATCTCTTTGTCTCATTGAGAATTATTTTTTATCTTTGTGTGATTTGAAGATGGAAAATTCTGAGTATGCTCGAGAATGATGACTCGGTTCTCACTTTGTGGACTTGATGTTTACTTAGACGTGACCAAGATTTACATGTTGAGTGTCGTCGATAAAGCAGAAGACGCTTACTCTTCCAGAACACCTGGTCTTATTCTTTTGTACTTTTACAATGGTCTCCACGAAGAGATTTCCCTTTTTCGTATTTTGCCCCTTGTTTAATCAATTTTGAGTTCGGATTACGGTTTTGTTGATATTTCGGTATTCAATATTCTCTGTTTTTTTCCCTTTAGTTATTTAATAAGGTGTATACATTTGTGAACTCATACATTGATAACATTCTTTTTTCATTAACCTCCCTTAACATTGTTACAAAGAACAATATAGTAGTAGTCTCTTTCATTAAAAAGGTTGCATAAATAAACCTTATATGAATGTGGCCTTTCTACTACTAAACGATAACGAATATTATTGGAAACCTAAAATTGCTGTCTACAGTCTGAACGGCGAAGGTTCGGTTAACTGAGATAAAATGAACTGAGAAGTGTTAAAACAGTTTAAATTTCGCTCAAAAGTCGATAAAGAAACAAATACAAAACCACAACAAAACAAAAAGCAAACAAAAAGTGTTGGTACCACTAAATGATGTAAGGGCACTGTATGCTTACACTCTCTGCATAATTGGTGCTTCGTTTCGATTCCCTTCATTTTTGGACACATGGCGTTCCCTCCTCAGGCCCCGTCAAATTGAAGTCCTTAAAATGACTATTGCTATTCACCTTTAAACGTTCAGCTTTCAAAATAATCAAGAAAATATATTTGTTAAATATTAGAGGTCTGAATGATATATAGAGGCCATTCAACGGTTTCCTGTTAAATATCAAATATATTTCACGAGTATGGCAGATATTTTTTTATATTTTCACGAGTGCGTAGCACTGGCCATACGAGTGGAATATATTTGATATTTATTGGGAAACCATTGAATTTTCTTTTTATTACATTTTCGAAATTCCCAAAAGTCTGATTTCATTTTAATATTTGTTGTTACAACTGACGGATTATCTAAGGCTTATAGAATATTAATACGCCATAGGAAGAAGTTATATTTTTTGTTCAAAATATATAAAAAATACAAAAACATATTAATTAAATTCATTAGAAATCTATTTATTTCAAAAATACTATAAAGGTTTTAAATGCCATTACTTTCTAAGATTTGAATCTAGAATAAAGAAAAGAATAGTACACAATATAGTGAGCATTGATATCGGACCAAAACTTATATCATCACTAGTGATGATATAAGCAGTGATGATATAAGTTTTATCAAGCTGATATTTTCTGATATTTCACTGGTAAAAAAATGTAATAAAAAGTCTTACGACGGCAAGGGCAATTTATTTCGGTACATACAACACTTCAAGATAGTAATCAGATTCGCGCCACCATTAGAAAACTAATATCCCAACATACTGCATAATGAGAAGATAATGTAAGCAGACAGTTTAGTCTAGAAAAAGATCACGAGAAATGAAAAATAAAAGCCTTCTAGTAACCAATGATAGTTCGTTGCTGCGAAGAAAAAAATTGGATACGAATCCGTATCCAAGAACAAAATAATAACCAAAAAATGTTCACCCGAAGTTACAAGTTCTTTATGAGGAACATAACACCTATGCTGATTAGGATTTCGACGAGAAACTGTGGGCCTTGACATTGGATGGACATCTGACGAGGCATGGAGGACACTGCGATACGACAATGCTGACTAGACAATATAGCTTATATTACCATGTTATTATATTTCATATTATTTCCAACACATCACGGCAGCATATGGGGCCCTTACATGACATCGTCATAACCGACAGCACCTAGCCCATATAAACTGCACAATTTAAATCGTCATCGAATCTGGTTTGGTAGTAATAAGGTCAATGGCATTCCGCCAAGTCTTTTTTGTTTGCTACTACTCTGTATATGTATTGAGTACACTGGTTGACATTCATTTAATATATTTCCATATCTGTGGGCTCCAAAAGAATTAACATTTTATTACCCCGAATGGATTAATTAGTCTACCTCGTTAAATGTACTGTACACATCTGTTACATGTAATTGGAAAAAGTGATTTAAGAATTTGGTAGCAATTTGAGAGCTTTGTGATATCAGAGTGTATATAATATTCTGTTACATTGTTACGCTAGAATTGTGTCCTTAATTACCTTAGCTGCTCGAGATTTAGGACATTAAACAAAATGAAACCTTTAACCATATGTTAATAGTTTATCAATCGTTTGAATTAAAATGCTTTGTTCCTATAACTCTAGGAACTTAGAAGATGACGTAACAAACACACTTGTTGCACCTTTTAAATTAAGTAATATAAACAGTGTTCCGAAACAATTAAACTGCATCAAACAGCTAGCTGATTCGTCCTTCAAAGGACTGTTAGTGATGCTAAATGACTCCAATGATTAAGATACATTGTTATAGATAAGTCGCTAAAGGCAGCAGTTGTACTACCAAACCTCTATCACCAACATCTGTGTAAGTCCATGTGATCCCATTTAAATGACCTTAGCTGTTCTGAATATAGGATATTAAACAAAATGAAACCAATCCTAAACCGGATGTTAATAGTTTATCAATCTTTTCAATTAAAATGCCTTTTAATAGATCACGATGATGTTGTTCCCGATTGTTCCTATAACTCTAGGAACTTACAAGATGACGTAACAAAAACACTTGCTGCACCTTTTTAATTAAGTAATATGTCTGCCGAACAAATAATTAAACTGCATCATATAACTGTTTCGTCCTTCAAGGATTCTTTAGTGATGCTAAATGACTCTAATGACATAGATATACTTTTATAGATGTAAGTGCACAAGACGCAGTTGTACTACCAAACCTCTAACACCAACATCTGTGTAAGTCAGTGAGATCCCATTTATCATATGATGAAATTATTCGTTCCTGATTCTGATTAAAGCTTCATATACCCATTAGCTTTGTCAATTAACTCGTTTTTAAATCCAAGTCTAAGGGGGAGAAGGGAATGGGGGCATCCATAGGCATTTACCTATATTTTAAGAAATTATCAAATACAATATTAACAGATATTTTAATTATCATTTAAAAGTATCATTTTCAGAAAGCATGCCACATAAATTATACTCTTCTTATACAGGTGATTACACTGACTATACATTGCCTATGCATGTAATATACGGCAAAAGTCCCTTTAAAAGCCTGTTTATCAGTTAATACGGGCCAAGTAAGTACAGAAGAACACACAGTGCACTACTCGTTAAAATAGTTCAAAGAATGTCATTGTTCAGTTATCGCTATGACAAATTTATTTACATTAACAAAATATCCATGCAATATGCACAGGCTAAACAAAAAGAGAACACCGAAGCGTTAACAAAATCATTATTCGAACTCAAAATCGATTCAAGTAGGGGCAGAAAAAAATGAACCCTTTTAAAATCACAAGAGATTAAGACCAGGTGTTTCGGAAGATAAAGCGTCTTTTGCTTCATCGACGACACCCGCCATGTTAATCTTGGTCACACCCAAGTAAACATCAAGGCCTCGAAATGAGAAACGAGAACCGGGATATGACTACCATTCCAACTTGTATATCAATATACAAATTTTCAGTATTCCTATGTTTTTTCCTATTGAAAATTTTGCGATGCAACATTTTATATATTATGCTGTGAAATTGTTGCACTAGAACTATGTCCTTAAATGACCTTAGGTGTTCTGAATATAGGTTATAAAACAAAATTAAACCAATCCTAAACCGAATGTTTGTAGTTTATCAATATCTTAAATTTCAATGCTATCTAATATATCACGTTGATGCCATTCCCGATTGTTGAACTTACAAGATGACGTAACACACAAACTTGCTGCAACTTTTAAATTAAGTTATATATACGGTATACCGAACAAATAATTGAACTGCATCATATAACTGTTTCGTCCTTCAAGGATTCTTTAGTGATGCTAAATGACTCTAATGACATAGATATACTTGTATAGATGTAAGTGCACTAAAGGCAGTTGTACTATCAAACCTCTAACATCAACATCTGTGTAAGTCAGTGAGACCCCATTTACCATAAAATGAAATTTAAGAAGAACTGTTTCTGATTAAGCTTCCTATACCCACTAGCTTTGTCAATTAACTTGTTTTTAAATCAAAGTCCATGGGGAGGAAGGGGGGGGGGCATCCACAGGCAATTACCTATATTTTACGTCATTATCAAATATAACAGCAGACATTTTGATTATCATAAAAAGTATCTTTTTAAGAAAGCATGCCACACAAGTTTTATCCTTTTTCTTGTATACTAAACATTGCCCTGGTATGAAATATACGGCAAAGGTCCATTTAAAAACCTGTTAATCAGTAAATACGGGGCAATGGGAACATAAAATACACACGGTGTAGTACCCGTTAAAATAGTTCAAAGCATGTCATTGTTCATATCTCGCTATGGAAGACTAACTTACACATCCATGCATTATCTGCACAGACTGGAAAAAGACCCATTGTTAGGCCTTGGTATGCCCGCACAGTCCCCTGATTGGTTGTATCATTATCTTTTCCTACACATCTGCAACAATTACATATGAATATATTTATGGTTATCATTCTTGCATTCATAGGTGTCGGCTCTTTAAGTTTATTCTGATAGAGATCTAGGTCAAAAGAACGGGATACTGCTTTAGCAACATTCTACATGAAATTCGTCACATAGCGGTTTTCAAATAGTCATCCGTTATAAGATCTTTGCAACTAGCCAATATATTTCTCAACTCACCGTTTTGGTTCTCACTGACAGATGAAGTATCGAAATTTAAAATGTTCGTCTTCCTGAATGCCTTTGTCATAATTTGTTAATTCACGCATCAGGACCTCTGCGAGTGACGGCCGACGCATGCGCCCAGTGTAGATATAGGTGTAGGTGTGTAGCCTGTCATCGATCAATTGTCTCAAGCAGTAACAGACAGTTACACTACTGACAGGTCTGTAGAGGTAAGGTTGCTTACCAAAATTATGATGAAACGTGCAGTATACATTTGGCTTGTTTTTCTTTTCAGAGTTGACTGGTCGCTTTCGAAACGGTTTCTACTCTTCGGTGTACTGGGCTCTCCATGTTAATACATCAGGCGTTTAGATTTCATTCATAACAACTACTCAAAGACTCTAAACTCGATGTTATTTAGTCGTCACTACAAAGCATTCTAACAGTGTTCGCTACTCGAAGCCGTAGACATACACACGGTAGATATGTACATAATCTGCTGTACGGGTTATCTGAAATTAAGTTTTTAAAAAGGTTAAGAATTCCTTATTTTACACATGTACGTCATACCTCGGTGCGAGTAATACGCGGGGCATAACGTAATCGTTTACAGCTAAGTAGCATGGAACAAGCGGAGGAAACTATCTTGCTGAAAATAACAACACAATACCGCGCTTGACTCGAACCCTTCAAACTTCGGTCAAGATAATTTCGTCCTGGCTTACACTAGACTGCCATTCCAACTTTTATATTAATATGCAAATTTTCAGTATTCCTATATTTCTATATGTTTCGTAATACTATGATATTTTTTAACTCAATGATGCTTTTAACCATATGCGAATATATTCCGTAATCTTTAGAGTCGAAACATCGGTCCTCTTGAATCGTTGCTTGAAAAAAAGACGTCTTTGTCATTTGATAAGATTTAGTTTTCTTCATTTGATTTCTATTTCAGGAGAACTTTGTTTGACATGGAGAAAAACGTTAATGGAAAACATCAAACGGAACCAAATACTGATGTCGAGACTCTTAGCGGAGGCGAGTCAAAACCACGGATGACATGGAGCAGTACAGTCGAGTTTGTGGTTTCCCTAATAGGCTGTTCAACGGGAATGTCAGACTTCTGGAGATTTCCTTATCTTGTATGGAGAAACGGAGGGGGTAGGTCTGAAATATTCGATTCGATTTCTAATACTTTTTTATCAAAATTAAGATTTGCTTATATCTTAGCATATGATTTTATAATAATTATGTAAGTCGCGGTTCTTGTATGCCTCTTTATCACAACCTATTTGTAGATCGTCTGAAAGAGGTTTCTTTTGAAACAATAGCCGGAGCTGCCATTTGGGCGCGCTCAAACTCACGGCTAGCATTTTACAGTTTATATCTATGCTCCACCACGAACTTGTTTACATTTGAGAAGACTGGAACAAGCGAGTAAAGGATCTTACTCAAAGATGCAACATATTGCCGTGATATTCCTCTGGTCATGAGCCCGGCGTTCTACCACTACTAGACAACTATACCTCCTGTAATGCTCTCGTAATACTACTATTTTGTTAAATGAAGCTCGAAGTTTAAAGTGCTTTCAAATGAATACAAAAGCATATGGTTGTATGGTAATGCTCTAACACAGAATACAAGACCCAGAGGACACAAAACGCTTTGAAAACGTTGGAGTTACATTTACGTCGGTTGCCATAAACTATGTTATACAATGTACGATCGAAAGAAAAACAGCACATCGTTATAAGTGCAAACGTTTAATTGGCAGTATGAATTGATTTATTATATCAACTATAAATGATTGTTAAAGTTTTGATTAGTTTGCATTTTGATAAATGCCGATAATAATTCTGGAACAACATTATCCCAGATAATTTATTAGTTATAACACGGATATGCACGCAGTCCTACATACATCTGTCAGATGTTCTTCTTACACACCTGTTTGGTTTATCAAATATCGAAAGTATCGATCAAAATTCAAATTGTACGAAAAAAAAAGACTTTTTAATAATTTCTTATCTGACGAAATTGATATGACCAACATGGACAGCTTGCTACTAAGCTATAGAATAAACGTGACGATTGCAATTTTCCGATCGTGAACTTTCCTTTTCTTGAAAGTAAGATCGCAGTCGATTCGTTATTCTCGGGTTTGCTCTAAAAATTGTGATTTTCGTGAACGATGTCCACTGATGACAAACAAACTCGCAACACAGGGATTCGAGAGATGCAAATTGATCCGAACTATGGGCAAGTTTTCTGATCGCCATCTTTATCTCGTTGAGAAATCTTTGCGTGAAATGAAGATGGAATGTTTTTGAGTACGCCCATTAATATCCTTACATGTGATTAACAATGATGACTCGGTTCCTATTTCGAGGACTTGATGCTTACATGGTGGGTGTCGTTGATGATGTAGAAACGCTTACTCTTCCGGAACACTTGGTCTTATTATCCTGTACTTTTACAACGGTATCCATGTTGATATTTCCTTTTTACGTATTTTGCCTCTAGATTAATTGATGTTTAGTTCGGATTATGGCTGTATTGACTCTTCGGCATTCTCTTTTTTTTATTGAAACATAAAAAACATTCAAACTATAACGACAGCTATTAAATACCAGTCGTCATTTTAAACGAATGTGCAAAACCTAACTGAATGCATCAATCCGCTACATTTATTGAGCTTATAGAATAAAGAGACATGGCCTTCTCTCATATTTTACTTCTTAACTAAACGATAAACGTGACGATTTAAATTTTCAAATCGTGAACTTTCCATTTCTTGATAGTAATATCCCTGCATCTCCATCTTATGGTATTAACATGTCGAAGTTGACTTGGTATTCTACGGCCTGCTCTAAAAATCGTGATGTTCGTGATCGTTTTCGACTGCTGACAAACAAGCTAAGAGAGAGGCAGGTTGATCAGAACTGATTATAGTCGCAATTTTTGCCTCATTTAAAACAATATTTTGTATCTTTGTGTGATATGAAGATGGACGTTTTTGAGTATGCTCATTAGTATACTTACCTGTTGAGATTGACAATGACTCGGTTCTCATTCCGAGGACTTGATGTTTACTTGGATGTGACCAAGATTTACATCGATACGAACTTTGGCCAAACCCTCGGCAAAGCCTCCGACATCCCTGGGCATGAAAAAGTCTTATACTATTTGCGTATGGGGACAGTTTTACGCAATCAACAATCGCATTTAGATTTAAATATGTAAAAAGCCCAACCCATGTTATTTAAATCTGATTCCACCGAGTATATCAGATAAAATAGTGATGATACTTTCTAAGAGACAAAAAATCAGAGAACACCGAACTAAACGAAAGGGGGAAAAATACACGAAGATCCTTGGACAGGTACTAAAGAAGAAGACTAGGAAAAGTGTATTCTTCTTATTCGTCCACAACTGACATGCAAATCTAGGTCATATCCAGGTAAATGCCACTTCCTAAAATTCAGAACTGAGTTTTATTTATAACAGACATGGTATACTAGTGAGCATATTAATAAACGTCTACTTTCATAGCATAAAAGGATGGAGACTATTTCGCAATGAGACTAAACTGGCGACAATAGAAGGTGTTCAAAGTTTTTATTTCGTCAACCTGCATTTTCTGGATCCCTGTGCCGTAAATATGTTCGCCAACAGCCGACAACTCTCATAAAATTCTCGACATTTGAGCGACATAGGTTGAAGAAGCAATGGTATTACTTACTATAAAGAAGAAGAAAGTTTACGATCGAAAATCGGAATCGATACGTGTATCGCTTAAAAAAGAATTACGCTATCTGAAAAGAACAAAAAACATTGATAGCAGTTATTTCAACTTATATTCATCTTTATTGATCAAACAAAAAACGCTCATCCTTCTGGAATACCTGATAATGTTTTATTCTTATACGTTTTCAAAGTTTTCTACGCAATTATTACCTTTCTTGATATGTATATCTAATATTTTGTTATTCTCTTTATTGTCCACACAGGTGCGTTCCTTGTTGCGTATGGGCTACTACTCATGGCTGGCGGTATACAACTTTACTTTCTAGAAATCTTTCTTGGGCAATATTCCGGGAAAGGAGTGTTACAGCTATGGGAGTTTTCACCACTTTTTAAAGGTAAAGTGGAAGCAATATTAAAGCATAGACTTTACAACATACAATAAAATTTGTATATTGCATTTATGGATGTAACGCTTTTTTGCATAAAAGTTTTTATTTTCAATCCCTGATAAAACTTCTGTATAACATATGTTTATACGCACTGCTATAACATTTGTTGAATTAACGGTTTTCTGCGCATTTTAAGTAGAAGTATATGTATTCCAGCCACCTCTGTTGTGTTGAGTCATCTTAGTGAGATACGGTCAGGTGTAAACGCACAGCCTGCTGTTCCACAATCACTTCGTTATATACACTTGATATATTCAAAAATCAAAATACAAAGGAATCACCGATTACAAATACGTTGTCAATAAATCCGTACTTGTGACAAACATTTTGTAGATAGTGATTTGATTTGTTGAATCAAAATGTATTTCTAAATCGACATCCTCGTATGTGAATATTTATGGTGAAGACGGAAGTGTGATCATGGTAGATTATAATTTGCAAGATTTGTGATAAGGTTTTTTTCTACGGATATAATGGGTTTTTTATTCCAAAGGAACTGGAAAAGCTTCTAACAAATTTAACTGTATAACATAATCCATGGTGGGGGACTACACTCTGTCACCGCGGTCCCCTAAAATTAAACATAATTTTCATGGTCATAAATAACTGTGTCTATAAAATTATATTCATCATAACGAAAATATCTTTCAGGGATTGGTATTGCTATCGCTCTGCTGAATTTTGGCTATATCAGCTACGTATCAACGATGCGTTACTGGATATTAGAGTACCTGAGGCAGTCGTTCACGTCTGACTTACCATGGTTATCGTGCGGACATACATGGAATACCAACTCGTGTAAAGCGTCACGTGTACTCTTGTCTTCTACGAGCAACAATGAAAGCCTATGGAATTCTACAGCTAATACGACCAGTTACCAACATAACACAACAAGTGTTTCAGCAGAGGAGGAATTTTGGCAGTAAGTCCATACATATTCAATTTATATATATACGTGTTATTGTGCCATGTCCTCAGTACAACAATTTTGCTGTTGCACGACAAATAATTTCAAAATATGTGGGGAAATAGAAATATGCGTATTGCTTCATTTTAAAAATTCAAAGAATGCCGAAGCGTCAATAAACCATAATTTGAACTCAAAATCGATCAGGGATAAAATATGAACAAAGGAAGGATGTGAGAGTATGAGAACAAGACCAGGTGTTCCGAAAGAATAAACGTCTTCTAACTTTATCGACGACACACGCCATATATATCTTTGTAACATCTAAGTAAACATCAGGTCCTCAACGTGAGAATCAAACCGTCATTCTCAATCACAACACGTATCCATACTAAAGAGCATATTCAAATACGTTTGTCAGCAGCAGACATAGTTCGGAAAAGCTTTGACGTCACTATCAAGAAAGGGAAAGTTTACAATAAAAAAATCGGAAAACAATGCGTAGTCGGGGATCTAGAAAAAAATAGAATAGCGTTTATCAAGCACCCAATTTATGACACTAACAACGTCAACGCACCCATTTCCCTTTCTGCTGGAAAGTTTTAGCGAGTTTTAGCATTGCTATTTTCATTAACAACATCCTATTTGTAATAATGCATTACCCAACATAAGAAGGGATACTTTTAACATCGTCAGATCGATTGATCTTTGTTTTTCCATTATTTTGTTTGTTTTGAAAGTATCGTAAATACAAATAAAAAACGTATTTTTTATTTTATACAATTTTTCACTTCAGTAGTTTTCAGTGTTCACATGTTACTCGCTGTTTCGTCACAGTAATATTGTTTTTTTTCCGTTCGGTGTTGAAGCGGACGTAACATCACGTAATCAATCAAGCAATCGATCAATCAACAGCGATATTTTTTTCAGCAGAAGAATATAGTTCAAAATTCACTATCGATTATTACGTGCATATCTTATACATACTGAAATTACAAATATATAGATATTCATGTAATGTCTGGATGTGCTGTATAGCATAGTTACATAACAAAAGATTGATTTGATTATGCAAAAGTATTTGGAAGAGTTACTGCCTCTGCTTTCAATTGAATTCATTCAAACTTAACATTATGTTGTATTCTTTTTATACTTATTTTCCTTTTTGTTTCTGCCGTATATCTTCTTGTCCGAAAATGTCCTCCTTCAGTTTCTGACATATTTATTTAAAACATAAAAACTAACCCCTCGGTATCTGAACTTGACCTCTTTTGGAACAGTTGTTGCCGTTATTTTTCCTCCTGTTACACTGTAATTCTTCTTTGTGGATCTTTTTTCTCAGATTTTAGCCTTCTTTGCCCACTTGTATTAACTTAAGGTCTAAACCCTCCTGGGGGACAGCGGGGCGGGACATTACAAAGGGAAAATATAGTATTTTTATTTACATCCTGCTCCTTTTGAAGAAATGAGAGGACGTTGACGGAATTTGACCTGAAACATCCTTTGGTAAAGAGGACATATGCAATTGTTGAAAATTCATTCCATTCTGTAGAAATGCCGGGATCCAAAATGTGTGTGGGGGTTAATGGACGCAATTGTGTATTAACGTTGAATCTGATGTTAGTGGTTATACGCGCACGAGTTGACTTGAAATGAACACTTATATTCAATGTTTTAAAGATGCAAATAAGTAATTTCTAAGTACAATGTATGTTTTAACTTTCAAAATAACTGGGACATGTTTGTTGTCAATATTATCGATTGATATACATGCATATATGATATACATTGGAACTGAGAGCAAATATAATTGAATTTGATTGGTTTGCAATCCGAGTCAAAATTAAACCACTTGATATGGAACAGCTGTCAGTATTTAGCATATCTGATTTGCTTATGTAAGCTTTTTCTAAAATTTTCAACATATTTCCAGATTACAAAATTTGAAAACACATACATATATATGCGCATTGATTTTCTCCTGACACTTGTGCAATTTGTTTCAATGTATTTAAAAAAAAAACAACGGATATATACAGTCATACAGTATTATATGATCAGACTGGATGGATTGGTGAAAATATAAACCTAATATTATTATAAGGTTATATATTATCAACTTGAAGATACAAATCTTGTTCTTATGACCATGCGATATATTGATTATCATAGCATCATTACCATTGGTATGTACAATATTAAATAATTTTAATGAAGAATGTATTGAGACGAGTTGGGAAAAAAAGAAAATATAAAGAAGAAAACACAAGAAATTCACATTCTGAAAAAAATGAAAAATGACTGACTAAAATAAATATTTCGAGAGAAGAAATACAAGAGGAAGAGTGAATGAAGAGAAAGAGGCATCCTGTGTTATATAACGTCATATTTTCATTTTAATGTATATGTCATGCGATATTGGTATTAGACTGTATATATCATCAAAACGTTTTGCCATTGGAAATATTAAGCATTGTAACATCTCTCCAATTTACATATAACATTAGTGTTTTAAAACTTATTTTTTTAAATACATAGAAATTTTAGTTTTTGAAATACTTGACTTCCTCATAAAGTGTCTTTATAATTAATTAAGAGAATACCGAAGCGTAAACAAAACCATAATTTAAACTCAAAATCGATTAAACCAGGGGCAAAATATGAACAAAGAAAAGGTTTACATGGAGACTCTTGTAAAAGTACAAGAGAATAATACCAGGTGTTCCGGAAGAGTAAGCGTCTTCTGCTTCGTCGACGACACCCGCCATGTCTTTATGTACATGTGAGGATCATGACCACATAAACCATTGAACATGTGTTTCCCGGTTGTCAATCTACCCTGGCATATTGTATTCTTATATATATTTCTATATAGAAATACTTTAATTTTGTTTAAAACAAAGCATTTTCATTGGTTTAAAAAGTTATGTTATCAGCCAATAACATTAATAAATGACGTCGCCGTTTATAACGTTGCTTTTGATTGGTTAATGCTGCGCATATTAATTTGTTAGAGAAAAGAGTCCATCAATAAAGTTAATTTTCGCAGGGTATAGATAAAATTATAAACACAAAAAACCCGAGTGTACCCTAAATATACTGCGAAGCGGTTTATGATGAGAGTACATTCCGGTTGTTTGTGTTGTACCTCCATAACATAAAAAAAAATAGATTCAAGTTAATCCTTAAATAAGGGCATACAACACCTACATAACTTAAAGAACATATTAATGTATGATGGGTCCACAGCAAGGTATGCGATTGAGGTAGCACTCTTTGATCGGCATCAGATTCGCTCTATCTCATGGTAATAAAAGCATCTTCTATGGCTCATTATTTTACAGGTACAATATCCTATCACTGTCTGGTGGTATAGATGAGGTGGGCTCTCTGCGCTGGCGCCTCGTGTTATGGACAATTGTTCTCAAAATTGTTGTCATAATTGGTCTTTTGAAAAGTGTAAAGTCCATTGGGAAGGTTCGTATATTTGGCTTTATCACTTTGTAAATCGTTGTTGTCTGCAAAACTTTTTTTTATAATTTTTGAAAGATTAATTAGAAAAATCTATGATAAAAACTATTAATTGATAAAACATTTGAAAAAAGCTTTTGATATTAAAATAAAAAGACATTACATGAAAGTATAACATAATGATAATATAAACCTATATTAAGTTTCCGGTTACTACTTTACTCGTGTCTCTTTTTTTCAGATGATGCTTTTTACCACATTCTTTCCTCCGTTAATTGGTTTAGCAATGCTGATTCAGGCATTTAATCAAAATGGCGCCATAGATGGTCTACTTTTCCTTATTACACCAGATTTTAGTAGATTGTCCGACTCCAAGGTTTGTCAACTATAATTTGTTGATACATACATTATTTCAGGAATAATAGGTATACAGAATGACAGTTTATATTTTAAAAAAAAAAACAAAATAATTTAATTTTGTTTGAAACAAGCATTTTCATTGGTTTGAAAAGCTATGCTATCAGTCCATAATGTAAAAACTGACGTCGCCGTTTATAACGTCGCTTTTGATTGGTTGATGCTACAGCGTATTAATGTGTAAGAGAAACAAAATCCATCAATAAAGTTAATTTTCGCAGGCTATAGAATAAATTTTAAGGCTTAACTTGAATCTATTTTCAATGTTATGGGGTTATAACAGTGTACTCTCATCATAAACCAGAACACTCCGGTTTTTTGTGTTATACCTCCATAATATAAAAAAACATATTCAAGTGAATCCTTAAATAACAAAACTATTGAACATAGTTTTTAGACATTCTTGTAACATATTTTGTAACAATTCAATAATTTCAATGTTACAGGTTTGGTTAGAGGCAACATTCATGTCTTTCTACAGTCTGGGTCCAGCGTGGGGTGGCATTCTGGTGATGGGAAGTCATGCGAAATTTCACTCGAACTGTTTAAGGTAAGGATACGTACAGGTACATATACCGTGCCTATATATTCATGATCAAATGCACACTTGTCATAATAGTAATATATATTGGTGGAATATTCATTCCATATATTGTCAAAATTTAAAGTTGTCTAGTCAACAGATCGTATGAGAATAAAATCGGTCTACATTGTGTGACACAATTCAGGCGGCGACACATACTATTGGGTAATATAAGTTTATTCATGATCGTAAATTACACTGACTTCACAAGTACATGTTCATGGTAATACAACATCATCAAGCTGATCGTACTTCGGCGTTGTGTCTCAGTCTGGCTAAGTCAATTGTCAACTTATAAGTCGCTCCTGCATCTTGACATAACCTGGCCTCTAGAACCCCCTGGCGGCCTCTCGGGTAAGACTGTCAAAAACCTTGTACTCTATGTCCATCCCAGATGTGACTGTGAAAGACCTACTGCAGTCTTCTCACGGTACAGACTGACCTATGACTACATTATATTTGCTCGTACTTATAATTACTTATCTCTTTCGTGTACAAAATAGTGCCGTGTGCATACGTAATATTCTATTTCCATTGTTGGCCATCTGGTGTTACTTATCTGACCAATACTCCACCCTGCCCAATAGAAAGATACCTAATTAACAATTACACTGTAGTTTATACGACAACACATCTCCCATCAACACAGCACCTAGGCTAATTAATACTTCCCAGCTGGTAAGCCTACCGTGATATATTTATCTCAATATCATATCAGCATGCCTACTTTGTTACAGTTGTTCCTTATTCAGAATTAACTTAGACGAAGATGCAGCGAAAATTTAATTTTCATAAATCATAATGATCATTCATACAAGAGTAAGATTATACTAGGGCGTCTACAAAACCATAATCTGAACTCAAAATCGGTAAAATAAGAGACAACATATTAAGAAAGGGAAGCTTTATAACGTCCTCAAAGCGAGAACTGGGGCATCATCAATAAACTCTGTAACCTTTCATGTAATTATCATTGTACTCATTGTCATTTATTGGTTGTGTACAGAAATCATTTCAAAAATCATACTTAACAACAAGATTCTGCGAATCTTTTGAAGGATAATCTAGGTGTTTGGTTAGTTTCCATTTGATAGATTCGGAGCTGTTTTTGTCAGGTACCCTGGTTTCTATCATAACAAATTATCGTATGCACATGCCGTGAGAGACCAGAATAATAAGTTGATTTTATAATGTTTCATAATATTATGTAACGCAAAAGAATTAATATCAATAATTAACCTCAATTTATCATAATATATGCATACATTTTTCCGTTTTGTGTTTTAAATATTATCGATACGATAAATATAATAATTTAACTATATACACAAACCTGTTTTGATTTGATAATGTGATATTTCACAAACATAAAAAGTAAAGCTTTGCCATTTTTCATTTGAATATGAAAATCATCTGTAATAATATTACTCATTATATGAAAGCGAATGGTCATTTGGCTTATATTAAGCATTAAAGATGTAGTGTTAGCAAGGAAAAAAAGAATGTACCTTCATTGAACAGGAGTTGAAGCAAGATTTTTGCACCAAGGAGGCCATACATGTGATATTTTCAGCATACCCATTCTGAATCTGTTTTATCATAACAAAGCAAATAAGGGCATTTTAAATAAATGAATTTGATTAATTTTTTTAATAAATTTCAAAGAAAATATCATATTGAAACGGGAAGTACGGTAGCAACACCGTTGATGATATCGTCATTACTGATTTCCATATATTTAGCCTCATCAATCTTTAATGTTATCCATTTAACTTGCGTTGAACGTTAGATCCTCCTTTGTGCCTTAAAACCGTCGTCGCTTCCGGAATAGGTACTTTTAGCGCCCCTAATTTTTTATACTTCCTTACTGGTAATATAATCAAGATGATCTGACATCGGTGGGCATGATTGTTGTTGGTTGGTGACATTGCATGGCAATTCTGACGTAACTTGTCTCAAGGTGAACACCTCCCCTTTCCCTCACCAAATATTTTCATTGGTTTATATACTATTTTATGCCCGCCTACTAATGAAATGAAGGGGAACGCCTCTTTCTTTTAAGAGGCATTCGTTTAATTGGCAGGGAGTATCCCTCTGATGGAGAGGTTTAGATTTAAGTGATTGTAGGGAAACAGGAGATTATATAGTCATGCTTTTTTATACAGGAAAAGCTCAGCAGAGGTATTATTGCAACATTGATATTCAGAGATTGAAATGGTTGCAGGGAAATGAGATATATCATCATATTGTTTTATATAGGGAAAACTGAAATATAGGGTTAACTGTGGAGATAAGATGATTTTTGACATATATAACACTGTTGTTACAGAAACGTGTTTATAGGCGCCATTGGTGATGTTTGTATATCAGTGTTCAGTAGCGTCGTGCTGTTCGCCGTCATAGGTGTCATGGCGACAGAAATCGACGTCCCTGTTGAAAGTGTTGTTAAGTCAGGTATGTGTTATTTTAAACAAATATACTCGACATTGTCTACAGATAATAAATGGTCGTGAAAGACAAGTCATAATTTATTTTTTAAAAGAGTTAACCATTGAATTGATCAGTATAGTTGTACATATTCAATATGTGTGTAGAGCAATTAACTATCGGTACATTTTGAATGCAGCCAATTGCGAGGAAAATGTGCAGTTCATGGAGAGTTTTCAAACTGAAAAATATTAACTTTTTATGCTAGGGATAATGCAACACATAATTCACGTCTCCGTTATTTATTGTACATTTTGATAAAAATCTTCATCGTTGATTCATTGAGCACATGTATGCCCTTTGTTCTACAGGTATGTCTATCGGTATGGTCGGTTACAGTCGGGCACTTGCCTACCTACCAGCGCCTTACATCTGGGCTGTGATGTTCTTCTTTGCCATCACTATTGTCGGAATAGATGCACAGGTATGACAAACATCGATTTGTATATCATCTAATAAATACCTACAGTGTTTGTTTTGGAACGTGTGACGCATTGTATGATATGTGTTGTTGTGATAGAATTGGCTAGCATTTCTTACCTTAACCTTCTAGCTGTTATGTTTGTAAGAACACGGTTTTCATATATACAAATATGAAAATGTAAGTAATGTTTAAATGTTCAGGTTTTTACGTCGAAGAAAAGCAAGATGAATAAAAAAATTGGTAAAAATGGTGAAATTGAATGAGAAATGTTTATTTTTTGTAATAAATATTGATAACTTATCAAACGGTATCATATGTCTATGCACTATTTTAATAATAACGTATTGGTACCAATGTTTGTAGGTTATTTGTACAGAGACAGTGGTGTCATTTCTGGAAGGCTCGAGTGCTAGACTTGGTCGACACAAACACCTAATCCTAGTGCTATTTGTCAGCATGTTCTCGCTTCTTATCAACCTCCCATTTTGTACACAGGTAAAAATAGATACATTGTATATGTTCATGTATGCACATGATATTTTGCAAGACATTAATCTAAATCATGAATTTTCATAAAAAAATCCAATTTAAAACTGTTGGTAATTTATTTGTCACATTAATTCTTTCTAATATGAAGCCAAACTCACGGCATTGCATCCTACGTTTGTAATGCAAAAAGGCTTTTATTTTGATGTTCATATCTTTTTGGTTAGATCAGATGGTGACTATATCTTAACATAAGATTTTAGATAATAAAAGATAACAAAAATTAACAGTATATATTTGACCAATAATCATATTTTAGAGATTTTCGCGCTGGCAAAGCATTCCGCTAAATCATGATTGTGTTAATAACAGTTTATGTAAGTATTGTTACTGCCTTAATTCTTTATTACTCTTATCTGTCTAAGTACATTAACGTGCAAAAATTTTGTACATTTGAAGAAGTTCGTTTACAGTATTTAATCTTTAAAATCAACATGGATTTACTCAATGTTATTGTCAATATTGATTTGATAATTGCTTGAAGGGAGACAACTCCTTCGTTCTTTGTGTCACACTGCAGTTCCAGCCGATTGACTGTCGAGACATGTCGTACATTCTTATTGCATTTGTTTATTGAATTGTTGCCCCTCGATGAATATGCTTCGCCTTGCAATTTTCCTGTAAAATGTACATCAAATGCAAGTTCTGGGCCACGTGGTTAAGGTGTCTGACATTCTTTATTCCCTAGCCCTACACCTTTCTCGGGAAACTCCGGCTTTCATCCACCAACACAACTCGACACGTCCTTTAACGACCATTACTCTTATTAGATATTTCGCATTAAGCACGAATCCGAATACCTATCCGTATCCGTATAGAGCGGGGAGAAATCCTTGATGTGAGTTTATGCATGTATCCAATAAATCTGTTTTAAAATTATAAAGATGTCATAACTTCTCTCTTACACTCGAACCATATAAGATAATGTGGCAAGTGTCAAATACAATACAGGTATCACTTGACTATATGTATAACTCGATCGAACTTCCCACACCTGGACACCGATCGTTCGACTTGCATAAGCTCATCCGTCTGCCCGTCTAAGACAGGATTTTGTCCGCTCTCTAAACCAGTGAAGTACATTCAAGCTTGCATCATTATAATCATGTTTGTATTATAAGAAATAAAAAGTAAACATGTTTGGTTTACAAATGGGTAAATGGTGCTACATTTTTGTAGGAGAAACGTATTCATAAAACGATACAAGGTTCTGGACTAGGACCATTTCCTGTGTTGGTACTTATTAACGTTATATTAGTAAACATTGGTGTCTGTATGAACGATATTTCTCCTGCATATTCCGCGGATAGCTGAACGGAAATTGCACACAATATATTGTAGCCATAGAACACTTGTCAAAGCAATGAAATGCTACTTTTAACCATAATGAAAATGATGCAGTTGTTTTTTATTGTTATTGAGGAAAACTGCAAAGATCATTGCTATTTATAAACACCTTCAAGCTGCAGGTGTATACTTAAATGAAAAGGGAAATCGGGAAAGTCAGATTTCTATTAACGTCATAATCAGCTTCAAAACTCTTCAGATTTACACAAGTTAGATTTTCATTGAAAAAAAATCTTAGATATGTACTGTTTCCATTAGGTCTGTCTACTTTGTAACACTGTTGATTCAGAACGGTCGGAAAATATATACCTTTGCCTTCATTCGCAAGTAGATAACGGTATCTTTTTATGGAAACTGGCTGTGGGAAAAACATACTAGGCCTAGTCTTCGTCACAACTATAGTACTTTGACTACAGATCTCTAAAGATAATTTTGTCATATCTCCAAATTGTAATTGTTCTTATCCACTAGAAAAGTTAAAGTGTCTGACATTCTGCTACCACTAGCCTTCAACCTCCTGGTCACGTGACCTAACCAGTACGTATTTTGTCCAGATATGATATTTTTAGTGATCTCTTGATGTCATATTGAATGGCTTTTGATGCATTAAACCAGCAGGATAAGGAAGCTACATGATTGATTGCACAGAAATATGAACCAAATACGAAAAATCTCATGTTAAAATTACATAATGACATCGAGGTTTTTCATTATAGAGAGTTTATTGCTTAGGGAAGCTAATAATATGATATCTGCAGTGTAAACGTGATACATTATTTAGAAATTATGCGGAGATTGAACAAAAAGATATTCCTATAGCAATACTTGCAACATAACGTGGGTACTGGTCCGTAAATTATATACATATATGTATATTAATGTTACTGTTACTAATGAATTTAGCAAACGTATGTTGATATTTGCATTATTGATTCCATTATGTATTAACTTAATTGAAAAAGATCTGAGTTGAAGTTGTTATAACCTGCATGTCAAATTCCTTTTAAGCTATTTGTTTGAAATACATTTGAATTTAACTAGCTAGGTAATACAGATATTCGTATTCATGTTGATAATAGATATGGGTTTCCTGTATAAACTTGAACAACAATTGAAAATTTATAGACCGATTTTGACTCGTGTCCGCACGTAATCGGCTACATAGTACATGTAGTGCATGAAGCGTGACGAAAACATGCGACATACACGTACATGATGATTAATAGAACTGAAGGTATATTGAATTAACACAAATGAATTAAGGAGATGATTGCTTACACTATTTACATAGTCTTTAAAGTCTTGAATAAGTAAAATAAATAAATTACCCTATGATTTCTTAAATTAAACGTTTCTCCCAGTCCGATACGTATACGGATGCGTTTACTGATACGGATTCGTGCTTAAAGCGAAATCTCTAATAGCACGTACAAATCTAACCGAAAACTCAAACCAGTTTATGGAGATTTATTGTAAAACATTAAGTAATAAATTGAACAGCTTACACCGATTTGCCAAAGATGTGAGTAAGTTATTTCCTGGTACATTTCCTTAAAGATAATTATTTTGATAGGGCCATAGGAATATTTTTGGGGACAATGAGTAGCAGAAAGGGGCATAGGGAACTATAAAGGTTTGATTTTCATACTGCAATCAGAGTAAATCGGAGAGAAGCGACTATGTATTCTTTTCTACTCTATTCATTGCTGAGCTATATAAGATTTTTTTTTTAATAACGTTTCCCTAAAAAGTGGTCCTGGCACGCTTGTATGTTTTAGATGTACTACTATGTCTAGCAAAGGTAGTGGGAATGCACAAATAAAACACTATGTTAATTGTTTGTAGGCGGGCCCATACCTGTTCCAATTGGTTGATTGGTACTGGTCAACATGGTCAGTGCTAGTGATAGCTCTACTAGAGGTCATCGCCATTATGTGGTTTTATGGTAAGTTTTAAAGGCCCAATATACGTAAATTCAGGTATTTTTGGGGATTATGAAAAAAATATGGAAAGGGTCCTCTTGATAACCATGCAAAAATAAGCCTAAAACGAAGTAAGCCTGAGTGGTAACTAACAAGAAACTCTTTAACAAAAAAAACCCAAAGAACTGAAAAAATACAGATGGGGCCCACTTCAACAACAAGCCGAAAGTAGAAGACAGTTCAAAAAGGACGCGTGTTTACAAATACCTTGTTTTAACTGCTGCCGTACCGGTAACCGCCTAAGAATTCACCTAAAATATTGCTGATATCAGTTAATCTGAACTTAATCTATGGATATAATAAGTTATAAGGCTTGAATTTCGCTTCAAGTTTTGCC
This sequence comes from Mimachlamys varia, assembly GCA_947623455.1. Classification (NCBI taxonomy): domain Eukaryota; kingdom Metazoa; phylum Mollusca; class Bivalvia; order Pectinida; family Pectinidae; genus Mimachlamys; species Mimachlamys varia. The sequence goes on from OX392528.1 coordinate 42,693,426, forward strand.
GAAAGTTACGTATATTGGGCCTTTAATTAATATTGTATCTAAATATCAATAGATAGGTGCAGTTGTGTTATACATGCATCATTTTTTCTAAACAATCAAAAATTGATTCGAAATTAATATTCCTATTTAACTTGCTATTTCACTTCAACCAGATACTATAGATTGCGGCAAGACTAATCTACACTGTTAACGCTAAGGTTAATGGTTCGGTATTCTCTTATCTATTTTCTACTCACCCACGTATCTTTATTGTCCATCTGGTCGTGATATCTGTTACAGTGGTATTGATGAGGACGAGCAGAACGTTCGCCTTTGCCTTATAATGTATGTGGCGTAGCTTTGATTCGTATTTAGAAGAATATAGCACTATAAGTTTATGTAAATAGTCAACAATCTCTCGAGAAATCCCCTTATGGTGATATCGAACGATGTATACATATGTTTATAAGGTATGGTCCTACTTTCTTCAATTCTTGTTGGCTAAAATATGGCAACATATCTTGTGCTAATGACTTGTGTTTCTACTTTTGGTATTACGTTTGTGACGTCGTACTCATTGGGGCGTTATAGTTTTAATACTCTAATTCCATGCTATGTAAAGATAGATATAATGCAATTTCAGTCTTTTGTAAACAGGTTTCATATCTAATTTTAAAATTAAGGACTTTTGATTCGGTCAATATGGTGTTGTAACGACCTGGTAGAATAGAAAAACGTTGACCTCGGGCTTACGTCCACTTATCTAATTTATAAATATTTCGTCTTTGCATCAGTCACTAGATAACACTTTCGATACATTTGGTCTTTTTACAGGAGGTGATCGCGTTGACTATGGTTTAAAAGACATGACTGGAAGAAAAATGCCACACGTCTTCCGTATTGTAGCAGCTTATATATCACCTGTCTTGTTCGTGGTATGTAACAGTATAGATATACAGTAATAATAGTTAAACAACAAGAAAGAAAGCATATATCAAAACCATCCAAATTATATATTAAGGATCAGATCCGGTGCTCTAGAAGGGTACAGTTTCTTCGAATAGGTTAGTTTAAACATATTTAATTGTAAAATCAACCAACGGACTGGACAAGTTATCACAACTTCAAATAGTGCTATCGATAATAATTACGTGAAAGATAAGTAGAACATTATGTTTATTAGGGGAAAAGTCGGGAAGAGTAGGGAACATGTTGGAATGGGATGGTGGTAGGATGGAAAAGGAGAGGGACGGTCAGGTGTGTGTGTGTGTGGGGGGGGGGGGGGGGGTGAGGTTAAGAAACATTTACTGTTGAATGGGTCCTCAGTTTAAAAAATAACCAATTATCTTAATTACAGTCAATTTCAAAATGAACAGAATCAATGTCACAAAAAGTTATCGAAATCATTATTGAAGTAAATATCCAACTAAGGTCATATAAAGCTTGAACAAGGGTAGCACCAAAAGGACACGTATAGCTAATGTCAACAGTGAAGACCAGAGAAAGGATACTTCACAGAAATCCTTATAATTAACAGTTCATCTATACATTCAAAGACAGAATTGAAAGATTTGGCACGTTCTGTTTATATCTGTCTCTAATATTCCAAGAATGGTGGTACAAATGTCGGATAATAGCAGGGTGGACAAAATGAGTCAGTGAGTGATAATGTGTTTTTATACATATATTTGTGTTTATTTGTATAAGACCTAATATAAGCGAGGTAAATACATAGTAATCATTAAGATTAATGTGAAGGTTTTATACCGTCTTTTGACCAACGAGAACAAATGTAAAAGGAAAAGGATTGTTGTTCATATTTTGGTCGCCCTGAAACAAAGCGATTATTGCAGAGATATATCTTGTAATTCGTTTTTATGCAAATAAAACTTCGTGACTGTATACATGTCGTGTGGACAAATGTGGAATATCAATGAATTGTGCGCTTCTCTCTTCACACATTGTTGCAGTTGGTTTATCAATACCACCGAAATGAAAATAACCGAACCCTCTTTTCGAATTAAGAACATTGTACATATCAACTATGAATCAAAATGTTTTAATCGAAGAAACATTTAAGGGGGAAGTACTCACTTTGATCAGAAAAGCTTTCGGGTTATTCAATAAACTTTAAAATCACTTTGAAACCGTATATATTAGTATGCCATTACCCAATTTACACCAACTATGATTGTCATCGCACAACGTTTGTTGGTCGTCCGCACAATTATGCACACATTTTCATGTTGTTTTTCGCATATCATTTACATATAAACATATTACACTGTTCATATAATGTTTTATACATTGCTCTCAAACCGCAATCATTTAAAGTGACTAAATGGGTAAAAATCACTGTTAAAAAATCAATAAACAGTCATGGTCCTGCTTGTGTAAAAATAAAAAGGCGATGTAACCTATGCATTCATACACACACACACCAACACACACACCCACACACACCCTCTCGCACATATTTCTGTCATGTTTGTTATGAAGGAATCGGGATGCGGAAATGGTCACGTGGCGGACTGCATGACCTAATCGTCAAGCTTCGGGTTGAAATTGGCATGGCCTTGTTTACAATATTAAGACGAGTAACACAATGTTTTAAATACTTAAACAGATAACTGCACCAACGCTGGCGATATGAGCGCACGAGTCGCTTAGTTATGAATCTATTTCATTATTTATAGCAATGATTTTCTGGGTATGAAATATACGGTAATAGTCCCTTTAACGATGGCCGATTCATAACAACTGCTCAAGTGAAACTTTATGATGACTGTAATATACATTTCATCAACAGGTCATCTTTAGAATTGCTCAAGAAAAGAAGGGTATTGTGAGTGTATAATGTACTGCACACAATTAATTGTACATTTGTTCTGTCCGATTCCAGTTCCTGCTTTTGACAAGTTTTGTCACGTACCGATCTCCAAAATACGGTTCCTACGTCTACCCAGGGTACACTAGCGTCATCGGCTGGGTGCTTTCATTCACAGTTGTCATCCCAATTCCTCTTTACATCGTCTGGCAATTAGCCAAATTGCAAGGGACACTCAAACAGGTATGAAGTTCGATTTTTCTGCTTGTCCATTACATGTACATTATGTAGCTCATTAAATTCTTGAACAGTTGTGGTTGCATCCACAGCCAGTGAAGTGAAAAGTTGAAGAAGTGTATTAAGACTGAAAGCCTAATCAAGTAAATCCTTTGTTAACTACTGATAGTATGTCAAAAGCTGATGTTTAATCGTATAAAAGCAGTTTTAATTGGGGGTTCAGTGGTACCCATATCTACAGCTATGACGTCATACCAGCTTCCGTTGATTAATGGTATTAGTATCTTGATATATGAATGTCGTTTTCAGTTCTATAGGTCGTTTCTCATCCACTCCTCAACGGTTATAGATTGTCCCTAACATATTATATGAGGCCAATGGCGATTTACCGTCCTCCCTTTGACCTCGATGACCCATTTTTAAAAGTCAAACCAAACAACGAATTTGTCGCACAAATATACGCTGTAAACGTAAATGCATCAGTCTTTCTCAGCAATGATTGATGAAATGACCTCGAGACCTCTGTTTCTGTGTAATGTTCATGCTCATATTCATTTCCGTTACCCTATAATCCCCAAAGTTGTTATTTTTCTGCCAGGCAGCTGTTATCGCTATCGAGTAATATATTAACATGCGATACTTTTTCGTTTGTGGATACTAATATAGCCCATACGTCGACACAATAATGAGTTGTTTCTATGTTTGTGTACAGAGATGGACAGTTCTTACACAGCCGAGTAGTGTTTGGGGCCCAAGCGATAGTGCTCATCGACTAGAATACCTGGATCAATCACAGGCCGAGCGATCCCTGACGGATATAGCCTACTACAACCTGACGGGTACACACAGATACCCCACGCAGAAGCACTGTGAAAGTGTAGCACTGCACTGTACTGACTAGGAGACAGCTTACAGTGTTATTATGTATTTTGAAACCTGTGTATACGAAATACATGTCACCCAGTAAAAAAGGTGAATTCCTTTGTTGAATATATAGTGAATGTTTCATGTTAATATTAATGTTGTGTTGTCGTCATGGTGATTGTTATCTTAAAATATGGCTGTTATATCATCTGTTGTTCTTTCGGAGTAAGAACAACAGGTTCCCCACTTCGTTTGGTGTCAATAAAACAAATTCCAATCAATCGGTTGATTTGTTTGCTTCGTTATTCCCCATTCATCTATGAGTTGTCACTTGAACTTAATACTGATGATAATGATCTTAAGATTAATTTACATCCATTCATTCATTCAAACACATTTTATTGATCACGATACTCAAAGGGATAGGGCACAAGTTCACAAACGTATAATGCCCTTTCCCAAATTCAAAACTAAATCATGATAAAAAAATAATAATGAAAACACACACGTCTTGAAAAATGAAGCATCTTCTATATCAATTGACACCCGTCATGCGAATCCAGCCGTAAAACAGACGCAGATGTTTTTTCCGATGAAAGCAAATTACTTTCTGGTTGGAAAATCAATATTTGACACAAGCTTATACTTGTAACAGGAGAGGAAAAATGCACGGCCAGACTGGGGTTCGAACCCGGGACCTTATGAACTCTAGACGGACGCTTGAGTAATGGGGCTATTTGGTCGCCAGACAATCAACTCAGTCTAGATCAGCTACAATATATATCAATATTATTACACTTTTAAAAATGTATACTTTCATAGCAACATGCTTTATCAATACGATTGTAATTTTTAATCCGTGTTTTCCTCATTCATTTGTTGGTTCTGAAAATGCAAACTCAGTAAAAAATTAGGGATAGCAGAACAAAAAGATACATTACCTGTAAAAAAAAATTACACATGAAATATGTACTTCAATTAAGATTTGCTATGTTTATAGAAACCTGTTCAATTTTGCTTCTCAAATAAATGATAAGCTGCCTGACCTTATTCCCTATACACACCAAATACCTCAGATGAATTATGAAAAAAATGCTATTTTTAATAATAGTTGGGGTGATGACACAATATCCGGAAACTAAATATATCCTAATTCTACAAAACACCAGCATTTTTTTTTTTTTTGCTTATGGTAAGGGATAGTATCGAAGTAATGACGGCTCGCACTGTACTGAAAGATTACAAATCACACCCATATGCTGCACCTTTAGTAATATATACAGTATGCTGAAAATTGAATTACACAGCAGCATACCGCTTTTTCGTCCTCCTAGGACTCTTCAGTTATGCTAGGGGCCATGAGATGGGAATCCAAAGTTTCTAGGCAAATGTAGAAGCAGAAGGGTCAGATGCGTAAAACCGCTTCAATTTATCAATATAGAACTAAAGTTAAACAAGTTATGTAAAATTTCAAATCGTGTACTACAAAAATGTGTATATCATGTACCGTGCCACTACTCAAATGAGATAACTATGGCTTTGGAGGTTTCGGCAAACATCGGGGACTAAAAACTCTACCAGCAGAATCTGACACTCTCTATCAGTAAAGATGAAATAACACATACATACATGTATGCTGCACCTTTTAAATTTAGAAATATATACAGTATACCGAAAAAATGAATTAAACTGCACCATACAGCTATTTCGTCTTACAATAAGATATAGCGTGTGCTTTTTTGAGAAGGCAAATTAAAATGTTTACAGACATTGGAATAAGAATAACTAATAAAATCAAACTTTGCCTTGAAACACAAGAATTCAATAAAAAATCCCAGGACAGTTTCAACTTGGTGTATAAATGTAGATTGGTACGGTGACTAGATCTCGCTAAAATATTCCAGCTGACTTCTAGCTAGACTTATATACATGGATCTAATTACAGATACATTTGCGGAAGATTTACAGGAACGTTTTAAAAGACCAAGCATTTTCATACTCTTTGATACAACTTTTTTAATATGTTGCGAAAAAATAAGGTTTTCAGATAACCAAACTCCTAAGTCTTTGACACATGCCTCGCCACCCATATAATACGGAAACTGAATATGTTTGCGTTTCATAGAGAAGTTAATTGTACAGCATTTTTTAACATTGACCTGCATACGCCACTTCTTACACTACTCGCTGTTAATATCATGTTGTAGTTGTTCACAATCTAACAGAGATGTGACAGTTTTACAAAATTCACTGTTATCAGCAAACATAAAACTAGAAGAATATTTTAACACTGCAGGCAAGTCCTTAATACAAATTAGAAATAACTTTTGGATCCCAGGGGTACACCGGAAGTTACTTCACACCAGCCGGATGTCGCCCCATTAACAGTTACTCTCTGTCGCCTAATACTAAGGTAAATGGTGAACCAGTTTAAAATGTTACCTCTAAGACCATGGGTATAAAGTTTATATAATAATTTTGAAAATCAGAGAATACCAAAGCGTCAACAAAACCATTATCCGAACTCAAAATCGATTAAATTAGGCAAAATAGGAACAAAGGAAGGATTTACCTTGAGTCTCTCGTAAAAGCACAAGAGAAAAAGACCAGGTGTTACGGAAGAGTAAGCGTCTTTTGCTTCATCGACGCCACTCGCCATGTAAATCTTGGTCACATCCAAGTAAGCATCAATCATTAAAATAAGAATCGAGTCATCATTGTCATCACAACAAGTAAACACACTAACAAGCAAAAACAAAAAAACCCATCTTCATATCACACAAAGTACAGAATATTTCTCGATGAGATCAAGATGGCGACCATAAAACTTGCCCATAGTCTTCATCAACCTGCATCTCTCGAATCACTTTGTCGAATGCCTTCGAAAAATCAGTATTCACAGCATGAACATCGTTCTTTTTGTCGAAAGCTTCAGTCAAATAATCGGTAAAACTTGAGAGCTTTGTTACAGTTGATTTTATTAGGCATGAAACAATGTTGTTCCTTAAAAATATGAGGATTTATAAAAGATGAAAATTCATTGTCAATAACTTTTTTCAAAAATCATCCACACCATTAGCAATAAAGACACAGGTCTATAGTTTGTAACACCATTCTCTGACCAGTTTTTGAAATTGGTATCACGTTTGTCTTTTTAAGACAATCAGGGAAAACACCCTTGTGGATGGATCTATTAAATAAATTACAATTTGGAACACACAGTTCGGTTGTGCATTCTTTAAAAACAATACCAGATATATTGTCATACCTGCAAGCTTTTTTGGGATCAATTTCTTTTTAAAAACCTTAAGAACATTTGTACAACTTAATTTTATAGTTGTAAGAGGGATGTTAAAACAGCGTTTGGCAAAAATATCAGGCATGTCATCAGATGTAATATCACTGTTACGGGTGAACACACTTTGAAACTTTTAAACATTTCTGCAGATTCAAGATTACATGTAGTTCTGTTACCAGAATTAGATATAGAGTCAGGAATGTGACCCTCTTTCCTTTTTACCATTTACATAACCCCCAAAACGCTTAGGGTTTTCTTCTATTGACCGTTCTACGTTTAACACATAGTCGTTGTATTTTGTAGCTTTTTGGCGATCGCGCGTCTTGGTGATAGTCAGAACTCGACATTTGTTGCATGAAAAAGAACACATGCATTTGTACAGTAATGGTATATTGGTAGTTTAGGCCCAACGTATGTTGATAAGTTTTTTATTGTCACGGATGACATATTATTTTATCATTTAAAGAGGGAGAGGGTAAGGTGCCCTAATGTCCATCTTATTTGAAGAAGCTACATTTCTTTATCCTTTAATTTTTATTGAATATGAATATGACTACGAGAGAAATTATCTACGAGTCCGGGAAAGAGGTATTATAAAATCGTGTCTTGAAAAATACTATAAGTAAGTTTAAATATGTAACTTATGGTGTAAGCAACTGCTTAATTCCTTGCTTAAAAAAATTGGAACATCTCGGGTTAACCGACAAGGACAGCTGACTTATTGTTATTAGAAAATATATAAGCTGAATTATAGACATCACTATGTCAATTCTAATATCAATAACTCATTTCTAGATAACCATAAATCATTTACTACTTTAATTATTCAATTATCGATATAAAAAATATCCCTATTTATTGCTAACCTAAACTGGGTATTTATCTTAATCCATCATTTGATTATGGATAGCCATAATTCATTTATGGATAACTATAATGATTTATTGATGTGAAAATTAAAAAATAGTTAGTGATATCCAAAAATTGATTTATTGATATCGCTAAATATATTCATTGATTGATAATAAATGGATGTATTGAAATCCATTAATCGGAACTTTTGTCCTTTTTGACCTGCCATAGTTTAGTAAAAAATGCATAATTAGTATGTATTATAGTACAGATCCCTCTATCTTACGTGGGAGGTACGTGTAGACACTGAGGTTCCTCATACCTGATGTATGTACCGTATGGAAAGGACTCGTGGCTAGCGAAGTGTGTAATTACATTAACGGCCGTCGGTGATAATTTTAATGACGTGTGCCATGTGTATCATTCAAAACGGTAAACAACTTTTATTGTTTTAACTTGAAATTATTGATTATAACGGAATTTCTAAACGGGCTAATGTGTGTATTGCAATGTTTGTCTTATTGTATATACGATAAGTTAAATATATAACATGTGTGCTTAGATAAGGCTATACGTATTTCGTTACTGGACAAAACAAGTGTAGCCATATTTTTCAGTCATTCATTTGTTTCCTGATTCGGATATACATAAAACAAAACAATTCCTTTTTTTCCTCTTTTAAAATTTCATTTTGTTTTCCTCTGGAGCCGTATCTTTTGCATCGAAGGATGTTATCTTACTTTTTATGCATTAAGTCCTCTCGGCAGTTTTCCTAGCAATAATGTATGCTTAATTCGATTGGAATTATACGACTTTGGCTTTATCATTGCCGTTTTCAGCAACTATCTACTTTTACTGTTTTGGCTTCAACAGGGCTGGACAACTTAAACGATAAACATCAAAAACTGTTATATCCAATGTAATGTCTTTTGTGCCTATCACAAACAACCCTAAATATATCAATCATGATCCAAATTTAAAGAAACTTTATTAATGGTCGCATACTACAAATATGATAATATTATCACTGTAGTGTTATTCTTCTGATAAAACGTAATTTTGAGAACTCATTTTGAGAACTTGATGATTACTTATATGTGACCAATATTTACATGACGGATGTCGGCGATGAAGCAGAAGACGCTCACTCTTCCGGATTACCTGGTCTTATTCTCTTGTATTTTTACAAGGGTCTCCATGTAATTTTTCCTTTGTTCCTATTTTGCCCCTAGTTTTATCGATTTTGAGTTCGGATTATGATTTTGTTAACGCTTCGGTATTCTTTAATTTCTTTTTCACACCGAAACGTTTGGAAATATATTAGTAAAAGATAAGGTATTCCGGGGGCGGGGTCGACACCTGCGCAGAATACTTTGTCCTGAAGATGAGGCAGCAGTATTTACAAAATGACAAGCTGATGGGCATATTCAGAAACATCCACCTTCATATTCTGATTAAACTTCATTTCAAATGTACAATAACTTTTGGATGGCTTGATATTATTGAGGGTTTGCTTTTGGTGAAAACAAGAAAAACTTTCATAGTCATAAAATTAAACCGAATCATTCTTCGAATGGTCTTTTGAACAAACAAGCATACAATCATCATTGCTCTCAACCGAAGTGTAAAGGAAAAGAGATGGGCATTTTAAATATCATCTCCTGGGCTGGAAGTAGAATTGAATAGGAAACCCGGAAGTGTCACAGATGCAATTAATTTCCTTTTATTTTTACAATTTTATTGTTATGAACAATTTTATTGACAAATATTCAGCCATGCGATTATAAATATCCATTAGGATACGTGGGCTAATTTTAATGACTCAACCTAACATCATGTAAGCTCCAGATGTTACATGCTACAGACACCTTTATAAACCTTGACCACAGACACGTGCTGGTGTAGCAGACTTACTTGTTACTAGAACGAACACAAGTACTCCTACAACGTAAGTATCCTCGGTTTTATGCTGCTATTATTTCAATATACTGCATTTAGTTATAAGTATTATCTTTATTAGCTTAACTTGTGTGATTAAGAACTAGGTCTAGACCAATTCAATATGACGGAGGCGTTGTTGCTAAAGTTTGGTTTTTGTTTCTTGTTTGTTATATACCGCATTATAGATGAACAAATGAGCAGCATTCATTTTGTGATAGTAAATCTATAATTTCAGTCATGGTTTGGTTTATTTTTGAAACATCGTATTTTAGGTCCGCAAACGCTTGCATACTGCGAAAGAAAGTATCGGGAAACGAATGTTTATTGTTCCTTATATGTTTAGAATGGTAGATGAGCCTTCCTTTCTTAAACAGAAGTTTTTTAATTTGATAATCAGAAAAAAGTAGCTCTTCGTCAAAATTACAACAACTTTAACAACACTCGGATCAGCGATAAATAAAAAAATGCATGATATAAATAAAAGTAGCCAATCGTCGAAATTATGTGGCTGTGCGCACAGACAGCCAAACGAATAGAGCTTTTTGATAAGGATGCATTTTCAAAGCAATTGCTATTTTCCCCCTTTTTTAACGAATGCATAGACGTGAAAGAAGTTCTGCGGTACCTCCTGGAAGGGAAAATATGACAGAAATACTGTTTTAGATGTTTTATTTGTGTTATGTAAATTTTGGTAGAGTGTGTATGGGTTTGACCTTTACGCTCAGGTCATGGTGTATTTACGTACTAATTACAGTGATTCGTTCTATGTTTCGCATGTGTTAAACAACGTTAGCGTCAATGTTACCATTGTATACACGTGTTGTATTTCTGACACATTGTTTCGTCGTATATTAAAGCCATCGTTCACTTAAGCAATGATTAGATAACCGTATCTATAATATGAGACACACTATGTTGGTGTTTTTAGTTTAAATTCTACACATCTATTTGACACAAACCATAGCATTAATTATAGTTGGACCATCACGTATAGGACTTACACAACTAAATCATAAATCAGCCTATCACGAAGTGTTTCATACGATTGTAGTCCCTACCGAAAATTGTTCCGGCCAAGTACAGTGATTCTGATTAATTTAGATAGGTAATTTTTGGCATATTCTGCATTGACTGAAATCTAGAAATATTTAACTTTACAAAAAAGTATACTTTTGGTACATTTTGATATGTGATGGTGGATTGATATGGGGTTAAAGGTCAGAGGGTGTTCCCGTCCCATTTCACTGATTTTACACGTAAATTTCCGGTTGCCCGAAGCAGACGCCTGTAACGAGATAAAATGCCAGTAAATTCCTCATTAAATGCCCTTTGAAGCCTTTGCCATGTATGTATCTGTGAATATACGCAGTTGTCACAAGTGTTGAACTTTAGATATTTAAGTTATAAGCTCGACAGTTTAGTAATAATATATAGTACATTATTTAGTTGTGTGTGAGTCCTATACAATATTCCCCGTATGTATCAAGCGCCAGGTAAAGTATCTACACTAATATGTACTACGAGTAGTTTTTTTTCAGAGAGGATAACCATGTGTTTCTTTTTGGTACTCAAATAAACACCAATATGAAAAAAATAACACTGAATTATCATTCTTTTATCAATACAGGAATTTTCATTGATATTAGTTTTTAAATGTTCAGTTATTCAATATATTTGCGAATTCCTTTTTTAATGTTTACTGTATATTATTAAGTAAGTACAGGAGTTTTTGGAGTACAGCTCTATTACATGACATAAAAGGGTAACGCATTTACCATTGCTTGCTATAGGATGAGAAGAAATCGATACTACAAATGTATCATATTAAACTAGGTTATATTCAATATGGCTGCGCTCCAAGTCTGTAATGATAATGAAGTAATGAAAAGGAACCTTTGAAAACATGCCGTATATATGCTGATTTTAGCATTGTAGCGCATTATCAGATTTTGTCTGTGTGCGTCTTGATGAATTGAGTGAAACACCACCCTAGTATTGTATACGCAATACAAGATCAGTTATGGTGTGTATTGTTTTGAAGTCAATGGAATGAGGGTGCCGAATGCCTATGTTGTCAATTGCTATTGTTCGTTTTCAAATAAATTGTCACCTGCGTATGGGTATAAGTCGGTATTAAATATACATCATTTATTTATGTAGTTAATTGATGATGCAGTCATGTGATTAGTTGTTACTTGTGTTTTTATTCTTTGGTTATAAATTAATATTCTTTAATTTCCCATTATATATTTTTGTAATTTCTAAACGTAATCATGTGTTTAAGTGATTACTTGTTAACATTAAACCATTGTTGATATGGTAAATTGTACATTTGATCATTTGGACATTACAAGTACTTACACGTACCCTCTACCCTTGGCCATGTAGTATGCAGTAGTTCAATAATCGTATACATCATATTGCACGTAGTCATTTGTTGTCAATTGTACTCGTGTATTAAATCTCTATGTGGTCACATGTTAACTTCTATCCATTCAGGACACACGACAGTGCTGTTTTAAGAATTCGTCAAAATGAGAGTTCAGTCTATGCTGCTTGCTGTCCTGTTGTTAGCCGCCTGTGTACTGCAAACGGAAACTAAATACTCTGATGGTGAGCGATAATTAAGTATTGAAAACGTTATCCTTCAAAAACATCTGCGTTAAAATCATCCTTACAAAACACCCTTGTCACCGTAATCAGTGTAGAAAAGCTGTATTTCAGGAGCTCTATTTGGGGTTAGTCCAACACAACTGACTCTTGCAATTGATTAATTTTATAAATTAAAGACATCTTATTTCAAAATTTCAGACAGTTTCAACTAATAGTATGACTGGTAAATTATCCCTTAGAAACAATCAACAAAAACTTTAAGTTTGACCGTGCCTTTGGTATTCCATTCATAAATCCGGCCGGATGTGACGTCACTTGGCGCGACAACGACTGGTTCGTTGCTTCTTAGCTATCACTGTCGTACACAACCGATGTGTGGTGTTTTTCTACAATTAGAGAATTATCCTTATCATCGCTGGAGTCAACAGTGATGTTGATTGTGCACTGAGAATGTTTCAAATGAACATTTTGTTCAAACATCTATAAAAGACGCCGTATAAGGTCGATTTGTTAGCAGTGTTTTGGATCGAAAGACTGAAATATCACGTATTTTAGGAAATTAATATTTAAGGAATGAACACTTGCATTACTCAAACACAGTGTTACTAAAGGTAGAGTAAAACATTATCAAAACAAAGTGTACTATACATATATGCTAATATAGCAAAAAGTAAAATTTCCAGGATATACAAAATTGTACACTAATACCGTGCGGGCGAAAAGGAACTTGCTGAACAAACTATGAATAAGGTTTAAAAAAGCAGCATAGCGAGGTAAAAAATAATACAAGTTTGAGAATTTTATTTTAAATTGAATGATAATGTGTTACATTAAGATTAAGATACAGTGGAATAATCGTATTGCTGTTCATCACAGCATTTTACAGCCTCGAGTTGCCAGTTCCTTTTACTTTTTATCAGCCTTTAACTAGAGCTTACGTAATTTGTTATGTTGATGGACTGTACCAATACTCTGTACCACTACTCACTATGCATTAATGAAACAAAGTGTAATAACCTGACTTATTTTAATTTACAGTTTGTTCCCTGGCAATGGACAAAGGTTATGGCAAAGAACGCCTCGAGAGATATTACTACGACGGAAAACAGTGCAACACCTTTACATTTAGGGGAAAGGGAGGTAATCAAAACAATTTTAGGAAACGAAAGGAATGCCACTTAGCGTGTCTGTAGTAAAGTACTACGTATCGAACCATATCGCGAAAATTGTGATGCAGGACATTTAAATAGATTTATCGCTGGAAGCATTATACTGAGGGTTTCGCTGAATATAGTACAACGTATTAATAAGTTTTGTCGTGTACAGTTAGAACAGATAAAGAGCTAGTGACGAGATATGATTGAAATAAAGAATATGTTGTACTTACAAATTGTTCGTAGATTATTTTTTAACAATTCAGTGAGTTTGAATGATTTGTTAACTAATCCTTGTATTTAATTAACTGGAATCGAAAACAATATGCATCTAGACAAATGAATAAATAATTGGTGGTTAGATTCAGCGAGTTTATTTTCTCTCGCATTTCTTTAAATAAGAAACACGTGTCCCATGTTGTGGGATAAACAGAATTTATCATTCCGTGGTTACGATAAATTATCACGAGACTTGACGAGGGCTAAAATTCATAAACTTTATCCCCGAGGGTTGAGATTTATTTGCCTAAATTATACAGAGATGATTGACTTTTTTTTCTCCCACACTTTCCTACGTAAAATGAGTCGAACGTGAGCTCGATGCATCACGCCATCATCAATGGCAGATGCAATGTATGACGAAATTGGTGACATTACCCTGGTTACACTGGATAAAGTGATGACGTGATAGTAACGTTTTAGAATAATAGCGCGTGTGAGGCATCTTTTCCCAATCCCTGTAAAAAAAGTTCATCTTTTTCCAAAACCAATTGGAATTAACCAATTAAGTGTGAGAGAGAACTTTTTTTCTCTTATATCTCGCCATATTGGATAGAGTTTGCCCATGTCAGAAAGTTATGTAAAACAATCTATCTTACAAAGCATATCACGCGACGGACGTCACAATGGTTCAACAATGACGTGACGTCACGAATACGGTAAACATTGATGCCGAAAAGAAAAAAACAACGACGTGATGAAATTAAAGCCTTTCACATTTTTTAACAGTAATAATTAGAAAGGTGAGATTATTTTTTCTGCGCAAATTTTTTTTTGGCAAATAAGGAGTATGCTTAATTTTGCAGTCTGATTCGTTTTCCTCAAAAAAGTTCAAACGAAAAACCCCAAATTTTCAAAATAGTAGCCAGTTAAATTGTTTTTTTTCATGGTGTTTGAGCTTTTTTTGGTTACTGATATGAGAGAAAAATATTCTTTTTTATGACCAAAGCTTCGGCAAAGACTTGGGTTTTACCAAATTTGAAAACCCCTTGGATGGAATTTCGTTATCTGATATCCCTATTCATGAAAGAGTCTAATAATCTCAAATTGGCGCACACATTGATCTCAGTTTAAGGACTATTTATTATCATTTATTTGTATTAATTGCTATAATAGCCTTTTACGGGTCAGCTTATATTTGAAATATACCTGTGCGTATATACCATACATTTCTCCAAAGACTTACTTGATTTAATTGTCTGCCATCGAGAAAAAATACAACATTTAAATAAATTCGATTTCGCCATGTTGGATAAAATTCTCCTGTATTTCTCAAAGAAAGGTGTGAGAAACAATAATTTATTACATGTAGGTATGTGAGATTTGGTAATTTTACCCTCCAGTGTAGATCACTAATCCATATACGTTTGTATGATATACCCTATTAGTGAATAAATACATTTGTACATATGAATAGGTTGAATTTGATTCCACACTTAATTATTTCTTATAGAAAAAAATCAAGGAAATACATAGAAGATATTTAACAGTGTCTTCAATAATACATGTACGAAATACATTAAAAATTTTTTATATGTAATAATGAAATAGAAATGTCCTTGTGGAAGAAAATGTATGGAACTTATTAAAAAAGACACGGACACATGATTAGCGCTTTTCCTCCTTATACGGGGACTCTTCTATATACACACATATTTAGAAAAAAATAAATCAAGGAATACCAAAGCGTCAACAAAACCATAATCCGAACTCAAAAGCGATTTAACTTAAGGCAAAATATCTATTGTGTAACACATTAAATTCTTACGGAAAGCACGACAGTAGTTGTAGTATTTTTGTCCAATCCATTTTACTTTTTGGTTACATAAGAAATGATTAAAACTATACTAAAAAAAACAAAGGGGTGTAGGAATGTTTATAAGTTAACAACCTGTTAAAAACAGAGATTTCCACTAAACGTCCATTTTAATTATTTACAAAATATACATGTAGCCTGAATGGATCATTACAATTACGTGACTCTTCCGGAAACAATATTTGCATCCAAATGATTCTTAAACACATTTTAATACTGTAGATATATCAGATTTGAAGATATTCCCAAAAAGAGTCAAGAATTGAAAACTAAATTACAGGTTCTACATAATTGATAATTATCAAGAACGATAACACATTATTTCCAATGAAGCTAATATGATTCATGTTTAAAGGGAAGCAACTCGAGCGTAGAACAAACTATTGTCACATAAAATCAAGTTCGCTCCTGTCCAGTATTATTGAGTTTGATAAGATGTTAACAAATGTTAGAATACAAATGCTTAGATATTTATGAATGAAAATATTTTTTTTTTTTTACAAAATAATGTGATAATAAGCACCTTAATGTTCACACTATCGGTGGTACTTTTAAAGAATCTTGGTAAAGAACCAAAACATTTTATCCTTAACTCGAGTTGCTTCCCTTAGATAATGAATCAGTATAGCTTTATTTTCATTAGAAACCTGGAATGCAGTTTTCCCTTCTTGGGCCTCAGGTATATCGGCTGTTTTGGGGAGTAAATATCATGATACAGACATACTACAACCCCGAAATTCCAGAAATGTAAAGGCATGAATATATATACAAGAAAAATAGCTGTAGTATACTTTTACATAGACTTTGGTTCAGAAAAATACAAAATATCATATTTGCCTGTGTGTCATACAAGACATTGTCTATTTCAATTAATAACCATCTACAAGTGAACTGCTCTTTGAACATAGTAACAAGTATGTGCATCCTACAGTAACACTAACGGCATCCAAGTGATTCTTAAACATGTTTTTTTTATTTGACTTAACATATACCCACATGTATAGGTCCCCATAATGATTATACAAATATCCGAATATTGATTTATTATATTAACATACCTATGCTGTCCCATAATGCTGTGCTGGTGTCTTCCCACTCAGCCAACATATCCTGTTTTAGTATAGGGCACAGGTAGTGTTGTTACAGGGTGAGAACAATAGGTACTAATTACAGGTAAGGCTATAGTCTGTTTTTGGAAAGTGTCTAACTCTCAGGTAACAACTTACCTGTGGAATTATTTTGAACTTGAACTTATTCATTTTATCTCATTAAAAAAATTGATGTTTAGAGAAAACACATTTCCAACAAATATACAATGTGTATATGGAGGACTCGAGATATATAATTATTTAAACAAGCCTTGATCAACTTACTATTATATAGGTTCCTTGAAGTTTTGAAATTGTGTGAATTGATAAACTCTGAAAACTTAAGAATATATACATTAGATGCAGAATCAGACCATACATTGCAAGTTTCTTGGTGTTACTGTATCTGGAGAGACTTGTCTAACTCCAGCGGAAATGTTCACATGAATAACATTTCTTAATTAAAAAGTGCATATATCTGTCTCATAATCTGTCTTCTGTTGATCACACCAACGGCACTTGCATTAGCTTCTGTGGAAGTCTTGTTAAAACCTTATAACAACTATAAAAACTGTCTATGTTTTGGAAAATACCTTATATTTTGTTTTATTATTACCTTAAATTTCCAGCATTTATAATATTCGAAAGCTAAAGAAGTTTTAGAATTTATAGTATAAACTTTGTATCAGTTGAGTACAGATATTTTCATAAGTTCATTCTTTGAATTTATTACTTTTATCACTATGCATTAAATCATACTTTTTGATAAAAATCTCCAACAAGAAAGATTAAAAAAATAAAAGATAAATAATTTTTCCTTGCTTCAAATAAATAATAACCTGGTACCCTTCTCCCTTGTCTAAATACCTTAATAATCAAAATTAAAGTATAATTAGTTCTTTATAATATTGTAATTTTGCTGTTAACATGAAATAAAAAGAAATTGAAGCATTATCCAGTAATGCTTTCGAAAGCTAGTTTGATTTTATAATACTTTATATATGTTTCCTGCTAGCAACTGTTCCATTTATTATCCCTGTTAAAAATGAAATAAAATAGTAAAATAATTTGTATCTATGTATAAAAATAATTTAACTAAGAATTTGAATCTTCCTTGAACAGAATAATAATCCATTCCTACCATTTTCCAGGTAATCAACTGTTATCTGAGTGTTTGCTAGTATAATACAAATACAATTAATGTATTGTTGTTTATTACGTACAGTCTAAAAGATGATTATTTGTAAATTAGATAATAAAAACCAAAACCTAAAATACATAACATGTATATGTGTTATATACGTCTCTGGTAAAAAAAAATAATATACAGTGTAATTACGTATGATTTTTGTTAAAATTATTTATGAAGTTTTGTTTTATTTTATTTTTTTCAATCACAAATTATCTTTTTAAAAAATTTTTTTACTGACAAAGTATCTTTTATTGTAGTTGACTAGTTTAACTTGAAAATAAAAGAACAGGTGATTTATACTTGTTAATATATTGAAACAGATTTGTCCAGGTAAATACAGGTAATGTTGTTTTAAGATGTTGGCTGAGTGGGAATGCTATCTTCAGCAGTTCTATCTTACAATGTACCAATAAAGCATACGATGAAACCTCCCTGCCTGCCTGCCTGCCTGCCTGCCGACCGCAAGATACACCCTGTATTTGTAAATACATTTACAATCAATAGTTGTTTTAGCGATCACGTGTCTTGGTTTTAGCCAGAACTCGACATAAGTGTGCAAGGAAAAACACATGCATTTGTACATTAACGGCATATTGGTAATTTAGACCAATAGGATGTTAATAAGCTTTTTTCTGTCACGGATGACGGATTTGTAGCAACTATTAGGGGATTTCGATAAGGTGCTCCAGTATTTTCTTACTTTTTATACGGCTATGCATTAATTTTTTTTACCCTTTCATTTTTAATGAATATGATCCCAGGAAGTGACAGAACTACGAGAGAAATTATCTGCGAGTCCGGGGTAAGAGAAATTATAAAATTATGTGATGAAAAATGCTATAGGTATGTTTAACTTTGTAACTAACGGTGTCAGTAACTGCTTCGTTCTCTGCTTGAAAGGCTTATGAGTTTTTGAAACAATTCTAGTGAACCGACAAGGGGAGCTGACTTATTGATATTAGTAAAATATATCCAAAACCATTATTAATACAAATGTATAAATAGTAATATCAATTACTCATTTGTAAATTACCACAAATAATTTCCTATTTCAATTATTCATTTCTTCATATTTAAAAAAAATATGCTAATTCATTGGTATGCCAAACTGGGTATTTATCTATCCATAAATCGATTATGGGCAGCCATGATTCATTTAAGGATTGCATTTGACAATAAATGGGTCTATCAATGTATATACCGAAAACCGAAGTGCACTCTAGACAAACGGCATACCTTTCAAACGAGCAACATGTAATTAATAAACTGGTTTTTTTTTTATTTCTGAAACAGATGACGTGTAAACATATTTAATAAAACGTTGAGCTCTCTCCTGGAACTTCTTCAGCTTTTGGTGTTGGTCGGGGGAGGGGATATTACGTTGCGTTCGTAAGTACGTATGTATTTAAGTACACAGTTTGTCAGCGCTCATTCTTACCAGATTTTCATCATATTTCATATAATGGTCAAGTATGAAAATACCGCCGACGATATTTTTGTTTCAGGATGCCGAGGTCAAGGTCACTGTTACTATTTATAGAATTTTTTTTCAGCTCTCTAGTGACTCTTGAACAGATTGTACGACAGGTTTATGATGCATGTGTGGGATTTGTATGTCTTGCCATGCATTGTTTTAGTATTACACGTGTGACATTGGGCTTTTTGCTATATTGCTAGTTCACCTGGACCGAAGGACCAAGTGAGCGTATGTGCCCTGCATGGTGCGGCATCTGTCGGCCGTCGTCCGTACTGCGTCTGTCACCTTTTCCTTCAACGACTTCTTCTGAAAGACCAACAGGTCTATTGACATGATATTAGGCTGGTAGCTTCCTTGGAAGGAGGGGAACAAAGTTTGCGAAACCAAAATCATTTTGACCTAATTTCAAGTTCTTCTGAATTACTGAAAGGCCTAGATATATTATATTAGGCTGATATCTTCCTTGGAAGTAGCCAAAATAAGTCACTTTAACCTATGATATTTACCATTGCATAACCACTTAATAACTCTACAAAATTCAGTTGGCATTCATAAGGCCATGAATGCCATTGACTTGTAGTTGACGTCATGATTGTTACGTTGGGCACCACTGACCGTCCCCGGGAGATGGCCGTTCTTTTCAATGAACAAGCATACATGATAGATACATTAATTGAGCTAAATGCTGAGAAATTTAAATGAGTAATTGAATTTTATATAACATGAACAGATTCTGAAAATGGTAAATATAAGTATTGAACTGCTTGCAGTTGGCATCCATACGCATTGTGAATTCCAATTGGACAAAGACAAATCCAGCACTTCATTGAATTTGTCTTTGTCCAGTTGGCCTTCATATTGCCTATGAATGCCAACTGAAAGCAGTTCAATGTTAAATCAAGCTCAAGGTGTCAAAACCTTCAAACTACTTCTTCTGAAATATTGAAAGAGCTAACCTTGACATACCTTGTATGTCACAGGGATCACAATTGTTAAAATTGTTATCGTTTTTTTTAATCACTAAATCATAAATAACTGCCAGGTGAGCGATCGATGCAGGCCCATTGGGCCTCTTCACAGCAACATAGTTTTTAAGGTTATGATGAATCAACCAGACAGTTATTGTAACAAAATAACTAATCATGATCACATTATGACCATTACATCAAGGGGAGTCTGTTTTTAACTCAAGATCATAATTCGTCAGAAAATTACAGAAATGTGCAATACGCGAGAGCTCGTATCTTTGTGCATTTGACAGGTGTAAACTGTCCAACAAAGTGTGTAAACCCCTTGACTTTATGAATAAAACTGACATTAAGGGGACAACACGGTTAATATTTTGCAACTGGCGTCCATCATTGATACAATGGACAAGATGGTGTGGTTTTGACGATTTGTGAGCCAGCTGGTGCAATGATGCAATGATGTGAATGTGATTGTAAAGTATATACAGGTGTTCATGTATATATATATTGGTATGAATCAAGTTTAAATCTATCATAAACCAAACCAATATGTAGGTACAATATAAATGGATAAGGACTCTTCCACCGGGTACTGTGGTGTCGGAACCGAGATTTTCTGAGGTTCTGACTGCAGCCTCTACACCCGTGGGTAAAAGCACCAAAGCCTATATACTTAATATATGATGGACTGTTTCTTTCACATCTCTTATACAACATAGATCAACTGTGCCTGTTTCCCAATCCCTTTTGCAATTTAACATCGATATGTCAATAACGTTCGTTGAAATGAAATGAAATACAGCGAAAAATCGATCCAACAATACGAACTCGTATATAGATGGTGTATTGTTTTTTCTCGGTGACAACCAATTAAATCAAGGGCGTCTTTGGAATAATGAGAAAAATGTCTTTTGTACCAATGGTATACTACAAAATAATCTGATCGTCAAAGATCCAATATAGCAATAGATACAAATTACAAAAACCTCATCCTTGAAGTAAAGTCACTTTGTGACCTATATTGGGAAAAGTAGGTGTTATACATATGACACGTGTGTATTACATAGATACCGATGTGAGAAAAATAAACTATTTCCATCAGCCATGCTATAAATAGATAATGGCTGTATTTAGCATTGGTTTTACCAATACTGACCAGAATAGACATTGACTAAGCTGAATCGAACCATCAAATATTAGATTCTAATTTTAATTTTTAAAAAGGATTATTCGACTAAATTTTGAAATTATATTTAACTCACTGAAATATTCACAAAAAACATGAACAATTTGTATGTACAATAAATTCTTTATTTCAATTATACCTCGTCCTCGGCTGTTTACCTGTCCTAATTTTACAAGAGAAAATCCCTGATATGTTGTATTATATTTAGCAGAACCTTCAGTATAATGTTTCCTGCGATTATGTCGATTTAAGTGTCCTGCCTCATGATTTCCGTGAGAGGATTCCGATACGTTATTAGTTACTGGTAACACGCCTTTTTACATTGGTTTATGGTGATGAAGTTGTTACCATTACCCCCAGGTCCACTATAGGTAAAGGATTCACAAGATTTTCCGTTGAAGTAATATCTCTTGCTGCTTTTATGGGCGCCATTGCCAGTGTCCAAGTTCAGGGAACAAACTGTAAATTGAAATGAGACTGATTATTACACTTTCTTGCTATATATATATATATTCTTTTTTTTTTTTGAGGGGCGGGGGGGGGGGGGGGGTAATAAGAACTTTTTATTCAGGAATAACATGGAGTATTATTAGATTTATTCAGTCCATTAATAAACGAAATGAGACAAGCAGCTTTTACAGGTTGACAAAAAAGTAATGAAAAGGAACTGGCAGCTAACTATTTGAAACCAATGCTTCAATACTATCACAACGCTTAAACTACTGTATAATTTATAAACACATTCTATTAACACGACAGTTTTACCATCGCAATAACGTTGTACCAAAGTGCGGCTCTTTGTCTTTTGTATTAAATTAAGATATTTGTTGGTATTTTTGTTTTTATGTTATTATACTTCTCTTGAATTGTGTTAACAAATACATGAATAATTATAATCTATATGTTAAAACCACTTCATCAATTTTACACTTTATATGCACATCCATAAAGGTAAAGTGTATAAATGTATTATTTATATTTGCTATTAATACGTACTATTTTTATATCGTTTTGATTTGTATATATGTTTAATATTCTTTGTACTCTTCATCTTGGATGCAATAAAGAGAATAATAATGCGGTCTTGTGTCTAATTTTACAATATAAGTATTGTTATAATTGATGCCATGTTTTTCCATATAAAAAAAAATCAACGTTCGTTTGAATAATTTCGTCAGGCAATTGCAAAATGTTTTTACTACATGTAAGAATGAACAGCAAGGTATAATGCACAGTTAGCAAACAATATATAAACAGGCATAACATTTATAATACACCGAATATTAACTGTGTGGACGCTCTTTGTTGAGTGCCGTTTAACCCTCAAATAGGCACGTCTATCCTGAAATACAGGTACAAAATGTACATGTATAAAACAACTTTTTTCCCTACACTAATAACGGTGAGAGGGCTATTATGTAAGGATGACAAAGAAACTAACAACACTAGGATTCGAGAGATGCAGGTTGATCATCACAATGGGTAAGTTTTATGGTCGCCATCTTTGTCTCATTGAAAAATATTCTGTATCTTGTAAGTAGAGATGGACGTTTTTGAATATGCTCATTAGTGTGTGTACTTTTTGTGATTGACAATGTACTCGGTTTTCATTTTGAGAACTTGATGTTTACTTGGATGTTACAAAGATTTACATGGCGGGTGTCGTCGATGAAGCAGAAGATGCTTACCCTTCCGGAACACCAGGGACCGTATTCATGAAACTGTTCTCATGCTCAAGCATGGCTTTTGTGCTCAAGCCAGCTTTCGTGAAACTCACCTGGATCATGTTTAAGAGGCAAAAAGTCGTTGTAAATGTTGAATACAGCTTTCAATCTCATTTACTCTTCGAATATTTACCAAAACTTTAACAAAATTACATTTTTTAAATAATTTATAGCCAGAAAAAGAAATAAAGTTTGAATATGCTCATTAGTGTGTGAACTTTTTGTGATTGACAATGTACTCGGTTTTCATTTTGAGAACTTGATGTTTACTTGGATGTTACAAAGATTTACATGGCGGGTGTCGTCGATGAAGCAGAAGATGCTTACCCTTCCGTAACACCAGGGCCCGTATTCATGAAACCGTTCTAATGCTCAAGCATGGATTATGTGCTCAAACTTTATTTCTTTTTCTGGCTATAAATTATTTAAAAAATGTAATTTTGTCAACTGGAAAAAAGTTGTAGAGACATGAAGTCATTCAACATCTTCAGTGACTATTTTAATTCTTTTTACAAGATTAAGGAGAGTTTCAAGAAAGCTTGCTTGAGCACATAATCCATGCCTGAGCATGAGAACGGTTTCATGAATACGGGCCCTGGTCTTATTCTCTTGTACGTTTACAAGAGTCTCCATGTAAATCTTTTCCTTGTTCATATTTTGCCCCTGGTTTAATCGATTTTGAGATTGGATTATGATTTTGTTACCGCTTCGGTATTCTCTTATTTATTATAAAAACGTCTTTTTTTTTTTAATTTAATTTATTTTATTTTATTTTTATTTGTGAAGGATAACATTTTAAAGACTTGTATCACTTACCATCAGCGGTTTCCGTTTGCAGTACACAGGCGGCTAACAGCAGGACAGCCAGCAACATACAATGAACTCTCATATTGACGAATTCTAAAAACAGCACTCGCTTGTGTCCTGAAATGATAGAAGTTATGACATCACTGTAGATCAGATATACAATTTACTATACTTACAATGTTTAAATGTTAAAATCATACTCCTGGAACACATACTTACGATAACAAATGACAACACAAATATATTATTGGAACTTAAAAACGAATTTCATCCAAAGAAAACAAATTGAATCCTATGGCCATATTAGCTATTACCTACAAAAATAAGGGATACTCATAGATATTTAACATTTAACACTGACTCCTAATTATAAGCAGGTGACAATTTCCCTGAAAAGCGTACATTAGCAATGACAACATGGACATTCGGCAACCCTATGATTTTCAAAACAATGTCTTGTATGGTTCTGTTCATGTTTCAGCCTTTGTTAACCGATACTTGGGTGGTGTGTCACTTTCTCATAAATACGCATATACCGTAAAAGTGGAATTGTTCACGGTGTAAAGTTTTACATATTTAACACAACTGACCTCTTCAGTGTGTAATAGTATCAAAGGTACACATGTACAAATCAAAATGAGTGACAACACGAAATGTTCACACCATGAACAGTTTGGAGGCTGACAAAGCGTAAAATTCCACTCGCGCAATTATTGGTTTTTACACTATGCTGTTTGCGCTAATTTTTATGAAGACGCATATTTCTGATATGCGCTACAGTGTTCATTAACTGTTTTTTTCTTATTTGTACATTCGTTCAAAAAGGTAAAGCAGCAATTGCTTAAAACAATGCATCTTTATCGAAAAGGTAATATTTTTTGGAAGAAACGATTTATCATATATGACTCAGAATACTACATGTTTGAAATCACTTAGACTATCATTCTTGTCGATGTTTCATTATGACACCAAGTCAGGCGTATGGATATATAAAAATGATCAAAGTTCAAAATAATGTACAGAGAAGCATAGTAGGCATCATGCAGCAGAAAGATAATCAAATTTTAAAATCAAACATACATTAATAATTCAGCATATCACATACATTATGATATTTGGTTTCGCTCTGCGAATATCCACATGTTTTCAACGCCGGTCTATGGATATTTATACTATTTGATCCTTGATTGATTGATGTTCGGAATGTTGTTTAAGTCTTCTTCTGTGATTTTCAAATACAAAAAGGTTATGTGTAAAAATGTGAAAAAATGCCATCACGCATTCTGTGGATAATATAGGAATACTAACAATGCGTTTGATGAAAACGTCTTTCGCGGAAATAATATATTGTCCATCACAAAACGAACTTTGTAGTCCAGTTTGTTCATCTGGCATGCAGTATATAACAAAATAGCATCGCCTCTACCATATTGAATTGCTCTAAAACGAATTCTTCATCTCTTTAGTCAGATCGATAAAGAAAATACTTACAAATAAATGCTGTTTATAAAAAATAACACAACAGAATAAAACCGCAGATACTTACGTTGTAGGAGTACTTGTGTTCGTTCTAGTAACCAATCAGTCTTCTACACCAGCGCGTCTCTGTAGGCAAGGCTTATATAGGTGTATGTAGCATGTAACATTTGGAGCTTGAAATGTTTGAGTCCAGACATCACGCTTAGTCCTCGTATCCTATTGGTTCTTTATGATCGCACGACTAAATATCTGTCAATTAAAGCGTGCTAAACAATTAAGATACAAGATGTTCCTGTTTTATACGACTCATTTGTAAATTAAAAGGTAGTTATTTGCATCTGTGAAACCTGGAGAACTTAAAATAAATTTACAAAAGGTCAATGCGTATCTATTTAATTCTCACTTTAGCCCATGAACTAATATCTAAAATGCCCATCTCATTTCTGTTAGAGTTTCGTTAGGAAGTTGATAGTAACGTCCATGATTCTCCAACCTATGGTGTTTACATGTCGCTAAATGTATATATGGCTTGCTCTAAATATCGTGATTTTCTTGATCGATATCGACTGCTGACAAACAAACTAACAACGCTGGAATTCGAAAGAGACAGGTTGATCAAAACTATGGGCAAGTTTTATAGTCCCCATCTTTGTCTCATTGAAACATATTCTTTTTCTTTAAATGATATGAGGATAGACGTTTTTGCATATGCTCCTTAGTTTGTTTACTTGTTGTGATTGACAATGATGACTCGGTTCTCATTTCGAGAAATTTATATTAACTTGGATGTGACAAATATTTACATGGCAGGTGTCGTCGGTGAAGCAGAGGACGCTTACTCTTCCGGAACACCTGGTCTTATTCTCTTGTACTTTTACAAGAGTCCCTTTGTGGGTCTTTACTTATTTTCGTATTTTCCCTAGTTTAATCGATTTCGAGTTCGGATTATGGTTTAGTTTGCGCTTCTGTATTTTTTTATTTTTTAGAGGACATATCATTCTTTACAGATGTCGTCATGAAGCAGAAGACGCGTTCCCCTCTGGAACGCCTTGTCTAATTATCTTGTTCTTCCAAGTGGTTCAGTTTAAATCTTTTGCGTTGCTCATATTTGTCCATAGTATTTTGCGTTTGTTTCAAAACATTTTATCAACACAAAATGATTCAAAAAGAAGACAATTGTGCGTTTAAAAAGCCTAACAATAGTCTTACATCACGAATATGTTACTGTATAATTTAGAAATCAGCCATCTCCGTTTATTTGTTTGTATGTAACGATTGAGGCACAGCGGTACAGTTTTGGGATCACATAAACTTACACGATCAGCAGTGTGCGCACGATGAGTGGAGGTTGTTTACCCGACGTTTGCTACATGTAGATGTCTGCATAATTTGTGAACGATAAACCATAGAGTTATCACTAGAGAGCAGGTGTGCATGCGATAAACTAACGTTGTGTGAAGGCAATCGGGACTATTGTAAATTGAGATGTGTCTTTAACGTTTCAAATTGATTTCTATATTTCAGTTACATACATTAGGTTATCTTTCAATCAGGCTAGACCCATGAAATCTTCCAAAGCATAAAAAACACGGTCTCCTGCGGGTTAGCATAGCCTTTTTTACCTTACCATTTTTGTCCCTGCCGGGAATACATATATCAGTCGCATAGGTGTGAAAATAAAGGGAAGCTTTGACTCAAAATGGATACAGAAAACAATAAAACCACAATCTAAACTGAAAATAGATAGATTGAACTAGGGACAAATATTCCAGAGTGATAAACGTCTTCTGCTTCATGACAAAACCCGTAAAGATTGTGATGTCTTCAAAATGAGACCGTGATATTAAAAAAATAACAAAACAAAAACAGAGACATGACAAACTAATGAGGATAATAAAAAATGTATCCTTTCATATTCTGATGAAATATGGCGTAACACACACATATGCAGCACCTTCTAAAGAGATACAGTATGTCGAAAACATGAATTAAACTGCATCATACAGCTGTTTCCGTTGGTAAACTTTGAATATACGAGTATACAATTGTCATTGCACTGAACATAACAGAATAGAGATGGGCATTTTAACTATCAGTTAATGGACTGGAAGTAGAATTGAATTGAAAAGGGGAGTACTTTTAAAATGGTGTTCTTTGACCCTTAGAATGTTTAGTGTAAGCTCTCGGGTTCTCACAGATGCAATTAATTTCCTTTAAATTTACAAATGAGACAAGTGAAAGCAGTAGCATCTTGCATTTTAATTTGTATGGACAATTTTATTGATAACCATTTAGTCGTACGATCAATAGGATACGAGGACCAACTTTGATGACTAGACTCCAATTGTCACATACTAGCGACACCTACATTCCAGGTGTACAATCAATGAAAACAGACAGTATGAACTGGTTCAGGGATAACAGCACACAAGTCGCACATGTATACCAAACAATTTTTCCTGGTTGTAATTCCATATTGAAATTGTATAGTTTTATAATTGTTCTTTTCGGATATAACATAAAGGGAAACGTGTTTTTAAAGGAGGTTAATTCAAAATTGGATTCTAAAATCAGCGAACTGAAAGCTTTTGTTTGTTCTATAATGATGTTCCAATAATAATTACATTTTGTAAAGAAGTTGAACACATTCATTTTTCTATTCCTAGCACGTTATTCTTCAAAATTATCAAAATCGCTCTTTTAAGCGATACTTCTTTTTTACTTTGACAAATACCGAAAGGTTGTTTGGGGAAGGTGGAGTGGCATGAATAAAAAGATATATTCAAAGATTAGTACAATCAGTTGAAAGATTTTAAAGGAATCACAACTCCTCAATTATGAATCGATTGCACGATTTTATATTGACAGGTTTTTTGGTCGGCCAGATGATCATAAAAAACTACAAATGTATTGGGATATACAGGGAATAATTTATATGACACGATTTTATGCAGCAGGCTCGAAATGATACATGCTACAGACACCTAAATAAGTCTTAGACCACAGGGACGTACTGGTGTATCAGCTTCACTGTTAATAGGTACACAAGTACTTCTCTAACTTATAATCTGCTCTGTTATATTAGTATACAACATGAATTTGTAAGTATCACAAAGTACTTATATTAGACTCACTTGCATTTTATTGTAATTCAGGGCTAGGTCTAGGGTAATTCTTTACGGCGGAGGCGTTATGATAAGTGTCCATAGTAAACCGTCGAAATTATGTGGTTATTCGCATAGCCAAACCAAACATCTTTCTGTATAGTTTGTGGTAGGATGAGTTATGTCTTTATGTCAGATATCTTAAATCTAACAATCGTTCCCTTGCATTATGCCGACTTACCTTCGTTGTCCGCTATTTTAAACTGTTTCTGAATAATCACACGCCTGACTTACTGGCACGGTGAAACGTTATCACTGATACTAGTCTAGTCAAGCATGCAGTATATCTGATCATGAATATATGTACACTGTGATGAAGCTTTACTAAGCAAAACGTGTTTTTCGACCAAAATTCATTGTTTTAAACAATTGCTATTTTCCTTTTTTTGAGCGAATGTATACAATGTTAAAAGGAGTTCTTCGGTACTACCGGCAAAGAAAATGTCATGGAAATTACTAGTTATTCGGTTTTGTTGATATTTACATATATATGTATGAATTTATTCACGCATTAAATATGCTGATTCTTTCTTGGGTTTTGCATATATGCCAAGCACCATTAGCGCAAATGTTGTCGCTGTAAGTATGTTCTGTATTAGGGTAAAATAATGATAAAATAACAGACTTGTACACGTTTCATTAAAACTAACTCCTGTGATGTTTCATTATTAATCAATACTTATTACACGTAGGAGGTATTTAACCAGACTACAACCAGTCTATTAAACTGTAGTCTGGTTAGAAAAGCAGTCATTGGTTTATATACAATTTATTTTATCGACAAGTCGAGTAACATCACTAAGTACATATATAACAATACACATTCTAGCTTCTCCCAGAGACTGTAGGTTTCCCTATCGATGTACTAGACATTATTGGTAACAATTGTCCCTTCGACTTTGTCAACGAAAACATATTTGTTAAATGTTCCATTAGGTACACGTTTCTATGCTCTCGGGATAAAATCTCAGTTAAATGGTATAAACTAACTTACTATTAACAAGGCATCATTACAAAAGAATTCCAAGCTTTAAATATTGATTTATAAATGTACATATGTATCTTAACTCCATAAGCCATAACCCAAAAATTGATTATAAACTAGAGACTTGCTTTAGTGAACAACATATGTTTCCCCTTATTAAAACATAATCTTATATAATAAGTGTTTGGACCAATTTCTGAATGAAATACATTTTCTGAAGGCAAATGTTATTCTAAGAAGGAAAATCAAGGTCTCAGTTGTGTCAATTAACCGGGAAGTACCTTAAAACGGCATTTTTCGCTAAATTTGGTGCTCGTTTGCTCAATTTCGGCGCCGCCATTCGACTAATTATAGAAATCTCAACATGGTACGAATGAAACATTTTCTATTATTTTTTTTAACCTTAAAGGCCCAATATACGTAACTTTCGGTAAAACTTGAAGAGAAAATCAAGTCTAATAAACTTATTATATTTATAGATTTAGCTAAGATTAACTGATATCAACAATATTCACAATGAATTCTTTCGCGGTTACCGTTACAGCAGCAGTTGAAACACGCTATTTGTAAACACGCGTCCATTTCGAGCCGTCTTCTACCTTCGGTTTGTTGTTGAAGTGGGCCCCACCTGAACTATTTTCAATTCTTTGGATTTTTTGGTCAAGAGTTTCTTGTTAGTTACCGCTCAGATTTACTTCGTTTTAGGCTTATTTATGCATGGTTATCAACTGGATTTTTTTCAAAATTGTTCAGAATGACGAAAATTTCCCTGAAGTTACGTATATTGGGCCTTTAACAGTTTAGATTATCAAACAATAACATGTTTCTTTAATATCAAGATTTTTTACTTAGCACATCAGTACCATAGTTATACTTTTATTACCGTTTTCTATGTAAAAAAAAACATTTCTTATGTTTTCTTGCAAATCGGCACAGAACCGGGAGCAGGATAGCGGTCATATGATTCGAAAAAAACGTGATTGCTCGTACTTAAATAGAACCGAAAGCGCAAATGTCAGGTAGCCGCGGTAAAAAAATATTGACTGACGAAAACAGAGTCACAAGACTAGACAAAAGAGAAGCTGAGAGAGACTATTGAAAGATAGGAACAGATGCATCTGATTAACAAAAAGACATACGACACCATCAAAGAAGACCAAGACCATGGTTTGACGGGCGAAGTGTGGTTGAGTAACAGTGCTTTCGGAAAACAAAAACGTACAGCTGATAGTATACGTTCTTCATTCGCGTACACTGTAAGATTATGTTCGGTAAAGCTGATAAGCAAATAATAATCTTAATAATAGTGACCTTAAGGTTTGGTCAGTGGACAGCTCTTTTCTTTTTTTTTTTTTTGACCAAATTTCCTTCATAATGTCATAGCAAAATGATACGCAGTTAATGAATGTAAATTTGACCTTGACCTATGACCTTGACATTTGACCCTGTGATTTAGTGAGTTGAAATCTTTGTTTATTCTGAACACCTTTCTTTCAAAATTTCAAGCAATAAATAAATGTAACATTTGACCTTGACATTTGTCTCAGTGAACTTGCGGTATGGTCAGTTGACACCTTGTTTGATTCTGACCAATATTTATTCATGATATCATAAAAAATGTTCAGCAGTTAATAGGTGTAAAATTCAACCTGACCATTGACCCAGTGACCTTCATGTTTGGTCAGTTGATTTTTTTTCGTCTGATCAATTTTGCTTCATGAACTTTAAGTTTGATCAGTGGACATCTGTTTTTATTCTGTCCAACTTTCCTTCATAATATCATAACAAAATATCAGTCAGTTAAAAATAGACAGACGGACACACCATTGCACAGAAGGACAATCAGACGGACGGACGAGCTAGTTACTATAAGGCACCCGCATCTTCGATGCGAGGCCCTAACTACCTTGATGTTTGGTCAAGTATTGTTACATGTATATAATTAGACAGTTAGGGACCAATTGCTTCAATTTGGCGTACACCTTTGAAAGTTTGAAAAAGTCATACATTTTTTATCTCTGACATTTGGGTGAAGGTCACACTGACCTAACGACAGTGCATTGCACATCGTCTATGGGTGATGCAGGTATACTAAAAGTTTTATCAATATGACTTTAACGTTTTAAAAGATATCGTCCGGTCAAAAATTTTTGAAAATTTCACACTTATTTGACTTCCGACCTTGAGGTTATATAATGACATTGCACCACACATCTGATTTAGGTGATGCTTCTATACTGCAAGATATATTACCAGAATCGGTACAATATGTCTCCCTTCGTACGAATGGGAGACATAAGTACGAATTCTCAGGGTTTTCACTTTAATTCTAAACAATATCTTAACACAACATGTTTGTACATAATACCTGTACCATCATGTATACGATAATGCCCTTATATAGCCTCAACCAGATACAGACAAGTACGTTTATTTGTTCTGATAATATTGACTCAGGTTTTAGTAAGTTTTTCTGAATGACTATCACGTGATAGTTATTTTGAATTTTTCATGTGCACGAAGGTTGATTTTCACACCCTTTCGGGAGGGAACCTTGTGGCCGAATCTGCGCGTGATCTACATGTTACGCGATCAATTATAAACTATACCAATCTGTGTAACGCGTACTGTTTGAGTCGGGACACTGTCTGAGTCCCATTCATCACTCAACGTCATCGTGATATGTTTTATGATTAGTCAATCCACACCAATACTCTACTAAAAATGAAACCTGCAGACATGTTGTTCTAACAAACCAGAGGCCTATTGGCCTTTACGGTCACCTTGGATTTTTGTTGTTGTGACCTTATACAGAAAATAACCCAAACCAAGTTTGAACTAGAACACTGACAAGTGCATGTAAGGGACCTATTGTAGGCAATAAATCTCCGAAAAACATAAATCCTTGAAACGTGAACCCAACGTTCAAACCAAGTGATTGTGCTTTGTGTTCTACGACCTGTCAAAAGTTACAAACGTTTTCCTTGACATTTGAATCAGTGACTATAACCTCTTTGACCCTGTGACATTGACTTTTTGTCATTTGTCTCCTTGTTTAATTCCATCCCTCTTTGTTTTTCTCCTGCCCACACAACTCCAACAACCCAGGTGGAGTATAAACTGATCTGGGTGGGTGTTGCAGTATCTGTGCTGTAGCATTCAAGTGAGTTGACACTATACAAGATGCCATTGGAAACACGGTCCCACTACAAACACAACACAATTCATCTCCATCACACACACACACACATACACACATATGGAGATATTAGCCATGTGGATTAGAATAAGTAGCTAGCGCCTGATAGGGCAGCTCCTACGAACTCCTCAGAATTGTATAGGACTGTGTGTTAATTGTATTGACTGTATGAGAATTGTATATCTATGTACTGTAAAGCGCTTTAGAGTGGCTTATGTTAGCTAGATAGAGCATTATATCAAATGTTGTATATTATTATTATTCCAATGACCTTTGAGTCGTTGACCTTGACTATTCGGTCATTTGATTCCTTGCTTGATTCTGATTAGCTTTGTTCCAGAATGCCATAACAAAAATTTAATCAGTAAAAAGCTACAAACATTTTTTCTAACGGACGTCTTTTTGTTGACCTTGCACCCAGATTGCATTCATATTGCCAATAAATACAATTTGACAGACGTCTAATGATTAAGACACGGGAATAAGAAAATATTATCGCTGCATGAAAGCCGCTATTTCGGCTTATTACTTGGTTAGTTCGTCCAGAATTATTTATAGAATATTACCCATTGTTTACAATCCTTGTAATGTGTTAAGGGAGATCACTCGTAACCAGTTACATGCAACTTGGGACAATAAAAGGCTGTCTATCACAGCTGTTCACTTCATTGTGTACATTGTAACTAGTAATGTCAAAAACTGTAAAATGTGCTGCTCGCAACAGAGACATGTTCATGTTGCATGTTAATTAACAGACAGCCGTTGTACCTTTCCTAAATAATTGTGTAACAAGCTAATATATTTAGGATTTTGTCGTTTGTTTTAAATTCAGTTTGCATACAACAATTATACATGTGTTATGTCCCTTGTTCATTTTCCTCTGGTCTTTCTTTCATTTGTCGTTGTTTTAACTCCAATTATTGACTTAATTTGCCGATTCAGTTGTATTACATGTACCTTATTATGTAATTCGATATGGTAACGATCATTCGGAAAATATTATTATTAGAAATGGAATTCTTCCTGATATCATTAACGCCAATTTCATTATTACTACAGATCCAGGGGAAATAGAAGTCATGGTTCAAATCAACATTTGGTTAGTAGATTACCCAAGACAATATACATGTATAATATGTTGAGTGTCACTTATTCCGGTGTATATTATATGCACAAATGAATATATTCTTTCAAAATAATTAATTGTAATATCAAATTGGTCTCATCAGAATCATTTTAGAATTATCAAAGGAGTGACATATCTATGTGCAAGTTTCCATTTAAACTAAAAATTCGAGTTATTTAAACAGTTTATTCTGAAATGGTTGCAATATTTTCTAGTATTCCAAATATAAAGTTGCAGAACAGCAGGTATCCGAGAGTGATATTGAAGATTTGGTCACCATTTATACTGCTGACCAAATTGTGTGTACCATTTGTATGGTAAAGCAATGCAACTTGACTTGAGAATCGCTAATTACATGTTTCAACGTGAAATTATTTTTGTTCTAAGCATGCGTGTTTGTCATAGGTTCAATGAGACTCATTTTATATTAAAGTATTTCCTACTCGCGATTATATTTCGATTTCAGTCAACACTGTATGGGACAGACACCGGGTGTACATTATGTAGCTGGTACCGAAGCGGGCAGAACATCAGGTTGTGTGCAGAACACGGTAAGTTTTCCCAATATTTGAGATATTTTCTAGTATGGTATAAACCTGTAGAGTTACATGACAGTCGAATATAAAACAAGTTTTTGTCCTAATGATAAATAGTGACAAAAATACCAGTGTTTTCAATTTATTTGAAAAAAATACTCCGAATAGTACCTATAAATCTCCTCTTCCAATATAGAACCTATTAGTCATACACACCATTTTCCAACAGTTTTGATTGTGTACGATTCGTTGGATATATATATATATAACGCCTGCATGTCGTAGAATCATATAAATGTCCATGAATAAGCCTTAATTCATGAATATAAGCATTATAAAAGTTGCAATAGTGTATGATGAATAGAACTGTGCTGTACGGTGAATAGTCGTGTGAGGCTTACTGTTTCTCCGACGAATAGCAAATGCAGTGTATTTTCAAACAAGATTCATTTACTTTTATTATTCTTTTTCAGATTATCGTATGATATCCATATAATTTCTGTCGAAGGTGTTTTGAAGTGTCCCAACCCGTCCAACATCTAGTTGAAAATCACAGCACAGTAGACATTAAATTCCAAAGGTAAGATGATGACAACACAGCCAAGATTTTGTAATTTCAACATAATTCCAGAAGTGTTCAGAGACAAGGGTAGAGACAAACCCTCAATTCGTAATACTGATGTCCCTTTCAACACCACTGCATTATGGAGGGTTGTGTTTATGTCAAATAGTGTGTATTTTTTGCAAAGGAAAAGTACAGCTTGTATGGTTGAGTCTATATTTTACTATTGTGCAGAAGCAGAAATATTTTAATGTGACTTAATCAATCTCTATTGTGACGTTATCAATCTCTATTGTGACGTTTTCAATCTCTCTTGTAACGTTATCAATCTCTATTGTAACGTTATCAATCTCTATTGTGACGTTATCAATCTCTATTGTAACGTTATCAATCTCTATTGTAACGTTATCAATCTCTATTGTGACGTTATCAATCTCTATTGTAACGTTATCAATCTCTATTGTGACGTTATCAATCTCTATTGTAACGTTATCAATCTCTATTGTGACGTTATCAATCTCTATTGTAACGTTATCAATCTCTATTGTGACGTTATCAATCTCTATTGTGACGTTATCAATCTCTATTGTAACGTTATCAATCTCTATTGTGACGTTATCAATCTCTATTGTAACGTTATCAATCTCTATTGTAACGTTATCAATCTCTATTGTGACGTTTTCAATCTCTATTGTAACGTTATCAGTCTCTATTGTAACGTTATCATCTCTATTGTAACGTTATCAATCTCCTCTGCGACGTAATTATTCTCTATTGTGTCGTTTTCAATTTCACTGTTGTCCGCACACAACATTATGTTAGAGAGAATAACAATCTAAGGGAGATAATCCGTAAAAATGTGTGAACTCTCCAACATGAAGGCGAGTTCGCGGGATTTAGAATAAACTGCTGAACGAGGCGGACGCGTTTGTTCTTTTCTCACACAAAAGCAAAGCGAACACTCTTCCGCCATCGCCGAACTTTAAGACGTTTGCTGTTTATAGTTAAGCATGTTGAAAAACCATAACACCTTTTGTTATACATTTATTGCAGAACAAATTTATACAATAATAGTCATCTTTACACACACCACAGGCATTCAAGCACGCGCGCACATACACATAATATACACACATACATAAAAAATGACAAATGTATTCGTTTCTTTACTTTCATGACGAGGTCATTTTATAAACGTTGTTCATTTGAATCATTCATTGCGAAAAGACGAATGACGAACCTGACCCTTCTGCTTCTACATTAGTTTAGAAATTTTGGATTCCTATCTTTTGGCCTCTAGCATCACTGAAGAGTCCTAGGAGGACGAAACAGCTGTATGATGCAGTTTAATTCATTTTTCCGGCATACTGTATCTATTTCTAAATTTAAGAGGTGCAGCATATGTGTGTGTTACGTCATCTTTTGCATGGCATGAGGGGTGCTAGGAGGTTGTCATACATGATAAAATGTTTCAACATTTTAAATACTTAAAAGATGTCATACTTTTTAAGAAAGTTCTCAAACATTATAAATGTTAGAAAGTGTCCATACATCATTTACTGGCTGATGCATATATCAGTACAGAGCCAAAGCTGCAGAATTCCTTTTTGTTTGATATTGCTGCCTTCCAGTAAAATTGTAGTAGGCTATTTCAGTGAAGGATCGCTCG
This sequence comes from Mimachlamys varia, assembly GCA_947623455.1. Lineage (NCBI taxonomy): Eukaryota > Metazoa > Mollusca > Bivalvia > Pectinida > Pectinidae > Mimachlamys > Mimachlamys varia. The sequence goes on from OX392528.1 coordinate 42,730,448, forward strand.
GTCTGTGATCTCCGAACATAATCCAGCCGATAGGCACTCTCACTAGGACCCCAAGACCCATTCGGCTGTGTTAAAATCCTCCATCTCTATTTTCAAAAATAGAAAACATTTATGCATATGATAAGCAACATGTTCATTATTTTACCAATCATGGAAAACACAGATAATGTGCCTTTTTTAATTTGAAATATATATAATGTCTTACGTTCACGCTGAAATAAATATTACCTTTTGTTTTAAACGAAGAATACTTAAAGGTCAACAATACCATAACCAGAACTCAAAATCAAATAATACAGGGTAATATATAATCATAGGGAATATTTAAAGGAGACTTAAAGTCTTACTTCTAATTCCGGCTATAACTTACTTACTTACTTAAAATCGTATATTGTCAAAAGTTTGGGGGGAAATTGAAGATCCATGATGTCGAATTCTGCTTTCAATGTTTACAAATTACATTTTGATCGTTGACATAATTAAGGTGAGTTTCCAGAAAGTTTGTTTGAGCACAAAATCCATTTTGAGCACCATACCTGTTTTGTAGTTACATTTTTTATACGCATACATTTATTACTAAACATAGAGGAAAAGTATAAACATTACTTAAACTATGACTATAGTTTACTAAAGCTATGACCAACGTGGACAGCTCCTGTACTACCAAGCAATACGATAAACGTAGATATTTCGATTTTCCTAATGTACAGTTCCCCTTTCTTGATATTTACATCCCTGTTTCTCAAACTATAGTGTGTACGTGTCGCAGTTGATTCGCTGTTCTAAAGCTTGGTCTAAGTATCGAGATAAATGTCGTTGAATTGGAGAGAGATTTTTTGAGGAGGACTATGAACAAGTTTAATGGTCACTATCTTGATAGCACTACTTTGAAACTCCTTAGCAACAGGTGTAATACTGGTAGATTAGTGCACTGCTACTTAGTGTAATGCATTATCCACCGTCATGATGGGACACAAGTTTGATGCATCAAACTACACACAAGCCAATTTCCTTCACTTTTGTCTGCTGCAATATTTTGAAGCATACACTGACCGATACTTTCAAGGTTTACGGATAAGCAAACACAACCTTCTATATTTACCAGCATGGCGTGAGTAAAGGCAAATCAAGCGAAATTCAACTCATTGACATTGTGGATAATTTGTTCACATTTTTCCTCTAGTTTAATCGAGTTTTGAGTTTGGATTATCATTTTGTTAGCGCTTCGGTATTCTCTTTTAAAAATATAGAACGTTTTTATGAATAGATAAAAAATATTGCAAGCTTCCATTCAATGGGAACTTACCAGATTTCATACTGAGATAAGAGTATAGGTAAGAGGTCTAGCTACATATGTATATCACTTCGGTTCGGATTCTGGTTTTGTTATCGCTTCGGTTTTCTCTGTTGTTTTTGTTTTTGTTTTTGTTTTCATGTTTCAGCATATTTTCCCAGTTTCCGTTCCGTTAGTAAATCAGTTTTAAGTGAATCAAAATATATTTATGCTGTTGTTTTACTTTAATTACTAGCAAATGAATATTGTATATAAAAATAACACAGCAAAATGAAACTGAATAAACTTACATTCGAGTAGTGCTTGTGTACGACTTACCTGTCAGATTGATACACGGGCACCTCTCTGTGGTTAAGGTTTACATAAGTGCCATGTGACATTTGGAGCATGCAAGTTGAGAACATCAGCATTAGACCTTGTATCCTATATTTTTTGCGATCACATGGCCAAATACCTGTCAATAAAAGTGTAGATAACAATTTAAAAGCAATATGTCGCTGCTTTTACATGACTGATGTAAATCAAACGGAAAATAATTGCATATGTTACTCTATGAATATTTATTTTTAATGTAATATTAGAAATGTGGAAAATCATTTAAAAAAAGATAATGGTTTTGTAATCAATTCTATGTAAAGCACAAGTGATGATGTTTAAAATTCATATCATTTATCTGTTTGGTTTGGGTTGAAGGTATAATGTTAGGTTGGGTTGAAAGGCATGATGTTGGGTTTGGGTTGAGAGACATGATGTTTGGTTTGGGTTGAGAGGCATGATGTTGGGTTTGGGTTGAGAGGCATGGTGTTGGGTTTGGGTTGAGAAACATGATGTTTGGTTTGGGTTGAAAGGCATGACGTTTGGTTTAAGTTGAGAGGCATGATGTTGGGTTTGGGTTGAGAGGCATGGTGTTGGGTTCGGGTGGAGAGACATGATGTTGGGTTTGGGTGGAGAGACATGATGTTAAGTTTGGGTGGAGAGGCATGCTGTTCGGTTTGGGTGGAGAGGCATGATGTTGGGTTTGGGTTGAGTGACATGATGTTAAGTTTGGGTTGAGAGGCATGATGTTGGGTTTGGGTGGAGAGACATGATGTTGGGTTTGGGTTGAGAGGCATGATGTTGGGTTTGGGAGGAGAGACATGATGTTGGGTTCGGGTTGAGAGACATGATGTTGGGTTTGGGTGGAGAGACATGATGTTGGGTTTGGGTGGAGAGACATGATGTTGGGTTTGGGTGGAGAGGCATGATGTTGGGTTTGGGTGGAGAGACATGATGTTGGGTTTGGGTTGAGAGGCATGATATTGGGTTTGGGTGGAGAGACATGATGTTGGGTTTGGGTTGAGTGACATGATGTTGGGTTCGGTTTGAGAGGCATGATGTTGGGTTTGGGTGGAGAGACATGATGTTAAGTTTGGGTGGAGTGACATGATGTTGGGTTTGGGTTGAGTGACATGATGTTGGGTTCGGTTTGAGAGGCATGATGTTGGGTTTGGGTTGAGTGACACGATGTTAAGTTTGGGTGGAGAGGCATGATGTTGGGTTTGGGTGGAGTGACATGATGTTGGGTTCGGTTTGAGAGGCATGATGTTGGGTTTGGGTGGAGAGACATGATGTTAAGTTTGGGTTGAGAGGCATGATGTTGGGTTTGGGTGGAGAGACATGATGTTGGGTTCGGTTTGAGAGGCATGATGTTGGGTTTGGGTGGAGAGACATGATGTTAAGTTTGGGTTGAGAGGCATGATGTTGGGTTTTGGTTGAGAGGCATGATGTTGGGTTTGGGTTGAGAGGCATGATGTTGGGTTTGGGTTGAGAGGCATGATGTTGGGTTTGGGTGGAGAGACATGATGTTGGGTTTGGGTTGAGTGACACGATGTTAAGTTTGGGTTGAAAGGCATGATGTTGGGTTTGGGTGGAGAGACATGATGTTGGGTTTGGGTTGAGTGACATGATGTTGGGTTTGGGCTGAGTGACATGATGTTTGGTTCGGTTTGAGAGGCATGATGTTGGGTTTGGGTGGAGAGACATGATGTTGGGTTTGGGTTGAGTGACACGATGTTAAGTTTGGGTTGAGAGGCATGATGTTGGGTTTAGGTAGAGAGGCATGATGTTGGGTTTGGGTTGAGAGGCATGATGTTGGGTTTGGGTGGAGAGACATGATGTTGGGTTTGGGTGGAGAGGCATGATGTTGGGTTTGGGTTGAGTGACACGATGTTAAGTTTGGGTTGAGAGGCATGATGTTGGGTTTGGGTGGAGAGACATGATGTTGGGTTTGGGTTGAGAGGAACGATGTTGGGTTTGGGTTGAGAGGCATGATGTTGGGTTTGGGTTGAGTGGCATGATGTTGGGTTTGGGTGGAGAGGCATGATGTTGGGTTTGGGTGGAGTGACATGATGTTAAGTTTGGGTTGAGAGACATGACGTTTGGTTTGGGTGGAGAGACATGATGTTGGGTTTGGGTTCAGAGGCATGATGTTTGGTTCGGGTTGAAAGGCATGATGTTGGGTTTGGGTGGAGAGGCATGATGTTGGGTTTGGGTTGAGAGGCATGATGTTGGGTTTGGATGGAGATAGATGATGTTGGGTTTGGGTTGAGAGGCATGATGTTGGGTTTGGGTTGAGAGGCATGATGTTGGGTTTGGATGGAGAGGCATGATGTTGGGTTCGGGTTGAGAGGCATGATGTTGGGTTTGGGTTGAGAGGCATGATGTTGGGTTTGGATGGAGAGGCATGATGTTGGGTTTGGGTTCAGGGGCATGATGTTGGGTTTGGGTTGAGAGGCATGATGTTGGGTTTGGATGGAGAGACATGATGTTGGGTTCGGGTTGAGAGGCATGATGTTGGGTTTGGGTTGAGTGACATGATGTTGGGTTCGGGTGGAGAGACATGATGTTGGGTTTGGGTGGAGAGACATGATGTTAAGTTTGGGTGGAGAGGCATGATGTTCGGTTTGGGTGGAGAGGCATGATGTTGGGTTTGGGTTGAGTGACATGATGTTAAGTTTGGGTTGAGAGGCATGATGTTGGGTTTGGGTGGAGAGACATGATGTTGGGTTTGGGTTGAGAGGCATGATGTTGGGTTTGGGTGGAGAGACATGATGTTGGGTTCGGGTTGAGAGACATGGTGTTGGGTTTGGGTGGAGAGACATGATGTTGGGTTTGGGTGTAGAGACATGATGTTGGGTTTGGGTGGAGAGGCATGATGTTGGGTTTGGGTGGAGAGACATGATGTTGGGTTTGGGTTGAGAGGCATGATATTGGGTTTGGGTGGAGAGACATGATGTTGGGTTTGGGTTGAGTGACATGATGTTGGGTTTGGGTTGAGTGACACGATGTTAAGTTTGGGTGGAGAGGCATGATGTTGGGTTTGGGTGGAGTGACATGATGTTGGGTTCGGTTTGAGAGGCATGATGTTGGGTTTGGGTGGAGAGACATGATGTTAAGTTTGGGTTGAGAGGCATGATGTTGGGTTTGGGTGGAGAGACATGATGTTGGGTTCGGTTTGAGAGGCATGATGTTGGGTTTTGGTGGAGAGACATGATGTTGGGTTTGGGTTGAGTGACATGATGTTGGGTTTGGGTTGAGTGACACGATGTTAAGTTTGGGTTGAATGGCATGATGTTGGGTTTGGGTGGAGAGACATGATGTTGGGTTTGGGTTGAGTGACATGATGTTGGGTTTGGGTTGAGTGACATGATGTTGGGTTTGGGTTGAGTGACATGATGTTTGGTTCGGTTTGAGAGGCATGATGTTGGGTTTGGGTGGAGAGACATGATGTTGGGTTTGGGTTGAGTGACACGATGTTAAGTTTGGGTTGAGAGGCATGATGTTGGGTTTGGGTGGAGAGACATGATGTTGGGTTTGGGTGGAGAGGCATGATGTTGGGTTTGGGTTGAGTGACACGATGTTAAGTTTGGGTTGAGAGGCATGATGTTGGGTTTGGGTGGAGAGACATGATGTTGGGTTTGGGTGGAGAGGCATGATGTTGGGTTTGGGTAGAGAGGCATGATGTTGGGTTCGGGTTGAGAGGCATGATGTTGGGTTTGGGTTGAGAGGCATGATGTTGGGTTTGGATGGAGAGGCATGATGTTGGGTTTGGGTTCAGGGGCATGATGTTGGGTTTGGGTTGAGAGGCATGATGTTGGGTTTGGATGGAGAGACATGATGTTGGGTTCGGTTTGAGAGGCATGATGTTGGGTTTGGGTGGAGAGACATGATGTTAAGTTTGGGTTGAGAGGCATGATGTTGGGTTTGGGTGGAGAGACATGATGTTGGGTTCGGTTTGAGAGGCATGATGTTGGGTTTTGGTGGAGAGACATGATGTTGGGTTTGGGTTGAGTGACATGATGTTGGGTTTGGATGGAGATAGATGATGTTGGGTTTGGGTTGAGAGGAATGATGTTGAGTTTGGGTTGAGAGGCATGATGTTGGGTTTGGATGGAGAGGCATGATGTTGGGTTCGGGTTGAGAGGCATGATGTTGGGTTTGGGTTGAGAGGCATGATGTTGGGTTTGGATGGAGAGGCATGATGTTGGGTTTGGGTTCAGGGGCATGATGTTGGGTTTGGGTTGAGTGACATGATGTTGGGTTCGGGTGGAGAGACATGATGTTGGGTTTGGGTGGAGAGACATGATGTTAAGTTTGGGTGGAGAGGCATGATGTTCGGTTTGGGTGGAGAGGCATGATGTTGGGTTTGGGTTGAGTGACATGATGTTAAGTTTGGGTTGAGAGGCATGATGTTGGGTTTGGGTGGAGAGACATGATGTTGGGTTTGGGTTGAGAGGCATGATGTTGGGTTTGGGTGGAGAGACATGATGTTGGGTTCGGGTTGAGAGACATGATGTTGGGTTTGGGTGGAGAGACATGATGTTGGGTTTGGGTGTAGAGACATGATGTTGGGTTTGGGTGGAGAGGCATGATGTTGGGTTTGGGTGGAGAGACATGATGTTGGGTTTGGGTTGAGAGGCTTGATATTGGGTTTGGGTGGAGAGACATGATGTTGGGTTTGGGTTGAGTGACATGATGTTGGGTTTGGGTTGAGTGACACGATGTTAAGTTTGGGTGGAGAGGCATGATGTTGGGTTTGGGTGGAGTGACATGATGTTGGGTTCGGTTTGAGAGGCATGATGTTGGGTTTGGGTGGAGAGACATGATGTTAAGGTTGGGTTGAGAGGCATGATGTTGGGTTTGGGTGGAGAGACATGATGTTGGGTTCGGTTTGAGAGGCATGATGTTGGGTTTTGGTGGAGAGACATGATGTTTGGTTTGGGTTGAGTGACATGATGTTGGGTTTGGGTTGAGTGACACGATGTTAAGTTTGGGTTGAAAGGCATGATGTTGGGTTTGGGTGGAGAGACATGATGTTGGGTTTGGGTTGAGTGACATGATGTTGGGTTTGGGTTGAGTGACATGATGTTGGGTTTGGGTTGAGTGACATGATGTTTGGTTCGGTTTGAGAGGCATGATGTTGGGTTTGGGTGGAGAGACATGATGTTGGGTTTGGGTTGAGTGACACGATGTTAAGTTTGGGTTGAGAGGCATGATGTTGGGTTTGGGTGGAGAGACATGATGTTGGGTTTGGGTGGAGAGGCATGATGTTGGGTTTGGGTTGAGTGACACGATGTTAAGTTTGGGTTGAGAGGCATGATGTTGGGTTTGGGTGGAGAGACATGATGTTGGGTTTGGGTGGAGAGGCATGATGTTGGGTTTGGGTAGAGAGGCATGATGTTGGGTTTGGGTTGAGAGGCATGATGTTGGGTTTGGGTGGAGAGACATGATGTTGGGTTTGGGTGGAGAGGCATGATGTTGGGTTTGGGTTGAGTGACACGATGTTAAGTTTGGGTTGAGAGGCATGATGTTGGGTTTGGGTGGAGAGACATGATGTTGGGTTTGGGTTGAGAGGCACGATGTTGGGTTTGGGTTGAGAGGCATGATGTTGGGTTTGGGTTGAGTGGCATGATGTTGGGTTTGGGTGGAGAGGCATGATGTTGGGTTTGGGTGGAGTGACATGATGTTAAGTTTGGGTTGAGAGACATGACGTTTGGTTTGGGTGGAGAGACATGATGTTGGGTTTGGGTTCAGAGGCATGATGTTTGGTTCGGGTTGAAAGGCATGATGTTGGGTTTGGGTGGAGAGGCATGATGTTGGGTTTGGGTGGAGAGGCATGATGTTGGGTTTGGATGGAGATACATGATGTTGGGTTTGGGTTGAGAGGCATGATGTTGGGTTTGGGTTGAGAGGTATGATGTTGGGTTTGGATGGAGAGGCATGATGTTGGGTTCGGGTTGAGAGGCATGATGTTGGGTTTGGGTTGAGAGGCATGATGTTGGGTTTGGATGGAGAGGCATGATGTTGGGTTTGGGTTCAGGGGCATGATGTTGGGTTTGGGTTGAGAGGCATGATGTTGGGTTTGGATGGGGAGACATGATGTTGGGTTCGGGTTGAGAGGCATGATGTTGGGTTTGGGTTGAGTGACATGATGTTGGGTTCGGGTGGAGAGGCATGATGTTGGGTTTGGGTTGAGAGGCATGATGTTGGGTTTGGGTGGAGAGGCATGATGTTGGGTTTGGGTTGAGAGGCATGATGTTGGGTTCGGGTTGAGAGGCATGATGTTGGGTTTGGGTTGAGAGGCATGATGTTGGGTTCGGGTTGAGAGGCATGATGTTGGGTTTGGGTTGAGAGGCATGATGTTGAGTTTGTGTTGAGAGGCATGATGTTGGGTTTGGGTGGAGAGGCATGATGTTGGGTTTGGGTTCAGAGGCATGATGTTTGGTTCGGGTTGAAAGGCATGATGTTGGGTTCGGTTTGAGAGGCATGATGTTGGGTTTTGGTGGAGAGGCATGATGTTGGGTTTGGGTGGAGAGGCATGATGTTGGGTTTGGATGGAGAGGCATGCTGTTGGGTTTGGGTTGAGGGACATGATGTTAGGTTCGGATGGAGAGGCATGATGTTGGGCTTGGGTTGAGAGGCATGATGTTAGGTTTTGGTGGATAGGCAGCATGTTGGGTTCGGGTTGAGAGGCATGATGATGGGTTTGGGTTGAGAAGCATGCTGATTGTACATACGTGTACAACTGACAAATGAAGAATGCTTCATTATTATTGTAGTGGATTACAGATTAAGATTATTTCTTCAAAGAGTAAAAATAAAATATTTTGGCTCAAACCCCTTTGCCACGAAGCAATATTTATTTCGATATCACTTTCAGGATCCTATCCTCTGTCGTCAAAATCGTTCTTCTAGATTTACATTTGCTTCCATTTATAATGCATTGTGGAAGCAAGAGTTGTTATTGAAGAATAACAACATTTGCTACTGTATCGATCTCGAGTATCTCGCTGGCGCCGAAGATCGTAAATGGTAACACATTCGTTCGTTAACAAATTCCCCTTGCTACACATAATATTTAATAGTTTTCGTCTGGAAGTAGCCCGCCCGAAGTGGGGATACCCGAAACACGTCACACAAATACGTAATGCTCTGCTTTCTTGGCTTTTACAGAAAATAACATCAACTGATATCAGCTGATCAGCTGATGTATTTCTTTGTCGGTGCTTCAGGATTGTTTGCATTTGTTTCTTCTTTTTCATTTGTTCTGATGATCCTTTTTGTTTAAAAAATATAAAAAAAAGCTTGATTGTATTTGGCAGCCATACCTGTCGGTGTAATATTATTTCGAATTACATCCTGCTTATCAGAATAGAGATTGAATATCAATTTAGCGAAAATCTGTGCTACAGCAGTGTATTAAAATGTTCTTTTTTCCGAATTTTTTAAAATTATCTATAATCTGTGTCTGTATACATTCATTTATATACATATATTTTTTTTAGAGAATACCGAAGCGTATACCGAAAGGCATAAGATCTTTTGCATAGCAATTTCCAAACGTTTTTTCCTCTACAAATCTCTATCATATTTCTTGACTCTGACTGAACTCATGGAGGCGTCCATGTATTCTCCGTGTCGAAACATGGTTGGGCAGGTGGCCCGGCCATCTTAGTGGAGACGGAAGTTCTGTCTTCTTACTAATCATATCATTTTCGCACAAAATATCATACAGATTGACTATACCGTGTGATGCATGTTTGATATTTATCCATAAAACGAAAATATTGGCTACCACTGTCGATATTTCATCTTTGGGATAATATTAAAAGCTTTAAGGATCTTAACAGTTTAGATGGCTTGGCATTAACACGGAAAAAACGTCGAGGAATGCTTTACTGTATTTCTCAATAGGAAAGAAAATATTCCAATTAGCGCTGTTGAGGCTGAATCTCAAATATGTATATTTTAATTTTTACAAAAATTCAATGTGGTGTCTGGATATAACCTTTGATGTTGTTTGGTTCTGTAGCCCTACAATAAACTGAAAGAAGAATAAAAACAGCGGCGTCAATGTAATGAATTCAAATATTGTGAACTATATATGTATGTATTATCTCTTACAATTGTTGTGAAAGTATTGTCTCCTATAGAACGTCCTTTACATTATGTACCAGCTAAGAGAGGTTTTGTACATGTACTTCGTTTCATTTTATTACCACGATTCCATAACCGTTAGCAAAAAATGGCCCAACAAAAGTTAAGGATGGAATGAATAAGGAAGAAGATAACTCTATCATTGACTGAAATTTTATTACAAAAATGATTTATAGAACTTGAAATCTCTAATGTTTCAAAATGTTAACAAAAATGATACATGAAGTCCTTAGACTGAAAACACAACCACAGTGTTTAAATGACTTTAATTTGGGTTGCCAACAAATAACAGGTGAACCGTTGATAACTTCAGTTACCGAATATTAATTTCAGTAACCAGTTAATAAAACATTTTATAAATGTTTACCTCCATACCTCCATTTTTGTCTCTAATTCGTCAATTGTATTTGACAGTTTGACATGTTTTCACACATTCTAAATGTTAGAAAGATGTCATACGCCTTAAAATTTTAGAATTTTCTCTGACATTACAAACGTTAGAAAGCTTCCATGCATAATTTACTGACTGATGTCTTATGTCAGTACAGAGCAAAAGCTGCAGAATTCCTCTTTGTTTGATATCGATGCCTTCCAGTAAGATTGTAGTAGGCTATTTCAGTGAAGGATCGCTCAGTCTGTGACCTCTGAACATACTCCAGTCGATGGGCAATATCACTAGGACCCCAAGAATCATCCGGCTGTGTTAAAATTCTCCATCTCTGTTTTCAAATATAGAAAAAAAAACGTTTTCATTAAATCTCACTCAAATTAAGTGTAGATCGCTCTATCTAATTTCGTCTTCAGTGGTTTGTGTTATAGCGTTGTCTATATAGTGACAGGGACGTACCGTTTTCATATTTCAAAAGGATTCATTTGCAAATTTATTGTTAGTAAGAGCATTTCTATTGTTCAAATATTCTATAATGCAAGATAATATATTTCGAAGAAAGGAATTTTGATATAAATAGAATAATAGCCTAAGTCAGCAATTGGTCCCGATTTAGAGACCTTAGTAATACTGAAAAATACGACTCGAACTCGAGCATGCCATCTGAAGAATTAATTACCTTCTGCAAAAATGTTTAATGTGAAGGCCGAAGGCGAGGACATATAGACATTTAAATGTATAATTCATCGCAAAATTATAATTTTATTAAAAACGCAGAATGCCAAATATTTACAAATAAATATTAAATTAATAATACCTGCTTGAATGTTCCCGGTAATTTGGCTAGTTGCCAGACGATATGTAGAGGTATGGGAATGATAACAGAACATGCCACCAACCAGCCAATCACGCGTGTGTATTCCGGGTATTCGTAGGTACCGTACTTTGGTGGTCGATACTTTACAAAGCTAGCAAGGAGCAGCAACTGAAAAGTCACATAAAAGGCAATTGTTCGAGTAATATATAGTGTGTCTGTATTATCAACAATGTCATCGTTCAGTGCATGCATGTGGTATTTTGATATCGTGCTCTCCGTGTTGGCCTCAAATATAATCATTAATGTGAATGGCATTTAATTGATAAATCAAAATAACCAAAATTAAATAAGTTAAACTGACTGTTCAATAAAATATCACTATGAAACTAACTATGGCCAAATACCATGATTAATATAGGTGATATAAAAGCTGCTGCAAGGCGGAAGACGTGTGGCATTTTTCGTCCAATCATGTCTTTTAAACCATAATCAACACGATCACCCCCTACAACAGATAAGAAAAATCAAGTGTTATTAAAGCAAAACGAGAACAATCGTAGTAAAAATGGAATACTGAAAAACAATATATGCGTTATTTATTTTGTAATGAGGGACACGTATTAACATTTACAACACAGTAACCAAAATACAATATAAATGATAACACATTGATAACGAAAAATGTATTAGTAATTATGAGAAATCGGATAACAGTCCTTTATGTGCACCCATTGTAGATTAAAACCCTGTCATTGCCCATGATATCATCTGACACTAATACATAGAACCGCTAGATTTCGCTAATGAATTTCCCTCCTTGTGTTAAATACCGCAATTTATGTAAGCATAATTTGATAAATGGCTTCTTGTTAACTCTATTAAGTGTCATTGCTGAAAATGTCTGTGAAATCATCGTTATAACTGATGAGTGTTTAGTACAGATAGAACGTGTGCATTAATTGTATCATCTTTTATATAAACAAAACGGGGAAATTGGTATCCTTTTTTAGCGGGTCTAAGGAATTGTTTAAATAAATGCTGTTTAGGTGCATTATTCTCACGTGTCTGCCAGGTCTTATTCATGGAATGTCACACACGAGACCGAGGATTTAGTTTTATTATTATTTTTTATTTTTATTTTTTATATGATTTACACGGTTGTCTTATCTTAAATGTACGGTATACGTTTTCTAAAACTAATATTTTGACCACAATATGTGTAACAGTATCTTAACAAAAATCAACTTTTATAAAATACCATTAAGGTTGATTAGGTAGGACACATTAAATTACAACCTACATAAATCATATTCATACTGTAGAATTTTACTTTTTGGCCGTACATACGTTTCAGTTGATTTTTCTCCAATCATTTAACACAAGAGTCGTCAATATCTCCTCATATGTTAAGGTTTGTGATATGAATATTGGCATTAAGCTAAATGTCTACTGCTGATTAACAAACTAACAACACAATGATTAGAGAGATGCATGCTGATCAGAACTATGAGCAAGTTTATTGTCATCATCTTTGTCTAATTGAGAAATATTTTGCATCTTTAAGTGATATGAAGATGGACGTCTTTTAGTATGCTCGTTAGTGTGTTTACTTGTTGCGATTGACAATGATACTCGGTTCCCATTTTGAGGAGTTGATGTTTATTTGGATGTGACAAAGATTTACATGGCGGGTTTCGTCGATGATGCAAAAGACGCTTACTTTTCCGGAACACCTGGTCTTATTCTCTTGTGCTTTATAGTGGTCCCCATGTAAATATTTCCTTTGTTCATATGTTGCCCCGAGTTTATTAGATTTTGAGTTCGGATTATGATTTTTTTTCCGCTTCGGTATTCTCTAATTTATTTTCAAGAAGATTTATCTCTGGGATTTTCAATTATTTATATGATTAAATAAATAGGAATACAACTTACCGTAAATCCACATAATTGCGATAACCTCTAATAGTGCTATAACTACCACAGACCATGTTGGTATGTACCAGTCTACTAGTAAAAACATGTACGGCCCCGCCTAGAAATAAGTAAAATATCAATTTAAATACATCTCTTATCCACTGAACGAATACAAGTTAAAAAGTGTATCAAGTTTAACGTTAATTGGCGATTGAGATATGAGCATCGTCCCTAGTGTGTACCACCCAGTGTAAGAATCAGGGCTTACCGTACCAAAATGATATCAACTGTTTGATGAAGTGATGGATCCGTATCAGCAAAACTTATGGCAGTAACAGCACAATCGATGACAAAGTTAATAAAAGTCCGATGGGACTTTATGTAAGTATGTCATCAAAAGTAATTTGTGTAATGGAACCGTCGCAATGTTTGCTAAAATATTTATTCTTTGATAACACAATTATGCTTAATTTAGTTACAATGTTTTTGATGCAAATCAAATGTTGACATTAAATATCGTGATGAAGTCAACATAGAGATTGCTGACGTTACAATAGCAAATGTTGTTATACTCTCATACAATAATTGTCCTCTAAATGCATCACAGAGCAAATATACGGATGTTTACAACTGTTTATTGTGTTTTTGAAACAAGGATTCGCATGGAAAGTGCATATAATTGGACGTTTTTTGCGATTGCCAGCGTGACGATAACAATATCTTTGGGTTATTAATCAACTAGGGTCAAAATTCAACTTTTACACATCTACGAGTAAACAAAGAGGTTATGAAAAGGCCATGTATAAAAAATAGATCATTTTTCACTCAAATAAAAATCAATTCGGGGTATCTTTAAAATGGAAATATATATCGACCTTTACATTATATCTTACCAAACGGGCTATGAAGATCAGTTTCGGATCATCTTTCTAAATGAAGTTGTATCGACATGCAAAAGGCCGTCACACAAGACAAGTGATGACCGATTTAGAAAGAAAAAAACTAAATTGAAACGACAAGTGCTCCAGAGAACCTGTACCGCTCACCTGGATATGTTTAAAAGCATTGTTATTTATCTCATTTGTAGGTAATATGTTTAGATAATTTTCGAACGACTATCCAGTACTTTAAACAGAGTATTACCCCAATATCCTAAGGAAGGGGGGCACCCACTGTTTATGCAAAATTGAATTCGTGGGCCAACAAATACCCAGACTAAATAGGATGATAACAATTGTATCCCTATGGTTAGACACACAGCTACAACCTTCAGGCCTTAGAGTTCAAAATAAAATGTTTATGTAAAGCAAAACAAGACCCTTAACCACAGACTAAATTGGAACGTAATTTCGTAGGATTCTTAAGGTTTAAATTCTATTTATCTTTATTCATTATTTTCCCAATTTATCCTCTCCCCCATGAAGATACAACTTACCTTTAAACAAAATCCATTGCTTTTGTTCACAGGCCATTTATTGTTTTTAAATGTATATACACTGACAATCAGAACACGTTTAGCGTTTTGCAGATGACGTTACACACACATATGCTGCCCCTTTTTAAATTTAGTTATAGACACATTTTGCCGAAAAAAATAAAATAATAAACTGCATCATACAGCTGTTTCATCCTCTTAGGACTCTTCAGTGATGCTAGGGACCAAAACGTCGGAATCGAAGAAACAGAAGAGTCAGCTAGGTAAAATCCCATTAGTTTAATAATTCAGAAAAAGATTTTAATTAGGAGAGGAAAACAACATCCTTTGAAATACCAAATAATATTCTTTTACTCAAGAAAGCTCCTCACCAAACCTTGATAAACGTCTTTATATCTATGGAAGAAGAATTATTTAAAAGGATTTCCTCAAATCTGCTCTTCACCCCTGATCTGCCCCCTAGGGGTACACTCACTGTTTGTACAAAATTAGACCTTCTTTGCCCGATCATGGTCAATACAAAACTACGCAAAATAATAGGAAAACATAAGGAAGAAGAAGCCGTTTGCTATATTCAAAATTGTATTCCTTAATTCATATGGTAGAAGAAGTATTTCAAAGCCCTCACCAAACGATCACTTGCCACTTATTCGAAATTGGAGGTTAAGGATGCTCTAGACCAAATATATTTTACCTCTGTGCAAAATGGAAGATTAAGTAGAAGGGTGACGAAGCTGACCAAAAGTACAAGAATTATGTGGCTATGTCGACCTAATCTGGCACTGGATCCTTCCAGGAACGACACCACCGTCTCCGTACAAACAACCTACAAACATTGACGCGGCAGACACGCAGTAATAAGCAGTTAAAGATGATCTAACACATGTTTACTTGAAATTAAATTCATAAACGGGTAAACTTGAGAGTAATGATTTGAAAATGTATTTGAAATAACTCTCCTATATAACTGAGACTACCGCGTGATGTCATTTATAGGTGACGTCACAGTACTGTATCCAAATCAACAAGACTCATTTGTATGTCTATTGTACGTTTAAATTCATAGATTGCAGGGCAAATTACCTTTTTTTATATATACATATAAGATGTATTTGATGATAAACGTACTTATTGTATTACCGTTATTCAATAGCATGGCTGGTAGTCAAACAAACGTCTTATAGTACATGCATGTGTTATTTGTCATATTTAAAAATTCAGTAACAGAAACTATTACATATTTTAGATAGCATGTTAATGTTTATCTTACTTGTGCGTCAAATCCAACAATAACGACCGAAAAGAAAAACACCACTGTCCAGATATAAGATGCGGGGAGGTAGGCGAGTGCCCGACTGTAACCAACCAGGCCAATAGACATCCCTGTAGATCATATACGCAGTGTACGTATAACTCAATGATATCAATGACACAATTAAAAAATATTTTACCTCAGCATTTTTATAGTACATCTGACGTTACTTGAATGATTAAGTTGTTCCTCTTTGGTTCTAACCTCAAAGAACGTTCATGCTAATTTCTAATATATTAAATATGAAACATTTTAAATATGGTATATAGCCATTCTTATGCATTATAGAACATCAATTTGTTTGTATGTCTTACATGTAAATAAATCGCTATGACTCATTTAAACTGTCTTAACTATACCAGTTCTCCATCATAACAAATATTTATTAACGGTATACCTGACTTAACAACATTCTCGACTGGGACACCAATCTCATTTGCCATCACACCAAGGACAGCAAACAATACGACGCTGCTGAATACTGCTATAAATATATCTCCAACCACGCCAATCAGCACATTTCTACAACGACAGTGATTATATAGTTACTGAACGGCGATTTATTTATTTTGTTTAATGTTCATGCCGGAATGAATGAAGATCGGTTACATCCATATTGCATGAAGCCGATAAGGCTTCATGATCAACATTGATGTAACCCTTGCAGTCTACCTTTGTTCACCGCCTATTTCGGCGGAAAGCAATGGTAGACTATCAACAAGCTAGTATACACTGAACTGAACTGTTTTATTTGTAACACTTACCTGCACAAACTCTGTCTCCAATAGCCCATAAGTAATAATCAGCAACTGAAATATGTCTATAAAGGACACCAAAGGGACAGAGCAAAATTGTACTATATGCAGCGGTAAATTATATATATGTCCAACGTAGTGAAATGCACTGAGTGTGTCTGACGAGGGCGTCCTTTACAGACAAGTGTCCTTTATATAGGGATGTCCTTTATAACACGTTTGACTGTATAGTGTTCTCACCTCAGGCATTTTTTATGGAATTTCATATGACTGCCCATCATCAGTAAACCTCCCCAACCTGGAGCAAGACTGTAGAATGCCATGAACGATGCCTCTATCCACACCTGAAACATTCATGGCATGACTCATGACTCAACTGCAACTGCAACATGTAATTGTACTGTTCAGAACTATTTTATTCTAGCAAAAAGGGATCGCCTTCTAGTCTTTAGATAGACCGAATAACGTTTTTAACGATATGTGTGAATATATAAAACAGATCAACAAACCTTGGAGTCTGCAAGTTTGTTGAAATCTGGTGTTATAAGAAAGAGTAACCCGTCCTTTGCGCCATTTTGAGTCAAAGCTTGAATCAGCATCGCCAATCCAATGAACGTGGGGAAGAACGTTGTCAGAAGCATCAACTAGAACAATCATATATATCAGGAATGGAATACACAGCGGTACATCAATAAGTATCGACTTATATAGCCACTTACTACTTAAACAACACTGCATGTAATTGGTAACCTGGATAAAAATAGGACAACCGCAGATATGACTAAGTATTGTGACTTTGCAATAAAAGCATGACATATTAATGTGGATGGAAAAACTGAATACGCCATTTCCGGGATACAACTTTCAGTCGGTTCAGTCATGTGACTTTCATCATCACGTGACTTTATTTAGGGCACTTTGAAAACAAAATGGCGGCTAAATAGAGGTTTTCAATGACGGTAAGCGAGGTAAAGTTTTTTTGTCGAAAGAGGGATCATCATTTCAAAAAAAAAACAAAAGGGTTTTAGTAAAATTATCTGAGATCACTGATGAACTGAATTTATCTTGTATTGAGAAATATGAATGCAATCCACAGTGTTCGTAATCGGGGATTCTCTTTGCTGTTAGAAACGATCGAACGATACATTTTGCCAGATTGTTTCTTTTACACATCTAGGTACAACACACCATGACTTAGTTTAAGAACATGTATCTTTGTTTCGTCCCATTTTAACCTAAAGCGACTAAAAAATCGAATCGAATCGAATCTAGCTGCCATTCGGTCGTCCATGCCGCCAGTGTAAAGTGCCCTAATTTTTTCGCGGTCACATGATCAAATCACTGATTTCTAACTCAACTTCAAAAGAGTTCTTGTATCTCGGAAACGGCGTATTGCCGTATAACAAAGCTAATACCACCACGTTAAATTTTGAATTAACTTAGGAATCAACACATTTAAGGCATGGATATCTAGACTATTAGCCTTGTGTTTTTTGGTGGCTAGTAGGGTAAAACTGTTCATGATTTTATTATGTGTTTATAAATATAATCATCAATTTTTAAAGGACGTTAAATTATATGCCAGGCATTTAATTTCGAACAATCTAACTACAATGGCAGCGTATAAAGCGAAACAAGATTTTCGGCAAATGATGCTAATAATACAGTTTTTTATGACAATTCTACTAACCTTTCCAACAGTTTTCACGCTTTTTAAAAGAGAAATGATAACAATTATTTTGAGGACAATTGCCCAAACAACGATACGCCAGCGCAGAGATCCAACTTCATCTATTCCACCCGACAATGATAGAATATTGTACCTGAAATTAAAATGAACATCTTTTTTTAATTAATTTGTTGAAACGTGTTGATCATTTTTACTATTTGCCTGGTAAAAATCACTTGAAAGAAATACTATCATTTTTTTCGATGATCTGTAGAGAACGTAAATCGCTAGTTCTTACAGATCATTATTTGGAATAAGGAGACACGGTGGTCTAGTGGTAGGACGCTGGGCTGGTGATAGAAGGTTTGCAAGTTCGAGTTCCGGCCCGGCAATTATGTTGTATCCTTGAGTAAGATACTTTACTCTGCTTATTCCAGTCTACTCAGCTGTAAATGAGTACAGGGTTGGGCAGTTCAGCAAATTGTAGAATGCCAGCTGTGAGCGCCGAATAGCAGCACCAGTTGTATGCTCCCAGTTGGGAACGAACGATATTGGCTAGTTGCTAAGGTCCTACATCCACAGAAATAATTTGTGAACCGCTTTTAGACAACCTTTAGGTTGTGATAAAGTGGTATATCAGAACCTCAAATTATTATTATTAATAATAGAGTTTTGTCATAACGGAACCAAGTACTGAACTTTTCATTATTATGATTCCGGCAATATCTGCTCAACGAGTGCTACCTAAATGATTCAAATACAAACGACCAAATTCCAAAGTAAGAACAAGTTAACTTGTTGTGATTGACAATGATACTCGGTTCTCATTTTGAGATCTTGATGTTTACTTGGATGTGACAAAGATTTACATGGCGGGTGTCGTCGATGAAGCAGAAGACGCTTACTCTTCCGGAACACCTGGTCTTATTCTCTTGTACTTTTGCAAGGGTCTCCATGTAAATCTTTCCTTTGTTTTAATTTTGCCCCTGGTTTAATCGATTTTGAGTTTGGATTATGATTATGTTGACGCTTCGGTATTCTCTTATTTTATTAGGAAAGTTCGAAACGAACTATTTTCTATTCTTTTCTTTATGTTTTTCTATCATCATTTGCATATCACACAAGGGTAGCTTCTTCACTTACTGCCAAAACTCTTCCTCAGCTGTAACTTTTTCAGTGACGTCAAGGTATCCGGAAGCATTTTGTGCGGCATTCCATAGGCTTTCATTAGGGCTTGATGACAGAAGAGTATGTGACGCTCTACATGAATTGGTGTTCCATGAGTGTCCACATGATGACCATGGCGGATCAGTCGTAAATGACTGTCTCAGATACTCAAGTAGCCAATAACGCAGAGTAGATATATAACTGCCATATAGTAAGTTGAGTAGCGCAATAGAAATCCCAATCCCTGTAACAAAATACAATAAATGATTCATAATAATATAGAGATATATTTGAAAAATTCACGTTTTTACCCAATATCATCCAATTACTTGTAGTACTTTAGCCTATCGCATTACAACACTGTCTATATGGTTAACCATGCAAAGCATCATGTATCTCTCTAGCTTTAACTAAAAGAGGAATATGACCTTCCATTTGAAGGTAAACCGTTTTTGTATTTTGTAAATCAAATTTATTATTAGTAAATACAAAATGTTATACATGTACTATCAAATTTTGTTTATAGAAATGTTATTCACGGAAAACATCTATCGAATATACACGTGTTTTTTAATCATAAGATAATAGTATTAATAGAACATATTACCTTTAAAAAGTGGGGCAAATCCCCATATTTCAAACACCCCTTTTCCAGAATATTGGCCGAGGAAGATTTCGAGAAAGTACAGGGGTATGACGCAAGCCAACAAAGCCGTGATGAATACAAGCAGGAACGCACCTGTTGATTACAAATGAGTGAATATTAAGATATTGTTTTCAATACTAAAAGGATTTCTGTCACATAGAGTAAACATAAAAGTTATAAAAAACATCAGTTGCATGAGATTAATAAATAACAGATCAATCTAATACTGATATAACAAGGCGATAAAAATCCCTTCGCTGTAGAACAACGATGACAAGTATCTGCTATTAATAAAAATGTTAACCTTGACATTGATCAAGGCAAGTGGGAACAGAAATTCTTTAAGATATATAGATACCTGACCGAAGTTTGATCAAAATCCGACGATAAGATTATCTATAAAAAGTAAGTGACCTATTGACCCTGTAACACTAAAAGAACCTCAAACGAGGTAGCATGATGCTTCACCTGTACGTTCGATGAAAATTGGTTTTGAAATGACGTTACTATAAGTAAGCATACGCAAGTACTTACGTACTTACGAACGGAACGCTATATCACCTCCGCAGTCGCCACGAGGGGATAACAACCCAACCGGAGCAGGTATGATGCATTTGCTAATATCTTAAGGATATAGATAGGGGGTAACAAAAATTTTTTTTTGATTTTTTGTTTTTTGCAAAATTGATTACCTATAAACCTACTACATCATATAACAAAAAGTAATTTTCAAAATTATGTTCCCAAATGTGTCAATTAATGTGATTAAACATTGAACACGCTCATACAGATCAACACGTGGTACTGTTTACACCATAAACAGACACATCACACAGTGGCGTGGTCAGTCAAAAAGTCATTAGCCCTGTGCTATGGCGGTGTGAAGTGATGGGTCATCATGCTGCTATAATCCATTAAGTCATGGTCAGTCTTTGATGTAATACATACTATAAGAGAGGGGCCGGAGCGTTTCTAATGACCCCTTCATTACATGGGAGGAGCTTATCCTATGTCCAGTCTGACATTTCGCGGGAAAGGGGCATTTTCACTGAGAAATATTTTAATATTCATTAATTTCTCAGTTATTTGAACCAATGCATGCTCCGTTTTTTCGGAGGACAGCTTGATGGATACATGTCTAGTCATGATTAATGGTTTGGTAGGCAGAATCGGTCAGATAAGTGTTAAACCCAGAGATATCCGATTTCAAAGAGTGGAAATGGTCTTTAGAGCACTTTCATAAATTCAACAAGTTGTCAACTTCAAGCAGCCATAACTTTGGCATCTGTTGACCGATTTCTTCCAAACTTTGCAGGATTGTTGGGAATGACCTTGTCAACAATAACGTGCCTCAGTTTCTGAAGAATTTAGCTACAACAAGATTTATAACCAATTAAGTGAATTTGGGCATGAAAATCCCACCCAGAGACCATAAAATCGAAATTACTTCAATTCTAGAACATATAGGAAAAATCTGAGGCACGTTTTTGTAGATGACCTTTCTGTCCGTCAATAGGAAAAGTATTGTCAGTTTTTGTAAGAAAATGTGAAAGAAGATCCAAATTCAAAAGTGTCCGTCATTTGTTATATTATATACTATTATGCAATTATGAATTACTTGAACACTATAATTATATATTCACTTTATAGAAAATTTAATAACCTTTCCAATGATATATGATACATGTATGTGATTAAATGTATATCCAAAATATTAAGCAAAACATCTGAAGAGACTGTACCCCCTATCTATATCCTTAAGGGCTATCTATAACGCATATCTCACAAACTTATTAATTACCATTTCGAGCAAATTTAACAGAAGTAACTTGATCAATTGTCCGTTTGTATCATGGCTAACCATGGACCTTGCTTTTGACATGAAATGTGCCAAGGTGTTTGTTTTTGCCAAAACATTTTAAAAAAATGTGTGTTTTTTAACCCCTCCCAACAGGCACAGGGGTAGGCCAAAGTCGAAATTCTTCCAATACCAAACTGCATTCTCATTGTTGCAATTCCAATCAAGTTTGAATTATTTCAATCTGGAAATGAACAAAATATCCAAAATTGTCATTCTCCAAAATTGTCATTCTCCTATATAAACTTTAGTAAACTTCACCCCCTCCCCAGGGGAGAACCTGAAGCATGGGGGCCTGAAATTCACAATTTTAAAAAAAGCACCTTAATACCATTGCATCGGTGACAAGATGCTACAATGTCAAAAGGATTGGGAAACAGGCGTAAAGCCTATATAATCCCTCTCTCTTGGTGGTATACATATGGACGTTGTATTACAAAAAAAAATACTGTTTATACAATGTAATTGCAAATATTATAAATAATAAAGATTATTTTGTCGATAATGAAACATAAAAAACATGTTTAACATTAGGCGTTAGATCTTTTAAACAATGCAACTTTATGAATTGAATTTTAATGTGATCAACACATTGAAAAATTATGATATAAATATCATAGGCTATGAGCAGGGTAGGGAAAGGGGTGGGGGAGGGGGGTAACTCCAATAACAATGTTATAATAGGATATATGTGCATATTGTTTATATATATATACTGCATATATACAGTATTGTACAAGTGATGAAACTATCAGATTGGAGACCGCACAGTCCATGTGTTACATTTAGGTCTCCAACTGAACAGTAGTAGAGATATTTCGCACATGTACATGTATATATACGCAATTAGATTTTAAACATTGGGAGAAAGGGAGCTTGGTATAAATAGGAAGTATACTAATGTTATGTGAACCAGCCAGAGATGCACTCTTATACGAATGTATGCTATTTTTATAAAAGAATAAATATCATCTATAGCCATAATACATTCATAAAGTATGCATTAAGTCAAAATGTATGGAATAGCCAGTAAGCATATTCGATATTCAACAAATCGTTTGGTTTTAATTACATATTTTAGGACACAGTTAAGAATTTCAATATTCACGCCTTCACAACAAATCCGACAACCAGAGAAGAAATTAGTGAGTTAAAGGGGTAATGGTTTCCAATAGGTTCTAGTTCATTTTTAGTAGAGCTCTTTGGTCTGAAAATAAAGGGCAATGAAGAAAAAGATGTGAAACAGTTTCTTGGTTTAGATCACATGCACATATTAGATCATCTTTTAAATGATATATTAATAGGTCAAATTTTAAGTTGCTACATCCATTTCGAAGCTGACAAAGTATTATATTACCCTTCCTTGATCCTTTATTTTTGAATACATCTGAAGTACTTATATCTTCCTTCCATATATGGTGAAAGATTATTAAATTCTCTGAGCATTGAAGGAAAGAAACTGTTATAGTAGTTATTAGATCTGCAAAATGGTGGGTTAAATGTTGTATTTCTACGCAGTGGTATACATTATCAATTTTATTGTTAAGAAATGGGTTAATTATTTATTGCAAATATAAAGGAGTTTCACCATTAAGTATTTTATACATAAGGATTAATTGATGATTTTTTTCGACGATATTCTAATGAATCCCACACCAATTCTTTATACAATAAGTGATGTGATTTCCTTTTCTGAGTTCTGTAAAAATTCTTGCCGCTTCCAGGTGAAAAGATTCAAGTAACTTTTCAGATAGGTTGTACAATTGTTCCAGATTACATCAGCATATTCAAGAAGGGGTCTATTGAATGAAGAATATATTTTAATGAGAGATTCTCTGTTAAGTTTTTCATTCAAGCAGCGTAGTATGTTTATTCTAGCATATGCTTTTTCATAAAAAGTTTATATGTGAGATTCCCAAGTGCCATTTTCATTTAGAGTAACGCTTAAGTGTTTGTGAGTAGGTTCAGTAGAAATAATACTATCTAGACAATAAATTGGTGGTACATCAGTTTTTTACTGGAAAATAACATGGATTTTGTTTTAGTTGAATTACAATTTACATCCCAAACTTCTGTCCATTCACATATATATTTTAAGACTTTGGAAAGGAGATTCGCCGAATGATCAGGATTGTTGTCGACAATAACATATAGGGAGGTGTCATCAACAAAAAGTTAAACTTTACTTGAAACAAGATCAGTGATGTTATTTATGTATAATAAAAATAAAAGTGGACCCAGAACTGATCCCTGTGGGCCTCCTGCATTCACAGTTAGATATGGGGAATAAAAACCTTCTGTACTTTGGGATCTATCCGCGAGGTAGTTTCGAATCCATGATAATAATTTGCCTTTAAAGGCCTAAAATACGTAACTTTAGTCAAAACTTGAAGCGAAAATCAAGCCTAATAACTTTTTATATTTATAGATTTAGCTAAGATTAACTGATATCAGCAATATGCAAGATGAATTCTTACACGGTTACCGGTACAGCAGAAGTTGAAACTCGGTATTTGTAAACATGCGTCCATTTTGAACTGTCCTCTTACTTCGGCGTGTTGTTCAAGTGGGCCCCACTTTTCAGAATCACGTAAAAATTTCTGAAGTTACGTTAATTGGGCCTTTAATTCCAAAATTACTTAATTTTTCAATTAAGACCTAAATGCCAAACCCTATCAAAGGTCTTGCTTATGTCGCAAAATAAAAACCTAACTTCTTTCCCTGTGTCTAAGGTTTTCTTGTATTTCTTGATAAATAGATAATAGTTGGTTTACAGTGGAGTCACCAAGTCTAAATCCAGATTGATTGTTAGATAAAGTATTATTAGATATGAGATAGTTGTATAAGTATTTAATTTGACTTTTTCTATAAGTTTACAGATACAAGAAATAACAGAAATTGATCTATAGTTGCAATATTTCTTTTAGAGTCACTGTCTTTAAAGATGGCATTAGCATTTGCTAGCTTCCATGCATTTGGAAGAATACTAGAGTTTAGAGTTTTGTTTAATAGGAGTTTAAATGGCAGTATAAGAGTTGGTGATAACTTTTTAATAACTTTAGGAACGAAGTTCATGTTTTCCAACTGATCTTTAACATCTTGGTTAGTTATTTGAATGTTTGAAATGAAATAAAGAGGTACTACAGGTGTATCACCAGGAGGATTATCAGAAGACGAAGAAATAGATGTATTTAATCAAACAGTCAGCCTTTTCACATGGGTGATCAAAAATATTGCCCTCTTATTAAATTTTGGGAATAGTGTGTGACTTATTGTTTAATTTTAAAACTGTTTTGAAGTTTTTCACCACTTGTCAGAGGGTATATTCTTATCAAGTGACTTTTGGAGTTTATCAACTAAATGAAATTTTCTTCTCGAATAAGGCTGATAACATCGTTCCGAATAGTTCTAAAATGTGTCCAATGATCAGGGTTGTTTGTTTGTTTTGTCTTTATGTGAATTATATTTCTTTAAAAGATTGACACGAAGACTCCTGAAAAAGTACAAGAGAATAAGACAAGGTGTCGATGAAACAGAAGACGCTTACTCTTCCGAAATACCTGGTCTTCTACAGGGGTCTCCATTTAGATCTTTCCTTTTTCGTATTTTGCCCTTATTTTAATTAGGGCTTTTCACCATGTGGTGAAAAGACCTATTGTTTCTGTTCTGTTTATTATTATTATTATTATTATTCTTCTTCTGCATTTCATTTTTGGCACACTATTATGCAAAAATGGTAAGAGGTATGCCAATTCGGTTAAGCCCATTGTATATGGCATGAGTCAAAGGGGTGACAGCAACATAACGAAGTAGGTCCAAAATCCAAGATGGCCGCCATGACGTCATAAGTTAAAAACTTTAAAATAGCCATATTTCAATGACCGTTGGCTGTTCAGAGTTTCTGTAATGATATTATTGTAGACATAAGCCATATCTAACTTTTTTTGTCACACATTTAGGTACTTTGGAGTTGAAATAAAAAAGTTCGCCATTGGGTCAAAAATCAAAAAAAATTTTTTTTTTTTTTTTTTTTTTAATTTTAATTTTTTTTGAAATTTGTTTTGACCAATCTATACACAATGTCATTCTGATGAATTTGATGTGTTAAGTTTTTATGTAACACATGTGGTTTCCGGTATACGCCATATGTAATTTTCCCCTATATAATCTATATAAAAAACCGTTTCACATTTTAAACTTCTTCTCAAATTCCAACAGTGGGATTCAGCTCAAACTTGTCTAAAATGATCGTGGGATAGTCCCGACTAAAGTTTGATATTTTTAAATTGATTCAAAATCCAAGATGGCCGCTATGACGTCATACTTTCAAATGTTAAAATGGCTATATCTCAATAACCGTTTAATGTTCAGATGTTTCAAAGGTATATTATTGTAGAATACATCTGGGGACAACTTTTTTCTTCTATAAGTTATAACAAAATATGTCTCGTAAAAAAGCGGGGCAGAGGTCAAAGTTAATCTATTTTTAGAAATTTTTCATTTTTCATTATTTGTGAAAACTTTTTCTACAGATCAATAGGATATGACATTCCGATGATATTGATACCTTCGGTGTCTTGATAGCACTTCCGGTTAAGGTATTACGCCATTTAAAAAATTTCCCTATATAATCTATATAAAAAAACCGTTTCACATTTTAAACTTCTTCTCAAATTCCAACAGTGGGATTCAGCTCAAACTTGTCAAAAATGATCGCGGGATAGTCCCGACTAAAGTTTGATATTTTTAAATCGATTCAAAATCCAAGATGGCCGCTATGACGTCATACTTTAAAATGTTAAAATAACTTTATCTCAATAACCGTTTAATGTTCAGATGTTTCAAAGGTATATTATTGTAGATTACAGCTGGGGAAAAGTTTCTTCTTCTACAAGTTATTACAAAATATGTCTCGCAAAAAAAGCGCAGCAGAGGTCAAAGTTAATCTATTTTTAGAGTTTTTTCATTTTTCATTATTTTTGTTTTATTTTTCTACAGATCAATAGAGTATGTCATTCCGATGATATTGATACCTTCGGTGTCTTGATAGCACTTCCGGTTAAGGAAGTAAGCCATTTTGAAAATTTCCCTATATATTCTTTGTATTAAAATGGTTTACTGTCTATCAGTGGTAAAAGGGAAGTAGTTCTTACAATATGTAAGAGTTACCTCCCTTTCACTAAAGACAATATCTGACAAAGGTGTGAAAAGCCCGTCAAATTGTTCAGAAACAATTTCTAGTTGATTTTGAATTTGGATGATGTTTTTGTTAACACTGCGGTATTCTCTCTTTTTTTAAATTATTTGATGCAGTTTCAATATGACGTAACCCACACATATGCTGCACTTTTTAAATTTAGTAATATATATAATATGCCGAAAAAATGAATTAAACTGCATCATACAGCTGTTTCGTTCTTCTTGGACTCTTCAGTGATGCTAGCGGCAAAAAGATGGGAATCCAAAATTTCTTAATTAATGTAGAAGCAGAAGGGACAGGTGATTAAAACCCCTTCAATCTATTAGTTTAGAAGTAAAATTAAACTAGTTCTGTATAAATCGTGTGCTACGAAAACGTGTATATTATCTACCGTGCCACTGCTCAAATGAGATAAAATGTGGCTATGGAGGCTCCAGCAAACCTCAGGGACTAAATCATCCACCAGCAGGGTCTGCCACCCGTATTATTAAAGATGACGTTACGCAAACATATGCTGCACATTTCTAATTTAGTAATAGATACAGTATGCCGACAAAATGAATTAAACTGCATCAAACAGCTGTTTCACCCTCCGGATCAAATGGATCAAACAAAACGTGTCTGTGAAGATGAATACATTAATGCATGTTTACCATTTAAAACAAAACCTTATATTTACATTTGCGCTGTTGTGATACTATATAAACCAAGCAACTTCCATTTCGGTTCATAGGACTATATAACCCGAAAAGAGTATGAATACGAACATGAGATGAAGGTTAAAAACAATACATATCATGCCGAATCATTTGGACGAGAAACTTATATAGACAACATCTTGGCTTCATCTAGTCCATTTAAATCGCTTAATAGATAAAATCGAATAAACTTATTTTAACATCGAAAAAGAAGCGTCGTCAACACAAATATAAGCTTTTTATCAATATTCCCCGCCATGAAGAGGACCCCTCTCCCTGATTCTCGGAATGTGCGGAAGGCCTATCGTTCGAAATATTGTCAGCATTATTGCCAATCTGACACCAGACACATTTTGTAGAAAGACGATTCGTATCCCTACCATCAGTGTGAAGTCGACCAAATATAGCATGCATGTTTTCGGGTTCTTATGCATCGTATCATCATAGATGGGCTGCATCACAAGTAACAAACAACACGACGCTGACAACTTTTTCCATAGCAGATCACGTCACATTACTCATTTTTCAAATTCAGCTGACATGCCTCCGCAGTATGACTTAAATACGCGATGTCATTTATAATGACGACAATTATTTCAAGTGTTATTTTAAAGCACCTTTAGACAGAAAGGTGCAAAAGAAAGAAAAAGTTTCAACATTTTCCTTAAAAAAACCTTATTCGGTAGCTGCTTTCAACGGACTATATTTCAAAGTTGTCGTTCTAGAAGAAAGCACGTGAAACCTTTCCGTCTCTCGAAAACGAGCACGCGCTTCGGGCTGTTCCGCAAATTCAACATACTAGCGTTTCTTGGAGCTACAATTTGTATTATTTTAGGATCGAAATTTTTTTTTCGCGTATGGTTAGTAATGGAAATGTAAATTAAACGCCCATTGCATTACAGGAAAATAAAACACGAACCGCTAGCGCGGTTCATGCTATTTTCCTGTAATGCAGTGGGCGTTCATATCGCCTATAGCTCGAAACAGAATGCAGTTTAATGCGCAAGTAAGTCGCACTTCAATGTGAATTATGTACAATGAAAAACGTTTATATATACTGAAACGAAAAAGAAACGCAACTTCAAATTGTAGGTTTAATAAAATAATAATTGTGAGCATTATGTTTAAATTTCATATGTAATAGTTAATATTGAATATTGATGTAACATCCTTATTCAATATTTAGAGATTTTTAAGAACAGGTCACTTTGCTAGAAGGTCATGATTGGTAGTACCCTACGTGAATCCAAGTTGAAATGGCAGCAGTTTTGAAACCGTGCCCTAATATCGTGTGTGTCCTCCTCGAACAGTTATCACATCTCTAATTCTTTGTTGCATTGAGTTCATCAGGGCATTGACTTTCCGTATTGGAATGTTATTCCATTCTTGGACGAGTGCATTTGCTAACTGAGGGAGGGTATTTGGGGGGTTACGGCGATTTCGAATTCTTCTGTCTAATTCATCCCACAAATGCTCGATTGGGGACAGGTCGGGGCTATATGGAGGCCAATCTATAGGAGCAATGTTCTGTGTCGCAAGAAAGTCTCTACAGACTCTTGCAACGTGTGGTCTCGCGTTATCTTGCTGAAAGGTTAGATGATGCTGCCTAACAAACGGCACAACATGGGGCCTAAGGATCTCATCCCGATAGCGTACGGCCGTTAAATTCCCATTGACTATCACCAAAGGCGTCTTCAAACCATGGGAGATTCCCGCCCAAACCATAACTGATCCACCCCCAAATCGGTCGTGTTCCAAAACACAGGCGTCAGCAAAACGTTCGCCTCGACGCCGGTACACACGTTGACGGCCATCTGCTCGAAATAACGTGAATCGAGATTCATCGGTGAAGAGCATAGACCTCCAACGTCTCATAGGAAAACGTCTGGGCATATGTGCCGTTGCCCATTGCATACGACGTGCTCGACGTTGCGGTGTTAGTGGTAAACCAACGTACTGTCGCCTTGCACGCAAATTAGCCTCACGCAGTCTGTTGATCACTGTTTGGGGATGAATTCGACGGTTATGATTACCAATCGTATTCCTTGCCGTTTCAGCGGCCGTTAATCTCCTGTTACGCAGGTGTGCCAACCTAAGAACCCGGTCTTGACGTCGCGACGTTACGCGTGGACGTCCTGATCTCGGCTGGTCATCGACTCTTCCTGTTGCGTTAAGACGTGAAACTAATCGACTAATAGTCGATTTGTGAACTCTGAATTGTCGAGCGACGTGAAGTTGCGTGTTCCCTGCCAGAAGCATCGCTATAGCACGTCCTCTATCAACCTTTGATAACCGTGGCATAATTGTAAAAGGAATTATTGTTTGCAAAAGTATTGGCGATGATGTGGCTCAATGTTAGTGATGAATTGATACTGGTTTGAATGAAAAAAGAACGCATATGTTTGTACAGGCACGGTTTTTGATGTTTTTACCGCGCCGGAAGTGCATAGGTCTCTAGTCACACTTGGGTGATTTTGAAGATTGGTATGGGTGTTAGGCAGGTTGCATGTTTATATCGGCGATTTTTATACAGATATGTATATTTAATACAAAATTAATCACAATTTTCCATGTTGCGTTTCTTTTTCGTTTCAGTATATCAATCAAATTGATACACATATAGCCATATTATTTGTTCATATTAGGTTGCCATAGCAACCTGCATCTCCCTTTAAGTATTTTGATATTGGCATTTAGGTTGTCTGACAATTTATACAACATTGATCAGACTAAAAGCAGCTTATATCGAACGATTTTACCTCGATCTCTACTTAAACTACCACCAACATGGACAGCTTACTACTAAGCTATACGATAAACGTGATGATTTCAATTTTCGGATCGTTAACTTTCCATTTCTTGAGAGTAGCATCCCTGCTTCTCCAACCTATGGTGTTTACATGTCGCAAGAGATTCGGTATTCCAGGGCTTGCTCTCAATACAGGGATTTTCGTGATCGATGTCGACTGCTGACAAACAAACTAACAACACAGGGATTCGAGAGATGCAAGCTGATCAGAACTATGGGCAAGTTTTATGGTCGCCATCTTTGTCTCATTGAGAAATATTCTGTTTCTTTAAGTAATATGAAGATGGACATTTTTGAGTTCGCTCATTAGTGTGTTTACTTGTTGGAATGACAATGATACTCGGTTCTCATTTTGAGAACTTGATGTTTACTTGGATGTGACAAAAATTTACATGGCTGGTGTCGTCGATGAAGCAGAAGACGCTTACTCTTCCGGAACACCTGGTCTTATGCTCTTGTACTTTTGCAAGGGTCTCCATGTGAATCTTTCCTTTGTTCATATTTTGCCCCTGGTTTAATCGATTTTGAGTTTGGATTATGATTTTGTTAACGCTTCGGTATTCTCTTATTTATTTTCATGGATAGAGTAAAATGGAGATCACTAAATAAAGAATGCATTAAGTACTTAACTTACCCCCTCCATTTCTCCATATGAGGTAAGGAATTCTCCAGAAATCTGACATTCCCGAGGAATAACCAATCAGTGATACTACGAATTCAAATGTGCTGTTCCATGTTACTCGCTGTTTTGTCTTGCTTTCGTCAGAGGTGGTTTCGACGTCGCTCTCTGTAGAATGTTTGCCGTGGGCTTCTTCCGTCATTTTGATACTGATCCACAATTTCTGTATGCTCAATGTTGAGTCTCATATGATGTGGAAATCTGAAATACATTCAAATGTCATTTTCTGAGGTGCCGCAATTTCTGGGAAAAGGGTATGGATTAATAAACGAAAGTTAAGCGAATCGTGTGAGAAAAAAAACAGTAAAATACACTGATTCAAAAGAAAACACATGTATATTGCTGATTGTTTTTTGTTGTTTTTCTTTTTCTTTTACTTTTTGGGAGGAATTTTCCAAAGTGTAGCATTATACAACTACAGTTAAGTAACGGTGTTCCGGAAGGGTAAGCGTCTTATGCTTTGTCGACGAGACCTGTCATTTAAAGATGACGTAACACACACATGTGCTGCACCTTTTCAATTAAGTAAGATATACAGCATGCCGAAACAATGAATTAAACAACATCATTCAGTCGTTTCGTTCTCCTAGGAGTCTTCATTGATGCTAGTGGCCAAAAGGTGGGAATCAAAAATTAAAATTTAGGTCACATCGAAGTAAATGACACATCTTCAAAGTTACCTTTAGTTTTCATCCATCTGCAGCTGTCAAATACCTGTCGAATGTAAGTTAACCTTCAATCCGATCTAGTATTATTAAGAAAGCAGAAGCAAGCAAGGATCTTTAATATTGTCTCCGAACGACAAAAATAAATGAAATGTACCGTTCCGCATGCTGTTTGAAAAATTGACATATTTATAAAAAAAAACAATGACTAAGTCATTGTTTTTTTAAAATAAATGTTTTAAGCATCTTGTTATGAAAAGATTAAATTTCGAGTTACATATGTTTATACCATACCTCACGATGGGTATGTAGCGCCAAAAATATCTCATCCGCTGGAAGACACGATACTGTTCATACCTGTACATAAAAGAGCAGGTAAATTTCGCAAGTAAGAATATCGTGACTAGAGATTATATAATACAAATAACGTAACACATACATATGCTGCACCTTTATTGATTTCGTAATAGATACAGTATGCCGAAAATTTAATTACACTGCAACATACAGCTGTTTAGTCCTTCTGGGACTCGTCAGTGATAAATGTTATGTATTCATTACAATTTTCGTTAAAGGTAGCCTTGAAGTGATTCCGATTTATTACCACAGACTGTATAATTAAGTTATGAGTGCTATTTATAAAATGTTATCATGATAGCAGAATAAACCTGTCTATAAATGAATCATTAGATTCTTCATAGTACTTAAGAAAAAAAATAAGTTTCGATTTTGGGTATAATAAACACGTTACTCATCCAAAGTAACGTATTTACGGCAATTCGTGACCTTTACTAATGCAAAAAAAAATAATAGGATATAATACTTAATAGAAATATTAAATTGATTTCGGTAAAGAAATACCCAATGAATATAAAGAAAACTCCTAAAAAATGCAAACTGTGAATCAAAAATTATTAATACGGTTTCCAGATAAGTCTTCAAAAACAATTGTATCATCTCCGATCCAAGCGTTATGTTATAACGTATCTATTTAAAGAAAAGAAAAATCCTATGTGAAAAATTCTTTGTCTGGCTTTATTGAAGGAAATCTGATAAACCCTCTTTACAAAAAGATTGTATCCCGTCTACCCATATCCAATGAGGGCATTTGATATCAAATCTCGTCCATCTCTTTGCGTTGTGCATAAGGAATTACCTTTATTATAAAGAATGATAAACAGTCGAGCCAGAAAAATGACAACAGTTGTTTCGTCCTTTTAGGACTCGTCATTGATGCTAAACAATGGCCTAAAAGTGAAGATTTGGTGGCGACTGAGGAAATTAAAGCATGGCGATGTATGAGATAAAAGTACCAGGTATTTTAAAAGATCTCATCAAATAGATTTTCGCTTCTATTGATTAGGCAACGAATCTCAGCATGATATAATTCTATCTCGTATGCTTCACAAACATTATGCAACTTTTTTGGATTTGCACAATTACAGACCATCAGTGTAGTTGGTATACTCGATAACCAAATTCATTTTTGAGGGATAATCATGTATTTCCTGTTTGACACGCACGTTGATGAGCCTGGGGGAACTAAAAACAGGTAAAGAAAGAAATAAGTTTGTCATATCCATGATGAACGAAAATAAATACTACTACATACCTGCTGATCATACGTGCCGCACTCTGATGATACAGGTGTGCTTTACCTGTCCTGAGAAAATACATATATATAATGAAACACAAGGTTCCGCTTCAGTGATGTGAAAAATGCCAACACGATCGTAGCGACCAAGCCTAGCTATGTGATTTATAGTACATGTGTGTCCTTCTAACTCAAAATGAATAACCATCAGATATATTCAAAATACAAAATTAATATTAGTATTTTGCATTATTTGATGAAAGTGCTAGCGTTGGCGAGTATTATCTGATTTACATTGGTACAAATCATTTTGGTGCATGTCACCTAGATAACAGTATTCATTTAACTTCTGCTGTGTACTGAATATGTTATCGTCATCAAAGCATATTTCTCAGAAGCCAACAGTGTGTAACTATTTTTGCTTCCTTTTGGGTCAATACACATATTGAGTCGGAGGTGAAAAGATATCTTAATCGGGTATTGAACAAAGCAAACCATTAAACATACAACGATTTTGCTCCACTACCAGGCATGGGACCGCTTCGTAGCTCTAACGACGCAATATAAAAATCGTCTCGTCGTGAATAGCTACATTATCGCAGCTAGGTCGCCACTACTGTTCATTGCAGGATATCGATTCACGCGTCCGTGAAGATGTGAAAATGACCGCGGGGCAATTTATTACGCCCGTACAGGTAAAATTTTCACTTCGATTTATTAGTTGTAATTTACAATGTTTCATAACGAACGGGTCAGATTAAAACTTCGATACAGCGAAATTCGATTCATAGAAGTTCGATTCATGAATTGTGAATAAGTAGTGTTATCTATAATGAAAAGAATCGGACTTTGCCAAAAGTTCGACACATCGAGAAATTCGAATCATCGAAGTTCGATTGATCGAGGTTTAGCTGTACATAGCTATCTCGTGACAATAACAAATTCGACATGTATTTGCATAAAATCAGTTGAAGAATACACATATCATCTTTTGTGCACACCTGCAAGAAATACGAACACAAAGTCCTGTCATTATTGCACGGTAGATTTGACAAATTTGCCTTTTATATATAGTAAGGATGGAGATATCATCACTCCAAAACTCCCCTACCCTCCCTCAAGGTGTCATCACTAGTACTCCAACCCCCTCCCCATCCCTCAAAGTTTCATCACTCCAAAACCTCCCCTCCCCATCCCTCAAAGTGTCATCACTACAAAACCTCACCTCCCCATCCCTCAAAGTGTCATCCCTACAAAACCTAACCTCCCCATCCCTCAAGGTTTCAACTAGATGCCGTAAGGAAATCAAGGTAGAAACACCAAGGAAATTAAACAAGATAGAGCTGAAGGGGGATGAGATGTGAAATCGAAATGCCGATGCACTACAAAAGCACAGTCGTCTAGTGGTAGGATGCCAGACTCGTGATCGACTGGTTGCGAGTTCGATTCCCGGGGTCGGCACTTGGGGTGACTAAACAGAAACGGTGATTGAATTCCTGGTCGACAATATTTTTTTTTGAGTTCGTAGGAATGATGTTCCAGCAGACTGTTGGCATTCCCATTGGAACAAATTGTGTCCCACGCTTAGCTGACTTGTTTTTGTTTTTATACAAGGCTGAATTTTAGGAAGAGCTAATCAGGA
This sequence comes from Mimachlamys varia, assembly GCA_947623455.1. Lineage (NCBI taxonomy): Eukaryota > Metazoa > Mollusca > Bivalvia > Pectinida > Pectinidae > Mimachlamys > Mimachlamys varia. Next base: position 42,765,465 of record OX392528.1, read on the forward strand.
CAGGTAACAAAAATCTTGACAGATCTTTTAATTTCACTTTCAGATATGTCGACGATGTGTTGACTATAAACAACAAGAAGTTTGCTGATCACGTCGATCGTTTATACCCTACTGAACTTGAGATTAAAGAGACTTTCCTGCATCAGCTTCTTATCTCGATCATTACTTAGACTATGACCGACACGGGCACCTTACTACAAAGATGCATGATACCCTTCTGACTTTGAAATAAAAGACACAAGAGATTCTTCTATACAACTGCTTTTTTCAATCTCCATTTAAACTACGACCAAAATTGACAGCTAACTACTAAGCTATACGATAAACGTGATGATTTTAATTTTCCGATTGTGAACTTTCCATTTCTTTGTTCCATTGAGAAATATTCTGTATCTTTAAGTGATTTGAAGATGGACGTTTTTGAGTATGCTCATTAGTGTGTTTACTTGTTGCGATTGACAATGATACTCGGTTCTCATTTTGAGAAGTTGATTTTTACTTGGATGTGACATAGATTTGCATGGTGGGTGTCGTCGATGAAGCAGAAGACGCTTACTCTTCCGGAACACCTGGTCTTATACTTTTGCAAGGGTCTCCATGTTAATTTTTCCTATGTTCATATTTTACCCCTGGATTAATCTATTTCGAGTACGGATTATGATTTTGTTGATGCTTTGGTATTCTCTAATTTATTTACATCAAAATCTGCCTTTTGGCTAAGATGGAGATCTCCAACCAAGTTACTGCATACGACAGACCTCTAATATAAACATCAAATCCCCTTGACAGATTGACAAACAGGATGATTACAGTACACCCTCTTAGCTTCATTGCGAGGGTTAAAAAGTAAATCACAATATATATGTTTGACCATCGTTATCGTTGATTATCTGTAATATATGTAATAGTGAATAAACTCAATGAGGCTAGACAAGGTAAATCATCAGTGCGAAACGGACACCAACCGTATACGTACTCTTAAATTAACCTCTATAATCATGAAGGTGGGACATGGCTATTTATTTCAGCAATCGTGATACCCACTCGTCTAATTATACTACTGACGACGCATATCATAAGCATGGGCCTCTTTATCATTCTTAATATGTAAATAAAGTTGATGCCGGTATCTAATTAACAATCCATCACAAACGATACAAACCTATTCGTTTTAGTGTAAGCAGTCATTTAAAAGCCCAATATACGTAAATTTTGGCAAAACCTGAAGCGAAAACCAAGCCTAATAACTTTTTATATAGATTTAGCTAGGAGTTACCGATATCAGCAATATGCAAAATGAATTCTTACGCGGTTACTGGTACAGCAGCAGTTGAAACTCGGTATTTGTAACTGTCTTCTAACTTCGGCTTGTTGTTCAAGTGGGACCCACCTGAATTATTTTCAACTCTTTGGATTTTTCTGTCAAGAGTTCTTGTTAGTTACCGCTCAGGTTTACTTCGTTTTTAGGCTTATGTTTGCTTGGTCATCAACTGGGTGATATTCAGATTTTTTTAGAATCACGAAAAAAATTCTGAAGTTACGTATATAAGGCCTTAAACAGTCATGTGTTTCATATATATCTACAGAACATTTATTATTTTTAGTCCATAAAACAGAAATATGAGACTGGTTAAGCGTACCAAAGATTACGTAATGCACACATATGCTGCACCTTTTACATTTCGTAAAAGATACAGTATGCCGAAAAAAAACGATATTGCGTCATACAGCTGTTTCTCCATTAAGGACTCTTCAGTGCCGCAAGGGGCAAAAAGATGGGAATTTAAATTTTCTAAACTAATGTAGAAGCAGAAGAGTAAGGTGCGTAAAACCCCTTTATTTTATTGATTTAGAATAAGAATTAAATAAGTACAGTATAATTTCAAATCGTGTACTACGAAAATGTGTACTCAAATAAGATAACGCTGGCTATGGAGGCTCAAGCAAACCTCGGGGACTAAAATATCTACCAGCAGAGTTCACCAGCCCTATCATAAAATATGATGGATACAGTATGTTGAAAAGATTAATTGAACTGCACATTTCAGCTGTTTCGTCCTCTTAAGTCTCTTCATTGATGCTAGGGGCAAAAAAAGTAGGGAAATGTTCTAAACTAATGTAGAAGCAGAAGGGTAAGATGTGTAAAATCGCTTTATTTTATGAATCTAAAAAAAGTATTAAATAAGTAGAGTGTAATTTCATATCTAAGAAAATGTGTATAAAATGTCCCCTCTCACTACTCAAACCCAGACGTGACAGTTTGATTAAAATACATATCCTCACTATTACTATCGTGTGTAGGATCTGACAGCGACCAGTAAAAGGTCATTTGCAGATGACCTTTACTATTTCAATGTCTTAGAAATGAACAGCCAATCAAAATGCAACTTGTAAACGGTGTTTGGTATACGAACAAAAATGGCGGCGGATCAAAGCGAAGAAGAAAAAATCATTCAGGGCGTTATATAACAATTTGATTAGTATATTTGGTGTTCATTTCTTTACCTTCAGTTGTAAACAAACGAAAAACTACAAATCAAACAGATAAAGAACACACGCCTTGGCGTAGAGACCGCTGAACTGGGCGCCGCCATTTTTTTTACGGTCTTTTGGGTATCTCGCTACTTTACTCTGGTTTAACGACAAGTGTAGAAATAAATCGAAATTAGCTTTTCACTTTCAGAATCTGATAAGCAGGGATTTGATTTGTGAATACAAAGGTCATCTGCACATGACCTTCTACTGGTCGCTGTCAGATCCTACACACGATAGTAATAGTGAGGATGTGTATTTTAATCAGATTGCAGACGTGATTATCAGCTAGACCCTGATATCAAAGACGCAGAAATACGCCCAGAAAGGGCCATCATCGTCCGTAAAGAGAGAATCAAGCAAGGAGGTGGCGAACCTATCACTGTGCATGGCACCCTCAGATGTGATGCTGATTGTTTAACACAATATCATCAGTTTATAAAGAACTGTGATTTTACTCCGATATTAGTAGAGATGACGTAAAACACACATGCTGCACCTTATAAATACAGTATGCCGAAAATATTAATCAAAACTATATCAAAGAGCTATTTCGTCCTTCTATGACTCTTCAGTGATGCTAGGGACCAAAAGATGGGAATCCAAAATGTCTAAAATAATGTAGAAGCAAAATGGTCAGATGCGTAAAACTCCTTTAGTTTATGATATTAGAAGTAAAATTTTAACTTGTTCAGTATAATTTCAAATCGTATACTACGAAAATGTGTATAGCATGTACCATGTCACTACTCAAATGATATTAACTGTGGCTATGGAGGCTCCAGCAAACCTCGGAGACTTAAAAATCCACCAGCAGAGTCTGTCACCCCCTATCGTAAAAGATGACGTAAGACACACATATCTTATCTTTACAAATTACATTTTTGCTACAATGAAAAATAATAACTTCATTGCTTTGAATAATGGTGAAAAGTTAAAGTGTAGTATCCAACATGCATGCAAAGCTACATCTACCGATGTCAACATGGTCACTCGTAGAAAACATTTGTCAACTGTATCTTTATCACTGTATTGAAACATGTACACAATGCCAATTGTCTCACTAAGTATTTTATTTTACAGCTTATACAGAAAAGTGTATCTGATTTAATTATTGTTCCATGTTAATTATATGATGGAACTAATTTGTCAACTTACCGATACATCCCAGAGATAAATCTTGATAGAAATGTGTGTTATGTTGTCTCATAAGTCAACATTGGCTGGATCTAAATGTATCTAACATGTTAAAGAAATATGATGTCATATATTTTTTTATGAATATGTATAGTGACATGTGACACTTGTGAACTTAATCCTCGATCCAAGGTGAAATTCTTACTTGACATTATATAAATAGTGCCTCGGCCCGAGTATAAATATTTACCATACCACTGTATTCAAAAGAACAGGTAACCTTCCCGTGTGCAGTCACTCAGAACACATTCGGCCGACGGTGACCTAAATATGAAATAACAGTTGGTAGAAATTCACTTTACAGCTAGGTGAGTATGTTGTATACTAACAATGTCTGGTAACCTATTTTTGAGATTACATCAGTCTGAAACAATTTTCATTTGGTGATAGTTTAGCTAGTGGTAACACTTATATCCATGTATATTTATCGTTAGTATAACAGTGTACACGTTTTCCTTTACACATACCAAATACCCTCATTTCTTACTCAAAGCTTACACGCAGCTAAGACAAACCCGGGTTTGTTTACTTTAGACTCTTCTGCTCTCACTCCTTCATTAATTTCCTCGTGGCTTTGACAACTATTACAAACAAGCACCCTCCTAAGACTTGGCCGTCTCTTATTTATGTAGAATTAACAAAGTTTCATTCTCTTTGTTAACTTAATGTCATCCTCGATATAACGCTTCAGGTGGAGTATAGGATGGCAAATAATTATTTTATTGATCGAAGTAAAACCTTATTACAGGATTTAAAAAAAAAAAACTTTTATCTAACCAATCTTTATTGTTATTTTTTTACATGACAAGATTGATACCCTTTCTATAACGCTTTTTTGATAATTAGCAAGCTGAAATGTTCACAGTTAAACTGAGACCTTTACACGCATGAGTTTATAAAGTCACAAATGTATCAACTAGCATTTAAACTGTCACGCAACACCATAAACCTACAATGTGCATATAGCGAAGTGGAGCAAAACATACCATAACCAACCTTTAAAACTCAGAGGTAGCAAGTAACAGCTACATTGACAATTCCTACAAAGATTGAATTCGGGCAATACGTTATACGTTCCATCAAAACGAGTTCATTAACTGGCGGTCATGCATTTCATCTTCAATTTATTTATGTTCAACCAAAACTATAGCAATCGATTCAATCAAATCAGTCAATCAATACACTAATCAGTCAATCAATTATCCAATTTATCAACCAATTACCATCCAACCAACTAACCAATCAACCAATCAACCAACTAACAAGCCAACTAACTAACCTACCAACCAGTCCCAACGAAACAACCAACCAATCAACCAGCCAATCAACAAACCAACTAACCGACCAATCAACTAACCAAGCACTTAACTTGTCAATGACCGAACCAGTCAATTAATTAACTAACCAATTTATCAACCAATTACCAACCAATCAACTAACCAACCAACCAATTAACTATTTAATCAACCAATCAAACAAACAACAAGTCAATCAATCGACAGTCAATCACTCCATCGGGAGCTCAAAACGCAGAAATGCGGTGTGAACATCTAACACACATATCAATTTGTCCCGTAAAATTGCATCGTATCCTACGAGTCTACTTTCAGAATCCATTTCTCGTTCAGATATGACATTTGTTTGTTTTTCAACGGTGATACATATTTTTTCCACTTCATATGTGTATGTTTTACTAGCACTCAAAGTAATGATTATTTAATAGGAATCACGAAAAGAAGAAACATTAGAAAACAAACGCACTTGTATATTTGTCTGTGATGTACAACTTATGATTCCCTATATCAGGTATGAGACTATTCACTGAAAATTGTCAATGAAAAGAAAGAAAATAAATAAAAAGCTATACAATTGTCATATCAGAATATATATGAAATAAAATTTTAACTACATTGTATTCTTTTATTTGAAGAAAAACATAAGTTCTCAATAAGTTAGAATACAAAATGAACTAACAGCAGTTATAAAACTTCCTCTGGTTCAACAAGGTGTGTGTTCAACAATACTATGTGTTATTGTTTATCCTTTTTACGCAAAATGTTGATTATTTCAAGACGCTGCAACACACATCATGAAATAAAGCAATAAACGATGCCGATTCTGTCTTATTTATAGTGTTTTATCGTTTATTTCCAAAACAACCACAACTTAAGGCGTTAAAACAATCAGAAACTACCAAAGCGTCAACGAAACCATAATCCGAACTAAAAATATAAACAAATACAAGGAAAAACTTACATGGAGACCTTCATTTAAGTACAAGAGAATAATACCAGTGTTCCGGAAGAGTAAGCGTCTTCTGTTTCATCGACGACACCCGCCATGTAAATCTTGGTCACATCCAAGTAAACATCAAGTCCTCGAAATGAGAACTGAGTCATCATTGTCAATTATAACAAGGGAGCACACTAATGAGCATACTCAACTTCATACCACACAAAGATACAGCATATTTCTCAATGAGACCAAGATGGCGACCATAATCTTCATCAACCTGCATCCCTCGAATACCTGTGCCGTAAGTGTGTTCGTCAGCAGCTGACAATATGTAAATGTGCATTGGAAACACCGTGTGTCATGAAACACAATAGTCATGTTACTTGAGATTTTTTTGGTGATTAATGTGATCGAAATATTCTTTTTTAAATTATCTAATAATATTTTTTACTATTTTTCCATTTTTTATTTTCACAGATCTGATGAAATGCCATGGCTCAATATCACACTCATATGTCCCTTCAACTGTGCCAGGCATTAGACGGGTACGGCTTTACTAGGAGCTTTTTAGAGTATCGCAGAAAATTGTGTGATTATACAATATTTTATATAAACAGCTTTGATGACGATGAGGCATATATGTTTCTTACTGGTAGTAAACGGGACGCCTTGTGCACTTTTGAAGATGCAGAATCAGATCTTGACGCCCTCTATCTTCGGGATCATATTTTGGTGTCCAGTGAAACAGATTTGCACAAACCGGAATGTCATAAAAAATACATGAGTGGCAACAACTTACACCATGAAGAATGCATTTTAGAGAAAGGACAGAAACCAGGATATTATTACCTAAAATACAAGGGCGGAAATACTGACGTCAAAAATCTATCATCATTTAAAGGATGCATGTATTTCGACAACACATTCAAAGAAGGACTATTGGAAGAAGCGATCAAAGATGAAATAGCTGCTGATGTACGTATACACGGGCCAGCGATAGCTGTTAATGCTCCACTCTTAAGAAGTCAGCTTCATCAGCTCAATTTCAACGGTGTCTTCGCCGCCCGTAGTTTATTTTTGCCAGAAGACTACGATGAGTGGGTCAGCAGAAAGAGGGACAACGATTGGCCTCCTGAATGGATAATAGAAACTGCAAAGAAAGAGGGATGTCTACTCGTAGGTGTTGGTCATCCAGCAAGTGACACCAATACCATTGAATGGCGTCTTTCTATGAATAAAACGGAACATTTTCTCATCAAATCCTTCAACAATATCCAAATGAAATGCTATGTAATGCTCAGAATGGTGTTGAAATGGATAATCCAGCCTAACCTGCACGATACTTTGACATCATATCACGCAAAAAGTGTGATGTTCTGGCTGGCTGAGGAAAAGGAGAAACATTTTTGGAGACCCGAAAACATTGCCGAATGCTTCATGTGTTCCTTGATCAAACTGCGAACATACGTTGAAAATGGAAACTGTCCTAGCTATTTTCTAACAGATGTAAATTTGCTAGAAGGAAAGTTAGAAGGCGACATCCACAAACAAGTGCTTGATATCTTAGATAGTGTCATCACAGAAGGACCAAGTGTAGTGTACCGGTGTGTACCACTTAACGTTTACTTAAATGGTGCAACATGTAATCATCTCAATGATGTTTCATGTGCTTGTTTAAGTGAACATCTTCGCGAAGAAAGACTTGAAGAAATTGTTGATAGTGTGTATAGTATAAGTGATGATTTGCTAACAACGGTAAATATGGTTAACGTGTATAGATCATGTCGGCTGGGTCTATTAGATTGGCATGTTGCAAATGAGTTTCACAACAAGTCAATATCAGATTCTCATACATTTTCATCAATATCAGTATGTGAGGAGCTGGGTCTCCCAAACAAACATCTATATTACTTGCAAAAGGAATATACCATCAAGCTTCGTGGAAATGGATATGTTGCACGTATAAAACTCGCGACATTTTTTTTATTATAGAAGACAACTTATCTGCTGCTTACCTCTTCTATCACTTGTTATAAAGTCAATGGAGACATCGAATGAGGAATTCGAGTTGTGCACAAATGAGGCCAGAGCGGAACATATGGAGCAAATAGAGGGAGTTGAGTGTATCTACCTCACTCAAAACAACAAAGGATACCGGGTGTCAGAAATTGTGTTTGGTCCCTCTGACAAACGTCTCATCCCTTTTGATCTGCAGGATGAGATGGGAAGATTGAAGAAGGTGAATGGTACCTATTACGAAGGATGGGTGTTTGTTGACTCCATAGTCTACGCGTACTACCTGTTGATCCTGTCTCTTCATGACCTACGCTGGTACAGAGGAATCACCAAGCTGTTCGGACGGTTCCACAAAGTCTGCACTCAACAACCAGAAGCCATTCGTATCTTCCGGAAAGACATGGCATACCGTCTGTACAGCCATGCCTTCATGTTGGTGTGGGCTGCAACTAAAGGCTTTACTAGACTCTCTTGATGACAGCTGTCGGGACAATTATACTGTTTACAGAAACATTCTATTAAATACGAGTCAATACGTCCAAATATCAAACAAATTTTCATTTCAAAATAAAACTTAAAAGATGACGTAACACACACATATGCTGAACCTTTTAAATTTAATAGTAAATACAAAATGTACAGTATGCCGAAAAAATGAATTAAATTGCATCATACAGCTGTTTCGTCCTCCTGGAACTCTTCAGTGATGCTAGGGGTCAAAAGGTAGGAATCCGATGTAAACTAATGTAGAAACGGAAGGGCCAGTTGCCTTTATTTTATGAATTAAGAAGTAAAAATTAAAGTATCAATATACGTAACTTCTGGGATTTTTTCGTGATTCTGAAAAATTCTGAACAAAAAATCTAGTTAATAACCATGCGAAAATAAGCCTAAAACTTTATTAAGTGATAATTATCTCAGTAAAATTAAGTAATCGAAGAAGGGATATCACTCCGTTTACACGGAATTGCAAAGCAATGCATTCATGCATTATTCCTCTGTTTAAGCGTGGAAAAGCTTCTTTTTTTTTTGTATTTTTCACTTTTTGTTTCTATAGTTACAGATATACATAACAAAAAAAAACAAGAGGTCTAATGGGTCTGAGGCACTCATCTTCTAGAGAAACATAATAAAGCTACAGCCAAAATATCAGTGTCCGGGATTATGATGTGTGGAAAAAAATCAGAGAAAACCAAAGCGTCAACAAAACCATAATCCGAACTCAAAATCGATTAAACTAGCGGCAAATAGGAACAAAGGAAAAAATTACACTGAGACTCTCGTAAACGCACAAGAGAATAAGACCAGGTGTTCCGGAAGAGTAAGCGTTTTCTGCTTCAACCGCGATATAAATCTTTGTCACATCCAAGTAAACATCAAGTTCTCAAAACAATAACTGAGTATCAATGTCAATCACAACAAGTAAACACACTAATGAGCATACTCAAAAACGTCCCTCTTTATATCACTTAAAGATACAGAATATTTCTCAATGAGACAAAGATTGCGACCATCAAACTTGCCCATACATGTAGTTTTGATCAACCTGCATCTCTCGAATACTTGTGTTGTTAGTTTGTTTGTTAGCAGTAGACTTCGATCACGAAAATCACGATACCTTGAGCAAGCTCTGGAATATCGAATCAACTGCGACATGTAAAAACCATAGATTGGAGAAGTAGGGATGTTTCTATCAAGAAATGGAAAGTTTACGATCGGAAAATTGAAATCATCACGTTTGTCGTATAGCTTAGTAGCAAGATATCCATGTTGGCCGTAGTTAAAGTAGAGATCGAGGTAAGCATCTGATGTAGAAGAGTCTGTTGTGTACCTTTTTCATGTTCAGAAGGGTTATATACGTTCGACGTTGTCAGCAAAATCTTGTTGTTTATAGACAACACATAAAAATAAGCCGACCATTACAGTTATGTTACATTCTGCAATGGGCCGCGGCTCCATATATATAAACTTTTTATACAAATATACTGACAGAAACTCAAGCTGTGGTCCTTGGTTACACAAACTGTGTATTTTGCATACAATAGCTTACACAAAACGTAAATATTAGACCTCAAATGTGGTTAAATGTGCGATTTTCTTTATTTTTATGAAACGGGGGGAAAGGGGCCGAAAAAAATAAATTTCCCTAATTGTCATTTTCTTGGACTTTTCTTCATATGCTCACCTCAGTGTGCTTACCACCCAAAAATCGTTTTCAATCAGTTTAAGGTTCAATCATAAAAAGACTGGACTAGTTGAACGCATACGTTTTATGATGATTTAAAAGTTATCAATATATTTTTGTTTATTATTAGTTTTCATTAATAATACAACGCAAATGAATTAATAGCAATATATTTCCTTATCATAATTGTGTATGACATTAAGTGTCGGTTTTAATAGCTAAAACGCGATATGATTGGGTGAATTCTCACCATGTATGCAGATCCGGTCTAAGTCAGGCCCGGTCCCAGTGAAGGACAGCGTAGCTATTTGACACCAGTTCATGGACAAGAAGTGATGACGTTTTACACATCAACAATAGAAATGGAGGTTGACAGACACAGCCATCCAATGCATGTTCCTCCAAGAACAGGACATGTCTGTGTGTGTTACAACAAATACATGATAGTATGGGGAGGATATGCGGTAAGTAAATGAAATATTGATAATGGTACACCTGTAGGTCTGGTCCCGTGTCGGGATATTGGTTTCCTCTGATCGTGATCGTGATCACTGCCACTGGCACTGGTCACCTTAAGCTTGGGCTGTTGAGTTAAACCACAGGTGCTTGACCCACTAAATTATTTCCTCTGTGATGTGTGTGTGTCCGGCATCCATTAGTTACCTACGTGAAGATGTTGTATTCCCACAGATTTGTCTCCTCTTTACCTGTTCAAGATATTTCTGTCACCCCTAATTAAGGTATGGCCATGCATACATGTGTACATGGCCAGGTGATGACGTCAACAATATAATGACGTCACGAATACAATATAATGACGTCACGAAAATACTATCGCGCAAATGCAACAATTCAATAACGTCACGCCATCATTATATGTTGTACATTGATACTTTCGTTAAAAAAATACAAAAAATGATAGGAGAAACATAATCATCTCCTATCTTGATGTTGTAACAGAGGAATCTCCAACGCTCAGGGTGATATTGTACAGTTAAAGTATGGGGTTGAGGGCTATAGCTAGTTTCTTGTTTCCAAAGACCAGGACTATTTCCAGAGGGGAAGCTGAGGAAAATATGCATGGTTGAGGAAAACCAGAAACTTGCTGCATGTACATCCTGTATATCCCTCAACACCTAATGTACAATGTACCTTAACCGTTTTTATTACCGATACAAACACGGAGAATCCGAAGAGCACTTTCATCAACTTCAGATAATCGTGTCAAGGCCATTATGTGACAGAGAAATCTCCAACCCAAGGGTTAGACAATCTTGATTGTTTAACCCTTTGGTTGGAGATTTCTCTGTCACATCCTCAACTTAGTCAAGGTAGGGGAAGATTCTATTATTCTCACATTATTCACAGATTGTTCTCCTTTTTTACCTGTTCAAGATATCTCTGTGACCCCCTAGGGTATAATTATGACAGATAACACGAGCTGCCAACAATATGATGACGTCACGACAACAATATTGTAGATAACGCCAAGTCAACAATTACAATCATGTCACAAATGTCATCAGCTACATCACAGTGTTGCATTGATACTTTCATTAAAACAATACAAAATGATGGGAGAAAAATAAGCATACAGGACTCCTATGTATACAATGTACCTTGAAGTTGTGACAGCTTTAGAAATCTCAAACCCTGAGGGTAATATTCTCGATTGTTTTACCTTATTTAAGCCATCTGAAATCCAACCTCCCAATAAATCATATGCAGTCTCAAAGACGGATCAAAACTTCATTGCTACTGTCGATTGGAACATGAAATTATATCTGCATTACCTATATCATTCTGTTGTCTGTCAGAATGAAACCTTCACAAGCTGGTCATTAATGACCAAGACCATATACTGGCAATTTCTCGATCTTTATGTTTATATTAAATGAAGCAGAATAATATTAAGATTGTTGACTTGAACACTCTGCTACCAATGTTAATGTCAGTGTATGTCCAGTGTAATATATATCAACACAGTCAATTTTTTGTTATGATATGCATGTAAGCAGTTTTGTGCAAAATTCATATGACACATGATATATATATATATGTTAAGTTTGTTTTAGGAATGAATATTTCAATGATCAGTAGACCATAAACACATGTATGTTGTCCAATCAATAAGAACCAGAGTTGCTTGAGTTTAAACTGTCAGTAAATAATGAATAATATATATGTGTAAAATGAGCCTCCCATTACAGTAATGCCATTACATTCTGTAATGGACCGCGGTTCCATATATATATAAAAAAAAATTATATACTGATAGAAACTCAAGCAACTGTGACAAGAACCTAGTTTACTTGATTGTTATGATATTTCATCTGTGTATGGGCCGTTTGTAGTAACTAGATAACCCCTATATTAATTTTCAGGTCATAAAGTTATGTACAAATGTATATAAATGTTCTGGGTTAAAATGCAGTAAACCTACCACAAAGGTAATGCTTACCATCTCTTACTGTCTCTTAATTACATATAACAATAAACCACGGACTTAGATAGCATCTAAGTCCGTGCAATAAACAAATCAAATATCAAGGTCATTGGATCGAAGGTCAGCATAAAATTTTACATTCATTTTATAACCTGGCCAGTGCTTACTAAATTGTATAACATTTTGGAGCAAAACTCGTTAGAATTAAATGATTATGAATTAACCAAACCACAATGTGTACATGAATGTATATATACATGTAACCTTGTGAACAGCATATATTATCTAAGAAACCCATGGAGAGACTTGAATTAATTTCCTGTGGTATAAACCTTTAAAGGACCTATTTTAATAAACCAAAGGTCTAAGTGGTGATATCTGGCAAGATATACATTAATATGGGATGACTGTTATTTAAGGCTACAAACATTCATTTCGAAGCAGATGATTCGCAGAATATTTTGTAAGAATATTTTCTTCTTTCCAGAATATGAATATCAACTACCCTGAAGAAGTGTACTTACCACCCGCTGATATCTGGCTCTACAACACGGACGTGGGATACTGGTAAAAAGACAGCATTTACACCAGACGCATGCATCTTTAGAAATCCGAAAAATATGAAGCTTTTTGTAGATCTCCTATTTCAAGAATTGATGCAAGCATCCAGCTAATTAGGGCAACAACATGAAGTGATCAGTATAAGTTACAGTATTAAGTATATATTTTATAATGTTTGCTTTCAATGACTTTATTCAGGAATTATGATCAGCTGTGTTATGTTGGAAAAATCTGTCTCTCATGAGCAAGGATCAATGGGAAAAATGGGTGGAAGTTGTTACGTTGAGAGACAACCTTGCATTACAATATCAGGAAATTATAAACAAGGTCAACTGATGCTGACCTTTTGACCTGGTGGTAATGCCCTGGCTCCATATCCTAGAGGTTTCGGATTCGCGCCCCGCTTGTCTCACTTAAATAAGTTTCTTTTCTGCTCTTATGTTGTAAAATATTGTTTATTTTTTCCCAATCGGAATGTTTGTAATAATAAGAGCCCAAGTCTGGGTGTGTGTATGTACGATATGTACTAATTATCACAATGATAATTTCTTAAATATATTAACAGCCCCTGGTACCCGCTTAAATGTTACGTTGTGACGGATCTGTTTGATTTGGAAGCCTACGTCAGGTTCTATATGCCGTCACGTTTCTAACAAAGTATTTACCCAGTAGCCATAATATAGTAATGTGGGAACATATGTAGGATGCTTTATTATACTCCCACTTATGCATTATTTTTTTGTTCACAAACTATGTTTGCAAATATGGGGTATGCTTAATCTCGCTGTATCATTTGTTTTCGTCAAAACAGCTCAAGGAAAAAGTTCATATTTTCAAAATGGTGGCCAGTCAAAAGTATTTTCATGGTTTTTGAGCTTATTCAGGTAGTTGAAATGAGAGAAAAATTCCACCCTCAGGATTTTCAAATTTGGCAAAACCCTCAGCAAACAGGTTTTACCAAATTTGAAACCCCTCGGTTGGAATTTGCCCATCTTACACCCCTGGTCAGGAAAGAGTACGGTATAACAGCATCAGGTGGTTGATACTATTGTGCTCCAGGTTGAAGAAACAGACAACAGGCCAGTGCCCCCCTGGGACGTCTGGTGCCTCGGCCTGCCTGTTGGAACATTACATGTACTTGTTTGCTGGCCACACAAGGCAAGGAAATGTCAACACACTGTACAAACTGGACCTACATACACTGGAGTGGGCAATTGTTGCCGTGGCACCTGACAGTGAACTACCCAGCCCTCGAGATAAGAGTGTCTGCTGGGTCCATCAAAATAGGTGAGTTTTCAGATCATCTAACTCAAAGAGTCATGATGACCTGTAACCATCGCCAGGCGCTGCATGTAAAGTTTTTATATTTTAAACTTTTTAACTTTAAAACTAATTATAACTTTGGTCAAAGGTCAGATATTAGCATTTCTTTATTTATTTAACATTCATTTATCATCTGATGGTGGGCTATTCATGTCCTTCTGTTGGTCCTTTAACAGTTCTTGTGGCTTTTTCTCGAAAGTACTGTAGAGATTTTTCTCAAATTTAATATAAAAGTTCCTCTTGTCACTACAATATAGTTGTGTATATTTCCTGAGACTTATCGAATAAACAAAATGGTTGACAGGCAATCATCTTGGATTTCATTAAAGAAAGAGCAAATCATTTTATAGAGGAAAGAAGTGAAAAGAAAATATCCAACTTTTCAAAAACAAATTAAATGAAGATCATTGATATTTGACTGCAAGATCCCTCTTGGATCTCTTGTTTCTTGGTCCAAGTGTGAAGAAAGTTGCTTTCTTGAATAAATTATTTATGTAATATTCAATTGTCACTCAATCCCATTCAGATACAGAGAATAAATTCCAGAGCCAATGTCGGTGTCTTATTTCCATTTTGTAGTCTCTAGTTTCATTTTTGTTTTGGTAAACCACGTTTACGATTGTAATGAACTAACAGCTCCTGTTTGGCTCTTTAATGTTTAATTGTATACCAACTGTCATCACATTAATCAGCAACTAGCCCGGCCCCCACTGGATGATGGGATGGGGGGGATTCCACCACTGACTTACCATTCAAGTAGCAGGACATGAAGCCAGATGATGCACTGTGAAATGGGCCGGCCCTCATTGCTTTCACCTCTATCAGGGTTTTCCCTGGGACTCTCAAATTTGATAAATTTAGGAGTCCTGGGACTCCCATCACAAATAATATATAGTACAATTTCATCAATTTTGGGAGTCCTTTGACAATTTTAGGAGTTAAAAATGCAGGTTTTTGTGCGTCAGGGAAAACCCTGCCTCTATGCTGCTCAGTGTGAATCCATGCAACTATTGTTTATTCAGTTAGATTGACCAAATTTAAGTTTGTGTTTTTTTTCATGAGACAGATTGAAATCTGAAGATATGGCATGTATTCATTTAATACTGCAGGATGGATCTTTCTCACATTTATATTTATGTCCCTCTTGGTCATTAGTTGTATACTTCTTTGATTTTGGGACTGATTAGATAAAATAGAATTGCTGACAGGCGACCATCTTTGACTTGACTGCTAAATACGATTATTGCTATTTTTCTTAAGAGGAACGAATTCCATAAAAATCATGATCAAATAGTATCGCAGAGGAAAGAAGAAATGAGAAGGGAAAAAAATTAACTTTTAAGAACAAATGAAGAACATAAATGTTGGGTGCTAAGATCCCTCCAGTATCATTCTCTTGTCATATTAAAATGAAACTACAAGAGGTGAGCTAAGACTCCAAAGTCTCGTGAAAAGACAAGTTTGTCTACAGTACAGTGATCTTAAAGTGAGTATTTATGTAATATTCCATTGACACTAAAATCCCATCCAAATAAGGAGAATAAATTCCGAACCCATGTCAGTGTCCGATTTCCATTTTGTAGTCTCTACTTTCATTTCTGTTAATCTTTGAGTTCGAATTATGATTTTGTTAACGCTTCGGTATTCTCTAATCTTTTTTTCATATTATGCAACATTTAACTTTTAAAACTGATACACATATCAAAATTAATATTTATCCGACAACATATTCCAACAGTTCTGTTTTCTGTTCCTTAGACTTCACTTTTTTGGAGGATTCTGTGTGCCCTTGGACAATTATCTGAATCAAAATGGTGAATATGATGCAGATGTAGCTGGGGTATGTACATATTAATTCTATATTCATTACAAATCACCCTACATTTGTGGTCTATGCATGGCCCAATCGTTCATCCGTCTGTTCCTAAAAAAATTCTTGTAATGTACACACTATTTCTCAAAGAGTACGACAAGGATAATTATTTCTCAATTTTCATATGAATTAATTTTTTCTATATAGACCCTCATCTTTTGCAAATCAAATTTTGGAACTGTCAGAAATCAAGATACCTGGTAGTCATTTTGCAGACAGTACTGGAGGCTTCCAAGATTTGCATGAAGGATCCCCATGGTCTCTAGTTATGCATTTGACTGATCGGAACAACAGACTTAATCAGAATGGAGACCCAAAATTTAGATGAATTTAATCTTAAATCCTAGTAGCAAATATTTAAACCTTAAGTGTTCTAAAGCTGTTTTAGAAAAGGGGATGGCCTTTTGTATAATCATTACGTGTTAGGCTTTCCATGGAGGCAACGGGTCAAGACCAATATTAATATCATAGATAATTGGCCGGGATTTATGTTAAAATTCATTTTCTTCCATACCAGCAAGTGGATTTGTGACACATGCATTTTTTTTATAACGCAGGTGTTGTCTAACTATCCGCAACAAAGGGGGGCTACATTGTAATCGCCCTGTCTCACTGTCGGACTATCTAACTGTCCATCTTCCTGGCCGTCCTTGTGTCAGGAATATTGTTTCAAGTGACATTCTATACTTTGACGACCTTTATATTGATATTCTATACATTGACAACCTTTATATTGACAACCTTTATATTGACATTCTATACTTTGACGACCTTTATATTGACAACCTTTATATTGATATTCTATACATTGATGACCTTTATATCAACATTCTATACATTGATGGCCTTTATATTGATATTCTTTACTTTGACAAACTTTATATTGACATTCTAAACATTGACGGCCTTTATATTGACATTCTATACATTGCAACCATTATATTGACATTTTATACATTGACGGCCTTTATATTGACATTCTATACTTCGATGGCCTTTATATTGACATTCTATACATTGGCGACCTTTATATTGATATTCTATACATTGACGACCTTTATATTGACATTCTATATATTGACGACCTTTATATTGACATTTTATACATTTACGGCCTTTATATTGATATTCTATACATTGACGACCTTTATATTGACATTCTATACATTGATGACCTTTATATTCACATTCTATACTTTGATGGCCTTTATATTCACATTCTATACTTTGATGGCCTTTATATTGACATTCTATACATTGACAACCTTTATATCAACATTCTATACATCGATGGCCTTTATATTGACATTCTATACTTTGACGACCTTTATATTGATATTCTATACATTGACAACCTTTATATTGACATTCTATACTTTGACGACCTTTATATTGACAACCTTTATATTGATATTCTATACATTGACGACCTTTATATCAACATTCTATACATTGAAGGCCTTTATATTGACATTCTATACATTGATGACCTTTATATTGACATTCTATACATTGATGACCTTTATATTGACATTCTATACATTGATGGCCTTTGACAACCTTTATATTAATATTCTATACATTGACGACCTTTATATCAACATTCTATACATTGATGGCCTTTATATTGATATTCTTTACTTTGACAAACTTTATATTGACATTCTAAACATTGACGGCCTTTATATTGACATTCTATACATTGCAACCATTATATTGACATTTTATACATTGACGGCCTTTATATTGACATTCTATACTTCGATGGCCTTTATATTGACATTCTATACGTTGATGACCTTTATATTGATATTCTATACATTGACGACCTTTATATTGACATTCTATACATTGATGACCTTTATATTCACATTCTATACTTTGATGGCCTTTATATTGACATTCTATACATTGACGACCTTTATATCAACATTCTATACATCGATGGTCTTTATATTGACATTCTATACATTGACGACCTTTATATTGACATTCTATACATTGACAACCTTTATATTCAACATTCTATACATTGATGACCTTAATGAGACATTTCATATATTGATGGCCTTTATATTTGCATTCTATACATTGACGACCTTTATATCGACATTCTATACATTGACGAACTTTATATTGACATTCTATACATTGACGACCTTTATATTGACATTTTATACATTGATGGCCTTTATATTGACATTCTATGCATTGATGGCCTTTATATTGACATTCTATACATTGACGACCTTTATATTGACATTTTATACATTGATGGCCTTTATATTGACATTCTATGCATTGATGGCCTTTATATTGACATTCTATACATTGACGACCTTTATATTGACATTCTATACATTGACGACCTTTATATGGACATTTTATACATTGATGGCCTTTATATTGACATTTTATACATTGATGGCCTTTATATTGACATTCTATGCATTGATGGCCTTTATATTGACATTCTATACTTTGACGACCTTTATATTGACATTCTATACTTTGACGACCTTTATATTGATATTCTATACATTGACGACCTTTATATTGACATTCTATACTTTGACGACCTTTATATTGATATTCTATACATTGGCGACCTTTATATTGATATTCTATACATTGACGACCTTTATATTGACATTCTATACATTGACGACCTTTATATTGACATTCTATACATTGACGACCTTTATATTGATATTCTATACATTGACGACCTTTATATGGACATTCTATACATTCATGACCTTTATATTGACATTCTATACATTGACGACCTTTATATTGACATTCTATACATTGACGACCTTTATATTGACATTCTATACATTGACAACCTTTATATTGATATTCTATACATTGACGACCTTTATATTGACATTCTATACATTGACGACCTTTATATTGACATTCTATACATTGACGACCTTTATATTGATATTCTATACATTGACGACCTTTATATTGACATTCTATACATTGACGACCTTTATATTGACATTCTATACATTGACGACCTTTATATTGACATTCTATACATTGACGACCTTTATATTGACATTCTATGCATTGACGACCTTTATATTGACATTCTATACATTGACGACCTTTATATTGATATTCTATACATTGACGACCTTTATATTGACATTCTATACATTGACGACCTTTATATTGATATTCTATACATTGACGACCTTTATATTGACATTCTATACATTCATGACCTTTATATTGACATTCTATACATTGATGACCTTCATATCGACATTCTATACATTGACGACCTTTATATTGATATTTTATACTTTGACGACCTTTATATTGATATTCTATACTTTGACGACCTTTATGTAGATGATCCATTTGTTGTTGACTGCTTCATTTGTATCGATAAAATTGGTGGTTAATTATTATGATGAAAAGCTTTAAATTCTCACTGATTTTGATTTTGTTTGTTGGACAGCTGAGGGGATGGAATAACCAACTGCTAATTTTTGATCTCGACACAAAGATGTGGAGTAATCCCAAATGTAAGGTAAGTCAGGTCAATGAGGTGGCTTGTCCAAATGTTTGTAGAAGATATCCTTTCTTTAGAAATATTCTCCAAAGGTATCTGTACTGTGCCTTAGCATCATGTAGAATTACTGTTGAAATACTGGAATAGAGGATCTTAAAGAAATAGTGTTAATACTGAATAAACAAGTTTTATAGATTCAAGATTACATGAACATGAGTGTTAGATTATGTTTTATTTTGAAGCTTGAGAAAACTTCTTGCTAATTTTAAATACTATTACTATCAAAAAGAATAAAATTAAACTTACTTTCTGTAAAGATATGAAAATATATAAATTACGATACATTAAAACCGACAAATTTTAGAGAAAGCATCCTTTGTTCCACCAACTGATGAACAAGTTATCAGTGTAGAAAGTTCAAGATAAGATTAAATGACATTTTAAACACACTGCAAAAGTTTTTATTTTTTTCGCTGTCAAATTTAGTGAAATTGTAACCAAATTTAAATAGATAAACACAACATTGAATTAGCACACTCACTATACTGGCTGTAGAAAACAATATACCTGGTATATATACAGAAACTGTACGTAATTAACCCAATCATAATTTAGGGCAATATTTTCAGCGCAAAAATTGCTGAAATAAGATAACCGCTAAAATATGTACATTTATAGAACAGTAACCACTAAATTATATACATAATGTACTACATTATGTAGTTTTAAACTGTAGAAATATAAAGATTTTGTAAAAAAAAAAATTGATTTTGCTGTTGAATGTTGTCTGTCCAGGGACGAGTTCCGTCTTCTCGGGCTGCTCATGCTACAGCGAAAGCCGGTAATCAGGTGTACCTGTTTGGTGGACGTCACAAGTCTGTGAGAATGAACGACCTTCACTGTCTTGACCTTGACACGCTGACATGGACAGGGCCGTAAGTGATCGCACATGAAAGACAAAGGCTAAAATATAATCATCTCCCTACATGTACGTGACTGTGTAGATTGCTACAAAATATCTTAGGAGCTAGAAAGATACAAGGAGTTTCATATACCAGATGTATTAGGTTTAACTTTCTCTTGTATACTTCCAGTTGAGCACTAAGGGGAGAATGCCAATGAAGAAGCCATAAAACAACATTATGTATGAACCATAAAAATCTTTGAGGAAAAAGCATTGTAAATGTTAAAATATTCACGGCCAAAAATCCATGAAAAAACAATGATAATGCTATGAAACTTGTACACCCCATGAAAATAAATTTCATGACCATGACCAGTAATATTATCATGGTCCGATGTAATGTACATTTCATGGCAATGATTTAGATACCTACAATTCCATGGTCGTGAATATTTCTATATACACACTGTCATGGCCTTAGGTTTTTTTCATAGTACGTCATGGTTCTTATGTAATTTTTTTCATGGCCATGATTATTAAAATTCTGGTCATCATGAACATAATCATATATTTTACATGACTGACAATAAATGATCGATTGATATATATATTCATGCAACATTTACAAACTAATTCAAATACTTAATTTCAAAACGTAATAAAGCGATGATTAAAGAACTATTTATCAAGTGTTTTTTAACATCATTTTAACACACTTTTATATATTGTATTGAGAATTTTTTTATATTCTTTCTTGTTTAGTAAAAAGCTGTCTGTTTTGTGTTATTTGTAGATTGGTAGTTACCGGCAACGTCCCACCAGGGCGGTCGTGGCACACATTTACCCTTGTGTCAGACAGACAAATATTTCTGTATGGTGGATTCGACCTAATGAATAATTCTCTAAGTATGTATCTACCCTAATAGATAATTATTTAAGTACTGTAATAATACATATTATTTTGATTTCTCATGAAATAAAGAACTAAAAAGGGAATTTGATGAATATAATTTCAAGATCTAAAATAGTAAAATTATTAGGTTATACCTGAGCCTCCAGCTAATTTTGCACATATTTGATGAGGCTGCTGTGACCTGATTGGCAGATTGTTTTGCACATGATATCTGCTAAACGAATTCTCGGATTTAATTGAAATTATTTGTTAGACATCCCTGACTCATGTTCAAATATCGTCTAATTTCATGCATATTTATTGAGCCTGCTATGACATAATTGCTGTCTTTGTTTTTTCTAAAACGAGTCACCACACTTTTAGGGCACCTGGGAAGAAGTCTCAAGTGACCTATTACGATAACCTTGTCTGTCACTGTGTGTTATCTGTCGTAAAAAAATTGAATTTTCAACTTCTTCTTAAAAATCCCTGATCTGATTTAAGTGAGTGAAATTCACCAGGAACTTTCCGTGGCCAAAGGTGAATTATATGGACCTAACCCAGTAGGGACCTGAGAGGTGGGACCAAAAGGGGTCAGATAGTGGATAAAATTTCAACAATTTTCTTCTTCTGACAGATATGCTGGTATAAAATACTGTCCATATGGAGGGAAGGATCTTTCCAGTGCTTTAGGATAATTGTGAATTTCATGCCCCCTCAGGTAGTTTGATCAAGTGAAAATTTTGACCGTTGGACCAACTCCTGGCTAAGGGTCAGGGCCCATGTGGGTCAAATTTGAACAGTTTTCTTCCAACCCAGATATGCTTGAATCAAATACTTTTCCTAGATGAATTGTTTTTATGACCACAGATTTTATATATATGCCTACATTGAGAGGCAGCTAATTTTTTGAAATTTAAATGCTGCCTGGTTTTGATGAAATTTGGAATATGGTCTGTTAATGCAGCTTCTTTTTTCTGATTTTAAGAAAATGGCCTCGATTTAAAGGCAACTAATGTATAAAAAAAAAAATGAATGTTGCCTAAATGTTTCAATCCAATTTAGTCTGCATTAATATAGATGTATTATAATCCTATGAACAAAAGTGCCTCCATTGAGAGGCTACTAATGTGTTAAAAGCTAAATGTTGCCTTGATTTCAAAACTCTGGTTTATTTTCAAAAGAATTGATTTTTTTTAATGTACATCACATTTTTATGCCCCCACCATGAAATGGGGGGACATATAGTGTTACCTATGTCTGTCCCGTCCCATGATAATGTAACCAGCTGGGGGCGGGGGCATTTATGTCTCACAGACATTTCTAGTTTCTTTTATTTTTTTCCTGACAATATAAATCATGTTATTTTCAAATGATTTTTTTTATTTCAGATGATGCCTGGATACTCGACATTGTGGAATCAACATGGACAAAACTTGACCATTACAAAGAATACAACCCCCACCTTTGGCACACAGCCTGCAGGACACAGGAAGGCGAGGTGGTGGTGTTTGGAGGGTGTACAAACAACATACTTAGCTTTGAGGAAGCCACAGTCAGTAGTAGTTTCAAACAGATTTAATTAACATTGAGACACGTAATGGGTTTGCATTTTTTGCTATCCTAATATTAATCTCATAATTATAAGAGAATTGAAAATGAACTACAGGTGAAATACTATAACATTGTGTCTATGACTTTAAGTCTTTCAAAAGAACACATTTAATCCTGGTGACCTTGAAAGTCAAACAAGTCCAGCTTGGCTGTCTAGTTGAACAGACTTATTTTCCTTCATTGTAGCACAGGCATCAGCATCTTGCCCAATATCCTTTTCAGGTCATTTGACCCAAAGGGTCAGGATAACCTATTGGCCTTGTGCTTCGTCCGTCGTTGTGCGCCGTCCATAAACTTTTCCTTTAACAATCTTCTTCTCAATAACCAAAAGGCCCAGGATGCTGAGATTTGGCTAGTAGGTACCTGGGATAGAGTGCTACAAAGATTCCTCATCAATGACCTTGACCTACTTTCAAGGTCACAGGCGTTACAATATGTAAAAACCTTAAACAATCTCCACCTTAGTAATTGAAAGGCCCAGAGTAATATTTTGCCAGTAGGTACCAAGGATCAAATATTTTAAAATCTTTAAGAAACTTCTTCTCAATAATCGAAAGGTCCAGGGTACTGATATTTGGCTTGTAGCATGCTGGGATGAAGGGCTACCAAGTTTGTTCAAATGAATTACCTTGACCTACTTTCAAGGCCGCAGGGGTCAAATATGTTAATATCATTAGCAACAGAAATGATATACATTGTATAGTCAGATGACTTTAAGGCCCGTTTGGCCTCTTGTTGTTTATTGGGGTCATGAGGTCATGTAAAGGTTAATACAAATTTGACTGTATAACCTTGAAAGTGTGTCAAGGTTATTTACCTGAACAGTGTTGAAAGCTCTTGATCTGACTAGCAATTAAATTAAAAATTAAGATATCACTGTTGTATGTACATATATAACTGAGAATTTTAGCTCACCTGCCCTTGATAGAGCTAATGCCACGATGCAACGTCTGTCTTCTGTCAGTTATCTATTCCTTTAAATGTCTTCTTTTGAAAGATTTAAGGAAAGGCTTGGAGTCATGATATTTGGCCTACAGATTTCTTGCCAATGGTTAAATTTTAAGTTAGACAAAGTTTAAAAAGAAATATGACCTTTCTTTTAAGGTCACAATCAATAGTCATATTCAAAATGTACGTCAAAACCTTCAAACGACTTCTACTGAAGAAATTTAAGTTAATTATACCACCTATCGGTAACAAGATAAACTCATTATCAGGGGCTGACAGTGTGATAATCTATATAATTCTCTTTCTTTACATGTTGATTTTATCTCGTCTCAACAATGAAATTGAGCTACCATGCAGTACCCATGATATAACTCACGAAGGCCCTTGAGACTCTTGTTCATCTACTCAGACAGACGACAGACACTGTATGACCGCTAAATAAAGCTCACCTGCATTTATAAAATAAAATGAAAACAACAAATATATTACTAATTTTGTGTACACAAATACATGTTGAAGTTTGTTTTTTTTTCTTTACCTCTAGCAACATAGCAATGAATTACTTATCTTCAGTGTCAACCCTGTATCTCTTCTCAGGTAGGTAATTAATACAGTTTGTTTACTAATACTTTCTACAATAGGAGATATCCTAGAGGGATTTTGGCGCCCATCATTGATGAATTTTATCGATTTTTTTGGTTCTTTTCTCTTATTTGCTTTCTATTATATAAAATTTGATAATTCCTTCCCAGAAATAGCAATGCATTTGTCTATAACTGTCAAACAAAAGATGGTCACCTGTCAGCAATTTTTGTTTTTCTGATCAGTCCAAATATGAAAAGAAGTAGAGACTTAAGGAACCTGGATCTGATCATGAAAACAAAATTGCTGACAAACAAATAAGAGGAAAGAATACAGTAAAGAAGGGAAAAGATCCAATTATTTAACAAGAATTACACATAATTATTACATTTTTGCCAGTGAAATATCTAAAATTATTCATTCTATAAAAGTGATACCTTTCACTAGACCAAGTGAGAAATATTTCCGATTTGACCAATCAGAACGCTGCTTACAAACGACATTTGGGAAAATCAAAGCTGCCACTGTAGATTTTGCTATGAAAATGTAATAAACAGAATATCTAACAGTATCTTTGATATACCAAACATATTTCACTCGTGAGGCTAATATTTTGATATTTTTCACTCGTGCTACACACTCGTGAAAAATATCAAAATATTAGCCCCACTCGTGAAATATATTTAGTATTACTGCAGACACTGTTAGATATCTTCTATTTATATGTCTCGCCTTTTCCACTTTGTCAATGATTTTTAAACGGAAAAATTAGTATAACAAAATACATAGAGCAAGATGTCTTCCGTAACTTGCCAAGTTTCAATTTAATTACTGTAATTTCCTGTGTCTTACCCGCACCGGGGTATAGCCCGCGGGAAGTAAATAAAGGCATTTTTGAGGCTTTCGTAAAATAAATTCCAAATTACCCGCACTGGCAGATTGCCCGCGGGTTATACGTCGAAAGTATAACTGGTAAGTACAAGTGTACTTCGTATGTGATTTATTATTTTGAATGTTGGAAATCAGAGACATATGATTGAATATTGTGTTTATTTTGTAAATATATATAATAATTATGTTTATGTGTATAACTATAGCTCTATATTAACTTATCAATGCTATATTTTGTTTACAAAAAGCGTAGAATTAAATGTTGATAAAAGTTGAAACATTTAACAACATATAGCCCGCATTATTTAATAATTTGGTTTTAAAAAACACAGATAGTCCGCACCAGTAGATAGCCCGCACTAGGCATCTTCTGATGTAAAAAATTGTATAGCCTGCGGGCAATACACAGGAAATTACGGTATATATGAATTATAACACTATAAAAAGTAGACACTAAGGAAAATTCTCATATTTCCCATGTTTTGCCCCAAAACAGCAGAACTTGCAAATAAATTTCCTCCAAATTTCAGTAAGATGTTCAGTATATATTAGTTACTACCGGTACGTTATGTTTCAATTCAATAGGGTATTAATAACACTATAAAAAGTGGACTTCAACACAAATTCTCAAAATTCCTGTGTTTTTACCCCAAAACAGCAGAACCTGTATAAACACCACTTTTTTTTAAATTGAGGTTAGGTATTTAGTATGATGTGACCAACTTTCAATTCAATTGGATAATTATAACACACTGTGAAAAGTGGACTTTAACACAAATGTTGATGCGGTCGCCACCGCTGTGGGAAAAGCAATTAATACCTAAGTCTCGCTTTTCTCAACTGTCGTCGAAGGCGAGACAAAAAACAATTGAAGATCAAACAATGGTGGGTCCCAAAATTCCTCTGTGGTCTTTGTACCTTGAAACTTTTTCCTGTACACCGTTTTATTATACGCATCTTTTTTGAGTTTTTGGAAGCACAATGAGTGTACGTGCTTAATATTATGTGGTCAAATATGATAGTTGAATTGAGAGCTGGTACACTCAAAATGATTTCATTTAATCAGGAGGACCTTTTTTACTCTTGATTTAATTTTATTTCAGGATGTGTCTGGAAACAGTGTACAAAAACAAAGCACGGACATACTCTGACTGGGCCATTCTTCCAAAATCATTGGCCAACTGGCTACAGATGAAAAATGATGTCACAATGCTAGCCAAGAAGAATAATATTGCGAATGAAACGAGGGATACAGGACAGTCTGTTGGCACGACTTGTACTGTTGCATAACCTTGGTATCATGAGATACAGGACAGTCTGTTGTTACTAGTGTATTGTTACTTAACCTTGGTAACAAGGGATACAGGTTGGTCTGTTGGTACTAGTGTATTGTTACTTAACCTTGGTAACATGTGATACAGGACGGTCTGTTGGTACTAGTGTATTGTTACTTAACCTTGGTAACATGTGATACAGGATGGTCTGTTGGTACTAGTGTATTGTTACTAAACCTTGGTAACATGTGATACAGGACGGTCTGTTGGTAACAGTGTATTGTTACTTAACCTTGGTAACATGTGATACAGGATGGTCTGTTGGTACTAGTGTATTGTAACTTAACCTTGGTAACATGTGATACAGGATGGTCTGTTGGTACTAGTGTATTGTTACTAAACCTTGGTAACATGTGATACAGGACGGTCTGTTGGTAACAGTGTATTGTTACTTAACCTTGGTAACATGTGATACAGGATGGTCTGTTGGTACTAGTGTATTGTAACTTAACCTTGGTAACATGTGATACAGGACGGACTGTTGGTACTAGTGTATTGTTACTTAACCTTGGTAACAAGGGATACAGGACGGACTGTTGGTACTAGTGTATTGTTACTTAACCTTGGTAACAAGGGATACAGGACGGTCTGTCGGTACTAGTGTATTGTTACTTAACCTTGGTAACAAGGGATACAGGATGGTCTGTTGGTACTAGTGTATTGTTACTTAACCTTGGTAACATGTGATACAGGACGGACTGTTGGTACTAGTGTATTGTTACTTAACCTTGGTTACAAGGGATACAGGACGGTCTGTCGGTACTAGTGTATTGCTGCTTAACCTTGGTAACAAGGGATACAGGACAGTCTGTCGGTACTAGTGTATTGCTACTTAACCTTGGTAACAAGGGATACAGGACAGTCTGTTGGTACTAGTGTATTGTTACTAAACCTTGGTAACATGTGATACAGGATGGTCTGTTGGTACTAGTGTATTGTTACTAAACCTTGGTAACATGTGATACAGGATGGTCTGTTGGTACTAGTGTATTGTTACTTAACCTTGGTAACATGTGATACAGGACGGTCTGTTGGTACTAGTGTATTGTTACTTAACCTTGGTAACAAGGGATACAGGACGGTCTGTCGGTACTAGTGTATTGCTACTTAACCTTGGTAACAAGGGATACAGGACGGTCTGTCGGTACTAGTGTATTGCTACTTAATCTTGGTAACAAGGGATACAGGACAGTCTGTTGGTACTAGTGTATTGTTACTAAACCTTGGTAACATGTGATACAGGATGGTCTGTTGGTACTAGTGTATTGTTACTAAACCTTGGTAACATGTGATACAGGACAGTCTGTTGGTACTAGTGTATTGTTACTTAACCTTGGTAACAAGGGATACAGGACGGTCTGTCGGTACAAGTGTATTGCTACTTAACCTTGGTAACAAGGGATACGGGACGGTCTGTTGGTACTAGTGTATTGTTACTTAACCTTGGTAACAAGGGATTACAGGACGGTCTGTTGGTACTAGTGTATTGTAACTAAACCTTGGTAACAAGGGATACAGGACAGTCTGTTGGTACTAGTGTATTGTTACTAAACCTTGGTAACATGTGATACAGGACGGTCTGTAATTGGTACTAGTGTTAACCTTGGTAACATGTGATACAGGACGGTCTGTTGGTACTAGTGTATTGTTACTTAACCTTGGTAACAAGGGATACAGCACAGTCTGTTGGTACTAGTGTTAACCTTGGTAACATGTGATACAGGATGGTCTGTTGGTACTAGTGTATTGTTACTAAACCTTGGTAACATGTGATACAGGACAGTCTGTTGGTACTAGTGTATTGTTACTTAACCTTGGTAACATGTGATACAGGACGGTCTGTTGGTACTAGTGTATTGTTACTTAACCTTGGTAACATGTGATACAGGACAGTCTGTTGGTACTAGTGTATTGTTACTTAACCTTGGTAACATGTGATACAGGACGGACTGTTGGTACTAGTGTATTGTTACTTAACCTTGGTAACATGTGATACAGGACGGACTGTTGGTACTAGTGTATTGTTACTTAACCTTGGTAACATGTGATACAGGACAGTCTGTTGGTACTAGTGTATTGTTACTAAACCTTGGTAACATGTGATACAGGACGGACTGTTGGTACTAGTGTATTGTTACTTAACCTTGGTAACATGTGATACAGGACGGACTGTTGGTACTAGTGTATTGTTACTAAACCTTGGTAACATGTGATACAGGATGGTCTGTTGGTACTAGTGTATTGTTACTGAACCTTGGTAAC
Organism: Mimachlamys varia; assembly: GCA_947623455.1. Classification (NCBI taxonomy): domain Eukaryota; kingdom Metazoa; phylum Mollusca; class Bivalvia; order Pectinida; family Pectinidae; genus Mimachlamys; species Mimachlamys varia. Next base: position 42,794,792 of record OX392528.1, read on the forward strand.
ATGTGATACAGGATGGTCTGTTGGTACTAGTGTATTGTTACTAAACCTTGGTAACATGTGATACAGGACGGACTGTTGGTACTAGTGTATTGTTACTTAACCTTGGTAACAAGGGATACAGGACGGTCTGTCGGTACTAGTGTATTGTTACATAACCTTGGTAACATGCGATACAGGATGGTCTGTTGGTAACAGTGTATTGTTACTAAACCTTGGTAACATGTGATACAGGACGGTATGTTGGTACTAGTGTATTGTTACTTAACCTTGGTAACATGTGATACAGGACAGTCTATCGGTACTTGTGTATTGCTACTTAACCTTGGTAACATGTGATACAGGAGTCTGTTGACAGCATCTGTTGGCCACAATTTTTTTTATTCTATATTTTACTGTTATTTGATGCAGTAATACATGTTTTGATGTAGACCCATGCAGTCATGTACTGAGATGATGCCCGATCTCTTTCGGCCTAATAAATAGTCAAACCTGCCTTAATGTCCACCTGCATTAAGGGACTTCCTGTCATATGTGACCGTAATTTTTCCTCCAAATGAAATTCACTATATAATGATATGTATGCATATTTTGAACATGGTTGAAGCTATGTCATGTGATGTGAGAGGTCAGTGTCGCAACTTATCTAAAATCCTGATCAAAATGCATACCCATTATACTACACTGTAGTATATACATGTATACGTTGTCCATGTGAACATGTGTTGAAGGCTTAATTTCCTGGAAATCGCCCGACTTCTTCTGCACATATATTTGTGTTATTGATTCCAAAACATTTTTTTATTAACTTCTAAAAGTAAATAGATTATTCTAGATACTTACAAGTTTATGTCAGTTGTCGCTGTGCTATCGTGTTAAGTACTTGTTTCTATTGCTTATACTAGGTATTCCTCTTTCTACATTATACACCTTTTACTTGGCCTTATTTATATAGATTTTTACTGCATCATGCAACTTATGAAAGCAGAATATTTCACAGGACGTTACATATGACATTCATTTCCCTTCTGTGAAAACAATTATTTTTTATATCAAGATTGTACTTACATTTAATTAATTTGTTTTGTAAATAAATTGTTGAATTTTAGAGATTCTTTGTTTTTATTTTGGCTTTAGCCAGGATACCCGAAATAGATAGTATTGGATTAATTTGAGGCCAATGCTGTCTTAACTAAATCATGTTTCACAAATTAAACAAATTAATTTGGCTTTTTTACTTTTTCAATAATCTCTTTCTTGATCTTTCATCTTTGTTAAATTTTTGTTTTGTTCTTGTTTATATTCATTTTAGTTCTGGTTATCAATTTATTTCAATTATCAGAGGAAACTATTGGGTTTTTTTTCTATTCTAATAAATGTATGATTCTTTTACTACTTGCTCTAGTATATCATGACATAAAAAAAAATATAATGTAGCAATACTATAGTGTAATTTTAAAGGCCCAATATACGTAACTTCAGGGAAATTTTCGTGATTCTGAAAAATTCTGAAAAAAAATCCAGTTGATAACCATGCAAAAATAAGCCTAAAACGGAGTAAACCTGAGCGGTAACTAACAAGAAACTCCTGACAAAAAAGTCCAAAGAGTTGAAAATAATTCAGGTGGGGCCCACTTCAATAACAAACCGAAGGTTGAAGACGGTTCGAAATGGACGCGTTTACAAATAGCGTGTTCTAACTGCTGCCGTACCGGTTACCGCGTAAGAATTCATCTTAGATATTGCTGACATCATTAAATCTTAACTAAATCTATAAATATAATAAGTTAATAGGCTTGATTTTCGCTTCAAGTTTTGCCGAAAGTTACGTATATTGGGCCTTTAAAATGACAGTGTGTTTATCACCAAAATGAGATTAAGTGTTTCTGGCAGTGGGCAGCATAATTGTCATCTTTTGATTGAGTAGCTCCGTTTTTTTATATTGATACGAAAATTCAAATGTACAATATGGTTAGTATGCAGTTAATTTTGGCGTTAAAAGTTGCACAAGTGATTAACACTACAATAATGGGATGAAATGCTTATTTACATGTCTTTAATGTGCTAATGTCCATTAACTGATGTGACTTTCTCACAATGATTATTCTCACAATAGAAACAGGCAAATATGCCAATTGATTCAATTGTTAGAACATTTTAAACCAAAGGCAACTAAATTCAACTTGTCAGTTTAAGTAGTAAATTACTTGAATCCTCTAACCTTGTTAAGTTGGAGTATATCATTAGTTGATTAAAGTAGGACATAAATTTGGGCTGCCAGTAAAATTGTCTATGAGAAAGCAGGAAATCAAAATTGTCGGAGCCAGATTTTGTGTTAAAAAAAAGAAATAGAATGAGGCAGCACTTGTCTGTCAATCATAATTATTCTCTCTATCATAAAAAGCAATCTTTTGAAAAACAAGTTTTTGGTAGCTAGTATTTTTAAAAGTACAGTTTGAAAAATTTGAAATTTCGAACAAAGAGCATTCAAAATATGTCATTTAAGTAAAGCTCAGGTGATCTTAAAAGTTGACGCAAGACAGATGATGGACACCGCACCACAGTATGGGTCACTTGGATCTTCAGGTCAGGTGAGCTAAAAATTTGACCTCAATGACCTTGAATAGAAATTAATCAAACTAAGCAAAGTGAATTCAGTTTAAATTGGTGACATGACTTGAGGTCAAACACATATCAAACAAGAGACAGTTGTTTATAATGTAATTTATTTCTGATGAAGATTAAATGGATGTACAAATCGATACAAATCAAAGTACATCAATATATTCATGTAAAAGCCTTTCACCAGTCAATAACTTTGCTACTACTTAAAAATACTTCATATAGGCAAAAACTGTACAACCATCATCATTTCAATAGGACAGAACTAATTGCACTCAGGGCAAAATATGACAAATGATAAGATACAGTATTTATTCTAACAAGACCTGGAAAATACCTACAGTTTCTGAGATAATGAGCCATTTCAGTTTCATAACTTATTTCTTTTAAATCCTTTCTTTTGAAGGAAATGAGGGATTTAAACCAAACTCTGTCTTAAAATTCCTTTGGCAAAAGGAATTCACTGCTATTTTAATGGTGGTGTTTGTCCAATGGGGGTATATTAGAGCACTTTTGAACCTCCACCATCTGCGAATATGTCAATACAAATATGCATCCAATCAAGTCCAATAGTGTACATAGACCTAAATAATGTTAGGATACACTGTTTTAGTGTGTGTACAAGGATGCTATGTTACAGCATTATTAGTTACCCTTGTTCCTGACCTGCATGTCTTTGACTTGTCCAGTCCAAACTCTCTGTACAGACAGTGATGTGTCACTGCTACAAGCCATCAGCATCAATGGGAAATGAGGATACAATATAGAGCAGCTCTAAAATTTATATTCCCAATCAACACTGATTTGGATCAGTTCTCAATCTTGGGACTCCAACATAACACCATTTTCTTTTCTCTCAGTGTTATTCAGAAAATGATAAGCCACCATCAGAGGAGGTAAGATAAAAGCAGATATGATACATAAAAAACATATTGTTCATGTTTAATATCTAATAGATGACAAAAGTTTTCACTATACAGTGCAGTATATTTGGAATTAAAAGATGCACATTTGCTGCCATATATTTGAAAGTCTAACGCCTGGTAAATCTGCTTTAGGTAAATGTCTTTTAATGCCAAACCACTTGGTTAGCCATCCGTTTCCATATCTTCGTCTAAATTTTTTGCTCCCTCTTCTCCTGCAGTTTCCTGCTCATCAAGGTCAAACAGGTCCAGGTTATCCTATAAAAGAAGTATGAAACATCTGTTAACAGACAGCCATGCCTTGTGACACTTGATTTGTAGCTGATCTACCAGATCATTTAGCTAGATAACTTATAAAGTATCTGGAGCAGAAATTATTTTTCTTTAAGGATAATAAACTATTTTAAACTTTTATCACTATGCTCTTTCATTGTGACCCCAATGGAGCCACAATCTTTGTTTACACAAAATCAGGTCTCTATAGCCAAATTATACTCTTCACAACTCCCTTAACAAGGGGTCAAAACCTGAAATTTAAATGCCAATGCACAACTACATGATATACTGATAATTTATTTCCTGTGAAGTTTTATCAAAATCTATCTTTAAGTTCGGATTTAGATCTCTGGACAAGTCACAGCTGATGACAGCCATTCAAGATGATAAATTAAGGTATACTTACATCAGAATCAGACTGACTGTTGACTTCCAAAACCATCTCATCATCATCGGATGATTCTGAAACAACAGAACACACATAGAATCATTTAAACAATGCTTTATTAGAAGAGGTCCAAAGGCTCTGTGTTATTGCTCATCTGGATATTTGTGCAATCACTACAAAATTAGCCACATTGAGCTTGGCATCACATTTATGTAGACATGTTTAACTTTTTGCTTTATAGGTGAAGGTCATAATGGTCTAATGAGAGTGCACTGTGCATCTAGGAGTGGTTAACCATCATGCAAAATTTACCAGGATACAAAGTTATGGAGCAGAAACAAAATGTGTTTCACAATAAAGGGGTCCCATGAAAAAAACCCTAAGACTGAGAACTCGACTCATAACCAGAAGGACATGACATGACATAGGCTCAATTGGCTTTTGGGCCAGTTCTGCTGAAAATTATTTTATTGGTAGGAGTAGTCTAGAATTTTACAAGATAACACCTACCCTCCTGATACATGAGCAGCGGCTGCTGTCCTGTTAGCATCTCATCTTCGTGCTGCTCCTGGGTAGTTATCTGTAACATAAAAACATTTTGGGCATCAAAAGGACTGTTAAATAGAGTCTGCTCTTAGAAACCAATTCTTTTGAAAAACAAAGATTAAGTTTTTTTTTTTAAGAATTCCACATAATGTATTGTCTGTACATGTGTGGACAGATTATGATGAGACAGAACATGTTTGGTGACTAAATTTTTAAAATACAAAACTCTCATTTTTAACTCTAAATAAAACCACCATCTCGGATATAACAGATACTGCTTGGACTTAAATGAACATAGTTGTTGATGGGCCGTAAAACCCAAACAAATCCAAGTAAGGTAATTTGGTTAAGAATTGTTTTTTTTTAAATAAACAAGAATCATAAAGGCCCAAGGGAACTAAAGTTATCTTACAGAAACCTTGGTTTAGACTTCTGTTTTATTCGTTGCGAGAGATATAATAATACAAGACTAATGAGTCTGCATCACCAAGGGCTATTCCATTAAAATATCTACCTGATCCAGGATTCCAAACTAAATCACCTCTATCTATGGTTGGATTTCCTTCCTATTACCTGTATATAATTTATTGAATAAATTCTATAGCTGCACGTACCCCCTTTAACAAAACTTAGAATCCTAGGGTTAGATAGATGTTTTACTGGAATAGCCCTAACCAGGTATTTATCTCCATCATAATGTTAAAATTACTTTATGCGACTACCGGTAGTAGAAAATTCAGGGCTTTTTCTGGGGTATCTCAGGGGCCGATATACGGCACCATTCCCAATTAGATTTGGGATTCATTTTCCCAATTTCAGGATTTTTTTCCCAATCAATTAATTTTCACAAATTTTCTTGAAAATGTAGAGAGAAAAACGCGTACACTACTGCAAACATATTGAGACAAAAACGATGTATTTCTTGCAATTTAATATAATTTTAAAATACATTAGAACTATTTCTGCTATATTGGTGATATTATAAGTACCTTCTGAGGCCCTCTGACACAATTATACCAGCATACAAAATACTGAAAATGTGTGGATACGTGTAGTTCTGATTGCAGTGAGAGCAGTGCAGTGTTGGACGCCATTTTTGTTTGTAATGAGTTCCATATAAAGGGAGATAACTCCGACGAGAAAGGGAGAGTAATGAATGAGATGAACTATGTATAATAGCAATTTTACATTTATACTCTTATGTAATCAAACAAAAATTACAAAACATTCTAGGTGTGTTTTTTTGTTTAATTCATATTACTTTAAAACCATACTGAGAATTGCAAATTTAAAAACTTTAATTTTACAATTAGAATACGGATTATGGGGATGCTTTTCTTTCTTTCAATTATCAAAACACTATGTAAAAAGTATGTTGAATATAGATATAATTAACACAATATACATTAATACATTATTTTAATTTAAGGAAATATTTTATTGATATGCCGATGATTTTTCCCAATTTCACCCAAGGGCCTTTTCCCAATTCACCTAGAATAAGCCCTGGAAATTGTATCTAGACAAGTACTTAAGATTTTTGTTTTCACACCCTGAAGAGTATCACTGTTCAAGGGAGATTCTCTTTAGTGTAATAATTACCTGTGAGAGTATAAGATCTAGTTTGCCTTGTAATTTAGAAAGGCGACCGAAGGCTGTCGTCCGAGCATCCATCATCTGATAGAGGGAGCTGAAAATTTCCACCACCTCTGGAAACTAAAAAATAAATATAAATCTGATAAGAAGGGGTGATCATAATTAAGATATAAATCATGCTTACCAAGTTGCGAGCTTAAGTGAATTTGAGAGAAGTGTTGTTCACCTCAGAACAACGTATACAATGTTACATATTATCTTAAATTTAAGTAGTGTCAACAGCAAGTGGACAGGCCAACAAGAGTGATTAATATAAGTTCAATAACTTGATTCATAATTTCTGTAAAATAAAGTTCAAAGTGATATAAATGGCTATTGGACAGATTCTCCACCATTTAAAAATTATAACACAAGAATCAAGTTCCTTGGGTGTAGCTGAGAATGAGGACAACATAGATATATTTTCTTAATTTTCAAATCCGAAATTCATAACTTTCAAATCTACAGCAATCCTGTACAGGACTACTTTGTGATACGTAGGGCCTTAACCATTCACAGCCAAATAAAAGTAGCATTGCTTGAATTGGTGACAAAGGCCCTTTTGAGGACAAATAATGATCCGAATAAGATGTTACATAATCTGATACTGACTCCAAAGAAACAGTATCACAAGCCAACAAGCGGGACTCACCGTCATCAGGTAGGATGTGTGAACTACTAGTATACTCTTAATCCACTTCACAAGCTTGGTGGAACTGAAACAAACACAACATAAGGTCTGTTACCAGATACGTGTACATGTCTACTACAGAGATAAGAAACTACCTCCTTCTTACACCGAAGCTCAGTGTATGGAGCGTGATGATCCTACACTGTCTAGAAACAGGAGGACCAGAGGTCCTGTATCGCTCACTTGGATATTTGTGCAATCATGGGGAAATATTTTAAATAAAAGTACTTCACAAATATTTCCATATTTTGAGTTTCATTGTCTTCAGGTCGTTCAAAATGTAGGTCAATGCTAACTAATATACCTTTGAGCCAGGTGAGACAATGGTGCTGTGTATTTGCATAATGAAAATATCTCTATTAAAACATATATCTGGTTTAGAAACATTTACTATAACAAGAAAATTAAACATTACATTTCATTTCATTGCTGTTTATTTGATGGAAAATTCTCATTTCAAGCTCTGCTTTTCAGACCCAACCACTTTCATTCCAAATGAGTTTAAACTAGATGAACTGAAGAGGCAAATTTTCATTTTCTTATTCGCCCTTTGAAACACATTTGAACTCTGTGATTCTAAGGTCAGAATATTTCACTCTGAAACTTTAGCGATGAATGAGACAAAGATTCCTTACCCTGCTGCACGTCCCTGCATCAGCATTGTAAGATGTTGTATCAGCAGGATGATGGACTGAACTGGCAGTCTTTTCACAGTATTTTCTATCACCATGTCATTCTGGTTCAGCACACTCTGAATATATAAAATATTTATTGAAGCATATCTTCCTGCTATGCCCACTTGTCCTGGCCTATCGCTGTCAGATCCAACATCCGTAATGACTGTGGATAGTATTCAAAGCGATCAACAGTAACCTTTACCCTTCAACCTTGACTGATGACAACCAAAACTTCCATCAGGTTTAGAACTTGCTAGTGAATCTCAATGGTGTAAATATGAACTAAATCTGCAAAGGGGTTCATGAGATAACCTGTCTGTGGTTTGAAGCTCATAATACATCTGCCATATATTGGATTGATCACTTGTGGTGTAAATCACAAGGTAGAGCCATGGTGATACAGTCTTCTTTACATAGGTATAAACACCAATTCTACTCTCATTAATGTTAATGTTCGTTTAAAAACTTACGTTGATGATCTTGTGGTCCTTGCTCTGCAGTCCTTGTGTCAGGAGCTTGGCAAGTCCATCTGTTTTAGGTGGGGTCTTCGCAACCTTGTCCGTCTTGGAGGTCCCCATACCAATAGCATTAAGGCGTGCTTCAATTGTCATCTAAAACCAAATTGTAACGTCTTATGAAAAAATGTGAACAACATGAACCACATACAACAAATAACACTATACAGGTGGGATAGCCTAATGTAACTTAACATTGAATATATGGGAAAAGAGGTTCCACCACATTATTATGTTAGAAAAAAACATTTTAAACAGGACACTACAAGACATTTTTTTCAAAATATTGTCATATCTTACACAAGCATTGTACATACTGTAAAAGCCAAAATGTTTGCACGTGGAATGTTTCGCTTAGACAGCCTCAAAACTATTCGTGATGTGGAAATTTATGCGCTGAAGTTGTGCGGTTTTGCAATGTGTACCTGTTATACTATTTTTACACTGTAGAGTTTGATAGGTTTAAAATATGTTAGACGGTCAATATATTTCGAAAAACTCTTTGAAAAGTGTTCTGAAATATAGACAGAAATAATGATTCGCGAAATAAAACCACTTGATTCAGTTCTTGACAAAAATTTGTGAAATTTCACTGTTATACATCATAAAGTACCTACCTCTGATGCTGAGGATTTTCTCTTGCGCCGTTTTCCTGGTATCACTGATGGAACACTTGGAGCCATCAACTCTGGTACAAGAACTGTAACGTCTTTAGAGAGATCTGGAGTCCTAATCTGTTTGTTCAAAGTAAAAAGAAACTGAGTTTATTCTTTTTGTTAAAGTTATCATGATCATCATCAATGATTACTAATGAAAACTACAGGAATTTATCATATAATGATTACTAACTTATGGTATACATGTGCATTCAGTTTCATCAATATCCTTAGGCCAAAGCCCCTGAAAAATGCTAGGTTGTTCACTCCTTAACGCCTAAACTTCCATGATGAACTATATTAAAATATCCAAATTACAAAAGCTCCAATGTGTATTTAGGGCTTGAATGAGTTTAATTCCTAATTTAAATCCTAAAAAGTACAAGTCAATCCGCACAATTGCTCCTAGTGATCTGAACCACTGAAGTTCTAAAGAACCGAGTCTCACTGTGTAAACAAAATATCCAAATTAGAAAAACTCAAATGTGTATTCAGGGCTTGAATGAGCTTAATAATAATTCCTAACTTAAATCCTAAAAAGTACAAACACAATTACTCCTCGTGATTAAAACCAATGGTTTTCTAAAGAACCGAGTCTCATCGTGTAAACAAAGTTACCAATAGCATTATGTTTACTCTGTGATGCTCCTTACTAATCAGCAGTAAGGTTGCCCTGTTATTTACCTTAGATACATTGGTCTCCTCCACCTTCAATGACCCCCTGGATTTTTCCTCTCGTATCAAGCATATGTCGGAGTCTGTGTTCTTATAAATCTGTAACCAATAAAGTTGTAACTAGATTGTTTCAGACGTACAGTAAAATGCACACAAATCTAGTACATAAAACCTTTGTTGACATACTTTATATTTTCAGGGTATGAAAAGGAATTTGATAAGAAGCCAATTTGTCAACTTTTCAAGCGACACAAAAATGTGGGAGTTTACATAGATATACTCTCCCAACCTCCCCCCAATCCTTAAAGTAAGTGGTTATTGTTATTACACAATTTTTATTCCCAAAGTGCACTGTGGTCAACGGTGACCCTTGACTTTGATTGATAACCACTAAAATCTGTAAAAGTGTAAACAGGTTTCCTGGAGATCAAACTTGTTTTAATGATGGACCACTGACAATTGACGACACACACACCCTCCCTGTCTATCCCTTCTTTCCACCATCTAATGATAGCAGGTTTCAAATATCTGAAAGTTAAGCCTCTTAACATGTTACTGATGTTACTTACCACTTTTTCAAATGTTGGTTTTAGAAAGTTTCCATGCACCAATAAAATATGGTTACTTTTGTCATCACAGATATGTACCCCGAGAATGGGAATCGGCCTTGGAACTTCCTGATCGTTACCAGGTGTCGCCACCTGTATGGTGACTGTTGGTCTCACAGGCCGCTTTAATTTTCTGTTTGAAAAAAAATAAAATTGAATTACATTTAATTTTCTTTGATTTTATCTTATAACATATACACAAACAAATACAAAAGGCCCAATTGGCCTGCCTAGCTCACCTGGTATCAATCTCGCAATTGTCATCCTAAAAGTTGACTTAAGTAAGGTTACGGGCAAAATATCACTGTTTGATTCAAAAGGGACTAAATAGTAACACCATGGACCTATTAATTGGGGTTTTTTTCAGGAGAGGTAGCTAAAATGTCTAAAAGTTGGTCAAGGGTGACTCACCCTTGGCCTTTAACACCTTTAACACTGGGTTGTTACCATACTAGTAATTTTAGCCCAATGGTCCTCTAGACCAGTTGATTCAAGTCTGATCAACATATATCTTGTGTCCCATACAGATGAACAAACATTATGACAATCACAAGTTTGTTTCAGTAGTATGGCTTTTTCTGTCCCTGATTATACAAAACTGATGACATGGACAGGTACACAATTTTGTCAAAATCAGGTGTTTACAATTATTTTAAGTTTTCATTTTAAAAACATCATAGAATCTACACACATTATTATCTACAACACTACCTGATTTAGAATTTGAATTAAACAAGATGTACAGATCTAGAGCTGGTGAGCTTTTTTACTCTTCAGAAATAAATGATCAGTTAATATGTGAAATATCCATTAAGACTATCCTGGTAGTACTGCTAATAGGGAAAAGTCTGCCTATCAAAAGAATGGCCACACTTTGTTTAGCCTGTCTGTCCTCTGTACTAGCTGATCTGATCAATATATATCTGACAAACTGGTACTGTCCCATACAGTTGAACAAACATTATGACAATCACAAGTTTGTTTCAGTAGTATGGCTATTTCTGTCCCTGATTGTACAAAACTGATGACATGGACAGGTACACAATTTTGTCAAAATCAGGTGTTTACAATGATTTTTGAATTGAACAAGACACAAAGAGGTAATTTTCACTCTTCAGGATATTCAGGAGCTGTGGAATATTCATAAAGACTAGTAATCCTAATGAGGAATAGTCTGTCTATCAAAAGATTGACCACACTCTTCGTTAAGCCATGCAGTCTATCCCAAAGGAGACCATACTTTCTGTTTAGTCTGTTCGACCCAAGGAAATCGCAGTCTCTGTTAAGCCTGTCTGTCACAAGGGAGACAATTCTCTGTTTAGCCTGTCTGTCACAAGGGATACAATTCTCTGTTAAGCCTGTCTGTCACAAGGGAGATAATTCTCTGTTAAGCCTGTCTCTCACAAGGGAGACAATTCTCTGTTTAGCCTGTCTGTCCCAACAGGAAACCACACTCTCTGTTTTGCCTGTCTGTCCCAACGAGAGACCACACTTTGTGTAATCCATTAAATCTTATTTTAGGGGACACCCAAAGATCCCCTGTACCAGTTAATCTGATCAATATATACCGGTCCCTACCAAGCTGGTACTGTCCCATACAGTTGGAGCAAACATTATGACAATCACAAGCTTGTTTCAGTAGTATGACTATTTATGTCCCTGATTGTACAAAACTGATGACATGGACAAGTACACTGTTTTGTCAAAATCAGGTGTTTACAAGGATTTTAAATTTTCTTTTCAAAAACTTCCTGAAACATCATAGAATTTAGACACACTGCTATCTACAGCACCACCTGATTTAGAATTTGAAAAACACAAGACAGGTCTTTTTCACTCTTCAGGATAATCAGAAACTGTGTGAAATAGCATTAACATTAGTAATCCTAATGGGGAAAAGTCTGTGGATCCAAAGAGTGACCACACACTTTGTAAAGCCAGTCTGTTTTTAAGGGAGACCACATTCTCTATTTATTCTGTCTGATGTCCCAAGGGAGATCAAGCTCTCTGTTTAGCCTGTCTGTCACAAGGGAGATAACACTCTGTTAAGTCTGTCTGTCCAAATGGAGACCACTTTCTGGTCAGTCTGTCTTTCGAAAGGGAGATAACACTCTATTAAGCCTGTCTGTCCAAATTGAGACAACTTTCTGGTTAGCCTAGCCTGTCTGTCACAAGGGAGACAATTATTGATGTATACTGTGTGTCACAAGGAAGATTACACTCTCAGTTTCATCCTTAAAATCTTACTTAAGGAGACTTTTTTAAGTTTTCCTTAATTTCCTCTATGTTGCCAAATATCTCTGTCCCAAGGAGATGAAGGACAATCTCTACCAATATTAAATTAAGCTCCCTTAAACTAAAGATGCTCTTGCTTAACTTTTGTCAAAACTCAGATTACTCCCCCCCCCCCCCCCGACAACTGCAAGCAATAACTTAAGAAAAAAATTGACACACATTGGTTTCAACATCACAGTTTGCACCCAAAGATCCTCTGTACTAGTTGATCTGATCAATATATATCTGCCAAGCTGGTACTGTCCCATACAGTTGGAGCAAACATCATGACAATCACAAGTTTGTTTCAGTAGTATGGCTATTTCTGTTCCTGATTGTACAAAACTGATGACATGGACAGGTACACAATTTTGTCAAAATCAGGTGCCTATGATGTTTTTGAGATTTCATTTCAAAAACCTCCCAAAACATCACTGTCACATTATATCACAAAGTCTAGATACCATACCTCCTAAAAACAGTAGTCACAGTGACACTCTAGATACAATGCATCCTAAGCATCACAAATTCTAGATACCATACTGTCTACAACACCACATAATTTAGAATTTGAGGGCTTTTACACTTTCCTGTACATATAATGAGGTTATTATGTGAAATATTCACTGTGACTCCAAATGGGAATTCGAACAAGTCTGCCTGTCCCAAGGGATCCCCCTGGAGACCACACTCTGTTTTATCTTTCCAATCTAACTTAATTAAAGAAATGTATTTTTTATATTAACCATGATTTCCCTTATTTTGCCCTGTCCCTCTAGATCTGCCCCCAGGCTAGGAAGGGCTCTCTCTCGTCAATATGGAATTAAGTCCCCCAAACCAAGGATACTCTGGTCCAATTTCTGTCAACATTTACTCAACTGTTTAGAACACTGACCTGTTCCAGACAAGTAGTAATTTATAGGAATAACTGACCAAGGACTGCCACATGCACTGAACCAGTTGATGTGATCAATATATATCTGCCAAGCTGGTACTGTCCCATACAGTTGAACAAACATTATGACAATCACAAGTTTGTTTCAGTAGTATGGCTATTTCTGTCCCTGATTGTACAAAACTGATGACATGGACAGGTACACAATTTTGTCAAAATCAGGTGTTTACAATGATTTTAAGATTTCATTTCAAAAACCTTCTGAAACATCATACAAACTAAACAGTATACATCCTAGAATAGTTTTCTACTGAATATTGTCAAAATAAACCCAAAAGTATTATTTTGTTATAAACTATACCTAGTTAACTTCCCCCCTCTCCAGGTGAGAATGAATACCCCTGAGTACTGAAATCTAAAATGCAAAAAAGCTATAAATGGTATTTTCATCCATGCAGAGAAATTGACTGTCAAACCCCTGAATCTGGAGAAGTGGATTTTTGAGGTTGGAGCGGGAATTTCACAATTTTGAATCCTCATTTTCTAAGGAATATTTTGGCTTAGCAATTAAAAAAGGTCACTTGAGCAAAGCTCAGTTGACCTAAAAATGGTCAAAAATCAACTTTATATAATCATTATGATATATCAGTTATTATGATATTTTTCTGTCGCACATATGATATGATAATAATCTAGTTCCACTATATACTGTCATCTACTTAGTATACTCACCCATTTAGTGTATGTTCAAATACCAACACCTGTCCAGCCTTTGTGACAACCGATAACAACAAACTCTGTAATTTGAAAAAGATGGTGATTACAATCTGAAGCTTGTGTACAGTAAAATAGGGAGTCCAAAACCGAGGTTTTTCCAATGGTTCAATACTTTTCATTTAAGCGTTCCAATAAAAAACATCAAACCATCTGAAGAACCTCTGTGCATGTGTTGGACTCCCTATTTTACTGTACATTACCTGGATTTTGGGGGGGAGACCTCGTGTATACACCTGTATCCACGGCAGGTTCGACGAGATATGTACAGAACGTTTTACTACCTCCGGGGACGCTGTGTCTCCACCCTCCCATATTAATCTGAAGCTTATGTATATATATTACATCAAGTAGTTATACAGTGACAGAGTAAACAGTTCTGTACATGTTTTCTGTAGAATTATTACCTACATTGAACCAAGTACAAAGGGTACATATATGGTTATGGTCCTTAATAGTTATCCGATTGACATATCATTCATTTCCCTCCCATACACTACAGATGTATCTCAGTCAGACAGTAAAGTGTTTTTAACATTGAAAATAGAATGCAGCTTGAAGTCTCAGTTTCTCCTAAATTCTTTCACAAATATTCGGATTATGCAGAGAATATGCTTCAGTATAAGATCGTTTCATGAATATGGGCCCTGAACATTACCAAATGTACCTTGTAAAGCTGACCAACAGGAGTTACATCTATCTTTAATGTATATACTGTACAGATTCATATTATCGCGGTTATCTTATTTCAGGAAACAATCTGCTAACTTATGACTGTGCTTATTACAGTTTCTGTATATTATTGCTTTCTACAGCAAGTATATTGTGAGGGTGCTAATTCATCATTGCACTTATCTGTGTTATGTGCTAAAGTTTTAATGTACCAAAATAAACTTGTACGTATCCACTCACACTAGCCAAAAATTGTTCTATAGTAATTCCACTAATCTTGACTTTTACCTGAAAACATTTTAGCCTCATTTAAAGAATATGCAGTAAATAGTGTTAACCTTATCTGGCCGTGCTTCTCTGGAGATGTCAAACATCACCGGCTCATCAGGCAGGGAGAACGAGGCTACAGCAGTTTTATCCGACGACTTGGTGTCTACATGCCTGTAGGTGATCAAATATATACGTTATCAAACCATTTTGTCTTTACTGGACTAACACATCAATGAACTAATCACAAGTATGCCTGCAAATGATCAAGTATACATTTCTTTAAGCCATTTTGTATTTTCTTGACTAACATGATAATACATTTATTAAAGCCATTTTGCATTTTCTTGACAAACACATTCAAGCCATTTTGCATTTTCTTGACAAACAAATTCAGGCCAGTCTGCATTAACTGGACTACCACATCAATGAACTAATCACAAATATGCCTGCAAATGATCAAGTATACATTTCTTTAGGCCATTTTGCATTTTCTTGACTAACATGATAATACATTTATTAAAGTCCTTTTGCATATTCTTGACTAACACATTCAGGCCAGTCTGCATGTACTGGTCTAAAAAATCAATTAACCAATTACAAATATGCCTTGAAGTGATAAAGTATATATATACACATTCTATCAAGCCACTTTGCATTTACTAGACTGATACATCAATTAACTAATCACAAATATAAAGTTTTCAGACCAGTTACAATTGCCTTTTTAAGACATTATTAATCACTGTCTAATCTCAAACATTATCTATTCTGGACTTACTATTTTGCCCCGATATTTCTCTCTTAACGTATAACCTAGCTCTACAAACCTTACCAATCAAAACATTTTGCCCCGATGACTTACAGTTTATAATTAGATAGTTGTTTATACTGTACCAAACATAGAAACTTATTTAACTCAAAAACTTGCACATAACTCAAATGCTATCCATGATCCCATTGCTGTACTCACACTAGTCTGAAAATTTTTTTAAGCAAAAGTCACTAAAGACCACTTTTCTCTTAAAGCAAATAAAAATGTCCTTAGCAACTCATTAGTAGAGTCAAAATTCAAGTGTTAATATTAATTTAAGTTCTGATGTATTTAACATACCTTTCACTAAATTGGATAAATTCTTATTATATATTTATAGGGAGTCAGTGTTTATGAGAATGGTTTATTCAACACAAATTCCATTAGCAAACAAAAGTAGCTAAAGGCAAATATATTTTCTTTTAGCAAATAAACATTTCATTTTGTTAATAACAAAAGTGCTAATGGCTAGAGTGAGTACAGCATTGACCCTGAAAAAATGTGATTTGACTGTATAACACAACTTACCAAGCATTTACTATTCTGTCATTTACAGCACCAGACAGAAAATACAAACTGTCAACAGAGTCTCCATTAGAAATCAAAGAAAACGGCACAGGAATTAACCGGAATACTTCCGTCGCATGACCGGTAAATCTCTGAAAACGAAATAAGACAACATCTTCAAATAACAACAAGATGCCCACAGGTCTTTAAAGCTCACCTGATATTTATAATGAAAACAAATTTAACACAGGAGTACAAGAAATACAAGTTTCAAGAAGAACTACAATATCAGCATTTATACAGAAATATGATGCCTTTTAGGGTCTTTTTAAGGTATTTTCAAGGAATCTCAAATCTACATTTTGATATCATTTTCATCTTTTCACCAGGTAAAAATGATTTTCTAAATAAAATGGTCAAAATATAGTGTTATTTCCATTTATAATCTATAGTACACTCTACTAACTCCCTTATGAGAATGGATGGTGAGGTGGGTGCAAAGTTTACATTTCAGCCCCTAATGATCTTTCCATCCATGCAAAGATATTCACTGTAGTACCTACGAATCTGGAGAAGACTTTTGAGAGTTAAACACTAAAGTTGATGTCGTCGGAAAAATAATACTGATGTCTCACCACAAAGACCCCATCGCACACGAGAAAATAAAGCAGGAAATC
Organism: Mimachlamys varia; assembly: GCA_947623455.1. NCBI lineage: Eukaryota > Metazoa > Mollusca > Bivalvia > Pectinida > Pectinidae > Mimachlamys > Mimachlamys varia. Next base: position 42,811,881 of record OX392528.1, read on the forward strand.
GGGACTTTGCCCCTAGGTTTCACACATTAGAAATCTGATTCTTCAATGTTAAATATGTTAAACTTTGACTAATGCATGACACTACACCATCACAAAAAATATTTCTATACTAACTCTGATTTCTTCATGTGAAATAATATGATTTTTCAAAGGTTGAAGATGGCAATGTAAAGTTATATGGGACTAGTTACAATTTGAACATTTCCACTACTTTGTCAACATTCACTTACTTTTAACATTTCATGTGTTTCTGTATTCCATAGTTTGATGGTTCTGCCTGCTGATAAAAGGTGACGAGGTGAACACACACATACAGAATGAATACTGCCTTTGTCCGCCCTCCATTTACTGAAAACAGATCAAGGAAAATAACTACATGACATGGTGATGGAAACCAGTTATTGTTACATGAAATAAGACACAGCAGTGATAAATCTAAGTGCACATCCTGCATCCTGTACTCATAGAATTTGGAAAGGATCCACTGAATTCCCAGAAATTGTTACATTTGACATTGTGGGACCCATGGTTTAGCAATACAAATGAAAAGGACCCATGAAAAATAATTGTAGATTGATCACTGCATAGTGAGGGATTGTTGGCATCACATTGGCGTACACCTTGGAATGTTTAAAGCAAACAGACAATTTTACTTAAGTTGTCTGGGTTAAAGTCACAATAATCTAATGGCCAAGGTGTACTGCACATCATGTAATAGTGTTTAACAATCAAGCAAATTTTCATCATTCTACTATATCAGGGTACAGAGTTATGGAGTGGATAAAAATATGTCTCAAAATTATGAAGTCCCAGACAAACCCTTAAGCTTGGGACCTTGACTTTTTGGATGACCAAATTGAACGAGGTATGCTACACAGTGACACACCTTCTAAATCATGGTTAGTCAATGCCAAATTAAGTCAAAATCCATAAAACTATTCAGAACTTGTAGCATTTCAAGGAAAAAGCTGTCAGACAAATGACAGACACAACAGTACAGCATAATCTCACCATGGTCCTTTATACCAGGAAACCACTGTTTTGCCAATAAGACTTTCAACTCACTGTTTCACCGAGTTACTGGAAACATCCCAGTGGACAATGTGGTGGTCACTGGAGCAGCTGTATAGGCTGCTACCATCAGGATGCCAACTCAACCCATTCACCCGGTCATTATGGCCTCCATCCTGTAAAATGATACGCCAGTAAATTAAACAATTCAGAACAGAAATATTGAACAAATACAAACTTTCACTACAATACCATTCAGATGAAAGTAAATCATTGTCAACCTGTATTCTCAATTTTATTTGCAAACTGCTTTTTGTCTCAGGCTACCTAGTTAAAACTTAACAGCAGCATTATCAACTTATCATCTTTTTATGACTGTGATCAAATTCAATATTCTGTCCATTACTTGTTTTTTTTTTTACATGAACTATCATCTGTAGATATTAAATGGTCATACATGTATTTCAAATGTTCGGTAGCCATATATTTGACTGCAAAAAACAGACCAAAGTAGGTAGGGGTGGCTAGTTTCCCTCTGTTCACAAATGTTCGTCATTTGGGTTATACCAGAATTTATATGTATATAAACATATATGTATATATAAATTTTGGTATACCCAAAATGACAAACATTTGTGAACAGAGGGGAAACTAGCCCCCTAGCTACTTTTGGTCTGTTTTTGCAGTCAAATATGGCTAAAGAACATTTGAAAACAAACACTGATTATTGGTAGTCCCATACTGTACATTTACTTTAACCCAACCCATCCTCACTTCCAGTTTGAGGTTGAGACAATGCCATTGTTAACTTTAGTAAATGTACCAACATACATGTTGTGTATCTTAATGATATCACATGTACATACCAGTTCTGTCTGTATGTCTCCAAGCCTTGTATTGTATAGTAAAATATTTCCAGCTGTAGTTCCTATGCCCACCACATTTTCAGATGTCTTCTCTTCAGGATTTTCTTCTGAATCACCTTTAGATTTCCTCTTTTTCTTTTTCCTCTGTTTTTCCTTGATAAAAGATAGAAGTGTTAAAATAGTTGATCTTCCATACGTGTGTACATTGATCAGCACCTGTAATGTCCATAGGCTCTCATTGGCTTCCTATTTTAAACTGACCAATTAGCACAAAAATTCAAAAATAAAATTGAAGCATCTGTCCGAATTTCTATCTGCCAGTCTGACTACAATTGTAGCTTGAAAACTTACATTGTCTCAAGTGTCTGACATAATCAATCATACAAGTAATTATTTTTTTAGTAACATCGTACCAAGGATGAACTATGTTCATGCCATGAGTTAGAAGATACCAACTAGGGATTCAGTGTTTTCTAGTATGGACAGCACATTGTCTGACCCACTGAAATTTGACAGTTTTTCTGATGTTTCATGATGTCTACAGAAAATTTACGTCACAAAACATAAAAGGGATATTATTTCTTTGTCAATCAAGACAGGGCTGACCACTTCTCACGAGATATCTTTTAACGGTTGTGAACGCCAAAATCACATGTTTCCCGGAACATGGTCATTTCACCAGGACGGCAGATTTCCTGACCTTGTTTATATAATAAAATGTAGGTGTTTGACAAACAAGGCTAGTGCCTGTGGTCAGACCAAGTTGTTCATTTATTAAATAAGGTCGGAAAGAGTAATCTGAATGTATTCATATAACATAAGAGGCCGATTGTTGACCTTTTTTTATTGGATATGATTTTGCCATCTGCGACCAAATTATCTTATTTAAAACTTCTAACTGTTGGAGGTAGCAATCTGAATGATGCTGCTCTCATGCGAGTAAAGAGAAAGCCTTGCAAGGCCAGCATAAACATATCCAGGTCCAACCGTTCCATTTAAAAGCGGTCAAAACGGTTGTTCCGCAGAAACAAAAAGGGCCCAGGGATTATTGATTGTCACAGGTACCTCAGTGTACTTAGTCCGAAAGGTTCTGACTCTCTTATCCACTAAATATTTGGACGGCTGGTGGGACCGAGTCAGAAAGCATATCTAGTTATAATCTGGAAATTTTACTGACCCGTCTACGGGTTGCTTTTTAAGCTGTTTTTTATAATATGCAACGTTTTTGATCATATGCAAATTAGGTATCAATGGAAAGAACAGATTTTTCTGAACTACATTTTGTATCTTAGTATTTATCATGTGAAGTTAGGAGACAGCCATTTTCAAACAGATGTCAGGAAACTGTTTATTTTTTTAATAACACGCATTTTGACTCTCGGTCCCACCAGCCGTACAAATATTTTGTGGGTAAGAGAGTAAGAACCAGACTACTGTATGATACCTGGGACTAGGCCAGCTTGGGTCGACTTTCTGACATGGATCTAGCTTTCCACGTTTCTCGTATCAATTAATCATTTGGGTTGAAATTTCTACTGAAAATCGATTTCGTTCTTATAACATGTAAAATTACTCTGGACACTTAAGTTTAGGTCCAAATATAACTCACTGTAACAAATTCCCATGTCCCTGTGGTCATTGCGGACACTTACCGACCTGTACCCAGTTGGACACCATGCCAGACATGTACACGTTGCTGACAGATGTGTGCTTGGTGTATACTCCTGTCTAAGACTACCGGTCTCAGTCTCCCATAACTTCAAAACTCCGTCTGGGCTCGAATATAATGCATATTCGCCGTTTTGTGTCACCGAAAACGGCGTAGACAACTCCATGTTATCACACGTGGTGAGGTGTACGCATGCTCACTGTTTCCGGATATCCGTTTCTTTTAAATGGTCCACGTGTATTAAAAGCGTCTTCAAACGACAACCAGCGTTTTCAAGCGTCACCATACGAAACGTATAGAATCGGTCAGACACTGGAACGGAACGGAATGTTTATGGTTATTTTACGAATTGGACACTTTTTGTGAGATTGTGTAATTATTTTAACAAAATACAGTTGTTACAGCAGTAGTGCTAAGAAAAAAAATCGCATTTCATGCTTTTGATTTGCTACCATAGAAACGGCAAATATGAATAGAAATTATCAGTTCCACCAGAGACGTATAAATGGCTTTATACGTCTCTGGTTCCACGTGTGAAATAAGTAGACTTGACTTATCTATGACAAGCACAATTAATTAATGATTTAAAAAATTTGATGAGACATATTAGGAATTGTTCTGTGGCTCTATATTTTACTACGATAACTGAATACACTTTCACAAGAAATAATTGAACAACTGTCTCACTCAGTTGTGGTTTGAAGAAGCTGCAAATTGAAATTATTACCGTCAACCCCATCCTCGATATCCAGGGGTTACGACCACCTTCGCTCTCTACATCCCTGGAATATTTCATGGCAAAACTGAAGGCACGCTAAGGAAACAAAAATCCTGACCAATCGCTAGGCTGCATGCCTGTCTTTGGAAGATTACAAAGGAGTCGCAACTGACTTCAAAGCCTGTCAATTTGATTTAAAAAAAGGTGAGAAAACTGAAGCTGCAAATTATCGACCGATCTCGCTGACTTGTATCCTCGTTAGCTGAGCGGTCTAGACCGCTGGACTATCGTGTCGACGTCCCATGTGCGAGTCTCTCTCAACCGAAGGCTTCGGCCAACGGTCTACTCTCTTTCGAAAGGAGTTAAAAAATCGCAGCAAAGTACAAGTAATGACATAAATACCAGAAAAATATATCAGGCCCAGCATCAAAAATTTAGACGTGGCAGCAGTAATCATAAGAAGCCAAAGGCTTAGTCCCTGACGGGTTTGCCGAGCGTCTCTAAATAACTGCCAAATTAAAAAAAAATGTAAGGTAATGGAACATGCCATCGCCACAAACTTGGTTTAACATTTTAATAAATAAAAAAACCAATCATGCATGACCTCCAACATGTGAAAAACACAGCTAGTCCAGTTTATAGAAGACATTACAAGAAATGTACACACAGGTAAGCAACCGGACATGATTTAATTGGATTTTAGCGAGGCATTTGATAAAGTTAACCATTCTAAATTATTGTATAAACTTCAAAAGTACGGAGTAAAGGGACATAACATCCAGTGGATTAAAGGCTTTCTCTCAGACAGGTACCAACAGGCTGTCCTGGACGGTGATACATCGCCAAAGGTCAAGGGAACATCTGCTGTCTTGCAGGGATCAGTATTGGGTCCAATCTTGTTTTTAACAACTGGTGTCTCGCAGGGATCAGTATTGGGTCCAATCTTGTTTTTAGCATATATTAATGACTTCCCTAACAACATATCATCAAAAGTTCGTCTCGTATAGTTGCGGATGATACAGCATTATGCTTGTCTCTTCGCAATATCAGTGATACAACCATACTCCATGAGTTAGAGTATTTATTTGGAGTACGGATCCTCCAACGCAACAACTTAGTAATCAAATAGAAATGATCCAGCGCATAGCTCCACTCTTTCGAGTGTTTCCAACATATTGGATGGTCTTGGTTGGCCTCTCCAACACATGCGGTCAGTGCCCGGGTTGTGTTTGTTTTACAAGGTCGTCAAACTGCTGGTTGATATTCCAATACATACATCATCCACCGAGATATTCCAGAAATATTTTAATGCTCATTACCTGTCATACTGACAGATAGGTACAACAAAGGCCTATTATAAATATTCCTTCTTTCCTTTGACTATAGTATGCAGTGGAACGCTCTACCCCCTGCAATAATTATTTCTCCTTATTTCAATTCCGTCAAGACGACCGTTAGCTTGCCTAGACCCTAAGTAGCAAGCCATCCTCGATTTTAACGTTATCAATATTTCATCTTTTAACCTGAAACATAACTATGTATACACCACTATCACTTTCTTTTACTTTCTACTGCTAGCCCAGTACCCCTGCACAAAACCACTTTTAAAAGCCTGCACTGACGCATACACTGCAGAGTACTGGAAAGAGGGCGTTGCAGGATGAATGGATAGATAGATTTTTATACCGTTATGTGACCACGAGATTCTTTTGGTGTACATCAAAGGGTGAAAACAGTTTTCTTGCCTCATCAACAACGTGGCGCACGCAAACGGAGACTTCAGTTTTGTCATGACATATTCCATGGATGTAGAGAGCGTAGGTGATCGTATAACGGCTGGATATCGAGGATGCAGCAACCCAAGAACAAACAAATCTTGGAATAGTATCAAAAAAAAAGAAGCAAGTCCCCAAATATACGGGAAATTCAAACATGATTAAGAAATTAATTCTGCCGGGCTCGCTCAAATCGGTGACATTTGCATACAGTTTTCTTACACGGGAACTGGACAAGTTTGGATCAGTATTGTCGGTCTTATACAAATCATAAAATGAAAGGTTTATCTTAAACATAGTAACTCACAACTCATATACAATTCTTGGATCAGCCCCGAAGATATATAAAAAACCCGATCATAAAATGTTTAATTGGTATCTTTCAAATATGCAATACTTGAAATGCCATTTCTGCATCATTTTATTTTTTTCAGAAAGTAATAACAAACGTATACAATTTCGTATCAGAGACGTATATAATACAAATGTCTCTGATCGTACATGTTTAGAATTATATGATACATGTACAGTGTAACCAGATACGTATAAACCTTTATTCGTCTCTGGTGTAACCTAATTAGCAACGTTAGTTTTTGTCCAGGTTACTAGACATAATTTCTTGTTTTAATTTTTTTTTTCCAACATTGAGGACGCTTGGCGATAAAAAGAAGTGTGGCGATACACCACCTTTGTTATTTGGAGATTGGTTTATTATAAATGCCATTCACTGGGCAAGGCCATGACAGTGACGGGTAACACCTCTTGGTAATTAGTACATGTACACAGGTAAGAATCGCGAATGCCCTTTGGCTATAAAGTGGCTTGATACGGGTAATATACATGCCTATCAATTCACAGGTAATTAAAAGGTATTTAGAACTATACTATATACATGTATATCTGTCTCTCAGTTTGGAATTACATTGAATCATGGAATTAGATTATAAGCAGAGACGTATAAAACCATTATACGTCTCTGTTAAAAGTGAATCATTTTTTCTCTCTCAAGATCGTTAAAGACGATTGACGCCTTTGAACCATGCAACATTTATAGTTGGTTGCTGTCAATAGTTTACTTACACATATGTAGTTACCCGGCAGGCATTGGACGTCATATTTACGTCAGATTTACGTCAAATTCTGACGTCAAGTAGTAGTCAAAAGTGAAAGTCACATTGACGTCATTTCTGACGTCAGAATTACGTCCATACTTGGACGTCAGATTTTGGTTAGAAATTGACGTAATTTACGTCAGGTTTTGGTCATTTTTTTTCTTTATTAATATTTTATTGTATTTTCATTCTGTCATTCTTCTCAAACTGCACTGGATTTTCTTTTTTCACATCTACTGCCTTGGCACATTAGTTTGAATTCGTTCTGAAAGTCAAATAAAACATTGTTACATATTTGCATAATATCTTAGATGTTTTTTACGTATCTTTGTGTTTTCGTTAATAAATCATACATATGCGATTTATTATCATTGCAAGATTGTTTTCAACACGAATGTATGATTTACAAACAACATTTTATATACAGAAATTTACAAATAGTGTAGTCAATTAATATAGCAAAAATTCTAGCTCAAAGTTTCTATGGTGAATACAAAGAATAAGTGCAATTAAAATAATTAATATTCAACAGTTAAACAGACACATGGGATTAGAATGTAAGAATGTTAATAGTAGATTGTTATTTTAACAAACATTCAGTGTAATAATAATGTAAACGTCACACATATGAATTCATCATACTTACATACACATGTACAGACAACACACATTGTTATATTTACTGGTTTTATTACTGCATTTGCTAATTTGTAAGTAATATATTCTTACAGGAAACTGAAATAACATAATGACATGAAAACAGTATTATATATGCATGAATATAGAAATGTACTTACATTTTCTCTCAAATCTCTCGTAGATACAGCAACACGTGTGTGTATGTTGACCTCTGCAGCAGCACTAGCTGATACTGGTCAAACAAAGGAATCCCTATTTTGAGCGGGAAACTGACCATATCAGTCTTATCAGTGAGGTCATGTACGTGCATGGTATCTACAGTTTATATTAGTGGGGCTGCATGTGTGTGTTTTTATTACAAATACAAATTTAAATAATCTTGTTGAGAATAAGTAAATAAATAATATTCATTCTATAATCATAATACATACAACAGAGAATATTACAACAAGAAAATAAAGATTTCAAACATACCTTTTGTTTTGAACGTTTATGTAAAATTTACACATTAACGGTGCTTTATAGAATTAGTTTAGAGTATCTTAGACAAACGAACCTTTTCTAGTTTTTCGTCGGAACTTTGGTTTAGTTTGACGTAGATTTGACGTCAAAACATGACATCAATATGACGTCAGTATATTTACGTTTTATTTACGTCAAATACTGGTCAGTGACGTCCTGACCTGAATCTGACGTAAATCTGACGTCAATCCGACGTCCAATGCCTGCTGGGTATATATGTAATGTGCGTGTCAGAATGGATACACGCGCGTACATGTATGCATGCACCCGAATAAATGTATGTCACACTAAAAATCCAGTAGGATACAAACACGGTAATGAAATTAACACGTAACTAACTAAGCCTGGTATATTTTCTGTGTCTGTAGTGATTCCTATCCTTTACCCCCGCCCCTGCCCCTCACGCCCCTCACGCAGCGGGTTGAACGCGGATACTTCTCTGCAGCTATACGCGTGAGCTAACTTACTAACCTGTCAATCATCCGAACACCGAGGAAGAATAATGAAAGGCCGTTCATTTCAAAAACAAGATCAACTAACGTATTAGCATTTTTAACGCCTTAAATAAGCTAACACATTAAATGCTATCACATTAAATACGTCTTATTATGCTTTAAATGCTAATGCGCTAAACAAAATTCGTAACGTCCATCATATTTTATCTTAAATGCTAACGCGTTAAATCAATTCCGTCCCTGCATTTAACCATTAGGAACTAATTGTGCTGATGATCGCGGGGAAACTACACTGTATCAGCTGAAACCCCCACCCCCACACCCATGGCCTTACGAAAATGCAGGGCCGTCGGAAGCATATTAATATGGGCTGCAGCACCCCCACCCCCTTTCCGGTGGCTCTGCAAAATGACACATGACCAAGAGATGAATATATAGTAGTTCATATATGGCATTGTTGTAATTAGGATCAATGGTTAAAATAGCATTACTACCCATCAATGACCATGCTAGTGGAATATCTTTATTTGTGCTTAGACTACCGGTACATGTCTGTTACTAATAGTTTGAATCGTAGAATCGTAGAAATGCAAAAACAAAAATTGCACAAAAATTGTACAGCAGCGTTCCATAGTGATGATGTCTGCCTTATTTGGTCAAAATAAGGAAAATTGGGCAAGGGTGGATGACGGAGGATAATTCGTGAGAACACAAAGACGTATTTGTTTTTTTACATTTTCTTCTTCTTCCGTTTAACATATAAATCCGCTGTGAACTTGTTTGCGCATTTTCTCAAACTACTTGCCAGAAAGATACTTATGGAACTGTTTTTAGGGTTGTTGCTGCTGATGTGTGCAACGCACACACATATTATATCATTTCTAAATGTCAGTGCAAAACAAAAACGACTTGACAATGGACAATATTCTTCTCCTTTCTTTTCCTTTCTTCTGCTTCTCTTTCTTTTCCTTTCCTTTCTTCTGTCTTCCGTCTAGTACATTTAATAGTTATAAATAGGCGCACTTAGGTATGGATTTGATAATGAGTCTGTTGATGTGTGAAAATGAACCGATTACCACAAGTGTGACGCCATTTCTCTATATAACGCTACCAAAATGACGTCAAAATGGCGTCCCGAAAATTGAATGTTGTAAATAAATTATCAATTCTGTGGTATACATAACGGAAAACAATGAAAATATTATGAGATGAAATAGGAAACAATTCCCTATAAGTACACAAACTTTCATTAAAATTGATCCATAAACATATGTATCATAAAGGTAATATTATGATGATGATTGATGTCATGATGATGATCAGGTGGATGAATGATGATGAGAATTGATTTCATGATGGTGGTTATATAAACTTTATTTATTTTACAACAATTATGAAACAAGTTATCCAACTTATATTAATCACTCTTGTTGGCCCGGATGTAAGCGCGAGGGGTCTTATTGTGGGAGGAAACCGGAGTACCCGGAGAAAACCCACGTGGTCGGGCAGGTGACCCCATCCCTTTTCACGTCCAGTCGGGGAATCGAACCCCGGCCGCCTTGGTGAAAGGCAAGTGCGCTATCCACTGTACCACCCGACCACCTCAATGATGGTGGTTATATAAGGTGACAGTACCCAAATCGGATCACCAAACCATCATTTTATTCATTAATTAAAAAATCGGAAGATGAATTAAAGCCATTAATAGTTGCATCAAAAGAAGAACATCGATGGGTGTTCTTAAAAAAAAATTAGCACTCGAGGTTCACGTTGGATATTTATAGAAAGCTCTGACGTCACCAATCAGCGGTTCAAGATTTTGCGAATTTTAGGACCCAAATCGGATCAAGACATGAATTTGGCAGTATTTTACAGTTCAAACTAATATTTTTGTTGTAGCATATCAACATTTAATGATGTCCTTTAGAATTTATATGAAAACAAGTATTTCTATCGGGTGGATTTATTTTTATAGTTCAAAACAGAACGCTTAGTCGTTGCACGCTCCATTTTTTTCCAGAAACGTAACTAAACGCAAAATTTTGAGATTCAATAATGTTTTATGGCATATTTAAACTAAAAAACTAATGATATGTGGACTTAAATGGTGTGAGACTATCTATTCTAAGACTATATTATTGTTATAATCAATCTGTTGACACTGTTGTTGATTTAGAAGTATTTTTGAAAAAAAAGTGATCCGATTTGGGTACTGTCACCTTAGGCCTATGATAATAATGATAATGACTGATCATGTCATGAGGACGATGATGAGTGTTATCAGGGACTTGGATATATAAGTCCGTGATGTGAACATGACAGTGATGAATTTATAATGATAATGATGAAAATGTTGGAAAAAACTTACAATTATTTTCGCTTCAAATTCATAATATTATTTCCGGTTGTGTTTTATGTATTTTCGTTTTAAAATATCATTAAAAATTTTCAATTAATTGGCTCAGTCCGTTTCGGTATCTTTTCAGTCCGTTTCGGTGATTCGTTGCACCACTTAAAAATACTGAGCTTCCGGTCACGAGAAGAAGACGATGAATGTAAACTAACTTGTCATATTACTAACATTGCCGGTACTTTAAGACAGAAATGTGAAAGAGTTAAAGCTGCTGTTCGTTGGATTTGGCTCACGCAGCAAGAGATATCCTTCTCTGTCGCCTTGGATTCCTGCTGCTAATAGTAATACTAAGTATGGATCACGAAGAAGCAGAGGAAAGACTTCTCCCAGACGATGTTGACAATACTCGTGATACTAGGCCTAGAGGTGCCATACCGACAGATAGGTATGATGTGTGTACTGTGCAGTAACATATTGTAGAATCTAAATAACTGAGAAATGCCAGAAAAAGGTGCACGTGTCAGCGATGAAAATAAAGTCAATCCCCCTACCATGCACTTGATAATTAGAAAGATATTTAGTGTCGTCATTGGTTTCACGACTTTTAAACAGTTAAACAGTTTGGTCACAAGTGGCATATGGGTGTAAAATATTGCATCGATTACATGCAGGTTGCCTTTCAAGTGTGAGTTGTACAGTAGGGAATTTCAAAGTAACTCAACTTTAGAGCATCAGGCTGGAGACCCTAACCCAGTAAAACACTATTTTTATCCCAATTCCACTGCAACTGGGGATATTATTTTGGGTTTGTCCGCGGGTTATCTGTCACGCTTCGTTTTCGTGTAATAACGGCAACAAATATTATCTGATTTTCTTGAAACTTGGTTGCAAGGTTAAATGATTAAAGGGCTTGACCAAGTTCGATCGCCACATTTGGCTAATGCTATTTAGCGGGGTTACATATTATATATGGCCCCTTGATTAACGAAAACAATGTCATGTTCTGCCGTTTCCTTGCAATAACGATAACAAATATTACTAGATTTTTTGGAAACTTGATAAAAAGTTAAATGCCTAAAGGGCTCAACCAAGTTCAATCGCCACTTTTTGCAGATGTTTTTTTTGACAGTGTTATATGACCCCTTGATCAACGTTTCCATGCAATTACAGCAACAAATGTCATTCAATTTCTGTGAATAAGGCTTTAGCTTTTGTTCAATTTCCTAGCAATACATCTTATGTCAACAGCATGAAAATTTATGTACATGTTTCAGTCTTTCCTCAAAAGATTTTACCTACAGTATGATAACCCTCAAGGAAAAAGCGAGGGATATTAATTATACAAGTTAGCTTGTTAATCTCTATTCCTGGTCCTATTACATGGCTATGATAAATCTACATTTGGGAACATCATTTGAATAAATTATAGCTGGTATAGGATTAGAAATAGTGATAGATGGATCAAAGGTCAAGGTCAAATTAAATCTTGTAATTGGTTTTACATTTTAAATTTGTTTATTACATTATAAAGCAGTGTTGGTCACAATCAAACAAAATTCCAACTGATACAACCTGATAGTTATTGGTTCAAAGCAGGCCAAATTGGTTTATATTTTGGTTTGACATTATGAAGCAAAATTGGTCAGAATTTAACAAGTATAGATTCCAATTAACCAAAGATTAAGTTTATTGGATCAAAAGTCAAGGTAAAATTTTGTACCTTTCCACTGGTCAACATTTTGTTATGACATAATGAAGCAAAGTTGGTGAGATTAAAAACAAGAAGTCAATTGACCAAAGATCCAGGTCCCAAGATGGGATACTTACTGACTTGTCAGTTTTCTAGTTCTTTTGCAAATACTGTAGGAAAGAACATTTTGGTAAACAAATGTAAAAGCAAATGTTATGAAAGTGCCAACGGCCCTTCCCTCAAGCATTTCATTGACCATATCTAACTTACTTTCCAGATGCAATGGAGTATATTTCATATTTTGCATTCTTGGACTAGGATCGCTGTTGCCATGGAATTTCTTCATTACTGCCAAAGAGGTAAATACCGGTATTTGATTCACATCCAACATACTCTAGTGATCAATGTACCCTCAATTGATCAGTCAAATCTAGTGATCAGTGTACCCTAGTGATCAATTTACCCTTGTGATGAGTGTACCTGGTGATGAGTGTATCTGGTGATGAGTGTACCTGGTGATGAGTGTATCTGGTGATGAGTGTACCTGGTGATGAGTGTACCTGGTGATGAGTGTACCTGGTGATGAGTGTACCTGGTGATGAGTGTACCTGGTGATGAGTATCTGGTGATGAGTGTACCTGGTGATGAGTGTACCTGGTGATGAGTGTACCCGGTGATGAGTGTACCCGATGATCAGTGTACCCGGTGATCAGTGTACCCGGTGATCAGTGTACCTGGTGATGAGTGTACCTGGTGATGAGTGTACCTGGTGATGAATGTACCTGGTGATGAGTGTACCTGGTGATGAGTGTATCTGGTGATGAGTACCTGGTGATGAGTGTACCTGGAGATGAGTGTACCTGGTGATGAGTGTACCTGGTGATGAGTGTACCCGGTGATGAGTGTACCTGGTGATGAGTGTACCTGGTGATGAGTGTACCTGGTGATCAGTGTACCTGGTGATCAGTGTACCTGATGATCAGTGTACCTGGTAATCAGTTTATCCTGGTTACCAGAGAGATTGAAAATACAGGTGAAGTAGAATTCTGCTAAACTTTTCTGTGAAGTTTTGGAAAGTAGTTCCAGATTTATATTCTTTTATGCAATAAATACATCCTGAAACGTGTCGTTACAAAAACATTTGAAATTAAAAAGATGTATCTCAAAATTTACATGTGATTGTTTTATATTATGATACTTTTGTTGGACAGTACTACCTGTTTAAGCTGAGGAACTTGACATTGTCAACAGATGACATTGACAATCCCCAGATGCAGACCGAGATGCAGACCATGTTTGAAGGATCTGTCGCAGCTGCTGCAACTGTGCCAAATCTGATCTTTAACTTTCTTACAGCTGTATGTACCCAAAAGTAAGTTTCACAAGTTGAAAAGATAAAAAAGAAAATTCTTTTATTCAATGAAAGAACATGAATAGTTGATCCTGATGTTTGTTGTCACCCCATATCATTATTAATCAATGGAAACCCAGAATAGTTATTATATGAGTCAGTATTTTCTGTGTATCAGCTATTAGAAATATTTGAAGGATTTATTACAAGTTAATACATTACTTTGATAAAGACATTTGAGATTGATCAGGACTTGTGTTAGAAATGTAAGAGTGTTAGAGATGTGACCCCCTATTAATAACCAGATCGTACTTCAGTCTCTGTTTTTCAAACATCATCTTCTCATGATCAACAGCCAAGAGGCCAAGGTTACTGATATTAGGTCTAGTAGCATGTTTAGGACTACAAAATTAAAACCTTTGACCTTGACTAATATTCAAGGTCACTAGGGTCAAATATGTTAAAATGAAGGAGCATAGGGTGATAGGCCAAGGTAACTGATATTAAGTCTAGTAGCATGCTGAAATGAGGACTACAAAATTAAAACCTTTGACCTTGACTAATATTCAAGGTCACTAGGATCAAATATGTGAAAAGGAAGGAGCATAGGGTGATGACATTTAGCAAGGTAACATGGGTCATTATGTTGAAATTGTTGAATGACTTTATTTAATAATCAAGAGTCCTAGGGTGACATTTTGCCATTAATATGTATACTGTCTTGAAAGGCCACCAAGTTTGTTCAAATGAATGACTTTGACTGATTTTCAAGGTCAGAAAGGTCAAGTTTTTTGATGATTGAGAGAAAATTATACCTGCATTGCAGAATCTAGGATTAATGAAAGTGACAAAAATCACATACAAAACCAAAATGTAAAATGCATTACCATGCATCAGGTTTTTTTAGCGAATGTCTAATTTTTTTATTTTCGCGACAACACTCCATCGCAAAAAAATGAAATATCGCTAAAATTGGTTCCATTATAACAGTATGAAGATAAAGTACAAGATGAAAACCATTAGGTGTAAAATGGTTGATAAAACTGTATGATCACCTCAGAAGACGACCTGGTGTAACTTTTGTGGCCCCATGTTATATTGTCGTGCTACTGTATCCTTCGCGATAATATCTGATGCAATACCTGTGGTTTTCAATAAATATACATGTACATTTGTAATTATTCGTTGCTAATTTGTTTGTGTTGTATATGATGCTTACCCTAAAATTACTAATTGTAGCTGTATCAACGCTAAAAACAAACTGCGCTAAATATAAAACCTGTGATTTCGTACAACAACTGCGAAATTTAGCACACGCTAAAAAAAACTGATATACACTGTACATGTACAATATAATATGTAAAGATGCAAATATCCTGACAAAATATTCCTCAATGGAGAACTAAACATTCAGTAACTGGTTTTGTTTCCTAGGTTACCATTAAAAGGACGGATGGTTGTGTCATGCCTTACTATTTTAGTGATGTTTGTGTTTACACTTTCCCTTGTCAACATGAATACCGACACATGTAAGTTTACACTGCTGTGATGGCGCTGACATTTTCAAAATTTAAATGGATTTCAGAACTGAAGAGTTGTAAATCTGAAAAACATAGATGATGGATGTTTGATTGGTTAATTTTTTTTTTTTTTTTGACTGGAGCCCTTTGAAATTCACAATCACAACTGACTTTTTCTCGCTTTCACAGTTACTTAGGTCAAATATGTCAAAAACTTTTAAACAATTTATGCCTCGATCTTGCTCCTAGCTTTCTGAGGTAGCACCTTACAACACTTATAAATGACCTTCAATTACTTGGAAGGTCGAAGATGTCAAATTTTATGTGGAAACCTTTTTATTGCTCCTCAAAAACATATGAGTGTTGATGCCTGTCTGGCCATGTCTTATAATAAAAAATACTGATTATCAAATATTGATGCTGTTTTTTGTTGATTTCAGGGCAGATGCCATTTTTTGTTGTGACACTTATAACAGTTGTGATTCTCAGTGGTAAGTACCAGCCATGTGATACATATGACTTAATAGGTTGTTTTATATAGTGTCAAGTAAAACCCCCACCAGCCCTGTATGTGCCGGATTCAAATCAATAGTTTGAGGAATACATGTTACTCAACAAATCTAAGGTTTTATTATAATCTTGATTTATTTTACAACAATTATGAATTAAAGAAGTTATTAGTATTCAACTTATATTAATAATTACCCTTGTTAGACCAGATGTAATTAGTGCAAGAGGTTTTAATGTTTGAGGAAACCAGATGGCTAGGCAGGTAATGCCATACCTGAATGATTGATTAGGGAATCATACCCTGACTCCCTTTGTGAAAGGTAAATATGTTGTGGTCACTACACCGCCAGACCACCCAATCCAAACTTTGTTTGACTTCACAAGAGTGGAACTCTGCTAATGTCTCTGGTAGTAGTAGATGATGGAAAGAAGAAAAGGAATTTAATAAAGAGCAACAATTGATAAAATGAAAAACTATTCATCACTGAAAGCATATAGCCACAGTCATCTAGAAGAAAATAGAATGAAGAAACTGTTTTTGTGACAGATACCTATAGCTTAAGCTTATGCCCATTATATTTTAGTTACCAGGTAATCATGCTAATTTTGTAGCCAGTAGAATGTTTCATTCACACAATGACGTGCATCTCTGTAACATCATAATTGGTCTAAAGAAGAAACAGCATCAATACATTTTGATTGAACTTAAACAGAAATTAAGGAAAGAATTATCCAAAATTTACTTTAGGTGTTCAATATGACTGTATATGTTCATCCCAATCTTACACCGAGACATCAGCTGTGGAATATGTTACGTTTAACATAAGGTAAAAATACAGCTTGGGAGAAAAAGAATACAGGAATGTAAAATCTAAATATGCATGAATAAGAAAGTTACCGGGTATATACAATGTATATATCTTCTCTGCATCTTCTGCCACAAATTGTAATATTTAATCTGTTTTAAATATCTAAGTTATTAATACAGGCCCTTTGGGTCTCATATTTTAACTCCTTTCACCACTTTAAACCATAATGGGCTTACCTTAATACAAGTCTGGTAGATTCTACTGAAGTTAAATGGGGAGGAAAGGCTTTAAAGAGACAGAGTGCTCACAAACTGCAAAGTGATTTTTGTTTTTTAAACAGCCGGCAGCTCAGTGTTTACAGCCTCCCTGTTTGGTTTAGCTGGGATCTTTCCCCCCAGATACATGCAGGCTGCTGTCAGTGGACAGGTGAGTCATCTCAAATCAGTAACTATGGAAACAATATTACAAGGTAGTGAATTCAAGACTCTTTTATGTCAAGAAGTGTAGGGTAGGGATATTTCACCTGGGATATTTTAAAATTTGGGGAAACTTAAGACTTGCCAAAGATTTTGCCCAATTTGAAAACTCTGTGGTTTGGATTACCTTATCCTACAAACCATAAGCATATGGAAGTTACGCATTTTGTTTATGATACAAATAAGTTCTTTCAAAATCAATGCCAGATGTAAGAGATGATCATAGGTGTTTATGATTGACAAATTTTCTGTGTCACTGCACAGGTTGTCTAGGAGTAATTGGCTATTATATTGTTTTTCAGGCTGTTGGTGGATTGTTTGCCACGGTGGCTAATATACTGACGTTAGTAGCTGGGACGTCACAACTAGCCAGTGCCTTTGCTTACTTTACATCAGCAACAATAGTTACAGTGGTGACTTCAGTCTCCTATATACTCCTGTATTACTTAGTAAGTCTAAACATCTTTAGTATTCCTGTATTACTTAGTAAGTCTAAACATCTTTAGTCTCCTATATACTCCTGTATTACTTAGTACACGTAAGTCTAAACATCTTTAGTCCCCTATATACTCCTGTATTACTTAGTAAGTCTAAACATCTTTAGTCCCCTATATACTACTGTATTACTAAGTCTAAACATCTTTAGTCCCCTATATACTCCTGTATTACTTAGTAAGTCTAAACATCTGTAGTCTCCTATATACTACTGTATTACTAAGTAAGTCTAAACATCTTCAGTCCCCTATATACTCCTGTATTACTTAGTAAGTCTTAACATCTTTAGTCCCCTATATACTCCTGTATTACTTAGTAAGTCTAAACATCTGTAGTCTCCTATATACTCCTGTATTACTTAGTACACGTAAGTCTAAACATCTTTAGTCCCCTATATACTCTTGTATTACTTAGTAAGTCTAAACATCTTCAGTCCCCTATATACTCCTGTATTACTTAGTAAGTCTAAACATCTTCAGTCTCCTATATACTACTGTATTACTAAGTCTAAACATCTTTAGTCTCCTGTATACTACTGTATTACTTAGTAAGTCTAAACATCTTTAGTCCCCTATATACTCCTGTATTACTAAGTCTAAACATCTTTAGTCTCCTGTATACTACTGTATTACTTAGTAAGTCTAAACATCTGTAGTCTCCTATATACTCCTGTATTACTAAGTCTAAACATCTTTAGTCTCCTGTATACTACTGTATTACTTAGTAAGTCTAAACATCTTTAGTCCCCTATATACTACTGTATTACTTAGTAAGTCTAAACATCTTTAGTCCCCTATATACTCCTGTATTACTTAGTAAGTCTAAACATCTTTAGTATTCCTGTATTACTTAGTAAGTCTAAACATCTTTAGTATTCCTGTATTACTAAGTAAGTCTAAACATCTGTAGTCCCCTATATACTACTGTATTACTTAGTAAGTCTAAACATCTTTAGTCCCCTATATACTACTGTATTACTTAGTAAGTCTAAACATCTTTAGTCCCCTATATACTACTGTATTACTTAGTAAGTCTAAACATCTTTAGTCCCCTATATACTCCTGTATTACTTAGTAAGTCTAAACATCTTTAGTCCCCTATATACTACTGTATTACTTAGTAAGTCTAGACATCTTCAGTCTCCTATATACTCTTGTATTACTTAGTAAGTCTAAACATCTTTAGTATTCCTGTATTACTTAGTAAGTCTAAACATCTTTAGTCCCCTATATACTACTGTATTACTTAGTAAGTCTAAACATCTTTAGTCCCCTATATACTACTGTATTACTTAGTAAGTCTAAACATCTTTAGTCCCCTATATACTACTGTATTACTTAGTAAGTCTAAACATCTTTAGTCCCCTATATACTCCTGTATTACTAAGTCTAAACATCTTTAGTCTCCTGTATACTACTGTATTACTTAGTAAGTCTAAACATCTGTAGTCTCCTATATACTCCTGTATTACTAAGTCTAAACATCTTTAGTCTCCTGTATACTACTGTATTACTTAGTAAGTCTAAACATCTTTAGTCCCCTATATACTACTGTATTACTTAGTAAGTCTAAACATCTTTAGTCCCCTATATACTCCTGTATTACTTAGTAAGTCTAAACATCTTTAGTATTCCTGTATTACTTAGTAAGTCTAAACATCTTTAGTATTCCTGTATTACTTAGTAAGTCTAAACATCTGTAGTCCCCTATATACTACTGTATTACTTAGTAAGTCTAAACATCTTTAGTCCCCTATATACTACTGTATTACTTAGTAAGTCTAAACATCTTTAGTCCCCTATATACGCCTGTATTACTTAGTAAGTCTAAACATCTTTAGTCCCCTATATACTCCTGTATTACTTAGTAAGTCTAAACATCTTTAGTCCCCTATATACTCCTGTATTACTTAGTAAGTCTAAACATCTTTAGTCCCCTATATACTCCTGTATTACTTAGTAAGTCTAAACATCTTTAGTCCCCTATATACTCCTGTATTACTTAGTACACGTAAGTCTAAACATCTTTAGTCTCCTGTATACTACTGTATTACTTAGTAAGTCTAAACATCTTTAGTATTCCTGTATTACTTAGTAAGTCTAAACATCTGTAGTCCCCTATATACTACTGTATTACTTAGTAAGTCTAAACATCTTTAGTCCCCTATATACTACTGTATTACTTAGTAAGTCTAAACATCTTTAGTCCCCTATATACTACTGTATTACTTAGTAAGTCTAAACATCTTTAGTATTCCTGTATTACTTAGTAAGTCTAAACATCTTTAGTCTCCTATATACTACTGTATTACTTAGTGAGTCTAAACATCTTTAGTCCCCTATATACGCCTGTATTACTTAGTAAGTCTAAACATCTTTAGTCCCCTAAATACTACTGTATTACTTAGTAAGTCTAAACATCTTTATTCTACTATATACTCCTGTATTACTTAGTAAGTCTAAACATCTTTAGTGTCCTATATACTCCTGTATTACTAAGTCTAAACATCTTTAGTCTCCTGTATACTCCTGTATTAGTAAGTCTAAACATCTTTAGTCTCCTGTATACTCATGTATTACTTAGTAAGTCTAAACATCTTCAGTCTCCTATATACTCATGTATTACTTAGTAAGTCTAAACATCTTCAGTCCCCTATATACTCCTGTATTACTTAGTAAGACTAAACATCTTCAGTCTCCTATATACTCCTGTATTACTTAGTAAATCTTAACATATTCAGTTTCCTATTTTTTTCATTAAATTAAATTTATTACATATAATATTTATGTAAAGGTCCAATATACCTAACTTTCGGCAAAACTTGAAGCGAAAATCAAGCCTTATAACTTATTATATTTATAGATTTAGTTAAGATTAGATGATATCAGCAATATTCAAGATGAATTTTTACGCGGTTACCGGTACAGCAGAAGTTGAAACTCGGTATTTGTAAACACGCGTCCATTTTGAACCGTCTTCTACCTTCGGTTTGTTGTTGAAGTCGGCCACACTTGAATTATTTTCAGTTCTTTGGATTTTTCTGTCAAAAGTTTCTTGTTAGTTACCGCTCAGGTCCACTTTGTGTTAGGCTTATTTTTGCATGGTTATTAACTGGAATTTTTTTCAGAATTTTTCAGAATCATGAAAAAATTCCTGAAGTTACGTATATTTGGCCTTTAACACTGATGTTGCCAATAAAAATAGATCAAAACATATTGTAAAATTTCCCTACGACATGAGTGTAGGGCCAGAAAAAATTAGATTGACTAAGAAATCAATTGCTATTTATAAAAGGGGAGGGTATGTACTTCAATTGCTTTATTAAATGTGAATTTCCTCAGGGTGACCCATTCCTATCTGGAGAAGAGTGAATGGTTCTATGACTTTATTTAGTTTAATTTTTAGCTCACTTCCTACCTTAATTAAAAAAACTTAAAAATAAACGTTGAAACATTTGAAATCCCTGTCAAAAAATATTGATACAATTGCTTGGCATAAACAACAAATTAAATTTGATAACAGTTGAGATTCCCAAACCCATAGCCATACATACAACTGCTATAGGCATCAACAAATCTTCAAAAGATCTGCTATAAGGAATCAACTGGGGGGTCTGGCACTATCCATGATTGCTTAGATATCTAAGTGATCGATACAGGTCCTCTGGGCCTCTTGTCATGATGTAGCAGGTATTATTATTTGATATAACTTTATATGCTCTCTGCCAGTTTTCTTCCCTTGTCTCCTCATTTTGGTTGTCTTTTGGCTTCATAGACTGAGGGCGAGACATAGGTTCTGATTTTCAAGTGGCAGAGGCGGCGATGATGGCGTCAACATAAGGTGTATCTTAAAAGTTTTTAGTGCTTTGTTCCCCAAAGTTGCACTGTACACAGCGTCCTAATGCACACTTTATGTAGGCAATATGGTGTTGATTTTTTTGGTTCAGGGACTTTGTCAAGTGTCCTCATCAACACTATTTTATCTTAAAAAGTTTCAAGAGCAGCTCTCCAAACATGCACTGTGCCTGCTTTAGATACCCAGCATCCGAATGCACACTTCATGTGTACAATGTGGGGTATATCTTGAATTGGTCTAGGGACTTTGTCAGTATTCTTATTAATGTTAAATATTTGTGTTAAATTTTGTATTTGCTGCTGTACGGATACTTGGTAGGAGGGTCTCATAGTTTCTAGCATTGATTCAGTACACACAACACACAAATCAAGGGATTTTTTTCAATTTTTTTCTTTTTCAATTTGGATATCATTCAGGACCAATATACCCATTTTCCAGCATTAAGTTTGGTGTTTAGAATTGTGAAGAATTTGAAACTCTGCAAAGCTGAATATTACATGTATATATGGCACATTTCCTGAAATTGTGTATCCGAAATAAAACATATTTCACTGAAAACATGCCAATAAATCCTGTATTATACTTACTTACTTACGAGTTTAACGCCAATACACGCACTGAATCAGTATTACGACCGGTGTAATTATCCTGTATTATCAGTCATTCACCTTGATATAGCTCCACACCACCACCACTCCCAGCAAAACTTTATTACGAAGTCTTGGTCACATAGAAGCTTGGCTTAAATGTGACAGTCCCAAATGTGTTGGCAAACCATTTGATATTTTATGATAGAAATATTCTAACAGAACTAATGACAATTAGTGTTGTTTTCACACAGGGTGTTATCAGCGCTAGCATTAGTCATATGTTTTAAGTCTTTTTCAAATTTTTGATTGGGAGGAAAGGCAGGATCTATTAGATATACAGTGCATTCCTCTTTATATCATACTTCATTTGTCAGACAAAAACATGACATTATTAACAGGAATGTGACATTAAGAGAAACATGTTTTTCCACGAAATGTTGTGCATTTCCAATCTCCATAACTAGAAGTAAGCTATTCAATGTACTTATCAAGATGTTTCAATCTATAGATAGCATTATTTCATTAAAAAAACTTATATTTTTTTTTTGCTATTTTTTACTTTCTATGCAATATTTTGTACAAGTTGTATCTGAAATCAATGGAAACAACATCTTTTTCTGAATATTTCATTTGATTTGTTAAAAAAACATGATATTAAGAAGAATTCACCTCAAAATACTTAATATTAACCAAATAAAATCATATAGATTATGTAAAGGGAAAAATGGTTCTTTAGAAAAACATGATATAAAGAGGAATGTGACATCAGCAAGGGTGATATTAAGTGTAATCCACTATTAATTGGTTTTATTTTACTATTACTAGGTACTTCCACATTTCTTTAGATAAATGATACTGTATGTTGATGTTCTTTAATTTATATTTTATTCAACTAACCTGAAGTAACATAGTGTCACCTTTTAAATTTGTAATCACAAATATTATGAAATAAGCATCATGTTTATATATGTTAATAAGTTATTGAAAAATACCAATACATTGAGATAATAAATAGATCTTTGTTGATTTTTTTTCAGGATTATTCAAAGTTTCATTTAGATATGAATGGTAAGTAAGGGTTTCATAATCTTTGGAATTTTTCTTTGGAAATTTGGATCATTGACTGTCTTAATTATTTGATTTCGTCAAAAATACCTGGACTATAGATTCATTTTGATTTTCCCCCCAAAATGCTTGGATTGTTTTTTTTCTAATTTCAATGTGAAAGTTTACCTATAGAATTTGTGTTGACTTTGTTTGCTATCCTCATATAAGAACATTCTGATTAAAATACAGATCCTTGTTCTCACTTCGTTTTACAAGGATCTGACAACATTCCATAAGAGGTCATGTTCAGATGACCTTTGTCACCTCTTTACATATCACTAAAATAATTTTCCAATGACCTGTCATCTTGCAGCAAGTCATTTCGTCACATTTTTCCTCCCAATGAACTTTTTGGTGACGAAATGACTAAACGGACACATGCAATTATCCAATTTTAACATATGGATTCTTTTTGACAGTTGCAATACAGGAGGATGGGTTTGCAGACTCTTCCAGTTCAGCTGTGAGTTTATCACAGAGATCTACCTCTATGTGTCGTGTCCTGAAGAAGGTAGGTGACCTTACCTGTTAATTAGACTGTTAGGGCTTCTATACATTTAAAGATGTACAGGTGCCCCTTAGTAATCAGACTCCATCCTTCTGTTTGTTCTGTTTATAGTAGTGAGCTAATGACGTGGTTTGGATTTGTTCTGTTTGTAGTAGCTGTTAATTAGACTGTTAGGGCTTCTACATTTGAAGATGTACAGGTGCCCCTTAGTAACCAGACTCCATATGACATGGTTTGGATTTTTTTTTGACCGCCTGTGTAGTCATTGTTTTGTGAATTCTCTGTGTTTTGAGGCCTGATTTTACTGCATTCTGTACAACAGAGGTACAGGCCGTCATTGTAGGTACAATCATCTACGTCATTGTTATGACATTATGGGGCAAACTTCGTTGGAATTAAACAAGGTTCTCAAATTACATGAAGATTCCTTTTGATTCCCTGTACGTTGTTACTGTCCCATTTAGGACATACCAAAATTAAATATTGCCAACAGATGTCAATTGACCAAAGCCAAGATAGTCAATGGTCAATTTTTGTAGCTTTTCACTGGTGAACATTTTGTTATGACATTATGATGCAAAGGTGGTTCAAATTAAACACCAGAAGTCAAGGTCATATGGCTCAAAGGTTAAGGTCAATTTTATACCATACATATATTTGGCTGTTCTAAACTGAAATCCT
Source organism: Mimachlamys varia (assembly GCA_947623455.1). Lineage (NCBI taxonomy): Eukaryota > Metazoa > Mollusca > Bivalvia > Pectinida > Pectinidae > Mimachlamys > Mimachlamys varia. The sequence goes on from OX392528.1 coordinate 42,836,593, forward strand.
GTTATTATTGGCATAAAGGTCCTTGATTATGAACAATACACCTGGTTTCCTGGGATTTTTTTTCATTATGGTAGATGATCTTGATAGTTTTAAGATTAAGACAATCCATGAAGGAAAGGATGTCCCTGTATCAGGCATGTGGATGTATTAATTATATCAATGATTCGCCACCAGACAAGGGATTTTCTACCTCCCACTTCATTAGAAAGTTTGCTTTTGAATCCTGGATATTTGGTGGGAGATTTATCCTTAATGTTAAGCATGAAATTGATGTTGTTAACGCTCAGTAGTTCAGATGTTGCAGGCTTCTCCATGGCCTTAGCTGTTATAATTATAGGACTTAAAACATTATCAAAACCACGCCATTTGCTTGGAGTAGTCAAGTTTTATATACAGTATGCATTATTCTGAAATAATTTTGACAGCTCTGAATAGAAAGAAATCATTAATTGGTGGGTGGTTATAGATTGTCTTGGAATTCTTTGCATTGTTAACAAAAGCATGTGATTCCCTCTTGGCGCCATTTACAATGAGGATATTTTCTCTTATTATTTAAATGTCAGGAATCATGATAGTCATCATCAGGTCCTGGTATCATCAACGTTCCTTAACTTAAGGAATCTCCTTAACTTAAAAATCTCCATAGGAAAGCATTACGGAATTTAAGGAAATCTCCTTAACTGAACACACATCTATATCATTGTAATTTACGCACCCCCAACTTTTTTATTTTGATTTCCCTTAAAAAAGTGTGCAGATTACACGAGTTTTTACGGTAAGATTTTCCCCTTAAATTCTGTAATGCTTTCCTATGGAGACTTTTAAGTTAAGGAGTTTCCTTAAGTTAAGGAACGTTGATGAAACCGGGGCCTGATATCAAGAAAGTTGCACATTTTGTACATGTTTTGAATATTTAAATGAAATTTGACTCTTTCAAGAGACAGAAATTGCTATTGAATACAGCCCTGTGCTCACACAGACTTCAAAAGGAACTCGACTTTAAAACCTGTTCATGCTACTATGTTTTCTAAATTTTCTGTTGACCTATTAAGCCTCATTTTGTCCATCCTTAATTGCGCATGTAAAGGACATTGTGCCTCTTGGAAAGAAAAAAGACTGACTTTGATGTTCTGTTTTCTCACAGATCTGGCATGAGGGTTTAGCCGTGTTCCTCACCTTTGCTGTATCGTTGAGTTGTTTCCCAGCTATATGTTCATCCATCACATCACAACATAAAAACAGTTCCGAGTGGTCTGGTAAGTTGTTTCCCAGCTATATGTTCATCCATCATATCACAACATAAAAACAGTTCCGAGTGGTCTGGTAAGTTGTTTCCCAGCTATATGTTCATCCATCATATCACAACATAAAAACAGTTCCGAGTGGTCTGGTAAGTTGTTTCCCAGCTATATGTTCATCCATCATATCACAACATAAAAACAGTTCCGAGTGGTCTGGTAAGTTGTTTCCCAGCTATATGTTCATCCATCACATCACAACATAAAAACAGTTCAAAATCTTATATAAAAAATGATCCTTAATTTGTTATCTTATTGTGTGTTTCACCTTTGTTTTCAGTACTTTGGTTTTCGTTTTCAGGGAAATACTTCACTGTGGTTGTGTGTTTCCTGTTGTTTAATTTGGGAGATTGTGCTGGACGTTTGATTGGAGGCCAGTTCCAATGGGTGAGTAGTGTCGTTTTGTGTACAATGTTGTTTAATAGTGTTGGAGGTTTAATAAAACAGATGGTTGTGTAATGTAGTCTAGGGTGATCTGTTATCCAACAACTTTTTCATTTAATGTGAAAGTAGTTCCTAAGGGCTCAGTGAACCATTTCCAAAATAGTTGTGGAGCATCCTTGGCTAAGGGATTTCATTTTAGCTCACCTTCAGAGCTAGCACTTATGACATGGCGTGGCATCCGTCTTCCATCCATCCTTGTTATGATTCAAAATTTTACTTAAAACGACTTCTTCACAATAACCAAAAGCCCCACAGTGCTGATATTTAGGCCAGTAACATGCTGGGATAAAGGGCTACTTAGTTTATTCAAATTGATGACCTAATCCCACATTCAATGTCACAGAGGGCAAATGTGTTAAAATCTTCAAACAACTACATCTGAATAGCGAAAGGCTATGGGTACTGGCTTATAGCATGCTGGAATGAATTGCTACCAAGTTGGTTAAAATGAATGATCTGCGCCCACTGTAAAAGTCACTGGGTTCAATTCTGTTAGAAGTCTTCAAATGACTTCTCAATAACTAAAAGGCGCAGAATAGTAAGCTTGTAGCATAATGGGATGAAGGGCTAACAAGTTATTCAAATGAGTGACTTTGTCCCATTTCAAGGCCATAAGTGTCAAAAGTTTAAAAATCTTCAAGCGACTTCTTATCAATAACCAAATGGTACAGGGTACTGATATTGGACATGAAGCATGCTGTGATGAAAGACTACAAAGTTTGTTCAAATGAATGACCCTGATTCCCTTTCACAGAGGTGAAATATCTGAAAATCTTCAAACAGCTTCCAAATTATTATTTCCGATAACCTTGACCCACCTTCAAGGTCACAGGAGTCAATTGTCTTAAAACCTTTTGATCTCGGAAACTGATATTTTGCCTGTAGCTGTTCACTGTTAAGAGTAAATGTCTGATATTAATTCTAAGCCTAGCTAGGTGAGTATAGAGGCCCATTAGGCCTGTTTTAATATTTATACTTTCCATTTTGAATATATTTCACTATTTCATCTTCACAAAGTATTAGTAGATCTAGGTCATTTTCAAATAATCACCAAGTTAAGGAAGTTGATGTGACTTGGCAGATCTTAGGTGCTAGAAATTTATTTCCTCTTAAGTAATGAAATTCTTCTGTTGTTATACTTATTGCTTTTATGTTTCAGCCTAAGATTTCCCAGTCCACAATGCTGTTGGTTGTATCTTTTATGCGTGTGGCTTTTATACCTCTCCTGATGTTGTGTAATGCTCAGCCGCGGGCCCACCTACCTGTTGTTTTTACCAGCGACGTGTATCCCATCGTGTTTATACTGCTACTTGGACTGACCAACGGCTATCTGTGTACCCTCTGTATGATGTATGGGCCAAAGTGAGTAGACACTCAAGCCAACTATAATTTCATTGTCATATTGGACATGTGATAAAATGCTTATTACCAAATTTTTTTCCAAGTAACAATTTTTTTGTTTTATACTGAGTATGAAGTATGTTTATTATGATCTGGTTCAACTTATAATTCATAAAAGTAGAAGTTGCAAAATTGTCAGATTAATAAATTTTGATAAAACCATCATTTGATTTTTTGTGCCATGAAAACAAATTTATCTCTATTAATGTACTTTTTCAGAAAAGTGTCAATGGAGTATGCTGAGTTTGCTGGGGCAAGCATGTCAGTGTGTATCACTATGGGACTGGCATCTGGTTCCCTCATCTCCTTGCTGCTAGTCAAGATGCTATAGGACCATGGCAGAACAGTCAGGCCACAGATATACAAAATGATCTGGCCAATATAGGACCATCGCAGAACAGTCCGGCCACAGATATACAGAATGATTTGGCCATGTCATCCCAGTCTTCCTTGTGCCAAACAGTAGTCCATTGTCTAGGACTCCTTCTACTATCCTGTCTATCTGTTCTTAAACAATTTTTGTATGCCTTATTTTTGTTCATATAGTACTAAAAGGACCTTGCACTAATATCCAATAATAAGGTTCCACATTGTCTCGAGTTATGAATAATAATTGCAAGGATTGGCTGCAGACAGGCAGCCAATAAGATTAAGAGATAAAAATTGTAAAGTGCTATTTCCCCAAAAGAAATGGAAGTATCTTATTAATAAATAAAGTCCTCGTGAATATTTCCCATGGACCCTTTGCATATTAATTTTGGGATTGTTTGGAAAACCAACGTAGCTGACAGGTGGCTATCTTGAATTTGACACTCGTCTGTCCTGTCGGCCATATTTTTTTAAAATCGATCCAAAATTAAAACAATGCACATTCAGGGACCAAGGGGAACCTACAATTAAAATTTTAGAATGATATTCATCCAGTTCTTCTCAAGAAATAGAAATACATCATACACTGTAACAAGAATTGTTTGTGAAGGGACAGACCACAGACACGTGGTGCTTTGATTAGCCCACCATCTGATGATGGTGGGATAAAAGTTAATAGGAACCTGATAATATGTTGGTGGTTGGCGAGATGTCAAACGAAATGATGGGCATTATATCAAAGTTTTACTGTGTTTGTATTGATGTTAGATGTCTTACTACATATAACACCAATAGGCGAGCTATAGTGCTTTCCAACAGCTCTTGTTGTATTTCAGCGACTGTAAAAGCTAATATTTTTCTGTTCGCAATGTGGAAATTTTCGCGCTGTCAGTTATGCTTTTCACTGTGTATATCTATAAAACTATCTTACACTGTACAGATTGATGGTGGTGAAAATGTTCGCGTTTGGATAAACTCACGCACATTTAATGAAAGCAAAATTAGCGAAAATTTCCACACTGCAAACAATTCCACTTTCACAGTATTTAGAAAACCATTTCTGTGGTGTATGAAAGATTGTTTTTTATGTACATACTTGTACCTCAAACTTTTTTCTGTTATGTATAAAAGACATACTGGTGTATCATTATTACATGACAATTGTGTAACCGAGATCCAGGATCTTAGCCCTAATATATTCTGTAAATACATACATGTTGTATTTTGAGATTATCCTTCCAAAATCTAAATCAGGATTTTAACATCAGAGGAACAGTTCTATGGTCAGTATTGAGTGTAACATCATTGGATGTCTTCTGTGAAGAAAAATCCTGCCAAGCTGTAAAATCCTATTTACCAACATGATTGTATCTGTTTTTATATGCACAATCATGTGTACTAACACATGTGTAATTATCATGTGTACTTCAAACACATGTGTAAGTATATGTGTACCCCCAAAATTTATGTATGTAATTTTAAATATAGCACATTTAGATATTTGAGGTACACACAATAGCACATCAATAATTATGTAGTTGGATGTGCACCTGTGCTTAAGAGTTGTTTTTAAAGATTAATAGAGATTGACAGCGTCAGAAATCTAAAATACCAGATGTCTTTTGTTCAGCACTTGAGCTTTTACTCACTCTTATGCATGATGCTATGCACAACCTACTATAAATGTGATTTGTGGCTCACACTTATAGATTATGCCGAACACAACCTGCTATAAATTTGACTTGTGGCTGTCATTTAAAGATGATGCCACACACAATCTACTATAAATGTGATTTGTGGCCCACACTTATAGATAACACACAACCTTCTATAAATGTGATTTGTGACTCACACTTAAGATGATGCCACAAACTACCTACTATAAATGAGCTTTGTGGCTCTCACTTATAGACGATGCCACAAACAAGCTACTAAAAATGTGATTTGTTGCTCAAACTTATAGATGAGGCCTCACACATCTTACTATAAATGTGATTTGTGGCTCAATTATAGAAGATGCCACACACAACCTACTATAAATGTGAGTTGTGGCTTGCACTTATACATTGTACGTGATATATTACGGTAAACCTTTCGGTTAGTTCGAATTGGCAGATAGCTAGTTTGAACATGCTTTTTTAGAAATAAAAACAATAATTGTCTACCTCTTTTTAGTTCGAACCCGCCAATATCACCAATTACCAACATTTCAGATAGTTCAAACAAATCGTACGAAGTTGACTAGGTCAGCGAATAAAGTATTTTGAACTGCAAGATCAGCATTCAAAATGCCAGTCAAATGTACCTGTACGTTTATCGCTTGTCTTGCTCAACACGCCGACAGCATATCGTTTGGGTAACTGGTTGTTTTAAAATCTGTATGTTTGACCATCTTTGACAACTGTTACAGAAAAATACCTTACACAGCCTAGCAAATATAAAATGTGATTTGTAGCTCATTCTGGATGATCCCTACTATAACTGGGATTTGTGTTGGATTGTGTGATTGGGGTTTTCTAATAATAATCTATGCATGATTTTCCACATGTTAACATGTTATAATTATATAAGTATTTGAATTGTCTCTTATAATATACATACATAACAAAATATTTTTGGGAATGAGATTCTTAATACAACAAACATCCTTTGTCTATTTTATTATAAAATTTTTTTTTTTTTTTAGAAAAAAAAAATTTGGATGTCTATTCTTTGTTGGAATCGGATCTGTGTGCTTTTGCGTTTGAAAGTTGTTTTTTTTTTTATCTCCACATTTTGTTTTTCAAACTTCCTCAACTGGAAGTTGTTTAATGTCCCAATATAGATCTGAAAGATGTTTGACCACATGTTCAAACCAACTGCCATTGTTTGAAAAATAACTCCTCAGGTGATAATACAATATATAGGACCTCAGATGTTTCTTCATAGCACATGTGTAAGATTGGATTGAGTAACTTTTTCTTTTTCATTTTGCTAAGAGTAAATTGTAAATTAATTATTTTGGTGCACACAAATTTTAGTGCATAACCCAAACTTAAACAGATCAGCGCAATGATGAATTGGTGCACTTAAAAACCTTACTGTAGAAAGCAATATACAGAAACTGTGATTTGTGCATTTATAGTTCAGCTAATTGCTTTCAGCGTTGAAATCACTAAAATAAGATTGCATTTTTACAGATACCAATATCTTGACCATTTTTTAATTTTGAGTAGATCTGACTTGATAATGTGATTGTAATTCAAGATGTTATCAACTGCCATATACAGAGAAGTGTCATCAGTAAATTATTCAATAGCACTCATGGCTATATGTCATTGATATGGTTCAAAACAACAAAGGGCCAAGAACTGAGCCTAGTGGAACTCCAGCCTAAAGTTCAGCCCAGTCAGAGTAAATGTTATTTATAATACTTAGTTTCTGTATTCATTTAAGGAACTTATGAACTATTTTAGAAGCAATGGAATTATTCAAATTTTGATAATTAGTACAACAACAGCCATTTGTTCCAAACCCTATTCAATTTTTTGCTGATGTCATAAATCACTACTGTCATTTCTTTTCCTGTCAGAATCTAATACCAATGAAATTGTTGTTGATACTTAAAAGTTGATGGATAGAGGAATCACATGTTGTAAAACCTGACTGATGATTTGTTATTACTTTAAATGAAGAAGAAAATATGAACTTTTTATCTATGCATGAGAAAACTTAAAAAATTAAAAAAAATGCTGTTTGAGACATGGTATTAATTGTTTTCTCAAAAAATAAAAAGCTGAAAAGATAATGTTTTCTCACAATCAAGATTGAACATAAGTTCCTGTATTAGTGATTTTAATTGTAAAACCTGTTACAATGTGTCTATAATAAGGTCTAGCATGCTGGAATCTAAAAAGTGGTGCTAGTAGATCTGATCCCTTCACAATGTACTTTTGGTGAAATTACTAAATGTTCAATGACTTTTTAATAAATTTTATTTTGTTATTTAAAAGATCATTTTTGTTGTTCTTTGTAGTTTTTACTTGTACAATGTACATGTTTTAGACATTTCCATCAACAATCCAATGTGAGATAGAGCTGAATGTGAACTCTTTCAAGGGTTTTCTGTAAACAGTAGACTATTCTTGTACAAAAACACATGCGTTTTTAAGGCAATGTGCCACAGCTAGTACATTTTGGGACAGACAATGGGCTAGGAAAGCCCGCAAGAAATACACATCTGATCACATCAATGTGTTAAAGCAAAGATCAAGACTTTTGAGAAGTACTTTTTTGGGAATTTGTTTTTAATTTCTATTGATGTTAGATAAGGCTCTCCAATGTTGTTATACCATTTTACTAAAATTCAAAGATTTTGGCCATAACGCTGAGAGAAATAGGTGGATCTTCATCAAATCAAAACTTGACCTGCATGGTATAATCATTCTCAAGTACAAGTGAACTGGCCAAATTTCGCTGGTTCGGATAACTTTTAAGTGCTCTTATTGGTCCTCGCAGACTTTAAAATATTGAGGTTTGACTGTATTTGTTTAAGGCTTGAAGGCGTGAGCTATATATATATGTATAATGTTATCCTCTAGTCTGTTCCAATCAGCGACTGTTCTCAAAAAGTAGGACTTTATTTATATTGTTCTGAATTGCTCCTTGATATTTCTACTGCACTGTTACTGTTCCTCACTTAATTTGGACACCTATATGTTTTTAGCTCACCTAGTCCAAAGGACCAAGGTGAGCTTATGCCATACCATTACGTCGGCGTCAGTCTGTCCGTCAACAATTGACTTCTTCTTCATAACCACTTATCGGAATTTAATCAAATTTTGTAGGAAGCATGCCTAGGTGACAGGGATTCAAATTTGTACAAATGAAAGGGCTGAACCCTGAGGGGCGGGGCCAAAAGGGGTCCAATTGGCAATTGTATATTAACGACTTCTTCTCTGGATCTAAGCAATGTACAACATTCATATTTCAGTGGTAGCATCCCTAGGTGGCTGGGATTCAAATTTATACAAATGAAGGGGCTGACCCCCAAAAGGCATGAGGGGTGGGGCCAAAAGGTATCCATTTGGCAATATTCATATTAACGACGACTTCTCTGGATCTAGGCAATGTACAACATTCATATTTCAGGTATAGTATCCTGAGGTGACTGGGATTCAAATTTAGACAAATGAAGGGGCTAACCCTCCAGGGCCAAAAGGTCCTTTGACAATATTGACATAGTTTTTAAACGGTTAAGATCCCCAACCCAAAACTATACATACAATTGCTGAGCATAAAGGGACAATCACAAATATGATTTTAGAATTGACTCCAGGGTTTACCACATCCTTGCAGACTTAACTCCGAAGTAATAACTTTTCAGTTATTGAGATCCCCACTCCAAAATTATAATTGAGTCATAACTATAAAACAGTTGAAATCCCCACCCAAAAACTTTACATACAAATGCTGAGCATAAATTAAGAGACAATCACAATCATGATTTTAGATTTGACCTCAGGGTCGTCTGTGCCCTTTCAGACTTAACTATTGAGTCATAACTATTAAACGGTTGAGATCCTCACCCAAAACTATATATACCACTGCATTAAGAGACAATCACAATTATGAATTCAGATTTGACCCCAGGGTCTGCCACACTCTTGCAGATTTATCACCTGGATCATATCTTTTAAATAGTTGAGATCCCCACCCCAAAACTGTATATATAATTACTGAGCATAAAGAGATGATCACAAATATTATTTTAGATTTGGCCCCAGGGTCTGCCATGCCCTTGCAGACTTAATTCCCGAGTCATAACTTTTAAACCGTTGAGATCCCCCTCCAAAACTATATATGCAATTGCTCTGCATTAAAAGACGATCACAATCATGCTATTAGATTTGACCCAAGGTCTGCCATGCCCTTGCAGTCTTGACTCCTGAGTCATAACGCTTAAACGGAAGATATCCCCATCCCAAAACTATATATACAATTGCTGGGTGTAAAGAGACGATCACAACCATGATTTAAAATTTGATCCTAGCGATTTGCCACACTCCTTGCAGATTCACAACCACAATCAAAGCACTAAAATTGCTGGGCATAAAGGGCATAATATTTAATATGAACCAATTTCAAATAAATTTCCTCTAAATGCTCCTTTGAATCAGAAAGCTAAGAGTTCATGTAGGGCAATATTGTGGCAGATCCCACATTGGAAAATTTGTGTTATTTAACTTACACAAGACTTTTATTGCATTTGCTGAAAGCCAGGTGAGGGATACAGGCTCTCTGGGCCTTTGTTTACAGAAGACATAAGACAGATCACAAACAATGAATCAAATCATACATACATGTAAGATAAGCTGTTTCAAATATTACAAGCATAAAGTTTCCTGTGTATTTCTGTGTATAAGGCTTTAGTTTTTGTTCAATTTACAAGCAATATATCTTGTGTCAAAAGCATGAAATTACAAAAGATTTTCCCCTAAAATATGATTACCCCCTTACGGGGGAAGCTGGGGATATTAATTTTACGAATTAGCTTGTTTGGTACCATTTCAGAACCATGTCATTGAATACAATTTTGACCGCTAAAATTGTCATCCTTTGATCTTCATGTCCATGAATACCAACAAATCGAGGCCATGAAAATGATCCATCATCAAAAATTCATGCCCATGAAAAAGTAAACTAATGGGTATCAATTTTCATGGGAGAATTCATGAGCATTATTGATACTTATGGCCATGAATTAGATTGTTTGTTATGGGTTATTTCTTGGGTTGCATTCATGTTATATTTATGGTCATTTTCATGGTGTAGAATGCAGAATAGCTAGGACATAAAACAGAAACAAATCAAATCAATCAAGCCTCAAGTGAGGCAGTCCTTTAATTTTTCAATAGCTTCTAATGTTTGTAGGCTCTGCTCAGAAATTTAATTGTAACAGACGACAGATCACAAACAATGAATCAGATCATACATACATGTAAGATAAACTGTTACAAATATTACAAACATAACATTAGAGCTACAAAACATGGTTATTGCATGAAATAAAACGAACATATAATGAACATGAAAATAAATATATTTTTTGTATACATAATGGTATTTTTCAATATTGACAAATCTTAACAATTTTAAGCTCCTGTAAAATTTTATCTTTTACAAACACATTAAACTATTTCTTAATTTGAAATTGACATACATTTATGTCTAATTATGTCATTTATGACTAAATAAGTCTAAATACTCAAGTAAGTAATGCTACATTTACATATATTCAACCGCACACTTACTCCTTATGGAGCATGTACAACATATATCTTATATTTCATTAAGTAAAAACAAGAAATATTTCCTTTTAAAGGCAAGATAATCTTCTGAATTTCTGTTGGTTTTATCTTGTACAGCAGTCTGAACGGGTGGGGTTTTGTATGAACATGCAAGTGCACATGTACTAACAACCTTACAAACGTCCGCGAGAAAAAAATGAATTTGGCATCACAGTTAGTTCAAATACTGTAGAAGAAAGTTTTAGGCACTATCACAGATTTAAACCTTTATTACAAAAGGTTTTTGTTGGACAATAACATTCAGCTCACAAAATTACAACCAGCTCCTTTCAAGGTTATGTCATTTTTGGCATCTAATCACAATGGACCTTTGTTTCAGTGGTTGACCCCCAATCCTGTTGCGAGACACAAAATCTATGGTATCTGCTATAGACACAACCAAAGCTGGTGATCTACAGCTTAGTCCCGCTGTAGTGATTGTCACTTTTAAAATAACATATCAGGCTTCCATACTTAAACCAGTGGTTGCTATGAATACAAGATGTTTATCAAGTGTGCTTGTACAGGAAGTGGCTATGTAGCCACAGGTGGAGGGTGTGGCTCCATCCACGCCTTCTGTAGGTCTGGTATTCCGTCCGGCCCCGTGACGGTAGGGTCCACCTGGGCCTGGGTAAGGAAGGTAGCACCAGCATCATCTTCAGTCCTGGAACGTACAAACATTACAGTGTCAGTAAAGATAGTCAAATTTATATTAATTATATTGTTTTTATAATTAAACACTGAACTGTTACCATATGGTAGTATACAGTCAATATGGATACAATTTGGGTGACAGATAAAAAGAATGTCGCCTGTTTCTTAAGTTTACTATAATACTAACAGCATATATATATAGGCAAATGCAATACAGAATGTAAATATTATAATGTAAATGTTCTTATTTTCAGACACACTTTTAGCACCTAACCAAATTTAAGTACAGGTAAGTGCAATCATGAATTGGTCCACTCACATTATACCTCCTTTAGAAAGCAATATCAAAAGAAACTGTCCATTACGCAGTTAAACAAATGTTTTCTGTGTGGAAATTGCTAATTAAGAGTACCACTAAAATATGTACATTTATATTATGTATAAAAACAAGCATGAAAGAAGTGAGTCACACAATTAAAATCTTGATCTGTGCATGCAGTTTATGTACCTGATGTTGATTATATATGTCTTGACAAACAATTATAACATAAGGTTATAATTCGTATACTGTAAACATAATACTTTAGAGGTTATCTCATTTTAGCCATTTTTGCGTTGAATTCAGCAACCCCCCCTTAATTATTGTAGCACTTAAAATACGTTTCTGTATATTATCAGTATTGCTCAAGTTGATCATTGTGCTTAATGGTAATTATCTGTTAAAATTTATATACCTGGTAGGTTATATGCTAAAATTTGCCAAATAAATAAATACGTTTATAGTAACAGAAATATACAGGTAATAATAAATTCATTTTTATTTGTAGTTGCAAGGCTACATACTTTTCTCCCTGGGTCAGACTCAGCCGGTGTTGTCTCTGCTCTATGGACGGGAGAGGAGGGGCGGAGAGAGAATTTCCATCCCTTTGCTTACTGCCATTCATTCTCGCAAAAAGGTATCGCAGGATTCGTTCCTTCTGTTCCCAGGTGAGGTCCCCTATGTCCACTTTTCCAGATATGTCATATCTGAAATACAAAATTTAATTATTAACAATAAACTAGTTTTACTAAGTCTATTTTGTAAGATTCAACTATAATGTCTATTTTTATATAGGTACATACATGAAAGCTATATATGTACATTATCAGCTATCAAGATATATGATTCTAAGAGGACATGTTGTGCAAATCAAGCTAAAGTGTGATATAGTACGTTTATATGATTTATAATAGAAGTCTACAAATCTAAAGCTACTTTTGATTATAAGATAGATGTACATGCATATATAACCAATGCTAAGAAGTCCTTAGTAGAACAATTGAGAACATTCCAACATGCCATGCTTAAGAAAGTTACTGGTGAATATACTGGTGAATAGATATCATTTAACATGCACATTCCCATTTATAATACATACATTTACGTAGAATGTGATATGGACAAATGATGTGCCAGGAATATAATGATTTATGAAAAGGACAGACAGATATTTTGTTTTTTGTGGTTGCAATAAATGTAATGTGATCCATCCTATAATATATGGCATCATAAAATCAATAAAAGTTTAAGGTTGGTTAAAACACCTGAAAGCGTGGGTAATATGCTCATAAGTGTGCTTTGTCAGGGCTGTGATTGTATCACCACTACCCAAGTTTTCGATATTAATACATGGATTTCATGATTATGCACACTGGAACCGAAGATCCTTAGCCATCAAGAACTTTTGGTTGTGTTCTCCTGGCATATACTTCATTATTCAAAGGTCTCAGGCGTAAATCTTAATAACTTTGTTGTTTTTTTATTGCAAAAAGTCTTATAGTTTTAAAGAATTTGAATTTAAAATGTCAAAAATAGTTTTCATATTAAACTCGATCTAGATCTACAGTGATTTCTTGGCGCTCCTAAAACCGAACACGAAACGATAATTTTCAAACAAACATGAGCTTATAATCATAACTGTGCATTGTATATTAAACATGTATATAGTAGGTCAGATGCTGTGATGATATACGGTAATGTTATATTTATTGTGTGACCTTTAACCCCACAATATCGATTCACTTACTTGACCTTCCTCCTGTGAGATGGTGAAATGAAGAAAACATTCAAATGGTCAATATATGATATGTTCTATGAAATGTACAACTGTTATGTACAAAAACCAATAAAGAGTGTGATTTATGACAACACTGACGACAACTGGGGCAGGACCAACAGGTGACAATAAAGACAACAATGGGGACAACTGGGGCGGAACCAACAGGTAACGGTAAGGACAACATTGGGGACAACTGGGGTGGAACCAACAGGTAACGGTAAGGACAACATTGGGGACAACTGGGTGGAACCAACAGGTAACAGTAAGGACAACATTTGGGACAACTGGGGCGGAACCAACAGGTGACAGTAAGGACAACATTGGGGACAACTGAGGTGGTGGAACCAACAGGTGGCGGTAAGGACAACATTGGGGACAACTGGGGCAGGACCAACAGGTGACAATAAAGACAACAATGGGGACAACTGGGGCGGAACCAACAGGTAACGGTAAGGACAACATTGGGGACAACTGGGGTGGAACCAGACAGGTGACGGTAAGGACAAAATTGGGGACAACTGGGGTGGAACCAACAGGTGACAATAAAGACAACAATGGGGACAACTGGGGTGGAACCAACAGGTAACGGTAAGGACAACATTGGGGACAACTGGGTGGAACCAACAGGTAACAGTAAGGACAACATTGGGGACAACTGGGGCGGAACCAACAGGTGACAGTAAGGACAACATTGGGGACAACTGAGGTGGAACCAACAGGTGTCGGTAAGGACAACATTGGGGACAACTGGGGTGGAACAAACAGGTGATGGTAAGGACAACATTGGGGACAACTGGGTGGAACCAACAGGTGTCGGTAAGGACAACATTGGGGACAACATTGGGGACAACATTGGGGACAACTGGGGTGGAACCAACAGGTGATGGTAAGGACAACATTGGGGACAACTGGGGCGGAACCAACAGGTAACAGTAAGGACAACATTGGGGACAACTGGGGCAGTACCAACAGGTGACGGTAAGGACAACATTGGGGACAACTGGGGCAGTACCAACAGGTGACGATAAGGACAACATTGGGGACAACTGGGGCAGTACCAACAGGTGACGGTAAGGACAACATTGGGGACAACTGGGGCGGAACCAACAGGTGACGGGAAGGACAACATTGGGGACAACTGGGGCAGTACCAACAGGTGACGGTAAGGACAACATTGGGGACAACTGGGGCAGTACCAACAGGTGACGGGAAGGACAACATTGGGGACAACTGGGGTGGAACCAACAGGTGACGGTAAGGACAACATTGGGGACAACTGGGGTGGAACCAGACAGGTGACAGTAAGGACAACATTGGGGACAACTGGGGCAGTACCAACAGATGACGGTAAGGACAACATTGGGGACAACTGGGGCAGTACCAACAGATGACGGTAAGGACAACATTGGGGACAACTGGGGTGGAACCAACAGGTGACGGGAAGGACAACATTAGGGACAACTGGGGTGGAACCAGACAGGTGACAGTAAGGACAACATTGGGGACAATACGGGCAGTACCAACAGATGACGGTAAGGACAACATTGGGGACAACTGGGGCAGTACCAACAGATGACGGTAAGGACAACATTGGGGACAACTGGGGTGGAACCAACAGGTGACGGTAAGGACAACATTGGGGACAACTGGGGTGGAACCAACAGGTGACGGTAAGGACAACATTGGGGACAACTGGGGTGGAACCAACAGGTGACGGTAAGGACAACATTGGGGACAACTGAGGTGGAACCAGACAGGTGACGGTAAGGACAACATTGGGGACAACTGGGGCAGTACCAACAGGTGACGGTAAGGACAACATTGGGGACAACTGAGGTGGAACCAAACAGGTGACGGTAAGGACAACATTGGGGAAAACTGGGGCAGAACCAACAGGTGATGGTAAGGACAACATTGGGGACAACTGGGGCGGAACCAACAGGTGATGGTAAGGACAACATTTGGGACAACTGGGGCGGAACCAACAGGTGATGGTAAGGACAACATTGGGGACAACTGAGGTGGAACCAGACAGGTGACGGGAAGGACAACTTTGGGGACAACTGGGGCGGAACCAACAGGTGACGGTAAGGACAGCATTGGGGACATTTGGGGCGGAACCAGACAGGTGACGGTAAGAATAACAGAATAACACTCAGGGGACAATTGGAATTGAACCAGTCATGAGACAGTAAGTATTGCAGTCTATAAAAGCAATGATGACAAGTCTTTGTTAGCACAGATAATGAAAGTTAATTTTGGAACACGTAAAAAATTATAATAGAAACAATAAATGAAAATCACAACTAAAGCAAAATGAAAAAAATTTTAAGCAACTATTTTCCAAATACTTAGCATAAAAGAGTCTGACAGATATAATGAACGAAGTAGCTTAATTACTAGTCATAATTGCATTGATGACAGAGATCAGACAGATTTTGTACATACAATAGCTGAGTAATAGAAAGAACACAACAAAGATACCAAAACTCTACATACATGTACATGTACTACAATCTAGTTAGCTAACATGCAATCAAACTTGCCAGACTGACAGATTAATAATTAATCAGTTTCTTCAATTGCATGGCTAATGACTGTTATAGTAAAGTTAGTATTACATGTTTAGCTACCGGTACAAATTTAAAGAGTCTTTGATACAAATTAGAAGTAAGCAGTCTACTGTATAGCACATTGTTGTACTGTGGGTACTTTCCTTCATTGTTTGAAGGCTGTTCGATTGCTTGTGGTACAAAATTCATAGAACTCTCATATCAGCACAACAGTATAGACACGTATAATTCTAATTAAAATTTGTTACATTTATTTTCATGTTCAACAGAAGTTAACAATAAAAAACATGGATGTTTATACACAACAAATATTCAGGGTTTTCCCTGGGACCCTCAAATTTTATATATTTTGAGAGTGCTGTGACTCTCATTACACAAAATATAGAGTAAAACTTTATCAATTTTGGGAGGGCTTTGGCAATTTATGGTGTCAAAATGCAGGTTTTTGCAAGTCAGGGAAAACCCTGAGTATTCCATGTTATACAGAATACAAAATTTGTACATGTTCCTGGAAAATACAATTTGCCTGGGGCAGGAAGTAAAGTTGCAATAGCATATAGCTAAAATAAAGTCATTAAATTCAGAGGTATATAAACTCCTTTATCAGAACTAGGGATACCAGTGTGTATAGTGAGGTTTTTGAAATCTGTCTTTTATCAGGCCATATTACAATAGGTACAACATAAATAACAAAATTGAACTCCCTTCAACCAAGGATGCAAATGTATACTTTAATATATATATGGACAGTTTCCTTTCCTTTATAGTTTGAGGTCTCCCCTCTGGCCCCTGGGCGGGTGTCACTCCTCCACCATTTATACAAACTTTATACAAAACTGAATCCCATGTATCCAATGAAATTTTGGACAATATCTTAAATTTCTTTGAATTCATAAAATGAAGGATTTAAACAAATTTACCATATTTCCCCTATCAGGCCTCAAGCTGATATGGCAGGGTTGATCTAAAATTGCATAATCATTTATAACCTCTTTCAGGGTTTAGTATTAATTGACCAAGCTTAAGTTAAGAATTAGGAAACTTGAGATTGAGAATACGTACAAGGTTTCTGCAGCTTCTAAGTCCTTGTAAACACTGTTTGTGCTCTGGTCCGATTTATTGAATGTCCTTATCCTGGGGTAATCTCCCTTTCCTGAGAATGCTTTAAGCATCCTCTGCTGGTACGCACCCTGGGCATCTCGGCGATATTGAGCCCTGAAAAACATCATAAACATATAGTCATAGTAATGAAAATAGTTCTTCTGTAATAGTGTTTGAGGTTGGTTTCATTTTTCCAATCTGACCAGGACATTTTTCAATTAAAAACTGCAAATGAAATTGTATCTTTTTTACCATGCTTAGAAGTTCAAAATACTCCGAAGTGACTATTATTTAACTGTATCAAGCCCAAATCCATAAAAAAACTTGTATACATGGTATTATAGCTATATCTTTTATGCTGAATCAAACAGACATATTAATTTAGAAACATCATATAATGATCCAGTATGCATCCTTTAATAAAAGTTGTATCCTTTGCTATTTTTGAAGTTGTTACTTAATTTCATCAAAATTGGGAAGAATTTGCTGCATAAAGGGTAAAAATCAGAAAATTTATATGAAACACATTTTCATTTAGGAATGATTTCTTCTTAACTGAACATTATCCTCACTTTTTGCAATTTATAATTAGAGCTGGCAGGGAAAGTCCCTGTCTGTATGCTCTGTACTTCATAAAGCATGATACAACATTGGCATACATCTTAATACACATATCTTTTGTGCAAAATTAAAGGTATTCTTAATGTGCCACATTTAAAAATGAAAATGAAAATTTAAAAAGATATGTAACATGTGAAAAATATTTGTAAATGCATAGAGCAATGTAACCCTATAATTAGGGTTAAGTGTCAAATATGGCAGACATTTGTGTGAAGCAATTACAACTCTAGATGATGAAAAGCTTCAACTCGTTTCCCCCCTAAAGTTTCATATTGAATTATTCCAACCTTTGGATTGGAAGAGTTCATATGTGTCTTCAGGGGTGAATGAGTTAACGGTGCCGAAGGTGACCACCATTAAGGTGTGAGCTCTCTGGTGAGAAATTCTTGGAAGCAACAAATCTAGTTGTGATATATATAAACAATGTGTAAACATTGAAAAGTTACATAAATACATCAAAACTAAAAGGAGCATTATAGGCAATTAACAACACTTTGATTGGACTTTATCTTTGCATATATCACAATGGGAAAAAAAAGAGAGCGGCGTAAAAACATATTTCAACAAAGTAGCATTTATAAAAATATATGTATACTATATTTCAAGAAGGTGCAATCAACATAGAGTACTTTAGCCTAAAGAAGGAAAACTTTCTTGAAAAACTGTACATGCCTTGCAAATTTTTCAACACTTAAACAATTATGACATAGCTGTGACAATTACTGTAAGACTGCAATAGAATTTCAATCCTAGGGGTATATAGATCCAACACCTTACTTCTGATTGAGGTTTGATAGGTTCTGTAATCCTGGCTTGGATACCTCTGAATATGCAGGGCGATTGAGAAATGGGGAAATAAAAGGTGAGACACATACCAATAAAGATAGCCAACGATCCTGTGCTTATTGCTATTAAATTCACCTTTTATTGCAATAGAATTTGATGTACACTCGCTCATTATAGTCTAAATTTTAGGGGAGATAAAGGTTGATGTAGACTCTTATGGTCTAATTGAGGGGAGGTAAAGGTTCATGTAGACTCTTATGGTCTAATTGAGGGGAGGTAAAGGTTGATGTAGACTCGTATGGTCTAATTGAGGGGAGGTAAAGGTTGATGTAGACTCTTATGGTCTAATTGAGGGGAGGTAAAGGTTGATGTAGACTCTTATGGTCTAATTGAGGGGAGATAAAGGTTGATATTTCATGTATCAATCTAAACATGCATCAATCAACATGTTGTAAGACGAAAAGTACAAAATATTTATTAATAACATGACGGCTCCACGAAAAATATTCAGGCATGCCATATAAAAGTTGTGTGGAGACCACATTTACCTGTGACGTTGCTGATTAAGTTTTACCTGTAGGGGGGTATTTACCCACCCACAAATACATCAGACTATAATCCAACAGCAATCTTGGAACAGTAAAGGAACAAGTTGTATTACAAATGTGTAGCTTAATATTAATGTACACATTACGAAAAAAATTAAAGCAAAGTTCTAGCATCTTTGAATGAAAGTAATAAATGAAAAAATATTTACCTTACAACATTAACATAGAATATATTGAACTATAAGTCCGATGAACTGTCATAATCTTTAGCAATTTTTTTTTCCGCATCGGTTTTGCTGCCCTAAAACTGGGAAAGTACTTTTGAAAATTTACTTAGATTTCCATATATATCAAGTCATCTTGGCTTAAGAATGTCCCAGACTATATAAAATTTTATACAACTCTATCCCAACATGTACTGGTCAAGTATCATCACCAACGGCATCCTGGTATTGCGGATAAGAAGTTGCCTAAATAGATCTACATATTGGACCCTGTGACTGTCAAAGTTTGTCAAGGTATTTTATCTGGGGAAAGTTCAAAACACTTTGTCCCAGGTACCTATCAACTATGTATCATTACTCTTAGACTCTTGGTCACTGTAAATTTTACTTATTTTTGGTGCACTCATATGTTAGCCCATAACCATATTTACACAGATAAGTGAAATGATGAATTATTACTCTAAATACTTGCTGTTAGAAAGCAATATACAGAAACTTCAGGTAGATGTACTAACAATGGCTTTATATACAGGAAAAACTTACTGGTTGGCTGCAATTTCCTGTCGAACTTGCTCCAGAGATTCCAGGAAAAACCTTTCTAGTTCTGTCCTCTGATCAAGAATGTTCTTTGCAAGTTTTTTGACCTTGTTCATTTCCTTATTTTTGAGTTCAATAACTCTCTGGAGTTTTGCTATCTCAATTTTTGCAGCCTCATTTTCAATACGTGATCTTTCCAAGGCTGCCTTCTTGTCAGTTTTGAACTCTCTGGCCATGTGACTCAGTGAATGTTCCAGCGTTTGCACTTTTTCATTCAACTGAAAGAAAACAAAATTCTTTGATGCAAAAAGAAAATCATGAGTGTAGAGCACAAGAACATCCCATGCCACGTGCAGATTTTGTGCATAACTTACATTTAATATTAATGATGCCTTTATAATTTAAACATATATTTATTGTATTAAGAGTAGCTGAGACACCCTGTAGGATGATCCAAGATTTGGATTGCTAAGATAAAACAAAAATCGGACAAAATGTTAGATTTTTCCTAAAGAAAAAAAAGATCTAACAGGAACTGTTTGCTTTAGACCATTTTAGTTTGAATCCCTTCATTTGTATTCGTGACTAAGATTGCTCTGCCACAGGGGACCCCAATCTTCATTCACATAAAAGTGAATCTCCTTTGCCTAAAGATATTCTAGAAATACTTTGATGAAAATCCTTGTATTTGTTTAATAGAAGAAGATTTTCAAATATTTGAAGTTGTGTTGATGATAACAATGTCAGGTTTATCTTTTCTGTATAATCTTACCTGTCGCACAAGTTCCTTCTGTTGTTTTGACTGAACAACTTTCTCTTGGACAATCATATCATTGAGTTCCTTTTCCCCTGAGAGATTTTCGTTTTCCTCCAATAATTTCTCCTTTGTCTTCTTCAATAATTCTCCCTCTTTCATGTGATAGTTCAGGGCCTCAGACAATCGAACATTCTCCTTATACACTGATTTTGTGGTTTCATCTAGATTCCTGCAATACATATGAGATAAACATTTAACAATTAAATAGTTGTTACATTTACTTAGTTCTTGGTACACTGAGTAAACAAAATCAGAAACTTTTTTCTAGAGAGGAAAGACATTTGAAATTTTTTATCTTGGGTGGACCCCACTTATTATGAAATGGAATACATGTATTATGAATGAGACATACTGGAATAATAATCAACCTTTGCACTCTGACCATATTATACTGTTCAGTCTTAACAAAAAATGTGTAGTAGTTAGATGCTATCTTAAGTCAGTATGTATTCTAGAACTCAATGTAACATGAAATGACATGTCATGCGAGAAGACCATGCCAATTTTAATGAAAAAATGTCATCAGAAGGAAATAGTGTGATTTTAATATATTAGTTTCCCTTTCATATTGCAGGTTGGTGTCCCAATTTTTCTGTTTAAAAGAGTCAAAATTTCAGCATAGCTTGACCAAAAAGTACCCCCGACTAAAAGCGCCTAATTTGAATAGGAATGATTGTTTACTATTGCCTTTATTGATTATTATGATATTTTTCACAATTAAATGTAATATATGATAAGCAGGTTCCACTTTATTCAATATGGCAGTTTAAGGAGTGTTGTCTGTACGTTGGGAAACCCTTACGTTATAGCTTCTGTGTGAGCACGCTCGGCTAATTCTGCGATCTTCTGGTTTGCTTCCTGCTGAAGACGCATCTGTTAAAAAGAGAAACAAAAGCAAGCTTAATTTCTAGACCTTACAGAAATGAATGAGTGATTTTACCATACTGATTTACTTGTATGATTTGTTTTATGTACAGTGAAACCCTCCTTATGATATTGGTCATGATATGTATCGTTCATATTTTTTTATGTGCTGATTTTTTTTTATCATCAACCTCATTTATCAAATCTAGAATAAGAGAAATGTTAATAAATTTTGCAAGACAGTTTAAAATCAAATTACGAAATTTCACATTTTTGTTTCTTTAACAAACCTTTTCCTCAAAAAATTTCTGTTCCATACGTGAAAGTGTAGATTTGTGGTCTCTATTAGCATTGTACATAGATTCTTTTATCTGAAATAAAGAAATGAAACAGTTGTAATTAGCAGACAGAAAATAAATCATAAAATTTTCAGCTAAGCGATTCTGTTATCACAAATTTCCACCTTTAGATGCAAGGTTTTAGGATCCATTGTGTTCCACTCCATAATTGCAAGAAGTGACTGAAGAAGGTACACTTTTTGCCCTAAACTTATGGCGAACATTGGAAAAAACAACATAGAGAAGTGTATTACAAGTATATAGCCAAAACATCTAAAAGTTGGGAAGGATGGCAACATATAACATCAATAAAAGTGAAATTATAACTGAATCTTTTTCGATTAATTTGTCTAAAAATAATTCACTTTTGAGGAAAAATTCAACAAACAATTTCTTTTTAAGTTAAAATGTAAGCTATACTCAGTCTCTTACCTCATCAAGATCCTTCTGCATCTGGCCTCTCTTTCGTCGAAACTCTTTGACCTGCTTGAGTTCTGTTTGGAGAAGGTCAACCTCGCGACTCCTCTCAGACAGTCGCTCTTCCAGTTCATTTATCTGTTGACTAAAATCTTCCACAATATTTTCCTTGTCCTTGCGGTGGTCTTTCTTCTGGTCTCGGATAGACTGCTGGAGCTTCTCTAGCTAAAACACACAAACACATTTTTTTAACATGAGTGCTACCAATGTCTACAGATGCTAATTTTGGAAGATCTTATAATTCACTTTTTCATTTACATTCAAGTGTTTGCAGCTTGTTATTTTTTCACTTGAAGATTGTAGCTTAGAAATAGATCTAGACTATACAGGAGGTAACTCGATCCACAGAACTTTTACTTCAATATTGAGTTTGTAAGAATTCTCATTTCACATTCTCTACTTGACCCCCCCCCCCTCCAAGCCCCCCAAGGATCAGGTGTTCTGAATATAAATTATATAAAATGCAGCTGACCATAAATATGTTTCTGCAAATTAATAGCCTTACTGCTGAAAGACCGCAGAAAGACCAAAAACAACATCCCCTCCTTTGATTAACATTATTACAGAAATTGAAAAACAAAAACATAAATATATGGTCTATATATGTTCAGGTATTATTTCTCCATCCAGTTCAACTGGATACAGATTAATTGATATCTATGGATACTCACTGTGTTATTTTTTTGTTCATCCTTTTTCTGTAAGAGTGTGAAGATTTCGATGGCCTCCTGTTCGGACCTCAACATGGTACTCTGAAGGCCATCGTTCTCCAGCATTAACTTCTTTGCATGTTCTCTGTCAACAAAAAACACAAATTAAGACATTAGAAGATAACAATTTAAAGCTCACCTTAAATCCCTCAGTCCAGAGAATGTAAGGCAGATTGAGCCCAATCTATAATTTAAATAGTGATGAACTTTAACGAATTTGTTTTGATAGCAAAATTCAAAGAAGCAAATAGCACACAAAAGAAACTTGGTTTGCAGTAATAACAATCAAGGGTGATTAAATCTTCTCATGAGCCTAATGTACTATTAGACATTTTCATATCAGACATAAGGAATACTTACCGGTACTCCTGCTTGGAACTCTCCGCTACATCTAGTCTTGCCTCCCATGCTTTAGAGTTTGCTATGGCTAGCTTTGCAATAGACTCATTCTTCTTTGCTCCCTTCTTCCCCTTTTTCCTGTAAGTAATACATATATTTTCATGACTTAATATAGATACTGCTTTGTATGGAAAAAAGAATGTTACTGATGCATACTTGCCAACCCTCTCTACATGTATTTAGGAGGGAGACTCCCGATTTTGGACCCTAAATTATTGCATTTTCAACTTTGGAATCTGCTTATCTGTTCCTGTTTTTAAAGATCTGATGATTTCATCTGAAAGAAGAGCTCAAAAGAAGCCATTTAAAAGTGTTATTTTTCCTCTGAATGTACATGTATATATATTATTTATGTTTTCAATTCTGAGCATGCATGATCATGATCTCCCCCATGGAAATTTCAAAAAGTTGGCAAGTATGCTGATGAATATAACTATATAATGTATACTTTACACTTGGTATGTGTATGAAAATACCTGACAAGGTCAAAACATGATATATAATTCTCTCCAACATGTCATTTGAATTATACCCTTGTACAATGTATCATTGTATGTAATTATTATTTTTACAAATGTGAGCAGAGAGACAGATCGGAAAAAATTATGCAATTTGTAAGCCAACAGATGTCAGATTATAATTGCTGTATACATTATGTGAGTTTAAGAATTTCAATTTGCTTTCATTTCCCTTATTTTAGGTATTTTCATATTTATTTCCCCTGTATATCTAGATCTGAGTCTCATGATTGTACAATGTACATGTAATCGGGAAATTAAATACTATCTGAGTAGCAGCTTTTCTTTACTATGAAATTTAACAAAAGACAGTCAGTTTGTACTTTTCTATGTTAATTTATGAAGTTTAATAACATTTTTAAAATTATCCACCTGAAACATACATTATACATGTATCCAGTTAGCAATATCAATTAGATAATTCAACAGTCAACTCTGCTTTTTAATGACCTATCAGGCCACCAAACAATAACAGAGCATTAAATAATGATGAGTGTAACAGTACACATGCACACACGGTAGCCACTCTCAATGTTTGTTGACATTTCTGTAGCGGCACTTATCAAAGATAATTTATTTGTTTACAGAATTATTGCAATAATATTTGTTTAACTGGTGGGCCTAAAGCTTGGAATGAAACATATTTCACATGGTCCATTAAAAAGCGCTTTTGCTCTTACGCCGTCGAAAACCGATGACAGTAGGGTATTTTATCTCAAACTTCTCAAAAATCTAGGTGTGTTTTGTGCCGTCAGCTCAGCCATGCAGTGATTCACTGATTCAGTCATTGCTGGAAAATGTCAGATATAAGCAATAATAACAATATTATTTATTAGTGGATATTGTACATGAATAATTCACAACATACCCTTTACCCTTCTTCCCCTTCTTTCCTTTCTTGCCCTTCTTTGGCATTGTGATATTTCAGGTTATTTCAGGAGGCTCATGAGATTCTACTTTCTAATTCATTCGAGTCGAAATCTGAACGGCGGCCATCTTTGTTGACAGTGTTATGGCAACTGACTTCTCTCGTTATGTCGAGACAAATATCAGAATATGAACAAACAACTTTTTAAATGGTAGAATCTTTAAATAATTTCTTTAAAGTTAAATACTCTTATTTCGCTACTGGGAGCATAAAAGTAAAATAACAAAAATATATCTGTACTGTATCATCTACGTCACTTCCGTACACAAAACGCGAATCGGAATCGCAAATCTAAGCGGAATAACTGGAATAACACGTGTACGGAGATGATAGATCAGTTTCCTGTTATTGTTGCAGACGTTGATACAAAGTTAGCCAACGTATACTACATTGATAATCACATCAGTGTATTGCAGAATTAGAGTATAAAATGTAAGTACGTAAGAAGTTGTCTTGTAGTGATGGGGAATCGGATGTGATGATCATATGCATTTCCCCATTTCATGCATGATGATCATGATCTGAAAGGAGTTTCATTTCGGTTAGCTACCTGTAGGGGGTTGGCCAATTTTGTGGCCAAACAAAAGAATTTAAATTGAAAATTCCTTATTCTACAGATACTTTGACGTTTTTATGGCATTTTAAAATGTTTAATTTAAGTAATGACATAAAAAAAATACTTTGTCAGGTTTCAGAACTGCAGAGGCACACCTTTATTTATTTACTTAAATTAACTGAAGATACCATGAACTCCATGTGTTACCTTTCAGAACTGAAAACCTAGCTAAAAAAATAGAATTGTGTCTCTATTTCACATATTTCTCCAATGCAATGTGTTGGTATAATGTTAAGCTGACAAGGCTTTTGTTTACTAAGAGCCAGTTTTACCTGCCCAGGGTAGCCACTTCGAATTCGTGTATGTGAACTTAGGCACAAGGAGTGCATGTACATGTGCTACTGCAGCCTATAGGTATAGCCTTTCATCTAGCCCAAGTTCCCTCTGGCCCTTCATACACCAGACGTAGACATTTTGACAGATACATGTAGATGTCTGGTGTGGGGCCAGAGCTAGTTCCAGGGTTCCCATCCACGTAGAAACGTGCATGATTCACCCATATTCTAAAAAGATCATGTACAGATTTTGGCTACCTTACGTGACCTGAACGCGAAAATAAATATGTGTATCGCATTCAAAATGACCTTATAATAGTTCTATATAATTTCACTTCGCTTAAATGTGAATTAAAAAAGTTGAGAATGCACTGTGATCACTTGCCTAGGGGTTTTCCGATTTTCTCAGTTGGTAGTCTTGCTCATGAAAACGCTTTTAAACAGTCTGGGTGTCTATCTAGTAAAGCGCCTAAAAGGTCTACCAAGAATAATACTCAAACAAAACGGAGGAGGCAAAGTTTAATTAACGTTAGCTTCAGTCTGCCCAAACTCCGATGACGCAGTAGAAACAAACAGACAGCTCCGATAAATGTAAGCCAGGAGGAAATGGGACTTCCAATTACTAATGCAAAACATGAAAGTATTAGAACATTTAAAACCAAATGCCATGAGGATTTCGGATACTTGAGGCCAGATAAGCAGTCGAAATATGGACTTAATATCGTTATTACAAAATGATTAAATTATCATACATATAATTACCAAACATCGGGTGCTGTTACGTAACTTACGTCATATGTGTATTCAAAATTATTTACTCTATCGGTAAACGAAGAAATAATTAAACTGACCATTAACATATAGATGAGAATCATCATTTTACAAAATGGACCTTGTTACATTGTGTCGTGATAACAAAATATTAACCATAAAAATGAAAACAAACACTGAAGATAGGTAAAATAATTTTTTTATTTCGTTTGTACATAATTTCAGACTAAATAAATGGTACCCCCAAAATATCATGCATGTACCCCAAAATTTTGCTGTGTACCCCCATTTTGCAAACCATGGGGTACCAAAACCCCCAAATAGAAATATTTTACTTTACAATAATTATATATAATACCCGGTATAGAGAAATCATGATAAATAAAGATAAAATAAATATACAATATTTGATATGGCTCCCTATCTAGCTATCATAAGCTACTCTAAAGTTCATAGATATACAATTTTATACAAACAAAACAATTACAGCTGTATAGTACTAGTCCATACAATTTGTATAAATAAAGGGTACATAATATAACTGCAGAATTTAAGAACTTCAAATAAATTAATTACTGGACGAAGTTAGATATACAGAAAATTCCACCATGATTTATTCTTTAGATTATGTACCCAGTTCCTGATTTTCTATTGAAGACATGGACATTCATCTAATGGAATTTGTATTTATTTTTACTCATTGCAGATTACACCTTCAGATGTGTTCCCGGGATTTCATTGGTTAAATCTGTAGAGGACCATAGCCATATAAGTGATACTAAGAATGCCAAGATTGTTCACTAATTTATAGGAGATATGTTTCCTGGAGCTAAAGTTTTAACAATGTATGAGGTCAAAGGTCGTGTCCTTGGTCTTGTTATTGTGGCGTCTGTAGTTATCTTCATCATCATAATGAGTGGTTATAATCGTGTGGCCAGGATAGACCCACTAATCCAACCTGTGCAGGTGCAGTGGTCATCCGTACAGCAAAACGATTTTCAGTTCAGGGGACATGTTACAGAAAACAATAAATCAGAGGACATTTATGCCATTGTGTTTGATGCTGGAAGTACTGGATCAAGAATTCATATACTGCAATTTAAGTCAAAAGGAAAAGGTAAGTGTTCCTTGGTTTGGCATCTGAATCATCTGTTTGTTGTCAATTTTCTGTGTCTGAAGAAATAAACCTAGGGTGATGGTATTTGGCAAGCAGCATGCTTTGATGAAGGACTACCAATTCAAGTTTGTACACATAAATGACCTTGACTTATAATCAAGGTCACGGAGATAAAATGATGATACCTGTAAGCAAAATGATGAACACAGAGAAAGGAAAAGATATTCTCTGCTATTTTGTCGTGTTGAAGTTTGCCCATGTAAGAAAGTTTTAAAATGTAAAATTCCATCTTACGTAGCATATCACATAGACTCAACAATGATGTGGCGTCATGAATTAGGAAAATTCAAATTCCATTTCAATTAACATGTACCATAGTATTTGGTGCATACATTGATAAACATACACATGTAACTATATTATCAAACCTGTTCTATAAATATCAAGGCATGAGTACATGCTAAAAGAAATTGAAATCACAAGAAAAAAATAATAACATATTCTTTCTTTTTCTTTGTTATTTTAGGAAAGTCTTTAGTTCTTGTCAAGGAGAAATTTGATCATGTGAAGCCTGGACTTTCTTCCTATGGACATGACCCAGTAAAGGTATGTCGTCTAATAATTACCTTGATACAGACATGATCTAGTACAGCCAGGTATGTCACCTCACCTTAATACAGACTTGACCCAGTACAGGTAACCTTTTAAGACATTGCACTATTTGTGTGTGTATGTGTGGTTTCGTTTCACAATTTGTTTTATATACTTTCGATGACGTTTTGTGACATGTGTACAGATTTGAAAAATGTATAACACCCCTCAACATGCATTATATCCACTCGCCAAAAAATGCAATTACAATAATTTTCTATTCACTATTTCAGAAATCAACTTGCATTTGATGAGTGTTAATTTTAAACCATGATATATTTTAAAATAGCCATCAACACTTGTGTAGATACAATTCTTAATACATCTATCTTCTTAAATGTTTTGTTTTAGAGTTAATTTTTGATATTCTGTTAAATGTTTTATTACAGGGAGCAGAAAGTCTGAGGAAAATGCTGAACCTAGCGCTGAGTGTGGTACCAAGCGACTTACAACATGACACCCCAGTGACACTGAAAGCTACGGCAGGACTCCGGTTACTACCCGAGAAAAATGCCACCGAAATATTAAAATGTGTAAGGGGTTAATCATTAATACAGAATACACATTTCTTTGCTGATAGCATTATAACTACTGTTTGTCTACTTCAACAATGTTAGAAACTTTCACAGCAAAGTACTGTACGATCCGATCATATTTTAGCAGTACATAAATGTAGTCTTATTTAAGCAACTTTTGCACTTTAAGATTATCAATATTGCAGCTTTCTACAGCAACTTATTTTTGCGCCAATTAATAGTTAGGTCTGTCTGAATCTGTTTAAATTTGGTAATGATTAGTGCTATTTATACCTGTGACTGCTCTATATCATATAAGATGTTTAAATGTGAGCATATGATTGAGTACACGTTTCAGTGAAGACTTTGTTACTGTTGTTACAGGTTAGACGTCTGTTTAGAGAGTATCATTTCCTGGTGCCTGATGATGCAGTCTCCATTATGGATGGAGTAGACGAAGGTATTTCATACATTTTACATAATGACCAAATATGTACAGTATAACCTGCCTAAACGGGAAGTCAATCAGGACAAACTATTTCGGTCGATTTACACAGGTGTCCAGTTTGTATAGGTTGGATATGGATATGGTTTCTGATTAGACAGGGGCTGGTTTTGATAATTGTTCTGTATTTTCAGCCCAACAAAATCAAATCTAGATGTGGAACACTTGTTCTCTTGTGTCTGTCATTCCATTTACTCCCGTTATTGCTATTTGTCACAGACTTTAACACAGATATTTCTCAGTTTGTGCAGTTACCTCTTGAATATTCTATGTTAATTTTGTGTGTAAATTTGAAGAACAATATGACCGATATCTTATACAGAGTTGAAACTTGTTAGAACTCTTTCTCAAAAAAAAATCTGTCATGTGTTTAGCCAGTGGCTGCTTTTCCCTTTAAAGCATTACTGTCTGTGTATCAAACACTAGTACAAATACACATCCATGTATTACACCAGTACAGTAAGTAGTTCCTTGCAAATACTCTTGTGAGTATTAAGGAGGCTCCACCCTTTCAGAATTGACCAGCAGAATTTGTTGAAACTTTATATGCGACAACATATTTGTGATTTTGTGTAATCCAAGCATTCAAATAGACTTTTTGTGGAGGGGAGTTGGGGGGGGGGGGGGGGGGGGGGAGAGACCAAAACGATTGTGAGATAATTGCACATGGATGTGTTGGGATGTAGTAGTAGAAGGCCTTTACCATTGTGTATAAGTTATAAAGATTAGAATGCATGTTTTTATACCTGTCTGGTGATTATAAATCTGGAATTGTATTTACATCGAAAGAAATTGTTTTTCTGTTGTAGGTGTTTTAAGCTGGATGACTGTCAACTTTTTATTAGGTAAGTAGTCTATATGTATACCGATCATTGTTAAGTCTATAGGTACTGAACACTTTGTCGCATTTTCCCCAATAGGGGAAATGTAGTAAGTTCTTTTTACCCTTCTCCTTAAAGGCCCAATATACGTAACTTCAGGGATATTTTCGTGATTCTGAAAAATTCTGGAAAAAAATCCAGTTGATAACCATGCAAAAATAGTCCTAAAACGAAGTAAACCTGAGCGCTAACTAACAAGAAACTCTTGACAAAAAAATCCAAAGAATTGAAAATAATTCAGGTGGGGCCCACTTCAACAACAAACCGAAGGTAGAAGACGGTTCGAAGTGGACGCGTGTTTACAAATACCGTGTTTCAACTGCTCCTGTACCAGTAACCTCGAAAGAATTCATCTTGAATATTGCTGATACAGTTAATCTTAACTAAATCTATAAATGTAATAAGTTATTAGGCTTGCTTTTGGCTTCAAGTTTTGCCGAAAGTTACGTATATTGGGCCTTTAAGGACTATGTTGTAACAAGAAACTGTCCAAATTTAGAGTGAAGTATCCATGCGTGAAGAGGAATTAATTTTGTATGAATAATGGGTCTGTCTCTCTAAGGCTTGAGTAGTGGGGCCCAATATAAAGAACATGCTTTAAATTATTTAAATCCTCATTCCTCTGTATGTCAAAATCTCTTCTGAAGCATTTTACGTTGAAGTGAAATAAATTTCGTATAAATTGAGGGATTCCTATAGCTAGGGACCAAAGGAGAGAGGTCCAACAGGGGAAATGTATGGGGTTTTTTTTAAACTTTTTCTTCTGAAATGTAACAGGATGTTTAATTTCCAAATTTGGCATGAAGCTTAAGCATCCTTCGGTAAAGGGTCAGTTTTATATGAATAATGGGACTTAACCCACAGGGGCTAGAGGGGTGGAGGTCAATAGGGAATAATAGTTCATTCTTTAAAATCCTTCTGAAGAAAGTAGATATGACAGAAAACAACCTTGGGTAAAGAGAATTATTAGTTTTTGTGTAAATGGCGGGTCAGATTCGCCTGAGGGTAGGGCCCAATAGAGGGATATAGTGATTTCTTTGAATTCTTCTTCTGTATAAATAACAAGATATTATCCATTTTTTTGCTGGTTGTGTTGTTTCGATACAACTGTATGCAAGTGAGCAATACATGCCCTTTTGAGAATCTTGTTTTTCTTTCTTTTATTTTCTTAATCATAGATTTTACGCTTAAATAATAAAGTAATAATAAAGTTGCTTGATTCTGCAAAAATCCTGCAAATGTATGCATGGGTCTGTAATGTACATGTACCAATGGTTTGTTCTTCCAGGACGACTGAAGGCAGACTCTAAAACTGTGGCTGCGTTAGACCTAGGAGGGGGTTCAACCCAGATCACATTTAATCCAATGGAGCAGGTTGGTTAATTGAATTAATTTTTAATTTTCAATTATTTTAATAATTCTACATTATTACATAGAATGTAGCTCACTTGGCCTTAAAGGCTTATGCCATGGTGCAACATCCATTGGCCGTCTGCCATCAACATTTTATTCAAACAACTTCTTCCTAATAACTAAAAGGCCTTTAAATAACAAATGACAGTATTGGACCTGTAGCATGCAGGGATTAATGGCTACCAAGTCTGTCCAGATGAATAACCTTGACATAATTCAAGGTTACAAGGGTCGCATGTTTAAAACATTAAACAGCTTCATAAAGCAAAGAAGCATAGGATGATGAAATTTTGCAAGTGTTTTGCTGCAAAGAAGGGCTAGCAGTTTTCAATTGAATGACTTGACCTTAGATTAGAGAGATCAAATGTATTTAAACATTTACAACATCTTTCTCTCAATTTCTAAAAGGCATGTGATGATAGTTGGCCAGAAATTACATACTGATGTGATGTGTTATCAAGTCTGTTCAAATTCATGCATGACTTTGACTTTAACAATATATTCAAGTTTGCAGGGGTCACATATGTTAAACTTCTCAATAGCCAAAAGTCATGAATAACCTTGAACCATTTCCAAGGTCACAGGGGTCAAAAGCGTTCAAATTTCAAACAACTTCCCAATAATACCATGATTGCTTAGATAGAACTGTATCCAGCTGGTGAGCAATGCAAGCCCTCTGGACCTCTTACTGGTATTATACATACATAGTGATAGCTTTGAAAGCTCCACAAAGCTAATTTGTGCTTTAATTTTGTTCATTTTATATTTCAGTCAACTTTTTCAAGTGTTCCAAAAGATTATATCAAAACAGTGCAGCTTTTTAAGAAACAGCATGTTTTATATACTCACAGGTAAGACTTCTCATAATAGTCAGAACTTTCATAAATATCCACCAGAATTAATGTTTGTTGGATGGAGATATTGTTCTTACATTCACCTTTACTGACTAATAGAAACTTTGTAAGCTCTTTGTAAGGTCAAAGGTCAGATATATGTCTAAACATGTTTGATATATTGCAAAAATACCTTTCAATGGAATGTCCTAGCCTTCACTTTTGCTAAGCTTTACTGAATAAGGCTTCCACTTGCAGGGTTCATGTTTCTAAAACATTTGTTTTCAATATGATGCAATGCTAAATATTGTGAAGTTCTCACATCTCATGAATATATTAACAGTGTAAAAATTTAAAGAAACTTATATGAATATATCAAAATTTTGTTTATAAAAAAGTCACATGATTTATCGTTCATACATATAAAACATTGGGTGTATGTGTACTGTTGAAAAGAAGTTTGTTCTTTCCAATAAAGATTCTGTTAAGAGAAGTAAATTTAATGTCAAAGTTGAAAATGAAAGTCCTAAATGCAAGATAAATGACAATTAAGCAAGCACTTGAATTATTTTGGGTTTTTTTAAAACGTCAATATCATGATCATGAACGGGGTCTAAAGGCAACATTTTAAAACATAATTATGTTTGATTTTGTGTTTGTAAACAGCTACCTTGGACTAGGTCTAAAAGCTGCCCGTTTTTCTATTCTTGGAGGGTCCCGAAAAGGTCAGTATTCCGATGGTCATTGCAAAAACCTTTTTTAAAGGCTTCTTATTTTGGGAGTTTTTAAGTTTCTAATTCAAATGACTTCCATTGTGTTATGATTTTTAGTGAGCTTATACCATGGTGTGTTATCTATTGGCCATCAGTCCATCAATCAACCTTTTCATTCAAAGTACAACTGCTTTATTAATTAACAACTTAGTGGATTCTGATTACATTCTGTATGTATAAGCCTTGTGCAAAGGGGTTTGGTATACAAAAATTAGTCCAAATTGTTAGTTTTGATTTTATAATGCAACCAAAACAGTATGTATGCCTCGGTAGCAATAACTTATTTACTGTTCTCATGAGAGAAGTTTAACATGAATTTTTTAACTGCGACTTTATAGGATGTGATTAGCACCATTAGCACATAGACATTATGAAATAACAGTAATACCTCCCTTTACAGTTGTCTGCTGGTGTCTGTAATGTGTGTGTTTTGTTACAGGTAATTCTGCCATCCTGTCCAGTGTGTGTCTACCCTCCGGACACCAAGGACACTGGAAATACAATGGGATTGTCTACAACATAAGGTTAGACATTAACCAAATATTGGGTCACTTTGATGACTGCTATTCACGATAAAAGAAAACTTAACTCATTCACCCTAGAATACACATTTGGGCTCTGCCATTTCAAATGTTGGAATAACTCATTATGAAATAGAGAATATCTATTATTAAACAGTGTCTTCAGTAATAACAAATATATTTCACGAGGGGGGCTAATATTTTGATATATTTTATATTTTGAGTGAAAAATATCAAACTAGTAGCCACACGAGTGAAATATGTTTGGTAATTCTGAAGATACTGTTAGATATTCTGTTTATTACATTTTTATATGAAAATCTACAGTGGCAGCTTCTGATTTTTCCAAACGTTGTTTGTAAGCAGCGTTCTGATTGGTCAAATCAGAAAAAGTGATATTTTTCACTGAAGTGAAAAATATCTCACAAGTGAAAAATATCACTTTTAAGTTTTATAGAATGAAATTTTTTTGATATTTCAGTGGTAAAAATGTAATAAATATCTGGGGTGAATGAGTTAATCAGATAGTGTTTAGCTCTCCTGGTTTGAAGGAATGGGGAGGTAATTATGCTGATGCATGGTGTCCATCAGTTATTTAGACCTCTAGTTGTCCCTCTTCTGTGGTCCTTTGTTTAACAATTTGATTCTGTAAACAAAATTTATTGAAAAAATGCTGGATGCATATTTCTCAAATTTCATATGAAGGATCCAGTTAGTTGTACTATCGGACACAAAATATGAGCAACAGATAGATGAGTCATCATAGATTTTGACAGGTTATGTTTATTATTGCTGTATATATTTCTCAGAAGTGTTTCGTTGTAGATTTCCCTACAGTTATTATAAATTGGTTCACATGTTTCGTCTTATTTTAGAGTTCAGGTTTGTTATCTTTATTTCTAAGCTTTTATGGACAGACTCATCTCAGATTCAATTTGTAGGTTTTTATGTTAAAAAGGAACACCAGCTACAAAAAAATGTGTTCTCTTAAAGAAATCAAACCTGACAAACTAAAGACAAATGATCTTTTTCATTATTTTTTTTTCAGTGGTGATAGTTCATTGAAGTCTGAGTTTGCCCTGTGCTGGGCGAAAACTGAGGAACTTGTCAAGTCTTTCTTCTTAAGTAAAGTGGATGAACTAAGAAAAAATGAGCTCTACCTTTTTTCCTACTTTTACGACCGTGCTGTTGATGCAGATATCTTAGGTAAGTTGTATAATTGGAGAAGATTACAGGAATCTGTAGTAAATTGTATGACTGGGTTAGGTGGCTACTTTGACTTCCTTTCAAGGTCACAAGGGTCAAATGTGTGAAAACCTTCAAATAACTTATACTGATAAAGTGAAAGGCTAAAGGCATGCTACATGTATTTGGCTGGTAGCTTCTGTGGAAAGATTCAAACATTGTTTGCAAATAAAAAATTACCTTGACTTTTTTTCACTTGGGTCAATTTATCATTATATCAATTGACTTCTTCTATAGAGCCAAATGCCCTTTAAATCGCCTCTTATTGTTTGAAATCGCATTGAATTCATATTCATATTGGAAAACAGATATTCATGTACCAGGGTTTGTACTTTCACATGCAATAATGAGGTTTTCTTTGTTTCAGATAAAAGAGATGGTGGAAAATTAACTGTTGGTGATTTTGAAAAAGCTGCCAGGAAGGGTAAGATATTTAAGTGACAATTCTTGAAAGTAAGCATACCTATCATAGATATATATAAATGGAAATGAGAAGTGGGGTCAATTTGGCTGTATTGAGATTTTATCGACTTCTTTTGTGGAAACAAAGATTTTTAGGGCGTCATTTATAATACACAGGGTCATGAGCCACCTTTAAAATGTTTGAGCAATCCTCCCTGGGATCTAATACAAACCAGGATCTGTATGAGAAAGAGTCCAGACAGTGGTATATCAGGAAATGATAAGTCAAATTATGTCTTCTGTCCATGAATCATCAACAATTCTGAAATATTGAAGGAATAAAGATTGTTCTTTGTAGTTCAATGTCTTTGTTCATTCTAAGAATTTTTTTTTAACTGTGTTGTAGCATTTAAAACACCTCGTTCAGAGAAGCCGTTCCTAGCCCTGGATCTCACCTATATTTACTCACTTTTACACGATGGTTATCGACTGGATCCCTCAGACAGTATAGTGGTGAGTCAACAATAAGTGTTACTATATTACCGGGGTAAATCATTTACTATTTATTTGTTGGTAATTTGTATATTATATTTATATCATGTCCTTTAAACAAAAAGTTTGCTGAAATAAATATCCTTCAGTTGATTCACCCCTGAAGACACATTTGAACACTTCCAGTTCTAGTTGTATCATGTATGAAGTTCTGGTACTATCTTGGCTAGCTGTATGTTTATATTATATATGTATCTTCGTATATATGTAAGACTTACTGGTTTGGGCTGTATATATTTGTACAACTTTCTGGTACTATCATGGCTAGCTGTATGTTTATATTACATCCTCATATTATGTAAGACCTGCTAGTTTTGGCCATATATTTGTATGATTTCCTGCCAGCAGTATAATTGTATTACCTCTTAGCCCTTGCTGTATCACTGTGACTTAAGTGTGTTGTTGTTTTGTTTACAGCTAAAAAAGAAGATAAACGATGTTGAGCTGAGCTGGGCGGTTGGAGCTGCCTTTCAACTTCTCTCTAGCACTGGCAAAGCTCGGTGATGACAGCCAATCCCTTTATTACTGTAGTCTCAAATTTTGAATTCCTCTTATTAAGTTTTTTATACTTTATATATTTATAATCAAATTATATTGTATGACATATTTATGGCCTTGTGCTTAAGACTTACGTATGAGAATTTGGAATTGTGAATGGAAAAATATCATTTATTCAGTTTACAAATGACAGAAAATAAGATCTTTCTACACCTAAATCATTAGGACTATATATATATTAATGTCATAGTATCATGAATAACACTTGAATATTACTAAATATAAATTTTATTTATTTTACAACAATTATAAAACAAGTTATCCAACTTATATTAATTACTCTTGTTGGCCCAGATGTTAGCGTGGGGTCTTATTGTGAGAGGTATCCGGCGTACCCGGAGAAAACCCATGTGGTCGGGCAGGTGACCTCCATACCTTTTCATGTCTGGTCGGGGAATCAAACCCGGCTGCCTTGGTGAAAGGCAAGTGCACCACCCAACCACCCGACTTGAATATTACAGTATTGCACAATATTAATTATTGGCACCAAAAATAGTGTGCACACATCAAGCGTACATTGTCCACACATGGTGTATATTTTAACTGACAATTTAACTACTTTCCACCCAGTTGTATGCTCCTCTCAGGACACATGTTTTTACAGTTGGTTATTCAATATTATGGAACAGAGGGGGGGACTGGAACCCTCTTATCATGCTTGTGGAAAAGAATACAGTTTATAATTTTTCCATATTAATATGCCGTTTCAGAGATACAAGAACTCTTTTGAAGTGTAGTTAGAAATCGTTGATTTGATCATGTGGCCGCGAAAAATTTAGGGCACTGCCCAATGGCGGCATTGATGATCGAATGGCAGCTAGATTCGATTCGATTTTTTTAGTTGCTTTAGGTTAAAAAGGGACGAAACAAAGATACAGGCTCTTAAACTAAGTCATGGTGTGTTGTACCTAGATGTGTAACTGTCAGTCGTAAAAGCAACAATCTGGCAAAATGTAACGTTCAGATCGTTTCCAACAGCAAAGAGCAACCCCGATTACGAGCACTGTGGATTGCATTCATATTTCTCTATACAAGATAAATTCAGTTCATCAGTGATCTCAGCTAATTTTACTAACACCCCTTTTGTTTTATTTGAAGGTGTGATCCCTCTTTCGACCAAAACACTTTACCTCGCTTACCGTCATTGAAAACTTCTATTTAGCCACCATTTTGTTTTCAAAAGTGCCCTAAATAAAGTCATGTGGTGATGAAAGTCACATGACTAAACCGACTGAAAGTTGTATCCCGGAAATGGCGTATTGGGATCATGTTCGATTTTTCAATGTGTTTCACATACATAACAGAGACAATAAGGGTAACAGAACAGGCATAAATAACATTTTGATGATTTGCCAGAGTTTTACCTGGTCTGAACCTGACAAAGACCGCTGATATGTGTTACTGTGTGACTCCGGATCATCTCATTAAATAGGCCTGTGACCAAAATCATTAAAATCATCAGCAGGATAGATGTATAAAATCCAAAAGTATCAGGAATAAAATAACTAATACTAGTGGCTGTCTTATAATTTTGAGGATACCTGTAAGTCAGCAAACATTTAGAGGTTTCATCTCCAGGACTTCAAAGTCATCTCCAGGACTTCAAAATTAATATCCATTACAAATGTATCCAAAATATTTATATTAAACAAGAGGCCCATGGGCCTAAACGGTCATCTGACAATTGCAAACACTTATAGCAGGGACACCCCTTAGTTCAAAAGTGTTCAAACCAGCATCATTGTCATAAACTATCTGTTCAGATCTAGAGTCGGTTACGAAATTTATTTATGGTGTTGTCAAAGCAATGAACAACATATCGGCCATGCTTGTTATACACTTTGCAATGATTTGGTAATCTCCTATTTGATTGGCATTGCAAAATCAAAAGCGTCTTAGCTATAGTAAATGTATACCAGCATTGTGGAATACAAGACTGTATCACAACTACTTTCACTTTCAGAAATTTATATCCTTCAGTGTATGTTAACAGGTATTTTACTAATCTTTAAAATTCAGCAAAGTTCCCCTTTTGGGTTGGATCCCCAAGGGTTGGATCAGCCTCATTTATATAAAATCTGATCGCCCTTCCCAAATGATGCTTCACATCAAATTTGGATGCAATCCATTCAAGCATTAAGGAGGAGTAGGATTTTAAAGCAAAAATTCAGCAAAGTCCCCTTTTGGAGGCCCCGCCCCTATGGCCCCAAGGGTTGGATCAGCCTCATTTATATAAAATCTGATCGCCCTCCCCAAATGATGCTTCACATCAAATTTGGATGCAATCCATTCAAGCATTAAGGAGGAGTAGGATTTTAAAGTAAAAATTCAGCAAAGTCCCCTTTTGGAGGCCCCGCCCCTATGGCCCCAGGGGTTGTATCAGCCTCATTTATATAAAATCTGATTGCCCTCCCCAAATGATGTTTCACACTAAATTTGGATGCAATCCATTCAAGTATTAAGGAGGAGTAGATATTTAAAGCAAAAATTCAGCAAAGTTCCCCTTTTGGGGCCCTACCCCTCTGGCCCCAGGAGTCGGATCAGCCTCATATATATAAAATCTGATCGCCCTCCCCAAATGATGCTTCACACCAAATTTGGATGTAATCCATTCAAGTATTAAGGAGGAGTAGGAATTTAAAGCAAAAATTCAGCAAAGTTCCCCTTTTCGGGCCCCGCCCCTCTGGCCCCAGGGGTCGGATCAGCCTCATTTATATAAAATCTGATTGCCCTCCCCAAATGATGTTTCACACCAAATTTGGATGCAATCCATTCAAGTATTAAGGAGGAGTAGGAATTTAAAGCAAGAATTCTGCAAAGTTCCCCTTTTGGGGCCCTACCCCTCTGGCCCCAGGAGTCGGATCAGCCTCATATATATAAAATCTGATCGCCCTCCCCAAATGATGCTTCACACCAAATTTGGATGTAATCCATTCAAGTATTAAGGAGGAGTAGGAATTTAAAGCAAAAATTCAGCAAAGTTCCCCTTTCCGGGCCCCGCCCCTCTGGCCCCAGGGGTTCGATCAGCCTTATTTATATAAAATCTGATCGCCCTCCCCCAATGATGCTTCACATCAAATTTGGATGTAATCCATTCAAGTATTAAGGAGGAGTAGGAATTTAAAGCAAAAATTCAGCAAAGTTCCCCTTTTCGGGCCCCGCCCCTATGGCCCCAGGGGTCGGATCAGCCTCATTTATATAAAATCTGATCGCCCTCCCCCAATGATGCTTCACACCAAATTTGGTGGTGATCCATTAAGAAATGAAGGAGGAGTAGCATTTTGAAATGAAAAGTTTACTGACGGCGCACGGCGCACGGCGACGGACGAAGCACGATGACTATAGGTCATCCTGACCCTTCGGGTCAGATGACCTAAAAAAATAATGCTTCACTGACATGTACATGTAAATGAGGTCTTCTATGAATGAGAAGAAAATAAGATTATTTTGTGAGAGTATAGTAACTAGAATGTTATAGCTGTGTAAGTCAGGTGTTTGTAGAAGACAGGCGAGCTGTATTTATGGTTGGCCTTTACAATATATGACCAACAATTCTAAATATGTACGAGTGTAATACCATCTTCTTCTGACTACTTATGTATATATGAAGGCAAGGGTATGTGAGAGAGAGATAGAGTGTGGATTAAATTTTTATACTTGTACTATTGGTGTCCCTATGAGTTGTAAGGCCCCAGCCTAGTACAGAATCTGAAACTGAATCACTAAAGGCCCAATATACGTAACTTCAGGGACATTTTCGTGATTCTGAAAAATTCTGAAAAAAAATCCAGTTGATAACCATGCAAAAATAAGCCTAAAACGAAGTAAACCTGAGCGGTAACTAACAAGAAAATCCAAAGAATTAAAAATAATTCAGGTGGGGCCCACTTCAACAACAAACAAAAGGTAGAAGACAGTTCGAAATGGACGTGTGTTTACAAATAGGGTGTTTCAACTGCTGCTGTACAGGTAACCGCGAAAGAATTCATCTTGAATATTGCTGATATCAGTTAATCTTAACTAAATCTATAAATATAATAAGTTATTAGGATTGATTTTCGCTTCAAGTTTTGCCGAAAGTTAAGTATATTGGGCCTTTAATGTATAGACTGCTTGGGGGGGGGGGAAATAATTATGGACAGCTACTTAATTTTGTTTTCACTCGAGCACCATTAATTTTGTTACGGTATAGATTTGTTGTGATGAGCTCTTTTCTTGAAATATTTCAAGTGGACTTTATTCAGATTGTGTGATTCCTGGGTCTGATTTATTCAGATTGTGTGATTCCTGGGTCTGATTTATCCAGATTGTGTGATTCCTGGGTCTGATTTATTCAGTTTGTGTGATTCCTGGGTCTGATTTATTCAGATTGTGTGATTCCTGGGTCTGATTTATTCAGTTTGTGTGATTCCTGGGTATGATGTATTCAGATTG
The DNA here is from genome assembly GCA_947623455.1 of Mimachlamys varia. Lineage (NCBI taxonomy): Eukaryota > Metazoa > Mollusca > Bivalvia > Pectinida > Pectinidae > Mimachlamys > Mimachlamys varia. The sequence continues at coordinate 42,877,689 of OX392528.1, forward strand.
TGTGATTATTCCTGGGTCTGATTTATTCAGTTTGTGTGATTCCTGTGTCTGATTTATTCAGATTGTGTGATTCCTGTATCTGATTTATTCAGATTGTGTGATTCCTGGGCAATTCTACTATTAAAACACTAAGTTTTTAAATGTAAAAAGAGCAAATGAAACAATGAAGATATTGAGCAAATAATATATTGATTTATAATACAACATAATATTTATTTACAAATGTTTGTAACAGAATAATTATGCAAGAGTAATTTTGTATTCTTTTCACAGGAAAACATTGTATGCATCTCAATAGTTCTTACTCTTTTTGATAGAAAGTAATTGTTTTTGTTTGGTGATGAAATCCACTCTCTACCTTGTGATAGTATTATATATTTTGATGACATATTGTTAAAGATTTAGTTGGAATTGTAAAAATAACAGTGTACAACCCCAATCCTTTTTTTTAGTAGAAACGGTAAACATAATGTTGTACAACCTCCATTCATTTGATCAAAGTGGCCTCATGTGCAAGAAATTATGTTTCAGAAACACTTTATACTTTAATGCACTGTCATTTAATCAGGGCATGTTAGAGGCCTTGCAATAATGAATATCAAAACACTTACTTCAGACTTGTTATGTACTACATTGTAATTTCAGTGTAAAGATTTCAAATGACATGAACCACAAATTAATGTGGATAAATAACTGTTCTTTGTCTGTGCAGGGGGATTAATGTTACACCCTATTCTGTATCTCATTAACCTTGTATAACTCCTATGAAATCTCATACATTGTTGTACAATATTGTACATTGTTGTACGTTGTTGTACGTTGTTGCAGCTGTCACATTCCAATGACCTTACAGTTATTACAGGTTCCGTGTTGTATTTGTACTGACCTTCAGGTACAACGGTTGTATCTTGTGTTTTAAAGGTTTATGTTAAAATAAATTAGAGCATACTGAAGCGTTAACAAAATCATAATCCGAACTCAAAATCGATCAAGCCAGGGGTAAAATATGAACAAAGGAAAGATTTACATGGGGACTCTTGTAAAAGATCATAAGACCAGGTGTTCTGGAATAATTGTTCTACAATGTAGGTTTGCATTGTCTAAAGCTACATCAAACTGTGTCAGACATGGACGTAATTTTTTCAAAACATGCTAAATTTTTCATTAGATTTCAACTTTTAAATATTTTCACTTTCATTAGTTACTGTTGCTATGGGATATTTAACAACACAGGAGAGTTCCAAAATTGTGAACCTGCATTAACTTGCACCTGTAAAATTGGTTGGTGCAAACTTTTCTCCAATATAAGAAATTAAATGAGTAACTTAAATTGAAATTATAGTCCAGGAAATGGACAGTAATGTGTTGGAGCAGTTACAAAAATTTCTTGGTAACACTTAAAGTTTAGTTGGTCTGGTGATTTGTGCCTTATTTCCAAGATCTGCTGAGGATCAACTCCATTCCTTTATTTGTTGTTGTTCACATACATGTACCTGTATACTCTATAATTCCTGGTCTGGACAACTTCTTCATAACCTCTGATTGGAATTCAACCGAATTTGTCTTGAAGTATCCATAGGATCGGAGGTGGGCATTCAAAATTATTTAATGTAGCTTCTGGAAGGCTGAGGGATATGAGGCAAAAAGGCAATAATTTAGCCATATTGCTTCAGGTAAAATCTCGTTAAAATCAATAGATACTGTACATGTAACCAACATTATGGCTGGAGGGATTAACAGCTGATCAGAATTTGAAATTGTTCAAATGAAAGATTATGCAAAAAATTGGTTAATTTGGTCATATCTGTTTAGTGTCTTCTTTGGAATGAATGATAATATGTAAATCATATTTAGTTTAACGCATCCATACAGTAAGTTAAAACCTTATGAATGGGGGGCTAAGAGGAGGGTCCAAATAAAGCTACTTTTGCTGTCCTATTAAAAGCAACTTTTCTGTTAAGTGGGAGTAAAGAAAAGGGGCCAAAGAGATAGTTATACCTAAATGCTTTGTTACTTTTACTCTTGAACTTGAGGATGAATATCAATTATATTTTGTTGAAAGCATCCTTGAGTGATGAAGAAATAAATTAAATCACACATATCAATCATGAACATATTTTTTTGGATGTATAATCAGACTGATACCTCAGGGAGGTTTAGAGGCAGGGAGAAGAAGTGTTTTTAACTTAAATGTGATAACCAGGAAGGCTCCACCCTATTTTTACATCTACAATTGCTGTATGAGCTTAAAGCATCATTTGCTACCAGAAAGACCTGAGGTTTTGCCACACCCTTGGGGACTTAATTGTTCCTTAATCATAACTTCAAAATTGTTGAGATCACCTACATTTAGCCATATACAATCAAACATTTATGTTTTGAACTTTGTGGGGCCACCATAAATCAGGGGAAAAAATCAAAACATGGGGAATTCAACTCACAAATACATTTTATAAATAAAGATAACAGTAATATGATAAGTTTAAATGACACAATATATTTCTGATGACTGTATATTTGTTGCTTGATTAAGACTTGTATCAAATACATTTCACCTAATTGCCATATAGGGAAAAAATAGACTTAAAAGTTCTACGATTTGTGAGATTTTGTGAGATTGAACCGGATAAATGGTCTTAATTCCCTATGCTGTCAATGCCTTACTTCTTCCACTGAAAAACATTGTTCACCATTATCCAGTATAGCAAATCCAGTATAGCAATATCATAGCCCTATTGGCCTTTTGTTGAACATAATTGTCCCATAAAGTATTATTTATTTTTTGCTTTTTTATCTGTAAACAGATATTGGGTAAAAGGGGCTTTTTCACTATTTGAATAAAGAAAGATGGTTCTATTGCTAACTGAATATTGCATGAACACTGACCATGTCTTTCCAGAGTTCGTTATTGAAGAAATATGAGTTTTTTTCGTTGTTTCTTTCTGAATTTTTAATTTTTGTATTGTTTAGTGCATTGTTGTTTGGGTTATTTTTTTAACCAAATTTTATTAACATGTCTGAAATTGTGAATTTCTGTATATTTGCAGTAATATTTACAATACTAATAAACAGGTTATTTCTGAATGGCAGCTTCCATTTTCTTTACAATTTATCAAATACCTATATATCGATGCTGGATTGTCATTTTCTTTTATCATTAGTTGGAGTGTGTGTTGACCTAAACATATATAATATCAGAACAAATGTAGTATGGCAATTTGTGACAAGAAAACAATAACTAGTGTTTCAAAAGAAAAACATCTTTTTTCTGTAAAATACAATGGGCCTGAATCGCTCACCGGCTAATAATTTCACAGTTTAATCTTACAAGGGAACTACATGGCAGATACAGGCAAAGTGTCAGTGTGTGAGATCAAAAGATACATCTGACCTTGAAAGTGTGTCAAGGTCATTCATTTGAATAAACTTGGTAGCGCATCATCCCAGCATGCTACATGCCCAATTTCAGTACCCTGTGCCTTTTGGTTACGGAGAAGAAATTGCTTGGAGATTATAAGACATTCGACCCCGGCGACTTTAATTTGGGTCAAGGTTATTCATTTGAACAAACTTGTAGCCTGTCATCCTAGCATGCTACAGGCATAATATTGGTACCATTGGCCATTTGATTATTAAGAAGATGTTGCTTGAAAAAAATAAGACATTAGACCCCTGTGACCTTA